>CM046877.1:240726636-243126636 GCA_025667525.1 Glebionis coronaria
CATTTCTTCAATGATGAACGACCTTTCTTGTACATCTTCAATTCTTCAAGGACTTTTTCTTAGAAATTCAACACTTGGATCCGGTTCATTGTGCGGCTTCGTTTCCCGTTTTCATTTTTTGATTGCTTCTTCTGATCTTTTGTCTTTTTCTTGATATCTGTACCTTAAATACACATTGAGCAAACACAAGCATATTTATAGCACTTTTTATGACATTTTCACCATTTTAAGCCCGTTTTGGACGATGAGACTATGTATAAAAGCAGTGTCATCATATGATAAGAATGTGGGGATTTAAGATTAAAAGGGTTTCACTTGATTAAAGGGTGGTGTTTGAATAGTTCTAGTTGGTAGTTTCAAAAGTTGAGATTTTGGGCAATTTTGAGATTGGTAGTTTTGATTTGAGATTGTTAGTTTTAAGATTTCTTAAACTACGTGATGGAGACAACAAAGAATGAAGGAGGCGGAGTTTTAGAGAAAGAGATCTAAGCATTATTACAATCCTTTTATATCTCCATCTATAGCCACGTCTCTTCAATTCCATTTAAAATAGACGCCAAGTATTAGGTCATTTTTAAGGCCACGTTACATTTTGGTTTCATATCACATTTGAGTGGGCCACGTTCTATTAGTTATATTACATTTGGTTTCCACCTCACAAAAACCACCAGGCCACGTTACATTTGGCAAATGTTATTATTTTCCTTGAATGTTACATTTGGAAAATGTTGCTTCATTTTCACCTTTGTCATATAACTCGATCAACCTATTAGGTGATTTTGTCATTGACCAGATGTGATTTTCATTATTAGCAATTTTGGTTAAAATATGCAAGTATAGTGATTTTATCATTGTGCCCATTCGTGTGAGTTTTAACATATTTTGATGTGACGAGACTAATATCGAGAAAAAGTTACATCAACAAACAAGATTATTAAGAATTTTTACGGTTTCTTCGTTGGCTTGTAAAATCTCGTGAATTTAATTTTTGGTTTTCTCCACATATTATAAAATCCCGTATTGTTCTTTCAACAACAACGACAATTACTATCTTTCATTGCTCAATCGATAAGTGGTCCTTACTTTTATTTTTCATCGAATTTTAATAGAACCGTTGAATTTGACATCGCAAGAGGGAGAATTGCATCTAATGCAAGACACGGCTAGAGAAAGTGGTATAACTTTATTTCGACTACTTCAGTCTCATCTAGTGACCCTTTCATGGCTTCGCGGAGGAAGCGAATTTGTGATACTCTTCGGTCAAGATCGTTACATATTTATCGATTCAATATTCCTCAACTTGAATCAACTAGCTGAGCAACTTCACAAAGAAGACTTTAATCACTCTGCATCAGAATCCGCATATAAAGCTCTCGTGACACAACTCACTCCTTTCTTCCAATTCAATATCGTCGAGTCTGAAAGTTCTGTGATTTGCCAGTCATTTCTTCGAGACACACATACCGAGCTTCAAGATTTCCGTGGTACATTGTTGAAATTCATGACATCGGTTTCATCGTCGGTTTATAATAGATCACGACTTCAACTTGCGTATGATAATGGAGTGCAAGAATCTACGATGCAAGAGGAGAATGGTCATACGATTGACGAATTGAAGGCTGCTAAAGTGTGCAATGGCATGGAATCAACAGCTGAGCATGATATCAACCACACGTCAAGGAATGTTACAGACATCTCTTATGATGACACCATACCCGTTTATGACGAAGAGCCTACAAACATGGTACAATGTAATGTTGTATATGATGTATATGCTGATGAATTGCTGCATATTGAGCATTTCGAACCTAATTATGACAAACATGGGATGTAAAAGAGTGATAGCGATACCATTTTTGATTCATCCGATGTGCGTCATAATGGGGGAGAAAATGATCAAAATGCTAACAATCATGATAATTTCCTTATGACTGCTTCATTAACTGCTTCTTATTCCAAGGTTAAAGAGCTCGAAACGATCGTAGCTCAGCAATCAAAAGATCTTGAGGATACCAAACTAGAATTTTCCAAGAAAACGAACAAATTTGAAACATATTTTGAAAAACTTGAAAAGTTAAACGTTGTTCTTGAACGAAAATTGGGTCAAAAAGTTCTATATTCTAAAGCTGAAAAAGATAATCTTTTGAAACAATTTAAGCTGCTAGAATCTAAGTTGGCATCCCAAGATAGATTGCTTAAAGAGAATGAGACTTTAAAGGCTCAAATTCAGGAAAAGGTTTTTGCAATAGCTTCTCTGAAAAACGAGTTGAGGAAAACTAAAGGAACTAGTGTGGACACTAAGATTGAAAAAACATCAATATTGGGGAAACCGCCTCATAATCAGTCTGTTAGACAACCGACTACATTTAGATCCGAGCGACAAAAATCCTCGAGACCGCGGTTTTCCTCCCAAGTTGATTTAGTTCATCTTTCTGGGCCAGTCACTCCACCAACTAGGCCCAATGTGACTAAAACAGCTTTTGCAAGACCTAATCACATGATTGCATCTAGCACCCCTAGACATAGTCCAAAGAACACGACTGGAACTAGTTCAAATGACGTTCACCATAAATTTGGTCTAAGGGAAGCTAAGCAAAACACACAAGTAAGAGATAGGAATTTCAAACCTAGTCAGATGCCTTCTAGAGTACCCAACACTACTAACCGTAGCATGTCATATCCTAGGAGCATCAATCAATCATCTAGGAATTCTAGATCTTACTCGGATCTTAAATATGCTACTTGTAAAACATGTAGGAAATGTGTCTTTAAGTCAAATCATGACTCTTGTGTCAAGAAATTCCTTAATGAGGTGAACCCCCGTGCTAGAATTAAATCCCAGTGGTTAGCTAAAATCAAACCCATCAGTAAATTTTGGCGCCCCACTGGTAGAACTTTCACTCTTGTAGGAAACGAGTGCCCTTTAACTAGGATAGTCTCCAATCCTACCAAGACTACTAGGGAGTAAATTCAAAAGGATGATCATTCACTTAAGCCTAGCGATCCATCCCCTCAGGTCGCCTCTGGCACAAGAAAAGACAACTGTGAACCCCCACATGGTTCTAAAATAGATATCGCTAACTCATATGAAAGCATACAAACTTCAAATGAGAATGCAGGTACCAAAGTTAACGTTCAACAAGAACAAAGCGGTCCAATTGTTTTATACCATTCAACTAAGGACACTCTCAGAGTTTGGTTGTTAAAGAAGCAAACATCAGAGAAACAAGTGTCTCAGGGGATTTGTAGTTAAGCTTACATTGTATGTGGTTCATTGTTAAATATCAGACGACGACCCGATCTTCAAATAAGGTAAAGTTTATCGCCGATGATAAAATTATCCTCACAAACGAGAAGTTAAATTTTCTCAGACACGAGCTTACATTAAAACTATTCAAAGGTTTTAAGCTCGTGTTTATGGTTCATTGTTAAATGACATACAATGACCCGGACTTCAAAGAAAGGGAAGTTTATCTATTCAACGATAACTTACCCTCAAAACGAGAAATTAAATTTTCTCGGACACGAGCTTACATTAAGACTATTCAAAGGTTTTAAGCTCGTGTACACGGTTTGCAGTCACATGACAGATTGTAACAAGAGCTTCAAAGAAAGGAAAGTTTATCGCCGATGACAAACTTATCCTCACAAACGAGAAATTCAATTTTCTTAGACACGAGCGTACATGTAAACTATTCAAAGGTTTTAAGCTCGTGTAAATTGTAACAACCCAAAACCGTGGTCATTATTAAATTATATTTTTACGTATATTTTTGAAATTTTTGACGAGGTTGATTGTCATAACGATTGATGATTTGATTTGGATGATGTTGAAATTTTATTTTTACGTTTTGACGAGTGCGAGGATTATTAGTGATGACGATCTCGACGGATGCCCGAAAAATTTTATGTTTTATTTTAAACATGTCGATGTTTAATATTTTGACGATTTTATTTTAATGTCGTATTAAGTCGTGTCGGGACTATATAATATCATATTTTGTGTGCGTTTTAAGTTTTGAGAAGTATCTTTATTAAACCCTAGACCCGTAAATATTTTCAAAAGTGACTAATAGTCATTTCCCGCTTTTTAACAAAGTATTTGCATTTTAGTCCACAAGAATCACAATTGGCAAAAACCACCCTAAACTTTTCCCATATAAAAGGAGAGATAAAACACACAAACACACAAATTTCACTTCCACCAAAAAATTTTCTCTCTCCCCTCTTTCTCCCTTTCTTTCTGTCCACCCTCACACACACAAAACCTTAGATTATTCAAAATCTAGCTTGAATCTATTAAAACCAATTGAAGACCCATTTCTATCTTTTGATTCTCTATCTTTTGGTATGAAAATCTCTTACATGTATGATCATTTTTGAAAAACCCATTTTTGATAAAAACTATGCTTGTTTGATCTTGTTTGATGGTTGTATGTAAGTGTTTATGGTGTTATATATTATTTTAAGTTGTTGCATGTTGAAATTTTTAGTTGAGTTTTATTTTATTTGATCATCTAGGAGGATTTAGCATGTTAGGATTGGAAGTAGTAATGTAAGAATGATATTATTGGTAAAAATGATGTTAAAATGTGGTAAAAATTTAATTTTAAATGATTTTTAAATATATATTTTAAAACAGATTATTAAATTTAATTTTCTGAAAATATGAGTTTGAGTTTGGTATAAACTAATTAGATATTGTTGTAGAGGATGTTTTTAGCTTCGATTTGATATAAGGTAGAGCTTCTAGCTCAAAACGAGCGAAAAGTTACGTTAGTTTGATTATTCGTGTACTGGGAGACGAGTATCGTCACAATATATAATTGTTGTCGATATTTGGATCGAATCTCGGGGACTATAAAAAGGATTTTAAAATGATTTATGGACTGATGATAAATGTTAAGTATGAGGATGTCGAGTTTATTTTCAAAGTTGAGTGTCGGTTTTATAAATGGATAAAAATAAATGTGTTAAAAGACTATACGAGTTGTTGACGTAAAACTGTCCGGTTTTTGTAGTTCAAAGATGTGTCGGGTAGGGAACTTTAAATGTAAAATCTTTTGATGAGCTTTTAAAAGTTCTTTCTATATATAGTAAGTGATATCTCTGATTAGTATCATAAGTATTTGACGTGTTTAAATGGGGTAAATGAGCTTGTACATTTGGTGTGTACCGACAGATTTTTATCGAAGGATTTAACAAATAAAGTAAACATATAGAATAGAGTAAAAGGGTCACTTGTATTGTTTTCATGTTTGTAAGGTTGTGGTTTCATTATTTTGAGTTCTATGTTATTAAGTATGGATTTTCTCGAGTTTATTATTGATGAACGCACCTTATTTGATAGGTTGCGGTTTTTTTGTGTTTAACGGACATCCACTATCGTCGAAGATCGTCTTACTACTGCTATTAATCCAGGTGAGTCTATAGCCTCGCTTTCTACTTGTTTTAATGATTTTAAAACCCGCGAGGGGGATACATGCTATTTGAAATAAAAGGAACACATGTCATGAGTAATTGTTGGACCCGATGTTGCCTTTGTTGCCTTTGATGAATTGAATTGTATAAGTACCTAAATTGCATAAGTCCCTAATTTCATGAGCCGTTAACTATCTTCTGACTTGATGTTATGAGTTGGGAATAGCCGCTTATTCTAATAATAGTACTATTAGGCTAACAACCCTATCTGAGACCAGGGCTTTACGTTGAGTAACCCGCTGGGAAGGATAATTTTATGTGAATGAGAATTGGTATTCTGGCAATTGGTACCCTAGTAGGGGCACTGGTAATTTTTCTAGTCATGCTGGCATTTGGCGTGGGTGACTAAGTTAAGGGGTCGGTGGCATGAGCTTAATACAATCCATTAGCTATTGCTATAAGATGATATACCTGATTAATAGATTGTATGGCCACAATTCTATTAAACAATTGTGAATGATTTTTACGATGTGTTCAATTATGGTTTGTTAAACCTATAGACTTGCTCAACCTTTGTGTTGATGATTTTAAGCATGTATTTCAGGTACTTGAAGTTGTTGAATTGCGGAGCTTGCTGGAGGAGGATTGCGGATTGCTTTGTCTTTTGTACTAATTTGGTCTACAACAGATTTCTTTCCCTATTGTCAAAAACATATAGTAAATGGTCAAATATTTTGGTAAAAGATTGTGGTTTTGATTAAGATCTTAGGGGAACCTGTACGCTACTCTGATATATATATTTTTAAACTGATTTAACTTGGGATGGAAGGTTTTAGACACTTATTTAAATTATTTCCATATTTATTCCTAAATATACTGTTTTTGGGTCATTTATAGAGTTGTGAAATGAGGTTTGTGAATAACACCCATTTGTGTATTTTCCGCTGCGCAATGTAAATTGGGGGTGTTAGAGATTGGTAACCAGAGCTTTTTAGTTATAGCGAATTAGGTCGATTTTTGAAAATGTCTTAAACTATAACTTTGGTGTCAAAAGTATTTTATAAAAGCAACGCAACTTCTCTGCAAGACTCCGGTAAGATTATTTATTTTGTTATGCTTTGTTATTATAGATGTATCCCTTAAAACTGTTGTGAATTCTTGAGTAATTATTAAGTAAATACTACGATAAGGTATTGGTATTAATGAAAGGACGTGGAGTGCTTTCATCATAATTTCATTCTTATGAATATTGTATAATTAGTATTTGCATTGCATTGCATTGCATCACATACATATATATTTGACGTACGTAAATCATTTGCATTTGCATGACTATGCATTTTATATATATTTTTGAATAATGACCTTATGTACTATTGAATTTTCTGTGATTTCAGAAAATGTCTGATATACCATATTACGTCAAGAATGGGGGATTTGCGGTAGGTAAATGGGTTAGGCCATGTCAGCAAGGATGTAATCATAAGAATTCAGGTGGATGGTTAGATTTTGAGGATGATACGGATGATAAGAAGAGTTTGGTAGAATCTGAGAGTGATAATTATATGACTGAGAGTGAAGTTGGAAGAACTGAGGTTAGAACTGAAGTAAGAAGTTATGGGACTGATTTTGAGAAGTATCAGAAAGAGATAGATAGGCTTCGCAGGTTAAGTGAGTATGTAGCTCATCTTGGGCCGTATCTTGAACCACATTGGAAGTTTCAGGATAGTGAGGTGTATGCTGATTCTCATTACATGATTGATCCACCGTGTCAAGGAGGGCATTTGAGGTATGAATTTAAGAACCCACCGTGTTTTGATCCAAAATGGAGGTGCTGCAAGTTAGGACCAGATGAAGATGAAGCAGGGACGAGTCAAGTTGGAGAAAATGATGTGTCAAGTCCTATGGAGTGATGGATCTTTGTTGTATTTCAGTTGTGTGTTGTTGTATTGTGTTTGGATTATCTAGATGTTGTGAGGTAGTATTGTGATGGATTATTATTATTGTTGTTGTTAGGATGATAAGGGTAAGTGACATTAGTGACAAGATTTTGTTACGATTTTCTCGGATTTATGGATAAAACCTACTATTACCCTTTAGTTTTTTGATGCGTTTTCATTATTTTCTCTTTTGTGGGATGATTGCATGATATATCTTGATGAAAAGATCATATTCTTTCTATCTCGATGTGTATACTTATCAAGTCTCTTTCGTATGTGATAACAATAGAAAGAGTTGAGTGAGATATGTTTCTGTCATTAACAGGGATTCCTGTGTGTGACTGAGTATCTTGAAATATGTCTCCAAAGGTTGCCAACCATTAGGGTAGATTGTATGATTGTGGGAGTAGTTGTTAGATTGTTTAAAGCTGAAGATGTTGTTGTTCCAGTTGGAGATGCTACTGCTATTCTGCAAGATTTATAAGGATATCTGTGTGTTAGATTCCTAGGAATGATGAGAAAAGATGCGGTGAAGAGTGTCTTACGGATATTGATGATAATTGGAACTGTGTGATTATGTGGATAAGTTCGGGTAACTGATGGGTGTTTGTTATATTACTAGTCATTTGGTAATGTTCAACTAGACGAAAAGAGATAGTAATTCAAGGATGGATCCTGATTTGAAAGTAAGTGTGGCAGAAAAGGGCATAGGAATGGTATTGTTGTATATGACAGTAAGGAGTCGGAATTTAAATCTTTTAACAGAAGGTAAACTGGGAATTTAGTAGTCTGAGATAAGAAGAGATGGTATGTAAGTAGTTACTATGAATCGGGTAAGCAAGAGGAAATATGATGTGTAGATCATATATTTTATACCACTTAAGCAATTATCTATTTACTTGTCGTAAGTATGGACTAACTGGAGGTAGGACTGCTAAAGGAATAACCAGGAGGGTGGTAAAGGAGATTGAATAAAGGGATTATTCAGATGATACAAAATCAATATAAAGGGAATGTTGCTGTTATTACAACCTATATTTTGGAAATGCTGATAAGGTGTGAGATTCAGATGTAGTAATTTGTGTATTCTTATCTGGTAATCATTGAGTTAGAATTTTATTGAAATTCTGAAGGTGTTATTGATGGTGTATTGAAATTCTGGAGGTGTTATTGATGGTGTATTATAATTCTGGAGGTGTTATTGAGGACATATGGAGATTTGAAGGTGCTAGGTTTTAGTTGACCCGAGGGCGAGAAATCAACAAGGAATTGCGATTGGTTGAAATGAGAAATTAATCGATGGAAGGATTATTAATAACTATATGTATATTAAGGGAATATTTTCTGAGCCTATGGAATTAAGAAGTGTAGCGCATTAATTGAACTAGAGTTGTGAGAAAGTTAACCTGGATGTCATAAGGATGGATATCATAAGGATGGATATCATAAGGATGGATATCATAAGGATGGATATCATAAGGATGGATATCATAAGGATGGATGTCATAAGGATGGGTATCATAGGTTATGATAAATAAAGGTGGATATAATTGAAATTGGAATGTTGTTGAGCATTGAGTACTGATTTCAGGAAGTAATCAGTGGAATTTCTATTTGACGATTTTATTGGTCAATTATGAGAAGGTGAGTGTATTTAATGGTATTACGTGATTGTTCCGCAGAATTATAGAGTTCAATGTCGTCTTGGGAAAAAGGAAGCTTTGTGTTAGCATGGTGATAGGAGTTACGCGATCTGATTGTATATTTTATTATATGGCATTATCGGGGAATTGAGGATGGTAAATTGGTTGATTGTAAGGATTGGAAGATGAGACAATAAGGATAATCTGATTTGACTAGAAGGATAGGTCATCAGAGAAGTAATAATGTAAGTAAGTAAAGAAGCTAGATGTCTTGTGAATGAAATGATGGATGTAAGATTGAACAAACTGAGCGCCAGAGATCGGTGTCCATTATTGATTGTGAAGGTTTGGTGTGATGAATAGAGGATTGAAGGAAAGAAAAGTACTCCCTAAGAATTGGAAAATTGTTATTTAAAAAGGAATGGTGTGTAAAGTTCTTTGGATAAGAATTTTAGTTTGAGTAATATCGATATTTGAGAATGTGCGAGCTATGGCTGAAGTGATCATCAAAATCTGACTAGATTGAAATGATTAAGGCTTTGTCGATACCGACGGAACCGACTGAAGCTTGTCAATTCCTTTATGTAAGCTGAGTATTATCGGAGGTTTATCAGGAGGTTTTCACTGAATGTTGAACCAAGGATAAGCTGACAAGGAAGAATTGGACGTTGGATGGGGTGAGATCCACGTTGTAGCTTTAACGAACGGAATATGTATACGTTATGGTTCTAATGGAAATGTATGTCTAAGTGTAATTTGGAGATCTGATTATGTAGTGGAGGAAGTTGTTTATGAACATTGAGGATAAATTGAAGTTATGTGCCTGTATGGTTAGCTTTGGAGGAATCTGAGAAATTATGAGAGCTGTGATGATGATGTTTGGATAATGTCAAATGGAAGGAAAGTAATAGCAGTGTATTGACTTGAATACAAGGAGTGTAACGGGGTTAATATGGTCATGAGTTTTGGCATTGTGGTATTGTTTTGGATTGTAAAGTATTACTTGTATGGAATCAAGTATGAAGGAAATAAGAAGGACTTATTTGTAAAGGCCGTTCGGAGATTTCAAAAGGAAGGAGTTAAGGATTACCTCATGATAACTGGGAAATAATAATTGGTAGACCATAGATAGGATATGTTATGGTTCTGTATTATGAAATATGTTTCAGATTATGAAGGATGAGTGTGGATACTTTCACTATCGACTAGTGAGTATTTAGTAAGAAGGAAAAAGGTTTATAAGGTTTCTGAAGTAGTTGATAATTGACTCTTGAATTTTGGGATATTTGGAATATTGGTGACAACGAGCAGAATGGATGGAATGGAAGGAACATTAGAATTAGACTAATAACTGATGGAAAAAGAATACCAAAGAAAGAAGATCGATAGATTGTTGGAAATTATGAAATAGATTGGTAATAGAAATGAGAAAGTCGAGATGTATGTTTTGTGGGACAAAAGTGGTTATTGTAATTATCTAATTTTTCTCCTATGAGATCAGAATGTGCTAAGAATGAAAGGACCAGTGCTGAATGAATTGTTCAGATCAAAAAGAGGATTTAATTATTCTTAGAGTGCTAAGAGTGTCGCATGTAGTATTGAATTAATTTTTTAAGTTGAGGTATTGATACAGTATGGTTGGAATAAAATGTATTACGATATGAGGAAGCGATCTGACCGTTATACATTTCAGATTTGATTATATGAGACGGACGGGGTTATTTAAACAGTATATGATGCGAGGAAGATGTAATAATGTACTATGGAAGGTACGGTAATTCAGCGTAGAGATTGTTAGATTGAATGAAAATGAAAGATGAGTATAGGAAGTATATAAGTGACTGGTCAGGATTGGTGATAATCTCATTGCGATTAGTTTGAGTGTATGCTCGGGACGTAGATGCAGAGTAAATTCTAAATTCTTGAAGTCGTTGTGAAGTGTGAAGAATTGAGTTAGGAAGGAATATTGCGTGTTTTTGGGAAGCAATGGACAGCGTGAAAGGATGAATTGAACTTCGGATGATGATATCTTGAGTATTTCACTATGAGGACTAAAGGAACCTGGTGAAGATGAAATCTTTATGCGATGGTATGTGTCATACCAGTAGTTAAGAGGTGTGATCTGACCACTTGAATCACAACTATGTATGTTGTCAGAGTATTATAGCAGGAATGAGACTAAGAAAGTGATGTAGAAGGAGTATGAATGATGAAGGAATATTGTCACAATGGAAGTTGTAACTCTGGAAGTTGAAGTGTAGTAGTATTCGGTTGTATGGTGGTATCATGAGAATTGAGTTGGAGTGGTGTGAAGGCGTGAGTATCTCTTGAGAATAAGAGGTCACGTTTACTCTAGAAGTGAGGTAGTGCGAATATGAGGTGGGTTGAGCGCCGGTACGTCGCTCTCTTTTAGGAGCGTAGGATGTAACAACCCAAAACCGTGGTCATTATTTAATTATACTTTTACGTATATTTTTGAAATTTTTGACGAGGTTGATTGTCATAACGATTGATGATTTGATTTGGATGATGTTGAAATTTTATTTTTACGTTTTGACGAGTGCGAGGATTATTAGTGATGACGATGTCGACGGATGCCCGAGAAATTTTACGTTTTATTTTAAACATTTCGATGTTTAATATTTTGACGATTTTATTTTAATGTCGTATTAAGTCGTGTCGGGACTATATAATATCATATTTTGTGTGCGTTTTAAGTTTTGAGAAGTATCTTTATGAAACCCGAGGCCCGTAAATATTTTCAAAAGTGACTAATAGTCATTTCCCGCTTTTTAACAAAGTATTTGCATTTTAGTCCACAAGAATCAAAATTGGCAAAAACCACTCTAAACTTTTCCCATATAAAAGGAGAGATAAAACACACAAACTCACAAATTTCACTTCCACCAAAATCTTTTCTCTCTCCCCTCTTTCTCCCTTTCTTTCCCGTCCACCCTCACACACACAAAACCTTAGATTTTTCAAAATCTAGCTTGAATCTATTAAAACCAATTGAAGACCCATTTCTATCTTTTGATTCTCTATCTTTTGGTATGAAAATCTCTTACATGCATGAATATTTTTGAAAAACCCATTTTTGATAAAAACTATGCTTGTTTGATCTTGTTTGATGGTTGTATGTAGGTGTTTATGGTGTTATATATTATTTTAAGTTGTTGCATGTTGAAATTTTTAGTTGGGTTTTATTTGATTTGATCATCTAGTATGATTTAGCATGTTAGGATTGGAAGTATTAATGTAAGAATGATATTAGTGGTAAAAATGATGTTAAAATGTGGTAAAAATTTAATTTTAAATGATTTTTTAATATATATTTTAAAACAGATTATTAAATTTAATTTTCTGAAAATATGAGTTTGAGTTTGGTATAAACTAATTACATTTGGTGTGTACCGGCAGATTTTTATCGAAGGATTTAACAAATAAAGTAAACATATAGAATGGAGTAAAAGGGTCACTTGTATTTTTTTCATGTTTGTAAGGTTGTGGTTTCATTATTTTGAGTTATATGTTATTAAGTATGGATTTTCTCGAGTTTATTATTGATGAACGCACCTTATTTGATAGGTTGCGGTTTTTTTGTGTTTAACGAGCATCCACTATCGTCGAAGACCGTCTTACTACTGCTATTAATCCAGGTGAGTCTATGCCTTGCCTTTCTAATTGTTTTAATGATTTTAAAACCCGCGAGGGGGATACATGCTATTTGAAATAAAAGGAACACATGTTATGAGTAATTGTTGGACCCGATGTTGCCTTTGTTGCCTTTGATGAATTGAATTGTATAAGTACCTAAATTGCATAAGTCCCTAATTTCATGAGCCGTTAACTATCTTCTGACTTGATGTTATGAGTTGGGAATAGCCGCTTACTCTAATAATAGTACTATTGGGCTAACAACCCTATCTGAGACCAGGGCTTTACGTTGAGTAACCCACTGGGAAGGATAATTTTACGTGAATGAGAATTGGTATTCTGGCAATTGGTACCCTAGTAGGGGCACTGGTAATTTTTCTAGTCATGCTGGCATTTGGCGTGGGTGACTAAGTTAAGGGGTCGGTGGCATGAGCTTAATACAATTCATTAGCTATTGCTATAAGATGATATACCTGATTAATAGATTGTATGGCCACAATTCTATTAAACAATTGTGAATGATTTTTACGATGTGTTCAATTATGTTTTGTTAAACCTATAGACTTGCTCAACCTTTGTGTTGATGATTTTAAGCATGTATTTCAGGTACTTGAAGTTGATGAATTGCGGAGCTTGCTGGAGGAGGATTGCGGATTGCTTTGTCTTTTGTAGTAATTTGGTCTAAAACAGATTTCTTTCCCTATTGTCAAAAACATATAGTAAATGGTCAAATATTTTGGTAAAAGATTGTGGTTTTGATTAAGATCTTAGGGGAACCTGTACGCTACTCTGATATATATATTTTTAAACTGATCTAACTTGGGATGGAAGGTTTTAGACACTTATTTAAATTATTTCCATATTTATTCCTAAATATACTGTTTTTGGGTCATTTATAGAGTTGTGAAATGAGGTTTGTGAATAACACCCATTTGTGTATTTTCCGCTGCGCAATGTAAATTGGGGGTGTTAGATAAATGGTTCATAGTCAAATCATATTCTGTGACCCGCTCCTCAAAGAATGGAAAGTGTACATTTAATTACAGTTATCCTCAAAACGAGAAATTAAACTTTCTCGGACACGAGCTGGAATTAAAACTATTCAAAAGTATTAAGCTCCTGTAAATGGCGTATAATTATATCTCTGATTATGCCCCAAAGAAAGGAAAGTTTATCACCGATGATAAACTTATCCTCACAACGAGAAATTAATTTTTCTCGGGCATGAGCTCATATTAAAAACATTGTTTTTTAAGCTCATGCACAATGACTTACAGTTAAATATCATAGTGTAACTCGGACTTCAATTAAAAGAAAGTTTATCACGGACGATAACTTATCCTTAGCAACGAGAAATTAAGTTTTCTCGGTCATGAGCTTGTATTAAAATATTCCAAGTTTTAAGCTCCGAAAGGAAAGTGTATCTTTCAAATAAGAGAACTTTTCCTCATAACAAGAAATTCATCTTTCTCGGTCATGAGCTTTACGTTAAAACATTCAAAAGTTTTCAAGCTCATGAAAATGACTTCTAATTAAATGTCAGCTTAGAACTCGTTCTTCAGTTAAAAGGAAAGTATCTTTAATGATTACTTATCCTCACAACGGGAATCTTACAACTTCTCTGACTTGAGCTCGTTTTGTAAGATATTCAAAATCTTAAGCTCAAGTAATTGGTTTTCAAAACGTTGAACACAATTTTTCAAGAATTTTTCAAAGGATTTTTTCTAAATCTTTCAAAATTGTGTGTTCGACAATGTTTTGATAAAAAGAGCATGTCTTCTGAATCGATAATATTTACGATCCTAGCAATTTCATTCAATAATGACACGGGGTTGTAAATAAAGTTCGAGCAGAAGTTTAAATATTTTAAAACATGCTCAATATGGTTATTTCAGATAGTAACCCGCTTTTCATATTCAAGTCAAGCATTTCACCGGAAAGCTTTGACTCAACAAAGGGAATTAATTTTCTCGGTCATGGTTTACTTTATAACCATGTAAAGGACTGTGTTTACGTTATAACACAATCTAACACGATTATATGTACGCTTCAGTGCATTTATTTGTTACAACGAGAGAAATCTTGTTTTTATGAATTTATCATCTCTACAAATCGTAGCAATTTACAATTGATATCTATATACTCGACGATGCGACTACTCAAACGACGAATACAACTCTTTAGATAGAAGACGGGTCAACAATTGAGGGGAAGCAATTGTCAAGCGTTCGGAATCTTCGATACCGAAAGTGCTAAGTTCACAAATTGGTGTCAAGACAACGATATCAATCGTACATGTGGTATCATGAAAGATTACCGCTTTTCAAAAAGGAGGAGATAATTTCAAACATTACGGGGGTGACCAACATTCGTGAACAAGAACCACGTGAGTTTATCACATGAGGTTCTCATCATTTAGGTCCAACCTCGTAACTTATCAATCTTGTGAATACATTATCACATTTGATCTTTGCACGTGATAAGTACCTTACACTTGTGTTTAAAAGGTATTTTATTTACGTATCAAGTACAACCTTATTAATTTGACGGGGAGCTTGTGAATATCTTGAAGATAATTGGATTTGCATTTTTCTTCCCAAATTTTTTTAAAATTTCATTAAATCAATTGATATTAAAAACATCGATTGGGTTAATATTTTTAATATAGGGAGAAAATGTGATTTAATATGAGATCAATTAATTCAATGGTTTGACTTAATGTGTTGGCTCATCCCGACATGTGCGAAATGTTTTTGAATATCGTGGCATATATTAAGGGGGAGCAAAATGGATTTGGATTTCAAAATGGATTTCATGGTGGCGTACACTTACCCACAACATCTTAATTCACGACGGTGACGATTATGGTGACATAAGGATGGTAGGATACATTAAGTCCAATGATTCTTCTAGAACCGGAGGAATCTTCCCAATGACATTCCTAGCTAGAAATAGTAGTCCTTAGGAAAGATAGAGAAAGATTGTGAACATAGCTGAATGCCGACCAAGTACTTAATTTAGCACTGGAACAATCACAACAAGGTGCTAGTTATGACATATTGGTAAGCATTGAAGGGGTTGAAGAATGAAAAAGAATTTTAATGATAAAGGGTGAAAAGAAAGAAGCCCTCCTTACAACCTTAGGTAGAAACCGGGTCAAAACATATGCTATTGAGATCATTTTTAATGATGCTTGATATTGAATATAGACATCATGGACCAGTGATGCGATGGACAACCCATCCCAGCTAACTCAGATATCTCTCAAAAGGTATTTGTTTTGATCACACGGAGACAACGCATTATCTATCGATTTATTCACTCCGAATATATTGATATTGAAAAGGTGGCACTCCTCTCCAGCCTCCGATCACTAAAATCCAAAATGCACGATCGAGTCTAGAGCCATTTGAGATCATCAAATATCACATTAGGACACACTTTCATAATCCCATGCTTATTCACACTTATGTGAAAAGTAAGAAAGATCTTAAGATTCATATGCAAAATCTTCATTTTCTTGCCTGAACATCCGAGTAATACGGAAGTATTTACAATGACGATGGAAATCCTTCTTGAGCGAACATCAAAAAACTCATGCTAGGTGACTTGTACGATTCTTTATGAATCAAACTTGTGATAACTGGAAAGCAATAGTGGTTTAATTCTTAACTGGATTAAAACATGTTCCAGGCCTCTACGCAATATCTCAATGATCTTGCCAGAACATTCAGAGTAATACGATTAAGTATTTACAGTGACGAATGGAAATCCTTCTAGTGTTAACATCAAACAACACTTGGTAGGTAACTAGAAAGATTCTATACGAATCAAGCTTGTGACAACTGGAAAGCAACGATGGTGCGGTTCTTAATTGAAGTTCACTTGTTCCAGGTATATGAATTGACGGCTTCAATCATACGGATAGTTATATCCAAATGATTCACTCTTTACGTTCGCAGTCAGCTTTGAACGGTCGAGTAAAGAGAACAGGTTTACCCGCGAAATCTTGTAAAGGAGGTTTTTAATTGAAACTACCCGTTACAAGTACGATGTCTAATATCGTCCAACGGTCTTCACCCACCGGAGGTAAAATGATACCTAATTAGGTTGAAATGTTCAAAGCCATTTCATCTGTGTCTATGTTTTGTTGCTAATGTCTTATGCAGCGTAACAAGACGGTGTCATTACGTTGTCCGAGAAGAAGTCGTCCTTGCATGCTTATACTTTCTGCACTTAATACTTCAACAAATTCAAGAAAGTCTAAAAGTCAAGTCTTCCGCTGTATCAAACTCTGAAGCTTTCAAGAATTTATAAAGGTATAAGTATGTGGAACATGAAGTCACAAAGAGGCGAATATCACAAGTGATGAATGCACAAGGTCAAAGAAAGATGCTCAAGACTAAAGTGAAAGATCACATCTGTATATTCACAAGAACAATATCGAAGACTCAAGCATAGTATGCTAGGTTTAAGATTTTGTAAAATGGTGTGACCTCCCTTAGGGGGAGATTGTTGGAAATACGAAATTCCAAAGAAAGTATCAGTCACATCATTGTTAGCACATATCACGAGCTATAGACTATTTAGGACTTTGTCTCTTAGAGCGACCTCCCTTAGGGGGAGATTGTTGGAAATACGTTTTTACGTATTTAGGAAGGATCGATCACTCCAACGAGATACATCTAGTATGGGCTCGTGATCCAGTAATGTAACAATATAACCCACAAAGCCCACATGTAGGGTGGACTATATATACCCCCTCCTAGCATGTTAGGTGGGGCTGGTTCTCACTTTCGACATTAAATAAACATCTTTCTCTTTATTCTCTCATTTCTCTATATAGTTTCTCTCTCTAGTTCTTCATCTCTCTATCTCTTTAGATCATTCCAAGGTTAAGATAATCCAAGGATTGCGTAGACCTACAAAGGTTTCAAGTCAATCCCAAGGTTCACATCTTCAAGCTGTGAAAAGAATATTCAAATATCTCAAAGGGCAACCTACATTAGGTTTATGGTATCCTAAAGATTCTACTTTTGATTCGGAAGCTTACTCAGATAGTGATTATGCTAGAGCTAATCATGATAGGAAATCCACAACAGGAGGTTGTTAATTCCTAGGCAGAAGACTTATATCTTGGCAGTGTAAAAAGCAACCAATTGTTGCTACTTCTACAACTGAAGCTGAATATATAGCTGCTGCTCATTGCTGTGGACAAGTACTTTGGATTCAAAATCAGATGTTAGATTATGGTTTCAATTTCATGAATACAAAAATCTACATTGATAATGAGAGTACTATATGCATTGTCAAAAATCCAGTCTTTCACTCTAAAACCAAGCATATTGAAATAAGATATCACTTTATCAGAGATGCTTATGACACAAAACTTATTCAGATTTTGAAGATTCATACAGATAACAATGTAGCTGATTTATTGACCAAGGTGTTTGAAACTAGGAGGTTTGAATTCTTGGTAACACATATTGGTATGCTTTACCAATAACTGTTGCTTATGTTGGGGGGATATAACTATACAATTATTCTGGTAATTCTATTGTATAGTGTGTTTTGTTTGTTTGTGATGATATTACAGGCTGTTATATCCAGATTCAAGAGGTTACAATAATGGTGGGTTACATATACTAGTAGCAATCCTTGAGGTACCGTTTTGAAAACCATGTACCTCTAAGTAAAATTGAAGTACCGCGTATGTTCCATGTACCGCTATCTAACCGTTGTACCGTTGGAGACCCTATTGTGTAAATTTTGGTATTTCTTCGCGCTTAGGTTTGCTTCCCATATATATACACACTTCAATTATATAATTGATTTACCTAATCTTTTATTTTCACATCTTGATTCTTTACCTCTAATTCTTATCGCCGATCATCCAAACCAACAATGGTTACTCTACAAGTTATCTCTACACACAACCAAGTTTCTAATTTGACTCAGAATGCTAATTTAAATGGTTTTCATGAGATTATTGATTTTTTCTCACGAAGTCATATACAATATGCACTCACTGTAAGTCCTACTGTGTCTATCCCATTAGTTGAACAATTTTGGAGTACTGTTGTTGTAGGTACTAGACATAATCACCCTTGTATTAGAGATAGGGTTAATAACATGAATGTCTATGTCACAGAGGTTCTTTTACGTGCATCTTTAAGACTTAATGATGCTGCTGGCATTAGTATGCTAATAGACTCAGAGATACATGATGGCCTTGTAGCCATGGGATATGAGGGTAGTAGGGAAATTTTAAATTTCTTTAAAGGTTCCTTTTCACCTCAACGGAGACTACTTTTTCATGCTATTATTAATTTCTTAAGTTCAAAAAGTACTTCTTTTGATCAAATTTCTGATGGTTTGCCATCAGTTGGTATTTCTTTGGCAACTAAGTTAATTTTTGAAGGGATAAATAGAATTCTAAATGCTCCTAAGAAGTTTTTGATGTATCCTAGATTTATTCAAGCTTTGATAGATGACCAAGTCTCTAATCTACCCACATCCTCAGACACTTGGGATGTCCCTACCTTTACTAAAATAACTTTTTCCTTTCTTGTCTAAGGAAGGCACAAAGTTCACATGGACCGTAACACCATTGTTTGCTAACATGTTAGCAGAACAAGCTAACCAAGAGGGTGAGGCTCCTAGTTCAACTAGTGAACCTAAGAAAACTCCCTCTCACCAAAGCCCCCATTCCTCTTGAGAAGTGAAAACTTCTTCTTCTCATCATGTTAATGATCAAAATGTTTCTGATGAGATGATTCACACACATGTTGCTTCACATGATGCTAGTGGTTCACCACCAGACATGTTAACAAGGGTGTTAGATCCTACACATTTAACTGCTTTGTGTCTTAGTTTATCTAAATAGGTCAAAGATTTGCAAGATGCAAGGTTATTGCAAGATAAAAGAACTGAACTGCTGTATGAAAAGATTGAGAAGCTGAGGAGGAGATCAAATCCTTGGATCAGGGAGCACAAGGCAATTCACAAGGCACATTTAAAAGAGCAAAAGAAAAAGCTTAGCGATTTTAGGAGGAAACAACTAAAAGCATCCAAACTTGGGAGGAATTTAAGAGAGGAAGCAGGTCCTTCTTCTGATATTCCATCTAACCCTAAGGAAGGAGCAGGCTTTGAAGAAAGAAGTGATGGATTTGAATATTTTGTGGGTGATGCTACTATGGAAGATCAGCCACAACATCCATCATTGGTTGATGAAGAAGTGGTCACAGATTTTCAACCACAACAACTACAGTCACCTTCACCACAGCAACATGTGAATTCAAAAGCCAATTGGAAGAAATTTTATGAGAAACTTGAAGAGATTGATCATACTTTTCCATTTGATGATATGGCTTCTAGAAAGGAAAAGGTATCTGTACATACCTTGGTGAGGAAAGTGTCTATCAATGAAGATATGCCAAGTAGTGTTGATGACCCAAGTATTTTCAAGCCAAGTGCAAGTACCGTTTTAGGTGCAGGTACTACTGGTCAAGGATTTTCATTACCAACTTCTGAAGATAATCCAACTCCATTGTTTGGAGAAGATGAGACTTTAGCAAACCTTTTGCTTGGACTTAAGGAGAAAAGTTCAGCTGAAAAGGCTAGACTAGTAGAAGTTGAGAAAAAGGCACAAGTAGATGTTGTAAAAGCTTAGAAAATAGCAGAGCAACAAGAACTGGTTGAAGAACCATAGAAAGATCAATCTGTGGAACAACTAAAACTTTCTAGTGAAGTTTAAAACAAAGCTCAGACTTCATAGCCTAGTACTAAAGGCATTGTTATAACAGCTCAACAACCTCAAGAAACTGAAGAAGAAATACCTTTCATAGTTAAAAGGAGGATGCCAAAGACTGATCCAAAAGACAAGGGCAAGAAGAAATTACAGTCTGAATCAGAAGAAGAAGAAGAAGAAGAAGATAGTGATTCAGATGATGTAAGCACAACCATGAAGAAATTTCATCAGATGGAGCATGATGAAGAAGCGGCTTGGAGATTACGGCTATAATTCATGAAGAACAACAACAAGAAGAGCTTGCAGCTAAACAAGCATTGTTAGAAGCACAAAGGATACAACAGAAATTGAATATTGAAGAATATAACAGAATTCATGTAACATCCCGCCTACTCAAACTACAATATTTTTCACTTTGCCCGCAGGCTCACGACTTTGCTTTGTGGCCCTCTTATAAGTACTTCCGACTAGTCACTCAACCTAGTACTACTCCCACATGAGCACACTTAACTGCCAGTTCCTAAGAACCCCACTTGCAGTAGACGACAAAATGCGTTATGTCATGGTAAGACGAATGTTATCTTATGAACCAAGATCACTCCTAGCCACAGATGATGTGGGATTCGCCTAGGGTGTCACAATCACCCCCTTTCGGGACTCATCGTCCTCGATGAGGTTTTCCCCACCATCCTGAACGGCTCAGGAGTGGCTCTGATACCACTTGTAACATCCCGCCTACTCAGACTACAATATTGTCCGCTTTGCCCGCAGGCTCACAGCTTTGCTTTTTGTCCCTCTTGTAAGTACTTCTCGGCTGGTCACCCAACCTAGTACTACTCCCACATGAGCACGCTTAGCTGCCAGTTCCTAAGAACCCCACTTGTAGTAGACCACAAAACGCATTGTGTCATGGTAAGACGAATGTTATCTTATGAACCAAGATCTATCCTGGCCACAACCGATATGGGATTCGCCTAGGGTGTCACAATTCAAGCTGAAATCAAAGCAAGTGAACTTCTAGCTGAATCTTTGATAGCTGAAGAAAGAGATGCCTATGGAGGAAGAAAAGGCAAAATTGATTGATGATCTGGTTATAGAGCAACAAAGATTCTTTGCAGAGAAGAGAAGATTAGAGAAATTCAAGCCTCCAACAACTAACCAATTAAGGAATCAAATGATGTCTTACCTCAAGAAGGTGAAGCATTTCACTCATGCACAGCTGGTCAGAAAGAATTTTGATGAAATCAAGGCTTTATATGAACAACACAAAAGGAGAAAATTGAACTTTGTTGAGATTGGTTCTGAAGCAGACAACAAGGTAGTTGATGAAGCCAAAAGACGTTTGGAACAACAAAGACAATTTGGAAGTACCCTCAGACTTGATGAAGCAAATACTGCTAGGCTAGAAAGAAGTTCACCACCAATCACGACTACTTATGTCAGGATCGGTAAAAGAACTAAGGAAACTTCAAAGGAAGCAGGAACCCAAGTGTTGGATGAGGGAAGTAATGCTCAAAGTATTGAAAAGAATAGAAATGTACAACCAGTACATACACAATCAACGGTATTTGAAGAAACGGTACATACTCAGTTGGAGGAAGATATTGCTGAAGCAAAATCTGAAGAAGGAATCTCCATTGGTAGAAAACGAAAAAGATCAACTAAGAGGAAGCATCTAGCAATGAAAAGAGTAAAATACACAACTAAGGTAGATAGTGATAGTGATGAGAGTTGTAGGAAGTTCTTAAAGATAGTTGGATTTGCAAACCAATACATTGATACAAAGATTCTAGTAAAAAGATCTTCTATTATAAGATGGACTGGTGCTACAAATCAAGGACTTGAAGCTCATGGAATAACCAGAACTGTTAGCCTCAAAATATTGAGTCAAACAAGAATGCTCGGTCATAGGTTATTATTGTAACATTAATTAGAAAGTTGTAATAGGTAGTTAATTTAGTCGTGTTATACGGGCTTAACTTTAGGCTAAAGTTCATTCATAAGTAACTAAAGCCCAAAAGGGAAGCCCGACCCATTTAGTATAGTCCATAAAAGCCCACATGTAGGGAGGACTATAAATAGCCTTCCTAGCATGTTAGGAAGGGTGTTGGTTGTTCATTTTATTCTTTTTCTTCAATCTAATATTCACCAAGTTTAACCATTCTCTCTCTTTTCTCTCTCTACTTTCTCTCTCTAGAATTCATCTATCTTTAATCTACTTTCTACCTTTCTTTCTTGTTTATCATCCAAATATATGGGACAACAATTGGTATCAATCGCCACGGGGTAGATTTGTGATTGGTTGTTGTTATTATATTTGATTCGAATGATTTAATCAATAAATCATCTCGGATTCAAATTTTTTTTTGTGTTTTTCGTGTTCTAAATCTTGCTACAAATCTTCTCTATAGTTGTAGTAGTGATTTGGGTATTTTGGTTTGGTTATTAACACGAATTTCTTGCTAAAAGTTGCGAACTTTAGTTTTCCATTGCGACAGAATTCATCGGAAAGTACAGGTAAGTACGAACATTGCGATCGCAATACCCTAGGGTTTCTACATTACGATCAGTTATTACGACACTCCCTTATTCCGACGTGGATTGCGATTGTACATTGCGATCGTGGATTGCGACGGAATTTAAGGCTTATTGCGACGTTACTCTGCCCACATTGCGACAGCTATATTGCGATAGACGTATATTGCGATATATATTCCGACAGAAGACACATTGCGATAGGTGTTATTGCGATAAGTATTATTGCGATAGGTGTTATTGCGATAAGTGTGACATTGCGATAGACTGAACATTGCGATAGAGGATATTGCGATAAACTGACATTGCGATGAGTTGTATTGCGATGGGTGACATTGCAATGAGTTGTATTGGGATGAGTGACATTGCGATGCTAAAGTTTGTTTGAGCAGTTTCCATACTAGTTTTAGGCTATTTCTAGCTCGATTTCAGAATTTGGCGGTTACAAAATTTTTTGGTCTACCGTTTTGTCGGACTGGGGAATTTATTGTCAGACTGAAGAAAAATTGCCATTTTCGGAATTTAAACCACAACAACAATCACAACACATCTACTTAAGATCCATATTCACTTCATCATTTCAGAAAATATCGAGATGGATTCTACTGCAGAATATCGTGTGACGAACAACAACATCATGGTCGCGGGTAACAAAGAGAGACTACCAATGCTTGTGGCCGGTCGATATGCTCAATGGCAATTACGTTTTCTTCACTATTTTGATACAAGATCTAATGGTGATGCATTGAGGCAATGTATTAACCATGGACCATATGTTTTTTCCGAGATTGATGTTCCTTATAAACCAGCCACAGACACAAGTCCAGAAGTACCCGCAACAACAAAGAAGGAAACTTTATCTGATCTCACACCAGAGAAGCGTGCTTGGCATGATGCAGAGAAAGAAGCGATTTATTTGATTCTAAGTGGAATTGGAGATGACATTTATTCCACGGTTGATGCATGTCCTACAACACAAGAAATATGGACGGCTATTGAACGGTTGCAACAAGGAGAATCACTCAACAAGCAAGATGTCAAAAAAAACTTGTTTTGGAATTTTGGTAAGTTTACTGCATTGGATGGAGAATCAATTGAGTCTTATTATTCAAGATTTTACAAGATGATGAATGATATGACAAGAAACAACTTGGAGGTCTCTACCATGCAAGTCAATGTGCAATTTCTACAGTAACTCCAACCAGAGTGGACACGTTTTGTTACTTTGGTGAAACAACAGAAGCAGTTAGACAAGGTAAACTATCACACTCTCTTTGATATCTTGAAACAATTTCAGCATAAGGCTAATGAAATTCGAGCTGAACGAGTTGCAAAGACGGCTAATCCACTTGCCTTAGTGTCTACCACTCAACACGTCCAAGATCATCGATCTCGTGCTCCAAAGCCATACTCCACTCCATCATCATCACCATGATACTCCACATCATCCAAGTCTTCATCATCCACAAGATCACGCGACAAATCACCAAGAGCACCATAACCACCATCCGAGTCATCTTCTGACGAAGATAGTGATGAAGAACAAGCTCAGAAGAATCGAGAGATGAAACAACTAATTGCTTTCATTATAAAGACTTACCAGAAGATCTACAAACCCACCAACAACAATCTTCGAACATAATCTAACACAAAGAACCAATATGTTGAGAGTCCTCCAAGGTATGACACACGTCGACGTGGTGAAAGTCCTTCAAGGTATGATCGACATAATCCAACGCATGTTGAGGGTTCTGTACGGTATGATCGACACACTGCCAAGTATGATACTCAGAGGATTGCTGCTGCTACTGGGAATAGGGAAACTGTTGGAACTCATGTGGTTCAACAAAGTGGGATTTAGTGTTATAATTGTCAAGGTTATGGGCATATGGAAAGGGAATGTAGAAAGCCGAAACGGGTTAGGGAATCCAGCTATCATAAAGAAAAAATGCTGCTATGCAAGAAGATGGAAGCAGGGGTCAAATTGTCAGCTGGGGAAGGAGCTATGCTTGATGACACTAATGATGAAGCCTCTGACCAAGAATTAGAAGCACATTACTCGTACATGGCAAATGTTGAAGAAGTTCTCAAAGTTACTAAAGATGACAACGGTCCTATCTTTGACACTGAGCCAATCGATAAGGTACACACTCTTGATGAATATAATGCGTTTGGTGATATTCATGAGCATAATGATCTACCCAATGCCATTAATGACACATGTATGATGGAAACGGTTGATAGTAATACCACACCTGATTCATCATACATGTGCAATAATGTGTCTGAGGATGAGCACCATGCAAATGAGTATGATGAAGAGGAATGTTTTGCGCTTGCTAATTTAATTGCTACGTTACAACAAGATGTTAAAGAAACTAAAAAAGGTCAAAAGCAATTAAAAAAGGTTAACGCTATGCTCACTCAAAATTTTGAAGAATGCAACGCTGCACTAATTACATCTAGTGAGACCATTGAACGTTATAAAGATGAGCTTCTTCAGAAAACCAAAGAACTTGAGGGGTACAAGGGTAGTGCGTTAAAAATTCAAAAGGACGATTTTGGAAATAAATATAACACAACTCTTGAGTTATTAGCTAAAGTGAAGCGTCAATATAATGTTTCCTTAATGGATGAACGTCAAAAAACGTACCTTGCCACTACAAAAGTTAATGAACTTGAACAAAAGCTCTTTATGACCACTACCGATTCTGCTAAAATTCTAGAGGTTAAGAAACAAGAAGTAGAAGCATTAAAACAAGACTTCAAAAGTAGACATGAAAAAGATACTGAAAAAGTAACGAAACTAGAAGAACAAGTCGAATTTTTGAAAGTAGTACGATTTAATCGATAGTTAGCCGAAGGACAAAATCTTTTAAAACGGCTTCTCGTGTATCTCCTTAAGTTCATATCTTGGCATAACATGTTTCACGATTTGAGACCTTTCTCGGACCGATATTTGGCATGTACTTCATACTTCAAATCTTGGGAAGACGTTCTTGAAATTATGGTATTCTCTCCATATATTTGGAATTTCTTCACTTGACGTTTTTGAGAGATTCTTCATATTTGGACCACGACTTGATCATTTTTCTTCAATCTCTATTTTGGACTTTGATATACAACGATCCGCCTCTTTTTCGGACTTGGATATATTTATCCTCATACCTTGTTAGGGTCTTTTTGGATAGACTTTCTCCATGATCTTTAGGGGAGTAATTGCTTTTCGTCGTGTGTCTCGATCCTTCATATTGATTTAGGAATAATGATACTTCACATCATCTTGGATCTTTAGCAACAAAATAGAGCTCCTCATGCCTTGTTAGGGCCTTTTTGGATCTTCACCAATCTTCGCGTCCCGCTTCAATAAGTTATGCCTTGGCTATGAACTCTATTCAACCACGAGCAACTTTTAAGCGATCTTGGGCTAGACGCTAAGTAACCTTTCAAATCGTACGACCTTACTTATTGCAATTATTTTTATATCCTAATGCATTGATCTTATGGGATGAAAAAGCCACAATTAAAAACATGTGAGTTTTTGAAAGAACATTTTCATGTTCTACGTTTAGTATGATCACTTGTCTAACTCTATCACTTCTCGTTCTTCAATATATAAAGACCTCTAATTAAAGAGACTCGTGAATACTTAGCCATGCAAGTCAAAATTAAGCCAAATTTGGATTAGCTTTCATTAAGACTATATCAAATCAAAGTTTTGGGTTTTCAAGCCACCTATAGGATCTTGCACTTTCTTGGATTTTTTCAAGTTTAGAGAATGCATTTTATAGTTCCCTTGATAAGTGACTTTCTAGGATCGATTATAGGAACTTGCGAAAAGTTCTTGTTCTTAACCCGAATGAGCTAAGACTTTCGCGTTTTAAAGTTCCCTATATGAAAGTCTAGCAAAACTTGAATTGAGCGGGTTAAGGAATGTAAAGGGCTCCAAATGCCCATCAAGTCAAAAATTAGCTCTTATTCTACCCATCGGAAAATATACATTCGTGTCTTAAAAACACTTATGAAAACTAAGAAAAATTTAAAATTTGGCCATTTTTAGCCTTATTAGCAATAAAACATTGAAAGTTGGAAAACGTGAGGGCGTAGCAAAGCAAGTACCTATTCACCCCACATACTAAGAGTAAACATTGTCCTCAATGTTTCGAGTCTAAAGGTGGAGCACCCCCATACTAGAGACGAAGAATCGAATGCTTAGGATCTAGCATGGAAAGGATGATCAACAATATATCTAAAGCCGTTTATAATTATGCTAAAAGATAATTGTTAGAACAATAAAGGCTATGTCATGGATTCGTGAAAAACTTCTTCAAGCAAACGATGGAGGCTCACGTAAACGAACACGAGAGTCTTCAATCATAGATGATGATGATGATCTAGATAACACAATCATAAACAACCACGAGACAACGAGTTGGAAGGGCACAAATTCCCTCTCATTAGTTATTAGTAAGCATAAAAGGATAAGCATGGGATCTCCCCCACGAGGCACCTCGTTTTTGATTACCGAGTCATGAGCTCGACTCGATCCCCTCAATGCTAATTATCATTGGGGAAGGTGACTTGGTCGAGGTCAACCATTGAAGGAATTTCCCCACCAAAGTAGTGCTTAAGCCTATGTCCATTCACCTTGAAGTTAGGACCATCATCTTGAGCTAGCTCGATGGTCCCATAAGGAAACACTTGTGTAACGGTGAAAGGACCCGACCAACGAGATTTTAATTTCCCGGAAAATATCTTTAGTCTAGAGTTAAAAAGTAACACTTGATCACCAATGTTAAAAACCCGGTTTTTAATCTTTGCATCATGAAACTTTTTAGTCTTTTCTTTGAAAATCAGTGAATTTTCATAAGCATCGTCTCTTAGTTCATCCAATTCATTCAATTGTATTTTCCGGTGATCTCCCGCGGTCTTTAAGTCAAAGTTTGCATGCTTAAGGGCCCAATATGCCTTGTGCTCCAATTCAATGGGCAAATGACAATTCTTCCCATAGACTAACTTATAAGGAGTGCAACCGATAGGTGTCTTATAAGCGGTCCTAAAGGCCCATAAAGCGTCATCGAGTTTGTCAGACCATGAAGCACGGTTTTCTCCAATCGACCTTTCTAAAATCCTCTTCAAAGCTCGGTTCGAAACCTCGACTTGCCCACTCGTTTGCGGGTGATAAGCCGTAGAAAGACGATGAGTAACTCCATATTTCTTTAAGACCTTCTCGAATTGGTCATTACAAAAATGGGTTCCACGATCGCTTATAATAGCACGAGGGGTTCCGAACCGAGAGAATAGTTGCTTTAAAAACTTCACTACCACACGAGCATCATTAGAAGGTAAAGCCTTAGCTTCCACCCACTTAGAAAGGTAGTCCACCGCGACGAGGATATACTTGTTACCATGAGACGATGGGAACGACCCCATAAAGTCTATGCCCCAAATGTCGAAAATCTCACACACTTTAATTATGTTTTGCGGCATTTCATCACGTTGAGACGGTTTTCCTTGACGTTGGCACGAATCACACGACTTCACAAGTGCGTGTGCATCACGATAGATAGAAGGCCAAAAGAAGCCGCATCGAACACTTTCTTAGCTGTGAGATTAGCACCGTGGTGACCACCCGTGGGTCCCTCGTGACAAGCTCTAAGGATGTTAGAAGCTTCGGCACCAAAAACACAACGTCGAACGAGTTGATCCGCACAAACCCGAAAGAGATAAGGCTCGTCCCAAAAATAGAACTTGACGTCACGAAAGAATTTTCGCTTTTGTTGTGTCGTCATACCCTTGATT
Organism: Glebionis coronaria; assembly: GCA_025667525.1. Classification (NCBI taxonomy): domain Eukaryota; kingdom Viridiplantae; phylum Streptophyta; class Magnoliopsida; order Asterales; family Asteraceae; genus Glebionis; species Glebionis coronaria. The sequence continues at coordinate 240,755,385 of CM046877.1, forward strand.
ATGAAATTTCCCGCATGGTAATTTACGATGTCGGCAAACCATGGGGTGGTGTCTTTAGAATTCACAACACCGAGAGTCTCGAGAGGAAATTTTTCGGTGATTTCCTTGTTCTCGAAAACATCTTTGTGAGGATCTTCTAGACGAGAGAGATGATCGGCCGCTAGGTTCTCGGCTCCTTTTTTGTCAAGCACGGTGACATCAAATTCTTGGAAGAGGAGCATCCAATGAAGCAATCTCGGCTTAGCATCTTGCTTAGCTAAAGGATTCTTGATAGCCGAATGGTCGGTATACACGATGCTTTTAGTCAAGACGAGATAAGGTCGGAATTTCTCAAAAGCATAGACCACGGCAAGGAATTCCTTTTCCGTTGTAGTGTACTTTAATTGAGCCTCGGTCATCGTCTTACTAGCACAATGGATAGGACGGAAATGCTTTTCATAACGTTGCCCTAAGACGCCCCCTATAGCATAATCACTTGCATCGCACATGATTTCAAAGGGTAATTCCCAATTAGGAGCAACAAGAATGGGAGCTTCGGTAAGTTTCCTTTTGAGAGTTTCGAAAGCTCTAACACAATCCTCATTGAAATTAAAAGGAGCATCCTTCTCGAGAAGGTGTGTCATAGGTCGAGAGATTTTCAAAAAGTCTTTGATGAAATGACGATAAAAGCCCGCGTGGCCTAGGAAACTCCTAACTCCCTTAACGGTTTTGGGATGAGGTAACTTGGCGATGACGTCTACCTTAGCTTTATCGACCTCAATCCCCGCTTTCGAGACCATATGTCCTAAGACGATTCCTTGTCAACACATGAAATGACATTTTTCCCAATTAAGCACAAGATTGGTTTCTTCACAACGTTTTAACATTTGCTTGAGATTAGATAAACATGACGTGAACGAATTGCCAAACACCGAAAAGTCATCCATAAACACTTCCATCGACTTCTGGATCATATCGTGAAAAATGACCATCATACACCGTTGAAATGTTCCTGGTGCATTACAAAGTCTGAAAGGCATCCTACGATAAGAAACGTTCCATAAGGACACGTAAACGTAGTCTTCTCTTGATCCCGAGGGTCGATAGGGATTTGAAATTAACCGGAAAAACCATCTAAAAATCAATAGAATTCATTTCCCGCGAGTTGCTCCAACATTTGATCCATGAAGGGCAAAGGAAAGTGGTCTTTACGAGTGGCGTCATTTAACTTTCGGTAGTCAATACACACCCTCCAACCGGTCACAACACGAGTGGGAATTAACTCGTTGTTTTCATTAGGCACAACGGTCATTCCTCCCTTTTTAGGGACACAATGGATTGAGCTCACCCATGGGCTATCGGAGATAGGATAAATCATTCCCGCATCAAGGAGTTTCAAAACTTCCTTTTTTATGACATCATGAATTTTGGGATTCCCCCTTCTTTGACTTTGAATTGCGGGTTTGTAGTCCTCCTCCATTAAAATCTTGTGAGTACAAAACTTTGGGTCAATACCCTTAATGTCGGAAATTTTCCACGCAATTGCCCCTTTATGAGCTTTAAGAACTTTCAAGAGCTCGGTTTTTTCATCATTAGCAAGACCTCTTGCAATAATAACCGGCAACTTGTCATCACCTTCCAAGAATGCGTATTCAATGTGATATGGAAGATCTTTCAATTTAAGGATGGGCAGTTCCTCGATTGAAGATTTTGGCTCAACACTCATAACTTCCATCGGCGGAAGAAATGGTGGAATAGAAGTATCAACACTAATAAACACCTCAACTTCATTGTCGACTTCATTTGAAGTAAAATCGCCTCCTTGGAATGGAGTGAGATTTGGTGTAGAATTAGCAAGAATCGGATCCAAAATAGTGGGATTGTCACTTGACGAGCTATCGGAAAAACCTAACACTTCTTGTGAAAACTCATCGCAAACCACATCAACTATGTCAATGTGATTGATGGTAGCGATTGCATAAACATGAGAAGGTTTTGAGTTTTGAGTAGCATTTATAACAAGTTCCTCTTTGTTGAATCTCAAAGTGATAGTTCTTGCATGAACGTCGATAAGCGATGTCGAGGTGTCTAAAAATGGACGACCTAAATTTAGAGGAACTTGAGGATCCGCAGGGATGTCAACTACTATAAAATCAACGGGATAGTAGAACTTCCCCACTTTCACGAAAACATCTTCGGCTACTCCACATGCTAAAATCATAGAATGATCGGCCATTTCGATAGACATGTTCGAAGGAGTAAGAGCCGGAAGCGAAAGAGATTTCCAAATGGAAAATGGCATCAAATTAATGCTCGCACCAAGATCGGCCAAGGTGAGGCATTCTTTCATATCTTGTATGTCACAAGGAATGAGAAAATTTCCGGGGTCACCAACTTTTTCCGGTATGCGGTTAAGATAAACAGAAGAACAATTAGCAAGCTTTGGAAGCTTTTCCTTATCGCTCATCATACTTTTAAAAGTGGAAGCGAAACGAGGCATATATAACAACGCGTCGGCTAAACTTACATCAAAATGAATTTGTTGAAACATTTTTATAAAAAGCTCGGTTTGTTGTTTGTTACGTTCTTGCATTTTCTCTTTGTTTCGTCTTGAAGGGTAAGGTAAGGGTGGTGTGGGTTGGACATTAGGCAACGGCCTTGGAATCTTGGGTTCCATATTTGGTATTGGTTCAACCGTAGGTGTGGTTTGAGCGGTACTTCGTGGGATTGTAATGTGCTCCTTTTCGACCATCACCTCAGGCTCTTTCTCGATTTCCTTCTCCGTAGAAGTACTTGGACGAGAGATTAGTTCCTTGAAAGTTTTACCACTTCGTGTAGTAATAACCTTCATTTCTCCCTTCGGGTTTGCAATGGTATCACTAGGAAGACCACCCGAGGAAGAGGGTTTACGCATGATTGCTTCAAACATTTTTGCCATTCAGTCTTCAAATTTTTATTGCCTCAAATCCGCTTTTAACAATTCTTGCTTAATCTCATGTTGTCCTTGTTCCATCTTTTGTTGATTTTGTTGTAGACGTTGAACATTTCCTTCCATTTTATTAGCACGAGTTTTAAGTTCATTAGCAAGTTCGTTTTTAAGCTCGTTTTTCAAATCGGATCTTAAGCTAATCATCTCACGTTGCATGTTATCAAACTTAGCATCATTTGCTTTAGCATAATCCAAAAATTCTCCTTGAAGATTTTTAGTGTGAGCATTTTGAAAACCTTGTATAGTGTTTTGAAAATCACGGTTTTGGTTTTGATTAGTAACTTGTCCATTCCCACTTTGATAAGTCCCTTTGTTGTAGTTACGTGAATTTCCTTGATAATTACCACCTTGGTTGTTGTTTCGATAGTTATTAGCATTTTGATTTGGTGGAGCTTGATTTGGGCGGGAACCTTGGCCGTTTTGGTTATAAGTTCTCGTTGCTACGTAAGCACTCGAAGTGTTACCACCGGCGGTAATACACTCGGAAAGATCATGAGCTCCACCACAAGACAAACAACTCTTAGCAACCGCTTTAACCGAAGCGGAATTCAAAGCCTCTTGTGCTTTCGAATGGGTCATAAGATTAGCAAATCTATCGAAAAACGATTTTCCTCATTAGCTTCATCATGTAAGGCATTAATGCTACGAGACGATGACGATGATGACGAACCCATATTGGCAACACTCGGTGTGTTACGAGGGCTATAAACCTTAGATCTATTCTCGATAATCTTTAAAGCTTCATCGATCGTTTTGCACAAAACATTACCACCCGCGGCGGCATTCAAATAATCTCGTTCATGATCATTAAGCCCATTATAAAAAGTATCAACTTGATGCAATTCTGAAAAATCATGGTGTGGACATTCATGTAACATTTCTTTAAATCGTTCCCATGCCATTGAAAAACTCTCATTATTTCGTTGTACAAATCTTGAAATCTCATTTTTCAAATGTGTTGTTTTAGATGGTGGGAAAAATTTGTTCATAAACTTAGAAACGAGATCACCCCATGTCAAAATTGAATTTGGCGGTTCTTTCTCAAGGCAAATTTTAGTGGGTCCATCTAACGAGTATGGAAACAACATCATCTTAATGGCGTCATGTGGAACATCCTTAAACTTGCTAGTAGCGGTGAGACGATTAAAATTCCTTATGTGATAATGCGGGTTGTCTTTCTATTGACCTCTAAACTTATTTGCTTGCAACATCGACATTAAACCCGTCTTAATCTCGAAATTCTCCGCAAGAATGGTGGGAATTCACAATGGCCTCTCCAAAACCCTCGGTGGGTGCTTGAAGCAACTCCATCATAGTACGATTAGCCATTACGACTTCTTGTTCTACAATAGGTTCCACAATTGGAGTTTGTTCTTCAATCAACATCTCTTGATTTGCTTGTTTTTGAAGACGTTTACGAGCTCGTTTTGCTTGATTACGAGTGATCATAAACTTCACGAAGAATGGGAGGTGAGCAAAGAAGATTCTTTTTGGGTGTTTTGTGAATTTTCAATTTTTTTGTGTTTTTGATTGTTTTTAATTTTTTGGATTTTGGTGTATCTTTGTAGACAACAATCTACCAAATATCTCCTCGAATCAAACTCTTGATTAAAGAAGCCTCAAAGGAATGAAAACGATCACGTTGAGTGAACGCCTTCGAATGACTTTAGAACTTTGGTGAAAACCAAATTGTTCAAGAGGGTTTAATCACAAAGAAACCAAGCAAATATATTATACGTAATAATATTTTGGGCGGCAAAACCCTCGACTAGCCTTCAATCTCAAAATACTCACAAGCAAGCGGGGAAACGAGGCGGCGCGAAGCACATAAGAGCCTTTTTCCTTAGGGTATATTTTATAATACCCGCCTTATACCCACCTTATAGTTCGTATTTTTCAAAATCGAGCTTCACGAAAGTATTTATCTATTTTTGCCTTTTTCTTTTGTTTGAGATTCGAATACAATAATTAGGAGATCAAATCCCAATTAAGGTTGTGTTTTTACACTTTTGGAGATATTTTGAATTGATTGTGATACTTAATACAATATAGTAATAATAATTTCACAAGAAAAACAAAAAAAAACCGATAATACGTATTAGTAGAGTTGTACTAATACAAATACTATTTATGGTTAATATTAAAAACAACAAGACAAATTAATCACGACACACCTCCCCGGCAGCGGCGCCAAAATGATTGTAGTGTTCTTACACACCTTTGCTTTAGGAAAAACAAGAGGGGTAAAGTAGGGAAAGTATTAAGTGATGATTTAGGAAAATCAAACACTAATGACCCTTATGATTCCAAAAGTTAGTTTCCCAAGGAGGTATATGTGTGTGACTAAAATGTAGCAAGATTTGAGATTAATATTGGTTAGAAGGGGATGAGAAAAGAGAATGACGAAGACGTGAAATTAATTACTACTGCGACTACACGTAAAACCGTAAAAAGGTACAAAAATAAAAATTAATTCTAAAAATACCCAAAAATTTACCAAAAATCAAAACAAATAAACTAAGAGTTTTCCAATGATCAAAACTTTTTCAAACCTTTTAATTAATTAAATATTAATTTTTAAATGCTAATTAAAGCCCTAAAAATCAAATTAATTATGAAAAAGCCCAAATAAAGATTTTTCAATTGGTAAACCTCTAAAATGACCTAAAAAGATTAAAAACTATTTTTAAAAATTTTTAACTAAGAAAAACTATTTAAAATGATTTAAAAACTATTAAAACTTAAAATAATTATAAAAATTAATTTAAAGATGATAAAATTAATCTAAGAGTTGCAAAAATCCTATTTTAATGTATTTAAGCTAAGAAAAATATAAAAAGTGCAAAAATGTGAAATTGAAAAAATAATAATAAAATAATATTAAAATAATATTAAAAATCCAAAAATTATAAAAAATTATAAAAACTTGCAAACTAGTTTATTTAAACCTAAACAATCAGAAAATGAAAGTGAAATGACCAAAATACCCCTATTGGGCCCTCAAATGGGCCAAAACCTAAAACAGTTAACCTTAATGGGCTTTTTAGCCCAAAAAGTCAAACTTTGCCCAATTGACTTGGAAAAGCCCAATCTGACTCAAAATTCAATTCTAAACACAAAACTCTGAAGGCCCAAAAGCTGAAAGTGAGCTTATCATAGCTTAATGAACAAACAGCTTATCCTTATTGAGCAATTAAGCCCATTAAGCAATAAGCTAATGCCATAAGCTCTAATTTGACACACAACCTTCTTTTGGGATACTAAAGAGATCTGTACAAGAAATTTTGAAAAAGCACACTCAATAAGCCAGAAATAAGCCAAGTACAAATCCACTAAAAGACAAAATAGTCGGATTAGAGTTCTAGGGCACCTCAGGACTTGATTCAACTTGCAAAAGGTCACAAATGACTTCAATAAGCCAAATCAATCAACCAAAATCCAGTAAGCAAAACCAATAAGCTAGAATAAGCCAATAAGCACTTATGAAAAAGTCAATTAAGTTGGTTTTCTAGTCAAACCCTAAAGTCAACCCACCAAATGCTCCAGTATGAACAAATGGGTCAAATAATGAGCACCTATTACAAAATCAAAGTTGTTGCTGGTTAAAATAAGCTAGAATAGCTTATTGATAAGCTGAACACAAAATTACACTAGCAGTGGCTAGCAGCAGGGGAAAGGAGTTCCCACTGCTTTGACTATTTGACCTTTGATTTTAGAGAGATTCTGTATGTTTTGTTGGAAGACAAGGGCACCCAAGTGATCAGTTAATTAGGGGTGAGCATCTGTCCAGGACCGGACCGGACCGGCCAAGACCGGACCGGACCGAGGACCGAAATGGTCCGAAACCCCGGACCGAGACCGGACCGAAATGGTCCGGTCCGGTCCGGGTTGGTCCGGTCCGGTTCGGTCCTCGGTCCGGTCCGGTCCTATTAGGCATAATTGATGAGATTTTGGTAAGACCGAACCAGACCGGACCGGACCGACCGGACCGAGGACCGAATTGGTAAAAACCGTGGACCGAGGACCGGACCGAAATTGTTCGGTCCGGTTCGGTTCGGTCTGGTCCGGTCCGGTTTTCCGGTCCGGGTCGGTTTTGGGTCTGCCGTGCTCAGCCCTACAGTTAATCACAAGGAGTCACAATCAAGCACAAAAACACACTTCAGTATCACCAATGAGCACAGAAAAATCAAAAGGTGCTCAGATCTAGCACAGACATGGATAGTAAGCAGTTATGAACACTTAAGCAGTTTAAGCAAGAATAAGCACTCCAAATTCAACCAGATGCATACACAAGCTATATAAACTGTTATTAAGCACAAACAAACTTAAATCAATCACTGGATCAAGTATGGAACAAGATCAAAGCAGATTAACCTTGCTGATTTGAACTTCAAGAACAATTGCACACTTTGCTGATATAGATGACCAGAGATCCAAATTCAACACTTCAATCCTACTTCCCTGATGTAACTAACTAGGTTTAATCACTTGTTAACCCTAGTTTATGATTAGAACTAGGTGTCCCTTAAACCACAACCAATTTCAACAAGTTTACAAGATTATAGAGCCTATTGTTGATTCTAGGTGTTTATATGCACAAAGCTTGCAAATAAATGTCACTTAGCACTTATAAGAAAGGTTCCAACACAAAGCAACACAAAGCACCAACTCAAAACAACACAAATCCAAAACAGGTTGTTATCCCAAACACACCTTAATCTACAATTTTGCAAAGCAACTTGTGATTTTTAAACACAGCCTACTGATTTTATGATTCAAAAACACTTCCTAGATGACAACTAACAGATTCAAACACAAAAATCACAAGCTCAAACACAAAAATCACAAGCTCAAACACAAGAACACAAAATCACAGTCCAAAATTAAAAACAGGCAATATCATGAAATTTTTAGGGGAAACTTAAACAAGGGATTATACCTGTCCTCCACAACATCCTAGGAGGACCAGCTATGCTCCGTGGACCTTGTTCAACAACTAGAACAAGACCAAGGTTCTTCAAAAAGAAGATCAAAACCTGCTGATGTTCAAAGTAGAACAAGGTTTTGATGAGGATGATTCTTCAACACAAATGAACAAACAACTCACCCAATAGCTTAAATCTCTTCTCAGGCTTGGTGTCAACAAGCTTGAAGGAGCTTTAGGCTTTTGGCTAAGGGTTAGTACAGGATAATAAGCAAAACAGAAACAATGATTTCAAGGTTTTTGAACCTTTGAAAACCTATCAAACATAAGCGTTCCTTAACCACAAGATTAAGGAAGCTCTATAACATCAAATGGAACACAGATTTCAGCTATTCTAATACCAACTTTTATAAAACACAAAAGAGATTTCACAAATTTTAAGAAATTCAAATTTTATTTAAATAAAAAGGAATTACAAAGATAATAGCCAAAATCTGGAACAAAGGGACTCTCACAAGTTGAGGTCTCCTTTTATAGGCAAATGCTTACAAACACTATTCATAAACCCTAGCTAGAAAATCCCAAAATTGTCCTTAAGTCTTCTAGATCTTTTGATGGAATGAGCTGTCCAAATTGATCCAAGGCGTTCATTTTAGCTTTGAAGTTAAGCTATGAGTCTAGGCTGTTGATCTTGACACGTCAGATTACTTGGAGAGAAAGTTGTGATGTGATTGGGTAACGGGGTAGATGGTAGGGTCCATTGGTGAGTGGAGAAGAGGGATTTAAAGTTGGGATGGGTTTTAAGTGAGGTGAATCACACGGGGGTAAAAAGTTATTTCTGGGTTCATCACGTGCTACAGTGCCACGTTTGATTCGATTTTAGTGGGTGGTAATTGTGTTTGGCGCAAATAAGTTTGAATGTTTCAGTTGTACACAATTGGCCCTTAGTCTTTGGAAAACAATGAATAACAAGTTTCTTTTTCAAGCAAACCCGTTTTCCTTTGTTGTTAAAGTTTTTGAATTCCCACATTGGCCACAAAAAGTTTTGGAAAAGGGAATTAGGGCTTTTTCAATTTTGGTATAATTACAACTTCAGTCCTTTTGATATTTAATCCATTTTTAAAGGACTAGAAGTGTAATATTCTTGAACTTCAAGGGCTTCTTTAGATCTTGGACTTAATGAAGGACCATTATTGACAATTTAGTATTGCTGAGGGACTAAATTTGCCAATTCTTAAAACTTGGAGGACCTTTTTGTAATTATGACAAACTTAAGGGACCAAACTTGTATTTATGAATTCACAAGGGTTTTAAGTGTCATTTCTTCATTCATTGAGGATCATTCTTGTAAATCTTCAAGTCTTCAAGGGTTAATTCTTGGATAAATCATGAACTAGGACCCGGTTCTTTGTACGGCTTCGTTTCTCGTGTCCGTTTTTCCTTGTTTCTTGTGATCTTTTGTCTTTTTCACGATATCCATACCTAAAACACACAAGTTAACAAATACAAGCATATATATGGTATTTTATGACATTTTAATGCTTTTAAAGCCCGAAAAGAACGATGAGATCATGTATAAATGCCATCTCATCAATGACCACTACCGATTCTGCTAAAATTCTAGAGGTTAAGAAACAAGAAGTAGAAGCGTTAAAACAAGACTTCAAAAGTAGACATGAAAAAGATGCTGAAAAAGTAACAAAACTAGAAGAACAAGTCAAATTTTTGAAGAAAGTTGTTTATAAAACGCATGACTCTATTCAAACAGTTAGAATGATAACACCCCCGTCAATGTTTAAAGTCAAGCTAGCTTTGCAAGTCCCGAATATCTTACCGAAGCTCAGGCTGCGAACCTGCGCCTTTATTTGGATGAGTCCGAATGGACCGATCCTGAATGTCCTCTTGGTAGGCTTGATAACGAAGAGACATCCCTTTGGGATGAGGAGAGTAGATCACTGGTCAATAAAGAGTTTGTGAAACCATATAATTATGCGTATGAAAACAGTCTTTATGGTCTTTTCTCTCCACAAAAACAGAAGTCTCGTGAGCAATTGTTTCTGGAAAGCAAACAAAGAAGAATTCAATGGAAGAAAGTTTTTGCCACTAAGAAAACAAACGTTTCTAAGTTCATCAACTACTTGCCCCTTGATGCTTCTAAAAGCAAGAGTAGGCAGATATTTGGCTTTATTAATCATTACATAGATAATATTAAGTCCATTGTTGATAATGATTGGAAACAACGAGAAAATGACGAGTGGAAAAAACCTATTCCTCAAGATATAACTGTGCTTGTCAAACAAATCTTAATACCGAACGCGGCCACACTAAAAGAAAATGTTCTTAAATTCGAAAGCTTAATTCGGTCTGAAATGTTTGATGATTTACAATATGTTGAGTCTCTTGAGAAAGAAATTGATGGTCTTCAAATGGACAAGTCCGTTTTTTCTGATGAATATGATTTACTCTTGCAAGAATGCGTTTCTAAAGATGTTATGTGTGCTTATTTTACATCATGTGCTGATATAGATGAATATTCTGATGTTGCATGCAAATATCTTGATCAAGTCAAAGAATGTGAACGTCTTGAAACTGAGCTTTTGAAACGTAAAGAAAATGTTGATAAAAAGGTTTATACACTTCTTCAACACCGATGTGATTTCCTTCAAAAACATTGTCATGATCTTGAACTTGCTTTGCAAAAACATGTCAGTAGTTTTTCAAACGATAATAAATTGCAAGAAAAACTTTCCAAAATGTGTCGAGAAATGAATGAAAAGAGTTTGAAAATTACGGATTTAAAAGCTCAGTTACAAGACAGGGAAATAGCGATAACAGAGTTGAAGAAACTTGTTGCTAAGATGGGTGGGAAAGTTGTAGATCCTAGTGTTAAGAGCTATGTTAGACAACCCAATGCTCATAAAGTGAATAAATCCTCTATCTTGGGAAAACCATCTGCTTTTTCAAATTCCTCGTTTGCTAAACCCGTGTTTGCCACCAAGATGGATGGAAAGGAAAGGCTTCCACAAACCCAACCCATACGGAATACTCAAGCACTAAGCGTTAAGAACAACAATGTGCTTAAACCAGGGATGTATAGATTGGTCACTAAACCCACACACAAAAAAGTTAGTCAAGCGTCTTAGATTTCTAGAAACACTAATCCTCGTGTGTCTTCTACTACAGGAGTAGTCTCCACTGCTAGTGTTAGCCGGCCTCAGCTTAAGAGCACTTAAGTGAATGATAAGGTCTGGAAACAAAAGAGTCAAGGGAAGATGAAGGAAGTAGAATGACGATTTGAATGATTTGACAGCTTTGAATGCTTTGAATGTTAAGTTTGTTTGTGTCAAATGCGGAAAATGTGCTGTTAATGCTAATCATTCTATGTGTGTTGTGAGTAATGTCAAAGGCGTAGATATTAGAACTAAGAAGCACCTTGCGATGCCTATTAGTGCTAGTAAACCTAAACGCAAAGTGAACCAATCAGGTGCTACCCCCACTAAGAAAAGTAATGCATCAGACTCCACTACTAAGAACACTAGAAGCCGAATCAGGGAACTATATGAGTCAGCTAGCAAGTCTTGGAAATGGTGGTTTGCTAATCAATGTCCTCCAGGATATAAATGGATGCCTAAAGTTAGGAAAGAAAATGTGACCACGAGTGTTAGTATGCCTTTAATTGTTGCTAGGGACACTAATAATTCTGAACTCACAACCAACATGGTATCCAATTTAGCAAATGCTCCATCGTCTTCTAATTCTTTTGCAGGTGATACAAATAATCCTATTCATAATGGACTCCGGGTGCACCAAGCATATGACGGGGAATCTCAAGCTTCTAATTAACTTCGTAGAGAAGTTTCTAGGAACGGTCCGTTTCGGAAATGACCAATTTGCACCGATCCTAGGCTATGGAGATTTGGTTCAGGGGAATTACGATCAAAACGGTATACTACGTCGAAGGACTCAATCACAATCTTTTCTCGGTTGGTCAATTCTGTGATGCAGATTTGGAAGTTACTTTCAGAAACAAGACATGTTTTGTTCGTGATTATGATGGCAATGACTTACTCACTGGTACACGGGGTACATATCTTTACACAATCTCACTTCAAGACACATCTTCTACAACTCCACTTTGCTTCATGGCTAAAGCTTCATCGACTCAAGCATGGTTATGGCATCAACGTCTATCTCATCTCAATTTTGATACCATTAACTTGCTTTCCAAGAAAGATATTGTGAGAGGCCTTCCAAGTCTGAAATTCATCAAGGATCATCTTTGTTCTTCTTGTGAGCTTTGTAAAGCTAAACGAAGTAGTTTTAAGACAAAGACTACACCAAGCTCTAAAGGACGGTTAGATCTTCTTCATATCGATTTGTGTGGTCCCATGCGTGTTCAAAGTATCAATGGGAAGAAATGCATTATGGTAGTTGTCGATGATTACTCAAGCTATACATGGACCTTCTTCTTGAGATCCAAGGATGAAACACCCGAAGTTCTCATCAACTTCCTTAAGCAGATACAACGTGGCCTTCAAGCTCAAGTGAAAGTGGTACGTACTGACAGAGGCACATAATTTTTGAATTCAACTCTGAAGAACTTCTTTGAAACCGAAGGGATTGAACATGAAACATCCATTGCTCGAACACCTGAACAAAACGTCGTTGTTGAAAGACGAAACCGTACATTGGTTGAGGCTGCTCGAACATTATTATCCGCTTCAAAACTTCCACTATACTTTTAGGCCGAAGCTGTGTCAACCGCATGCTACACACAAAACCGATCCTTAATTATTCCAAGACACGAAAAGACACCATATCACATAATTCATGATCGCAAACCTTCACTCAAACACCTTCATGTTTTTGGATGTACTTGTTATATTATACGAGATGGTGAAATTTTGGATAAGATGAAAGAGAAAGGGTGATGCATGTATTCTAGTGGGATATGCAACTCAGTCTAAGGGATATAGAGTTTACAACAAGAGAACAAAATTGATCGTAGAAACTATTCATGTTCGATTTGATGAATTGCAAGAAATGGCACTTGAACACAACAGTTTAAGTCCCGATCCACAACGACAAACGACTTCCGTTCACAACCGCACGGAACTCGGAACTCAAGACCACAACAATGAACCGTCAAGTTCAAAGCTGGTTTCCCCAAGTGTTCCAAGAGCTGATATGACATTGGACACGACAATTGAAGAGTTGGAAATGTTATATGGACCAATGTATGATGAATATTTCATGGGGGAGAAACATGTTGTATCGAAGTCTTCCACTGTCACTCATGATAAGAATGATAATACTGATCATCGTCAACAAAAGGATACAACTTCATCTACTTCAACACGGGTTGCTGCAGATTTACCTCCTCGGAATATCACATCAACAATCGATCCTACAACATCCACAACCACGGTCATTGCTCCAGGGAACACAAATCAAGCAGACCATGCATTAAATGACGAAGACGACTTTATCAACCCATTCGGTACACCGGTACACAAAACTGGAGAGTCTTCTACTCGCCATGTTGATCCGTCAAATATGCATACGTTCTATCAATGACATCCGTCAACACATCATTGGACCCGAGATCATCCTTTGGTGCAAGTAATTGGAAACCCTTCACAGCCCATTCGTACAAGACGACAACTTGAAACCGATGGTGATGTTTGTATGTTCGCACTCTCCGTGAGTACGGCTGAACCCAAAAATATCAAAGAAGCCTTAGCAGATCACGCTTGGATTGAATCAATGACGGATGAAACAATTTGAAAGACTTAAAGTTTGGGAACTTGTTGACAGACCATACAATGTAACACCATTAAATCTTCGATGGATCTGGAAAAACAAGATGGATGAAGAAAACACGATCATCAAGAATAAATCTAGGCTAGTGGCTAAAGGGTATGGTCAGAAAGAGGGTATTGATTTTAAAGAATCATTTGCACCAGTAGCTCGTTTGGAAGCGGTCAGGATTTTCCTTGCTTATGCATCACATAAGGGATTCATCGTTTATCAAATGGACGTAAAGACTGCGTTTCTTAATGGTCCTTTGAAAGAAGAAGTATATGTCACTCATCCGGAAGGATTCGTTAATCCTCATTATCCTGACAAGGTGTATCGTCTCCACAAAGCACTTTATGGACTCAAGCAAGCTCCAAGGGCGTGGTACAATGAGCTCTCGAAATATCTGGTATCTAATGGTTTCTCAAAAGTTTCCATTGATCTAACTTTGTTCACTTATAAATATGGGGATGACATTTTGCTTGTGCAGATTTATGTTGATGATATTATTTTCGGGTCTACAAACCCAAAACTTTCAAAATGGTTTGAAAAAGTAATGCACAACAAATTTGAAATGTCAATGATGGGCGAACTAAAATTCTTTCTTGGAATTCCAGTTCACCAATCCCCACGTGGTATCTTTATTAACCAAGCTAAGTATTGTCAAGAGATAATCAAAAAGCATGGTATGACCTCATGTGACTCAGTTAGGACACCATTATCCACCACATCCCTAGATGCTGACTTAGAGGGATTACCCATTGATCAAACGAGATATCGGTCCATGATCGGGTCCCTGATAGGTGTGAAAACACCCATCCTTTTACCACTTAAAACAATATAAAATGAGACCATAACGTGTATTTTATGTCGTAATGTCGGAATTATGTGTGGTTTGTGTTTTTGTTGTGTTTTAGGATCAAAATATGAAAAAGGAAGAAAACACGGGCTTTCACGGGCTTTTATTAAAGAAAAAGACAAAAGACAAGTCAGAAGATCAAAAGTGAAAGAAGAACGGAAGTCAAAGGCCTATTCTGAAGATTTATCGAAGAAAAAGTCTAAAGACGGAAGTTTAACGAAGTCGAAGAACCAAGTCAACTAAAAAGAAGAAAATTAGAAGACGAGTTCATTTGCCATTCGACTAATCCCGAGACAAAGTCGAGAAAGACGCGTTATTTAAAAGACGTGAAGACAAAGAAAGAAAGAGAGAAGAAACAAGCACCACAACCTTCTCCTCCTATAAATACTCCCCTAATTCATTTTGGGAGAGAGTTAGTTAGTTTTTAGTTTTTATTAAGTGTTTTTTTTATTTTTCTTCTCTCTAGTTATTTTTCTTTCAAGCTTATTAAAACTTTTCTTTCATCTTGTAATCTATGAATCTTAATCTTTTAATATAATCAAGCTTTTACTAATCTCTCATTCTACCTTTCTTAATAATCTAAGGTTTTGATTTGATAATCATGTAGTGGATGTGATTTGGTTGATTTTTGTGTGTTTGGCTTATTGAAAATTACGTTGTTTTTGATAAGTTTAAGTTTTTATAAAAAGTGGTTTTTGATTTCTAGCTTATTTAGTGTTTTAAAAGTTTTTAAATTCTAGCTTATTCACCTTTTCCTAAAATCATTTTGGTTTAGCTTTTGGTAAAGTGCTTATTGATTTTTAGCTTTTTGTCTTCTTGCTTAAATTTTCTTATACGGAAAAATCTTATATCCCTAATTCCGGATAACCCTTTCCGGATAAGCTCCCCTAAGTTTACATTTTCCGGATAAGGTTCAAAACCCATTTTCCGGATAAGCATTTGTTTTTACATTCCGGATAAGCCACTTTAGTCCATTTCCGGATAACAGTTTTAATCATCATTCCGGATAAGCATTATCACGTTTTCCGGATAAGCCTCTTTAGGTGTTTTCCGGATAAGACCCAGAAAAACCAGTTTTCCGGATAAGAACCCTAGTCCCGTATTTCGGATAAGCCCTATAAGTTCATTTTGCAGATAAGCTCACGATTAACCTTTTCCGGATAAGTAGTAGAAGATAGATTCCGGATAAGGGCCCTTTTTTTACCCATTTTCCGGATAAGCCATCAATGTCACTTTGCGGATAAGGGAAAGAAAATTATTTCCGGATAAGAACCCGAAGACGGATTCCGGATTAGTTTTGTTTTACTTCAGTTCTAATTTAAAGTTCTCGTTTTCCCGCAAATTAAGGTTAGATCATTTACTTTATTTTCGTCTTGTCATTTATTTATTTTATTATTATCTCACGATTAGAATAGATAATCCAAAGCTCCCCCTTTTAGTGACCAAGAACAATAATTCCACTTTGAAACGTGATCAATTCGAAGAGACACCGAGAACGAAACAACGACAAGAACGCAATTGCAATCCAGTACGAACAACACGACCAAAGATCTTGCAAAAGGAAACTTTTTAACTAGAAAAATCTGGTTATTAAAATGGCGCCGCTGCCGGCTCTTTTCGTAAGGATTAAAGGTTTTTTGTGAGAAAAACTTGATTTTGGGATCCGTTCTTTCGGGAACGTTATTTTCAACGCATAAAAATTTCAAAAAAAAAATCCTAAAAATATAAAATTTTTAAAAAATCCAAAAAACTTAAAAAAACCTACAAAAACCAAAAATATTTTGTTGCATTTTCTTTTTAGTCTATACATACTCGATCACGCAAGAAGAAATCCCTTCAAGCTACTCTCATTCAACCTCCGGTTGTCGAGCCTCCTATTGTTAACACAATGGATAACCGTCCCATGGTCGAGCTTTTGCAAGCACACGTAGAGGGCAACACCGATGCTATTGTCATACCTGAGATTGGAGCCAATAACTTTGAGCTCAAATCCGGCTTCATTCAAATGGTCTCTGCTCAACCCTTCTTGGGACGTACACTTGATGACCCTCATGACCATATCAAACGGTTCCTTCAACTCACTAATACGGTTAAATACAATGGGGTTCCACAAGAAGTAATTCGATTGAAACTTTTTCCTTTCTCCTTAGAGGGACAAGCCCGTCATTGGCTTGCAAAGGAACCGCCACAAAGTATTCTTACGTGGGCGGATTTAGAGACCAAATTCATCAACTAATTTTTCCCACCCTCACGTACTACCGCTTCGCGGAATGAAATCATTAACTTTGAACAAAAGTACGGTGTGACTTTTAGTGAATCTTGGGACCGTTTTAAGGAACTTTTGAGAAAATGCCCACAACATGGTTTTACCAAAGTGCACCAAATTAATACTTTTTACAATGGTTTAAGCATGAATGACCAAGATTCACTAAATAGTGCCTCGGGGGGTAATATTTTGGTTAAGACTTCTAATGCCGCATGGGATATTATTGAGAATAAGTCTAGAGTGCAAACCAAGAGTGTTCGGACTAATGTGGCTAGTGCTAGCACTAGTGAGAGCGACAAGAGAATTGATAAGCTTACTTCGCTTGTTGAAACAGTTGCTCTCCAAACCGCTAACAATACCAAAAGCATCAATGCACAAGTCAATGCTATGAGTCAGTCATGTGAAATATGCGGGGGTTCTCACTCATACACCGATTGTCCTTCGACTCATGACAATACGGAAAATGTGTATGCCGCTAACGGTAACTTTTCTACGGGAGCCTATCAAGCACGTCGTCAAGGTGACCGCAATTTTCTCAGTTATCGTTCAAATAACTTCCTTTCACCACCCGGTTTTCCACCTCAAAACCCAAACAACCTCAATCGCAACAATCAAAACCAACCTCGAGCTCCAAATCAATATCCAACCCAAAGAAACCCATATCCACCTCAAGGAAACAACCAAGTTTACCAACAACCTGCTTATCAACCACCTGCCTACCATGCTCTTCCTCCCAACCAACCCACCACATTTAATCACGAGGTTGAAACTTACATGAGGACTAATGATGCGATAGTGCAGAATCTTCAGCGGCAAATGTCCAACTTGAAAGGAGATATGGTTAATACTTGGCTTTTACACCTAAGTATAAAATATTGTTGTCCCAAAGTCTTTTCGAATTAAAAACCGGTCTTAAGTGCGACTCAATTGTCTTTTGGTGAATCAAGAGAATGGTTTGGTTTGTTTGTTTTAAACTATTAGCAAGTAATTAAAGTGTCGTTGAGTTAAAAGGAAGTTTAAAAGATTAATATTAAAATGACAAGTAAAATAAATGCATGGAAACTTAAAGGTGACAATGAAAAAGTACTAACACACTAAACAAAACTAACACTTGGAAAATTTTCTGAAAATAAAAAGTACTATAAGAAAGTAAGATCGAAAGAAACCAAAACAAGCCAAAAGAGGCCCGATCGGAATGTATTCCGATCGGTTGATCGGAATATGGGTAACACCGGTCGGAATATCCAACAAAATGGAATCAATCGGAATACACAAATGAGGACCTAATCGGAATGTGGGGAAGATCCTCAATCGGAATGCAGCTAACAAGCCCAATCGGAATAAACCAAAGACTCACCGTCGGAATATGCAACAAAGGCCAAGATCGGAATGTTTATGTGTGCCAATCGGAAAGTCAAAACCCTTTTCCGATTGGATCAATCGGAAAAAGGGTGGGAGGCTGCTCGGAACGTAAACCAATCGGAAAAGGGAGTTAAACCCTTTCCGAAAATTGTGGAAAAAGGTTAAGCTAGGTAATAAGCTAACTTTAATAAGCTAATACCAAAACCACCCCGAATCAATGACAAATCCGAATCAAATAAGCACTTTGATCAACTTATTCAACTCGAAACTAATCAACTTTTTAGATCAAACCATAAAAACATAAACTTTTTAATACAACTTTTATAAGAAAAATAAGCTAATCATAAAAATAAGCCAATAAGCACAAAAGTCTTAAAGCTTAATCAAATGAAAACTTATAAAATGACCAAAAGATTACTTTTAAGCACGAAATCAATTAGAACAACACGGATCTTATGGTATACGCACCAAAATCAATCTAAAATCAAAGAAAAGTAGAATGAGATTAAGGAATAAAAGCTTGAAATAGAACTTGATTAATAAAAATAAGCAATACAAAGTTTTTAATCTTGAAAGATTAAAAGAAAAGATGAAGTTTAGTGAGAGAAAGTTTAAGACTTTCTCTCTCTAAAACTAGAGAAAACTAAAAAGTGAAAATTAACTAAAAACTCTAACCACCCTCCTAATGACTATTAGGAGGGTATTTATAGGGAAGGTGGAAGGAATGCATGTGTTGCATCTTCTTTCTTGCTTTCTTCACGTTTTCTCGACTCGACTTTAATTCTTCGTCTTTGTCGTCTCGGGATTTGAACTTGTCTTTTAATTTTCTTCTTCTATTAGACTTAAGTTCTTCGACTTCGTTTAAACTTCCGCCTTTAGACTTTTTCTTCGATAAATCTTCAGAATAGGCCTTGGACTTCCGTTCTTTTTGCACTCTTGATCTTTTGACTTTGTCTTTTCCCGTTTTCTTCGATAAAAGCCCGTGAAAACCCGTGTTTTCTTCCTTTTTCATATTTTTGGTCCTAAAACACAAGAACAACACAAACCACGCATAATTCTGACTTTTACGACATTAATCACACGTTTTGGTCTTGTTATTATTGGAAATAAGTGGTAAAAGGATAAGTGTTTTCACACTTATTAAATCCCCTACACTTGACCATTGCAATGCCCTCATGCAATGCATTAATTTAAAAGCACGGTTTACATTTTCCATTATAAATAACCCACCTTGGCCTTTATTAATTACTAAACATAAAAGATAGAAATGAGTAAAGAAATTAAAAACTTACATTGGGTTTTGGCGGTCATGAACGTTTATCATCCTCAAGTTTCACGTTCCCCATACCAAGCTTAAAAACGAGATCATTGTTATTATAAGTTAGCAAACTAACACGAACTCATGTGGGCCAATTATTCAATTAGACTCCCTTATTCCTAGGTGTATCTCTTATATTTTATTTTTGTCTTGAATGATCACGAAGATGCATTGTTTGACTTATTTCGATAGTTATTTAGTCCGAAAATAAAGTGAACGATTTAATCAATAGTTAGCTAGAGGACCAAATCTTTTAAAACTGCTTATCAGGACCTCATAAAGTTCATATCTTGGCATAACTCGCTTCACGATTTGAGACCTTTCTCGGACCGATATTTGGCAGCGACTTCATACTTCGAATCTTTGAGAGACGTTTTTGAAATAATGGTCTTTTCTTCACTTGAAGTTTTGAGAGATTCTTCATCTTTGGACCACGACTTCTTCATTTTCATCCAATTCTTTATTTTGGACTTTGATATACAACGATCCGCCTCCTTTTAGGACTTGGATCTATTTATCCTCATACCTTGTTAGGGTCTTTTTGGATAGACTTCTCCATGATCTTTTGGGAGTACTTGCTTTTCGTCGTGTGTCTCGATCCTTCATATAGATTTTCGATAAATGATTCTTCACATCACTTTTGGATCTTTAGCAACAAAATATAGCCCTCATGCCTTGTTAGGGCCTTTTCGGACTCGCCAATCTTCGCATCCCGCTTCAATAAGTTATGCCTTGGCTATGAACTCTAATCCGTACCGAGCAACTTTTAAACGATCTGGGGCTAGAAGCTAAGTAACCTTTTAAATCGTACAACCTTATTTATTTCAGATGAATTTATTAACAAGCGAAGGGAGAATAGGCTCATAATTAACTCACATAAATTCACGAAAGAATACCGAACTTATAATTGACTCTATCATCTCTCGTTCTCCACAGTTTAAAATCTCAAGGAATGAGACTTGTGGATGCTTAGCCTATTAAATCAAAGTTTTGGGTTTTCGAGTCGCCTATAGGATCTTGCAAATTCTTGGACTTTTTCAAGTTTAGAAATCGCGTTTTAAAGTTCCATTGATAAACGACTCTCTAGGGTCAATTATAGGCACTTGCGAAAAGTTCTTGTTCTTAACCCGTGAGAGTTAAGACTTTCGCGTTTTATAGCTCCCTATATAAAAGCCTAGCAAAACTTGATTTAAACACGTTAAGGATACTAGCTAGAGTAAACTTAGGTAAGTAAACTCGGGTTGAGTCACAATGTTCACGACTAAGAAAAATCTAAAACCACTTTATTAAAAATTTCTAGCAAGGGAAACATAACAAAGGCAAATACAACTATACAACTAGGCCAAAATAGATTAAAAATTTTGAAAAATGTCGAAAAATCAAATTTTCCGGTTAAAATGAGGGCAAATTCATGGAAAAGACCACTTACTTCGATAGAAGTCCCCCCTACACTTGAGATAAACATTGTCCTCAATGTTTAAGCATGTGGGAGTAAACTCCCCTACACTTAGGACATTGTGCACTTTGTTTAAATCTTGCTAAGGAAAGGACAACTAAAGTGAATTCAATATGAACATATAGAATATGAAATATTGAATCACAAGAGTTTAGGATAGAACCGGGAAGATGAGAACACGGTATCACGGTTCGTCAAAAGTCATCAAGATGCTCTCTGAAGCTTTAATCCCTGCACAGCACAAGAAACAAGACACAAACATATGCAGGGGCTCCCCCTACACTTATTGTGAAAGCAGTAAAGGATAGAACACGGGTAGCCTCCCGAGAAGCGCTTGTTTTTGTTCACCGAGTCGTGAGCCTGACTCGACCCAATTTTAGTTCATAGGGAACATGGTGAGGGATGGAATCATCTCTTGAGAGATGTCCTCACCAAAGTACAGCTTCAGACGCTGGCCATTCACCTTGAAATTGGGCCCATTCGGTTGAGAAAGCTCAATGGTCCCATACGGAAAGACTTTGGCGATGGTGAATGGACCAGACCAACGGCTCTTCAACTTGCCAGAGAAGATCTTCAACCGAGAGTTAAAAAGTAAGACTTGATCTCCAACGTGGAACTCTCGGTTCTTGATTTTAGCATCATGAATGATCTTCGTCTTCTCCTTGTAGATCAACGAGTTCTCATAAGCTTCATTCCTCAGTTCATTTAGCTCGTTGAGTTGAATCTTGCGATGATCACCGGCTTTGTTGATGTCGAAGTTAGCCCACTTCAAGGCCCAGTGCGCCTTATGTTCCAGCTCGATGGGTAGGTGGCAGGCTTTCCCGTACACAAGACGATAAGGTGTACAACCGATCGGGGTCTTGTAAGCAGTACGGAAAGCCCACAGAGCATCATCTAACTTATCAGCCCACGCGGCGCGATGCTCTCCCACGGTTCGCTCTAAAATTCTCTTCAAGCCACGGTTGGATATCTCGGCTTGCCCATTGGTTTGGGGATGATAGGCGGTGGAAAGACGGTGATTGACACCATACTTAGCCATGACTCTTGCAAATTGATCGTTGCAAAAATGAGTCCCGCGGTCACTGATGATAGCACGAGGAACGCCAAATCGAGCGAAAAGCTGCTTCAAAAAGTTCACAACCACCCTCGCATCATTCGTAGGAAGAGCCTTAGCTTCAACCCATTTAGAAACGTAGTCGACGGCGACGAGGATGTACTTGTTCCCTTTGGAGGATGGAAATGGCCCCATAAAGTCGATGCCCCATACGTCAAAGATTTCACATTCCTGTATGAAATTTTGAGGCATCTCATCCTTATGTGTTACCTTGCCTTGGCATTGGCAAGCATCACAATGCTTAACCATTTCGTGAGCGTCACGATAAATGGTGGGCCAGTAGAATCCAGAATCAAACACTTTCTTAGCGGTGTAGTTGGGACCAAAGTGACCACCGGTGGGTCCTTTGTGGCAAGCTTGAAGAATCTCAAAAGCTACTGGTCCGTCAACACAACGACGAATGATCAGATCAGCACATTGTTTGAATAGATAAGGGTCATCCCAAAAGTAAGTCTTAACATCGTTCAAGAACTTCTTCTTTTGTTGGGATGTTAACCCTTTGATGAGAACACCTCCCGCTAAGTAGTTTGCAATGTCTGCAAACCATGGGGTGTCATCAAGGTTGAGATTTATAGACATTAAGGTCTCAAGGGGGAAAGAGTCATTGATCTCTTTGTTCGGATGATCCCCTTGATATGGATCCTCAAGTCGACTCAGATGATCCGCGGCCAGGTTTTCAGCACCCTTCTTGTCACGAATTTCAATGTTGAATTCTTGAAGGAGTAAAACCCAGCGAAGAAGTCTTGGCTTAGAATCGTTCTTAGTCATCAAGTAATTCAACGCGGAATGGTCTGTGTATACGATGGTGGTGGATAAAACAAGATAGGGGCGAAATTTCTCAAAAGCATATACAACAGCTAAAAGCTCTTTTTCGGTTGTCGTATAATGCAATTGAGCCCCCGTCATTGTTTTGCTAGCGTAGTGGATTGGTTGGAAGTGTTTATTCACTCGTTGGCCCAGAACCGCACCAATAGCAAAGTCGCTAGCATCGCACATTAATTCAAAAGGCAGCTCCCAATTAGGGGTAACCAAGACCGGTGTCTTAGTTAGCTTATCCTTGAGAAGATTGAAGGCTTCGAGACACTCTTTAGAAAAGATAAAAGGAGTATCTTTTTCCAAGAGGTGGGTCATCGGGCGAGCGATTTTAGAGAAATCTTGAATGAATCGACGATAGAAGCCCGCATGACCCAGAAAACTTCTCACACCCTTCACAGTTGAAGGTAGAGGTAATTTGGCTATGACATCAACTTTAGCACGGTCGACTTCAAGACCGGCTTTAGAGATTTTGTGTCCTAGCACAATGCCTTCTTTTACCATAAAATGACATTTTTCCCAATTCAGAACAAGGCGAGTGTCTTCGCACCGCTTAAGCATACGTTCCAAATTGGCAAGGCAAGCAGATAAGGAATCCCCGAAGACCGAGAAATCATCCATGAAGACTTCCATGGTTTGCTCAACCATGTCATGGAAGATAGCCAACATGCACCTTTGGAAAGTCCCGGGGGCATTGCATAAGCCAAAAGGCATCCTTTTGTAAGCAAATGTACCATAGGGACAAGTGAATGTTGTCTTCTCTTGATCTTGGGGATCGATGGGTATTTGAAAATAACCCGAGAAACCATCAAGAAAGCAGTAATATTCATTACCCGCTAAACGTTCAAGCATTTGGTCCATAAAAGGTAGAGGGAAATGATCCTTTCTTGTGGCATCATTGAGTTTGCGGTAGTCTATACAAACTCTCCACCCAGTAACGAGACGGGTAGGAATTAACTCGTTGTTTGCATTGGGCACAACAGTGATTCCGCCCTTCTTAGGCACACAATGGACTGGACTAACCCATGGTGAATCCGAAATAGGGTAAATCATACTCGCATCAAGAAGTTTGATAACCTCTTTTTTGATGACTTCATGGATTTTAGGATTCACCCTTCGTTGGCTTTGAATTGTGGGCTTAAAGTCGTCCTCCATGAGAATTTTATGTGTGCAGAAATAAGGATCAATTCCACGGATGTCGGAGATTTTCCAAGCGATAGCTCTTTTATGCTTTTTTTAACACAGCGACAAGTCGGGCTTTTTCGTCTTCTTGCAGATCCTTTGTGATGATGACCGGTAGCTTCTCGTCGTCTTCTAGGAAAACGTACTCAAGATGAGGAGGTAGGTCCTTAAGCTCGAGAGTCGGAGGATCCTCAATAGATGGTGAAACTAACGATGGATCATCATTAATCACCTCTTTAGGAGCAGGAGGAGAGAACGGGTCCTCATTGAGAAGTCTCTCAATAGTACTAATGTCTTCATCCCAATTAGTGGACAAATTATCATACTTAATATCGAGAGGACCCAAACTAGCTTCGAAATCATCCAAGTCACTTTCTCCAAAAGGAGTCAATGCTGGAGCAATTGAGGCAACGGTCTCAACATTGGGTAGAGAAGAAAGAGTACTTTTGCAAGCATCAAGAAAATGTTCTTCACAAGCCTCATCGAGAACATCAATAGCATTAACACTCTCATACGAATAAGGTTGCTTAGAAATCTTACCCATGTTGAAGACAATTTTATCGTCACCAACTCTCATGATTATTTCGCCTGCGGCTACATCAATGAGAGTGCGACCGATCCTCAAGAATGGACGTCCAACGATTAATGGAACACGAGGATCCATCTCGTAGTCAACGACGACAAAATCCGCCGGGAAGGTGAAATTATCAACGCCAACAAAGACATCTTCGGCTATCCCCACTGGATAAGCAACCGTACGGTTGGCTAATTCCAAAGTCATTTTGGTGGGGACTAGCTCAGGGAGAGATAATTGCTTCCAAACACTTAAAGGCATTAAGTTTATACTGGCTCCTAGATCGGCTAGGGCCATGCAATTCTCTACTCCCGGGAAGTTGCAAGGAATCAAGAAGCGACCCGGATCACCAAGTTTGGTGGGCAATTGCCTTAAGAGCACTGCGGAGCAATTCTCATTAAGGTGGGTCTAAGAAATGTCAAGAAGCTTTTCCTTATCACTTAGAAGATCTTTAAACATCTTAGCGTATTTGGGCATGTGAGCGAGAGCCTCGGCAAAGGAGATGTTAAAATTCAATTGTTTAAACATTTTTAGAAAGTTTGAAACCTGAATATCATCCTTGCTCTTTTGCTTCTCTTTCCTCAACCTTGAAGGATAAGGTATATTGGATGAAGAAGAAGGCTTTAAGGGAATAGGATCACTCACAACCACGGGTGGTGGGGAAATGGGGATAGAAGGTGAAGGAGGTGAGGAAAGTTGCTCTTTTTCCTTGGTCACAATCACGGGTGGAGATGTAGGAAGCTTGGGTTCCATATAACCTTTTCCACTACGAGTGGTGATTGCTTTCATCTCCCCTTTTGGATTCGCAACGGTATTACTCGGAAGAGTACCCGAAGAAGAGGGTTGATTACTTTGGATGAGCGAACCAATCATATCACGAAGGTGAAGAGCTTGATTGTTAAAAGAGTTTTGCATGTTTGCATTAATTGCATCACTGTGTTTGGCCATATCATTCCTTAGCTCGGCTCGAATATCGTTCCCTTGTTTTGCCATTTCTCCCTTCAAGTTGCGGACTTGACTCTGAAGATTCGTCACCAACTCCCGATTAGTCTTCATGAATGTCTCGACTTCCGGATTTACTGCCATCGGTTGATTGAGAGGTGGAGCCTGGTAAACTTGATAATTTCCTTGAGGTGGGTATGGGTTTCGTTGGGATTGATATTGATTGTTTGCACGAGGTTGGGATTGGTTTGCAGGAGGGAAACCGGGGGGAGCAAGATAATTGTTGGAACGATAACTTAGCAAGCCACGGTCTCCTTGAGGGCGAGCTTGATAGCCTCCCGTGGGATAAGTGCCGTAAGCTGCGTTAACGTTTTCAGAATAATTGCTTTGGGTAGAAGGACAATCATTATAGGAGTGAGGGCCACCACATGTGTCACAAGAAATAGCAACAGCTTTAGCTTGTTGAAAGTGGTTTGTGGCCATGGCCATGAAATTCTTGTTCATTTCAGCGAGTTGTCGAGAAATTTCAGACATTTCAGGATTGGAGGAAGTAGAAGAAACATTGACTCTCGAGTTAGATCTTGAGGATGCGGATGAATCCCAATTCTTGTGGTGAGTAGTCATGTTTTCGATCAACTCACGGCACTCCTCCGGTCTCCTTTTCATAAAAGTACCACCGGCGGCGGCATTGATCGTGTCACGATCACGAAAAGTGAGACCATTGTAGAAGGTGTCAATGAGAGTGACGGGGAGCATATTGTGATTAGGACAGCGGTCGATCAAATCATTGTAGCGTTCCCAAGCATCGAAAAGCGATTCATCATTCTCTTGCATAAATCCACTGATTTGGTTACGAAGGCTAGTGACCATGGATGGGGGAAAGTAGCGCGATAAAAAGCGTTGAGTCATGTCATTCCACGTATGAATAGAATTCTTAGGAAGACGGTCAAACCATTTTTCGGCATGGTGAGAAAGCGAGTGTGGAAAAAGTTGGAGGCGAAGGTCATCCATAGAAACACCGGAGCACTTCATGCTTTGGGTCATGGTAATGAATTTGTCGAGGTGTTTGTTGGCATCATCATCCGGAATTCCACGAAACGGGTTCGTTTGCACTTGCTGGATCATGTGATGCTTCAACGAAAACTCCTGAGCCGTGACGTGCATTGGCGCAATCGGGCCTCCGCGTCCGTTCATGGTGGGTTGGCACAATTCCTCCATGGTTCATAAATCAGGTAGAAGGACATTGTTGTTGTTGTTGTTGTTGTTGTTGTTGTTGTTATTCAAATTGTGTTGAGGTGGGTGATTATTGTTGTTGTTAACACCAGCCATATCTAAATCATCACGAATCTCGGGCTCAGAATAGTTCGTAGATCTAGTACGCATGCACCTGCAGAAGAAAAATATACACAAAGAGAATAGCTATATAATCTTTTTGGTGCAAAACTTTTTGAAAAGAATTGCTTTTAATGACTTTTCAATGTTTTTGTATTTTTGAAGAGTTTTATATTTTTTATGGATTTTTGAAAATTTTTAAAGCAAGGAAAATAACGTTCAAAGAACGGATCCCAAAATTCAATGCGTCTCTCACTAGAAACCGTTTATCGTAACGAAAAGAGCCGGCAGCGGCGCCATTTAATACTTGGCTTTTACACCTAAGTATAAAATATTGTTGTCCCAAAGTCTTTTCGAATTGAAAACCGGTCTTAAGTGCGACTCAATTGTCTTTTGGTGAATCAAGAGAATGGTTTGGTTTGTTTGTTTTAAACTATTAGCAAGTAATTAACGTGTCGTTGAGTTAAAAGGAAGTTTAAAAGATTAATATTAAAATGACAAGTAAAATAAATGCATGGAAACTTAAAGGTGACAATGGAAAAGTACTAACACACTAAACAAAACTAACACTTGGAAAATTTTCTGAAAATAAAAAGTACTATAAGAAAGTAAGATCGAAAGAAACCAAAACAAGCCAACAGAGGCCCGATCGGAATGTATTCCGATCGGTTGATCGGAATATGGGTAACACCGGTCGGAATATCCAACAAAATGGAATCAATCGGAATACAAAAATGAGGACCTAATCGGAATGTGGGGAAGATCCTCAATCGGAATGCAGCTAACAATCCCAATCGGAATAAACCAAAGACTCACCGTCGGAATATGCAACAAAGGCCAAGATCGGAATGTTTATGTGTGCCAATCGGAAAGTCAAAACCCTTTTCCGATTGGATCAATCGGAAAAAGGGTGGGAGGCTACTCGGAACGTAAACCAATCGGAAAAGGGAGTGAAACCCTTTCCGAAAATTGTGGAAAAAGGTTAAGCTAGGTAATAAGCTAACTTTAATAAGCTAATACCAAAACCACCCCGAATCAATGACAAATCCGAATCAAATAAGCACTTTGATCAACTTATTCAACTCGAAACTAATCAACTTTTTAGATCAAACCATAAAAACATAAACTTTTTAATACAACTTTTATAAGAAAAGTAAGCTAATCATAAAAATAAGCCAATAAGCACAAAAGTCTTAAAGCTTAATCAAATGAAAACTTATAAAATGATCAAAAGATTAACTTTTAAGCACGAAATCAATTAAAACAACACGGATCTTATGATATACCCACCAAAATCAATCTAAAATCAAAGAAAAGTAGAATGAGATTAAGGAATAAAAGCTTGAAATAGAACTTGATTAATAAAAATAAGCAATACAAAGTGTTTAATCTTGAAAGATTAAAAGAAAAGATGAAGTTTAGTGAGAGAAAGTTTAAGACTTTCTCTCTCTAAAACTAGAGAAAACTAAAAAGTGAAAATTAACTAAAAACTCTAACCACCCTCCTAATGATAGGGAAGGTGGAAGGAATGCATGTGTTGCATCTTCTTTCTTGCTTTCTTCACGTTTTCTCGACTCGACTTTAATTCTTCGTCTTTGTCGTCTCGGGATTTGAACTTGTCTTTTAATTTTCTTCTTCTATTACACTCAAGTTCTTCGACTTCGTTTAAACTTCCGCCTTTAGACTTTTTCTTCGATAAATCTTTAGAATAGGCCTTGGACTTCCGTTCTTTTTGCACTCTTGATATTTTGACTTTGTCTTTTCCCGTTTTCTGCGATAAAAGCCCGTGAAAACCCGTGTTTTCTTCCTTTTTCATATTTTTGGTCCTAAAACACAATAACAACACAAACCACGCATAATTCTGACTTTTACGACATTAATCACACGTTTTGGTCTTGTTATTATTGGAAATAAGTGGTAAAAGGATACGTGTTTTCACACTTATTAATGGTGAAACAAGGGAATGATCTTCGAGCCGATATGCGAAACTCTTTGAGCAGTAAAAAGAATGACTTAAGGGACATGATGGCTAGTTTCTTCCAAAGTAATCAAGCCTCTGGTTCGGGTTCTCTTCCGAGTAACACCGTTGCTAATCCCAGAGGGGAGATGAAAGCAATCACCACTTGCAGTGGAAAAGGTTTAAAGGAACCCGAGCTTCCTACACCTACACCGGTGATTGTGACAAAGGAAAACGAGTCTACTTCTCCTATACCTCCACCTTCTACTTCTCTTATTCCTCCACTTTCGACTTCCACCCCTCCACCACCCAAGGATGTGAGTGATCCTACCATTCTAAAGCTTTCCTCTTCATCCGATACACCTTATCCTTCAAGGTTGAGGAAAGAGAAGCTTAAAAGAAAAGATGATATTCAAGTTTCTAACTTTCTCAAAATGTTTAAACAATTGAATTTCAACATCTCCTTTGCTGAGGCTCTCGCTCACATGCCCAAATACGCGAAGATGTTTAAAGATCTTCTTAGTGACAAGGAGAAGCTTCTTAACATTGCTCAGACCCAACTTAATGAGAATTGCTCTGCGGTTCTCTTAAGGAAATTACCAACTAAACTTGGTGATCCGGGTCGCTTCTTGATTCCTTGCAACTTCCCGGGAGTAGAGAATTGTATGGCCCTAGCCGATCTAGGTGCTAGTATAAACTTAATGCCTTTACGTGTTTGGAAACAATTATCTCTCCCCGAGCTAGTCCCCACCAAAATGACCTTGGAGTTAGCTAACCGTACGGTTGCTTATCCAGTGGGGATAGTCGAAGACGTCTTTGTTGGCGTTAACAAATTCACCTTCCTAGCGGATTTTGTTGTCGTTGACTATGAAATGGATCCACGTGTTCCATTAATCGTTGGACGTCCATTCTTGAGGACCGGTCTCACTCTCATTGATGTAGCCGCGGGCAAATTAATCATGAGAGTTGGTGATGATAAAATTGTCTTCAACATAGGTAAAATTTCTAAACAACCTTATTCATATGAGAGTGTTAATGCTATTGATGTTCTCGATGAGGCTTGTGAAGAACACTTTAATGATGCTTGCAAAAGTAGTCTTTCTTCTCTTCCCAATGTCGAGACCGTTGCCTCAATTGCTCCGTCATTGACTCCTTTTGGAGAAAGTGACTTTCTTTTGGATGAATTCGAAGCTAGCTTAGGTACAATCGATCTTAAATATGATGATTCTCCCACCGATTGGGAAGAAGACATTCGTACCCTTGAGAAACTTCTTAATGAGGACTCTTTCTCTCCTCCTTCTCCTAAAGAGGTGACTAATGATGATCCATCGTTAGTTACACCATCTATTGAGGACCCTCCGACTCTTGAGCTTAAGGACTTACCTCCTCATCTCGAGTATGTTTTCTTAGATGGCCTTGATCAACTTCCGGTTATCATTGCTAAGGGCTTAAAAGCCGATGAGAAAACTCGTCTCATTGAAGTTCTCAAGAAGCATAAAAAAGCTATTGCCTGGAAAATATCCGATATTCATGGAATTGATCCTCACTTTTGCACATATAAAATTCTAATAGAGGACGAGTTTAAGCCCACTATTCAAAGCCAAAGAAGGGTGAATCCCAAGATCCATGCCGTTATTAAAAAAGAGGCTGTCAAACTTCTTGATGCGGGCATGATCTACCCTATCTTGGATTCACCATGGGTTAGTCGGGTTCATTGTGCGCCTAAGAAAGGCGGAATCACCGTTGTGCCCAATGCAAACAACGAGTTGATTCCTACTCGTCTCGTTACTGGGTGGAGAGTTTGTATAGACTATCTCAAACTCAATGATGCCACGAGAAATGATCATTTTCACCTTCCATTTATGGACCAAATGCTTGAACGTCTAGCGGGTAATGAATATTACTGCTTTTTAGATGGTTTCTCGGGTTATTTTCAAATACCCATCGATCCCCAAGATCAAGAGAAGACAACATTCACTTGTCCCTACGGAACATTTGCCTATAAACGAATGCCTTTTGGCCTATGCAATGCTCCCGGGACTTTCCAAAGGTGCATGTTGGCTATCTTCCATGACATGGTTGAGAAAACCATGGAAGTCTTCATGGATGATTTCTCGGTCTTTGGGGACTCATTCTCTTCTTTCCTTGCCAATTTAGAACGCATGCTTCAGCGGTGTGAAGACACTCACCTTGTTCTAAATTGGGAAAAATGCCATTTTATGGTAAAAGAATGCATTGTGCTTGGACATAAAATCTCAAAAGCCGGTCTTGAAGTGGACCGTGCTAAAGTGGATGCCATAGCCAAATTACCTCCACCTTCAACCGTGAAGGGTGTGAGAAGTTTTCTTGGTCATGCGGGCTTCTATCGTCGATTTATCCAAGATTTTTCTAAAATCGCTCACCCGATGACCCACCTCTTGGAAAAATATACTCCTTTTATCTTTTCTCAAGAGTGTATTGAATCGTTCAATCTTCTTAAGGATAAGCTAACTAAGGCACTGATCTTGGTTAACCCTAATTGGGAGCTACCTTTTGAATTGATGTGTGATGCTAGCGACTTTGCTATTGGAGCGGTTTTGGGACAAAGGATCAACAAACATTTCCAACCAATCAATTACGCTAGCAAAACAATGACAGGGGCTCAATTGCATCACACGACAACCGGAAAAGAGCTTTTAGCTGTTGTCTATGCTTTTGAAAAATTTTGCCCCTATCTTGTTTTATCCACCACCATCGTATACACGGACCATTCCGCGTTGAAGTACTTGTTGACAAAGAAAGATTCTAAGCCAAGACTTCTTCGTTGGGTTTTACTCCTTCAAGAATTCAAAATCGAAATTCGTGACAAGAAGGGAGCTGAAAACCTAGCCACGGATCATCTAAGTAGACTTGAGGATCCTTATCAAGGGGAACATCCGACTAAAGAGATCAGTGACTCTTTTCCCCTTGAGGCCTTAATGTCTATCCACTCAAATCTTGATGACACCCCGTGGTTTGCCGACATTGCAAACTACTTAGCGGGTGGTGTTCTCATCAAAGGGTTAACATCCCAACAAAAGAAAAAGTTCTTTAAAGATGTTAAGACTTACTTTTGGGATGACCCTTTTCTCTTCAAACAATGCGCTGATTTGATTATTCACCGGTGTGTTGACGGACCCGCAGCTTTAGACATTCTCGAAGCTTGCCACAAAGGACCCACCGGTGGTCACTTTGGTCCCAACTACAGCGCGAAGAAAGTGTTTGATTCGGGATTTTATTGGCCCACCATTTATCATGATGCTCACAAAATGGTTAAAAATTGTGATGCTTTCCAAAGACAAGGCAAGATCACACATAAAGATGAGATGCCTTAAAATTTCATTCAAGAATGTGAAATCTTTGATGTATGGGGCATCGACTTTATGGGGCCATTCCCTTCTTCTAAAGGAAACAAATACATCCTCGTAGCCGTTGACTACGTTTTTAAATGGGTTGAAGCGAAAGCTTTACCTACTAACGATGCGAGGGTGGTTGTTAACTTTTTGAAACAACTATTCGTTAGATTCGGTGTGCCTCGTGCCATTATTAGTGATCGCGGGACTCATTTTTGCAACGATCAATTTGCAGGAGTCATGGCTAAGTATGGTGTCAATCACCGTCTTTCCACCGCATATCATCCCCAAACCAATGGGCAAGCCGAGATCTCTAACCGAGGGCTAAAGAGAATATTGGAGCGAACTGTAGGAGAGCATCGTGCCTCATGGGCCGATAAACTTGATGATGCTCTGTGGGCTTTCCGTACCGCATATAAGACTCCGATTGGTTGTACACCTTATCGTCTTGTGTACGGGAAAGCATGCCACCTCCCCATTGAGTTGGAGCACAAGGATTATTGGGCCTTGAAATGGGCTAATTTTGACATCCACAAAGCCGGTGACTTACGCAAAATCCAACTCAATGAGTTAAATGAACTTAGGAATGAAGCTTATGACAATTCATTGCTCTATAAGGAGAAGACCAAGCTCATTCATGATGCTAAGATCAAGAACCGAGAGTTTAAAATCGGTGATAAATTTTTACTCTTTAACTCTCGGTTGAAAATCTTTTCGGGCAAACTAAAATCTCGTTGGTCCGGCCCATTCACCATTGCTAAAAGTTTTCCATATGGAACTCTTGAGCTCGCTCAACCCAATGGACCAAATTTGAAGGTGAATGGCCAACGAATGAAGTTGTACTTTGGAGAGGACGTCTCTCATGAGATGATTCCATCCCTCTCCACCTTTTCTTTGAATTAATTCGTGACCGAGTCAGGCTCGTGACTCGGGTAACAAAAACAAGTGCTCATCGGGAGGCAACCCGTGTATCTATCCTTCCTTTCCCGTTTTTCACCCTAAGTGTAGGGGGAGCTAGTAGGTGTTTGTTGCTTTGTTTCTTATGATGTGCATGGATTCCAAATTTCAAAGATGCACTTTTGATGACTTTTGATGACCCGTGTACCCGTCTTCCCGGTTCTATCCTAATACTCTTGTGATTCAATATTTCATATATTATATGTTAACATTGAAATCACTTTAGTTGTCCTCTCCTTAACGAGATTTAAACAACGTGCACAATGTCATAAGTGTAGGGGAGTTTACTCCCACATGCTTAAACATTGAGGACAATGTTTATATCAAGTGTAGGGGGACTTATATCGAAGTTAAGTGGGCTTTTCCATTAATTTGACCTCATTTTAATCGGAAATTCGATTTTTCGGCATTTTACAAAATTTTTAATCTATTTTGGCCTATAGTATTTTTCTTTTATTTTCTTTTATCTCTTTTTCTTCCGTGTCGCTATCGTATGTATATATTCCATTTCTAGAATAAAGTCAATAAGGAAAAACAATGAATAAATAAAGTGGTTTTAACAAGTTTAGATGTCTTTGATATATTAGGCTCGTCGTGAATATTTTGACTCAACCCGAGTTTACTTAATTAAGTTCACTCTAGCTAGTATCCTTAACCATGTAGACCTTAATTGGTTTATTAGGCTAAGCATCCACGAGTCTCATTCCTTGAGATTTTAAATTATGGAGAACGAGAAATGATAGAGTCAATTATAAGTTTGGCATTCTTTCATTAACTTATGTGAGTTAGTTATGAACTTATTCTCCCATCGCTTGTAAATAAATAAATGCAATAAGTAAGGTCGTACGGTCTGAAAAATTACTTAGCCTCTAGCCCAAGATCGTTTAGAAGTTGCTCGGCATTAATTAGAGTTCATAGCCAAGGCATAACTTATTGAAACAGGATGCGAAGATTGACGAGTTCGAAAAGGCCCTAACAAGGCATGAGGGCTCCATTTTATTGCTAAAGATCCAAGATGATGTGAAGTATCATTATTCCAAATCAATATGAAGGATCAAGACAGACGACGAAAAGCAATTACTCCCATAAAGATCATGGAGAAATCTATCCGAAAAGACCCTAACAAGGTATGAGGATAAATAGATCCAAGTCCGAAAAGGAGGCGGATCGTTGTATATCAAAATCCCAAATAAGGATTGAAGAAATAAAGAAGAAGTCGTGGTCAACATTTGAAGAAAATATCTCAGCTACTCCAAGTGAAGATATATACTATATATGAAGAGAAGACCATAATTTCAAGATCGTCTTCTCAAGATTCGAAGTATGAAGTAAATGCCAAATATCGGTCCAGGAGAGGTCTCAAATCGTGAAACGAGTTATGCCAAGATATGAACTTTATGAGGTTTCGAGAAGCAGTTTTAAAAGATTTTGTCCTTTAGCTAACTATAGATTAGATCGTCCTACTTTATTTTCAGCCTTAATAAACTATCGAAATAAGTCAAAAATGCATCCTCGTGATCATTCAAGACAAAAATAAAATATAAGAGATACACCTTAGGAATAAGGGAGTCTAAGTGATTAATTGAACCGCATGAGTAAGTGTTAGTTGTGCTAACTTGTAGTAACAATGATCTCGTTTTTAAGCTTGGCATGGGGAACGTGAAACTTGAGGGTGATAAACATTCTTGACACACAAGCCCTAATTTAAGTCTTAGATTTCTTTACGAGTGTCTTCCATCAAAAAATTTCAAGTAAATAAATAAAGTGGAAATTGTCTTATCTCTTGTTTCCTTGATTTAAGTTTTATCATTTCTTCGTTATTTAGTTTAGTAGTAATAGTTTATCTAATAAAGGCCAAGGTGGGTTGATTATGCTGGAGAATGTAAATTTGCTTTGAAACTAATGCATTGCATGAGGTCATTGCAATGGTCAAGTGTAGGGGATTTGATAGGTGTGAAAACACCCATCCTTTTACCACTTAAAACAATATAAAACGAGACCATAACGTCTATTTTATGTCGTAATGTCAGAATTATGTGTGGTTTGTGTTTTTGTTGTGTTTTAGGATCAAAATATTAAAAAGGAAGAAAACACAGGCTTTCACGGGCTTTTATTGAAGAAAAAGACAAAAGACAAGTCAGAAGATCAAAAGTGCAAGAAGAACGGAAGTCAAAGGCCTATTCTGAAGATTTATCGAAGAAAAAGTCTAAAGACGAAAGTTTAACGAAGTCGAAGAACCAAGTCTACTAAAAAGAAGAAAATTAGAAGACGAGTTCATTTGCCATTCGACTAATCCCGGGACAAAGTCGAGAAAGACGCGCTATTTAAAAGACGTGAAGACAAAGAAAGAAAGAGAGAAGAAACAAGCACCACAACCTCCTCCTCCTATAAATAGTCCCCTCATTTATTTTGTGAGAGAGTTAGTTAGTTTTTAGTTTTTATTAAGTGTGTTTTTATTTTTCTTCTCTCTAGTTATTTTTCTTTCAAGCTTATTAAACTTTTCTTTAATCTTGTAATCTTTGAATCTTAATCTTGTAATATAATCAAGCTTTTACTAATCTCTCATTCTACCTTTCTTAATAATCTATGGTTTTGATTTGATAATCATGTAATGGATGTGATTTGGTTGATTTTGGTGTGTTTGGCTTATTGAAAATAAGTTGTTTTTGATAAGTTTTTAAATTCTAGCTTATTCACCTTTTTCTAAAATCATTCTGGTTTAGCTTTTGGTAAAGTGCTTATTGATTTTTAGCTTTTTGTCTTCTTGCTTAAATTTTCTTATACGGAAAAATCTTATATCCCTAATTCCGGATAACCCTTTCCGGATAAGCTCCCCTAAGTTTACATTTTCCGGATAAGGTTCAAAACCCGTTTTCCGGATAAGCATTTGTTTTTACATTCCGGATAAGCCACTTTAGTCCATTTCCGGATAACAGTTTTAATCATCATTCCGGATAAGCGTTTGTATCACGTTTTCCGGATAAGCCTCTTTAGGTGTTTTCCGGATAAGACCCAGAAAAACCAGTTTTCTGGATAAGCACCCTAGTCCCGTATTCCGGATAAGCCCTACAAGTTCATTTTGCGGATAAGCTCACGAAGACCTTTTTCCGGATAAGCAGTAGAAGATAGATTCCGGATAAGGGACCCTTTTTTACCCATTTTCCGGATAAGCCATCAAAGTCACTTTGCGGATAAGGGAAAGAAAATTATTTCCGGATAAGAACCCGAAGACGGATTCCAGATTAGTTTTGTTTTACTTCAGTTCTAATTTCAAGTTCTCGTTTTCCCGCCAATTAAGGTCAGATCATTTACTTTATTTTCATCTTGTCATTTATTTATTTTATTATTATCTCACGATTAGAATAGATAATCCAAAGATCCCCCTTTTAGTGACCAAGAACAATAATTCCACTTTGAACCGTGATCGATTCGAAGAGACACCGAGAACGAAACAACGACAAGAACGCAATTGCAATCGAGTACGAACAACACGACCAAAGATCTTGCAAAAGGTAACTTTTTAACTAGAAAAATCTGGTTATTAGTCCCTCATGTACTTGACAGCAAGTAGACCTGATATCCATCATGCTACATGCTATTGTGCACGATATCAAGCCCGACCCACTGAAAAGCACCTCAAGGAGGTTAAACGGATCTTTCGGTACCTTAAGAATACCATTCACATGGGACTCTGGTATCCGAGGGAAACCGGTTTCTTTCTAACGGCCTATTCAGATTCTGATCATGCAGGGTGTCTTGATACACGAAAAAGTACTTCTGGTGGTGCAAAATTTCTAGGTCAAGATAAGCTCGTGGGATGGTCTTCCAAGAAGCAGGATTGCACATCACTATCATCAGCTGAAGCGGAGTATGTGTCTCTATCTGAGTGTTGTGCTCAAGTTCTTTGGATGAGAACACAACTCACGGATTATGGCTTCCACTTTGATAAAGTAGCTATGTACTGTGACTCAAAGTCGGCCATAGCCATCTCTTGCAATCCGGTACAGCATTCTCGCACGAAGCACATTGATGTCAGATATCACTTCATAAAGGAACAAGTTGAACGCGGAATCGTTGAATTATACTTTGTCAGAACGGATTATCAGTTAGCCGACTTGTTCACGAAAACTATGTCGAAAGATAGGTTTGAGTACCTCGTTCGGCAAATTGGTATGAGATGTTTGACTCCAGCAGACCTGGAGAATCTGGCAAAGGTACCTGCTTGATTGTTATTTCAAACATCTATCTGTATATATCAATGCAAAAGTAAAATACAAAAATATAAAACATAGAAAAACAAAATAAAAAATGAAAAATCTTTCAAAATACAAAAATATTCTTCTCGACATGTCTTTCAGTCTCGATAATATGGATGTGCCTAGAAATGTCGCTCAATAACGACACGGGTGTGTACATAAAGCTCGAATGAAAATTGTAAATATTTTTCAAAACATGTCATTTCCTCTTTTAATAAAGGAAAATGTCTATTTTGGACAATTTTTCCAACAACGGGTAGAGCAATCTATCTAGGGTTGAGCATGTCCCAAAACATTCAACGTTTTGAGCTCAACACTATGGCTTGTAATCACTTTCAGATTGCAACCCGGTTCTATATTCACGGGGGAGTGTACAATTTAATGCTCTTACCTTCAGCAAAAGAAGATCAATCTTCTTACACTTGAGTGGATTCGTCAAGACATTCAAAGTCTATGAACTCAAGTTTATGCTTTTAAAAATCTTCTTTTCCAAAAAATTGGAATTTTGAGATTTTTCAAAAAGCGTTGAACACAATTTTTTCAAGAGTTTTTCAATGATATTCAAAATCTTTCAAAAATTGTGTGTTCAACAACTCCTATCCTCAAAAAACGAAATGTGGATCACATCCTCATAATGACAATTCAATTGGATCAATTTTTGAGGGGGAGCTTTCCAAAATCAAAGTTTTTAATGTTGTTGGATATGTTATGTCAAAACAGTTTTATGTATCCAACACATTATGTGCACATATCATTTGGTATTAATCACATAAAAAGCTTTGATGTCCGTGAACATATTCTTCAACGACAATCTTTTATGTGCTCATGAACATGTAGTGTTCGAGTACAATTTTTATAAGAGTTTTTCAATGATTATTCAAAATCTTTCAAAAATTGTGTGCTCGACACTGCATAAAATGTTCCAATAATTCATGCTAAGTTTGACACATTTTTCTCCCGAAAGTTTTCAAGACCATTTTTCAAAATATATTTTAATCAAATTTGGTATCTCTAATATCAAACGATTTTATATATTAGAGATAGGGGAGAAAATGTGATTAAAATGTGATTAAAATGTGATCTAAAGACTCAAGCACTCATGGTTACGATCAAAAACCCACAACATCTTTAATCCACGACGTTATTGGTGTCAAAAGGGTGGTT
Source organism: Glebionis coronaria (assembly GCA_025667525.1). Lineage (NCBI taxonomy): Eukaryota > Viridiplantae > Streptophyta > Magnoliopsida > Asterales > Asteraceae > Glebionis > Glebionis coronaria. The sequence goes on from CM046877.1 coordinate 240,793,999, forward strand.
AGGTTTAAGTCCTATGATCCAACCAGAACCGGAGGGATCTTCCCAGGGACAATCCAATAGATTATTAGAAGTCCTTAGGAAAGATGGAGTAGAATGTGAATGTAGCTGAATGCCGACTAAGTACTGATGCTAGCACTAGAACAATCACAACAAGGTGCTAGTAATGATGAGGTAAGCATTGAAGGGGTTGAAGAATGAAAAAGAAATGTAAGGATAAAAGGTGAAAACAAAGAAGCCCTCCATACAACTTAGGCAGAAACCAGTTCAACACATCATGAAGACAACGCATCATGGACCCAGTGATGAAATACACAACCCTTACCTAGCTACTCAGGCTTCTCTCAAAAAAAGTTTGTTTTATTGTCACGGATAACAACATGACTTCTATTGACTTTCTCACTCCGAGATAGTTGATATTGAATAGGTGGCATCTGCTCCAGCCTCCGACCACTAAAAGTGCACAAATCGAGTCTAGAGCCAAGAGAACAATCAAATCTCGCTAGGATACATGGATGACGACCAAGAGAGTCCTACGCTATATCCTTGCGATATTGCTAGAACACTCAGAGTGATACTACTTATTATTCACAATGATGAGTGGAAATCCTTTTAGTGTTAACATCAAACAGCACTACGGTAGGTCATGTGTAAGATTTTTTATGAATTAAACATATGTAAAACTGAAAAGCAACGGTGGTTTGATTCTGAATTGATTCAAACTTGTTTCAGGTTTCTACGCAATATCTTTATGGTCTTGCCATAACATTTAGAGTGATATTTTTTAATATTCACAGTGACGAATGGAAATCCTTCTAGCGTTAACATTAAATAGCGCTACGGTAGGTAACTTGCGAGATTCTTTATGGATCAAGCTTGTGTCAACTGGAAAGCAACAATGGTAAGATTCTTTATGAATCAAACTTGTTCCAGGAACTTGAATTGACGACTTTAATCAAGCGGATATTTATCCAATTGATTCACTCTTTATGTTCGCAGTCTTGCTTTGAGACGGTCGAGTAAGGAGAACGGCTAGTACAGCCGCGAAACCCTGTCAAGGAGATTTACTAATTGAACCTACCTAATCACATGTACGATATTTAATATCGTATAACGGTCTTCACCGACCGGAGGTAAAACGCTACCGATTTAGGACGAATGTCAAATCCATTCAGTCCGTGTCTATGTTCTATCTCAAGAAGGTGACGTTACGATGTACTTCGCAAAGTCAAAGATTCAAAACCACATACTCATGCCAAAGACATATTCAACCATCAAGAAAGCAAAAGACTTCCGCAACTCTGATGATCAAAGCAAGCTTTCAAGATGATGCAAAGTATGAGCGTGTGGATGAAGACACAAGATCGCAAGATGGCAAAGATAAGTCAAGAATGATTTGAAGATCTCAAGTTTAAAGACAAAGTCGAAAGATAGCGACAAAGGCTCAAAGATCACACCATGAAGGAACAAGACTACTGTTACACGTACAAGACTCATTTATGACGAGATTCGTAATCTTCACTGATCTCCAAATATCGAAGAGGGATGACCTCACATTGGGGGATATTGTTAGCCTCAAAATATTGAGTCAAACAAGAATGCTCGGTCATAGGTTATTATTGTAACATTAATTAGAACGATGTAATAGGTAGTTAATTTAGTCGTGTTATACGGGCTTAACTTTAGGCTAAAGTTTATTCATAAGTAACTAAAGCCCAAAAGGGAAGACCGACCTATTTAGTATAGTCCATAAAAGCCCACATGTAGGGAGGACTATAAATACCCTTCCTAGCATGTTAGGAAGGGTGTTGGTTGTTCATTTTATTCTTTTTCTTTAATCTGATATTCACCAAGTTTCACCATTCTCTCTCTTTTCTCTCTCTACTTTCTCTCTCTACTTTCTCTCTCTAGAATTCATCTATCTTTAATCTACTTTCTACCTTTCTTTCTTGTTTATCATCCAAATATATGGGACAACAAGAACAGATGGAACATTCATATTGTTTAGGTTATTGGAAGATATCCTTCATATACTTGATAGACAGGATGTTCAAGATCTATACAGGTATGTCCAAGGAGGAAGTAAAGGAAAAGAAGATATATCACTATTGTATCATGAGTTGAAGTTTATGTATGAGCTACATACAGTTAATCAAGAAATATTGAAGGAGTTAGAGAATAAGGTTCCTACCTACTAGAGATATTATAGATCATGTGGTGTGCATACATTGGATGTAGAAGATGTTACTTATTACATGCTTCAAGAGAAGGAGTATCCTTTTCGAAGGAGAATGCTAGAAAGAATGTTGGATCTTCAGCTAGAAGTTTCAAAAGAATCCACAGCAGCTTTGGAGTTGATCAGGACGACTAAACAACAGGTTAAGGATTTAGCAAGGGAAGAGGAAGTTGATAAATAACCTTAAGTGTTTGACTCTTAGTCACACTTCATAAATGGTTATCAGTTCACCATGTCTTATAAATATAAGAACTGGCTAGTCCATAAGAAAACGGTTTGTGGTAAAGACTTCTCAAATCTGTTCATAGCTGGTAGTTTGCTCAAAACTACATGGTCATTAACTCACCATGCTTAATTGCAAAGAGTTGGCTAGTCCTAGGGCAAACGGTTCTAGGTAAAGTCTCTATCAAATCTATCAAATGGTTGACAGTTTACCAAAAATTATAAGGCATTCAGTAACCCTTATTTGTGACAATCCTCAAATTTCATATATATGTTATGTGCTAAGATTGAATGAATATGAAAATTTGGCTGGAAATTTTTGCTTTTATGCCTTACTTTGTAAGATGAATTGTTTCTCACAACCTGAACTGTCACGTCAACATATTCATATATGTTGAAAACACAATGTATATATTAAGTCTAAGTTCTAAAAGTGATCTAATAAGTTCAATACTGATAAGAACATCTCAAATGTAACTATGATGCCCTAAATTCTCTTAGAAACCTTAGAATCCCTTTAAATGACTCATAAACTCAAGAATGGTAAACTATGAATGGAGAATACATATTGTTAATGCAAAGCAATGCTTGAAGACATTGTTAGTACTAATTAATCTTTCTTAGTTTTGATCACGACAAATAACAAAGACATTTATTGTCAAACACAATCATAAAACGAATTATCTAATAAACACTATCATCAAGGTAATAATCATTACACTAACATATCTTAATCATGTTTAGTGATCATAAAAGTGATAACCCTTAAAAATCACTTTTGTCAAATGTAACTAAAGATTTTTAATAAACTTTATTTTTAAGAAAATGTTTTATTAAAATGGAAATGTATATTTGAATATGGCATATTCCAAATGCCATAAGAATATCCTTTGAAGGTTTATACAACCTCAGATATTTCAAATTCACTAAAAGACAAAAAGGAGCGGAGTCTACTCTCTGCGGTTCCTTAAGTGCCTACACGGTTCCCTATCGGTAAGGAACCGCCTGGGTAGCTAAGGAACCGCCCCCCAGGTAGCCGTTGGGATCTTGTCTCCTATAAATAGTGAATAAAATCTGCACTTTCATTAACCCTTTTGGACATCATTTTCAGCCTTCTTTCTTCTTTCCAATCCTAATCATTTGTAAATGATCACTTAATGTGTTAAGTATGTTTACCTATGATTATCCTCTTGATCTCCTTCTTTACCTTGTCCAAAGAAAAGATCACTCACACACTTGTGATGTGATTAAAGATGAAGCCTTGATGAAGATCATTCTCTCCTAAAGATCTAATCATGTTCATCATTTGTTTATTTGTGTCTTGTGTAGATCCAATGTATTTCTGAATACTTGGATTAGTTGTGTTCATCCAAGCTATGTGTAAATACTTGGATTAGAGTTGTGTAAATCCTTTGCATATGTGTGTGCTTGGATTTTTGTTGTGTAGATCCAAGCTACATGTGTGTACTTGAATATGTTTAATTGAGTTGTAATAAGTTGTGTTAGTTCTCACTAAACTATAAAGTGATGTGGTTGTGTATTGTGAGTTCTCACTAAACTATAAAGTGATGAGTAGTTGTGTTGTGTGAAGTTCTCACTTAGCCTCAAAGTGAAGAGTCGTGAAGATTGGTTCTAGATTTCGATTAGAACTCGACATCTAGCCTTGTGTCGTAAAACGGTGAAATGGGCAACGTTGTGAAGATTGGTTCTAGCTTTGGGTTAGAACTCGACATCTAGCCTTGTGTCGTAAAATGGTGAAGTGGGCAACGTTGTGTAGATTGGTCCTAGCTAAAATTAGGTCTCGACATTTAGCTTAGTGTCGGAAAATAATGTAAGCGACGTTGTAAGGTTTTCTCCGCCAAGAAGGGAGCTTGTGGATATAGTGGAAATATCGAGTAAGGTGTACTCGAGGAGTGGAGTAGGAACGAGGATTGAGCCTCGTTGCCGAACCACTATAAATCTTGGTGTCTTCCTACTAGGTTGTTTCTTTCCATACTCATTACTTATATTCACTATCATGACACTTACTACTTATTGTTAATGCACTAGAATTGAACCTAATTATTATGCAACTATCTTTCAAGTAAAAGATAGTTTTAGCACTCACCTATTTGAAAGGAATTTTAATTAGGAGATAAACCGATGAGAAACTATTCAACCCCCCCCCCCCCCCCCCCCTTCTAGTTTCTACAATTGGTATCAGAGTGATGGTGACACAAGATCTTTGAAGTATATTGTGCTTTAAAACTTAGATCGATCCATTGTCTCCTCAAATTAGAAGGTTAAGTTGTACTAAAGTTTTTCTTTGGTCAAGAATTATCTTTTAAGCCTTTTAATTGATAATATTGCATCTCATTTTGTTTAGTAGTATCTATGCATTTTAGATTTACTCTTGAAATGTATCTACTAGTTTGCATCTTGTTATGTGTAGGTAATCATGAAGATTAATCATTTAATTGATTGTGGATTGAGTCACTTACACTTATGGAAGACTCATCTTCTTTGATTTCCAAATCACTGAATGATGATATCAAGATGGATGGGAGTGATACTAGTCTTTGAAGACTTAGTAGTCATTTTAGTCATGATTGGGATTTGAATTGGTTCCTTGATAGCTTGGAATACAATTTGTGGCCAAGGTACGTTTTCGTTCTTCCACACGCCCTATTGATCACTCTTTTTATCATTAAATGATTATGTGCTTGTTCTTGGCATCCTTGCCTTGACATTTGTTTGTGGTTTGTGATTCTTTTATTTTACTCTCTCAAACCTTCATTGCTTGGATACTTGACTCACTATAGGGATGTAGAGTGAGTTAGTAGTAGCTTAAAGTATCAAGCATGATTTTCATGGTTTGCACCCTTACAGTTAGTAGGCCCTTTATCATGTGTAACTTGTGCAATTGAGCTCATCTATAGGATGATTGATAAATCCCTTGAGATACCAATCTACTTCATAAGTTGTAGTTGGATTTTACACATTTGGAATTGAAATATTCCAAGAATATTGTTATTGTAAATCTTAGCAATAATTATCCGATCATGTGGGAGAGATAGTGAATCTATACTTTGCTTACATTTTGAAGTAGAGTAAGAATATTCTTGAAAGTGATCTTATTCTATGCATCAAAATTACTTAGTTTAATTCATTACCAAAGCCGTTTGGATATTCGCCGGAAAGGCACGTCCTTAACCACTATATATGACACAAGCTCTTCGTCTCCTCGATTTGAAGATTGCCATTTGTCTCTTGAGCATTGGTCTTGGTCTTGATTCACTCCTCTTGACTTCTGTCCTCTTTGTTCTTTTGCTACGAGTAGTCGTTTGTTCGTTTCGGTCTTTTCCATATCTCGATTCAACTCGTAATCCTTCAACAAGGCATTATTACCTAGTGTTGTGGTGGTCCAATGATTTCCTAAAGGCTTAAGATATATTTTAAGGATTTTAGAAAAATTTGGTTTTGAAAATTCTTTGATTTTCCTGGATAAAAACACGCCACTATAGGCGGTTCCTTATCGTCGCGGCTCAAACCGGTGGTTCCTTATCGATAAGGAACCGCGTCCAGTACTTGCGACTAAAGTGGCAGTTTTATTAAAATCACTTTTTCAAAAACTATTTCTCTCTCTTATTCAACATAGGGACGAAAATACCCAGTTTTTCCACCATTGTTGCTTTTCCAAAACCTTCTATTACTCAAGATTAATTGGTTCAAATTCGTGGGTTTCACTCATCCATCATCCAAGATCAATTAATTGTAAGTTATTTCTTTCAATTTCATCTAATTTGTTCTAGGGTTCATAAATTCATAATTGGGGATTTTTAAAATTGACATTGAATTAGAACCTTACTAGGAATAAGAGTTGACATAGTATTGTTGCTATGATTCCTTAGGTTCATATTCATTGAGATTTCACTAAAACCCACTTGTAGAACAAATCCGAATTTTGACTAAATAATTTTGGTTGATTGATGGAATTGATATGAACCCATGAACAAGTTGGTAATGGAATTGTTAAATGCTTACCTAAAAACCTTGTTTTGAAAAACCAATCTTCAAGTTTATTGTTGATCTTGCATAGTCAATGTGTTATTGTCAATGATGAACTAGATACATTGTGAATATGAGAATGATAGGATTAAACCTTTGTTTGTCAAGAGATTGATGAAACACATTCTCGTCTTTTTGATTTTTGGTTTATATGTAACATATGAGTGATTGAGGAAATATTTTTGTGTTCATTTAGGTACTAATCATGCGTTCGGAATTTCAACAAGACCACCAATACACTAGACAATACATGCCAAACCTTTCCGAAATGTGTGCCTCCCCTCAACTTACAAACAACTATTCCTCACTCCAAAAACGTTGCTTTCACGAGGGTAGAGTTGTGGAAAGGGATATTGAGGGATATATATATATATACCTGATCGATGTTCAAAGAAATTGGGCTTGATTGTTTGTTGGACATCAAAGAGGATATATATCCCAAATTTCTCTTAGAGTTCTTTAGCGCATACTCTCTCATTTATGATAATGGTAGAGTATATGTTAGGTTCATCCTTGATGGTCGACTCACTAAACTCTCTCTTGAAGACTTTGGTCAAGCTCTTCGTGTTCCATTTGAGGGCACTTGTCGATTTACTGATAAATGGAAACTTGATTATCTCCTTGAACCATTCGACTGTGCTCTAAATGAAAATGAAGAGATTGACCTTGACTACATTCTTGATGTCATTTGTAAAGAGCGTAGTGGAAACGTTGTAAGAAGCATTCACTCTACCAAGCGTCGGCTAAAACGCTATGAGGTTCTATTAAGCGACCTAAATGTTTCTATGGTCCATTGGGCCGACATCCTTACGGAGAATGTGTTTTATCTTGGCAGAAACCGGGATCATATTCCGGCGTGTATGACGCACATGTTATGTTGCATCGCTAGCAACGCCAAGTACAATCTAGCATATTATATCGCTCGACGAATCACCTATGCTCTTTCCCAACCTAAAACAAACCTCCCCTATGCCATGCTCCTTACTCGCCTTCATAAGAAGGTTGGTGAAGATTATCCCAACATTGACATTACTCGCTTTCGCTCGGTCAAACGAGTTATGTTGCCTATTCAAGAGGTACAACCACGAAAGGCGAGAAGTGATCGAGGTTCGAGAAAATCCGATCCACAAGAGTTCGATGATGAGGAATTTGATATGTCACCAAATGATGGTGGTGGCATAGGGACAAGTGATCAAGTTGGCTCTTCGAGTGACTCCCACCCATCTATGGACACTTTCATGGACGGGTTAGAATAAATCATCCCTCCTCCTCACCATGCCACCAGTGGACTTCCGGAAACTTTGGTCTTGAGGATGTCTATCGTGCTAATCTTAAAACCCAAGGTGAGTTGTATGATCATCGAATGGAGTCAAGAGGATCTTTCAAGAACATAAGTAAGTTGATCAAGGGACTTGGCAAAAAGAAGAAGTGAAGCTTTGATCTATCATGGTTAACATGTTTGGATTGTTGAACATTTTTCTTTGCTTTTTAGGATGTTATGTTTATTAACTAATGCTATGTGTTTGGATTACTTAGTATTTTAATCCTAATTGCTTATGTGATCGATCTTTAGATTTACATAGCTTTGTGCATCTTGTGTGTTAGATAGCTTCCTAGTTTTTGGTTAATAGTTCACTTTGGCTTGATAAACCTTGGTATAAAATCTAGGCTATCAAAAGTTTGAGGAAGTGCTATTTTTGAACACCTATGGTCGCGGTTCCATATCGAACCCGCGGTTCCTTAGCGATAAAGAACCGTGGCACTACGTAGGGAACCACCGACTACTGTTTCAACAGAATCTTTGCTTTACACTGTTTTCCTTAATCTGTGTAAAACTTTGATAATTTTTTTGCAAAAACCTGCACTTTCCTAAACTAGGCTACCTAATTTCATTGTTCACATAAAATGATTTTAACCTATTACTAGTTTGGATCATCCCTTCTCTTCTTAAACCCTCCATTGTTGATTGTGTTCTTCATCCCTTCAACTCTTCTCTAAACATTAACACACAACCATGGTGTCCACTAGATCATCCCACTCTTCCAAAACTTCCTCTTCCAAAAGGAACCTCAAAATCAAGATGAAGTTTCCCAAACTTGGTTCTTCTTCTTCTTACCTTACCCCTAAAAATAATTCTACTCCCATTCTAATTTCTTGATCACCCTCACTACCTCTTGCTCCATGCAAGACCATCTCAACTCATGGTACCAACCATTCACATGGTTCTACCTCATCTTCATTCCAATCTAGAATGAATGAGTTGTCATCACCTTTCACTCTTAGTCCTCCTTTGGATGGGAATACTCTACCTCAACCACTACAAAGCATTCCTTTTGTGAATGCTGAGCCTATGATTTCCTCTCCTCTTACTCCACCATATTCACCCTTGTCACCCACATCACCCTTCGACACCATGCCTTCTCCTTCAAACACTCTAGTTTTGGGTGTTCCTCTTTCCCACCTCTTGGGTGATCCACACTTGTTTAACTTTTTCATGCACAATGGAACCAATTGTCCTTGTTGCTTGAACAAATTTCACCTCATTGATATCCTTAGGATGGAGATGATTGAGGCTCACGTCAAGTTGCAAAGCTTTTTGTTGGACTTATTTGCCAGTCCTCCTCCTCCTAGGAGATGAATGATGATTTTCAAAATCAAATGTTTTTAAAGGAGGTCAAGCCAAAGATGACTATGCATTCAAAACCTAGATTAAGCTATCTTTGTATTAGTTTATTGTCATTTCCTTTACTTTGTGAGCTTTTCATGAAGATGATCTATGGATTTAGTTTTATGTGTTTTAAGCTATGTGGTCACAATAATTAACTTCAATTTATTAAAAATTGAAACTAAATCTATCATAACCTCTAAAAACTTGACTTAAAATTGGATCAAAATGGTATCTAAATATTTTGTCACCCTTAGTCAATACATTATTTGAGAATGTGTTGCTTTTATGCAACCCTAGCATACTCTAGTGCTAAAAGAGGTAAAAATCTAAGATTTGCAAAATTTTGAAAAGTCTTATTTTTCTCCAAAATTTTTAAAAATCATGGTTTACTGTCCACTGGACGCAGCTCCTTAGCCACCAGGCGGCTCCATATCGATATGGAACCGCGGGCTCTCTTAAGGAACCGCGTACAGAAAAGCCATTCTTGGCTTATTTTTGGTCTTTCCTCTTTGACCACTGTCTTGGTTAAGATTCGTTGTTTACCCAATTTGGCTAAACATTTCCTAAAACCTTTTGTTTTCATTTCAAATCTTTGCCTTGTCCATTTTCTTTAAATTCATCTCTTTTGAGAGTTCTTCTCTTCATCCCTCATAATGCATAACTCTTCTATTCCTAACCTTGACATATCTTTGTCACAATCTTCTCAACCTAAAGCTTCTTCTTCTAAGCTTTCAAAGAAACCGAAAATCACGGTTCGACCTATTTGGATCAAGAAGAACAAGAATCATCATGATTCCTCTTCTACAAAACCCTCCAAGAATTCTTTTTTTTCTCCGATCAAATATTGGAATAAGACTTACTCTATAAATCCAATTACCGGAGAAAAGGAAATTCTTCCACCACCACCTAAACCTTTCAACTCTCCACAACTCGCTGACCTATCTTCTTTCCCTAATCTCACTAGGCATTGTGAAAACATCTCTTCTCCAATATCTCCTTCTCCACTAAACTCTCCTTTTGATGGAACTCCCCATCTAATGACTCTGTTGATACAAAAGTTGGATGATCTTTGCTTGACCCGAATTAGGCTTAATCCGGGTAGGCTGGGCTCCGCCTCTTGCACCAAGTGAATATCTTGTTGAGATCATGCACACTAAAACAACACGCGTTAAGCTTATCGTGGGAATATATCCCACGATTAGACTCTGGCGTGAGAGTAAGTAATCTGTTTAGGGTTAGTAGTCGGGTATATTGAGAGTATAGAGAATGTGACACCTTTGTGAAACCTTTGGGGGTTCCTTATATATGCGGTAGAGTCCTTGTTGGGCCTCTACCGAACCTTCGGCCACAAGTAAGAGATAAACACCATAATTAGGTTATTTGATATCTTCTAATTAAGGATAGTGAATACCCCTTACTTTAAGGTAAATCCCAATCTCAGTTAGAATGGGATTCTGTCTAACCCTTGCCGCGTACGGTAGAGATGTGGGACGCGCTCTAACACGTGCGGCCCATGTTACCCAGAGCCTGACAAATTGGATAACATATATCCAGCCCAAATGTATTGGACTGAATACGGATAACACCAATGGGCCAGGCCCAAGACCCGACTCGGGGGCTATACGTCATCATGTCCCCCCAGTCTAGTTGCTACAGCCGTAGGCGTAATATCTAGACTAATAAATGCCCCTCAGACGTACCAAGAAAGAACATTTGAAATATTGAATCGAAAACCGCAACCAGGCCGTACGTGACAATCGAAACAAAATAAATGCATTCCTATGTTTCAATAAATGGTATCCTAGCCGCACGTGTCGACCGAAACAAAATAAATGAAACATTGAATATAGTCATATGTATGACCGCATATCCTGACACATTGCACTGTTCATCCGACAAGTTTGACTGACAAAGTGCAATAGTCAGTACATCGAGCCACACAATTTTTGAGTCAGAACATACCCGTGGGTCCCACCTGACTCTTCACTTGCCACTCTTCTCCCTAACCATACGATTTAGGTTAGTGGAGGACACGTGGCGCTAATTCGACCACCACTATCAAGACAACCCTATAAATAAGCTGCTCATGCGGCTGTGTGTTACATACAGTCTTCTTTGCTTTTTCCACCATTAACGCTTTCTTCCCAATCACCACTCCCTCTTGCACGGATCTTCCCATAAGCAGGTTTGAACACCACGCCTTTTTTCATTTCTTAATAAATAATGGATAGGAACAATCCCACTATTGGATCCGTGTTGAATGTGATGTCGGAAGTAAAACTGGGAGAGTTTTGCTCTGATTATTACATTCCTAACAGCCTTCACCCCTCGCTTCCTGATGCCGGGGAGCTTATTACTGACGCTCCCCAGGGGAAGATAGGTCTATATACTCTTCCTTTTGATGCGGCTAACCGCATCCCTTTCACTAGGTTTCTTACAGATTTATTAGGATACTATGATGTACATATCACCCAACTACACGACATAGGCACGTGTAAGATAAGCCAATTCAAAATCTTATGTCGTGCCCGAAACATCCCCACATCCGTAGAATTGTTCAGGGTATTCTACCTTCCAAAACTGGTAAACGGATGGCTTTCATTCAAGAAGCAATCTCCAAACAGCCCTGTGAGCCATAACAAAGCCATGGACTCACTAAAGAACTGGTATGACCACTACTTTTTTATTGACACGGTAGTGTGGTCGACCAACATTGTATATAAACACCAAATACGCCACGACTTCCTTCCCTATGTCAGTACATACAATGCCCAGCATGTTCAAGAAATAAATAGAAATAGAACGGGCTTCACAGAGGTTTACCCGAATCATTTATTTGTCTCTTAGGCATCAGTCGTAATTATTTTGGTCCGTCGAATAGATATCCTGTATTCTGGAGAAGCCGAGGCCAGGGTAGGTGTAGCATATTTATCTTCAAAGACGTGTAAGTATGTAGTCCGTAACTAACATACCGCTTGTTTTGCAGAAATGAACTTCTTTGGTGTCTTACGTCAAGGAAACCCTAAGACCATTCCGGAGGGAATGCGTCCTAGTCGAGAAAACGAGCCTCCTTTGCTCGAAAAGACCAGGGATGTAACCGTCGCCTTGGCGGCCGCACCCGATCTCCATTCCGACGAGGAAGAGAAAACCCTCCTGAAGTCCCCCATAGATTTTGCTAATGAGGACGGGGATACAATGATGCTGGATACCGATGTCGGCCCCTCTACACGGCCTAAGACCCCCACCCATACCCAGGACGAGGAGCAGGATGATAACATTGAGAAGACCACCTCCAGCCTGGCCTGAATTATGGGCGATGATGATGAAGAAGAAGTGCAACAAAATGATGTGGAGGAGGAAGAAGAAGAACAGCCCGCCCTCAGGCGTACCAGAGGGAGAACCAAAAGGGTTAGAAGGACCACCGCGGCCGTAGTGGGGGAGTAGAATGCTCCGTCCAAGAGGCTGCGCGAAGACCATCCTCTCTACCAATCTAGCGAGAGTACCAGCCATGGTTGTTGAGCCGGTCACGCAGATTCCTCCCGCCACATCAGAGCTTGAGAAGACAAACTTGTACGTCTTCCTTATATGTGTGTTATTATACCAGAGAATGGTGCGTGCCTTGTAACAATGCTTATGTGAATTATAATGTTTTTGCAGGGAAAACCAAGCTGGTGCCACGCTGGTCACAGGGACAAAGAAGGGGAAAGAACCTTTCTACCAAGAGTCGGTACCTTGACCTGGCTTGGTCTTCGAGGAAGGTTCCCCAACGGATTCACAGGAAATTCCTATGTCCGGCCCCTCCCCACGTTTTAACTCCAAGTGGAACACATCCACTACGGATAGGATGAGGGACGGCAGAGAGTGCCGGGACTACCTCGACCATTGTATTCCTCCCGTCCTTGTGAGGAATATCAATGAACTAAGTCATCATGACTTAGTGGACGAATACAATGGGACCCTTGTGCATCAGATGGCCATGGGCACATCAATGCGGGTGAGGTTCGAGACTGCCCTAGACCATGTCGAGTCCCTCAAGAGGAGAAATGACCGTAGAGAGAAGATGATCGAGAAGAATGAGTCCACGATTGCGACCCTTTAATCCCAACTTGCAACTGCTGAGGCAACCGTGAAAGAACAGGCCGCGCACGCCACTGCTCATGACAAGCGTGTTGCCTAGATTGAAGCCCAACTCGAGGCTTCAAAAACGAAGGTACTTTATCTATAAAATATACGATTTGATGCTCGCGTCCATATTATACCTGCTGTGTTCTAACCTTAGCATAACATCCACAGGTGGTCGCAGCCGAAGCGTTGGCAAAGACCTCAGCTGACCAAACATCCATCCTCTCAAAGGAGCTAGAGGAGGCACGGACGTTGGTCAAGGGCGAGGAATCATTGAAGAATGAACTTGCTGAAGTAAGGGCAGAGCTGGAAAGAATGCTTGAGATGTCTACCCAGAAGGACGTTGAGTTGGACGCTCTCGTCACGGATCGTGACGAGGTGCTGTACCCCCAACTACTCACGGCCATTGCTGGTCGTAGGTGGATGGTGGGTCACAGTGCACGCCTGGTTGTCATGAAAGTGATGTAGGATCCCCAATTTGTGCAGCAGTTTGCCGATCTCGTGACGGCATTGATCGTGGCCGACACGAAGGTATGATAATGGCCGCAGAGCTGATAAGCAGAAAAGAAAACTTCACCAGGAATGCGTACTTTAACCCAAGGGCAGCGGCCAAGATGAATGATTCCATGGCCTCTATGAGGGACTTGGAATACCCTTTCTTGGAAGAGCTTGAGGCCGTAAAGGACGCGTCCAACAAGGAAATCATGGAGAAACTGTGCCTGGATGCGCACTTGCAATGTGAAGAAGACTCCCGATCCCACCTTATGCCTTCCCCTAGCCAGCTCACCCTACCCATTTATGAAGACGTCACTAGTATTGTGATTGGTGAGCAGACTTTGAGTGAGACGCTGGAGGCGAACGCGACCCGGACCTGCAACAAGAAAGGAGTTCGTGGCGAAGCATCCTCTTCTCGGCTATTCTAAGAGAAGAACGAGATAGGCAAGTTCCTCACCCTATGTAGGACGTACTTCAGTGATTGCAGTTTCTGAACATTTTAATGTGTAATGAATATTCGTCCGTGGATGTCCACGACACCATCGTGTAAACAGCATTTAAACACTTAGAATATGTTATATCGTGTCCGTGGTGATCACGGCAATTTTTGTTTGTTTATTTTTGAAACTTGTTTTTATTCGTAGATATCATGTATCTGTTTGCATGACATGTCACGGCTGATTAGGAATAAAACTAAGTCTATAATTTACTAGACGTGCACTGTGTGTCTTTACCATGTCCGGCTTGTGTAAGTACGGCATGTGGGAAATTATTACAACGTCTTGAAAATAAGGTGTCTAGTAAGGATACATGATCCGCGTCACTGGGTTGCATCCCTCTTATGCGACAAGTTGAATTATTAGGTTCACTTAATCCTCTTACTCTGCCTGGGAGCGAATAGTACATGTACGGTTGAATGAATGCATATGAACAAGTAATAACATACTAAGATAACAAGTAATTCTAAGAACGTAAGACAATAATTTGCACAAGAACAGACCGTGGAGCTAGCTAGGCACCACGGTATTTTATTAGAACGGTTACGATTTCGTTGACAGGATTAAAATCCTAAGACAAATAGAACCTAGAAAAAATAAAAACAAAAAATACATGGATCTTTATTGAAGCTGAATATAGCGTAGTATCCATACGGAGGCCGTAGCCTTTTAGACGTAGCATCTTTTAAGGTTGCAAATGTTCTACGTACGATCCAAGTCACGGACATCCATATCACGCAACTTGTACACGCCTAGCCCCAAAGCTTCCATGACCTCATACGGCCCTTCCCAATTTGGACAAAGTTTCCCGGTGCTTTCCGCGCGGCTCGCCTTGTTAGAACGATATAAAAAATAACCCGTTCGAAAGGAAACACCCTTGACTTTGGAGTCGTAATAAGCTTTCATACGTACCTTAGATTTAGCCTCATTAATAGCTGCTATCTCCCTTTTTTCCTCCAACAAGTCTAGATTGACCCGGAGTTGCTCATCGTTTGTGACGACATTGAATTCCGCCGTGCGGATTGTTGGCATCCCAATTTATGCTGGGATAACAGCCTCGGTACCATAGGCCAACGCGAATGGAGTATCCCCATTGGCTGTTTTGATCATCGTCCGGTGTGCCCATAGTACATGCGGTAGTTCGTACACCATTTGGTGCTTCTCTCATCTAAGTGCCTT
Source organism: Glebionis coronaria (assembly GCA_025667525.1). Taxonomy (NCBI): domain Eukaryota; kingdom Viridiplantae; phylum Streptophyta; class Magnoliopsida; order Asterales; family Asteraceae; genus Glebionis; species Glebionis coronaria. The sequence goes on from CM046877.1 coordinate 240,809,462, forward strand.
TATACCTTCACCCAATCTTCTATTCGCCCGCTCCACCAGACCATTAGTGGTGCTTAACTGATGCGAAGCGCCTTCTGATGCTCAACGCGGTGCACCAATCTTTGAATGATTGTCAGCAAACTATTTTTCGTTGTCCGAAATGATCTCTCTTGGCAAACCAAAACGACATACAATATTTTCACAAACAAACTTTTTTACCTGTTTGCCCGTGATCGTTTTTACCGCCTTAGCTTCTATCCAGTGAGTAAAGTAGTCCATAGCTACAATCAAGAATTTAACACCTCCTGTGGCCACAGGAAAAAGCCCTGCGATGTCAATTCCCCACTTGTAGAATAACCATGAGGACGTGATGGGTGTTAGTTCTTGTTGTGGATGTCGTGGTACTGGCCTGTGCACTTGGCAGTCGCTACATTTAAGAATCGTGTCTCGTGCGTCCTGATGCATAGTTGGCCAATACTATCATGTGCCTAGAGCTCGTGCTACTACTGATCTGGGGCCTGCGTGCATGCAGCACGGCCCTTCATGTATTTCACTAATCACATAGCTAACCTGGCGCGGCCCAACGCATCGCAGCCACGGCTGTAGGAAGGAACGCTTATATAGGACGCCATCTCGGAGTTCGAAATGCTACGACTTCCGTTTGACACGCCGCGCCTCTGTTTCGTCCTCGGGAAGGGTCTCATCAGCTAGATAGTTTATGATCGGGGTCATCCATGTAGGCCCCTCCTCATCAACTATGGTTGTTATCTCTCCTCCTGTAATGGATTTTTACTTGAGTATTTCAACCAACACCTGCTTGGATATGTGGGCAAAGATTGTAGATTCGATCTTGCTAAGAGCATCCGCCTTCTTGTTATCGCCACGTGGGACTTGCTTGATAGAAAACTTTCCAAAACTGGCGATGAGTGACTTGACTTTCTCCAGGTATTGGATCATGTTTTCCTCCTTAGCCTCGTACCCACCTAGGATGTGATTCGCTACAAGCCGTAGTCCACGTAGGCTTCAAGGTTGCGGACTCCCATCCGAGCGGTGAGTTTTAAACCCGAAATCAATGCTTCATATTCTGCCTCATGTTCGAGGCTGTAAACCCAAAGCGCAAGGCGTAAATAAATTCCATTCCTTCCGGATATGTAAGTATAAGGCCCGCCCCTGATCCGTCCGTGCAAGAAGATCCATCCGTGAATAGAACCCATGGTTCTGGTGGGATATCCTCCTTTTGCACCACCGGCTCGTCATCCTCAGGCTTCTCAATTATAAAATCTGCCAAAATTTGGCATTTGTTGGCCGTTCTTGGTCTATAGGAGATGTTGTGCTCCCCCAGCAGGACGCTCCATTTCTGTAGTCTTCCTGCTACGTCTAGTTTAGAGATCACCTGTATTATCGGTTGGTCCGTGACTACCGCTATTGGGTGTGACTGGAAGTACCGGTGATGAGATGGCATTTATACATGATCTCATCGTTCTTTTCGGGCTTTAAATGCATTAAAATGTCATAAATTACCATATATATGCTTGTATTTGTTTACTTGTGTGTTTTAGGTATAGATATCGTGAAAAGGACAAAAGATCACAAGAAACTAGGAAAAACGGACACGAGAAACGAAGCCGTACAAAGAACCGGGCCCTAGTTCATGAATTATCCAAGATTAAACCTTGAAGACTTGAAGAAATACAAGATTGATCCTAAATGAATGAAGAAATGACACTTAAAACCCTTGTGAATTCATAATTACAAGTTTGGTCCCTTAAGTTTGTCAAATTTGCAAAAAAAAGGTCCTTCAACTTTGAAGAAATGGCAAGATTAGTCCCTCAACTATTCAACATTGTCAAATATGGTCCCTCATGAAGGCAAACATCCTATGAAGACCTTTGAAGATCAAGAAAGTCCAAAATCAGTCCCTCAATTATGGAAAAATGGCAAAAACAACCCTTGAAACACTTTTGCCAAAGTTTTGGGGTAAAAGTGTGAAATTCATAACTTCAAATACAAAGGAATGTGTTTATGTTGGCTGAAAAACGTGTTATGCATCTTTTCCCAAAAACAAAGGACCAAAGTTGCCAAGTCTAAAGTTCAAATTCCTAAATAAGCGGGTAACACTTACTGTAGCAATTTTTACCAGCCAAGAACAACTTTTTACCCAGGTTTAAAAAGGAAGAAAACAAAGGGGAAATGGAATTGGCTATACTCACGTGTAATTCACATCACCTCAATCACATCCCACAACAAAAACCTTAAACTCCACTACCAGAAAGATACCCCAAGCCCCACTTACATGACGACACCTGGCAAAGAATCATGACAGGGCAAAATCAACGAACTTAAACCTTTCCTTAGTCACCAAGCACTCAATGAACGTCCCTGATTCAACCAAGTAAGCTGGCAACAAGCCTATAAGATTCTGCAAGGATAATTTAGGAAATTCAGTTGCTAGGGTTTATGAATAGTGTTTTGTAAGCATTTACCTATAAAAGGAGACCTCAACTTATGAGAGTCCCTTTATTCCAGATTTTGGCTATTATCTTTGTAATCACTTTTTATTTAAATAAAATTTGAATTTCTTAAAATTGTGAAATCTTTTTTGTGTTTTATAAAAGTTGGTGTTAGAATAGCTAAAATCTGAGTTCCATTTGATCTTATAGACCTTCCTTAATCTTGTGGTTAAGGCACGTCTATGTTTGATAGGTTTTCAAAGGTTCAAAAACCTTGAAATCCTTGTTTCTGTTTTGCTTATTATCTTGTACTAATCCTTAGCCAAGAGCCTAAAGCTCCTTCAAGCTTGTTGACACCAAGCCTGAGATGAGATTTAAGCTCTTGGGTGAGTTGTTTGTTCATTTGTGTTGAAGAATCATAATCATCAAAACCTTGTTCTACTTTGAACATCAGCAGGTTTTGATCCTCTTTGTGAAAAACCTTGGTCTTGTTCTAGTTGTTGAACAAGGTCCAAGGAGCATTGTTGGTCCTCCTAGGATGTTATGGAGGACAGGTATAATCCCTTGTTTATGTTTCCCCTAAAAATTTCATGATATTGTCTGTTTTATGATTTGGTCTGTGATTTTGTGTTCTTGTGTTTGAGGTTGTGATTTTTGTGTTTGAATCTGTTTGTTGTCATCTAGGAAGTGTGTTTGAATGATAAAATCAGTAGGTTGTGTTTAAAAATCACAAGTTGCTTTGAAAAGTTATGGATTAAGGTGTGTTTGGGATAACAACCTGTTTTGGAACTGTGTTGTTTTGAGTTGATGCTTTGTGTTGCTTTGTGTTGAAACCTGTCTCATATGTGATAAGTGACATTTATCTGCAAGCTTTGTGCACATAAACACCTAGAATCAACAATAGGCTCTAAAATCTTGTATACTTGTTGAAATTAGCTGAGGTTTAAGGGACACCTAGTTCTAATCATAGACTAGGGTTAACAAGTGATTAAACCTAGTTAGTTACACCAGGGAAGTAGGATTGAAGTATTGAATTTGGATCTTTGGTCATTTATATCAGCAAAGTGTGCAATTGTTCTTGAAGTTCATATCAGTAAGTTCAATCTGCTTTGATCTTGTTCCATACTTTGATTCAGTGATTGATTTAAGTTTGTTTGTGCTTAATAACAGTTTATATAGCTTGTGTATGCATCTGGTTGAATTTGGTGTGCTTATTCTTGCTTAAACTGCTTAAGTGTTCATAACAGCTTATTTTCCATATCTGTGCTAGATCTGAGCATCTATTGATTTATCTGTGCTAATTGGTGATACTAAAGTGTGTTTTTGTGCTTGATTGTGACTCCTTGTGATTAACTGATCACTTGGGTGCCCTTGTCTTCCAACAAAACATATAAAATCTCTTTAAAATCAAAGGTCAAATAGTCAAGGCAGTGGGAACCAGTTCCTACTAAAAGTTCCCCCTACTAGTGTAATTTTATGATCAGCTTATCAATAAGCTATTCTAGCTTATTTTAACCAGCAACAACTTTGATTTTGTAATAGTTGCTCATTATTTGACCCATTTGTTCATACTGGAGCATTTGGTGGGTTGACTTTAGGGTTTGACTAGAAAAGCAACTTAATTGACTTTTTCATAAGTGCTTATTGGCTAATTCCAGCTTATTGGTTTTGCTTATTGGATTTTGGTTGATTGATTTGGCTTATTGAAGTCATTTGTAACCTTTTGCAAGTTGAATCAAGTCCTGAGGTGCCCTAGAACTCAAACCCGACTATTTTATCTTTTAGTGGATTTGTACTTTGCTTATTTCTGGCTTATTGAGTGTGCTTTTTCAAAATTTCTTTTTACAGATCTCTTTAGTATCCCAAAAGAAGGTTGTGTGTCAAATTAGAGCTTATGGCATTAGCTTATTGCTTAATGGGCTTAATGGCCCAATAAGGATAAGTTGTTTGTTCATTAAGCTGTGATAAGCTCACTTTCAGCTTTTGGGCCTTCAGAGTTTTGTGTTTAGAATTGAATTTTGAGTCAGATAGAGCTTTTTCAAGTCATTTGGGCTTATTTTGATTTTTTGGGCTAAAAAGCCCATTAAGGTTGACTGATTTTGCATTTGGCCCATTTGGGAGCCCATTAGGAGTATTTTGGTCTTTTCACATTCATTTTATGTTTATTTAGGTTAAAATAAACTAGTTTGCAAGTTTTTAGAATTTTTTATAATTTTTGGATTTTTAATATTATTTTAATATTATTTTATTATTATTTTTCAAATTTCACATTTTTGCACTTGTTATATTTTTTATAGCTTAAATACATTATAATAGGATTTTTGCAACTCTTAGATTAATTTTATCATCTTTAGATTAATTTTTAAAATTATTTTAAGTTTTAATAGTTTTTAAATCATTTTAAATAGTTTTTCTTATTTTAAAAATTTATAAAAAAATAGTCTTTAATCTTTTTAGGTCATTTTAGAGGTTTACCAATTGAAAATCTTTATTTGGGCTTTTTGATAATTAATTTGATTTTTAGGGCTTTAATTAGCATTTAAAAATTAATATTTAATTAATTAAAAGGTTTGAAAAAGTTTTGATCATTGGTAAACTCTTAGTGTATTTATTTTGATTTTTTGTGAAATTTTGGTAATTTTTAGAATTAATTTTTATTTTTGTACTTTTTACGGTTTTACGTTTAGTCGTAGTAGTAATAAATTTCACGTCTTCGTCATTCTCTTTTCTCATCCCCTTCTATCCAATATTAATCTCAAATCTTGCTACACTTTAGTCACACACATATACCTCCTTGGGAAACGAACTTTGAACTTTATTAGGGTCATTTGTACACGGTTTTCCTAAACCGTCGTATTTAATACTTTCCCTATTTACCCTCCTTTTCCTAAAGGTGTGGTAAAACACTGCAATCAACCGGCGTAACCTTTTCGCAGCATAAACTAACGATAAGACCAATTTCTCCATTGATGAATAATTCAGCTCTGGACCTTGTAGCGCTCTGCTTATGAAATAGACCGGAGTCTGGACCAAATCTCGATCAGTCATGAGGACTGCGCTTATTGCTCCATATGTAGCGGATAAGTACATGATTAGCTCCTCCTTAGGTCGTGGGGTGACCAACATGGGGAGAGCCGCGAGGTGTTGCTTGAGCTGCCCGAATGCTTCCTCTGCCTCTCTTGTCCAGCGAAAGTCTCCTTTCTTTAAGCACTTCTTAAGCGTTTTAAACAATGGGAGTGATTTTTCAGCTGACTTTGATAGGAACCTGTTGAGACCGGCCAGCTTTCCATTAAGTGACTACACCTCTTTGAGTATCTGAGGGAATGGAAGCTGTATTACGGTGTCCGTTTTTTCCGGGCAAGGCTTGATGCCGTTTGGACTAATCATGTACCCAAGGAACATTCCTTCGGTTGTTCCGAACGTGCATTTTTTGGGATTTAGCTTCATGTTGATTTTTCGCAATGTGTCGAATGTCTCTTGGACATCGTGGAGAAGTTCGTCCTTCGTATGGCTTTTGATAACCAAGTCGTCAACGTAGACTTCAAGGTTACGGCCTATCTGCGAGTCGAAGGCTTTATCAACAAATCGTTGATATGTGGCGTCCGCGTTCTTGAGTCCGAATGGCATTTTAGTGTAACAATACACACCCTGACTGGTGTGGAACGCAGTTTTTTCCTCATCCTCCTTTGCCATCTGAATCTGATGGTATCCTTTATATGCGTCCAAGAAACATTTAAAAGGGTACCTACATAAGGATTCTAACTTCCAGTCAATTTCTGGTAATGGGTAGCAATCTTGTGGGCATGCTTTGTTTATGTCTGTGAAATCCACACACATGCGCCAGCTCCCGTCGTGCTTCTTGACCATGACCGGATTAGAAAGCCAATCATGGTAGTAGACCTCGCGCATAATTCCTGCGTCTACCATCTTTCGTACCTCGTCCAGTATCACCTGACTGCGTTCAGGTGCTTGGCCGCGTTTCTTTTGTTTAACGGGTGGGTATCCAGAGCGGATTTGAAGCTTATGTTCTGCTATCGAACGCGGTACGCCCGTCATATGCTTTGGCCCCCATGCGAATATATCAAGGTTTGCTATTAGGAGAGAGCACATGGCCTTCTTCCCTTTTTCGGAGAGCATTCCCCCAATAGCTACCTCTTGTTCCGGGTAGTCGGATTGGATTACCACCTTCCAATTGGGGGGTGGTGATCTTTCCTTTATAGGAACTGGCTGAACTGGTGTTGTCATGACGTGACTGATAGGTGTGAAAACACCCATCTTTTCTACCACTTAATTACATTAAAACAGGACCTAAACGTATATTTTAGGTCGTAAATGGCGGAATTATGCGTGGTTTGTGTTTTTATTGTGTTTTAGGGTCAGAATGTGAAAAGGAAGGAAAACGCGATCTTTCACGGGCTTTTATCGAAGAAAAAGACGAAAGATGAAGTCGAAAGATCAAGAGTGGAAAAAGAACGGAAGTCCAAGACCAATTCTGAAGATTTATCGAAGAAAAAGTCAAAAGACGGAAGTTTACTAAAAAGCCGAAGAACTCAAGTCTAAATTATGAAGAAATTACAAGACGAGTTCAAAGAAATCCCGAGACGAAGTCTTAAAAGTCGAAGAATTTAAGAAGACTGAAAGACTGAAAGACTGAGGACCAAGAAAGAAAGAAAGAAAGAGGAAGCCACCAACCACTCCCCTCTCCTATAAATACCACCCTCACAACATGTGAGAGGGTTGGTTAGTTTTAGTTTTAGTTTGAGGATTAGATTAGGAGTAGGTAGTTTCTCTCTCTAAACTTATGCTTTCTCTCTCTAGATTAATTTATGTTTAAGCTTTTGTTATTGAATCTTTACTTTTTAATTAAGCTTTTAATTCATCATCTTCATCCTTTCTTGTTGATTTGTTCTTGATCTATGTGTTCATGTTTTTGAGTTTTCTTATTTTCAATCAAGTGGGTTTTGATTGATTTGGCTTTGTTTGATAGTTTTGATGATTTGTTTTGATTGATTATTGTTAGTTGATATTTATTGGTTGTTTTGGTTTAATCTTTTGGTTTGTTTTGGTTAGAATTGATCAAATTCGTGCTCTTTTCGTTTTCCCCTGTTCTTCGCTAAAGTTACTGTGTCTTGCCAAAGATTCCGAATGGTCTGCTCATTTAGTCCTCTATTCGGAATATCAGGTTATTCCGAATAGGAGTCCTCTATTCGGAATATCAGGTTATTCCGAATAGGAGTCCTCTATTCGGAATATCTGATTATTCCGAATAGGATTCTCTATTCGGAATATCTGATTATTCCGAATAGGATTCTCTATTCGGAATATCTGATTATTCCGAATAGGATTCTCTATTCGGAATATCTGATTATTCCGAATAGGAGTCCTTATTCGGAATATCTGATTATTCCGAGTAGGAGTCCTTATTCGGAATATCTGATTATTCCGGATAGGTTTTTCAGTTTTTAGTTTTAAACTTTATTTTTCCCGCCTTTTTCTTTATTTGCATTTTTACTCGCTTTCCTTTTATTTTAAGTTTTAATTTGCGTCATTTACTTAATTTGCCTTTTAATTTTCTCGTTATTTACTTTTCGCCAAGTTTTAATCGTTTATTGTTGTTTATTTTTACCATCTTTACTTTATTTTTATTTGTTTCATATCTTTATTTTTCTTTAGTTTTAAACAACGACAACTCTTTCATTTGATTCACCAAGAACAACTGAGTCGCACAATTAACCAGAGATCAATTCGAAGAGATTTCGAGAAACGAACTTTTCAACGAGTAAAATCCATACATTAAAATGGCGCCGTTTCCGGGTCTTTTCGTGAAGATTAAAGGTTTTTTGTGAGAGACGCGTTGGATTTTGGGATCCGTTCACTCGTGAACGTTATTTTTTATATATCAAAAATTTTCAAAAATCCCAAAAACATTTGAAAAATAATAAAAAGCATTTCTTTTTCAAAGTTTTGCACCAAAAATATTCTTCTTGCTTATCTATTTTTCTTTATGGATTTTTATGTCCATTGCGTCCGGTGTGGGAAACAATTATCTGGGAACAACTCTTGTCAATGGTGTACATGTGAGCGGTGCGGTAACGATATCGACAACACACAATTCGGATTTTGTCCATGGTGCAACTCGACTAATTCGTCCTTTTTGAACCCACCTCCTGTTCCCCCGTGCATCTATTGTGGAAGCGATTCTCATTGGCATGTTTCGTGCCCGGTTCGATACCCATATGATCACGGGCAAGAACCGGGGTACAATTATGACAATGATAATAGCTATCCACAAGACGCACCTGATTTTTCTCCATACCCGGTTTGCAAAAACTGTGGGGGCCCTCACGACACTTCTTATTGTCAACCGACGAATTATTATGACCCACATCTGTGCTATAATTCCGGTTTTCAAGATCTTGAGCCCCCACCGCACTCACTCGATCATCAGCCTCATCACGGGATGAGTTACCAAGAACCAATTGTCGATCTTGCTACAGCCTTTCAAGAACAAAGAAACGATCTTGCTACAACTTTTCAAGAGGAATCGAAAGAGCTTTTACACACGCTGCGAACTTGTATGGAGTCATTTTTATAGCAACGAGATCAGACATGTACTCATATACCTGAGCATATTATTAGCCCTATAGATAAAGAGGAGAGCTATGACGATATTGAGGTTATTTTCGACGAGGAGGAATTTCTAAAGCAAAATACTTCACTCCTTAGTGATGATGGTTTTCACATTCCTGAGATCGATGAGTTTCTTGATATTGATACACCCGTGGAATTCATATCCGGGTATTCTGATGTGGAGGGAGATATACTTTTTCTAGAGGATTTATTACACGATGACACTATACCTTCTATCCCTCCCGAGCACCTTTCATCCTCCCCTTTAGCCACTATCACGGAGGATGAGTGCTTTGACCCGGGAGGTGACATTGATTATGCTATGATTGATAACTATACGGCTTTGCCGCTTGCTCAGCATCTATTGTCTTTGGGGGAGGACAATGTGCTTACTTTACCCAATCCACCTCCCGTGGATCTTGAGTGCACATACCTTTCGTATGTTGAAAGGGTTTTTCTCCCATTCAAGACTTATCCCCCCGCCTCTCCTTTGTTGATGTCAACCGGGAACGAGGACAAGGTCTTTGATCCCGGTATTACATTCGAGGCTTCCCCATGGACCATTTAATTCGGGGATGAGTCAGGATCGTGACTCGGTTAACAAAAAGAAGCGCTTTTTGGGAGGCAACCCAATTATCTATCTATCTATCTTTACCATAAGTGTAGGGGGAGCCCCCGTTGGTGTTTCTTGTTCTCTTTCTTATCTTGTGCAGGGATTAGAGCTTCAAAGACACACTCTTGATGACTTTTGACGAACCATGATTCCGTGTTCCCTTCTTCCCGGTTCTATCCTAAACTCTTTTCGATTCACTATTTTATATTTCTCAATATTAGAATAGGAATCTCTTTAGTTGTCTTTTCCTTAGCGAGATTTAAACAAAGTGCACAATGTCCTAAGTGTAGGGGAGTTTACTCCCACACGCTTAAACATTGAGGACAATCTTTATGTTAAGTGTAGGGACGGGGGGCTTCTATTGAAGTTAAGTGGCCTTTACCTTGTATTTGTCCTCATTTTAACCCGAAAATCAGTTTTTCGACATTTTTCAAAATTTTTAATCTATTTTGGCCTAGTTGTAGTCTCCTCTATTTTTGTTATTTTCTATTATTTTAATAAAATGGTTGTAGAAAGTTTAGATATCTTAGATATATTAGGCCCGTTGTGAATATTTTGACTCAACCCGAGTTTACTTATCCAAGTTCACTCTAGCTAGTATCCTTAACCAGGTAGACCTTAATTGGTTTATTAGGCTAAGCATCCACGAGTCTCATTCCTTTGAGATTTTAAATTGTGGAGAACGAGAAATGATAGAGTTGGTTACAAGTTTGGTATTCTCTCATTAACTTATGTGAGTTAATTATGATCTTTTTCTCCCCTCGCTTGTAAATAAATAATTGCAATAAGTAAGGTCGTACGATTTGAAAAGTTACTTAGCTTCTAGCCCAAGATCGTTTAAAAGTTGCTCGGTAATGATAAGAGTTCATAGCCAAGGCATAACTTATGAAGCGGGGCGCGAAGATTGGCGAGTCTGAAAAGGCCCTAACAAGGCATGAGGATTCCATTTTGTTGCTAAAGATCCAAGATGATGTGAAAAGCATTATTCTGAAGTCAATATGAAGGATCAAGACACACGACGAAAAGCAATCAACTCCCATAAGATCATGGAGAAATATGTCCGAAAAGACCCTTACAAGGTATGAGGATAAATCGATCCAAGTTCGAAAAGGAGGCGGACCGTTGTATATCAAAGTCCCAAATAAGGATTGAAGAAATAATGATGAAGTCGTGGTCAATATTTGAAGAATATCTCAACTTCCCCAAGTGAAGATACACACTATATACGAAGAGAAGACCATAATTTCAAGAACGTCTTCTCAAGATTTGAAGTATGAAGTAAATGCCAAATATCGGTCCGAGAAAGGTCTCAAATTGTGAAGCAAGTTATGCCAAGATATGAACTTTTTGAGGTCTCGAGAAGCAGTTTTAAAAGATTTTGTCCTTTAGCTAACTATGGATTAGATCGTCCAACTTTATTTCCAACCTTAATAAATTATCGCAATAAGTCAACAATGCATCTTCACGATCATTCAAGACAATAATAAAATATCAGAGATACCCATAGGATTAAGGGAGTTTAAGTGATTAATTGAACCACATGAGTAAATATTTGTTATGCTAACTTGTACTAACAATGATCTTGTTTTTAAGTTTGGCATGGGGAACGTGAAACTTGAGGGTGATAAACATTCACGACATCAAAGCCCTAATGTAAGTCTTAGATTTCTTTACAAGTTTCTTCCTTGTTTCATTTTGTTATTTCCTATCTTTTAAATTTTCCTTAGTTGTTTAATAAAGGCCAAGGTAGGTTGATTATGATGGAAAGTGTAAACCTTTCTTTATTGCTAAGCATTGCATGAGGACATTGCAATGGTTAAGTGTAGGGGATTTGATAGGTGTGAAAACACCCATCTTTTCTACCACTTAATTACATTAAAACAGGACCTAAACGTATATTTTATGTCGTAAATGGCGGAATTATGCGTGGTTTGTGTTTTTATTGTGTTTTAGGGTCAGAATGTGAAAAGGAAGGAAAACGCGGTCTTTCACGGGCTTTTATCGAAGAAAAAGACGAAAGATGAAGTCGAAAGATCAAGAGTGGAAAAAGAACGGAAGTCCAAGACCAATTCTGAAGATTTATCGAAGAAAAAGTCAAAAGACGGAAGTTTACTAAAAAGCCGAAGAACTCAAGTCTAAATTATGAAGAAATTACAAGACGAGTTCAAAGAAATCCCGAGACGAAGTCTTAAAAGTCGAAGAATTTAAGAAGACTAAAAGACTGAAAGACTGAGGACCAAGAAAGAAAGAAAGAAAGAGGAAGCCACCAACCACTCCCCTCTCCTATAAATACCACCCTCACAACATGTGAGAGGGTTGGTTAGTTTTAGTTTTAGTTTGAGGATTAGATTAGGAGTAGGTAGTTTCTCTCTCTAAACTTATGCTTTCTCTCTCTAGATTAATTTGTGTTTAAGCTTTTGTTATTGAATCTTTACTTTTTAATTAAGCTTTTAATTCATCATCTTCATCCTTTCTTGTTGATTTGTTCTTGATCTTTGTGTTCATGTTTTTTAGTTTTCTTATTTTCAATCAAGTGGGTTTTGATTGATTTGGCTTTGTTTGATAGTTTTGATGATTTGTTTTGATTGATTATTGTTAGTTGATATTTATTGGTTGTTTTGGTTTAATCTTTTGGTTTGTTTTGGTTAGAATTGATCAAATTCGTGCTCTTTTTGTTTTCCCCTGTTCTTCGCTAAAGTTACTGTGTCTTGCCAAAGATTCCGAATGGTCTGCTCATTTAGTCCTCTATTCGGAATATCAGGTTATTCCGAATAGGAGTCCTCTATTCGGAATATTCCGAATAGGAGTCCTCTATTCGGAATATCTGATTATTCCGAATAGGATTCTCTATTCGGAATATCTGATTATTCCGAATAGGATTCTCTATTCGGAATATCTGATTATTCCGAATAGGATTCTCTATTCGGAATATCTGATTATTCCGAATAGGAGTCCTTATTCGGAATATCTGATTATTCCGAGTAGGAGTCCTTATTCGGAATATCTGATTATTCCGGATAGGTTTTTCAGTTTTTAGTTTTAAACTTTATTTTTCCCGCCTTTTTCTTTATTTGCATTTTTACTCGCTTTCCTTTTATTTTAAGTTTTAATTTGCGTCATTTACTTAATTTGCCTTTTAATTTTCTCGTTATTTACTTTTCGCCAAGTTTTAATCGTTTATTGTTGTTTATTTTTACCATCTTTACTTTATTTTTATTTGTTTCATATCTTTATTTTTCTTTAGTTTTAAACAACGACAACTCTTTCATTTGATTCACCAAGAACAACTGAGTCGCACAATTAACCAGAGATCAATTCGAAGAGATTCCGAGAAACGAACTTTTCAACGAGTAAAATCCATACATTAAAATGGCGCCGCTGCCGGGTCTTTTCGTGAAGATTAAAGGTTTTTTGTGAGAGACGCGTTGGATTTTGGGATCCGTTCACTCGTGAACGTTATTTTTTATATATCAAAAATTTTCAAAAATCCCAAAATCATTTGAAAAATAATAAAAAGCATTTCTTTTTCAAAGTTTTGCACCAAAAATATTCTTCTTGCTTATCTATTTTTCTTTATGGATTTTTATGTCCATTGCGTCCGGTGTGGGAAACAATTATCTGGGAACAACTCTTGTCAATGGTGTACATGTGAGCGGTGCGGTAACGATATCGACAACACACAATTCGGATTTTGTCCATGGTGCAACTCGACTAATTCGTCCTTTTTGAACCCACCTCCTGTTCCCCCGTGCATCTATTGTGGAAGCGATTCTCATTGGCATGTTTCGTGCCCGGTTCGATACCCATATGATCACGGGCAAGAACCGGGGTACAATTATGACAATGATAATAGCTATCCACAAGACGCACCTGATTTTTCTCCATACCCGGTTTGCAAAAACTGTGGGGGCCCTCACGACACTTCTTATTGTCAACCGACGAATTATTATGACCCACATCTGTGCTATAATTCCGGTTTTCAAGATCTTGAGCCCCCACTGCACTCACTCGATCATCAGCCTCATCACGGGATGAGTTACCAAGAACCAATTGTCGATCTTGCTACAGCCTTTCAAGAACAAAGAAACGATCTTGCTACAACTTTTCAAGAGGAATCGAAAGAGCTTTTACACACGCTGCGAACTTGTATGGAGTCATTTTTATAGCAGCGAGATCAGACGAGTACTCATATACCTGAGCATATTATTAGCCCTATAGATAAAGAGGAGAGCGATGACGATATTGAGGTTATTTTCGACGAGGAGGAATTTCTAAAGCAAAATACTTCACTCCTTAGTGATGATGGTTTTCACATTCCTGAGATCGATGAGTTTCTTGATATTGATACACCCGTGGAATTCATATCCGGGTATTCTAATGTGGAGGGAGATATACTTTTTCTAGAGGATTTATTACACGATGACACTATACCTTCTATCCCTCCCGAGCACCTTTCATCCTCCCCTTTAGCCACTATCACGGAGGATGAGTGCTTTGACCCGAGAGGTGACATTGATTATGCTATGATTGATAACTATACGGCTTTGCCGCTTGCTCAGCATCTATTGTCTTTGGGGGAGGACAATGTGCTTACTTTACCCAATCCACCTCCCGTGGATCTTGAGTGCACATACCTTTCGTATGTTGAAAGGGTTTTTCTCCCATTCAAGACTTATCCCCCCGCCTCTCCTTTGTTGATGTCAACCGGGAACGAGGACAAGGTCTTTGATCCCGGTATTACATTCGAGGCTTCCCCATGGACCATTTAATTCGGGGACGAGTCAGGCTCGTGACTCGGTTAACAAAAAGAAGCGCTTTTGGGGAGGCAACCCAATTATCTATCTATCTATCTTTACCATAAGTGTAGGGGGAGCCCCCGTTGGTGTTTCTTGTTCTCTTTCTTATCTTGTGCAGGGATTAGAGCTTCAAAGACACACTCTTGATGACTTTTGACGAACCATGATTCCGTGTTCCCTTCTTCCCGGTTCTATCCTAAACTCTTTTCGATTCACTATTTTATATTTCTCAATATTAGAATAGGAATCTCTTTAGTTGTCTTTTCCTTAGCGAGATTTAAACAAAGTGCACAATGTCCTAAGTGTAGGGGATTTTACTCCCACACGCTTAAACATTGAGGACAATCTTTATGTTAAGTGTAGGGACGGGGGGCTTCTATTGAAGTTAAGTGGCCTTTACCTTGTATTTGTCCTCATTTTAACCCGAAAATCAGTTTTTCGACATTTTTCAAAATTTTTAATCTATTTTGGCCTAGTTGTAGTCTCCTCTATTTTTGTTATTTTCTATTATTTTAATAAAATGGTTGTAGCAAGTTTAGATATCTTAGATATATTAGGCCCGTTGTGAATATTTTGACTCAACCCGAGTTTACTTATCCAAGTTCACTCTAGCTAGTATCCTTAACCAGGTAGACCTTAATTGGTTTATTAGGCTAAGCATCCACGAGTCTCATTCCTTTGAGATTTTAAATTGTGGAGAACGAGAAATGATAGAGTTGGTTACAAGTTTGGTATTCTCTCATTAACTTATGTGAGTTAATTATGATCTTTTTCTCCCCTCGCTTGTAAATAAATAATTGCAATAAGTAAGGTCGTACGATTTGAAAAGTTACTTAGCTTCTAGCCCAAGATCGTTTAAAAGTTGCTCGGTAATGATAAGAGTTCATAGCCAAGGCATAACTTATGAAGCGGGGCGCGAAGATTGGCGAGTCTGAGAAGGCCCTAACAAGGCATGAGGATTCCATTTTGTTGCTAAAGATCCAAGATGATGTGAAAAGCATTATTCTGAAGTCAATATGAAGGATCAAGACACACGACGAAAAGCAATCAACTCCCATAAGATCATGGAGAAATCTGTCCGAAAAGACCCTTACAAGGTATGAGGATAAATCGATCCAAGTCCGAAAAGGAGGCGGACCGTTGTATATCAATGTCCCAAATAAGGATTGAAGAAATAATGATGAAGTCGTGGTCAATATTTGAAGAATATCTCAACTTCCCCAAGTGAAGATACACACTATATACGAAGAGAAGACCATAATTTCAAGAACGTCTTCTCAAGATTTGAAGTATGAAGTAAATATCAAATATCGGTCTGAGAAAGGTCTCAAATCGTGAAGCAAGTTATGCCAAGATATGAACTTTTTGAGGTCTCGAGAAGCAGTTTTAAAAGATTTTTTCCTTTAGCTAACTATGGATTAGATCGTCCCACTTTATTTTCAACCTTAATAAATTATCGCAATAAGTCAACAATGCATCTTCACGATCATTCAAGACAATAATAAAATATCAGAGATACCCATAGGATTAAGGGAGTTTAAGTGATTAATTGAACCACATGAGTAAATGTTTGTTATGCTAACTTGTACTAACAATGATCTTGTTTTTAAGTTTGGCATGGGGAACGTGAAACTTGAGGGTGATAAACATTCACGACATCAAAGCCCTAATGTAAGTCTTAGATTTCTTTACAAGTTTCTTCCTTGTTGCATTTTGTTATTTCCTATCTTTTAAATTTTCCTTAGTTGTTTAATAAAGGCCAAGGTAGGTTGATTATGATGGAAAGTGTAAACCTTGCTTTATTGCTAAGCATTGCATGAGGACATTGCAAAGGCTAAGTGTAGGGGATTTGATAGGTGTGAAAACACCCATCTTTTCTACCACTTAATTACATTAAAACAGGACCTAAACGTATATTTTATGTCGTAAATGGCGGAATTATGTGTGGTTTTTGTTTTTATTGTGTTTTAGGGTCAGAATGTGAAAAGGAAGGAAAACGTGGTCTTTCACGGGCTTTTATCGAAGAAAATGACGAAAGATGAAGTCGAAAGATCAAGAGTGGAAAAAGAACGGAAGTCCAAGACCAATTCTGAAGATTTATCGAAGAAAAAGTCAAAAGACGGAAGTTTACTAAAAAGCCGAAGAACTCAAGTCTAAATAATGAAGAAATTACAAGACGAGTTCAAAGAAATCCCGAGACGAAGTCTTAAAAGTCGAAGAATTTAAGAAGACTGAAAGACTGAAAGACTGAGGACCAAGAAATAAAGAAAGAAAGAGGAAGCCACCAACCACTCCCCTCTCCTATAAATACCACCCTCACAACATGTGAGAGGGTTGGTTAGTTTTAGTTTTAGTTTGAGGATTAGATTAGGAGTAGGTAGTTTCTCTCTCTAAACTTATGCTTTCTCTCTCTAGATTAATTTGTGTTTAAGCTTTTGTTATTGAATCTTTACTTTTTAATTAAGCTTTTAATTCATCATCTTCATCCTTTCTTGTTGATTTGTTCTTGATCTTTGTGTTCATGTTTTTGAGTTTTCTTATTTTCAATCAAGTGGGTTTTGATTGATTTGGCTTTGTTTGATAGTTTTGATGATTTGTTTTGATTGATTATTGTTAGTTGATATTTATTGGTTGTTTTGGTTTAATATTTTGGTTTGTTTTGGTTAGAATTGATCAAATTCGTGCTCTTTTCGTTTTCCCCTGTTCTTCGCTAAAGTTACTGTGTCTTGCCAAAGATTCCGAATGGTCTGCTCATTTAGTCCTCTATTCGGAATATCAGGTTATTCTTAATAGGAGTCCTCTATTCGGAATATTCCGAATAGGAGTCCTCTATTCGGAATATCTGATTATTCCGAATAGGATTCTCTATTCGGAATATCTGATTATTCCGAATAGGATTCTCTATTCGGAATATGTGATTATTCCGAATAGGATTCTCTATTCGGAATATCTAATTATTCCGAATAGGAGTCCTTATTCGGAATATCTGATTATTCCGAGTAGGAGTCCTTATTCGGAATATCTGATTATTCCGGATAGGAGTCCTTATTCGGAATATCTTATTATTCCGGATAGGTTTTTCAGTTTTTAGTTTTAAACTTTATTTTTCCCGCCTTTTTCTTTATTTGTATTTTTACTCGCTTTCCTTTTATTTTAAGTTTTAATTTGCGTCATTTACTTAATTTGCCTTTTAATTTTCTCGTTATTTACTTTTCGCCAAGTTTTAATCGTTTATTTTTGTTTATTTTTACCATCTTTACTTTATTTTTATTTGTTTCATATCTTTATTTTTCTTTAGCTTTAAACAACGACAACTCTTTCATTTGATTCACCAAGAACAACTGAGTCGCACAATTAACCAGAGATCAATTCGAAGAGATTCCGAGAAACGAACTTTTCAATGAGTAAAATCCATACATTACCTGTGCGATTGAATTGTAAATGGACAATTCCCCCTTCGACCGGAAACTTAAGCATGCCATGGTGCCGTGGACGGGACTGCCTGTATGGCTAGGATACCTGGTCTTCCAATAATACCATTATACGGAGAATGTGAACGTGTCACCATAAAGTTCATCCACGCCGTGGTGGAATGCTCTTTACCTCCAATGGTTACCAATAGACGAAGTTGTCCTATTAGCCATATAGTGTCTCCAGTAAAGCCAATGAGCGGCGACGTGGCCGGCATCAATTGGCTTTTGATCTCTGATCGTAGTTGTACGAAGTAATATTCGTAGAGTACATCAGCCGATGATCCTCCATCCACATACATACGAAGAACATTGTTGGTTCCAATACTTACCTCAATCTTGAGAGGTGCATCAGCCACGTTGCTTTCCGTGATAGGAGGGAACGAAATCTCTCTACCACGTGAAATTTTTTGACTAACTTTATGCTTCGTGCAGAGCTGCCATGATTGAACCATATATATGGTTGAAGACTTGCCCTTTTGGGAGTCCTTTTTGTCATACGTTTTGTTATCCTTCCCATCCTTCTGTTGATACAAAAGTTGGATGGACCGAGCTTGACCCTAATTAGGCTTAATTCGGGGTCTTGTAGACTCCATCTCTTGCACCAAGTGAAACTTGTTTAAGGACCTTGCGCACTAAACAAACACCGTTAGGCTTACCGTGGGTTTGTGACCCACGATTAGACTCCGGCGTGAGAGTAAGTAATCGGTTTGAGTATGTAAGTGTTTAGGGTATTGTGTGTCTCATACCTTTGTGGAACCGTAGGGTTCCTTTTATACTCGAGAGAGTCCAAGCTTGGGCCCCCTGTTCTTGCGGCCTAAGGAAGAGGTAATGACTCGGAATAGGTTGATCTTCATTATCTAACTGAGGTAAGTGTATATCCCTTTCCCTTAGGCGAATATACCTAGAATATAGGTTAAATTCTGTCTGATCCTGTCGCGCTGCGACGAGGACCTGGCTAAGTAATCAGCCTTATGTGCAACAACGGCTTACCGGGCCACCTGGGCTGCGCGCGCACATCGCACTTGTATCTAATCCATGCCTGATGGATGCGGGTAGTACCCGTGAGTCGGACTATCCAACCCGACTAGGGACTATACGTCATCATGTCCCCCCAGTCTAGTGGTCGCAGGTTCTAATCCGCGACTACTAGATTATGAACCGTCAAGGCCCCACATATATTCGTCAAAAAAGAAGAATACCTCGCTCCATTCAATAAGTCCGAACCAGCATCCACGTCAGATTCCACTACCACCAGCCTTTATCGAAAACCGGGAAAAGCATTAACCTCGTCATACCAAACCATCATCAAATACCACAGGATGAATAAAACGTCAGAAACACGTGTCGCAAGATCCCACACACCCATAGGGTATATAAATGTAGGTTGACAGCCTGTCCATTCATTTCTTCTCCTTTCTAAAAGAAGATCTATCTACCATCGTTGAAAACTGTAAGAACCGTTATTCCCTCTCGAAAAACATATTATCTGTGATACTTCTTGTAATCAACCTAGTGAAAAATGGTAGCTCAGCTGTTTGATGTAACATCTCGCATATCCGAACAAGAACTATCTCGCTTTACCACGAAGTACCATATCCCTGCAAACCTTCACCCAACTGTGCCAGATCCACAGGCGCACATTGGAAGTTTTCCCGACGGAAAAATTGGCATATACACCAGGTTCATTGAATTTGCCAACAATCGCATTCACCTCAGCCGCTTTCTTGTATATATATTAAATTACTACAGCGTACACCTCTCCCAGTTGCATTGCATAGGCGCCGCTAAAATCTCTAATTTTGAGATAAACTGTTTACTCAAAAATGTTGACCCAACCATAAACCTATTCCGTGCGTTTTATCGTCCCACATGGATGAAGGATAGATAACCTTAGCAAAACACCCCAGCCAGTTACAATTCTACTCGGAAAAAATAGATTCCTTGAAGAAGTGGACCGACAAATTCTTCTGGGTAGACAAAGCTGTTTTCCTTTTTGACTATGACTTCATAACCCCCGAGACAATGATAAAGGACGACCGTCCTTGATATGAGTAAAATCACCAAAATTTTTGATGTGATCGTGATAGTATAGTGATAATTAAGATACGTTATAGGGTAAATTAGAAAATTACCTTTAGGAAAAAGTAACAATTTAAAATTACCAAAGACGAATTCAATTAAACACGTGGATGAACCAAGTTCGTTGTACACGAAGATCTTATGAATTTGAGACGTTTTGTATTGATTTGGACAATCGATTCGAATTGGTTTTCGGTTTTTAAACTAAAATTAAAATCTACCAATTTTAAACTATTTAATTTTAACCTAAAGTGCATGAATCGTAATTTCCCAAATTATTAAAAGCTAAGAACAATTACTTAAAAATAAAGACAATTAAAATTTTAAACTATTAATAAATCTATAAAAATTAATCTATTAAAATGATAACTTTTACACTATTTTAGAAATCTAATTAAACTTTTTAAACTAATTAACTTTATTAAAATTTACTTATACCAAATCTATATTTTTTTTAAACTAATTTTATTTAAATCTAAAATAGTAAAAATCTAATTATTAAAATAAACTAATTAAACTTTTAAATTAATAAAAACATTTCTTTATTTTATTTTTATTTTATTTTATTTTGAAACTAATTATTATTTTAAAAACTCAAAATTTACTTTAATAAAAAAATTACTAAAACTTTATTAAAAACGGTAACTTATTTAAACAATACTACAATTAAAATCTGCCAGAAGAAAGATGCTATATTAATGAAGTTATAGAAAGTAAAACCAAATAAGCCAGTTAGCTCAGATGGCTAACATGTTATGCATTCATCCGTGAGGTCACGGGTTCGAACCACAGGGTGGCCTTTTTTACAATTATTATTTTTGGACGAAAATTAAACCAGTCACAAGAGGTGACTTATTGTTACAAAATATATGGAAGGAACTGATAAGGATATCAGTTTTGAACTTAACAGATCAAATGAATCTGCTAAATCTATTACACAGCAAGATAAATCAAGAACAAATCAATTACACTACTATAATAAAATCACAGATAAGATTAATCACCAAATTCATCAGTAAAATCAACAATTAAATCACAAATTAGACAATCAGCCAAATTAAAGAGCTATATCAGATATGTAAATTAGGCATCCAAACTAGTAATTAAACTAAACAAGCAGAAATAAAGTCCTAAACAATATCAATTACACTAAATCAAAACGCTATACCAAACTGAAAACCAAATAACACAGGTTCAGCAAATCAACCCAATATGCAGGAAGAACTTAGTAAACTAGCAGACGACATAACTTCCAATATCATAAACTCAAGCTTGAAGTTGAAATATCACACATAACAGCAGACTAAACAAAAATCTCAGTCTAAACAACATTGATAAGCAGCCTATCCAAAAATGCACAGCTAATGTTAACTCAATAAACATCATCAGATTAAACTCTAACATAATACTACACTTATATCAGACTACCACACGAACACCATCACAGCAGGTTAACTCTAACAGAATACTCAACATATATCAGCTCTGTCTTACTTTAAAATAACCAAATCATTATCAAGTAAATAACCTAAACCAATCTAAACTTCAATAAAAGAAATTCAACTTAACCTCAAACTTCAAAAATCATAGCACATAACTCTTAAACAGATAAAATAAAACAACATAAATTAATGAGAATAACTCACCTATTGGAGATTTCTGTTGAGTAGTAGATAAGCGCTGAGCTATCTAATGAACCGGAACAAACCACCATTCATCTCACCAAGAGCCATAACATCACTTATTCGAGAATCCACAAGCTTAATATACTTGAAACCTTTTTAGAGACTTTCTAGTAGGGAAAGCTCATTCCCAATTTTCACAAGTACTTAATCCAAGATATTGATTTGAGCTTGATTAAATACCACTTAACAGTTATAATAATAAAATCAAATTAAGATGCAATAATTGTAAATTAAAACGAGAGATTAATAGACTTCAAAACTGAACTTTCATTAAATCAAAAATAGCATTACATTATTTAAAAAAGAGAGATTACAATCCTAATCTATTTTAAGCATTATAACATTAGAGTAAAAAAATGGGATGATGAATTACAGAAAAATAGAGGGTTTTTATAGCCATCCCAAAGGCTGTTGAGGGAGCATATTCGGATCTTTTCAAGAATATTCCATCTTCAATTTTGGCCCTTAGATCAGCATCTTGATCTTCTCTCTCTTTCTTGTTATCATCCAAAGGTTGAGATGAATCCAAAGTCACACGGATTGTAAACGTGGCAATCCGTTGTGTTTCTTGTGCTACCTTGAGACTGATTTGGCACTCTTCTATTGGAGGAATAGGAGTGGTGAGGTGTTTCATCCAGTAGACGGTTGCCACGTAGCTATGCCTCTCCACTCTTCTCTTCCTTAAACTTGGGGGATTTAATTCCCCCATGCTCGAATCATACGTGTGCCAAAAAGCCCCAAATTAACTTGGGTAAATTAATTATTAGGGTTTTGATAGGAACAGTAATTTTACAGGTTTTTTTAGGGTTGGGGGTGAAAAAGTGGGAGAGAAGGAACATAGATAATAACGAGGGTTATTTTATTTGTGTGTGGGAAAGTGGGGAATAAAAACGTGTAGGTTGGTGTGAGTGGTTGATTGGATATAAACGAATGGGACGTTTATTTACTTTATAACTGTTATTAACCCAACGAGCCTTTCTTCTATACATAGCCAGTTAATGAGGCTTTGGGCTTGGGCCCAAAGTTTTATTTCATCCGTCTCTTAATTATTAATGGGCTCTTGGTGTATTTTTCCAACAGTAAACTTTATAATTCCATAAATGGGCTGTAAGGCCCATTAAGCATTTGTGGGACCCACCAAGGCCCAATATACTTTATATAGTTAAATCCACTAAAAACGGACTTGATTTGTGGCTTCTCGATCTTTTCTTCATTCTCGTGTCGTTCTTGCCGGTTTTCGCGATCTTGGTACCTACACACATTAAAACAAGAAACATACAAATACAAGATAAATTTCATACATTAAATGCATTATTTCATTGTTTTAAGATACAATTGATATGAGTAAAATCACTCATATCAAACTCCTCCTTACTAAGCAATTGTCGTGTCCTCACGCAATGATAAAATAAAACTCTAGCTACACCATTATTTAACTTTTGACACTTTATTTTGCAAAGACATAATGTATTGCTTTCATTATTTGAAAAATAACTTTTAGGATCATAAAACTCAAATAGATTCATCGTCCCCGACTTTTCACTTTTCCATGCTAAGTGCAAAAACAAGATCATTGTCAATCATAAGCCCCAAAATTAAACCAACCCATACAAGTAATTTGTGTTAAACTCAATCTCCTATTATTCCTAATTGTATCTCTAGATTTTATTTGTCATTCACCCAAAGGCTCATTTTACTTTATTTTGATATTTATTAATCCAAAAATGAAGGCAAGAACGGTGTAAACTCAACACTCAAAACCTAACCTCGAATTCAAAAACCGTTGTCACTAAAGAAAGCCCACATAAAGGATAACTTAACACGATTTGAGGGATAATTCCCGGACCCAAAATTTGGCTAATATGGCTACTTAAAAGCAATAATAAAAACCTCCAAAGTCAATTATGACCTTATATGGAGTTAGCAACAACTACATCATAACACCTTGTGGCTCTTTAAGATGCAATTGTGCTCCTTATTTAAAATCCACACCCGAAGGCTCCTTGGACAAAAATAAGGGAATTGACATCACCATCCCACCTTATGGCTCATGATGATGAAGCAATTTTTATTCAACACGTCCCCTTGCCATACACCCTAAGGCTCTAATGACAAGGATAGTGCTACATGACTCCTACCCGAAGGCTCCTAGAGAACATGTTTTTATTTATTCTTCTTATTAATATGACATTTATAGTAAGCCAAATTTCTGCAATCCAATGATCAAAAGTCCATGACGCTGACACCCTTAATGTGTTCTCACTTTAATTACAAGGGAAGAAAAAGAAGGAGTTACGAGTTAAGATATCAAGCCTAAACCACTAAAAACTTCATTTATTAAGCAATTATTATTCAAGCGTGGAAAATAAATACGAGGAGATTAAATCAAACACAAAAATACTTGCACAAAGAAGAGTTAATTTTAGAAACTTATGATTGAACTCTATCATCTCTTGCTCTCCATATTGTAAAATTTCAAAAATGTGAAATCAATGGATACTTAGCCTATTAAATCAAAGTTTTGGGTTTTCAAGTCATCTATAGGATCTTGCATCTTCTTATACTCTTTCAAGTTTTAGAATTTGCGTTTTAAAGTTCCCTTGATAAACGACTTTCTAGGATCAATTATAGGAACTTGCGAAAAGTTCTTGTTCTTAACTCGTATGAATTAAGACTTTCGCGTTTTAAAGCTCCCTATATAAAAGCCTAGCAAAACTTGATTCAAATACGTTAAGGAAAAGCTAAGGTAAAAACCGAGTCGAGTCAAAAACTATTTTTATTTTCACCAACGGAAAGCCTACATTTGTGTCAAAAGCACTAATTTTATTAATTAAAATTTAAAAATAACACTAAAAATTTAAGATTTTTGAGAAAAACAATTACGTTTGGACACGACAAAAGCAATTACAAGCGATTATATCGATTGACTCCCCCATGCTAAAACCAAACATTGTCCTCAATATTTCTTAGCTCAAGAGTGACACCCCCTTGCTAAGATACGAAGAGTCTAATGCAAAATCCTAACATGGAAAGAGCACGCAAATCTATAAGCCGTTTATTAATTATGCCTCAAGATAAAACGTTAGTCGATAAAAATCAAGGGATAGAAAGTGTGCCCCTTTTTGGCATTCAAGGAATGGAAGATCAAGTGGACCGGCAAAAACCGAACACGAGAGTCTTCAAATATAAGGGTCATACCTAAGATTCACAACACAACAAGACATGAGCACGAGCTTGAAAGATCAAGCCTTATTAGTGTTAAAAAATAGATAGAAGATAGAATGTATGGGACTCCCCCATAAGGCACCTCGTTTTTGTTAACCGAGTCATGAGCTCGACTCGATCCCCGCATTCATTGGTCCTTAGGGAAAGTGGTGAAAACCGGCATAATGGAATAAAATCCAACATAAAGCACGATGCCGGGGTCAAAGATTACATCCTCGTTGTCGGATGACAAACGAAAGGATAAAACTCCAACACAAATCTCTAACAAGAGATGGTAGTCACAAATAATGGTATGGATGTAGCATGCTCCCCGAGATAAACTCGCACCAAGATGATCGAAAAATCTTTCAATTATTGCATCGGTGAAAGGCCGAGATTTCCCTAAATCAACGATTCCGGGGTCGAATACCTCGTCCTCGGTAGAGAAAGGAATAGACAACAAGGTTTCGTCCCCCTATGCTAATCCAAAATCATATAAAGCACATGGTAAAGGTGGTATAAAAGTCTCAACACTAGTTGTATCAACTTGCATGACTTTGTTGACCTTGTCACTCTTAGGAATGTGAACAAAGGGATCATGGTACTCAAAATGAGTCGCATGAAAAACCCGCACATTAAGATCAAAGCGAGTGGGAAGGATAATTGGAGCAAAAGAAATTTCTCCCTACGGGTCAACATTATCATCATCATAAATCTGGTGATCAAACCAAAAGTCTTCATCACCGTCATTAGACTCTTCCTCAAATTCCGAAGGAATGTCTATATAAAGAAACTCATCAACCTCCTTCATGAGAAGTTCATCATCACAAAGGTTGTGAGATGTAGGAAGTATGATGCTCTCAAAATCCTCTTGAAACAATGGGTTATTGTTCATTGAAGCTTTAAAGAGAGGATTTGAGTAGGTCACAAAAGTGTCATTATTCTTGTCATCACAAGAAATATCCGACAAAGTATCAAGTGTATCACACTCGGATACAAGATCATCATTCTCATCAGAAGGTAATTCATCGGTGAATTCCTCGAGAATAGTAGGTAAAAAACGAGAATCACGCTCGATCTCGAGATCGGAAACATCTTCACTTCCCCGTGGAAGTGGATCAATGATAGCAAAAAGTTCATCGATGAACTTATCACATGAATAGTCACTAACCTCACTCGGTGTGAAGTTAGGAATCAAAGGCTCTTCAACGGAAGATTGTGCCTTAGGAACATCAACATGATCCTTCGAAGAGAGTCAAAATGAGTCCATTTTCAAAGATTGTTCAATTAAAGCAATATCACTCTCGGGATCAAAATTCTCACTATTAACCTCACTAGCATCAAATGGTGCACTTAAGTATTCATCAATTTGTTTTTCAATCTTATCATCCTCGTGTGGAGTGAATGGAGATGAGGAAAGATTACAACATGATTCAACAAAACAAACTTCTTCCTTTCCTTTATCACAAATTGAGGTTTCCAAAATTGGAAAAACACCTTTATCAAAAAGAGCTTTCTTATTACTTTCCAAAGTCTCAACAAGTTTTACACTTTCAACTTTTTTAGAATTGGAATCTTTTAAGGTTTGAAAATAATGCTTTTATCTCTATAAAACAATTTAATTTCCTCTTTCCTCATATCAACTTGAACTTGAGCCGTGCACAAAAATGGTCGTCCTAAAATAATAGGCACACGAGGATTGGTCTCATAATCAACTATAGCAAAATCGGCTAAGTACAAAAACTTTCCCACTTTAACAATGACATTTTCCGCTATACCAACTGGTCGAGTGGTGGTACCATTAGCAAGCTCAATGATCATTCGAGTGGTACTAAGTGGTGCATAGTCAATAGTTTTCCAAAGGGCTAGGGGCATCAAGTTAATGCTAGCTCCTAGATCGGCTAGAGCTTTGCAAACCCCAAGCTCATTGAAAACACAAGGTATCAAGAATTGACCCGGATCTTTATATTTCTCGGGAAAGAAATTAAAGAAAACCGAGGTACTAATCACATTTAAAGTAGCCTTGGTGACATCTAGAAAAGTCTCTTTAGGTGGAGGATTAAACTCAATCACTTCAACTTCCTTAAAATTATCACAATCATCATAAACGGTTATGGCCTTAAGCTCTCCCTTCGGGTTTGTAATGGTAATACTAGGTAAGCAACCCGAAGAAGTAGATGGTTTAGACATAAATCCCTCAAACATCGGAAGCAATTTATTTTGACCTTATTCCAAACTTTGTTGCATACGATTATGACTTTGCTCTAATCTTTGTTCAAAACGGTTTTGGTTTTGTTCTAGCCTATGTTGATTAAGCTCAATCTTATTGTTTTGCCCTTTAATCGTATTTTGAAACTCATTTTTCAAAGTTTCCATTTGTCCTTGAATGTTATTTTGAAAAGCCTTCAAATTTGCCTCATTTGACTTGATGTAGCTTGACAAATCATTTTGATTATTGCTTTGAAAACCTTGATTGTTTTGATTAGCATTAAACCCATTTCCTTGATTGTAATTCCCTTGGTTACCACGGTTAAAATTATTCCCATTGTTCCCATTGTTGTACCTATTTTGAACCGGTGGGAAACCCGGTGGAGCAACATGATTTTGACGAGGAACTTGACCGTTGGAGCCATAAGTTCCCGTCGTGGCAAAAGCACTAGCTTGATCAAACCCCGTGGTTAAACAAGCATGATTAGGATGTGCTCCACCACATGATACACAAACATTCTCAATCATATTAATCGATCCATGAGGATTCTTCCTAAGCTCATTCAAAATCGTGTCAATCTTAGAGTCCAATCTAGCAATCTCGGGATTAAATGAATTCACATTGGAAACACCCGGTGTGTTTCGTGAATATTGTGCTCTAGATTTGTTCTCAATTATTCCCCATGCGTCTCTCGGAGTTTTTCTTAAAAGATTACCACCCGCGGCGGCATTTAACGAATCTTGTTCAATCATATTAAGCCCATTATAAAGAGTATTTATTTGATGCAATTCCGAGAAACCGTGTTATGGACATTGTCTCAACAAATATTTAAATCTTTCCCACACAACCCCAAACGATTCATGCACTTTTTGTTCAAATCTAGTGATCTCATTCTTAAAGTGTGTTGTCTTAGATGGTGGAAAGAAATAATTCATGAACTTAGACACTAAATCATCCCATGTTAAGATCGAACCCGGTGGTTCTTTGATAGGTGTGAAAACACCCATCTTTTCTACCACTTAATTACAATAATAACCGAGCCAAAACGTGTATTTTATGTCTTTTATGTCGGAATTATGCGTGGTTTGTGTTTTTGTTGTGATTTAGGACGAAAAGGTGAAAAGTGGAGAAAACACGGGCATTCACGGGCATTTACGGACTTTTATTGAAGAAAAAGACGAAAGACGAAGTCAAGAAGTCAAGAGTGCAAAAAGAACGGAAGTCCAAGACCAATTCTGAAGATTTATCGAAGAAAAAGTCAAAAGACGGAAGTTTATCAAAAGCCGAGGAACTCAAGTCTTATTTATCGAATAATTAAAAGACGAGTCTAAAGAAATCCCGAACCAAAAGTCATCAAAGTCCAAGATTAACAAAGAGATTAAGAAGGAAGGACTTAAGGGCGCAATTAAGAAGAAAGGAAGGAGGGGAGGAAGCTTCCTCTAACCACCCTCCTAATCTCCTATAAATACACCCTATTTTCATTCATTTGTTTTTGTTGGCTAAGTGTGACAATTAGTCTTCCACATTTATTTACCTTGCACCTTTAAATTCATGTCAATTTAATTAATTGTCAAATTTAAATACCTTGTCTTGCACCTTAAATTCCTTTAATTTCAAGTAAGTTTCCTTTTAATTCTTGTTAATCTTTATCTTTATCTTGTTAATCTCATTCTACCTTTCTTAATCTTTGATTCTTATTGTTTATGTTCATGTTCTTATTTTTATTTTTCTTATTTTGATCAAGTGGGTTTTGTTTATTTTGATTAGTTTTGTGAGTTTTATTGTTTTAGATAAATTGTTTATGCTTAATAGATGCTTATTTGATAGTTCGACTTATCCTTGTGATTGATTTAGCTTTGTTTTGATTTAATTCGTGCTATATTTCTTTCCTTGTTCTTGGGTATTATTGTTACTGTCTTTCCCAGGAAAACAATCCCAGCAACATTCCGTATAAGGACTTGACAGGTTGACTATTCGGAATATTGAGGTATTCCGAACAGAGCATTTCTTAGGTGGTCCATGCGGAATATTTGATATTCCGCATAAGAAGGTATTCCGCATAGGACAATATTCCGCACAGGGGTATTGTTCCGCATAAGGCCACTATTCCGCATAAGTGTTATATTCCGAATGGTCCTGGAGATTCCACATAGTGAACTTTATTCAGCATAGGCTCTTTATTCCGAATAGTATTCCGAATAGAATTGATTATTCCGAATAGGGTTTACATTCCGGGTAGGCTAGTTATTCCGAGTAGGGAATTTTATTCCGCATAGCCTTTATTCTGTTATATTCCGAATAAGGTTTATTCCGGATTGGGTTATTTTTAGTTTCTTTAATTTCAGTTTTAAATTTTCTGCCTTTTAATTTCGAGCTTTATTTTTCCCGCCTTTTTACTTAGTCTCACTTTAACTTTATTTGCCTTAGATTTATTTTAGCTTTGCCTTAGTTTAAGATTTAGTTTTAGTTGCGTTTTAAGTTTGCCTTAGTTAGTTTTAAGTTTGCGTTATTCACATTTAGTGCCTTTTAAGTTTAGCCTCGCTTTTAAATACTTGCACCATTTATTTTTAATTAGTTTTAGATTTACTTTACCTGCCTTTTACTTTAATTGTTTTTGCACATTTTCCCTTTACTACAACGACACACTTTTGTTTCCACCAAAGAACAGCTGAGTCACACATAGAACCTAGATCAATTCGAAGAGACATACTGAAACGAATCTTTTTACCTGGCCAATAGCATTAGTTATTATTCTTTCTCATACCAAATCTTAGCATTACCCTCGAGCGAGTATGGAAAAAGCATGAGCTTAATCGCGTCATTCGGCACATCTCTAAACTTGAGAGTCGAGGTAATTCGAAGAAAATTCCGAATGTGAGAGTGCGGGTTATCGGTCTCATTGCCACGAAATTGGTCGGCACGAATGAGCGATAAAAGACCCGTCTTAATCTCATAATGATCCGCCAAAATAGCCGGCACAACGATTGCTTCCCTATACCCTTCGGTGGGTGCACGGAGCAATTCCTCCATTGTTCAAGTATCGGCCATCTCTACAACAATAGGTGGAAGCTCGGGTTCCACTATTCGTTGTTGACGATTTCTATTTCTACGAGGAATATTTTCAAGCCTATTAAAATCAATCACAAGACGAGAAGAACGTAACTGCATACACTACAAAGACGAGAATTTAGAGGATTGAAGAAAAGAAATTAGACAAGAAGAAGATTATTTTTTGGTATTTTATTTGGTATTGCTCAATAAAAAATGATCGATAAAAAAACAAGGAATAAGGATAACTACTATGGAAGTAAATTACCCTCGGTCGACTTTGAAACGATAGGTGAAAACCTAAACATCTCGAGGTTCAATAAGTAAACTACAAAAATAAGATTTATTACTACTTGAGTCGGCAAACCAATAATAGGTCGTCCCTCTCAATATACGCACAAGCAAGCGGGGAAACGAGGTGGCACAAAGCACTTAAAAACCTTTTTCCTTAGACGGCCTTTTATAGCACGTCGCCTTATACCCACCTTATAGTTTGTATAAATCGAGTTCAAACTTCTTATTAGTATTTATCTATTTTGCCTTTTATTTTTGTTTTGGATTCGACTACAATAGCTAGGTGATGAAATCCCAACTAAGGCCTTATTTGGAAATGTATGTAAATTTATTGTTCTACGTAATACAATATATTAATCACAAAAAACGAGAAAAACGATACATACTATATAATAGAAAAATAACAAAACTTTCCGAGGACGGAAAGGGTCTTCAAATCAACGATCAACAAATCTCCACAAAAACGAATCGTACACAAGATCCCCGGCAGCGGCGCCAAAATTTTTGATGTGATCGTGATAGTATAGTGATAATTAAGATACGTTATAGGGTAAATTAGAAAATTACCTTTAGGAAAAAGTAATAATCTAAAATTACCAAAGACGAATTCAATTAAACACGTGGATGAACCAAGTTCGTTGTACACGAAGATCTTATGAATTTGAGACGTTTTGTATTGATTTGGACAATCGATTCGAATTGGTTTTCGGTGTTTAAACTAAAATTAAAATCTACCAATTTTAAACTATTTAATTTTAACCTAAAGTGCATGAATCGTAAACCCCCAAATTATTAAAAGCTAAGAACAATTACTTAAAAATAAAGACAATTAAAATTTTAAACTATTAATAAATCTATAAAAATTAATCTATTAAAATAGTAACTTTTACACTATTTTAGAAATCTAATTTAACTTTTTAAACTAATTAACTTTATTTAAATTTACTTATACCAAATCTATATTTTTTTTAAAACTAATTTTATTTAAATCTAAAATAGTAAAAATCTAATTATTAAAATGTTGGAAATACATTTTTCCCAATAAAGTCTCGGTCACATCTTAGTTAGCATAGATCACGAGATATAGACTATTTAGTACTTTGTCTCTTGGAGCGACCTCCCTTAGGGGGAGATTGTTGGAAATACGTTTTACGTATTTATGAAGGATCGGTCGCTCCAACGATAATCATGTAATGGGCTCGTGATCCACTTAGTAAATGTATAGTCCATATAGCCCACATGTAGGGTGGGCTATATATATCCCCTCCTAGCATGTTAGGAGGGGTTGGTCATTTTCATATTTCACACATTCAATCTTTTCTTTCTCTCTCTACTCTTCTCTTTTCTCTCTTTTCTCTCTCTACTCCATCATCTCCCTTCTCATCTCTTTTATATTTATCAATCTATCCCTCTATCAAATCCATCTAATCAATCATGTAGGATAGGCCAAAGATCACGTAGACCTTCAATTGGTATCAGAGCAACACAACCTTAACCAATAGACTCGATCGTAATTAATCTCAGATTCATTTTTTGTGATTCAACATGCATGCCTAGATCA
The DNA here is from genome assembly GCA_025667525.1 of Glebionis coronaria. Classification (NCBI taxonomy): domain Eukaryota; kingdom Viridiplantae; phylum Streptophyta; class Magnoliopsida; order Asterales; family Asteraceae; genus Glebionis; species Glebionis coronaria. The sequence continues at coordinate 240,841,483 of CM046877.1, forward strand.
TTTAAAGATCAAGACTCATGAAAAATTAATCATCATTGATCTGTTGTTGGGTATACCCAAGATTTATATTCGAAAAAGAAGAAAAGATTTATAACAATTTTGTTATAATCTAATCTTGTTTCGATTTGTGTGATAGAAAGACCCTACAGATAATAGAAAGACTCAACAAATCACAAAAAGAAAACCTACCTGAGACCCTCTTTAAATTAGGATCTTGAAGATACATCTTTTGAGATTCATAACAGCAAGAGACGGAGGAGTTCCATATTTGTGTCCAAGAGATTAGTTTTTTTTTGGGATTAGTGATCTGTTTTGAAGTATTTGAGAGGAGAGAGAGATACTGTTTTGGGGTCAAGCATAGGCAGAGGTTTTGAGGTTGTGAGAGAGAGACGACTTTAACTAAAAAAAAGGGGGCAGTATTCATTTATTAACAGGGCGGAGGATACAAGAAGCCACGTGTGTGGTTGTGTTGAACACCACGTTTACAACTGTTCAAAATATTTCCAAATTCGTTTTATCTTGATAACTACGATTTTTTCAAACTTTATAAATTCGTTTTATTTCCATATTTTTGATAACTACGTTTTATCTTGATAAATTCGTTTTATAATTTGTTGGAAAAATCTTCGTTGATAGAAAAACTTTGATGATTTAAACGTGTTAAAGATTTTTTTTTTATTATTTATTTTATTCTTATTCTTTTTCCGTTTTATAAAGGCATTTTTGTAGGAGTGGACGCTTGTGGAATTTGTATTTACAAACTTTATTTCCATATTTTATCTACAAATTTTGTTTCCAAAGTTTATAGACACGTTAAACCAGCTCAATTGTTAGGTTGAATTTACAACGTGTAGGAATAAACAACGTTTTGAGAGTTATTTTACGGAAATTTATTTGTAAATTCAAAGAAGTTGGCCCACGTTTTGTTTCACCAAGTTGAAGAAATTTGTTAGGACAAATTTAGGTCGCTTTTGGTTTTGGTGGGTAAAAGTCTTTTTGACTTAGACGTATTTAGTATTCGTGTGAGATTGTTCTTGGATTTGGGCCGGTTCGAATTTGTTATTCATATTTGGGTAGTATAAGGGGTTATCACATTTGGTGTAGGTTATTAAGCGTTATCGAAAACATAGAGTGATCCTATTTTTACTTGAACTCCGGTTTATTTTATCATCGTTTGAACTGACAACAACTTTTGAGCCGTGTAAAGAGATATAACGAGGGTTTTTTTAGACTTTTTACTGGATTTTTCATTGGTTTTGTCATATTCCGTGAATCTCTGTCAGTACACTTCTTCAAGAACTGCAAAATCACGACAACAACCACAAAATTCAATGGATCTTTTGAAGTCGACATCGAACGAGGAAAAATCGCATAATTTGCAAGACAAAGTTAGAGTAAGTGGCATTACTTCATTTCGAATGCTTCAGTCTCATCTTGTCACTCTTTCGAGGATTCAAGGAGGGAGCGAATTTGTGACAATCTTTGGTCAAGATCGTCATGTATTCATCGACTCCATGTTTACCACTTTGACCCAACTCGCCGAGCAACTCAACCATGGAAACTTTAATCACTCTGCATCGGCACTTGCATATAAGGCTCTTGTGACACAACTCATGCCTTTCCTCCAATTCAATATCATCAAGCCTGAAAGTTCAATGATTTGCCAATCATTTCTTCGAGATACACATACCGAGCTTCGAGTTTTCCGTGATAGAATTTTGAAACTCATGACATCGGTCTCGTCTTTGATTTATGAAAGATCTCGACTTCAGCAAGGGTATGATAATGGAATGCAAGATTCTTCGATGCAAGAGGAAACTGGTCATACGGTTGAAAACTTGGAGCCTATCAATGGCAAGAGCACGGAATCAGGAGAACAACATGATATCAGTGGCACGTCAGGGAATGTTCACGAGATCTCTCTTGATGACACCTTACCCGTTTATGACGAAGAGCCGACAAACATGGTACAATGTAATGTTGTTTCTGATGTATATGCTGATGATATGCCGCACATTGAGCATTCTGAACCAAATTATGACAAACATGAGATGGAAAAGAGTGATAGCAATACCACTTCTGATTCATCCGATGAGAGTCATAATGGGGGAGAAAGTGTTCAAAATGCTAAACATCATGATAATTGTCCTATAACTGCTTCATTGACTGCTTCTGATTCCAAGATTAGAGAGCTCGAAATGATTGTAGCTCAACAATTAAAAGATCTTGAGGATGCCAAACTTGAATTTTCTAAGAAAACGGACAAATTTGAAACATACTTTGAGAAACTTGAAAAGTCAAACGTTGTTCTTGAAAGAAAATTAGATCAAAAAGTTTTAGAGTCTAAAGATGAAAAGGATAATCTTTTGAAACAAATTCAGTTGCTTGAATCTAAGTTGGCATCCCAAGATGAATTGCTCAAAGAAAATGAAACGTTAAAAGCCTAAATTCAGGAAAAGGTGTTTGCTATAGCTGCGTTGAAAAACGAGTTAAGGAAAAATAGAGGACCTAGTGTGGACACTAAGCTTGAAAAACCATCAATATTGGGGAAACCGCCTACAAATCAGTTCGTCAGACAACCGATTCTCAGACAACCTACTGCATTTAGATCCAAGCGACCACTATCCTCGAGACCGCGGTTTGCCTCCCAAGTTGATTTGGGTCATATTTCTAGAACAATCACTCCACCAACTAGGCCTAATGTGACTAAATCAGTTTTAGCAAGACCTCATCACATGATTGCCCCTAGTTTCTCTAAGAATAGTTCAATGAACACGTCTAGAATTAGTTCAACTGATGTGCGCCATGATTTTGGTCAAAAGGAAGCTATTCAAAACACACATGTAAGAGATAGCAATGTCCAACCTAGTCAGGTGTCTTCTAGATTACACAACACTGCTAACCGTAGCATGTCACATCCTATGAGCATCAATCAATCATCTAGGAATTCTAGATCTTACTCGGACATTAAATATGCTACTTGTAAAACAAGTAGAAAATGTGTCTTTACGACAAATCATGATTCTTGTATCAAGAAACTACTTAATGAGGTGAACTCCCGTGCTAGACTTAAATCCCAGTGGGTCGCTAAAATCAAACCCATTGGTAAAATGTGGCGCCCCACTGGTAGAACTTTCACTCTTGTAGGAAACGAGTGCCCTTTAACTAGGATAGTCTCTGATTCTACGAAGACTACTAGGGAGGAAATTGCAAAGGATGATACATCACTTAAGCCTGAACTTAAGATTTTCTATAAAAGGAAACGTTTGCCAACTAAGACAAGTGAATCATCCCCTCAGGCCACCTCTGACACAAGAAAAGAAAACCGTGAACCCCCTCGTGCTTCCAAAATAGATATCTCTAACCCATGCAAAAGTATACAAACTCCTAATGAGAATGCAGGTACCAAAGTTGATGTTCCAAAAGAACGAAGCGGTCCAATCGTTGTATACCGTTCAACTAAGGACACTCCTAGAGTTTGGTTACTAAAGAAGCAGATATCGGAGAAACAAGTGTCTCAGGGGATTCATGGTTAAGCTCACAAAGGACTTATAGTCACATCACAGACTATAACTCGATCTTCAAAGAAAGGAAAGTTTATCGCCGATGGTAAACTTATCCTTACAACGAGAAACTAATTTTTCTTGGTCATGAGCTAATATTAAAAACATTCGAAGTTTTTAAGCTCATGCACAATGACTTACAGTTAAATGTCAGACTGTAACTCGAACTTAAAATAAAGGAAAGATTATCTTTTATGATAACTTATCCTCTCAACGAGAAATTCACCTTTCTCGGTCATGAGCTTGTGTTAAAACATTCGAAGTTTTAAGCTCAGAAAGGAAAGTGTATCTTTTAAATAAGAGAACTTTTCCTCATAACGAGAAATTAACCTTTCTCGGTCATGAGCTTTCCGTTAAAACAGTCAAAGTTTTCAAGCTCATGAAAACGACTTCTAAGTAAATGTCAGCTTAGGACTCGTTCTTCAGATAAAAGGAAAGGTTATCGCCGATGGTAACTTATCCTTACAACGAGAAGTTTACAACTTCTCGGACTTGAGATTTCCTAAGATATTCCAAATCTTAAGCTCAAGTAATTGGTTTTCAAAACTTTGAACATAATTTTTCAAGAATTTCTCAAAAGGTTTTTTCTAAATCTTTCAAAATTGTGTGTTCAAAAATGTTTTGATAAAAAGAGCATGTCTTCTGGAATCGATAATATTTACGAACCTAGAAATGTCATTCAATAATGACACGGGATTGTAAATAAAGTTCGAGCAGAAGTTTAAAAAATTTAAAACATGCTCCATTATGGTTTGCTATTATTTCCGATAGTAACCCGCTTTTCACTTTGAAGTCAAGCATTTCACCGGAAAGCTTTGACTTCAGAATCCGAAGTTATCATCTCCACCAACCGTAGCAACTTACAATTGATATCTACATACTCGACGATACGACTACTCAAACAGTGACTACAGCTCTTTCAATAGAACACGGGTCAACAATTGAGGGGGAGCAATTGTCCAGCATTCAGAATCCTTGAGGCCGAGAGTGCCAAGTTCACATATTGGTGTTAAGACAACGATATCAATCATACACATGGAGTCAAGAGATAACTTCAGAAGTTACGAGGAAGACCAACATTCGTAAACAAGAACCATGTGCTTCTTTCATATGATGTTCTCCATCATTCAGGTCCAACCTCGTAAATTGCTAATATTGTGAATTCATTATCATATATGATCTTTGCACCTGATAAATACCTTACACTTGTGTTTAAAAGGTATTTAATTTACGTTTCAAGTAGACCCTCATTAATTTGAGGGGGAGCTTGTGTAACTCATGAAGATAATTAGATTAGCATTTTTCTTCCCAAATTTTCTTAAAATACTATTAAATCAATTGATATTAAAAACATTGATTGGGTTAATCTTTTTAATATGGGGGAGAAAATGTGATTTAATATGGGAAATTATTAATCAAAAATGGTTTGACTTAACGTGCTAGCTCATCCCGACATGTGCGAAATGTTTTCGGATATCGTGGCATATGTTAAGGGGGAGCAAAATGGATTTGCACTTCAAAATGGATTTCATGGTGACATACACTTACCCAAAACATCTCTATTCACGATGATGAAGATTGTGGTGACATAAGGATGGTAGGATAGGTTAAAGTCCAATGATTCCTCTTGAACCGGAGGAATCTTCCCAAGGACATTCCATAGCTAGAAATAGTAGTCCTTAGGAAAGATGGAGAAAGATTGTGAACGTAGCTGAATGCCGACCAAGTACTTAAGTTAGCACTGGAACAATCACAACAAGGTGCTAGTGATGACGTATTGGTAAGCATTGAAGGGGTTGAAGAATGAAAAAGAATTGTAAAGATAAAGGGTGTAAAGAAAGAAGCCCTCCTTACAACCTTAGGCAGAATCCGGGTCAACTCATATGCTATTGAGATCATTTTTAATGATTCTTGATATTGAAGAAAGACATCATGGACCCAGTGATGCAATGCACAACCCTTCCCAGCTAACTCAAATATCTCTCAAAAGGTATTTGTTTTAATCACACGGAGATCAACACATTATCTATTGGTTTATTCACTCCGAATAAATTGGTATTGAAAAGGTGGCACTCCTCTCCAGCCTCCGATCACTAAAATCTAAAATGCACGATCGAGTCTAGAGCCATTTGAGATCATCAAATATCTCATTAGGACACACTTTCATATTTCCTTGCTTCTTCACACACTATGAAAAGTAAGAAAGATCTTAAGAGTCCTACGCAAAATCTTCATGATCTTGCCTGAACATCCGAGTAATACGAAAGTATTTACAATGAAGATGGAAATCCTTCTTGAGCGAATATCAAAAAGCTCATGGTAGGTGACTTGTGCGATTCTTTATGAATCAAACTTGTGATAACTGGAAAGCAACAATGGTTTAATTCTTAAATGAATTTAAACACGTTCCAGGCCTCTACGTAATATCTTAGTGATCTTGCCAGAACATTCAGAGTAATACTATTAAGTATTTACAGTGACGAATGGAAATCCTTCTAGTGTTAACATCAAACAGCACTTGGTAGGTAACTTGCAAGATTCTATATGAATCAAGCTAGTGACAACTGGAAAGCAACGATGGTGCGGTTCTTAATTGAACTTCACTTGTTCCAGGAACATGAATTGACGGCTTCAAATCATGCGGATAATATTATCCAAATGATTCACTCTTTACGTTCGCAGTCAGCTTTGGACGGTCGAGTAAAGAGAACGAGTTTACCCGCGAAATCTTGTCAAGGAGGTTCTTTATTGAAACTACCTGCCACAAGTACGATATTTAATATCGTCCAACGGTCTTCACCGACCGGAGGTAAAATGCTACCGAATTAGAATGAAATGTTCAAGGCCATTTCATCCGTGTATATTGTTTGTTGCTAACTGTCTTATGCAGCGTAACAAGAAGGTGGCATTGCGGTGTACAATCCAGAAGAAGTCGTCACCACATGCTTATACTACATACAATTAGTACTTCAACAAATTCAAGAAAGCTTGAAGGTCAAGTCTTCCGCTGTATCAAACTCTGAAGCTTTCAAGAATTTAATAGTATATGTATGTGGAACATGAAGTAACGAAGAGGCAAATATCACAAGTGAAGAATGCACAAGGTCAAGGCAAGGAAACATGCTCAAGACTAAAGTCAAAGATCACATCAAGCATATTCACAAGAACAAGATCGAAGACTCAAGCATAGATGCTAGGTTTAAGATTTTGTAAAAAGATGTGACCTCCCTTAGGGGGAGATTGTTGGAAATACGTTTTTCCCAATAAAGTCTCGGTCACATCTTAGTTAGCATAGATCACGAGATATAGACTATTTAGAACTTTGTCTCTTGGAGTGACCTCCCTTAGGGGGAGATTGTTGGAAATACGTTTTACGTATTTATGAAGGATCGGTCGCTCCAACGATAATCATGTAATGGGCTCGTGATCCACTTAGTAAATTTATAGTCCATATAGCCCACATGTAGGGTGGGCTATATATATATCCCCTCCTAGCATGTTAGGAGGGGTTGGTCATTTTCATATTTCACACATTCAATCTTTTCTTTCTCTCTCTACTCTTCTCTTTTCTCTCTTTTCTCTCTCTACTCCATCATCTCCCTTCTCATCTCTTTTATATTTATCAATCTATCCCTCTATCAAATCCATCTAATCAATCATGTAGGATAGGCCAAAGATCACGTAGACCTTTATAAAATAAACTAATTAAACTTTTAAATTAATAAAAACATTTCTTTATTTTATTTTTATTTTATTTTATTTTGAAACTAATTATTATTTTAAAAACTCAAAATTTACTTTAATAAAAAAAATTACTAAAACTTTATTAAAAACGGTAACTTATTTAAACAATACTACAATTAAAATCTGCCAGAAGAAAGATGCTATATTAATAAAGTTATAGAAAGTAAAACCAAATAAGCCAGTTAGCTCAGATGGCTAACATGTTATGCATTCATCCGTGAGGTCACGGGTTCGAACCACAGGGTGGCCAGTTTTTTACAATTATTATTTTTGGACGAAAATTAAACCAGTCACAAGAGGTGACTTATTGTTACAAAATATATGGAAAGGAACTGATAAGGATATCAGTTTTGAACTTAACAGATCAAATGAATCTGCTAAATCTATTACACAGCAAGATAAATCAAGAACAAATCAATTACACTACTATAATAAAATCACAGATAAGATTAATCACCAAATTCATCAGTAAAATCAACAGTTAAATCATAAATTAAACAATCAGCCAAATTAAAGAGCTATATCAGATATGTAAATTAGGCATCCAAACTAGTAAAATTAAACTAAACAAGCAGAAATAAAGTCCTAAACAATATTAGTTACACTAAATCAAAACGCTATACCAAACTGAAAACCAAATAACACAGGTTCAGCAAATCAACCCAATATGTAGGAAGAACTTAGTAAACTAGAAGACGACATAACTTCCAATATCATAAACTCAAGCTTGAAGTTGAAATATCACACATAACAGCAGACTAAACAAAAATCTCAGTCTAAACAACATTGATACGCAGCCTATCCAAAAATGCACAGCTAATGTTAACTCAATAAACATCATCAGATTAAACTCTAACAGAATACTACACTTATATCAGACAACCACACGAACACCATCACAGCAGGTTAACTCTAACAGAATACTCAACATATATCAGCTCAGTCTTATTTTAAAATAACCAAATCATTATCAAGTAAATAACCTAAATGATTGTAGTAAATTACACCTCTTGTTTAGGAAAACAAAAGAGCGTAAATGAGCGGTAAGTATCGAGTGATGATTTAGGGAAATCAACACTAATGACCCTTAAGAATGGTGTGAAATGAAAGTTCGTTTCCCAAGGAGGTATATGTGTGTGAAAAACTTGTAATGATTTGAGATTAATAATTGGTTTTAGAAGGGATGAGAAAAGAGGATGACGAAGACGTAAAAATAAAAATAAACACTACTAGAAAGTTAAAACGTAGAACCTTAGAAACCACAAAAATAAAAATAAATTCTAAAAATTACCAAAAATTTACCAAAAATCGAAAATAATAAACTAAGAGTTTACCAATAATCAAAACTTTCCCAAACCTTTTAAATAATTAAATATTCAATTTTTAAATGCTAATTAAAGCCCTAAAAATCAAATAAATTACCAAAAAGCCTAAACAAAGAATTTTAAATTGGTAAACCTCTAAAATGACCTAAAAGGATTAAAAACTATTTTTAGAAATTTTTAAACTAAATAAAACTATTTAAAATGATTTAAAAACTAATAAAACTAAAATTAATTATAAAAATTAAACTAAAAGAGATAAAATTATTCTAAAAGTTGCTAAATTCCTATTTTAATGTATTAAAGCTATGAAAAATATAAAAAGTTGAAAAATGTGAAATTTGAAAAATAATAATAAAATAATATTAAAATAATATTAAAAATCCAAAAATTATAAAAAATTCTAAAAACTTGCAAACTAGCTTATTTTTACCTAAATAAACAGCAAATCAAAGTGAAAAGACCAAAATACCCCTAATGGGCCTCCAAATGGGCCAAAACCCACAACAGTCAACCAAATTAGGCTTAATGGGCCCAAAAAGTCAAACTTGGCCCAATTGACTTGGAAAAGCCCTATCTGACTCAAAATTTAATTCTAAGAACAAAACTCTAAAGGCCCAAAAGCTGAAAGTGAGCTTATCACAGCTTAATAAGCAAACAACTTATTCTTATTGGGCTTTTCAGCCTATTAAGCAATAAGCTAATGCCATAAGCTCTAATTTGACACACAACCCTCTTTTAGGATGCTTAAGAGATCTGTCAAAAGAAATTTCCAAAAAGCACACTCAATAAGCCAGAAAATAGAAAAGCAAAAATTCACTAAAAGACAAAATAGTCGTTTTTGAGAAATAATGCACCTCAGGACTTGATTCAACTTGCAAAAGCTTTCAAATGAACTCAATAAGCAAAATCAATCAACAAAAATCCAATAAGCACAACCAATAAGCCAGAATAAGCCAATAAGAACTTATGAAAAAGTCAATGAAGTTGGTTTTCTAGTCAAACCTTAAAGTCAACCACCCAAATGCTCCAGAATGAACAAATGGGTCAAAATATGAGCACCTATTACAAAAACAAAGTTTTTGCTGGTTGGAATAAGCTATTATAGCTTATTAATAAGCTGAACCCTAATTAACACTAGCAGTGGTAACTAGCAGGGGAAAGGAGTTCCCACTGCTTTGACTATTTGACCAAGCTTATATGAGAGTTCTGGTTTGATTCAATTGGAAACAAGGGCACCCTTGTGATCAGTGAATCACAAGGAGTCAATAGCAACAATAAAATCACAAATTGGTTCACACAATAAGCCACAATAAGCCAAACAGTCACCAGATATGCACCAGATATGGAAATAAGCAGTTAAGCACTTAATAAGCAGATTTAGCCACAATAAGCCAACCAAACTTAACAGGATGCATACACAAGCTATATAAACTCAAAATAAACACAAAGCAACAAGAATTAAACACTGAATCAAAGTAAATAACAAGATCAAAGCACTAGAAGTTACTGATGAACAATGAACATATGCAGAAACAAGTTTGCTGATATACTTGACACTTGATCCAATTTCAAGCCTCAAATCCTTCTACCCAGATGTGATTAACTATGATTTAGCACTTGTTAGCCCTAGCCTAAGCTTAGATCTAGGTGTCCTCAAAATCCTAGCCAATTTTATCAAGTTTTGAAGATTTTATAGCCAATTTTATGAATCAATGTGTTCTAACCCTCAAAACCTGCAAACAGATGAACAAATACACCAAAACAACAGATACCAACTCTTGCAAACAACACACAAGCACTTAACAAACCGCAATCCTAACTTATGCAGTAATCTCAAACACCCTTTTAAAACTTGATTTCACAAATTCTCAAAGGCTTATGAAGATTTAATCCACAAATCAGATCAATAACACCTCAATAACATCAAACCAAGCCAAATCAACAATAATCAACAACAATAACACAGATTCAACCATAAACATGCAATAATCACCAAATTCAGAAAAATAAAAGAGAAAATGAAAAGGGAGAAGGATGCAAACCTCCAAGACCTACATCCAGGCCCTGGATTGTTTGAGCTGAGGTACTAGCAGAACAAGTACCAGCTTCCAAGCTGCTAAAAGAACAAACCACAAGGTGAGATCAAAACAATACCAACTTTCTGATTTTTGATGCACAAGCTTTATCACTTAAAACCTTGCCTCAAAAACCTTCAAACAAGATAATGGAACTCAGATTTTAGCTTATCAAACACCAAACTTTTATAAATAACAGATTAGAACTCAAAATTTTAAGAAATTCAAACTTTATTTCATAAAAAGGAATTACAAAGATTTAAAAGCTAAAATCTGGAACAAAGGGACTCTCACATGTTGAGGTCTCCTTTTATAGGCAAATGCCTGGCTAACACTATTCACAAACCCTAGAACTGAATTCCCTATTATGCCCTTGAGTCTTCTAGACGAATTCTGAATTTGAGTTGTCCAAATTGATCAAGGCTGTTCATTTTAGCTTTGGAATGAAGCAAGGATCCTAGGCTATTGATTTGGACACGTTAGATAACTTGGAGGCCAAGTTGTCATGTGATTGGCTAAACGGGAATTGGGGGTGGGGTCCATGGTGAGTGGGATTAAGGGTTTTGAGGTTGGGATGTGTTTAAGGTGAGGTGAATCAAACGTGTGCCAAGGTAATTGCAAATTACCCTTTGTTTTAATGAAGTTAGTTACTGGGTTCTTGGGGTGAACAGTGGTAAGTTTTGATCCGATTTTTAGGGATTGTGTTTGTTTGGCGCGTGTTTGTGTGTTTGAATGTTTGAATGCACACATTTGGCCCTTGTTCTTCTCCTTGTCTTTCATTTGTGTTTAAAAATCCATCAACGCCCATTTAAACTTGTAACAACTTTCAGACTTTGGCAATTTTGGCACAAACTTTCCAAAAAGTGTTTCAAGGGTTATTTTTGACACTTTTAAATATTGCAAGGGCTGATTTTGGACAATGTTGATCTTCAAAGGTCTTCAATGTATCTTTAACTTCATGAGGGACCATTGTTGGCAATTTGGAATAGTTGAGACTAAACTTGCCATTTCTTCAAAGTTGAAGGACCTTTTGTGTAATTTTGACAAACTTAAGGGACCAAACTTGTAATTATTAATATACAAGGGTTTTAAGTGTCATTTCTTCAATAAATGAGGATCAATATTGTTTGTCTTCAAGTCTTCAAGGGTATTTGTTGAGAACTCCATGATTAGGGCCCGGTTCTTTGTACGGCTTCGTTTCTCGTGTCCGTTTTTCCTTGTAACTTGTGATCTTTTGTCTTTTTTCATGATATCCATACCTAAAATACACAAGTAAATAAACACAAGCATATATATGGTATTTTATTACATTTTTATGCATTTAAAGCCCGAAAAAGAACGATGAGATCATGTATAAATGCCATCTCATCACTCCCCCATACTAAGCCATTGCCGTGCCCTCACGCAATGCTAGAATAAAGTATCTAAGCATCACCAAAGTTTAATTTTATCAACCTTTATTGAAGAGTAAAAGACTTGCAACATACTACGAAGATGTGTAATGACATAATGTATGATTTTCATCACGAAAGTGACTTTTAGGGTCAAAGAATAGAAACAAGTAAATGTTCCTTAGAGTAAACTTCGTCATCCTTGATTGTCATACATTCCATGCTAAGTGCAAAAACGAGATCATTGTTGGTACAAGTCACAATGCTAACACTACTCATACGTTCAAATTGTGTAATACTTTTTTCTCCCCGCAATCCTAGTTATTATAAAAGAAAATGGGTTACTAGCATTTTTTATCTATTTGTCATGGATCACAAGTGATTCATATTGACTTATTTGAGTAGTTATTAGTCCGAAAGAAAAGTAGCACGATTTAATTGATAGTTAGCCGAAGGACAAAATCTTTTAAAACGGCTTCTCGTGTATCTCCTTAAGTTCATATCTTGGCATAACTTGTTTCACGATTTGAGACCTTTCTCGGACCGATATTTGGCATGTACTTCATACTTCAAATCTTGGGAAGACGTTCTTGAAATTATGGTCTTCTCTTCATATATTTGGAATTTCTTCACTTGACGTTTTTGAGAGATTCTTCATATTGGACCACGACTTCATCATTTTTCTTCAATCTTTACTTTGGATTTTGATATACAACGATCCGCCTCCTTTTCGGACTTGGATATATTTATCCTCATACCTTGTTAGGGTCTTTTTGGATAGACTTTCTCCATGATCTTTAGGGGAGTAATTGCTTCTCGTCGTGTGTCTCGATCCTTCATATTGATTTAGGAATAATGATACTTCACATCATCTTTGGATCTTTAGCAAAAAATAGAGCTCCTCATGCCTTGTTAGGGCCTTTTTGGATAATCGCCAATCTTCGCGTCCCGCTTCAATAAGTTATGCTTTGGCTATGAACTCTATTCAACCCCGAGCAACTTTTAAACGATCTTGTGCTAGAGGATAAGTAACCTTTCAAATCGTACGACCTTACTTATTGCAATTATGATTTATTCCTAATGCATTGATCTTATGGGAAGAAAAAGCCACAATTAAAAACATATGAGTTTTTGAAAGAACACTTTCATGTTCTACGTTTAGCATGATCACTTGTCTAACTCTATCATTTCTCGTTCTTCACTATATAAAGACCTCTAATTAAAGAGACTCGTGAATACTTAGCCATGCAAGTCAAAATTAAGCCAAATTTGGATTAGCTTTCATTAAGACTATATCAAATCAAAGTTTTGGGTTTTCAAGCCACCTATAGGATCTTGCACTTTCTTGGACTTTTTCAAGTTTAGAGAATGCGTTTTAAAGTTCCCTTGATAAGTGACTTTCTAGGATCATTTATAGGAACTTGCGAAAAGTTCTTGTTCTTAACCCGTATGAGTTAAGACTTTCGCGTTTTAAAGCTCCCTATATAAAAGCCTAGCAAAACTTTAATTGAGCGGGTTAAGGAATGTAAATGGCTCCAAATGCCCATCAAGTCAAAAATTAACTCTTATTCTACCCATCGGAAAATATACATTCGTGTCTTAAAATCACTTATGAAAACTAAGAAAAATTTTAAAATTTGGCCATTTTTAGCCTTATTAGCAACCAAAACAAAACATTGAAAATCGGAAAGCGTGAGGGCGTAGCAAAGCAAGTACATATTCACCCCCCCCCCCCCCATACTAAAAGTAAACATTGTCCTCAATGTTTCGAGTCTAAAGGTGGAGCACCCCCATACTAGAGACGAAGAATCGAATGCTTAGGATCTAGCATGGAAAGGGTGATTAACAATATATCTAAAGCCGTTTATTAAGTATGCGAAAAGATAACTGTTAGAACAATAAAGGATATGTCATGGATTCGTGAAAAACTTCTTCAAACAAACGATGGAGGCTCACGTAAACGAACACGAGAGTCTTCAATCGTAGATGATGATCTAGATAACACAATCACAAACAACCACGAGACAACGAGTTGAAAGGGTACAAGTCCCCTTATTAGTGAATAATGAGCATAAAGGATAAGCATGGGATCTCCCCCACGAGGCACCTCATTTTTGATTACCGAGTCATGAGCTCGACTCGATCCCCTCAATGCTAATTATCATTGGGGAAGGTGACTTGGTCGAGGACAACCATTGAAGGAATTTCCCCACCAAAGTAGTGCTTAAGCCTATGTCCATTCACCTTGAAATTAGGACCATCATTTTGAGCTAGCTCAATGGTCTCATATGGAAACACTTGTGTAATGGTGAACGGACCCGACTAACGAGATTTCAATTTCCCGGAAAATATCTTAAGACGAGAGTTAAAAAGCAACACTTGATCACCAACGTTAAAAACTCGGTTTTTAATCTTTGAATCATGAAACTTTTTAGTCTTTTCTTTAAAAATTAATGAATTTTCGTAAGCATTATCTCTAAGTTCATCCAATTCATTCAATTGTATTTTCCGGTGATCTCCCGCGGTCTTCAAGTTAAAATTAGCATGCTTAAGGACCCAATAGGCCTTATGCTCCAATTCAATGGGCAAATGACAATTCTTCCCATAGACCAACTTATAAGGAGTGCAACTGATAGGTGTCTTATAAGCGGTCCTAAAGGCCCATAAAGCGTCATCAAGTTTGTCGGACCATGAAGCACGGTTTTCTCCAATTGACCTCTCTAAAATCCTCTTCAAAGCTCGGTTCGAAACCTCGACTTGCCCACTCGTTTGCGGGTGATAAGCCGTAGAAAGACGATGAGTAACTCCATATTTCTTTAGAACCTTTTCGAATTGGTCATTACAAAAATGGGTTCCACGATCGCTTATAATAGCACGAGGGGTTCCGAACCGAGAGAATAGTTGCTTCAAAAACTTCACTACCACACGAGCATCATTAGTAGGTAAAGCCTTAGCTTCCACCCACTTAGAAAGGTAGTCCACCGCGACGAGGATATATTTGTTTCCATGAGACGATGGGAACGGTCCCATAAAGTCTATTCCCCATATGTCGAAAATCTCACACACTTGAATTATGTTTTGCGGCATTTCATCACGTTGAGACGATTTTCCTTGACGTTGGCACGAATCACACGACTTCACAAGTGCGTGTGCATCACGATAGATAGAAGGCCAAAAGAAACCGGCATCGAACACTTTCTTAGCCGTAAGATTAGCACCGTGGTGACCACCCGTGGGTCCCTCGTGACAAGCTCTAAGGATATTAGAAGCTTCGGTACCAAAAACACAACGTCGAACGAGTTGATCCGCACAAATCCGAAAGAGATAAGGGTCGTCCCAAAAATAGAACTTGACGTCACGAAAGAATTTTCGTTTTTGTTGTGTCGTCATACCCTTGATTATGAAATTGCCCGCATGGTAATTTGCAATGTCGGCAAACCATGGGGTGGTGTCTTTAGAATTCACTACACCGAGAGTCTCAAGAGGAAATGTTTCGGTAATTTCCTTGTTCTCGAAAACATCTTTGTGAGGATCTTCTAGACGAGAGAGATGATCGGCCGCTAGATTCTCGGCTCCTTTTTTGTCAAGCACGGTGACATCAAATTCTTGGAGGAGGAGCATCCAACGAAGCAATCTCGGCTTAGCATCTTGCTTAGCTAAGAGATACTTGATAGCCGAATGGTCGGTATACACGATGCTTTTAGTCAAGACGAGATAAGGTCGGAATTTCTCAAAAGCATAGACCACGGCAAGGAATTCCTTTTCCGTTGTGGTGTATTTTAATTGAGACTCGGTCATCGTCTTACTAGCATAGTGGATAGGACGGAAATGCTTTTCATAACGTTGCCCTAAGACGGCCCCTATAGCATAATCACTTGCATCGCACATGATTTCAAAGGGTAATTCCCAATTAGGAGCAACAAGAATGGGAGCTTCGGTAAGTTTTCTTTTGAGAGTTTCAAAAGCCTTAACACAATCCTCATTGAAGTTAAAAGGAGCATCCTTCTCGAGAAGGTGTGTCATAGGTCGAGAAATTTTCGAAAAGTCCTTGATGAAACGACGATAAAAGCCCGCGTGGCCTAGGAAACTACGAACTCCCTTAACGGTTTTGGGATGAGGTAACTTGGCGATGACGTCTACCTTAGCTTTATCGACCTCAATCCCCGCTTTCGACACTTTATGTCCTAAGACGATTCCTTGTTTACACATGAAATGACATTTTTCCCAATTAAGCACAAGATTGGTTTCTTCACAACGTTTTAACATTTGCTCGAGATTAGATAAACATGACGTGAACGAATTACCAAACACCGAGAAGTCATCCATAAACACTTCCATCGACTTCTCGATCATATCGTGAAAAATTGCCATCATACACCGTTGAAACGTACCGGGTGCATTACAAAGTCCGAAAGGCATCCTACGATAAGCGAACGTTCCATAAGGACACGTAAAAGTAGTCTTCTCTTGATCACGAGGGTCGATAGGGATTTGAAAGTAACCGGAAAAACCATCTAAAAAGCAATAGAATTCATTTCCCGCAAGTCGCTCCAACATTTGATCCATGAAGGGTAAAGGAAAGTGGTCTTTACGAGTGGCGTCATTTAACTTTCGGTAGTCAATACACACCCTCCAACCGGTCACAACACGAGTGGGAATTAACTCGTTGTTTTCATTAGGCACAACGGTCATTCCTCCCTTTTTAGGGACACAATGGATTGGGCTCACCCATAGGCTATCGGATATAGGATAAATCATTCCCGCGTCAAGGGGTTTAAGGACCTCCTTTTTAATGACATCGTGAATTTTGGGATTCACCCTTCTTTGACTTTGAATTGCGGGTTTGTAGTCCTCCTCCATTAAAATTTTGTGAGTACAAAATTTGGGGTCAATACCCTTAATGTCGGATATTTTCCACGCAATTGCCCCTTTATGAGCCTTAAGAACTTTCAAGAGCTCGGTTTTTTCATCATTAGCAAGACCTTTTGTAATAATAACCGGCAACTTGTCATCACCTTCCAAGAATGCGTATTCAAGGTGAGAAGGAAGATCTTTCAATTCAAGGATAGGTGGTTTCTCGATTGAAGATTTTGGTTCAACACTCATAACTCCCATCGGCGGAAGAAATGGTGGAATAGAAGTATCATCACTAATCAACACCTCATCTTCATTGTCGATTTCATTTGAAGTGAGATCGCCTCCTTGGAATGGAGTGAGATTTGGTGTGGAACTAGCAAGAATCGGATCCAAAATAGTGGGATTGCCACTTGACGAGCTATCGGAAAAACCTAACACTTCTTGTGAAAACTAATCGCAAACCACATCAATGATGTCAATGTGATTGATGGTAGCGATTGCATAAACATGAGAAGGTTTCGAGTTTTGAGTAGCGTTTATAACAAGTTCCTCTTCGTTGAATTTCTAAGTGATAGTTCTCGCATGAACATCGATAAGCGATCTCGAAGTGTCTAAAAATGGATGACCTAAAATTAGAGGAACTTGAGGATCCGCGGGGATGTCAACTACTATAAAATCAACGGAATAGTAGAACTTCCCCACTTTCACGAAAACATCTTCGGCTACTCCACATGCTATAATCGTAGAATGATCGGCCATCTCGATGGACATGTTCGAAGGAATGAGAGCCGGAAGCGAAAGCGATTTCCAAATGGAAAATGGCATCAAATTAATGCTTGCACCAAGATCGGCCAAGGCGAGGCATTCTTTCATATCTTGTATGTCACAAGGAATGAGAAACTTTCCGGGATCACCAACTTTTTCCGGTATGCGGTTAAGATAAACCGAAGAACAATTAGCAAGCTTTGAAAGCTTTTCCTTATCGCTCATCATACTTTTAAAAGTGGAAGCGAAACGAGGCATATATAACAACGCGTCGGCTAAACTTACATCAAAATGCACTTGTTGAAACATTTTTATAAAAAGCTCGATTTGTTGTTTGTTACGTTCTTGCATTTTCTCTTTGTTTCGTCTTGAAGGGTAGCGTAAAGGTGGTGTGGGTTGGTCATTAGGCAACGGCCTTGGAAACTCGGGTTCCACAATAGGTATTGGTTCAACCGTAGGTGTGGTTTGAGCGGTACTTCGTGGGATTGTAATGTGCTCCTTTTCGACCATCAGCTCGGGTTCTTTCTCGATTTCCTTCTCCGTAGAAGTACTTGGACGAGAGATTGGTTCCTTGAAAGTTTTACCACTTCGTGTAGTAATAACCTTCATTTCTCCCTTCGGGTTTGCAATGGTATCACTAGGAAGACCACCCGAGGAAGAGGGTTTACACATGATTGCTTCAAACATTTTAGCCATTCGGTCCTCAAATTTTGATTGCCTAACATCCGCTTTTAATAACTCTTGCTTAATCTCATGTTGTCCTAATTCCATCTTTTGTTGATTTTGTTGAAGACGTTGGACATTTCCTTCCATTTTGTTTGCATGAGTTTTAAGTTCATTAGCAAGTTCATTTTTAAGCTCGTTTTTCAACTCGGATATTAAGCTAATCATCTCACGTTGCATATTATCAAATTTAGCATCATTTGCTTTAGCATAATCCAAAAATTCTCCTTGCAAATTTTTAGTGTGAGCATTTTGAAAACCTTGTGTATTGTTTTGAAAATCACGGTTTTGATTTTGATTAGAAATTTGTCCATTCCCACTTTGATAATTCCCTTTGTTATAGTTGCGTGAATTGCCTTGGTAATTACCTTGGTTGTTGTTTCGATAATTGTTAACATTTTGATTTGGTGGAGCTTGATTTTGACGTGAACCTTGGCCGTTTTGGTTATAAGTTCCCGTTGCTACATAAGCACTCGAAGTGTTACCATCCGCGGTAATGCACTCGGAAAGATCATGAGCTCCCCCACAAGATAAACAACTCTTAGCAACCGCTTTAACCGAAGCGGAATTGGAAGCTTCTTGAGCTTTCCAATGGGACATTAGATTAGCAAATCTATCAAAAAACCGATTTTCCTCATTAGCTTCATCATGTAAGGCATTAATGCTACGAGACGATTGTGACGATGATGAACCCAAATTGGCAACACTTGGTATGTTTCGAGGGCTATAAACCTTAGATCTATTTTCAATGATTTGTAAAGCCTCATTTGTCGTCTTGCACAAAAAATTACCACCCGCGGCGGCATTCAAATAATCTCGTTCATGATCATTAAGCCCATTATAAAAAGTATCAATTTGATGCAATTCCGAAAAATCATGGTGTGGACATTCATGTAACATCTCTTTAAAGCGTTCCCATGCCATTGAAAAACTTTCATTATTTCGTTGCACAAATCGTGAAATCTCATTTTTCAAATGTGTTGTTTTAGATGGTGGAAAAAACTTGTTCACAAACTTAGAAACGAGATCGGCCCATGTCAAAATTGAATTTGGTGGTTCTTTCTCGAGCCAAATTTTAGCGGGTCCATCTAACGAGTATGGAAACAACATCATCTTAGTGGCGTCGTGTGGAACATCCTTAAACTTGCTAGTAGCGGTGAGACGGTTAAAATTCCTAATATGATAATGCGGGTTGTCTTTCTCGTGACCTCTAAACTTATTTGCTTGCAACATCGACATTAAACCCGTCTTAATCTCGAAATTCTCCGCAAGGATGGCGGGAATCACAATAGCCTCTCCAAAACCCTCGGTGGGTGCTTGTAGCAACTCCATCATAGTACGATTAGCCATGACGACTTCTTGTTCTACAATAGGTTCAACAATTGGAGATTCTTCTACAATCAACGACTCTTGATTGGCTTGCTTTTGAAGACGTTTACGAGCTCATTTTGCTTGATTACGAGTGATCATAAACTTCACGAAGAATGGGAGGTGAGCAAAGAAGATTCTTTTTGGGTGTTTTGTGAATTTTCAATTTTTTTGTGTTTTTGATGATATTTAATTTTTTTTGGATTTTGGTGTATCTTCGTAGACAACAATCTACAAAATCTCTCCTCGAATCAAACTCTTGATTAAAGAAGCCTCAAAGGAATGAAAACGCTCACGTGGAGTGAACGCCTTCGAATGACTTTAGAACTTTGGTGAAAACCAAATTGTTCAAGAGGTTTTAATCACAAAGAAACCAAGCAAATATATTATACGTAATAATACTTTGGGCGGCAAAACCCTCGATTAGCCTTCAATCTCAAAATACTCACAAGCAAGCGGGGAAACGAGGCGGCGCGAAGCACTTAAGAGCCTTTTTCCTTAGGGTATATTTTATAATACCCGCCTTATACCCACCTTATAGTTTGTACTTTTCAAAATCGAGCTTCACGAAAGTATTTATCTATTTTTGCCTTTTCTTTTTGTTTGAGATTCGAATACAATAATTGAGTGATGAAATCCCAATTAAGGTTTGTGTTTTCACACTTTTGGAGATATTGTATATTTATTGTGATACTTAATACAATATAGTAATAATATTTGTACAAGAAAAACCAAGAAAACCGATAATACGTATTAGTAGAGTTCTACTAATACAAATACTATTTATGGTTAATATTAAAAACAACAATGCAAATTAATCACGACACACCTCCCCGGCAGCGGCGCCAAAATGATTGTAGTAAATTACACCTCTTGTTTAGGAAAACAAAAGAGCGTAAATGAGTGGTAAGTATCGAGTGATGATTTAGGGAAATCAACACTAATGACCCTTAAGAATGGTGTGAAATGAAAGTTCGTTTCCCAAGGAGGTATATGTGTGTGAAAAACTTGTAATGATTTGAGATTAATAATTGGTTTTAGAAGGGATGAGAAAAGAGGATGACGAAGACGTAAAAATAAAAATAAACACTACTAGAAAGTTAAAACGTAGAACTTTAAAAACCACAAAAATAAAAATAAATTCTAAAAATTACCAAAAATTTACCAAAAATCGAAAATAATAAACTAAGAGTTTACCAATAAACAAAACTTTCCCAAACCTTTTAAATAATTAAATATTCAATTTTTAAATGCTAATTAAAGCCCTAAAAATCAAATAAATTACCAAAAAGCCCAAACAAAGAATTTTAAATTGGTAAACCTCTAAAATGACCTAAAAGGATTAAAAACTATTTTTAGAAATTTTTAAACTAAATAAAACTATTTAAAATGATTTAAAAACTAATAAAACTAAAATTAATTATAAAAATTAAATTAAAAGAGATAGAATTATTCTAAAAGTTGCTAAATTCCTATTTTAATGTATTAAAGCTATGAAAAATATAAAAAGTTGAAAAATGTGAAATTTGAAAAATAATAATAAAATAATATTAAAATAATATTAAAAATCCAAAAATTATAAAAAATTCTAAAAACTTGAAAACTAGCTTATTTTTACCTAAATAAACAGCAAATCAAAGTGAAAAGACCAAAATACCCCTAATGGGCCTCCAAATGGGCCAAAACCTAAAACAGTCAACCAAATTGGGCTTAATGGGCCCAAAAAGTCAAACTTGGCCCAATTGACTTGGAAAAGCCCTATCTGACTCACAATTTAATTCTAAGAACAAAACTCTAAAGGCCCAAAAGCTGAAAGTGAGCTTATCACAGCTTAATAAGCAAACAACTTATTCTTATTGGGCTTTTCAGCCCATTAAGCAATAAGCCAATGCCATAAGCTCTAATTTGACATACAACCCTCTTTTAGGATGCTTAAGAGATCTGTCAAAAGAAATTTCCAAAAAGCACACTCAATAAGCCAGAAAATAGAAAAGCAAAAATTTACTAAAAGATAAAATAGTCGTTTTTGAGAAATAATGCACCTCAGGACTTGATTCAACTTGAAAAAGCTTTCAAATGGACTCAATAAGCAAAATCAATCAACAAAAATCCAATAAGCACAACCAATAAGCCAGAATAAGCCAATAAGCACTTATGAAAAAGTCAATGAAGTTGGTTTTCTAGTCAAACCTTAAAGTCAACCACCCAAATGCTCCAGAATGAACAAATGGGTCAAAATATGAGCACCTATTAAAAAAACAACGTTGTTGCTGGTTGGAATAAGCTATTATAGCTTATTAATAAGCTGAACCCTAATTAACACTAGTAGTGGTAACTAGCAGGGGAAAGGAGTTCCCACTGCTTTGACTATTTGACCAAGCTTATATGAGAGTTCTGGTTTGATTCAATTGGAAACAAGGGCACCCTTGTGATCAGTGAATTACAAGGAGTCAATAGAACCAATAAAATCACAAATTGGTTCACACAATAAGCCACAATAAGCCAAACAGTCACCAGATATGCACCAGATATGGAAATAAGCAGTTAAGCACTTAATAAGCAGATTTAGCCACAATAAGCCAACCAAACTTAACAGGATGCATACACAAGCTATATAAACTCAAAATAAACACAAAGCAACAAGAATTAAACACTGAATCAAAGTAAATAACAAGATCAAAGCACTAGAAGTTACTGATGAACAATGAACATATGCAGAAACAAGTTTGCTGATATACTTAACACTTGATCCAATTTCAAGCCTCAAATCCTTCTACCCTGATGTGATTAACTATGATTTAGCACTTGTTAGCCCTAGCCTAAGCTTAGATCTAGGTGTCCTCAAAATCCTAGCCAATTTTATCAAGTTTTGAAGATTTTATAGCCAATTTTATGAATCAATGTGTTCTAACCCTCAAAACCTGCAAACAGATGAACAAATACACCAAAACAACATATACCAACTCTTGCAAACAACACACAAGCACTTAACAAACCACAATCCTAACTTATGCAGTAATCCCAAACACCCTTTTAAAACTTGATTTCACAAATTCTCAAAGGCTTATGAAGATTTAATCCACAAATCAGATCAATAACACCTCAATAACATCAAACCAGGCCAAATCAACAATAATCAACAACAATAACACAGATTCAACCATAAACATGCAATAATCACCAAATTCAGAAAAATAAAAGAGAAAATGAAAAGGGAGAAGGATGCAAACCTCCAAGACCTACATCCAGGCCCTGGATTGTTTGAGCTGGGGTACTAGCAGAACAAGTACCAGCTTCCAAGCTGCTAAGAAGAACAAACCACAAGGTGAGATCAAAACAATACCAACTTTCTGATTTTTGATGCACAAGCTTTATCACTTAAAACCTTGCCTCAAAAACCTTCAAACAAGATAATGGAACTCAGATTTTAGCTTATCAAACACCAAACTTTTATAAATAACAGATTAGAACTCAAAATTTTAAGAAATTCAAACTTTATTTCATAAAAAGGAATTACAAAGATTTAAAAGCTAAAATCTGGAACAAAGGGACTCTCACATGTTGAGGTCTCCTTTTATAGGCAAATGCCTGGCTAATACTATTCACAAACCCTAGACCTGAATTCCCTATTATGCCCTTGAGTCTTCTAGACGAATTCTGAATTTGAGCTGTCCAAATTGATCAAGGCTGTTCATTTTAGCTTTGGAATGAAGCAAGGATCCTAGGCTGTTGATTTGGACACGTCAGATAACTTGGAGGCCAAGTTGTCATGTGATTGGCTAAACGGGAATTGGGGGTGGGGTCCATGGTGAGTGGGATTAAGGGTTTTGAGGTTGGGATGTGTTTAAGGTGAGGTGAATCAAACGTGTGCCAAGGTAATTGCAAATTACCCTTTGTTTTAATGAAGTTAGTTACTGGGTTCTTGGGGTGAACAGTGGTAAGTTTTGATCCGATTTTTAGGGATTGTGTTTGTTTGGCGCGTGTTTGTGTGTTTGAATGTTTGAATGCACACATTTGGCCCTTGTTCTTCTCCTTGTCTTTCATTTGTGTTTAAAAATCCATCAGCGCCCATTTAAACTTGTAACAACTTTCAGACTTTGGCAATTTTGGCACAAACTTTCCAAAAAGTGTTTCAAGGGTTATTTTTGACACTTTTAAATATTGCAAGGGCTGATTTTGGACAATGTTGATCTTCAAAGGTCTTCAATGTATCTTTAACTTCATGAGGGACCATTGTTGGCAATTTGGAATAGTTGAGGGACTAAACTTGCCATTTCTTCAAAGTTGAAGGACCTTTTGTGTAATTTTGACAAACTTAAGGGACCAAACTTGTAATTATTAATATACAAGGGTTTTAAGTGTCATTTATTCAATAAATGAGGATCAATCTTGTTTGTCTTCAAGTCTTCAAGGGTATTTGTTGAGAACACCATGATTAGGGCCCGGTTCTTTGTATGGCTTCGTTTCTCGTGTCCGTTTTTCCTTGTAACTTGTGATCTTTTGTCTTTTTTCACGATATCCATACCTAAAATACACAAGTAAACAAACACAAGCATATATATGGTATTTTATGACATTTTTATGCATTTAAAGCCCGAAAAAGAACGATGAGATCATGTATAAATGCCATCTCATCACTAAACCAATCTAAACTTCAATAAAAGAAATTCAACTTAACCTCAAACTTCGAAAATCATAGCACATAACTCTTAAACAGATAAAATAAAACAACATAAATTAATGAGAATAACTCACCTATTGGAGATTTCCGTTGATTAGTAGATAAGCGCTGAGCTATCTAATGAACCGGAACAAACCACCATTCATCTCACCAAGAACCATAACATCACTTATTCGAGAATCCACAAGCTTAATATACTAGGAACCTTTTTAGAGACTTTCCAGTAGGGAAAGCTCATTCCCAATTTTCACAAGTACTTAATCCAAGCTATTGATTTAAGCTTGATTAAATACCACTTAACAGTTATAATAATAAAATCAAATTAAGATGCAATAAATGTAAATTAAAACGAGAGATTAATTGACTTCAAAACTGAACTTTCATTAAATCAAAAATAGCATTACATTATTTAAAAAAGAGAGATTACAATCCTAATCTATTTTAAGCATTATAACATTAAAGTAAAAAAATAGGATGATGAATTACAAAAAAATAGAGGGTTTTTATAGCCATCCCAAAGGCTGTTGAGAGAGCATATTCGGATCTTTTCCAGCATATTCCATCTATAATTTTGGGCCTTAGATCAGCATCTTGATCTTCTCTCTCTTTCTTGTTATCATCCAAGGGTTGAGATGAATCCAAAGTCACACGGATTGCCAACGTGGCAATCCGTTATGTTTCTTGTGCTACCTTGAGACTGATTTGGCACTCTTCTATTGGAGGAATAGGAGTGGTGAGGTGTTTCATCCGGTAGACGGTTTCCACGTAGCTATGCCTCTCCACTCTTCTCTTCCTTAAACTTGGGGGATTTAATTCCCCCATGCTCGAATCATACGTATGCCAAAAAGCCCCAAATTAACTTGGGTAAATTAATTATTAGGGTTTTGATAGGAATAGTAATTTTATAGGTTTTTTCTTAGGGTTGGGGGTGAAAAAGTGGGAGAGAAGGAACATAGATAATAACGAGGGTTATTTTATTTGTGTGTGGGAAAGTGGGGAATAAAAACGTGTAGGTTGGTGTGAGTGGTTGACTGGATATAAACGAATGGGACGTTTATTTACTTTATAACTGTTATTAACCCAACGAGCCTTTCTTCCATACATAGCCAGTTAATGAGGCTTTGGGCTTAGGCCCAAAGTTTTATTTCATCCGTCTCTTAATTATTAATGGGCTCTTGGTGTACTTTTCCAATAGTAAACTTTATAATTCCATAAATGGGCTGTAAGGCCCATTAAGCATTTGTGGGACCCACCAAGGCCCAATATACTTTATTCAGTTAAATCCACTAAAAACGGACTTGATTTGTGGCTTCTCGATCTTTTCTTCATTCTCGTGTCGTTCTTGCCGGTTTTCACGATCTTGGTACCTACTCACATTAAAACAAGAAACATAAAAATACAAGACAAATTTCATACATTAAATGCATTATTTCATTGTTTTAAGATACAATTGATATGAGTAAAATCACTCATATCAGTCCTATTGGTGGCTCGTTCAACGATGCAGACGCGCAATTAATTAGTGCTGAATGGATACCAATACAAGAGTACCCCAAGACGTTTTTGTATGCCTTAGGTCTGAGTCACGTGTCAAGCCTTCCGGCGAACCATCTTCCGCAATACTTTGATAGTTTCAACCATGGTAAATATATATCGCTTTCCTGCTTATCTTTTCTTTATAATAACTACAACTCATGCGCACATACTTACGTCCACATCGCATTTGTGCAGAAGTATCTTACACTCAGCTCGTGACGCGCAAAAACCCATGCGCTGTCACTATGCGTGCTCGCCCTGTCACTCCACTGGAGCTTTCTAATGGGTGGCATACTGGTCAACGTATCGTAGCGTTGGAGCTTCCTTCTCTGACGCCTAGCGGAAGTGCCGAGAGGATTGCCGCCGTAAATGCTACACCACTTCGAAGCATACCTTTTAGGTTAGAGTCGCCGTCCGAAGAAACAGATCAAGGAGATGAAGAGGATTTTGGTCTCATAGCAGATTCATATGCAGGCTCATCCGTAGGGGTCATCCCTGTGCCTAGTGACAAAAGATTACCGTGCTCCCCCGCGCAGCAAATACCCAGAAGGGGAAGGACGCTACATACCAGACCACATGCCACCACGACACTTTGGGGATCAGTCACACAGCCAAGGGAAGAACTACATGCGGCCAGGTACATTACTCGTACACCTCCCCAAAACACACCACCTCGCTCTACATAAGATTAATATTGTCATTGTTATTGCAGCCCCCTTGCAGAAACAACCAAGGCTGGCCCCAGCGCCCCCAAGTCCACCAGATTTGCTCCGCCATGGCAATGCGCTTGCTCGTGCACTCTTGATAATGCAGCCGCTTGTGGAGACTTCCTGGAACACCTAACACCCCCTAGACGGGCCCAGCGCTTGCACGAAATGCCTGACGATGTACTATTGAGGGATTTAGACAGGGTCACCGCCCAAGAGGTTACTTTAATCGCCTTTCTGTAGAAGAGAATATCCCAGATATCCGAGCGCTTAGCCCAAGTGAATGAAGAACTGAACAATGTATCAGAACAGAAGGTCATTGACCTTGCAGTTGCAAAGATCGAACTCGCCCACCTCCGTGCTGAGTCTAGTATAAATGCCGAGTTTATCCAATACCTTGAGGATCAAAAGACCTCGCTTTCAGAGCTCCTTGATGGTGAGCGCTGCCTGTGCGCGAGACAAGAGGACGAGGACCGTTGGACTATGGCGAAACTAGAAGAAGGTATGAGCGTCCTGTCTGCAAACTGCGATAACTTCGTTGCCAACTGTCACAAGGACATGGCCAAGAAAGCAGAAGTTCTAAAGTATATGAGCACGGACTTTGATGAGGAAATATATCCGCACCTTACCGCCACGCGCGCTGAGAGGCGATGGCTAATAAATCATG
Organism: Glebionis coronaria; assembly: GCA_025667525.1. Classification (NCBI taxonomy): domain Eukaryota; kingdom Viridiplantae; phylum Streptophyta; class Magnoliopsida; order Asterales; family Asteraceae; genus Glebionis; species Glebionis coronaria. The sequence continues at coordinate 240,868,885 of CM046877.1, forward strand.
GTCTTCCACTGGCTGCCAAAGGCTCCCTAAATCGCCCTCGCTTTCCAAAGCAGCCCAGGATGTATATGATGCCGTAATACTGCTGGGGTCGAGCCTCGTCATGGAGCGCACTCTTAAAGAAAATCTACTCGGTGGTCCTTTGGAGGGGTGTGAGTTTTACTCTAAATATGTGCAGGAGATGTTTGACGCCGCCTTCCAGAGAATGGGGAACCTCCCGATGCCTATCACAGATCTTATTGAGAAAGACCAAGATCTCTCCATCAACGTAACGATGACAGGCCTTATGATCACCAATGATGATGAAGATATTGGGACGTCAGGCAGGCCGAATCTATCCCAACAACAAGTCCTGGTATATGTTTCTGGTGCTCCCATATTAATTCCTCTAGAAGATAAATTGAACCAGCACGTGTGTCGTGTCGCCAAGAAGAATCGTACCTCCATCGGATGCACCATCATTGGTTTGGTTTTAGCACACCCTAGCCGATCTGATAATGTACCCGTGAGTCTTCCTTCCCATGACCCGTATCATATACGCGTGCTGCAATACATGGAAGAGTTATTGGAACGGCGCCCCGCATCACTGAATCCCTTTCCTCGCAGTTTAAAGAGGTCACTTTCTGCGAGCAATCTTTTATAGAAGACATCCTGCCACTTTGTATTCGTAATTTAAAACACTTTTAATTTTGTAAATAATTTGTATAATTTATAATATCGATCCTCGTGTTAGTTAGTACATAATGTCCTGCACTATGTCCATGTGTTGTCGTATATATGTGTTCAGGTTTCAATACCCATACTTAAGGCATGTGAAGGTAAAGTCCTGTGAATGAGTACGCACTTTGCAGTGCGACTCGAAACTTATGGGCAAGTCAAAAAGTCATTATGTGTGGTCCTGCCACTACTACCATAAGCAATGTCATTGAAAATGATATGTTTGTTAGGCGCGCACACTGTGCTATCCGTCATAGAGTATGAGGATCGTTATACTTGCCATAAGGTCTTGTGAAAAGCTGGCTAACAAAGGATACCTGATCCGGCGCCTCTGGGGGTGCATCCCTCTTACGCGACAAGTTTAATTAGTAGGGTAAACTTTTTCCTCCCATTTCCCCTGGAAACGCTATTTGTACATGTACATTGAAAGGCCAAATTTATGTTTCAGATAAGAAACAACACCCGCATGCATTAAGAGTTTTCAAAGAAGATAAAAAAAGAAGAAAAAGCATCATTTGTGCTGCAGAACTAGCTAGGAACCGCAGCGTTTTATTCATACATGTTGCAAAGGTTTTGAAACACATACCAAAAATGAAAAAACCTAAACAACGATTAAAAAGAATTAGTACATGGATCCTTATTGGGGGCTAATAGTAGCCATGAAAATGGTCCATGCCGATTATGCGAAATCTCAAGGAGAATATCACCCGAAGTTATGGCTGTCTCTTCCATCATTCCTCGCAGGGCTTGGTGCTGACTCCGCACGGCTGCTTTCATCCATCCTGGCCCGTGTGGGTCCCTCATTTGCTGCCCGCCGCTGTTGCGAGTTCTGCATTGATAATGTGCCCAGGCGACCATGTTGCCGTGGGGCGCGAGCGATTATTCTACCTGCGGGGACGGCTGTCCCTCTGCGCAGTTGCTGGTGATCTTCCTGGGATGGTAACATCGCTACTTCTCGTCGCGCCATATTGCTTACCGACATTGCTAGGGAACCGATAGTGCGCCTTAGCCTTGAGAATACTCCCCCTATGTTTGCGCCCCTGGTCGGGTGGTCCCGCAATTACACTAGAGTTCGCCCTTCGTCTTGACTCTGCCTTACACCTATAGCAACGTCCTACCCTTTTACGGACATCCGCTTGCATAAACGGCCAAAAGTATCCCCAGCGAGTAATTTCTTCAGCCACCGCTATCGGTCCGCGAGGACACACTCTCCTGTGCGTTGCTTCTACTTTTGATTGGGCTTGGCCTGGTGCCAAGCACTGCAACATCCTTCCCTCATTCGATTGTCTATACAACGTTCCTTTAATGATTCGGAAACGCCTAGCTCGTGCCTGTATATTCCTAGCCTCCCTTTTACTGCATAATAGACTATTGTGCGATATGAACTTTTTTATAGGTGTCATCCACGTTGTTGGCTCATTGTCTATGCTTATACTTTTTTGTGAGATGACCTCTACTAAGATATGACTAGGAGGTTTATCCATATCCATAATTGAAAGTCGGTCCATGTCCGCCGATATTTCGTCTTGCTCCTTTGTCACCTTCTTGATAGCAAATACCTCGAGTTGTCCTACCATATTCCTGATTTCTTTCGTGTACTTGTTCAGCACAGCTCCTTTCGATCCATATGGTCCTGCGACCCTACTCACTACCAGAGGACTGTATGTGTAAGCTACCAGCCTTTTCATGCCCATCTTGATCGCTACCCTTAGTCATGCGATGAGGGCTTCGAAGTCCGCCTCTATACCCATTGTAGGGAAGTCAAGTAACAATGCGTAGGTGATTTTGATTCCACCTTGATTTGTGAGGATAAACCCTGCGTCTGGTCCCCCCTTTCCTGCAAATCCTGTTGAGAAGAGGGGCCATAATGGCCCTGGTGACGATCCTTTACGCACAAATATGCTTCCTGCCTGGGAGCCTTCTGAGGAAGACATTCTTCCTTTCATCTTCTTTGGACTGGATTCTTCATCGTGCGAACTGCTGTCCATGCTCTTTCTCTTCATGCTATCTCTAGTAGTGCTGCTTCCCCCCTTGAGTGTGTCTATATTACGTATGGTGCATACCCCATCTTGCACTGGAAATTTGAACATACCATGCACTATGGAGGGTACAGAACGCAATGCCTTCAGTGCTGGTTGACCGATTATCCCATTGTACTCTGATTGAGACTGTACGATCATGAAATCCATCCAACTCGTCGTCGAGTGTCCTGCACTGCCGATGGTTACCCGTGTACAGAGGTGTCCCAAGGGCCTGGGTTTTTCCCTATTGAAACCTGTGAGCATCTGTGTGGTCTCTTTTAGCTCCTTCTTTATCTCCCATGGTAATTGTGCGAAACAGTGCTCGTTCAGTATGTTTGATACCGACCCTCCATCCACGCACATGCCCTCTATGGTGTGTCCCCCCAGACTTATGTCAATAGTTAGTGATCCGATTCTATAGTCATCCTCTGAAAGGATGGGGAATGTGATTTCCCTATCATTCGCAAAATCCGCAACCACTTTTCTTTGCATGAAAGGCTTCTCCCTTTCCGCCATGTATATGGTTATGGGCTTGTCCTTCTGTTTTTTCGTATCACTTTTCTTTGTATCTGCATGCTTCCTCCAATCCTTGATTAGGTGGTTTAGCTTCCCTGCCTTGACTAGACTTTCAATGTGCCTCTTTAACTGAATGCACTCATCAGTAGCATGCCCCTTATCGTCGTGATACTCACAATGCTTTGTATTATCCCGCTTGTCTGATGGCCCCATCATTGGGCTAGGCTTTGAGAAGCTTGCTCCTTCCGATAGGAATATTTCCCTAGGGGTCTTCTGCAGCGGGGTAAACTTGCTATTGTTATTATTGCGCCCGTTCTTTGCCGCTCCTTGGAAGTCTAAGGTGAGACTGGTGTTTTGCCCGTATGGCTGTTTCTTGGGTCGGTCTTGGTATTTGTAACCCGACGTCATCTGTATGCTATATGCTGCCGCGGTTTCTCCCTGGATGAAGGCGCGGACCTTCTTCATTACTCCATCGAATGTTGTCGGGGTTCTATCGTTTATTTTCTTTATTAGGTCAGGGTTGGTGATCCCTGCTAGGAATCCAGAAATTTTTTAGATTTCCGGACGATCCTTAATCTGGTTGCACTCAGACTTGAAGCGCTTCATGAAGTCTTCAAGGCTTTTGTTGTGCCTCTGTTTAACTCTCGCTAGTGAAAAAGGGATTTTATCGTACTTCTTTTGCTGCACATAGTTTCTTCTGAATGCGCTCCTGAGTTCTTCAAAACCGTTGACACTTTTCCTTGGAAGGCGGTTGAACCAGGTATGAGCGTTCCCGATGAGCGTTGAATTGAACATATGACACCACACGGCCTCAGGCCATTGCTATATTCCCGCTTGTGACTCGAACACTTTTAGGTGATCCTCCGGGTCTGTTGTACCGTCGTAGGTCTTGACGTTGGATGGCATGCGCCTCTTTTTGTTGTCCTTGAAAGTAGTTATGCGTTTTTTCGAAAACGTACTTCCTTTCTCTCAGCGCCAAGGTAGGGTCCATTGATCTTCATCTTATACCCTTGGCTTCCTAGGCGCCCTGCGTTTTCTTTTGTCATAGTTAGAGGAGTCGGAATCCTCGGTGGATGATGGTGCGGCCCTTTTATGGCGAGGATGGCGGTTTCTATCGTTAGAGTCTGAGGAGTTTTAGCTTGAGGAATTCCTCCTGTTCGTCCTCCTGGCACTCTTGCTTTTCTCTTGACCTCGCGGGTCCTCGTATCCGAAGTTTTCAAAAGGACCCAACCTATCGAGGGCGCTACGTCTGCCTGTAGGGTCAGGGCTTAACCTGTCCATCACGCTTGGGCGCCGATGATTATTGACTGGTGTGATGAAGCCATCTTCTCTCTTGGGTGCCCCGGAGTCGTCTGAGGATGATGCGTCTTCAATGGAAGGAGCACCCGTCTGGATCTCGGTTGCTCTTCGTTTCTTCCTGCTTTCTCTCCTGGCTTCTCTAGACTCTTTATCGAAGTCCAAGCTAATCCGGAGATCCTTTGTCGGGTTTACTCTCCTCTGCGCCTTCATGAGTGGGAGTAAGGCCTCGTAATTTTCTACGACATAATCGCTCATGCTCTGCTTTTTCAAGGGAGGGGTCTCTCCCTCGGTTCGTGGATCGGTCACGACTCTTACGTCGTGAACGTCCTTGTCGCCTTGGTCAATGTTCTCCCCAGAGGACGATGCCTCCCCAGCTGTCTGTATAGTAGCAGTTATTAGTGAGGGAAAAGACACGTGCGGTGCCTTCCCTCCACGCCCTGAGTTGCTAGGTTCGCTAGTAGTGTGCGGACATGTTTTCTTCTTGGATCCACCCTTGGGTAGAGGCTGGTTTGGACCGTTTTTGTCATTGGCTAGAGTTTAGTATAGGGTCCCACGGATGGCGCCAACTTGTTGATACAAAAGTTGGATGGACCGAGCTTGACCCGAATTAGGCTTAATTCAGGGTCTTGTGGACTCCGGCTCTTGCACCAAGTGAAACTTGTTTAAGGACCCTGCGCACTAAACAGACACCGTTAGGCTTACCGTGGGTTTGTGACCCACGATTAGACTCCGGGGTGAGAGTAAGTAATCGGTTTGAGTATGTAAGTGTTTAGGGTATTGTGTGTCTCGTACCTTTGTGGAACCGTAGGGTTCCTTTTATACTCGAGAGAGTCCAAGCTTGGGCTCCCTGTTCTTGCGGCCTAAGGAAGAGATAATGACTCAGAATAGGTTGATCTTCATTATCTAACTAAGGTAAGTGTATATCCCTTTCCCTTAGGCGAATATACCTAGAATATAGGTTATATTCTGTCTGATCCTGTCGCGCTGCGACGAGGACCTGGCTAAGTAATCAGCCTTATGTGCGACAACGTCCTACCGGGCCACCTGGACTGCGCGCGTACATCTCACTTGTATCTAATCCATGCCTGATGGATGCTGGTAGTACCTGTGAGTCGGACTATCCAGCCCGACTAGGGACTATACGTCATCACCTTCCAATCCTTGACTAGGTGTTTGAGTTTGCCTGATTTAATCAGCGACTCTATATGCTTCTTGAGCTGGGTGCACTCCTTCGTGTCATGACCCTTGTCATTATGGAACTCGCAGAAACGATTGCCTTGACGCCGATCAACTAGAGTTGTCATCAGAGGAGGTCGTGGAAAATTTGCTCCCTCGGTGAGCAAAATATCCCGATAAGTCATCTTTACAGGGGTGAATTTGTCATCCGTCCGTCCTCCTTTTGGCTGACTTTTGTAATCCAGACTCCTTCCATTCCCGGAGCTATTCTAGCCACCTGATTGCCTTCTAGGCTGATCGTTTGATCGGTAGCCGTGATTCCCTTTTGTAGGGTAAGCCGCAGCAACCGCGATTTCCCCTTCCACGAAATTACGAACCCTTTCCATGAGTTCGTCAAACTTCTCCGGACGTTTATCATTGAGGCGCCTGATTAGCTCCTTATCAGTTATGGCGTGCATGTAATCAGAAATTTTAGGAAGTTTTGGACACGCTTTGGTACGCGTGCACTCAACATTGAAACGCTCCGTGAAGTCTTCCGTAGATTCTCCGGGCCACTGCTTGACAGTTGCCAATGAGACTGGATCCCTCTTGTACTTCTTCCGCTGAGTGTAATTGTTTTTGAACGTGGTGCGTAGCTCGCCGAAGCTATCAATGCTCCGGTGAGGGAGCTTTTCAAACCAATCGCGGGCATTACCGATCAGGGTTGAATTAAACATCTGGCACCATATACGCATTGGCCATCGTTCAATTTTAGCCCATGTATCAAACACTTTTAGGTGATCATCCGGATCACCAGACCCATCATATGTTTTAACGCACGCCGGCATACGACGCTTCTTTTACTCTGAGTAGTTTCGTATGCGAAGAGTGAAGGCATCTTCCCTGTCGTCGCACCACGGAAGGGAGAGATCTTCCACTTCTTCATCACGATAATAGGGCTCACCGTAGCGTCCTTCATCGTCTGATAGCGGTGGTGGGGAATACCTGGGCCGACGACGTCTAGGGGGATGGTCATCCGAGTCAGACCCTGAAGGGTCAGTAGGTGGGGGAGGTGCCCCCCCCCCTTTATGATGGGTATTTTTGTAAGGATGAGCTTCCTTCCCACCAGAGTTTATCTTGCGCCACACGCTTGTGCGGCGATTGTCCCTGGGGGCTTCCAACACTGAGCGTTCAGTGGAGCCATCGACACTACTCCCATCTTTAAGAGGTTCTTGCAATTCTTGCATGATGCGATCCCCTATGCGTTCAAACACATTCTATGGTCGAGGGGTTTCCTCGAAGGAAGGTTTTTCATTAGTTCGCGTCTTCCTTCCCCTCTTCCTAGCTTGAGGGGGAGTATCGTGCGCGGTGCTTCCAAAGTTAAGTCTGGACTAGAGGTTCCTTCCCAGGTTTAGTCTTGACGAGATGCCCGGGACGATTCTGTCAAAGTTCTGTGTGAGGATGCGTTCAAGATCTTCATCCTCGAGCATATCAACTTCCAAATCCGCCTCGACCATAGGTTGCTTTTGCGCTTCCTTGTTGGGAGCGTTAGGCGCCGCACCTGGACCGGGGTTGTTCAGGGAGATAGTTGGCGGTGGGGTGTTGGTGATCGTGCCCGTCCCACCAAATTGAAACGGTGCGTTTCGGTTGTTTGATCCCCCTGATTTCCCTCCCGGAGGAGGAGTTGGGGTGACCAGAATGTCACCTCTGGACTTCCGGTTCCCAAGGTTTGTGCCCCTTGGGTTTGCGTGAGAATGTCCCTTCGTCATTGGTAGAGTCCAGTTTAGTGTAGGGTCCTACGGATGGCGCCAACTTGTTGATAGAAAAGTTGGATGATCCTTGCTTGACACGAATTAGGCTTTATCTGGGTAAGCTTGGCTCCGGCTCTTGCACCAAGTGAATATCTTGTTGTGATCTTGCACACTAAAACAACACGCGTTAAGCTTACCGTGGGAATGTATCCCACGATTAAACTCTGGCGTGAGAGTAAGTAATCGGTTTAGGGTTAGTAATCGGGTATATTGAGAGTATAGATAATGTGATACCTTTGTGGAACCCTTGGGGGTTCCTTATATAGGCGGTAGAGTCCTTGTTGGGCCTCTACCGAACCTTTGGCCCCAAGTAAGAGATAAACACCATAATTAGGTTATTTGATATCTTCTAATTAAGGATAGTGAATACCCCTTACTTTAAGGTAAATCACAATCTCAGTTAGAATGGGATTCTATCTAACCCTTGCCGCATACGGCAGAGATGTCGGCCGCGCTCTGACACGTGCGGCCCATGTTACCCAGAGCCTGACAAACTAGATAACATATATCCATCCCAAATGTATTGGACTGAATACGGATAATACCAATGGGCCGGGCCCAAGACCCGGCTTGGGGGCTATACGTCATCAGACTCTGTTTTGCATCATGGTTCCTCGTGTGCTTGTTGTCGATTTCAACAAATTGAACTTGCTCATATTTATGACAAGCTAAATTTTCTTGAATTCCTACTCACTCTACCTCCTCTCAAAGTTTTCGTTCCCATGAACAAAACTTCGAATGATGCCTTGTCGTCTCTCTTTTCCAACTAAGGAACATTTTGTACTTTAGTTGTTTGAGTCAATAAAACTTAAGCAATCTTGGAAGATTATCACTATTAGAGTAGCTTATGCTTTATGGTTTATTTTCATATTTTCGTGATTTAAATATTCATATTGCGTGTATGAATATTATCTTGTATGTTATTTCATATTTGTGTAATATGAATGTTATGCGTGTTATCTAACCCACTAATTCTTTCTCACACATTTGTTAAAGAGTTGATCATGGTTAAAACTTACATGAATTATGGGTGATTCCATAAAATTCTAAATTTTAACCCCTTGACATTTTAAATCATCTTTGATTGGTTTGGATGTTTCTTTTCTTCCTTTATTCCACCATTTGAACTATGATGTTGTCAACACACACTCTTTGGACATACTTAGCAAATACTTGCTTCTAATTTGAGATTTCTTTTCATTCTCCCTCTCATGTTAGTTAGTAGGTAGTGCACATATATACATTGGTTTTTCTTTTTTCTTCTAACCTTTGTGTAGCATGTCACCTTAGCTCACTCATTTGGTGCCCCTAGCAAGGGGGAGTAAGCACCAAGGGGGAGCTACTAGCAAAGTCCGGATCTTTTCTTCTTCAAAAACTTGGGCTAACCTTTTTGCTTCGACAAAGGGGGAGAAATGATAGTGATAAACTCGTTAATAATTCGAATAATTTTGTATTTTACGTAAATGAGTTTATAGTTTGTCGTAATCAAAAAGGGGGAGATTGTTAATGCAAAGCAATGCCTAAAAACATTGTTAGTACTAATTAATCTTTCTTAGTTTTGATCACAAAAAATTATAAAGACATTTATTGTCAAACACAATCATAAAACGAATTATCTAACAAACACTATCATCAAGGTAATAATCATTACATTAACATATCTTAATCATGCTTAGTGATCATAAAAGTGATTAGCCTTAAAACTCACTTTTGTCAAATGTAACAAAAGATTTTTAATAAACTTTATTTTTAAAAAAATGTAAAATGTAAATTTGAATATGGCATATTCCAAATTCCATAAGAATATCCTTTGAAGGTTTAAACAACCTCAGATATTTCAAATTCACTAAAAGACAAAAAGAAGCGGAGTCTACTCTCTACGGTTTCTTAAGTGCCTACGCGCTTCCCTGTCGATAAGGAATCGGCTGGGTAGCTAAGGAACCTCCCCCAAGTAGCCGTTGGGATCTTGTATCCTATAAATAGTGAATCAAGTCTGCACTTTCATTAACCCTTTTTGGACATCTTTTTCAGTCTTCTTTCTTCTTTCTAATCCTAATCATTTGTAAATTATCACTTAATGTGTTAAGTATGTTTACCTATGAATATCCTCTTGATCTCCTTCTTTACCTTGTCCAAAGAAAAGATCACTCACACACTTGTGATGTGATTAAAGATGAAGCCTTGATGAAGATCATTCTTTCCTAAAGATCTATCATGTTCATCATTTGTTTATTTGTGTCTTGTGTAGTTCCAATGTATTTGTGAATACTTGGCCTAGTTGTGTTCATCCAAGCTATGTGTAAATACTTGGATTAGAGTTGTGTAAATCCTTTTCATATGTGTGTGCTTGGCTTTGTGTTGTGTAGATCCAAGCTACATGTGTGTACTTGGATATGTTTAGTTGAGTTTTAATAAGTTGTGTTAGTTCTCACTAAACTATAAAGTGATGTGGTTGTGTATTGTGAGTTCTCACTAAACTATAAAGTGATGAGTAGTTGTGTTGTGTGAAGTTCTCAGTTAGCTTTAAAGTGAAGAGTCGTGAAGATTGGTTCTAGCTTTAGATTAGAACTCGACATCTAGCATTGTGTCGTAAAATGGTGTAGTGGGAAAAGTTGTGAAAATTGGTTCTAGCTTTGGATTAGAACTCGACATCTAGCCTTGTGTCGTAAAATGGTGAAGTGGGCGACGTTGTGTATATTGGTCCTAACTAAGATTAGGTCTCGACATTTAGCTTAGTGTGGGAAAATAATGTAAGCGACGTTGTAAGGTTTTATCCGCCAAGAAAGGAGCTTGTGGATATAGTGGAAATATCGAGTAAGGTGTACTCGAGGAGTGGAGTAGGAATGAGGATAGAGCCTCGTTGCCGAACCACTATAAATCTTGGTGTCTTCCTACTAGGTTGTTTCTTTCCTTACTCATTACTTATATTTATTATCATGACACTTACTACTTATTGTTAATGAACTAGAATTGAACCTAATCATTATGCCACTAGCTTTCAAGTAAAAGATAGTTTTAGCACTCACCTAATTGAAAGGAATTTTAATTAGGAGATAAACCGATGAGAAACTATTCAACCCCCCTTCTAGTTTTTACACATATGAATAAGTCATTATTGATTATAAACAAGTTGTGAACTATAATTTGAAGATATAATAATACCTAATAATGGTAAAGACAATCTATACAAAGCTAAGTACAAATAAATGTACATAATAGTCTAGATCACCACCTAGAAACCCTTGGTAAATAATATTTCAAGTAATATAACTACATGGTATCTATGTACAATTATATAATACAATATACTAAGTATAATATACTATATAAAGGAAAGATAATTGATCACAAATTACTAATATTCACTCATCCAAAGCTAATTACAAGTTAAGACCTAGTAACCAAGATTAGCATATAAAATCCATTTCACATTGAATTTGAGTCAAATCTTTTGCAACAAATTATAAAAATCAACTAACTATCATATTAAGATTATAAATTTATTTCTAGTTAAGTTACAAGTTAGTAAAGCACAATGTACAAGTTATCAAAGCATAGAATCTTAAGCTTGCTTAATTATCCCTAGAATATGGTTACCCTATATAAACTCTTAAACTAAGAATGTAGAAACCAAAGAAGTCATAAACATACCATGTTAGACCTAGAATAAGCTTATATTATGGTATAAACACTAATTACCCAAAATATAAAGTCATTAGGATTAGTAACCTAAAAACCCTTATATTTAGAAATCTACATAGAATCACTACCTAGTGTTTTAGGACAAGTCTACAAACACTTATAGCATTACATTAAGGTTATAAGATTATATTAAGACAATGTAAAAGTACCCTAAAGGAAAAGGTACAACATTTCAATGCATGACTTGTAAATTAGGTCAAAATAGGTATTTTCACTCTTTAAACATGTTTACTTAGAATAACTTATTAAAACAAGTGTGAGAACTCATTGGACACCCAAAACATAATTTCTAGGACCTAAATTGATTTTACATCAGTATCTAATTCAAGTATAATCACTATTACTAATAATTAACCATAGATCATTAGAAACCCTAACCCGCCTAAGTTTTCTTCCCAAATTCACATCAAACGTTTGTTAAACTTCAAACCAATGGCCCAAAATTCTTAAATACAATTTCTATACCCTAAACAAACCCTAATCCATCACTAATAACATTCCTAAACCATTAATCACCAAAATTAAAAAGTTACAAGTTATAAGCCCTAGTTTCCTATCCGGCTAGGTTTTTCCCTCCAAAAATGCATTTAAACACTTTCCCTCCTAATTTAAACTTAAGATCAAAACCAATAGATATTTTGGGATATTTTCTAGTAGGTGGGTAAGCTACTTGTAGTTGACACATCTTTGTTCTCATCTTAAACATGTCGTGACACATTCTTAACCACAAGACCAAGATAAGTATGATCCTAGCTTCATGACTCATTACTAGACATTCATAGACCTATCCTAGCATTACTTAGTCACTTAGGTGCTGATGTTACACGTTTCATAGTTTACTTGGAGGCTAAGAGTTGAAAACTAGTATAAATAGGCATGTAAACATTACATTGCAACTTGCACCCTGTTTCCTTTGTATCTCCTACCCATTATTCATATTCACTTCTATATACGCCCTTGGACATCCCCTAAGACCAAAAACCACGTCTATAAGGAAGCCATTGAAGCTCTTGAAGCTTTGATAGAAAGTAGTGCTCATAGGAAGCCATAAGGAGCCATTTTGGAGCTACCTAGGTAATCACTTTGTTAGATATGCTTTGATCTTGTTATAATGAATTCTTAGAGTTGTTATAATGTTAAAATAATATTAGAGCAGGGGGAACCCATAGCTATGGCGAGGCGCCATTGCCGCGGCGCAGGAAAAAGCCACCGCGCAGGGCTCCGTGGTGCTGCGCCATGGACCTTGCGCCATGCCCACCAGCTCTCGCAGTGGTGTGTTTGAATTAATTTTTTTTGAAAATAACGGTAATATAGCCATTTGGGGGAGCGGATTTAAAAAAAAAAACCTAAATTCCGTTTTTACCCTTTCAATAAACCTATAAATACCCCCTTATATTACCAAACTTCACACACACTTTCATATATATTTTTAACTCTCATTTCTCCCAAAAAGATGGATGCAAATAATGCTAACGATTTCGAAGGAATCGATACATACGATCATGGACAACATTAACTCAGCTACCCAGAAAATCTATATTGACATTAAGATTGTCGAATGTAGAAATAATTTATACTTTTAGGCCGGCCCTTCATTATTGAACAAGTGTTGAGTATTAATACTAGTTGACTCAAATTTCCGAGAAGACCTTGTCGAGCACCTATGTGATGACGAAGATTAGTTTGTGTTTTTTTATGTCATGTTTAATTTTATGTAACGTTTAAGTTCATGTAACCGTTTTTTAATTTTAATGAATCTTATTTTAATGAATTTTAATTACTTAAAAAAAATTCCCACGACACCACTTTTACCACGGGTCAGGGTTACCAGTGAAAACTGGTGCCGTGGGAAAAACTGGTGTCGTGGGAAAAAAGCTGACGTGGCAGCACTTCTTGTGCCATGGCACCAAGACATGGCTTATGGATTTCTTGTGCTCTTAGAAAGATAATCTAAAAGAATTGAAGTCGTTTGATCATTTTAAATGAAAGTTATAAGTTAAAGATGTCTTAAAACACTAGTTTTATAATTTACATGATATAATAAGCAAAAAACCATTTCAAAAGGTATAATTTTGAAGAAATGTTTTTATTATGATTATAAATGTATTTTGAAACTTTGTCTCAGACGATCGCCTCACGTCACTTCGCTCGCCTTGGGAGGAAGGCTACTGACGGTAGCGAATCTCAGAATACGAATAAGATCAGAAAAGCCATCATAAGAGTAAACAAGGCAACGACTTCCGTGAGAGCAAAGCCTAAAATGGCATAACCAAACAATTTAGTATCCAATTACGGACTCCGTGCTACTGATGAATGGATCAACGAACTGAATTTCTTTCCAATTCCGACTGCAGCTCCAGCTAAAGCAATTGTAGTAGTTCTAGCACCGATGACTCCTCCCTTCATAACATCTTTCAAGGTTTTCATTTCAGTCTATTAATTGGAAGCAGGATTCTGATTCTTGAAAGCGAGTTAAGTGGCTCTGAGGGGCACGAACGGTATAACAATAAGTACTGATTCGATTTGGTTCATTTTTGAGGTTGTTATATGATTTTTACTAGTATAGGCACTAAAACTGTCATTTTTGAAACTATTTAACATTTTGGGCCAAAAGTGTCACTTTGTGAAATTTAAATATATAAGAATAAATACTGGAAAGTTTGAGGCCTAAGGTTAAATATTAAGGGTTTAAAGTGTAAATAATGAAACTATATACTTTAAGGGTTAAAAGTGTAATTATACCAAAGTATAACTAAAAGGGCTATTTTTGCCCATTTTGAAACAAAACAAGATTAATTATAAATATGAGGAAGTAATGAAAGTATCATGTTAGTATGGAGCTTTGTAGAAAAATGTTCCGTCTCGATATTACGTTCTAACTGAGTGGTTGGGTTTACGATTTAAAGTTCCCTCGTTACTCAAACGTTTATAGAATGGCTTCCGAGTATGATGGCCCAAACAATGGTGCTAGAATTACAACCAAATATTAATTAAAGAATATATAACCAATACTTAAAAATATGGAACTTAAAATCAAAGACTTGATACTATACACAATGTGTTAATCCAGGTTTGTGTGCAACCAAGTTATGGTTTGTATGAACAAGATGTTTATCTGTAAATGAAATATATCTGATTAAAGCTCAGATTCTATGGACATAAACTGAGTTCATATCCTCACTTTTAAATGATTTATAAATGATTTTAAAATCCGTGAGGGGGATATATGCTAAATCTGGAATACAAGTGTTTTTGTATGATGCCTATATGATTATTGACTCTACGTTTACCTATTGCCGTTAAATCCCTTTTTAATTGTGACCATTAATCATCCAAGCAGATGAATGCTAATATTGTGAATAGTACTATTTGGGGACTGATGTCCCCTATCTGGGTAAGTCGTGCTTGCCAACAGCTGAAGGTTCCTACCTAGGCTAGACAGATATACTTTATTTTGCAAACTCATGAAGTTTGGCAAACTGCCTGCATAAGGGCAATTTGTTGGTTTTTTGTTATGTCAGTGGCGGTGCACGAGCTAGTGTAATAATAATTGATTGTTTTACGTGAGCGAATAATAACGTAGCTGAGGAAAAAGGATCTTGTATTAAAATTATTTAAATCCAGTGAATTCACTCAACCTTTTTGTTGACTTTAAGCATATATTTCAGGAAACTGTGACTGATAGTATGGAGTAGCATAAGGATGGCATGAAGAGGCACAAGCTTGAAATTATTAACATAGATTTTGGGAACCGCATATTGTAAAACTCTAATTTTTAATGATAAATAATGAAAGTTGATTTAATCTCTCTTTTGAGTTGTTTTCTATTATTATGACTTGTGTTCTATGAAGTAATTCCCCAGATCAATGTTTTGCTGCGTAAAGGTAAAATCGGGTGTTATAGATTGGTACTCAGAGCCATGGTTGTAGAGGAAAAGAATTAAAATCTTGACTATAACTACTTTTAAATAATTTCAAGAAAGTCCTATGTGCCAAAAGCCAGTGCTGCTACAAGAATGATGTAATTGCCTATACTTGTTGCTCTCTAGAATAATGTGTAAATGATACCATGTTTATGTGTAAGTATAAAGGTTATACTTAGAAGTAAGTAATATTATGTGTAAATATACATAATAAGTTAGGATTTATCGACGTCTCCAGAAATATGTATTCCTATCTTCCTCCTATTATCATCTTATCGGACTCTCAAGATGAGCGTTCTGCAAGTGTTCATGATAATTTCCCAAAGTATATTTCCATTCTCCCGATGAATAACTGATACACGGCTTTTGCCTAGTATAAAAATTATCGTTGTTCCAGTCTCTTCGAATTGATAACAGTGAACTATGCGACTCAGCTGTCTTTGGTGGAAACAAATAATTTGGTCGTTGTAGTAAAGGAAAAATGTGCAAAACTTAAAAGTAAATGGCAAGAAAAATATAAATCTAAATCTAAGTGAAAATAAATGACGGGAATTTAAAAGCGTGACGAGAAATTAAAAGGTACTTAAAATAAATAACGCGAACTTAAAACTATCTAAGGCAAACTTAAAACACAACTAAAACTTAAACTAAGGCAAGGCTGAAATTAATCTAAGGCAAGTAAACTTAAAGTGCAATTAAGTAAAAAGGCGGGAAAAGTAAAGCTTAAAATTAAAATTGAAAGTTAAAAGAACCTGAAAACAGCTCATTCGGAATAATCCTTCGTTCGGAATAAATCACTCGTTCGGAATGTCACCTTCGTCCGGAATAATTTCTTCTTCACTCGGAATATTTACCAAAACCCTTCATCCGGAATAAATCCTTTACTCGGAATATGTCACTTATCCGGAATAACCTCTTTATTCGGAATATTGCCTTGGTTCAGAATATTTGATGTTCCGAATGAGCAGCCTTGATTCGGAATATGTTCCGAATAAAGACCTTGATCCGGAATAATTAATTATACCGAATAAAACTCCTTTGATCCGGAATATCTCCTTGGTTCGGAATTTCCACTGATCCGGAATGTTCCAAATGAAGCCTTCGTTCGGAATGATCTTGTTGACCCGGAATAAAATCTTGATTTGGAATATGTTCCGAATGAACTCAAACTCCTAGATTCGGAAAATGTTCCGAATGAAAAAACCCTTGATCCGGAATAATTTGATTCGGAATATATCACAACAAAACCTTTATTCGGAATGTTCCGAATGAACAGCTGATCCAGAATGTTTAGTATTCCGGATGAACAACCCTTGAACCGGAACTTCTTGAACAACACTTTGATTCGAAATGTGTGGTTGATTCGGAATATCACCTGGGAAAACAGTAATAGTAGCGAAGAACAAGGAGAAACAAATAGACACGAATCTAAACAAAAACTAATCAAATCAACCAAAAGATTAAATCAAACTAATCAATAAACATCTACTAATCATAAACAAACAATCTAAATCAATAAAACTAACAATACTAATCACAATAATCAAAACCCACTTTAATCAATTTTAATAAAAACTCAAAAACATGAACATGAACAATAAAGCATAAAGATTAAGATCAAACAAGAAAGGAAGATATGAGATTGACAATAAAAATAAAGATTGACAAGAATTAAAAATAAACTTACTTGAAATTAAAGGTATTTAAGGTGCAAGACAATGTATTTAAATTGACATGTATTTAAAGTGCAAGGAAAATAAAATGGAAGAACTAATTGTCACTATTAGCCAACAAGTTACAAATGAAGTCCTAATGATCTATTTATAGGGGAGGATTAGGTAGGTGCTTAGGAAGCTTCCTCCCCTCTTTCTTCTTTCTTTAATTGCATCATTAGGCCCTTTCTTCTTAATTTCTTGACTTTAATTACTTTGTCTCGGGATTTCTTTAAAGTCGTCTTGTAATTTTTCAATAAATTAGACTTGAGTTCTTCGGCTTTAAGTAAACTTCCGTCTTTTGACTTTTTCTTCGATATTGGTCTTGGACTTCCGTTCTTTTTGCACTCTTGATTTCTTGACTTCGTCTTTTGTCTTTTTCTTCGATAAAATCCCGTGAATGCCCGTGTTTTCTCCCCTTTTCACCTTTTCGTCCTAAATCACAACAAAAACACAAACCACGCATAATTCCGACATTTATGACATAAAATACACGTTTTGGCCCGGTTATTATTGTAGTTAAGTGGTAAAAAGGATGGGTGTTTACACACCTATCAAATCCCCTACACTTGACCATTGCAATGTCCTCATGGAATACATTAGTTACAAAGCAAGATTACACTTTTCATCATAATCAATCCACATTGGCCTTTATTAAAGAGATAGAAAATTATAAACATTCAAAGTTAAGAAATCAAAAACATACCTTCGGGTTTTGGAAATGTCATGAATGATCATCATCCTCAAGTTTTCACTTTCTCCAAACCAAGCTTAAAAACGAGATCATTGTTATTATAAGTTAGCAAACTAACACGAACTCATGTGGGCCAATTATTTACTTAGACTCCCTTATTCCTAGGTGTATCTCTTATATTTTATTATTGTCTTGAATGATCACGAGGATGCATTGTTGACTTATTTTGATAGTTATTAAGGCTGAAAATAAAGTGGGACGATTTAATCAATAGTTAGCTAAAGGACAAAATCTTTTAAAACTGCTTCTCGGGACCTCAAAAAAGTTCATATCTTGGCATAACTCGCTTCGCGATTTGAGACCTTTCTCGGACCGATATTTGGCAGCGACTTCATACTTCAAATCTTGAGAGACGTTCATGAAATAATGGTCTTCTCTTCATAATAGGAATTTCTTCACTTGAAGTTTTGAGAGATTCTTCATACTTGGACCACGACTTCTTCATTTTTCTCCAATCTTTATTTGGGATTTTGATATACAACGATCCGCCTCCTTTTAGGACTTGGATTTATTTATCCTCATACCTTGCTAGGGTCTTTTCGGATACACTTCTCCATGATCTTTACGGGAGTATTTGCTTTTCGTCGTGTGTCTCGATCCTTGATATTGATCTTTGATAAATGATTCTTCACATCACTTTGGATCTTTAGCAACAAAATGTAGCCCTCATGCCTTGTTAGGGCCTTTTCGGACTCGCCAATCTACGCATCCCGCTTCAATAAGTTATGCCTTGGCTATGAACTCTAATCCATACCGAGCAACTTTTAAACGATCTTGGGCTAGAAGCTAAGTAACTTTTCAAATCGTACAACCTTATTTATTGTAGATAAATTTATTAGCAAGCGATGGGAGAATAGGCTCATAATTAACTCACATAAATTCACGAAAGAATACCAAACTTATAATTGACACTATCGTCTCTCGTTCTCCACAGTTTAAAATCTCAAGGAATGAGACTCGTGGATGCTTAGCCTATTAAATCAAAGTTTTGGTTTTTCGAGTCGTCTATAGGATCTTACAAACTCTTAGACTTTTTCAAGTTTAGAATTTGCATTTAAAAGTTCCCTTGATAAACAACTCTCTAGGATCAATTATAGGAACTTGCGAAAAGTTCTTGTTCTTAACCCGCGAGAGTTAAGACTTTTGCGTTTTAAAGCTCCCTATATAAAAGCCTAGCAAAACTTGACTTAAACACGTTAAGGATACTAGCTAGAGTAAACTTAGATAAGTAAACTCGGGTTGAGTCAAAAGATTCACAACGTTGAAAATTAAAACCACTTTATTAAAATTTATTCTAGTAAAGAAAGAAAATAACTATACAAAGGTAAAACTAATAGGCCAAAATAGATCAAAAATTTTGAAAAATGTCGAAAAATTGATTTTCCGGTTAAAATGAGGACAAATACAAGGAAAAGGCCACTTAACTTCGATAGAAGTCCCCCCTACACTTAATATAAACATTGTCCTCAATGTTTAAGCATGTGGGAGTAAACTCCCCTACACTTAGGACATTGTGCACGTTGCTTAAATCTTGCTAAGGAAAGGACAACTAAACGAGATTCCTATTTTAATATTGAGAAATATAAAATAGTGAATCGGAAAGAGTTTAGGATACAATCGAGAAGACGGAAACAACGGAATCACGGGTCGTCAAAAATCATCAAGAGTGGATCATTTAGCGCTCGAATCCCTGAATAAGAGAAGAGAGGAAATAGCAAACACCAACGGGTCTCCCCTACACTTAGGATAAAGACAGCTAAAAGATAGATACTTGGGTTGCCTCCCAAGAAGCGCTTGATTTTTGATTACCGAGTCGTGAGCTTGACTCGACCTTGATTATCATAGGAAGAAGCATGAAAAACATCCACCGGGATCAAATACATAGTTTTCGTCCATCAAATAGCACAAGCTTAAGGCGAACAAGGCAAGCCAAAGAAGAGTAGGCAAGGTTCCCTTAAGCAAAGATGGAGCACGGTGGAAGCAAGTATGGTGAGGTGCAAGCATATCTTCATAAGTTCCAAAGATTTTTCCTTTTATTTCATCAGACGGATACTGAGATGGCTTAAAAATATCGATACCGGGGTCGAACACCTTTTCCTTTAGGGGAAAATAGCACTCAGGCTCAGTAGAATTTGAAGATGATCCGCGAAGAAAAGGCACAACCTCGTCCTCAGAAGGTGGACTAAGAGGTGTCAAAACATAAGAGTTGCGGATGTTGGGGTCGTCCGGTTTTTTCTCCTTTAAAAGAATTTTCTTTAAATCCAAAGTAGGATCAAGACGATAATCATCAAAGTCTAAAGGAGGAGCATCACTCTCATGAGGGAAGTAAGTATTGAGAAAAGTAGAGAAGTCTTCCTCAAATGAGTAGTCATCCAAAGTAGGATCAAGTGATGTCGGAGGAGGATCTTCATCATGAGAAGAATCACTCGAAAGAGTATCGGCCTCATCAAAATCATCGTAAGTGGGCATGTCGGGATACTTGGAAGTAAAATCATCATAATCATCTCCATCGGAACTAGAATCATCATCATAAGCATCAAAGATCGGTGGAGAATCATATATGGGTGAAGGTTCCAAATTGGAGAGAGAATCATCCACATCATCTTGAAACAATGGATTATCATTGCAAGATTCGAATAGAGGATTGTTGTAGACGACAAAATCATCAAGTACATTAATCATATTCGCGGTTCTCTTCCATAGGATTTGCTTGTAAGCTTCCCCATTTTGAAAACTTGTTGTTCATTCCCGACTCTTAAGATTAACTCGCCTTCGGCAACATCGACTAGAGCTCTTCCGGTTCTCAAGAATGGCCGACCAAGTATTAAAGGAATACGAGGGTCGATTTCATAATCAACAACAACAAAGTCGACCGGAAAGGTGAAGGTGCCAACTTTAATGAACACATCTTCGGCAATACCAACGGGGTAAGCGAGAGTGCGATTTGCAAGATCAAGAGTCATCTTCGTTGGTGTAAGGTCGGGTAATGATAGTGCTTTCCAAACACTTAAAGGCATCAAATTAATACTTGCCCTGAGATCAGCTAGAGCAGTAAATTCTTCGGTTTTGTTAAAAATGCAAGGCAACACAAAACTACCGGGATCTCCGAGTTTTTCCGGAAGTTTGATTGCAGTGATTTGTATACCCTTTTAGGAAAAAGAGCAACAAAATAGGGAAAGTATCGAGTGAGGATTTAGGAAAATCAACACTAATGACCCTAATGGATTCCAAGTTCGTTTCCCAAGGAGGTATATGTGTGTGAAAAACTTGTCAAATGTTTGTGATTAATGATTGGTTTAGAAGGGGATGAGAAGAGAAAATGACGAAGACGTAAAAATAAAAATTAAGACAAATCACTACTAGAAAGTTAAAACGTAGAAGTTTAAAAACCACAAAAATAAAAATAAATTCTGAAAATTACCAAAAATTCCCCAAAAATCAAAAATAATAAACTAAGAGTTTACCAATGATCAAAACTTTTTCAAACCTTTTAAATAATTAAATATTCAATTTTTAAATGCTAATTAAAGCCCTAAAAATCAAATAAATTATCAAAAAGCCCAAATAAAGATCTTTCAATTGGTAAACCTCTAAAATGACCTAAAAAGATTAAAAACTATTTTTAGAAATTTTTAAACTAATAAAAACTATTTAAAATGAATTAAAAACTATTAAAACTTAAAATAATTATAAAAATTAATCTAAATGAGATAAAATTATTCTAAAAGTTGCTAAATTCCTATTTTAATGTATTAAACCTAAGAAAAATGTAAAAAGTTGGAAAAAGTGAAATTTTAAAAATAATAATAAAATAATATTAAAAATCCAAAATACCCCTAATGGGCCTCCAAATGGGCCAAAACCCAAAACAGTCAACCAAAATGGGCTTAATGGGCCCAAAAAGTCAAACTTGGCCCAATTGACTTGGAAAAGCCCTATCTGACTCAAAATTTAATTCTAAGAACAAAACTCTAAAGGCCCAAAAGCTGAAAATATGCTTATCACAGCTTAATAAGCAAACAGCTTATTCTTATTGGGCTTTTCAGCCCATTAAGCCATAAGCTAATGCCATAAGCTCTAATTTGACACACAACCCTCTTTTAGGATGCTTAAGAGATCTGTCAAAAGAAATTTCCAATAAGCTAACTCAATAAGCCAGAAAATAGAAAAGCAAAATTTCACTAAAAGACAAAATAGTCGTTTTTGAGAAATAAAGCACCTCAGGACTTGATTCAACTTGCAAAAGCTTTCAAATGGACTCAATAAGCAATATCAATCAACAAAAATCCAATAAGAACAACCAATAAGCCAGAATAAGCCAATAAGCACTTATGAAAAAGTCAATGAAGTTGGTTTTCTAGTCAAACCTAAAAGTCAACCACCCAAATGCTCCAGGATGAACAAATGGGTCAAAATATGAGCACCTATTACAAAAACAAAGTTGTTGCTGGTTGGAATAAGCTATTATAGCTTATTGTTAAGCTGACACCAAAATTGCACTATCAGTGGCAACCAGCAGGGGAAAGGAGTTCCCACTGCTTTGACTAATTGACTAAGCTTTTATGAGAGTTCTGGTTGGATTCAATTGGAAACAAAGGCACCCTTGTGATCAGTGAACCACAAGGAGTCAATAGCAACAATAAAATCACAATATGATCCACACAATAAGCCACAATAAGCCAAACAGTCACCAGATATGCAAATAAGCAGTTAAGCACTTAATAAGCAGATTTAAGCAAAATAAGCCAACCAAACTTAACCAGATGCACACACAAGCTATCTAAACTAACAATAAACACAAAGCAACAAGAATCAAACACTGAATCAAAGTAAATAGCAAGATCAAAGCACAAAATGTTTCTTATGAACAAAGAACAATATGCAGACAAGTTTTGCTGATATACTTGACACTTGATCCAATTTCAAGCCTCAAATCCTTCTATCCTGGTGTGATTAACTATGATTTAGCACTTGTTACCCTTAACCTATGCTTAGATCTAGGTGTCCTCAAAATCCTAGCCAATTTTACCAAGTTATGAAGATTTTATAGCCAATCTATGAATCTATGTGTTCAAGACCACAAAACTTGCAAACAGATGAACAAATGCTCCCAAATAACAGATACCAATACTTGCATACAGCACACAGGCACTTAACAAACCTCAAATCCAACTTATGCAGTAATCCCAAACACCCCTTAAAAACTTGTTTTCACAAATTTTCAAAGACTTATGAAGATTCAACCCACAAATCAGATCAGTAACACCTCATTAACATCAAACAAAACCAAATCAACAATAAACAACCACCATATCACAGATTCAAGCAATAATCCACAAAAATCACAAATATTCAGAAACTTAGAGAGAAAATGAAAAGGGAAGAAGATGTGTACCTCCAAGACCTACATACAGGCCTTAGATTGTTTGAGCTTAGGTACTAGCAAAACAAGTACCAGCTTCCAATGCTGCTAAGATGAACAAACAATAAGGTGGGATCAAATAAACAAACACTTTCTGATTTTTGAAACCCAAGCTTTATCAACTAAAACCTTGCCTCAAAAACCTTCAATCATATAAATGGAACTCAGAATTAGGCTATTCTAACACCAAACTTTTAATAACAAGAACAAGATTTCTCAAAATTCAGAAAATCAAAATTTTATTACTTAAAAAGGAATTACAAAGATTGATATCCTAAAACTGGAACAAAAGCTCTCTCACATGTTGAGGAGTCTTTATATAGGCAAATGCCAAGGCTACACTGTTCACAAACACTAGAAGTGAAATTCCCTAAATGCCCTAAGTCCTTCTAGACGTTTTCTTCATTTGAGCTGTCCAAAGTGATCTTGGCTGTTCATTTTAGCTTTGGAATGAAGCAAGGACTCTTAGCTGTTGATTTTGCCATGTCAGATAACTTGGAGGCCAAGGTGTCATGTGATTGGTTAAACGGGAATTGGGGGTGGGGTCCATAGTGAGTGGGATTAAGGGTTTTAAGGTTGGGATAGGTTTCTGCATGTGTGAATCACACGTGGGTATGGGTAATTTGGATTTACCCTTTGTTTAAGTGAAGGTAATTCTGGGTGGGATGAATGGTGAATAGTAGTAAGTTTGATCCGATTTTGGGGGAAAACAAGTGTTTGGCGCGTGTTATGGATTTGAACTTTCAAAATGGCCATTTCAGTCCTTGTTCTTTGGGATTTTTGGTAAATAAAGTCTTTCAGCCTAGAAAACGTATTCCCTTTGTTTTTAACTTTCACCACTTGTCACTTTTGGCACCAAACTTTGGAAAAAGGATTTCAAGGGTTATTTTTGCCATTTTTGGATAATTCAAGGGCTGATTTTGGACAATGTTGATCTTCCAAGGTCTTCATTGTAACTTTGACTTCATGAGGGACCATTATTGGCAATTTTGATTTGTTGAGGGACTAAACTTGCCAATTCTTCAAAGTTGAAGGACCTTTTGTGTAATTTTGACAAACTTAAGGGACCAAACCTGTAATTATGAATATACAAGGGTTTTAAGTGTCATTTCTTCAAAGAATGAGGATCAATCTTGTTTGTCTTCAAGTCTTCAAGGTATTTTGTTGAGAATTCCATGATTAGGGCCCGGTTCTTTGTACGGTTTCGTTTCTCGTGTCCGTTTTTCTTTGTAACTTGTGATCTTTTGTCTTTTTTCACGATATCCATACCTAAAATACACAAGTAAACAAACACAAGCATATATATGGTATTTTTATGACATTTTATGCATTTAAAGCCCGAAAAGAACGATGAGATCATGTATAAATACCATCTCATCACTCCCCCATACTAAGCCATTGCCGTGCCCTCACGCAATGCTAGAATAAAGTATCAAAGCATCACCAAAGTTTCAATTTTATTAACCTTTATTAAAGAGTAGAAAGACTTGCAACATACTACGATGATGTGTAAAGACATAATGTATGATTTTCATCACAAAAAGTGACTTTTAGGGTCAAAGAATAGAAACACGTTAATGTTCCTTAGAGTAAACTTTGTCATCCTTGATTGTCATACATTCCATGCTAAGTGAAAAAACAAGATCATTGTTGGTACAAGTCACAATGCTAAAACTACTCATACGTCCAAATTGTGTAATACTTTTTCTCCCCGCAATCCTAGTTATTATAAAAGAAATGGGTTACTAGCATTTTTTATCTATTTGTCATGGATCACAAGTGATTCATATTGACTTATTTGAGTAGTTATTAGTCCGAAAGCAAAGTAGCACGATTTGATCAATAGTTAGCCGAAGGACAAAATCTTTTAAAACGGCTTCTCGTGTATCTCCTTAAGTTCATATCTTGGCATAACTCGTTTCACGATTTGAGACCTTTCTCGGACCGATATTTGGCATGTACTTCATACTTCAAATCTTGGGAAGACGTTCTTGAAATTATGGTCTTCTCTTCATATATTTGGAATTTCTTCACTTGACGTTTTTGAGAGATTCTTCATATAGGACCACGACTTCATCATTTTTCTTCAATCTTTACTTTGGATTTTGATATACAACGTTCCGCCTCCTTTTCGGACTTGGATATATTTATCCTCATACCTTGTTAGGGTCTTTTTGGATAGACTTTCTCCATTCTTTAGGGGAGTAATAGCTTCTCGTCGTGTCTCTCGATCCTTCATATTGATTTAGGAATAATGATACTTCACATCATCTTGGATCTTTAGCAAAAATAGAGCTCCTCATGCCTTGTTAGGGCCTTTTTGGATAATCACCAATCTTCGCGTCCCGCTTCAATAAGTTATGCCTTGGCTATGAACTCTATTCAACCCCGAGCAACTTTTAAACGATCTTGCGCTAGAAGCTAAGTAACCTTTCAAACCGTACGTCCTTACTTATTTCAATTATGATTTATTCCTAATGCATTGATCTTATGGGAAGAAAAAGCCACAATTAAAAACATATGAGTTTTTGAAAGAACATTTTCATGTTCTACGTTTAGCATGATCACTTGTCTAACTCTATCATTTCTCGTTCTTCACTATATAAAGACCTCTAATTAAATAGACTCGTGAATACTTAGCCATGCAAGTCAAAATTAAGCCAAATTTGGATTAGCTTTCATTAAGACTATATCAAATCAAAGTTTTTGGGTTTTCAAGCCACCTATAGGATCTTGCACTTTCTTGGACTTTTTCAAGTTTAGAGAATGCGTTTTAAAGTTCCCTTGATAAGTGACTTTCTAGAATCAATTATAGGAACTTGCGAAAAGTTCTTGTTCTTAACTTGAAAGAGTTAAGACTTTCGCGTTTTAAAGCTCCCTATATAAAAGTCTAGCAAAACTTGAATTGAGCGGGTTAAGGAATGTAAATGGCTCCAAATGCCCATCAAGTCAAAAATTAACTCTTATTCTACCCATCGGAAAATATACATTCGTGTCTTAAAAACACTTATTAAAACTAAGAAAAATTTTAAAATTTGGCCATTTTTAGCCTTATTTAGCAAAACAAAACATTGAAAGTTGGAAAGCGTGAGGGCGTAGCAAAGCAAGTACCTATTCACCCCCCATACTAAAAGCAAACATTGTCCTCAATATTTCGAGTCTAAAGGTGGAACACCCCCATACTAGAGACGAAGAATCGAATGCTTAGTATCTAGCATGGAAAGGGTGATCAACAATATATCTAAAGCCATTTATTAAGTATGCTAAAAGATAATTGTTAGGACAACAAAGGATATGTCATGGAATCGTGAAAAACTTCTTCAAACGAATGATGGAGGCTCATGTAAACGAACACGAGAGTCTTCAATCGTAGATGATGATGATGATCTAGATAACACAATCACAAACAACCACGAGACAACGAGTTGAAAGGGTACAAGTTCCCTTATTAGTGAAATAGTGAGTATAAAAGATAAGCATGGGATCTCCCCCACGAGGCACCTCGTTTTTGATTACCGAGTCATGAGCTCGACTCGATCCCCTCAATGCTAATTATCATTGGGGAAGGTGTCTTGGTCGGGGGCAACCATTGAAGGAATTTCCCCACCAAAGTAGTGCTTAAGCCTATGTCCATTCACCTTGAAATTAGGACCATCATCTTAAGCTAGCTCAATTGTCCCATATGGAAACACTTGTGTAATGGTGAACGGACCCGACCAACGAGATTTCAATTTCTCGGAAAATATCTTAAGACGAGAGTTAAAAAGCAACACTTGATCACCAACGTTAAAAACCCGGTTTTTAATCTTTGAATCATGAAACTTTTTAGTCTTTTCTTTAAAAATTAATGAATTTTCATAAGAATTATCCCTTAATTCATCCAATTCATTCAATTGTATTTTCCGGTGATCTCCCGCGGTCTTCAAGTCAAAATTTGCATGCTTAAGGGCCCAATATGCCTTATGCTCCAATTCAATGGGCAAATGACAATTCTTCCCATAGACTAACTTATAAGGAGTGCAACCGATAGGTGTCTTATAAGCGGTCTTAAAGGCCCATAAAGCGTCATCGAGTTTGTCGGACCATGAAGCACGGTTTTCTCCAATTGACCTCTCTAAAATCCTCTTCAAAGCTCGGTTCGAAACCTCGACTTGCCCACTCGTTTGCGGGTGATAAGCCGTAGAAAGACGATGAGTAACTCCATATTTCTTTAGAACCTTTTCGAATTGGTCATTACAAAAATGGGTTCCACGATCGCTTATAATAGCACGAGGGGTTCCGAACCGAGAGAATAGTTGCTTCAAAAACTTCACTACCACACGAGCATCATTAGTAGGCAAAGCCTTAGCTTCCACCCACTTAGAAAGGTAGTCCACCGCGACGAGGATATATTTGTTGCCATGAGACGATGGGAACGGCCCCATAAAGTCTATTCCCCATATGTCGAAAATCTCACATACTTGAATTATGTTTTGCGGCATTTCATCACGTTGAGACGATTTTCCTTGACGTTGGCACGAATCACACGACTTTACAAGTGCGTGTGCATCACGATAGATAGAAGGCCAAAAGAAACCGGCATCGAACACTTTCTTAGCCGTGAGATTAGCACCGTGGTGACCTCCCGTGGGTCCCTCGTGACAAGCTCTAAGGATATTAGAAGCTTCGGCACCAAACACACAACGTCGAACGAGTTGATCCGCACAAACTCGAAAGAGATAAGGGTCGTCCCAAAAATAGAACTTGACGTCACGAAAGAATTTTCGTTTTTTTTGTGTCGTCATACCCTTGATTATGAAATTGCCCGCATGGTAATTTGCAATGTCGGCAAACCATGGGGTGGTATCTTTAGAATTCACTACACCGAGAGTCTCAAGAGGAAATGTTTCGGTAATTTCCTTGTTCTCGAAAACATCTTTGTGAGGATCTTCTAGACGAGAGAGATGATCGGCCGCTAGATTCTCGGCTCCTTTTTTGTCAAGCACGGTGACATCAAATTCTTGGAGGAGGAGCATCCAACGAAGCAATCGTGGCTTAGCATCTTGCTTAGCTAAGAGATACTTGATAGCCGAATGGTCGGTATACATGATGCTTTTAGTTAAGACGAGATAAGGTCGGAATTTCTCAAAAGCATAGACCACGGCAAGGAATTCCTTTTCCGTTGTGGTGTACTTTAATTGAGCCTCGGTCATCGTCTTACTAGCATAGTGGATAGGACGAAAATGCTTGTCATAACGTTGCCCTAAGACGGCCCCTATAGCATAATCACTTGCATCGCACATGATTTCAAAGGGTAATTCCTAATTAGGAGCAACAAGAATGGGAGCTTCGGTAAGTTTTCTTTTGAGAGTTTCAAAAGCCTTAACACAATCCTCATTAAAGTTAAAAGGAGCATCCTTCTCGAGAAGGTGTGTCATAGGACGAGAAATTTTCTAAAAGTCCTTGATGAAACGACGATAAAAGCCCGCGTGGCCTAGGAAACTCCTAACTCCCTTAACGGTTTTGGGATGAGGTAACTTGGCGATGACGTCTACCTTAGCTTTATCGACCTCAATCCCCGCCTTCGACACCTTATGTCCTAAGACGATCCCTTGTTTACACATGAAATGACATTTTTCCCAATTAAGCACAAGATTGGTTTCTTCACAACGTTTTAACATTTTTTCGAGATTAGATAAACATGACGTGAACGAATTACCAAACACCGAGAAGTCATCCATAAACACTTCCATCGACTTCTCGATCATATCGTGAAAAATCCTCATCATACACCGTTGAAACGTATCGGGTGCATTACAAAGTCCGAAAGGCATCCTACGATAAGCGAACGTTCCATAAGGACACGTAAAAGTAGTCTTCTCTTGATCACGAGGGTCGATAGGGATTTGAAAGTAACCGGAAAAACAATCTAAAAAGCAATAGAATTCATTTCCCGCAAGTCGCTCCAACATTTGATCCAAGAAGGGCAAAGGAAAGTGGTCTTTACGAGTGGCGTCATTTAACTTTCGGTAGTCAATACACACCCTCCAACCGGTCACAACACGAGTGGGAATTAACTCGTTGTTTTCATTGGGCACAACGGTCATTCCTCCCTTTTTAGGGACACAATGGATTGGGCTCACCCATGGGCTATCGGATATAGGATAAATCATTCCCGCGTCAAGGAGTTTAAGGACCTCCTTTTTAATGACATCGTGAATTTTGGGATTCACCCTTCTTTGACTTTGAATTGTGGGTTTGTAGTCTTCCTCCATTAAAATCTTGTGAGTACAAAATTTTGGGTCAATACCCTTAATGTCGGATATTTTCCACGCAATTGCCCCTTTATGAGCCTTAAGAACTTTCAAGAGCTCGGTTTTTTCATCATTTGCAAGACCTTTTGCAATAATAACCGGCAACTTGTCATCACCTTCCAAGAATGCGTATTCAAGGTGAGAAGGAAGATCTTTCAATTCAAGGATAGGTGGTTCCTTGATTGAAGATTTTGGTTCAACACTCATAACTCCCATCGGCGGAAGAAATGGTGGAATAGAAGTATCATCACTAATCAACACCTCATATTCATTGTCGATTTCATTTGAAGTGAGATCGCCTCCTTGGAATGGAGTGAGATTTGGTGTGGAATTAGCAAGAATCGGATCCAAAATAGTGGGATTGCCACTTGACGAGCTATCGGAAAAACCTAACACTTCTTGTGAAAACTCATCGCAAACCACATCAACGATGTCAATGTGATTGATGGTAGCGATTGCATAAACATGAGAAGGTTTCGAGTTTTGAGTAGCGTTTATAACAAGTTCCTCTTCGTTGAATCTCAAAGTGATAGTTCTCGCATGAACATCGATAAGCGATCTCGAAGTGTCTAAAAATGAACGACCTAAAATTAGAGGAACTTGAGGATCCGCGGGGATGTCAACTACTATAAAATCAACGGGATAGTAGAACTTCCCCACTTTCACGAAAACATCTTCGGCTACTCCACATGCCATAATTGTCGAATGATCAGCCATCTCGATGGACATGTTCGAAGGAATGAGAGCCGGAAGCGAAAGCGATTTCCAAATGGAAAATGGAATCAAATTAATGCTTGCACCAAGATCGGCCAAGGCGAGGCATTCTTTCATATCTTGTATGTCACAAGGAATGAGAAACCTTCCGGGGTCACCAACTTTTTCCGGTATGCGGTTAAGATAAACCGAAGAACAATTAGCAAGCTTTGAAAGCTTTTCCTTATCGCTCATCATACTTTTAAAAGTGGAAGCGAAATGAGGCATATATAACAACGCGTCGGCTAAACTCACATCAAAATGCACTTGTTGAAACATTTTTATAAAAAGCTCGATTTGTTGTTTGTTACGTTCTTGCATTTTCTCTTTGTTTCGTCTCGAAGGGTAGGGTAAAGGTGGTGTGGGTTGGTCATTAGGCAACGGCCTTGGAAACTCGGGTTCCACAATTGGTATTGGTTCAACCGTAGGTGTGGTTTGAGCGGTACTTCGTGGGATTGTAATGTGCTCCTTTTCGACCATCACCTCGGGTTCTTTCTCGATTTCCTTCTCCGTAGAAGTACTTGGACGAGAGATTGGTTCCTTGAAAGTTTTACCACTTCGTGTAGTAATAACCTTCATTTCTCCCTTCGGGTTTGCAATGGTATCACTAGGAAGACCACCCGAGGAAGAAGGTTTACACATGATTGCTTCAAACATCTTAGCCATTCGGTCCTCAAATTTTGATTGCCTAGCATCCGCTTTTAATAACTCTTGCTTAATCTCATGTTGTCCTAATTCCATCTTTTGTTGGTTTTGTTGTAGACGTTGGACATTTCCTTCCATTTTGTTTGCATGAGTTTTAAGTTCATTAGCAAGTTCATTTTTAAGCTCGTTTTTCAACTCGGATCTTAAGCTAATCATCTCACGTTGCATGTTATCAAATTTAGCATCATTTGCTTTTGCATAATCCAAAAATTCTCCTTGCAAATTTTTAGTGTGAGCATTTTGAAAACCTTGTGTAGTGTTTTGAAAATCACGGTTTTGGTTTTGATTAGAGACTTGTCCATTCCCACTTTGATAATTCCCTTTGTTGTAGTTGCGTGAATTGCCTTGGTAATTACCTTGGTTGTTGTTTCGATAATTATTAACATTTTGATTGGGTGGAGCTTGATTTTGGCGGGAACCTTGGCCGTTTTGGTTGTAAGTTCCCGTTGCTACATAAGCACTCGAAGTGTTACCATCCGCGGTAATGTACTCGGAAAGATCATGAGCTCCCCCACAAGATAAATAACTCTTAGCAACCGCTTTAACCGAAGCGGAATTGGAAGCTTCTTGAGCCTTCCAATGGGACATTAGATTAGCAAATCTATCAAAAAACCGATTTTCCTCATTAGCTTCATCATGTAAGGCATTAATGCTACGAGACGATTGTGACGAAGATGACGAACCCATATTGGCAACACTCGGTGTGTTACGAGGGTTATAAACCTTAGATCGATTCTCAATGATTTGTAAAGCCTCATTTGTCGTCTTGCACAAAAAATTACCACCCGCGGCGGCATTCAAATAATCTCGTTCATGATCATTAAGCCCATTATAAAAAGTATCCACTTGATGCAATTCCGTAAAATCATGGTGTGGACATTCATGTAACATCTCTTTAAAGCGTTCCCATGCCATTGAAAAACTTTCATTATTACGTTGCACAAATCGTGAAATCTCATTTTTCAAGTGTGTTGTTTTAGATTGTGGAAAAAACTTGTTCACAAACTTAGAAACGAGATCGGCCCATGTCAAAATCGAATTTGGCGGTTCTTTCTCGAGCCAAATTTTTGCGGGTCCATCCAACGAGTATGGAAACAACATCATCTTAATGGCGTCATGTGGAACATCCTTAAATTTGCTAGTAGCGGTGAGACGGTTAAAATTCCTAATATGGTAATGCGGGTTGTCTTTCTCATGACCTCTAAACTTGTTTGCTTGCAACATCGACATTAAACCCGTCTTAATCTCGAAATTCTCCGCAAGGATGGCGGGAATCACAATAGCCTCTCCAAAACCCTCGGTGAGTGCTTGTAGCAACTCCATCATAGTACGATTAGCCATGACGACTTCTTGTTCTACAATAGGTTCAACAATTGGAGTTTCTTCCACAATCAACGACTCTTGATTGGCTTTCTTTTGAAGACGTTTACGAGCTCGTTTTGCTTGATTACGAGTGATCATAAACTTCACGAAGAATGGGAGGTGAGCAAAGAAGATTCTTTTTGGGTGTTTTGTGAATTTTCAATTTTTTTTTGTTTTTGATGATATTTAATTTTTTGGATTTTGGTGTATCTTCGTAGACAACAATCTACAAAATCTCTCCTCGAATCAAACTCTTGATTAAAGAAGCCTCAAAGGAATGAAAACGATCACGTGGAGTGAACGCCTTCGAATGACTTTAGAACTTTGGTGAAAACCAATTTGTTCAAGAGGGTTTAATAACAAAGAAAACCAAGCAAATATATTATACGTAATAATACTTTGGGCGGCAAAACCCTCGATTAGCCTTCAATCTCAAAATACTCACAAGCAAGCGGGGAAACGAGGCGGCGCGAAGCACTTAAGAGCCTTTTTCCTTAGGGTATATTTTATAATACCCGCCTTATACCCACCTTATAGTTTGTATTTTTCAAAATCGAGCTTCACGAAAGTATTTATCTATTTTTGCCTTTTCTTTTTGTTTGAGATTCGAATACAATAATTAGGAGATCAAATCCCAATTAAGGTTTGTGTTTTCACACTTTTGGAGATATTGATATTTATTGTGATACTTAATACAATATAGTAATAATATTTGTACAAGAAAAACCAAGAAAACCGATAATACGTATTAGTAGAGTTCTACTAATACAAATACTATTTGGTTAATATTAAAAACAACAATTCAAATTAATCACGACACACCTCCCCGGCAGCGGCGCCAAAATTGATTGCAGTGATTTGTATACCCTTTTAGGAAAAAGAGCAACAAAATAGGGAAAGTATGGAGTGAGGATTTAGGAAAATCAACACTAATGACCCTAATGGATTCCAAGTTCGTTTCCCAAGGAGGTATATGTGTGTGAAAAACTTGCCAAATGTTTGTGATTAATGATTGGTTTAGAAGGGGATGAGAAGAGAAAATGACGAAGACGTAAAAATAAAAATTAAGACAAATCACTACTAGAAAGTTAAAACGTAGAAGTTTAAAAACCACAAAAATAAAAATAAATACTCAAAATTACCAAAAATTCCCCAAAAATCAAAAATAATAAACTAAGAGTTTACCAATGATCAAAACTTTTTCAAACCTTTTAAATAAATAAATATTCAATTTTTAAATGCTAATTAAAGCCCTAAAAATCAAATAAATTATCAAAAAGCCCAAATAAAGATCTTTCAATTGGTAAACCTCTAAAATGACCTAAAAAGATTAAAAATTATTTTTAGAAATTTTTAAACTAATAAAAACTATTTAAAATGAATTAAAAACTATTAAAACTTAAAATAATTATAAAAATTAATCTAAATGAGATAAAATTATTCTAAAAGTTGCTAAATTCCTATTTTAATGTATTAAACCTAAGAAAAATGTAAAAAGTTGGAAAAAGTGAAATTTTAAAAATAATAATAAAATAATAATAAAATAATATTAAAAATCCAAAAATTATAAAAAATTCTAAAAACTTGTAAACTAGTTTATTTTTTCCTAAATAAACAGAAAATCAAAGTGAAAAGACCAAAATACCCCTAATGGGCCTCCAAATGGGCCAAAACCCAAAACAGTCAACCAAAATGGGCTTAATGGGCCCAAAAAGTCAAACTTGGCCCAATTGACTTGGAAAAGCCCTATCTGACTCAAAATTTAATTCTAAGAACAAAACTCTAAAGGCCCAAAAGCTGAAAATGTGCTTATCACAGCTTAATAAGCAAACAGCTTATTCTTATTGGGCTTTTCAGCCCATTAAGCCATAAGCTAATGCCATAAGCTCTATATTGACACACAACCCTCTTTTAGGATGCTTAAGAGATCTGTCAAAAGAAATTTCCAATAAGCTCACTCAATAAGCCAGAAAATAGAAAAGCAAAATTTCACTAAAAGACAAAATAGTCGTTTTTGAGAAATAAAGCACCTCAGGACTTGATTCAACTTGCAAAAGCTTTCAAATGGACTCAATAAGCAATATCAATCAACAAAAATCCAATAAGCACAACCAATAAGCCAGAATAAGCCAATAAGCACTTATGAAAAAGTCAATGAAGTTGGTTTTCTAGTCAAACCTAAAAGTCAACCACCCAAATGCTACAGGATGAACAAATGGGTCAAAATATGAGCACCTATTACAAAAACAAAGTTGTTGCTGGTTGGAATAAGCTATTATAGCTTATTGTTAAGCTGACACCAAAATTGCACTATCAGTGGCAACCAGCAAGGGAAAGGAGTTCCCACTGCTTTGACTAATTGACTAAGCTTTTATGAGAGTTCTGGTTGGATTCAATTGGAAACAAAGGCACCCTTGTGATCAGTGAACCACAAGGAGTCAATAGCAACAATAAAATCACAATATGATCCACACAATAAGCCACAATAAGCCAAACAGTCACCAGATAAGCACCAGATATGCAAATAAGCAGTTAAGCACTTAATAAGCAGATTTAAGCAAAATAAGCCAACCAAACTTAACCAGATGCACACACAAGCTATTTAAACCAACAATAAACACAAAGCAACAAGAATCAAACACTGAATCAAAGTAAATAGCAAGATCAAAGCACAAAATGTTTCTGATGAACAAAGAACAACATGCAGACAAGTTTTGCTGATATACTTGACACTTGATCCATTTTCAAGCCTCAAATCCTTCTATCCTGGTGTGATTAACTATGATTTAGCACTTGTTACCCTTAACCTATGCTTAGATCTAGGTGTCCTCAAAATCCTAGCCAATTTTACCAAGTTATGAAGATTTTATAGCCAATCTTTGAATCTATGTGTTCAAGACCACAAAACCTGTAAACAGATGAACAAATGCTCCCAAATAACAGATACCAATACTTTCATACAGCACACAGGCACTTAACAAACCTCAAATCCAACTTATGCAGTAATCCCAAACACCCCTTAAAAACTTGTTTTCACAAATTTTCAAAGACTTATGAAGATTCAACCCACAAATCAGATCAGTAACACCTCATTAACATCAAACAAAACCAAATCAACAATAAACAACCACCATATCACAGATTCAAGCAATAATCCACAAAAATCACAAATATTCAGAAACTTAGAGAGAAAATGAAAAGGGAAGAAGATGTGTACCTCCAAGACCTACATCCAGGCCTTGGATTGTTTGAGCTTAGGTACTAGCAAAACAAGTACCAGCTTCCAATGCTGCTAAGATGAACAAACAATAAGGTGAGATCAAATGAACAAACACTTTCTGATTTTTGAAACCCAAGCTTTATCAACTAAAACCTTGCCTCAAAAACCTTCAATCATATAAATGGAACTCAGAATTAGGCTATTCTAACACCAAACTTTTAATAACAAGAACAAGATTTCTCAAAATTCAGAAAATCAAAATTTTATTACTTAAAAAGGAATTACAAAGATTGATAGCCTAAAACTGGAACAAAAGCTCTCTCACATGTTGAGGAGTCTTTATATAGGCAAATGCCAAGGCTACACTGTTCACAAACCCTAGAAGTGAAATTCCCTAAATGCCCTAAGTCCTTCTAGACGTTTTCTTCATTTGAGCTGTCCAAAGTGATCTTGGCTGTTCATTTTAGCTTTGGAATGAAGCAAGGACTCTTAGCTGTTGATTTTGCCATGTCAGATAACTTGGAGGCCAAGGTGTCATGTGATTGGTTAAACGGGAATTGGGGGTGGGGTCCATAGTGAGTAGGATTAAGGGTTTTAAGGTTGGGATAGGTTTCTGCATGTGTGAATCACACGTGGGTATGGGTAATTTGGATTTACCCTTTGTTTAAGTGAAGGTAATTCTGGGCGGGATGAATGGTGAATAGTAGTAAGTTTGATCCGATTTTGGGGGAAAACAAGTGTTTGGCGCGTGTTATGGATTTGAACTTTCAAAATGGCCATTTCAGTCCTTGTTCTTTGGGATTTTTGGTAAATAAAGTCTTTCAGCCTAGAAAACGTATTCCCTTTGTTTTTAACTTTCACCACTTGTCACTTTTGGCACCAAACATTGGAAAAAGTGTTAGAAATACGTTTGAACGTATATTAGAAGTATCGGTCACTCCACAATATGATTTATGTTGTAATAGCTCGTAGTTAGTAATTAGTTATTATTTGCTTATTAACTTAAGTAAGAACCGGTCCATGGGCTTGTCATGGACCGGCCCAAGTCCACTTATGACTTGGAACTATAAATACCCCTTTCCACCATGGAAAGGGGTTGGTTGTTGTCATTTCTTTGTTTCCACTTAATAAAATTCACATAGTTTCTCTCACTTTCTCTCTCTAACTTTCTCTCTCTAGAAATCAACAAACCCCTTCATAGATTCATTGATTATCAATATTCTACATTTGGTATCAAGAGCTATGGGGTGATTTAAGGTGGTGATTTGTGTGGTTTTTTAGTTTTTGATTGTATTAGTGTTCTTTAAGAAAAATCATCTTGATTCTTGGTGTTTTTGGTGTTTTGTGATTGGAATTAGTGGATAAGTATTAGTTGTTACTTATTTTAGTCGAAAGCACAAAACTTTTTGGGTTATTTGGTCAAAATCTGGGCTTAATCTTCATTGTTACTGTTCGACTGTTCATCGGGAAAGGTTTCTGTTCATTCAGCAAAACTTCCGGATCAAGGAGTTCCGGATCAAGAAGTTCCGGATCAAGGAGTTCCGAGTCAAGAAGTTCCGAATCAAGAAACTTCCGAACCAAGAAGTTCCGGATCAAGAAACTTCCGAGTCAAGAAGTTCCGAATCAAGAAACTTCCGAACCAAGAAGTTCCGGATCAAGAAACTTCCGAACCAAGAACTTCCGAACCAAGAAGTTCCGGATCAAGAAACTTCCGAACCAAGAAGTTCCGAGTCAAGAAGTTCCGGATCAAGCCAAAGTTCCGAACCAAGAACTTCCGAGTCAAGAAGTTCCGGATCAAGCCAAAGTTCCGGATCAAGAACTTCCGAACCAAGAAGTTCCGGATCAACCCAAAAGTTCCGAATCAAGGTAATCTTCCGAATCAACAAAAAGTTCCGAATCAAGGTAATCTTCCGAATCAAACTTCCGAATCAACAAAAAGTTCCGAATCAAGGGTTATTTTGCTTGTTTTTTCGACGATTTTTTAGAGGATTTAATCTTGGTTTCTTACAACAAAAACACAACACAATTCACAAGCTTTACTTCACTGCTCGATCAACCGATAATATCTGTTTCTTTGAAGAAAAACAAAATGAATCCAAATTCAGTAATGCCTCAGATGACATCTCTTACGGATATATCAATCATAACGGGAACTGATAGCCGTCCACCGATGCTCATTAAAGAGGTGTTTGAGGCATGGCAAGGTCGAATGATGCAATATCTAAAGGGGAAACCGACATACGGAAGACTTATGGTCAAATCAATTTTGAATGGTCCACTCGACTATGGTACCATTACGGTTGATAACGTGACTAGACCACGAGAATTTGAAGAACTTACTCCAGCTCAACAACTTGTTGCAGATGCAGATGAAAAAGCTCTTCAAACAATTCTCCAAGCTCTTCCCCATGACATCTATAGGATGGTGAGTCAGTATACGGTGGCAAAGGATCTATGGGAACGGTTAAAGGTGTTGCTACAAGGCACGTCTCTCACCAAACAAGAAAGGGAGTGTCAGCTGTATGATTTGTTTGATAGATTCACCTACAACCCAGGGGAAACGCTCCACGATTATTACTTCAGATTCACTACACTCATGAATGATCTGAATGTATACAATCTTGTGATTGCACCATTCCAGGTTAACACCAAATTCTTGAATACTCTACCTCAAGCTGAATGGGGTGAGTACATCACCGATGTCAAGTTAACCAGGGATCTGCATAAGTGCAATTTGGATCAAATATATGCCTTTCTTCAGCAGCATGAGAAGCATGTGATTATGCACCGTTCTCCTCGCGGTATGTATCCAGATTCCTTAGCTTTGATGGCGAATCAACCAAGCTTGTCTCACAACAACACACCTTATATCTTGGGACATCAAGCTTATCATCAATCACCTTACATGACACCAGCCTTTCCCCAATACTCGATTCTACCACAACCACCCACCTCACATCAGCAACAATATCGGTTCAATGCACCTTCACCACAGTATGCTTCACAACTTCATCCAGCAAATGTTGCACCTTATGCTCAGCCATCATATTCTTCTTATCAAGAGAATGCAGCATATCCATCAAGCTACCCTGATCAAATGAGTATTCCTTCTACTGATTATGCAGCTCATCCAGATCAAGCACTATATTGTGATGATGAGGAAGTCCCCGTTCCTGTATTCCAACAAGGAGCTGACCCAGTTGAAGTGCTAACTACTATGTCTGCTTATCTCACAAGAACTTTAAGCAAACGAGGATTCAGAGGATCAGCTCCTACCAACAATCAGTTGAGGAATTCATCCAATTCTCGCCAACAAGCTACAATTGAGAATGGTAGGGTAATGGTTCAGCCAATTCAACCATATCAGGGGAGAACTTCCACTTCAACCAATGTTCGCACCGTCAATCCTGCTCCTGCTCCAATGGTCAACAATCCTCCACGGGCTAATACAGGCAAGTTGAGAATGATCACATGCTACAACTGCAAGGAAGAGGGTCATATGTCCAGGGATTGTAAGAAACCCAAGAGGAGAAGGGATGGACAGTGGTTTGCAGAAAAGATCTATCTGGTAAATGCTCAGGCGCAAGGAAGGGAACTTGATGAAGAGGAGCTTGCATTTCTTGCTGACCCAGGGATTGCTGAACAAGACGTTGTCACTACGCAGAATGCAGCTTACCAAGCCGATGATCTTGATGCGTATGATTCCGACTGTGATGACTTTCAAACTGCAAAGGCTGCTTTCATGGCAACTTTCTCCAGCTTAGGGCCAGATAAGAAATCTGAGGTACTTATTAATAACACCGATAATGCCACTGATGCTAGTATTCAACCACATCAAGTTGGGCAAGAGAGTGCTGATTCGAATGAATCTTCGGTGGTGCGTCTTTCAAATGAGGAGACAAACAATGATAGCAATATCAATGTGAGTCCCCAGATTTTGAGTGAATCACAACCGGGATCCATTTCGCATACGCCTACTCATACTCAACAAGATTTGGTCATGGTTCCTGCTACATTACTTAGCCAAATGAATGCTGCACTCTTAGAAACCTTAGCTAAGAATAAGAATTTGTCTGATGAGCTTGCCTTAAGCAATGAGAAAGTACAAACCTTGGAATTAGTGCCTGATGAGATGGCATTTATACATGATCTCATCGTTCTTTTCGGGCTTTAAATGCACAAAAATGTCATAAAATACCATATATATGCTTGTGTTTGTTTACTTGTGTGTTTTAGGTATGGATATCGTGAAAAAGACAAAAGATCACAAGATACAAGGAAAAACGGACACGAGAAACGAAGCCGTACAAAGAACCGAGCCCTAATCATGGAATTTTCATCAAATACCCTTGAAGACTTGAAGACAAGCAAGATTGATCATCATTTATTGAAGAAATGACACTTAAAACCCTTGTATATTCATAATTACAAGTTTGGTCCATTAAGTTTGTCAAAATTGCAAAAAGGTCCTTCAAGATTGAAGAAATGGCAAGATTAGTCCCTCAACAATTTCAAATTGCCAATAATGGTCCCTCAACAAGTGAAAGACTCATTGAAGACCTTTGAAGATCAACTTTGTCCAAGTTCAGCCCTTGAAATACTCAAAATAGCAAGAATAGTCCTTGGAAACATTTTGGAGAAAGTTTGTGCCAAAAGTGTCAATTGATGGAAGATATTAACAAAGGAAAGGAGGTTTTAAGGCTGGAAATCTTTAAAGGCCAAAGAAACCAAAAACCAAGGACCAAAGTTGCCAAAGCTGGAACTTTCAAATAAAAATGCGCCTAACACCATCTCCACCCCCAAATTCGGATCAAAAGAAGCACTATTCACCTTCTTACCACCCCAGATTTTACCCTCACTTTTACTTGGG
This sequence comes from Glebionis coronaria, assembly GCA_025667525.1. Taxonomy (NCBI): domain Eukaryota; kingdom Viridiplantae; phylum Streptophyta; class Magnoliopsida; order Asterales; family Asteraceae; genus Glebionis; species Glebionis coronaria. The sequence continues at coordinate 240,909,117 of CM046877.1, forward strand.
TAAAACTCAATTAAACCTTCACACACTTAATTCACACACTCACAAACCTATCCCACTCCTAAAAACCTGCATCCCACTCATGTGCACCAAAACCCCAATTCCCCAATCCACCAATCACATCATTCCTTAGCCTCCAAGACTAGTGACGTGGCAAATTGAACGTCCAAGATGATATGCTTGCTCACAAAGCAAAATTTAAAGGCCAAGATCAAATGGACAGCTCATATGCACTCAAAATCACTCAAGGGCACATTTGGGATTTTCTATGTATTAGGGTTTTAGTTTTTTATGCTTCTAGGATGTTCTATAGACTCTATAAAAGGAGCTCACAACTTGTGTGAAGCCCTTGTTCCAGTTTCTAGTCTCTCACATGTAATTCCTTTTTAAAGAAATAAAAAGTTTGGTTTTTGAAATATTCAAGTGTAATTCCTTTTTTATTGTTTTTAAAAGTTTGTGTGTTGTGAGGAGATTGATTCTGAGTTCCACTTTTATTTGGTTAAGCAACTTTGATTTTCAAAGTTGTTTAAGGTTTTGAGATTTTGAGAGATTTTGGTAAAATCTTCTCAAAGGTATTTTGGTGTTTATGGTTCATGTTATTGGTTGTTTAGGATTTAGAAAACGTATTTGGAAGGTTTGAAAAGGTTTTGAAAGTATTTTGGAAAGAAGAAAAAGGAAACATAAAAAAATATATATTGTTATATTATTTTGTTGTTTTCTTTGATTTGTGTTCAAATAGGTTGAAGGCTTGTTGATTTAGTTCAGCTCCAACCCGAGTTGGATTGGAGGAGGATTTTCATCCTCTAGGTTCTTGGATGTAAGAACCTAAGGTATCTTCCTTTTACCTTGAAAAAGTTCATAAAAGTGCTTGTTACATGATTTTGCTTGATTGATTGATTAAGTGTGTTTATATTGCATGATTTGTGTTCTAGTGTGTATGTTTACATGTTAGATGCACTTGGAATCAATTTGGTAGCTTTTGTAAGCATGTTGGTATGTTAAAAGTTGGTTTTTAGATTTTAAAAGGGTGTTTGGCAACAGGTTTAAGCAGGACATCTAGATTTGTTTTGATTATTAAAAGGTGTTAGATTGCTTGTTTAGGGTTGATTAAGGTTATTAGTAAGTAGTTAATTAGTTTGGAACAAGATTTGATCAAGTTTGGAGTGAATTTGTTGAGTTTAAAAAGGATAAAGGGCGTTAAAAATCTGCATAAGGGTGAAATTTGCTTGATTTGTGATGAACTTTGTGCATGATTTTTGATTGTTTGTTGCTTACATTTGTGTGTTATTGACTCCTTGTGCTTCATTGAGCACAAGGGTGCCCAATTGTTCCAACAAAATCACCAAACAAAGCATCAAGCCAAGACCTCTTGGCATCAAAAGTGCACAAAAGTGCACTTATTTGGTTCATCAGCAGAAACAACCAGACTCGTCACACGAGTTGCGGCGCAACACTTCTAGTTGCGGCGCAACTTAGGTACCTGCAGATTTTGGTGATCTCGCAACACTAGTTGCGGCGCAAGGCAATAACGCTGCGGCGCAACTGAGTGACTTTTATCTTTTTTGTATTATTTTAATATTATTTTATTATTTAATTTTCAAAATTTTCTTTTTCTTTATTTTTTTCATTTTTCTTAAGTTCTATAGCATTAAATAGGACTATTTCCATTTTTAGATTATTTTTATCACTTTTAGATTTATTATTATTTTAAGTTTAATTAGTTTTTTTTATTTATTTTAAATCATTTTTAGAGTTTTAAAAATAATTTTAATAGGTTTTAATTTTTAGAAAATTACTTTTAAGTCTTCTAATAATATAATTTGAGTAATTATTCAATAAAATCATATTTTTGACATTTGAATTAATTAAATTTAATTTTAGGGCTTTAATTAGCATTTAAAATTAATTATTTAATTAATAAAAGGTTTTAAAATATCTTTATTGGATTTTTGTCTTTATTTATATTATTTTAGACTTGTTTTAGTCTTTTTAATCTTTTTCTTGATTTTGTTTTTGGTTTTAATAATTTTTAATTTTAGTAATTTTTCTACGGTTTTACGTTTTCGTTTTTTACGACATAGTGTAATTTCCAAGAAACCGTCATTCCATCTTCTTAATATTAATCTCAAAGAAATACAAGTTAATTCACGACACCATACCTCCTTGGGAAACGAATCTTTCATCTCTTTTTAAGTGATTGAGGGTCATTAGTGCACGGTTTTCCTAAACCGTCACTCGATACTTACCGCTCATATTTAGTTGCTTGTTTTTCCTAAAGCAAGTTATCTAAATTTACCGCAATCATTTTTGGCGCCGCTGCCGGGGAGGTGTGTCGTGTCTTAATTTGGAAAATTTTGTTTTTGATATTATCCATAATAGTATTTGTGTTAAGTGGAACTCCCTTAACACGTATTATCGGTTTTCTCGGTTTTTCTTTGTGAATATTATTAATATATTGTATTAAGTATCACAATAAAAATACAATATCTCCAAAAGTGTGAAAACACAACCTTGATTCGGGATTTCATCACTCGATCATTGTATTCGAATCTCAAACAAAAAGAAAAGGCAAAAATAGATAAATACTTTCGAGAAGCTCGATTTTGAAAAATACGAACTATAAGGTGGGTATAAGGCGGGTATTATAAAATATACCCTAAGGAAAAAGGCTCTTAAGTGCTTCGCGCCGCCTCGTTTCCCCGCTTGCTTGTGAGTATTTTGATTTTGAAGGCTAATCGAGGGTTTTGCCGCCCAAAGTATTAATACGTATACTATATTTGCTTGGTTTTCTTTGTGATTAAACCCTCGTGAACAATTTGGTTTTCACCAAAGTTCTAAAGTCATTCGAAGGCGTTCACTCCACGTGATCGTTTTCATTCCTTTGAGGCTTCTTTAATCAAGAGTTTGATTCGAGGAGAGATTTTGTAGATTGTTGTCTACGAAGATACACCAAAAACCAAAAAAAAATTAAATATCATCAAAAACACAAAAAAAAATTGAAAATCCACAAAACGACCAAAAAGAATCTTCTTTGCTCACCTCCCATTCTTCGTGAAGTTTATGATCACTCGTAATCAAGCTAAACGAGCTCGTAAACGTCTTCAAAAGCAAACAAATCAAGGATCGTTAATTGTTGAAGAACCTCCAATTGTTGAACCTATTATAGAACAAGAAGTCGTAATGGCTAATCGTACTATGATGGAGTTGCTACAAGCACCCACCGAGGGTTTTGGAGAGGCCATTGTTATTCCCGCCATCCTTGCGGAGAATTTCGAAATTAAGACGGGTTTAATGTCGATGCTACAAGCAAACAAATTTCGAGGTCATGAGAAAGACAACCCGCATTACCATATTAGGAATTTCAACCGTCTCACGGCCACTAGCAAATTCAAAGATGTTCCACATGACGCCATTAAGATGATGTTGTTTCCATATTCGTTGGATGGACCCGCTAAAATTTGGCTCGAGAAAGAACCGCCAAATTCTATTTTGACATGGGCCGATCTCGTTTCTAAGTTTGTGAACAAGTTTTTTCCACCATCAAAAACAACACACTTAAAAAATGAGATTTCACGATTTGTGCAACGTAACAATGAAAGTTTTTCAATGGCATGGGAACGATTTAAGGAGATGTTACATGAATGTCCTCATCATGATTTTTCGGAATTGCATCAAATTGATACCTTTTATAATGGGCTTAATGATCATGAACGAGATTATTTGAATGCCGCCGCGGGTGGTAATTTTTTGTGTAAGACGACAAATGAGGCTTTACAAATCATTGAAAATCGATCTAAGGTTTATAGCCCTCGTAACACACCGAGTGTTGCCAATATGGGTTCGTCATCGTCATCACAATCGTCTCGTAGCATTAACGCCTTACATGATGAAGCTAATGAGGAAAATCGGTTTTTTGATAGATTTGCTAATCTAATGTCCCATTGGAAGGCTCAAGAAGCTTCCAATTCCGCTTCGGTTAAAGCGGTTGCTAAGAGTTGTTTATCGTGTGGAGGAGCTTATGATTTATCCGAGTGCATTACCGCGGATGGTAACACTTCGAGTGCTTATGTAGCAACGGGAACTTACAACCAAAACGGCCAAGGTTCCCGCCAAAATCAAGCTCCACCAAACCAAAATGCTAATAATTATCGAAACAACAACCAAGGTAATTACCAAGGCAACACACGCAATTATAACAAAGGGAATTATCAAAGTGGGAATGGACAAATCTCTAATCAAAACCAAAACCGTGATTTTCAAAATACTACACAAGGTTTTCAAAATGCTCACACGAAAAATTTGCAAGGAGAGTTTTTAGATTATGCAAAAGCAAATGATGCAAAATTTGATAACATGCAACGTGAGATGATTAGCTTAAGGTCCGAGTTGAAAAACGAGCTTAAAAATGAACTTGCTAATGAACTTAAAACTCATGCAAATAAAATGGAAGGAAATGTCCAACGTCTTCAACAAAACCAACAAAAAATGGAATTAGGACAACATGAGATTAAGCAAGAGTTATTGAAAGCGGATGCTAGGCAATCAAAATTTGAGGACCGAATGGCTAAGATGTTTGAAGCAATCATGTGTAAGCCCTCTTCTTCGGGTGGTCTTCCTAGTGATACCATTAACAACCCGAGGGGAGAATTGAAGGTTATTACTACCCGAAGTGGTAAAACTTTCAAGGAACCAATCTCTCGACCAAGTACTTCTACGGAGAAGGAAATCGAGAAAGAACCCGAGGTGATGGTCGAAAAGGAGCACATTACAATCCCACGAAGTACCGCTCAAACCACACCTACGGTTACACCAATACCAATTGTGGAACCCGAGTTTCCAAGGCCGTTGCCTAATGACCAACCCACACCACCTTTACCTTACCCTTCGAGACGAAACAAAGAGAAAGCACAAGAAAGGAACAATTATCAATTTGAGCTATTTATGAAAATGTTTCGTGATTTGCACTTTAACATAAGTTTTGCCGATGCTTTAATCATGATGCCTCGATTCGCCGCAAACTTCAAAAATATGCTTAACAACAAAGAGAAGTTACAACAATCGTCTAGTTGTTCATCGGTTTTTCTAAGCCGCATACCACAAAAAGTCGGTGATCCCGGTAAATTTTTGATTCCGTGTGCTATACAAGATATGGAGGAATGCTACGCCTTGGCCGATCTTGGTGCTAGTATTAATTTAATGCCTCTCGAGATTTTCAAATCGCTTTCGCTTCCGGCTCTTACTCCTTCGAACATGTCCATCGAGATGGCCGATCATTCTACGATCATGGCATGTGGAGTAGCCGAGGACGTTTTCGTCAAAGTCGGAAAGTTTTACTATCCCGTTGACTTTATCGTTGTAGATATTCCCATCGATCGAAAAGTTCCTCTCATTTTGGGTCGTTCATTTTTGGATACATCACGAGCACTTATCGATGTTCATGCTCGAAAAATCACCCTTCGTTTCAATGAAGAAGAACTTGTCATCAATACAACACAAAACTCCAATCTTTCTCATGTATATTCTATTGCAACTTTAAACCATGGTGACTCGACCAATGTCGTTTGCAAAGAATTTTCACCAAGAGTTTTAGGGAATGTCTCCAAAAACAATCTACCATTTCCTCCGCCGGTGGAGGTTATGAGTGTAAAGCCTACAAAGAAGAAACCATCAATACTTGAATCAAAAAATCCTTCACCTTCATTTTTGAAAAGTGTTGATAAGTTGCCGGTTTCTACGGAAGATCTTTCGGATGATGAATATGTTGGCCCCGATGGGGAGGTTTTCTTCGTCGATAAACGTTTTGAGAACTTGCCACCACCAAAACCAAAACGGTTTCAAAATGTGAGAATTTTTAGTGTGACTAACATCGTCTTAGAAACACCAAATGTTTTCGACATAATTAACAAGGGTTTTCATAAGGAGAGTTTAAAAGATAAAAAAGGAAAAGATCTTAAATGTGATTTAATTGATTTTTCTACAAATCTAACTCCGTCATCACCGCGTGATTTGAGTACTACAAACTCGTCTACTCCTTTTGACGATGTTTTGTGTGGTTCTAGTATGGGGGAAGCCCCTTATGTTCCCTCATCCTTGTCCACCGAGGACGAGATATTCGATCCCGGAATTTCATGTAAAGGGAAATCTCGGTCTTCCACCGATGCAATAAATGGAAAATCTTTCTATTTGCTTGGTGCGAGTCTACCTCGAGTAGCTCAATCGTTTGTCTTACCAATTGTCTCACCCTTCTACTTCTTATCTATTTTCTTCAAACTCTTTGAGTTTATGGCACATGTTGGAGTGGTGTTAATTTGTTTTCCCAATGGAAACGAGAACGCCATCTTCGACCCCGGTATTTTGCATCATCTAAGGACTTAGTCCTTTATACCGGTTGCTTTTTGGGCCTTGTTTATCATGTAAGCCCCACCAAAAATTGACCACACCATGATTTTCCCTAAATGTTCATTTTAAGGGGATCGAGTCGAGCTCATGACTCGGTAATCAAAAACGAGGTGCCTCGTGGGGGAGATCCCATGCTTATCTTTATGCTTTATGTTCATTAATAAGGGGACTTGTACCCTTCCAACTCGTGGTCTCGTGGTTGTTTGTGATTGTGTTATCTAGATCATCATCATCGTCTACGATTGAAGACTCTCGTGTTCGTTTACGTGAGCCTCCATCGTTCGTTTGAAGAAGTTTTTCACGATTCCATGACATATCCTTTATTGTTCTAACAATTATCTTTTAGCATAATTAATAAACGGCTTTAGATATATTGTTGATCACCCTTTCCATGCTAGATCCTAAGCATTCGATTCTTCGTCTCTAGTATGGGGGTGCTCCACCTTTAGACTCGAAACATTGAGGACAATGTTTACTTTTAGTATGGGGGGGTGAATAGGTACTTGCTTTGCTACGCCCTCACGTTTTCCAATTTTCAATGTATTGTTTTGCTAATAAGGCTAAAAATGGCCAAATTTTAAAATTTTTCGTAGTTTTCATAAGTGTTTTTAAGACACGAATGTATATTTTCCGATGGGTAGAATAAGAGTTAATTTTTGACTTGATGGGCATTTGGAGCCATTTACATTCCTTAACCCGCTCAATTCAAGTTTTGCTAGACTTTTATATAGGGAGCTTTAAAACGCAAAAGTCTTAATTCATACGGGTTAAGAACAAGAACTTTTCGCAAGTTCCTATAATTGATTCTAGAAAGTCACTTATCAAGGGAACTATAAAACGCATTCTCTAAACTCGAAAAAGTCCAAGAAAGTGCAAGATCCTATAGGTGGCTTGAAAACCCAAAACTTTGATTTGATATAGTCTTAATGAAAGCTAATCCAAATTTGGCTTAATTTTGACTTGCATGGCTAAGTATTCACGAGTCTCTTTAATTAGAGGTCTTTAAATAGTGAAGAACGAGAAATGATAGAGTTAGACAAGTGATCATGCTAAACGTAGAACATGAAAATGTTCTTTCAAAAACTCATATGTTTTTAATTGTGGCTTTTTCTTCCCATAAGATCAATGCATTAGGAATAAAACATAATTGCAATAAGTAAGGTCGTACGGTTTGAAAGGTTACTTAGCCTCTAGCGCAAGATCGTTTAAAAGTTGCTCGGGGTTGAATAGAGTTCATAGCCAAGGCATAACTTATTGAAGCGGGACGCGAAGATTGGCGATCATCCAAAAAGGCCCTAACAAGGCATGAGGAGCTCTATTTTTGCTAAAGATCCAAAGATGATGTGAAGTATCATTGTTCCAAAATCAATATGAAGGATCGAGACACACGACGAGAAGCAATTACTCCCCTAAAGAATGGAGAAAGTCTATCCAAAAAGACCCTAACAAGGTATGAGGATAAATATATCCAAGTCCGAAAAGGAGGCGGATCGTTGTATATCAAAATCCAAAGTAAAGATTGAAGAAAAATGATGAAGTCGTGGTCCTATATGAAGAATCTCTCAAAAACGTCAAGTGAAGAAATTCCAAATATATGAAGAGAAGACCATAATTTCGAGAACGTCTTCCCAAGATTTGAAGTATGAAGTACATGCCAAATATCGGTCCGAGAAAGGTCTCAAATCGTGAAACAAGTTATGCCAAGATATGAACTTAAGGAGATACACGAGAAGCCGTTTTAAAAGATTTTGTCCTTCGGCTAACTATTGATCAAATCATGCTACTTTGCTTTCGGACTAATAACTACTCAAATAAGTCAATATGAATCACTTGTGATCCATGACAAATAGATAAAAAATGCTAGTAACCCATTTCCTTTTATAATAACTAGGATTGCGGGGAGAAAAAGTATTACACAATTTGGACGTATGAGTAGTGTTAGCATTGTGACTTGTACCAACAATGATCTTGTTTTTGCACTTAGCATGGAATGTATGACAATCAAGGATGACGAAATTTACTCTAAGGGACATTAACTTGTTTCTATTCTTTGACCCTAAAAGTCACATTTTGGTGATGAAAATCATACATTATGTCTTTACACATCATCGTAGTATGTTGCAAGTTTTCTTTTACTCTTCAATAAAGGTTAATAAAATTGAACTTTGGTGATGCTTAGATACTTTATTCTTAGCATTGCGTGAGGGCACGGCAATGGCTTAGTATGGGGGAGTGATGAGATGGCATTTATACATGATCTCATCGTTCTTTTCGGGCTTTAAATGCACAAAAATGTCATAAAATACCATATATATGCTTGTGTTTGTTTACTTGTGTGTTTTAGGTATGGATATCGTGAAAAAGACAAAAGATCACAAGATACAAGGAAAAACGGACACGAGAAACGAAGCCGTACAAAGAACCGAGCCCTAATCATGGAATTTTCATCAAATACCCTTGAAGACTTGAAGACAAGCAAGATTGATCATCATTTATTGAAGAAATGACACTTAAAACCCTTGTATATTCATAATTACAAGTTTGGTCCATTAAGTTTGTCAAAATTGCAAAAAGGTCCTTCAAGATTGAAGAAATGGCAAGATTAGTCCCTCAACAATTTCAAATTGCCAATAATGGTCCCTCAACAAGTGAAAGACTCATTGAAGACCTTTGAAGATCAACTTTGTCCAAGTTCAGCCCTTGAAATACTCAAAATAGCAAGAATAGTCCTTGGAAACATTTTGGAGAAAGTTTGTGCCAAAAGTGTCAATTGATGGAAGATATTAACAAAGGAAAGGAGGTTTTAAGGCTGGAAATCTTTAAAGGCCAAAGAAACCAAAAACCAAGGACCAAAGTTGCCAAAGCTGGAACTTTCAAATAAAAATGCGCCTAACACCATCTCCACCCCCAAATTCGGATCAAAAGAAGCACTATTCACCTTCTTACCACCCCAGATTTTACCCTCACTTTTACTTGGGTAAAACTCAATTAAACCTTCACACACTTAATTCACACACTCACAAACCTATCCCACTCCTAAAAACCTGCATCCCACTCATGTGCACCAAAACCCCAATTCCCCAATCCACCAATCACATCATTCCTTAGCCTCCAAGACTAGTGACGTGGCAAATTGAACGTCCAAGATGATATGCTTGCTCACAAAGCAAAATTTAAAGGCCAAGATCAAATGGACAGCTCATATGCACTCAAAATCACTCAAGGGCACATTTGGGATTTTCTATGTATTAGGGTTTTAGTTTTTTATGCTTCTAGGATGTTCTATAGACTCTATAAAAGGAGCTCACAACTTGTGTGAAGCCCTTGTTCCAGTTTCTAGTCTCTCACATGTAATTCCTTTTTAAAGAAATAAAAAGTTTGGTTTTTGAAATATTCAAGTGTAATTCCTTTTTTATTGTTTTTAAAAGTTTGTGTGTTGTGAGGAGATTGATTCTGAGTTCCACTTTTATTTGGTTAAGCAACTTTGATTTTCAAAGTTGTTTAAGGTTTTGAGATTTTGAGAGATTTTGGTAAAATCTTCTCAAAGGTATTTTGGTGTTTATGGTTCATGTTATTGGTTGTTTAGGATTTAGAAAACGTATTTGGAAGGTTTGAAAAGGTTTTGAAAGTATTTTGGAAAGAAGAAAAAGGAAACATAAAAAAATATATATTGTTATATTATTTTGTTGTTTTCTTTGATTTGTGTTCAAATAGGTTGAAGGCTTGTTGATTTAGTTCAGCTCCAACCCGAGTTGGATTGGAGGAGGATTTTCATCCTCTAGGTTCTTGGATGTAAGAACCTAAGGTATCTTCCTTTTACCTTGAAAAAGTTCATAAAAGTGCTTGTTACATGATTTTGCTTGATTGATTGATTAAGTGTGTTTATATTGCATGATTTGTGTTCTAGTGTGTATGTTTACATGTTAGATGCACTTGGAATCAATTTGGTAGCTTTTGTAAGCATGTTGGTATGTTAAAAGTTGGTTTTTAGATTTTAAAAGGGTGTTTGGCAACAGGTTTAAGCAGGACATCTAGATTTGTTTTGATTATTAAAAGGTGTTAGATTGCTTGTTTAGGGTTGATTAAGGTTATTAGTAAGTAGTTAATTAGTTTGGAACAAGATTTGATCAAGTTTGGAGTGAATTTGTTGAGTTTAAAAAGGATAAAGGGCGTTAAAAATCTGCATAAGGGTGAAATTTGCTTGATTTGTGATGAACTTTGTGCATGATTTTTGATTGTTTGTTGCTTACATTTGTGTGTTATTGACTCCTTGTGCTTCATTGAGCACAAGGGTGCCCAATTGTTCCAACAAAATCACCAAACAAAGCATCAAGCCAAGACCTCTTGGCATCAAAAGTGCACAAAAGTGCACTTATTTGGTTCATCAGCAGAAACAACCAGACTCGTCACACGAGTTGCGGCGCAACACTTCTAGTTGCGGCGCAACTTAGGTACCTGCAGATTTTGGTGATCTCGCAACACTAGTTGCGGCGCAAGGCAATAACGCTGCGGCGCAACTGAGTGACTTTTATCTTTTTTGTATTATTTTAATATTATTTTATTATTTAATTTTCAAAATTTTCTTTTTCTTTATTTTTTTCATTTTTCTTAAGTTCTATAGCATTAAATAGGACTATTTCCATTTTTAGATTATTTTTATCACTTTTAGATTTATTATTATTTTAAGTTTAATTAGTTTTTTTTATTTATTTTAAATCATTTTTAGAGTTTTAAAAATAATTTTAATAGGTTTTAATTTTTAGAAAATTACTTTTAAGTCTTCTAATAATATAATTTGAGTAATTATTCAATAAAATCATATTTTTGACATTTGAATTAATTAAATTTAATTTTAGGGCTTTAATTAGCATTTAAAATTAATTATTTAATTAATAAAAGGTTTTAAAATATCTTTATTGGATTTTTGTCTTTATTTATATTATTTTAGACTTGTTTTAGTCTTTTTAATCTTTTTCTTGATTTTGTTTTTGGTTTTAATAATTTTTAATTTTAGTAATTTTTCTACGGTTTTACGTTTTCGTTTTTTACGACATAGTGTAATTTCCAAGAAACCGTCATTCCATCTTCTTAATATTAATCTCAAAGAAATACAAGTTAATTCACGACACCATACCTCCTTGGGAAACGAATCTTTCATCTCTTTTTAAGTGATTGAGGGTCATTAGTGCACGGTTTTCCTAAACCGTCACTCGATACTTACCGCTCATATTTAGTTGCTTGTTTTTCCTAAAGCAAGTTATCTAAATTTACCGCAATCAGTGCCTTCGTCTAGTGTTCTCACAAATCTCGAATATGATCATTTTAGAAGCAAACAAATGGGTCACTTGCAAGAGATAGAAAACTTAAGAGCAAATATGTCTAATGAACTTAAAGAAAAGGAGTTAGTGGTCACTAATTTTCAAAAACTTCAAACTGATTTTGAATTACTCGAATCTAAGAAGACTGAAATGGAGATTAATGCTACTAATAAGATTAGAAGTCTAGACTACTTGCTGTTAAGACAATACGCTGCTTCACAACTAGTTCACTTATTTGATGCTTCGTTTAGAGAGTTTAACTTATCTCGTCTAAAAGGCCTTCCCCCTAATCCACGATATGCAAAACAAGCTTTAAGACATAGTCCTAGACTTTATAATGCAACTCAATTAGGATTGGCTTTAGACCCGATTGTTTTTCCCAATGATCGAACAAGTAAGGTTCTAGTTGATGAGGATCGGTCATACAATTCAGCAAAATATCCCGATTGTGATTATTTTAAAATGAACAAGGAGCTTGCAAAAACTGATTTTAGAGTTCGCTTCCATATGGATAAAGATCTCATCACAGCACCAACCTACATGATAGAGGAAGAAAGCCCTAGTACATTTCCTACACTTGTCAACATGGAAGGTCCTAAGGAAATTCCAAAGAATCTTCCACCTGTTAGCACTGTATGGTTAAACTTGAAAGAGATTAACCGTTACTTTACTAACTTTGACAAGGTCATTTTGGAATGTACGACTTCAAATGGCTTAAACGCCGGAGAATGGGCTTTCGAACACATGAACGAGGTGTTTAAAACTAAGATCAATCCGTTTGTCGAAAGTCTAAAAGGAAGTTTTGCATCTCTTAAGGAAAATCTTCAGTTTGAAATTGGGGAAGTTCAAAAAGTGTTTTATGAAATGGACACTGCTTACGAACTGCAACTAATTGAAAAGGAAAAGATTTCAACCGAATATGACCGATTCTTGTCCGAAGTAATCTCGTGTGATGTGCTTACTATTGTAAATGTTAATTATTCGAATGAGCTTACATCTGTTGTGATTAATTGTGATGCTGTGAATATTTGTGAGGATATTTGTGATGATGTTTGTAATCTTTCTGTAAATGTTGCTGAAAATGTAAATGAGGTAGAAAATCATTCTTGTCACGAATCTAACGCTGAGTTTTTAAAGCTACAAGATTCTTATAATTTACTTTCACAACGCTTTAATCAACTAGAACAACATTGTATATCTTTAGAATTAAAACAACAAAATCAAAATGAAAATCTTTTGATATCAAATGTTTGTGAAAACGGTGTTGAGAATAGTGACAAGATGATTGCAATTGTTAAGACATTAGAGGAAGAAATCATGAGATTGAAGAGAGAGGTATCATCAAAGGAAACATTAAGAATGGAACTAGAGGCTGCAGAGTCTAAAAACCAGGTCTTAGAAATTAGACTATCAACTGTTCTAGGGGAGATGGATCGGACGAGGCAGGGACTATCCGCTCTTTATGGTTCACTAGAAGAACGCTTCGCTTTTAATGCGGCACAGCAACAATATTATGTTGAACAACTGAACCAAAAGTGCAAAGAAATCTCTGACTTGAACATCCTGCTCATAGACAAAAATATGGTTTTGGCTGAGTTAAAGGAGACACTTCTTCTCACCCGACAAGAAGTTGTTGATAACTTAGCTACCGACTCTGCACCGTCCACTAGTGCTCCAACAACCAAGAAAGTAGTGCTTTATAAGAATCCGCTTCATAAGAGAAACCAGCTTACCTATGATGATTATATGAGGAACGCCATTAAGCATGTCGATCTTCTTAGGGATATTGTAGACGATCTTTATGCCTTAGATCCCTTAAGTAGCGACTATTATTCGGCTCATGAATATGTTAAGCGAGTTCAATATTGCTTGGCTTATTTGCAATACATAGGTACACCAGGTTCTGCACTACTTAACAATAGGCCCATTGCTGTCACTCCATTTAATAAGACTCCAGGAGCGAAACCGTCATTGGCACAATCAAGTAAGACACCTTTAAAATCTACTGCTAATGTTCCCAATTTGCCTTCTACAGGATTAAAAGAGACTACTAAGGCTAAAGGATCGCCACTCAAGAAAGCTAAGATCAAGCCCTCCACTAGTAGTGCCACAAAGAAGAAAGTAGAAGTCCACAATAGGAATGCTAGTTCAGTTTTAAATAAAACGAATCATGTTAAGACTAAAAGCTCTGCGCCTGTGCAGCAGCCTAAACCATTCGTGAATTCTGATTTAAATTGTTGGAATTGTAATGAATGTATGTTTTCCCAGCGTCATGATTTGTGTCTGATTGATCACGTTAATGAAATGAATGCTATTAAGAATGGTCTTGAATGGAAGCCAACGGGTAGAACTCGTGCCCAAGTTGGCTGGCAATGGCGTCCCACTGGTAGGACCTTTACTCTCGATGGTAAAATGTGCCCTTTAACTAGGAATGCATCCATTGAGGTTAGGACTGAGCGTCCTTTAGTTAGGAACACTCGCACTCAAGTAAGGAAACAGCGCCCTTTAATTAGGTCAGCCCCCACTATAGTGCCTATCAGTGTAGAAATACCTCAGGATTTGAGCCAATTAGAATCTACACCACCAATTAAGAAGAAAAAGGCTAGGAAATCTAAGAAACCTAGAGTTAGCAAATCTAAGATTATTAAATCTGTACCTGCTAATAACAAGGAACACTCAGATTCCGATACCTCTACATTGTCTTTGTGTGGTGATATTTTCAGGTGGTCCAAATCATCCTGTGGTATTTGGACTCCGGTTGTTCAAAACATATGACCGGAAATCGCTCGATGCTCCAAAATTTCGTCAGCAAGTTTCTTGGTACGGTTAAATTTGGGAATGATCATATAGCAAAGATTATGGGGTATGGTGAATATCAGATTGGAAACGTGACGATTTCTAGGGTATACTATGTAGAAGGTCTTGGTCATAACTTATTCTCAGTAGGACAGTTTTGTGATTCCAACCTTGAGGTTGCTTTTCGACAACACACTTGTTTCATCCGCAACTTGGAAGGAAAAGATTTGTTGAAGGGATCTCGTGGTGCAAATCTTTACACTTTGTCCTTACAAGACATGATGGCCGCTTCTCCAGTATGTCTTCTCTCTAAAGCTTCTAAGACTAAGTCATGGTTATGGCATCGCAGATTATCTCATCTTAATTTTGATGCTATTAATCATCTGGCTAAAAACGAGTTAGTTCGTGGTCTTCCCAAGCTTAAATTTCACAAGGATCATTTATGTTCCGCGTGTTCAAGGGGAAAAGCACCAAGAAATCTTACAAACCCAAAGCTGAAGACACTAATCAAGAAAAACTTCATCTTTTGCATATGGATCTTTGTGGACCGATGAGAACTGAAAGTGTGAGCGGTAAGAAATTCATTCTCGTCATTGTGGATGATTTCTCAAGGTTTACATGGGTTAGATTTCTACGTACAAAGGATGAAGCTCCGAAAGCTATCATCACTTTTCTGAAGTTCATTCAGGTACGTTTGAATACCACTGTCCGCCGTATTCGTACAGACAATGGTACAGAGTTCGTCAACCAGACTCTTCGTGATTATTATGAAGGAGTTGGTATATCACATGAAACATCCGCTGCACGCACTCCACAACAAAACGGTGTCGTTGAAAGACGGAATCGTACACTTATGGAAGCTGCTAGGACCATGCTTATTTATGCGAACGCTCCATTGTTCCTGTGGGCAGAGGCTATTTCTACTGCATGTTTCACCCAAAACCGTTCTATCATTCGGAAACGCCATGGAAAAACACCTTATGAGCTTCTACATGACCGCAAACCCGATGTTTCATTTTTCCATGTGTTTGGTGCTCTGTGTTATCCAAACATCAATAGTGAGAACTTGGGTAAGCTTCAACCAAAAGCCGACATAGGTATTTTCATTGGTTACTCACCGTCCAAAAGAGCATACCGAATCTATAACCGTCGTCTTGGCAAGATTGTAGAAACTATGGACGCAGATTTCGACGAGCTGACAGCGATGGCTTCTGAGCAACACAGCTCTGAACCCGCGCTTCATGAGATGGGACCCGGTGCTATAAGTTCCGGATTAGTTCCCAACAATCCTACTTCTACATCATTTTTACCACCATCAAGGCCCGAGTGGGATAAACTGTTTCAACCGTTGTTTGATGAATTCTTCGATCCCCCGACTGATGAAGTTCCAGTACCTGTAGTAATTGCTCCAATACCTGAAGTGGTTGCTCAAGTTAATGAACCTTTATCTAATGCATCTACAATTCACATTGAACCGGATGCACCTTCACCAAGTGATTCTCAAACTACACCTGAATCATCACCCCTACTTGTGCCTAATGATGTGGAAGAGGATTCTACTGATCACGACTTGGAATATGCTCACTTGCAAGAGCTTCCTTTCTTTGGTGTAGCGATCCCTGAAAACCCTTCAGCCGCGTCTACCTCAGAAGAAGCTCCATCTATTGTTCACTCCAGACCAACTAGGATTGAAAACCATAGCACTAAATGGACAAAAGATCACCCAATTAGGAATGTTATTGGAGATCTAGATCGACCAGTCTCTACACGCCATCAATTACAAGAGAGTGCACTTTATTGTTACTTTGATGCATTTCTCTCTGAAGTTGAACCCAAAAATTGGCAGCAGGCTATGACCCAATCATCTTGGATTGAAGCTATGCAGGAGGAACTCAATGAATTCAAACGACTTGAAGTATGGGAATTGGTTCCTCGCCCTGACAAGGTTAACATCCTTACTTTGTTATGGGTTTATAAGGTTAAACTTGATGAGATGGGTGCGGTATTGAAGAATAAAGCAAGATTGGTCGCTAGAGGATATAAACAAGCCTTGGGTATAGACTTTGAGGAATCTTTTGCTCCTGTGGCTAGATTGGAGGCGATTAGACTATTCCTTGCGTTTGCTGCTCATATGAACATGATCGTCTATCAAATGGATGTGAAGACGGCATTTTTGAACGGTGAACTAAGGGAAGAAGTTTATGTCAGTCAACCGGATGGGTTCGTCAGTACGGAGTCTCCTAACCATGTGTACAAGCTTAAGAAGGCTCTTTATGGGTTGAAACAAGCTCCACGCGCGTGGTATGATCTCCTGTCAACATATCTCATGTCGGAAGGCTTCTCCAAAGGCAAAGTGGACCCCACTCTATTCACTCTCAAGGAAGGCAACGACATGCTTCTGGTACAAATTTATGTTGATGATATAATTTTTGCTGCCACTAACATAGAATTGTCTAAACAATTTGAGAAGATAATGTCCACACGCTTTCAGATGTCGATGATGGGAAAAATCTCATTTTTCTTAGGATTACAGATTTCTCAGAATCCCAGAGGCATCTTTATTAATCAATCCAAATATGCTCTAGAATCTCTTAAGAAATATAACTTTGAGAATTGTGACCCCGTAGACACTCCAATGGTGGAGAAATCCAAGTTAGATGAAGATAGGGATGGGATTATTGTCGATCCGAAACTTTACCGTGGAATGATCGGCACCCTTCTCTATCTGACTGCTAGCAGGCCTGATTTGCAATTTGCTGTATGCATGTGTGCCCGGTATCAGGCTCGGCCTACCGAAAAGCACCTACATGTTGTGAAAAGGATCTTTCGGTATCTAAAAGGAACACTTCATCGTGGTCTATGGTATCCGAAAGATTCCTCGATTGCTTTAATAACATACGCAGATGCCGATCATGCTGGATGTCAAGACACGAGGCGTAGCACGTCTGGATCTGTACAACTCCTTGGAGATAGATTGATCAGTTGGTCTTCAAAAAGGCAGAAAATCGCTGCAATATCAAGCACGGAGGCTGAATACATCGCATGTCCGGTTGTTGTGCTCAAGTCCTTTGGATGAGATCACAATTAACTGACTACGGTCTTGGATTTAACAAAATCCCGATGTATTGTGACAACAAGAGCGCCATTGCCCTTTGCTGCAACTATGTTCAACACTCCCGGGCCAAGCACATAGACATTCGCTACCATTTCATTAAGGAGCAGGTGGAGAACGGAGTGATCGAGCTGTATTTTGTCACTACTGAGTACCAGCTGGTGGATATGTTCACCAAAGCCTTAGATCGAGGACGAATCGAGTTTTTGATTGATAAGCTTGGTATGAAATCATTCACTCCAGCGACTCTCAAAGAGTTGGCAGAAGAATCAGCTGAATAGTCGTGGTAAACTATTCAGAGTATCCTTTGGTTGTGATCATGTATATTATCGTAAATATATAAACCACAAAAAGAAAATACAAAAATATAAAACCAACAAAAACCATAAAAAATATAAAACCTAGAAAAACCATAAAAATTATAAATTCAAGAAAAACCAAAAATATTTTTCGTTTTAAATCGGGCATGTCTTTTAGTACGGTAATATTTACGGCCTTAGAAATGTCGATCAATATTGACACGGTGCCATAAATAGAGTCCGTATAAAAGTTGTACATTTTTAAAACATGCCCATTATGGCTTGTAGTTATTTCAGACTGCAACCCGGTTTTCATATTAAAGTCACGTATTTCCTTAGAAAACGTTGGCTCAGAACGGGAATTAATTTTCTCGGGCGTGATTTACAAGCCAAATCATGCAAAGGGATCAAGTTTACTTTATAACTTGGTCTGACACGAATTTGTGTACGTCTCAGTGCATTAATTTGTTAAAATAAGAGAAATCTTATTAAAACCACGAATCAAAATTTTTCAAAGATATAAATTGGAAATGCTTTCATCACTATTTGATTCTTTAAACAATGACTACAGCTCTTTAAATAGAAAACGGGTCATTGTTTAAGGGGGAGAAAATAGTAAAATCATCTTCGTCATTAACATTGATCTTCAAAAGTGATTGTGAAAATTAAGGGCTTCATGGTAATTGAGTGGTTTTGCTTTAGAAAACGACTTGTGATCGTTCTAAGTGATAGGCATGGCTTTTAGATCTTGAGGATATGCTAATAGATGCGTTTGCTAAGTTGTGTAAGTTAAACAAGGGTTAAGTAAAATGAAAAAAGTAATAGACAAAACAAAGGAAAGGAAAGAGAAAATGTAGGGACTAAAGGTGTTATATAATGAATCTAGTCAAATTTTTGACCTAAGTCAAAAACAAAACCTCCCCGCCCCTTCCTTTCACTGTTTATCATTCATACTTGCCGCCATTGTTACACACACACACAAACTCTTTCAAACATCTCGTCTGATCATTCCTTCCTGTTCATTTGCTAAATAAGGTAACTAACATCAACATTTAACTTATAAATTCGTCTAAATCATCATTAATATCCCCTTAATTGTGTCGGATAATTAACTAATTATCAGATTTAGGGTTTATTCCAATTTAGGCTAAATTGATTAGGGATTTATGGTGGGATTTGCTCGGAATAGGTTAAATGATGTTTAAAATGCCTTAGTTTGCCTTAGAAACTCACAAACGCGCTAGAATAAACATCTGAGATTCGTTTGTAAAAGTTCCGGATGAACATGGTTTAGAACTTCCGAATGAAGGATTTCTTCTGAAAAACTTCCGAATGAGGAAGTTCCGAATGAAGAACTTCCGAATGAAGGAAGTTCCGAATGAAGAACTTCCGAATGAAGGAAGTTCCGAATGAAGACCTTCCGGATGAAGGAAGTTCCGAATGAAGAACTTCCGGATGAAGGAAGTTCCGAATGAAGAACTTCCGAATGAAGGAAGTTCCGAATGAAGAACTTCCGAATGAAGGAAGTTCCGAATGAAGAACTTCCGGATGAAGGAAGTTCCGAATGAAGGAATGTTCCGGATGAAGGAAGTTCCGAATGAAGAACTTCCGGATGAAGGAAGTTCCGAATGAAGGAATCTTCCGGATGAAGGAAGTTCCGAATGAAGAACTTCCGGATGAAGGAAGTTCCGAATGAAGAACTTCCGGATGAAGAAGTTCCGAATGAGGAGAAGTTCCGAATGAGGAAATGTTCCGGATGAAGATGTTCCGAATGAGGAAAAGTTCCGGATGAAGAGTTTGATTATTCTTGTTTGCAAGCTATCTATGTACTTGTTGTTTTATCTTATGAAATGTGTTATGCTTAGAAGTAAGAATGATATATATCTATCTGTTTTTGTGCATCAACCTTTCATGTCTTATCTTAAGCAGATAAAATGACTAATCCAACAGTACAAGCTATCCAAGAATCTAGAGAAGCCGATATTGCTAAAGCCCGAACCCTTAAGTTTATACCCAACAACTATAGGCTGAAGCAAGTCTCTAAATCCACTCACCATGGTTTTAAGGTCGCCATAGCCATTCTTGATAACTCTCATTTCAAGAACGCCCTTAGGAGTACAGCCTCGGTGCCTTATGAGTATATGTTTGAATTTTGGGCAACCAAGGAAATCACTTCGAACAAGATCACCTTCACCATCGACAACAAGCAGCAGACACTCACCGTTTCAGACTTCCGTAAGATTCTTGGTATACGGGATACACCCAAGGGCATGTCTTTCTCAAGGGATCCTAATAAAGATGAACTCGTGGAGTTATTTGACGCACTTGGATGTCCAGAAATACGAGTTGCATCTGAGTTTACAACTGCTAAGGTGGGACAACCTTGGAGAGCGTTGATGGGTATTCTCAGTAAATGTCTTACGCCAAAAACGAGTGGCCATGATGCTTTGCGCAGTCCGATAATGAACCTCTTCTATGGCATGTACAAAGCTGCAAATTCAGATTATGCTTTGTTGATATGGGAAGAATTCACCTTTCAACTCTTCTACAACAAGAAGCTGAAGACAAACTTCTTTCCTTATCCCCGGTTTATTAAGCTGATCATAAATTATTTTATGAAGCTTGATGCTACTATTGATAGGCGTGCAGGAGGTCGCTATCACACCGAAGAAGCTGATGATACTGTAGATCTGAGGCATGAAGGACCGTCTATTGGTATGATTCCGGGTCCTGTTCCTGATTACCTTCTATCTGATAAAATCAAAGGTTCTGCAGATTACAAGCTACTACAATTAGAAATCCAGAGGCTGAAAGCAAACCTTCAAACTGGAGAAGACTCATCCACAACGGTTAAGAGTAAAGGTAAACGCAAACAACCAGCTGCGTTACCTGAACCCGAACCCAAGAAGAAGAAGTCAGAGGGTAAGAAGGGAAAGGGTAAGGCTGATGAGATGGCTTTACGTGATGAAAAAGATATTGTTGATCCTACTATGGATAAAACCGAGAAACGAATGATGAAGATAGCAATTAAAAGGAGTAGGAAAGATACAGGCGGTAGTGGTTCAGGTGCAAGGGTAGATATTGAGGATGAATACGAGGAACCGGATGATGTTGATGAGTTTGGGTCACCTGAACACTATTCCACTTCGAAGGAGCCATCAATCCCTATTTCAGCAAGTGTGGAAAAGGAACCTGTTGCTCCTACGATCGTGGTGTCAACTCAACCCTTAACAACTCAACCTCCACCCATACAACCTTTACCAACCCGACCGGCTTCAACACCATTTCTTCCACCACCCATAATCCCCATCCTTAGTACAGCAGTAACAACCGAGCCCCTCCGGTCAACCCAAAGCAGCTCTGCAACATCTGCAATGGCTGCATTAGTGATGGCCGAGATGTTTGATACTAACAAACGCGAAATGGATGAACTTCGCCAAGAGTTGCAAAGACGAGCTCAGAGGGAAGAAGAATCTAGGCAAGCCCAAGAGGAGATGATTGCTAGGTTCGCTTCAGATATGGAGTTGACTAGAAAAGCACATGCAGAAGAACTTGCTCGGGTTAAGCAGGCTGAGGCTGATAAGCATGCTGCACGTATTACCAGACTTCAAGCGATGAGGGATAAATATAAGGAACAAAAAGAAGCACTTGAAGCATCTGTGAAAGAAAGAGTGCAAGAATCCGTTGAATCCTTAATGCCTAAACTTCGCGATGAGTTGAAGACACTTGCTGCTGACAACTTGATGGTCAAATCATCCAACCCTTCAGAAGCCGCCTATAAGATTGCTTATGACCTGATGGATTTTGAATTGAAGAAGATCCTTAAGGCTCGTATGGTGGAACTTGGGTCGTATGATAAGTCGAGGATTCAACGGGCTCTATATAAATCCCTGAATGATGCTATCATGGAGGATGATAGATTATTCAAGACGTTTGGAAGTGTGGTACCATATCACATCTTACCTGAGGAAGAAAGGGAAGAAAGTGAAGAAGAGGGTACGGGTGAAGAAGAGGAAGAAGAAGAAGAAGAAGGTGAAAAGGATAAAGACGATGACGAAGGTGGTGATGATGATGAGGATGATGAGGATGATGACGAGGATGATGATGATGATGGCGACGATGGTGGTGATGAGAATCAGGAGAGTGTTAGGGATAGTAACGGGGATGACAATCAGGATGATGATGGGGGTGAACAGCCGAAAGAGGGAGACAAGGTTACCAGCTCCAAGAAAACTGCTGCTAAGACTGGAACCAAGTCCACAAAAGATGCAGCACAGAAGGACAAATCGACATCCTCGGAATCAAGACGAACTAAGTGGCGCCACGATGTGAATGCCACTACAGCGTCTTCGGCTCCCGGTATCTCTATCGCTGTATCTTTACCTATTACCACTAACCCCATTAGTTCTGTTGTTGTTCCTCCTGTGATTGCAGAATCAGTGACGGAACCCGAAGCTGCACAACACTCCCCAGTTCACGACACTGCCGAAATGCCTGAAACTGAACCAGTAGATGTTCGCACTTCCACTCCTCTACAACAAGCACAACAATCTACGGTTCCTGAACCAAGCATTCGTGCCTGGGAAGACACGTTGGAGATAGACGAGTCTGCACCACCACAAGCTTGGATCACGGCAGCAGCACAATATGATCCGATCACAGATGCTGACAAAGATGTGCTGTATCTCCGTATCCGAAGTCCGATTGACTTATGTGCATTTCTTGCTCATGAGTATAAGACTTCGGTTACTCCATCCTTGGTGAAGAAAGCACTGAAAGATAAGAGACTGCGTGCCAAAACCCGATTACCCCGAATGGAGCTCGAGTACTATGCCGATGAAATCCTGAAGGCTCTGAAAACCGTTCAACGGCCAGGACTTCATGAATCAGAAAGAGCTCCACCTCCAATGGATCCTGCTCAAGATAATCAGATTACTCTTGACTTCTTCGTCACCAATGATCTTGAGTATCTTATGAAGGGGTCTTCAAAGTACGCAACATCCCTGAATTTACTGAAAGCTGCCAACTGGGGGACAATACCCTTCATCGAGGAAAAGGTAAATCGACTCTGGGTCCCAAAAATGAATCGTAATTATGATATGTATGCTGTCATAGGTGCATCTCATTGGGACGAACGAGTCCGAAGGGCGTACAGGGGTTGCTGCTTGGTCAATTCTGGAAGCAATGTTAGATCCGACATCCGCATCTCCAGCATCTTAGGAATGAAAACTGAAGCCAAGAACGGCTACTATCATGTGACGGAGATTCGCTTGAAAAGGGAGGATGACAGGGAATACAAAATCCAGCAAGGAGATTTTTCCATCATTCGCCTTGAGGATATCGAAGACATGCTGCTTCTAATGACCCGAGATCAACTCACACACATTCCTCGTGAAGACCTGATTGCTTTGAATACAGCACTTCGTATGTTCACACGAAGCGTTGTCATCAAGTCACGAGTTGAAGACCTTCAGTTGGGAGTCGAAAGCTATCAGAGGAAGCTCAACTTAACCCGTCCTGTGAGTCAAGTGCTACCTCAACATGTAGAAAGATGTCCCTATACCGGCATTTCTGTCCCGAATTCCGGCATTTTCTACTTGAACAGTCGAGGTTTGATGAAGTTTATGAGGGTGGGTGAGCTTCACAAGTATAGTGATGGAACTCTTCTACAAGTCAGAGGAAAGTTGGAGCGTCTGAACTCGGGTGGGACTTTGCCAGAGATGACGGAGGATTGGCATCCGGGTTACCGGCAGATGGCAAAGTATGTGATCAAAAAGATCGATCAAAAGCTCCGTGAACGTAGATTGATGAGGAGCTTGGAAAGATTCGTGGGTGGAAGACCGTATTTAGTGCACCACAAGCTACTGCAACGATCCATCTAATGGGTTGTACATTTCAGGTCACTTTATATTGGTTTTCAATTGTAAATATGTATATTTGTGAATAATGTGCTTGTATGGCTTGCTGTAGTGTTAAGGTATGACAATTTTTCAAGAATTTCTCACGAGATTCTAAATCTTTCAAAATATGTCATACCAAAGCACTACAACTATCCCTTATTAACTTAAGGGGGAGCAATAACTTGTTCTATGGCCAAAACATCGATTTCATTTTTACCCAAAGACCGGTTAATCCATTCAATATCCCAAATATTAATGGTTAACATTTTGGATAAGGGGAGAAAATGGGATTAAGGAGACGTAAGTGATACTTGGCTAAAAGATGAAAAAGACTTAAAGATTATCCAACTTAATATGTGTAAAGCACGTGTTAAGGGGGAGCGTTTTTGATGAAAAAAACACCTAAGGTACAAAACTTTTGATTTCAATATCACAAGTACTTTAGGTGATTTTCAATGATTTTTCATGGTGGCAATTCCTTCCCAAAACACGCTTAATTCACGACGGATGTGGTGACAAAAGGGTGGTAGGAATAGGTTTAGTCCAATGATTCATCAGAGCCGATGGAATCTTCCCAAGGACAATTCCCTAGATAGAATTAGAAGTCCTAGGAAAGATGGAGAAAGAATGTGAACGTAGCTGAATGCCGACCAAGTACTTAAGCTAGCACTGGAACAATCACAACAAGGTGCTAGTGATGACGTATTGGTAAGCATTGAAGGGGTTGAAGAATGAAAAAGAAATGTAAAGATAAAGGGTGTAAAGAAAGAAGCCCTCCTTACAACTTTAGGCAGAAACCGGGTCAATACATATGCTATTGAGGTCATTTTTGTTAATGATTCTCGGTATTGAAGAAAGACATCATGGACCCAGTGATGCAATGCACAACCCTTCCCCAGCTAACTCAAATATCTCTCAAAAGGTATTTGTTTTAATTACACGGAGATCAACACGTTATCTATTGGTTTATTCACTCCGAATAAACTGGTATTGAAAAGGTGGCACTCCTCTCCAGCTATCGCTCACTAAATCAAAACGCACAATCGAGTCTAGAGCCAAGAGATCATCAAAAGTCTCATTAGGACACTTTCCATTTATTCCTTGCTTTCTCACACACTGTGAAAAGTAAGAGATTTTCATGAGTCCTACGCAATATTCTTGTAATATTGCCAGAACATCCGAGTAATACGTAAGTATTACAATGAAGATGGAAATCCTGCTTGAGCCAACATCAAACAAGCTCATGGTAGGTTACACGTGCGGTTCTTTTAGAACCAATCTTGTGAAAAACTGGAAGGTAACAGTGGTTTAATTCTTAATTGAACTTAAACTCGTTCCAGGCCTCTTCGCATTATCATATGATCTTGCCAGAACACTCAGAGTGACTCTTTATTGACCACAGTGACGAGTGGAAATCCTTCTAGTGTCAACATCAAACAGCACTTGGTAGGTAACGTGCAAGATTCTTTATGAATCGAGCTCGTGACAACTGGAAAGCAACGATGGTGAAAATCTTAATTGAAATTCACTTGTTCCAGGTTTCATGAATTGACGGCTTTTAATCACAAGGATATTCTATCCAAGTGATTCACTCTTTATGTTCGCAGTCAGCTTTGGACGGTCGAATAAAGAGAACGGGTTCACCCGCGAAATCCTGTCAGGAAGTTACTTAATTGAAACTATCCGTCACGGGTACGATATATAATATCGTCCAACGGTCTTCACCGACCGGAGGTAAAATGCTACCGAATTAGAATAAAATGTTCAAAGCCATTTTATTCGTGTCGTTGCTGTGTACCTGCTAAAGACGGTAACGTTGCTGAGTACCTGTTGAAGACGGTGGCGTTGTTGTGTACCAGTGAAGACGGTGGTGTTGCGGTGTACCTGTAAAAGTCGTTCCCACATGCTTATGTCTTTTGCAACAAAAAATTCAAGAAAGTACAAGATGAAGTCTTCCGCTGTATCAAACTCTGAAGCTTTCAAGAATCCAACAAAAAGACGTAAGTGTGTGGAACATGAAGTCACGAGGAGGCAAAGTTCACAAGAAAGGCAAAGATCGCACGTGAAAGGCCAAAGAACAATGCTCTCAAGTCAAAGCCAAAAAGATCAAACCAACATATTCACAACAAAAGAAAGAAAAGAAGAAAGGACTACGAGCTAAAGAACGAAGACTTAGTATAGTATGCTAGGTTTAGAACTTTGTAACGTGGAGTGACCTCCCTTAGGGGGAGATTGTTAGAAATACGTTTGAACGTATATTAGAAGTATCGGTCACTCCACAATATGATTTATGTTGTAATAGCTCGTAGTTAGTAATTAGTTATTATTTGCTTATTAACTTAAGTAAGAACCGGTCCATGGGCTTGTCATGGACCGGCCCAAGTCCACTTATGACTTGGAACTATAAATACCCCTTTCCACCATGGAAAGGGGTTGGTTGTTGTCATTTCTTGTTTTCCACTTAATAAAATTCACATAGTTTCTCTCACTTTCTCTCTCTAACTTTCTCTCTCTAGAAATCAACAAACCCCTTCATAGATTCATTGATTATCAACATTCTACAAAAAGGATTTCAAGGGTTATTTTTGCCATTTTTGGATAATTCAAGGGCTGATTTTGGACAATGTTGATCTTCCAAGGTCTTCATTGTAACTTTGACTTCATGAGGGACCATTATTGGCAATTTTGATTTGTTGAGGGACTAAACTTGCCAATTCTTCAAAGTTGAAAGACCTTTTGTGTAATTTTGACAAACTTAAGGGACCAAACTTGTAATTATGAATATACAAGGGTTTTAAGTGTCATTTCTTCAAAGAATGAGGATCAATCTTGTTTGTCTTCAAGTCTTCAAGGTATTTTGTTGAGAATTCCATGATTAGGGCCCGGTTCTTTGTACGGCTTCGTTTCTCGTGTCCGTTTTTCTTTGTAACTTGTGATCTTTTGTCTTTTTTCACGATATCCATACTTAAAATACACATGTAAACAAACACAAGCATATATATGGTATTTTTATGACATTTTATGCATTTAAAGCCCGAAAAGAACGATGAGATCATGTATAAATGCCATCTCATCAAAGTTCTTTAAGAATGACTGCAGAACAGTTTTCATTTAAGCGTGTGTTGGCGAGCTCAACCAGCTTTTCCTTCTTGTTAAGCAATTCCTTGAATGCGTTGACAAATTTTGGCATGTGGACAAGTGCTTCAATAAGGCTAATGTTGCAGTTCATTTGAGAGATCATCTTCAAATATTTCGACACTTTAATGTCATCCTTAGTGTGCAATTTAGCCTTGCCTAAGCGAGCTGGATAAGGAATATTGGTTTTAGGTGGTGAAGGTGTAGGTGTAGCAGGTAAAGGTTGAGATGTTGAAGGGTGAGATGTTGAAGGGTTCTTCGTGGGTACATCGTCATGACGAGGCGGATACGATAATGGTGTACTAATACTAGGTGTAGGAGTAGTATGGATAAATGGTGGTGGAGGAGGTGTAGATTATGGGGGCGGGATAGGTGGTCCTACTAAAGTAACTCCACTATGGGTAGTAATAGCACTCACATTCGCTCGCGGATTGGTGACGGTGTTTGAAGGTAGAGAACTCGAAGAAGAGGGTTGAGTAGTGGGTAAGAAACTAGCCAGCATATTCTTTTGAAGGTAGAGAACTTCAAATCATTCGTTTGATTGCTGAAGGAGGATTGAATATTATCTCGAAGCTCGGTTCTGATGTCATTACCTTGCTTGGTGATATCCCCTTTCAAATTGATAATTTGGCTCAGTAGATTCTTGATTTGCTCTCCTTGGGTTCTCATTAAAGCTTCAACATCTTGATTCATGGGTGGGGCTTGTTGATCGGGTGGGTGATAAGGATTAGAAGCTCTAGGTGGGATTTGGTTGCTTCTATTGTAATTGTTGTTGGGGTTTTGGTTTTGAGGAGAAAAACCGGGTGAAAGGTAGTTGTTTGATCGGTAACTCAGCAAATTTCTATCCCCTTGAGGTCGGGCTTGATAATTTTCCGGTGAATAATTACCATAAGCCGCATACACATTTTCTGGATTGCCTTGAGTGGAAAGATAATCATTGTATGAGTGAGGACCGCCGCATGTCTCATAAGGATTGGCTACCGCTTTAACTTGTTGTTGGTTTGTAGCGAGAAGCAAGATATTTTTGTTCATTTCGGCCATCATGCGGGTGAATTCGGTCATGTTGGGGTTTGCTGAAGTAGAAGAAACACTGACTCTCGGGTTGTTCCTTGAAGAAGTGGAGGAATCCCAGTTTTTGTGGTGAGTAGTCATGTTCTCAATAAGCTCTCTACACTCCTCGGGTCTTCTTTTCATAAATGTGCCACCGGCGGCTGCATTAATCGTATCACGATCTCGAAAAGTCAAACCGTTGTAGAAAGTATCAATTAAGGTCACAGGGAGCATGTTGTGGTTTGGACAACGATCGATCAAAACATTATATCTTTCCCAAGCATCAAAGAGAGATTCATCGGGTTCTTGCATGAAACCGCTGATTTGATTTCGAAGTCTCGTGACCATGGATGGTGGAAAGTAGCGCGACAAAAAGCGTTGAGTCATGTCATCCCAAGTATGAATGTAATTCTTCGGGAGACGATCAAACCATATCTCGGCGTGGTGTGATAAAGTATGTGGGAAGAGTTGAAGGCGAAGAACATCCATAGTAGCACCGGGCAACTTCATGCTTTGAGTGATAGTAATGAATTTGTCGAGGTGTTTGTTGGCATCATCATCAGGCATTCCTCGAAAAGGATTTGTTTGCACTTGCTGGATCATGTGATGCTTCAACGAAAACTCCGGAGCCGTGATTTGCATCGGCGCAATCAGTCCTCCTCGGCCAAACATGGTGGGTTTACAAAGTTCCTCCATTGTCCGAAGATCGGGCTGTTGAAGAACATTGTTGTTATTGTTGAGGTGCGGTGGATTATTGTTGTTGTTCACACCTGCCATAGCTAAATCTTCAGGAGTCTCGGGCTCTTGATAAGTAGAAGATCTAGTACGCATACACCTGCAAAAATAAAAGAAAAAGAAACCAAACACAAAGAGAATATATATACACTATAAAAATAAAATCTTTTTGGATTTTTGAAAATTTTTAATTTTTATAGATTTTTAACAATTTTTAAGCAAGAAAAATAACGCTCACGAATGAACGGATCCCAAAAAGCAACGCGTCTCTCACAGAAAACCGTTTATCTTCACGAAAAGAGCCGGCAGCGGCGCCATTTGATACACGGCTTTTGCCTAGTATAAAAATTATCGTTGTTCCAGTCTCTTCGAATTGATAAAAGTGAACTATGCGACTCAGCTGTCTTTGGTGGAAACAAAAAAAATTTGGTCGTTGTAGTAAAGGGAAAATGTGCAAAACTTAAAAGTAAATGGCAAGAAAAATATAAATCTAAATCTAAGTGAAAATAAATGACAGGAATTTAAAAGCGTGACTAGAAATTAAAAGGTACTTAAAATAAATAACGCGAACTTAAAACTATCTAAGGCAAACTTAAAACACAACTAAAACTTAAACTAAGGCAAGGCTGAAATTAATCTAAGGCAAGTAAACTTAAAGTGCAATTAAGTAAAAAGGCGGGAAAAGTAAAGCTTAAAATTAAAAATTAAAAACTGAAAGTTAAAAGAACCTGAAAACAGCTCATTCGGATTAATCCTTCGTTCGGAATAAATCACTCGTTCGGAATGTCACCTTCGTCCGGAATAATTTCTTCTTCACTTGGAATATTTACCAAAACCCTTCATCCGGAATAAATCCTTTACTCGGAATATGTCACTTATCCGGAATAACCTCTTTATTCGGAATATTGCCTTGGTTCGGAATATTTGATGTTCCAAATGAGCAGCCTTGATTCGGAATATGTTCCGAATAAAGACCTTGATCCGGAATAATTAATTATTCCGAATAAAACTCCTTTGATCCGGAATATCTCCTTGGTTCGGAACTTCCACCAATCTGGAATATTCCGAATGAAGCCTTCGTTCGGAATGATCTTGTTGACCCGGAATAAAATCTTGATTTGGAATATGTTCCGAATGAACTCAAACTCCTAGATTCGGAAAATGTTCCGAATGAACAAACCCTTGATCCGGAATAATTTGATTCGGAATATATCACAACAAAACCTTTATTCGGAATGTTCCGAATGAACAGCTGATCCGGAATGTTTAATATTCCGGATGAACAACCCTTGATCCGGAACTTCTTGAACAACACTTTGATTCGAAATGTGTGGTTGATTCGGAATATCACCTGGGAAAACAGTAATAGTTGCGAAGAACAAGGAGAAACAAATAGACACGAATCTAAACAAAAACTAATTAAATCAACCAAAAGATTAAATCAAACTAATCAATAAACATCTACTAATCATAAACAAATAATCCAAATCAATAAAACTAACAATACTAATCACAATAATCAAAACCCACTTTAATCTATTTTAATAAAAACTCAAAAACATGAACATGAACAATAAAGCATAAAGATTAAGATCAAACAAGAAAGGAAGATAGGAGATTGACAATAAAAGTAAAGATTGACAAGAATTAAAAAGAAACTTACTTGAAATTAAAGGTATTTAAGGTGCAAGACAATGTATTTAAATTGACATGTATTTAAAGTGCAAGGAAAATAAAATGGAAGAACTAATTGTCACTATTAGCCAACAAGTTACAAATGAAATCCTAATGATCTATTTATAGGGGAGGATTAGGGAGGTGCTTAGGAAGCTTCCTCCCCTCTTTCTTCTTTCTTTAATTGCATCATTAGGCCCTTAATCTTCTTAATTTCTTGACTTTAATTACTTTGTCTCGGGATTTCTTTAAACTCGTCTTGTAATTCTTCAATAAATTAGACTTGAGTTCTTCGGCTTTAAGTAAACTTCCGTCTTTTGACTTTTTCTTCGATAAATCTTCAGAATCGGTCTTGGACTTCCGTTCTTTTTTCACTCTTGATTTCTTGACTTCGTCTTTTGTCCCCGTGAATGCCCGTGTTTTCTCCCCTTTTCACCTTTTCGTCCTAAATCACAACAAAAACACAAACCACGCATAATTCTGACATTTACGACATAAAATACACGTTTTGGCCCAGTTATTATTGTAGTTAAGTGGTAAAAAGGATGGGTGTTTACACACCTATCAATAACCCATATGATACTTCAGAAAATACACCCAAAGATCAGAAAACCCCAAAAACTATTTTACTTTTAATTGACAACCCCTATATGCAAGTTATACGAGCATATAATGAAGAAATAAATTTTACACCTCGACACCAAAATTTTCCATCACCTTACTCTAATGATATACCACCACTTATATCTGAAAACTTACCTAAAAAAACCTATGAACAACAACTTAAAAGTATAATACCCTATATGGAAGGAGTTCCTCTCGAGCGTATTGAAGATTTAAAAGATATAGTTGAAGGACTTAGGAAAGGCCGAAGAATTATACAACGAGATTTTAAGAAGTTAGAAGAAGATTTTGAAGAAGCTAAGGCTAAGTTGTGGAAAAGACAAGTGATACAAGATGAAGAAATTGTTCAAGCCCGACAAAAGATTTCTACTCTAGAGTTAGTCATTGAGGACATTTAAATTAGGCATCGAGTCGACACACGAAGTCTTTTTGATACCATCAAAGAACTCAAGAAAGAGAGATGAAGACATTAGACTATTAAGTTGTAAATATTTTTCAACTTTTTGTCTTTTCTTTTATGATTAACATCAAAGCTTGTCATGTAAGTATAAACAGACAAGTTGTTAATAAGTAAAAGTTGCGTTTCTCATCAAATCCTTTTATTTCATACTTATTTTTGAGAAGTAAGAGATCCCTATTTCTTGGTTTTCTCACAGATGATTATGAATTAAATTGCTTTAATTATGGGAAAAAAATATACTTGATAAAGTATATATTATTGGAATTTATGTTATCTTCTATAATGATATCAATCATCAATTGAATATAACTCGAAAGTTTGAAGAAAGAGTAAGGAAACTTTCCAAGTTTTCTAGAAATATTCTATTCTCGGCTTTTGTCTATCAAAAGGATTCTTCTATAGATTATATGATATGTAAAAGAGAAGCTTGTTTTACAAGACGAGTTTTTACATTTTCCGTTATATTCCTCCATTCCATATCATGGAAAAATTATGTTACGATTATGTACGAGTCATATCTTTATAAACCCATTGTAAACTTTGAAATCCTATTTCATAGTTGGATTTATTATGCTCGGATATGAATG
This sequence comes from Glebionis coronaria, assembly GCA_025667525.1. NCBI lineage: Eukaryota > Viridiplantae > Streptophyta > Magnoliopsida > Asterales > Asteraceae > Glebionis > Glebionis coronaria. The sequence continues at coordinate 240,941,203 of CM046877.1, forward strand.
ATAATCAACATAGTAAGTTTCCTATATAAACCAAAAAGATATACCTTGTGTTCAATAAGCATTTATATGTATCAATATACATATGTGACTGATGTAGTCTGATATGAGTATACCTTAGATTCTGAATTATTTTTATTCTTTCCCTTCATTCTAAACCCTAAAAGTATTTGACGAAGAATTAACAATGATGTGACTGCAATCCTGCAAGTACAAATTCTGAAAGAGAAGTAATATTCGAAAGAAGATTCAATGGCTGATTAGTTTCTGATATCCAAGAAAGGAAAGATGTTATCAGTATCACCTGTTGGATTGAAAGAGCCAATTCAGTTTTCCATCAATCGTATTTGAAATTGTAAAGTGAAGCCTGCTATAAGCAGATAGCACTTCGTCAGTTATCTTGGTAAATTTTTTATGCTTAACCCATTGAGATAAAGTAAGTACATAAGATCGCTTGATTAAAATTCAAATATTTCTTAGAAAGATGATCGAGAAGATGAAAAAAGAACTCCGCTATCTAATGATAAAAGGAAATAACCTCGCGACATACACGAGGAACTTTCAAGAGTTATTAGAGTTAGATCCTATTCCATAAAGTCCTTTATCAGAAGATTTTATCATGGAATTATGTCATGGAATTTCATCTGAAATTTCTATCAAGAAGAATCCATCATAAGATTTTGTTAGAAAAGTTATTAAGAAATTTTGAAGAGAGATTACCACTTCCAAAATCCCAATATATCGGAAAAAGTCGTTAACCTTTACCCAAAGAGAGTTGATGAAACAAGGTAATTAAGCACAATCCTGTGCAAAAATAAAAAAAAGCCTTAAGCAAAAATTCAGCAATGAAAGAACGTCTGTAAATTCAAGTAAATTAGAATCCAACCTTCGGTGAGTATGATGAGAATCTTCTTCTGTATAAGAAGTGCACTCTGCATCACACAGGACTTTGCACCATCTGGTGTCGGATTTTAAACATAATAGGTCGTTGGATTGGGAATTCTAAAGGCAAGTGGCCTTATAAGCTATACGTTCGATAGAATTATCATGTATCTTATATACATGTTGTAAGGAATAAAATATCGTCTTCTATTTTAACGTCGTTCGTCTCTAGAAAATCGTATTCTTAGATATTATATACAGAACGTCTTACATATGCCGACGTAAGAAGAAAATTTAAGGGTATAATAAATATGTCAACTGCTAGAATATTTGTTTATATTCGTGTTATGTCGGAAATTTATAAGTCAATGATTTACATCCTATTATTTGATTGAATTAGGACGCTTCTTCAGTCAAATGAATAAATTTAAATCACCAAATTTATGATTTCCTCCTTACATAAAGTTGGATGCATCTTTATGTTAGTAAGAATTTATAAATGGAATTAAGAATATTCGACATAAGACAAGTATAGACCAAATAAAACGTTAAAATACTAAGTGATAAATTACGTATATTATAGTATATTGGAAGATACGTCAATATTCGTCCTATATTGGAAATTTGTAAATACATGGAAGTTGAAGTATTCCATTCAACTCGAAGAAAATTTGAAATCATTATATTATGCTTTAAAGCAGAATATTAAGTCATCTGACTTACTAGTTGAACCTGAATTTCCCCCATGGAAATAGGAAAGAACAATAAGGATTTTGTTACTTTAAGTAGACATGATGCCATCCGGGTCATTGTCAATTATCTTACTAGAACTGCAGGATTTATTCCTATTTAGGAAACTGATAAAATGGAAAACTCTGACAAGGTTATATGTGAAATAATCTATCGACATAGAGTATCAATATCTATCATCTAAGATCGTGACGAGTGTTTCACATCTTAATCCTAAAAGTATATAAAAAATTGATATGTTATACTTAAATAGGTATACTAATGTGTTAAGTAAAAGAACTATCCAAATACTAAACTACATACTCCATGTATGTGTTATAAATTTTGGAAGGACACTTAACATTAGTAAACTTTTTCCCGTATAATAATAGTTATCATGCTAGAATCAAAGCAATACTATTTGAAGCACTCTATCGAAAGAAGTACCATTTACGTATCTTCTTGGCTAAAGTTGGAGATTTTCAACTTACGAGACCCAAGATAGTTCATGAGACTGTTGGAAAAGATTATATTAGAATAGAACTTCGTTGAACGTTAAATTGTGATAATTAAGTATCTGCTGGATTAAAATGGTGAATTGTGAGAATGAACACAATTCTTTTTCTCACTATAAATGAGAAACTACACCATATTAATCAGCATCTAGTTGAAAAGGATCTTTTCTCTATCGATTACCCAAATTAATTTTGAAAAATGCGATAATCAATTCAAGATTTTAAATTGAGTTGTGACATATTAACTTGATTTTCCCAAAGAACTCAGCAATAATCACAATCCTTTCCGTATTTTGGAATCTAAGGAAATGTTTATCTGATGAATCTCTTATCATCCCAGTGAGAGAGTTTCCGCTCAATGATAAACTAAGTTATGTATTGTATTTCTAATTATTGAATTATGAAACCCCGAGAGAGGGTATGAATACGTTTAGAAATGCGAGAATTGTGCTCTTCTTTGTATTATGACATCCCTCTTTATTTAAATCTCACGACGAGATTTCTTTAAGGGGGAGAGACTGTGTGTAAAACCCGCATAAAATACATGAATACATTAAATACACGAAAACACAGATTAATTAAAACTTTATATTTAATTAATACACGACACGTATCATGAATATTTAATGTATAACTCCAAGTATTACGTATATTATTTATGATTAATTACAAGTATTTACGTATAAGAGTATTACATGACAAGAATAAACACGAACGTAAACACGAACACATGTCATGAACTTTAAAACACGACACGTAATTAAACAGGAAAAACGAAAATATAATATGTTGGGAATCTAAACTTGTCAGATTCCCTGATCATAGATGATATGTTGTATTTTTACCCCTTTAGGAAAAGGAAGGTAAATAGGGTAAGTATTAACGAGTAGTTTAGGAAAACCATAAGTTATGACCCAATTAGGTGAGTTCGTTCTCGAGGAGGCTAGTGCGTTGTGTTAAGAATTGAATTAATGTTTGATTTTATTAAGAAGAAAAGAGAAAATAAATTAGAAAAGAGAGAAGGGAAGAAGACGAAAATGGATTAAACTACGACGAAAAAGGCGAAAACGTAAAACCGTAAAACTACAAAAATTAAAATTTTAACCTAAAAATTCCTAAAAATTTCTAAAAATCCCCAATAAAATTCTAAGAGTTTACAAAAAATCAAAACTTGCTAAAACCTTTTAATTAATTAAATAATGACTTTTTAATGCTAATTAAAGCCCTAAAAATCACAATTAATTATTAAAAAGCCCTAAACAAGAATTTATAGTTTGTAAACCTCAAAAATGTCCTAATTAAGCTAAAAACTATTTTTAAAAATTTTAAAACCAAATTAAACTATTTTTAAACACTTAAAAACTATTAAAATCTATTAAAACTTAAATTAATCCTAGAAAATAAATGAAAGGTCTTAAAAAGATTTGGAAAGTTACAAAGTTCCTAATTTAATATCTACAATCTAGGAAAAATGAAAAAAGTAGAAAAAAAAAACTTTCTATTTTTAAGAATAAAATAATATTAAAATATTCAAAAAACTAAAAAGTTTATAAATAAATTCTAAAAAATTACCGAAAATCCTAAATAATGTAACTAGAACAGAAATGCAATCAAAAGTTCCTAAAACCTTTTTATTAATTTTATATTAAATTTTAAAGTTGCCTAAAAACACTAAAATCAAATAAAATTAAAAATTAGACTTTTGGAAAACTTTTTGATATGTAAACGTCAAATATATAAATCAAAACCTAAAAACTATTTTTCAGGATTTTTAAAATGCTTTTTACTATTTTTAATCTACTTTCTAAAAATTAAACTAAAAATAATCCTAATAAATAAATAAATAAAGGGAAAAATATTCTTTTAAAACAGAAAAGTCCTAAAACTAAATACAAGCCTAGGAAAATTGAAATGGTGCAAATAAGCTTAATAAATAAGCTGAAAAAGCCAAAATAAGCTACGGCTTATATTAAATAAGCACAAACAAACACACCTTATGTATTTAACCTTGCAAACTCCTACCAGTCAAAGACCCTAGGGCAACGGTAAGGAGTGTGTGTTATGAGAGGAGTGGCGCAGGTTCGAGTCCTGGCCACGTCCTTTTTGTTCTTTATTGTTATTTTTTTTTAACTTTTAAAAAACAAACTCAGTAACCTTTTAATCTTAAAAACACAAATAACAATCCAAATTATCAAGATTCAAGCAAGAATTGAGCTAAAACGTGCTCAGTTGAGCTTTTATGAACACAATGACCTTTTTACTTTCTTCACTTGTGAAAGTAAAGACAAGAGGAGCTTGTCTGTGTGATTGGTGGTGTTTTTGTGGACAATCAGGCACCCTTGTACTCTTTGAGTACAAGGAGTCAAGCAAACACAAAACTAAACAAGATCAAACACAAAGTCACACCAAATTGCACACAAATGGGTTGCTGATATGCTTAGTAGGTCTGGGGGGTATTTTGCTGATACAAAGTGCACACAAGAGAGATTCAAGTCCTCAAATCCAGCATACAATCAAACCAAATAGCAATCAATCAGTTCACAAACCTTAAACAACCCTACTTCTAGCAGATTTTCAAATTGGAGGCATAATCAAACACAAATCCTATGCAAATCAAAGACTTACTGATTTTTTTGACCAAGTTCAATATTTTAGCATACCAAAGTGTTCAAAACCTGTCCAAATTGAAAACTAAGTACTAGTACTAGCTAATAACAAGTAAATGAGTGAAATCAACAGGTTTTAACACACAAATTTCCAAAGAAACTCAAGTGAATATGCAGATCCAAACACCCCTTAAAAACTGATAAACACAATTAAACAAAGCAAATCTCTTTTAAGCTACACCAAACTGATTCAAAAAGCTTCTATCATGCATATCAATCCTAAACAAGCATCATCCAACACTTCAAACAACACTTAACCATATTTCATGTAAAATCATACAAATATCAAATTTTAACATAAACTGAAAATGAAATGGAAAATAGAAACTACCTTAAGGGTCCTACATCCAGGACCCTTAGTGACAGCCAAGTCACCTCCTTCAGGCTGGGGCCTGAGCTGATCCTTGGACAATAAGCAAGCTCTCACTTGAACCTGCTCAAATCAACAAGAACAAACACAAAAAAAATACACTTTCTGATCTTTCTTATGCCTTTTAAAACCTTTTGAAAAACCTTTTCAATACTTCTCAAATATGTTACTTTCAAAAACACCTTAATCCAACAACTTACAATCCTCAAAATCAATCCTTGAAACAATTTCCACCAAGAAATTTTCCAAATTCAGAAACCCTCTTTTCTGAAAATTTCAAAACATAGAATGTTTTGAACAAATGATAATGGAACTCAGTCTAGCAATCAAACACACACCAACTTTTTAAAAACAAATAAAAGGAATTACAATTTTTCTTAAAAATACCAACTTTATATATTTTGTAAAAAAGGAATTACAAATGTGATTGCTAAAAACTGGAACAAAGAAAAGGGGTCACAAGTCGACTCCCTTTTATACTAGTCTATAGAACAATCTGGAATTCTAAAACCCTAGCTACTAAAATGCCTAAGTTACCCTTGAAAAGTCTTGGAATCTTGGTCTTGTTTGGCCTCATGTGATCATGTGATTGTAGCCAGCTGCTTAAAATGATCTTGGACGTTAAAAAGTGCTTGGGGTCAAAGGAATTCCATCCAGCCGTTTAATTTGTGGGGTTTAGGGTTTGGGGGGGGGAAGAGAAGTTGCAGGGGAGGGTCCCACAAGACACATGGGTGTGTCTTGTGCATGGTTTTGGTGTGGGATGGGGTAAGGGTGTTGTTAATTATGGATCTGGACAAGTTAAGATAAAACCCCTTTGAATTAGGGTTAATTGGAACTGGGGTAATTAGGGTTTAAGGAGGGGGGTTTAATCCTGATTTGGGAAAGATTAGTTTTTAAAAAAAAGTGTTTGGAGGGAAATGAGGTAAGTGTTGACTGGGTGTTTGACCCTGGTTATTTAATTAAAAACCGGGTGGGTTGTGGGTTATGGGTATGAATATTGGGTGGATGGGTGGGTATTGCTGAGGTGTCAAAGGCTGGTTGGTGGTATAAGTTTGGTTGTCTGTTAAAAATGCCCCCCAAGCTTTCCTTTTTACTTCACTTTGTAATAAATGGCAAAAACTTCATTTCCCTTTGTAATTTGACTTTGGCAGATTTACATTTTTGGCACATATTGTTTTCAAGCTTGTAATAAGGACAGTTAATGCATATTCTTCATTTTCCAAGGGCTTTTCTTGTACAATCTTCAAACATGGAGGACCATTCTTGTACAAATAACATTTGGAGGGTCATTTGTGACAAGTTCTTCAAAGATGAGGGACTAAAGTTGCCAATCTTCAATTCTTCAAGGGTCTTTTTGAAAAATTCCAAACTTGGGCCCGGTTCATTGTGCGGCTTCGTTTCCCGTGTTCGTTTTTGAATGATTCTTGTGATCTTTTGCCATTTTCTCAATATCCGTACCTAAAAATACACAAGTAACAAACACGAGCATATATTTGGTATATTTGATGATATTTTATGCATTTTAAGCCCGATTTGGACGATGAGACCATGTATAAAATCCATCTCATCACTCCCCCATACTAAACCATTGCCGTGCCCTCACGCAATGCTAGAATAAAGTATCGTAGCATCTCCAAAATTCAATTTATTTACTTTATTGAAATGATAAACTAGCTACACTACTACTATTATTACTACTTGTGTTTTAGACATAATGTATGATTTTCATCGCAAAATGGGACGTTTAGGTTCATAGAATAAGAACACGTGAATGCTTCGTTAGAAATAATTTCGTCGTCCTCGATTTTCACCTTAATTCCATGCCAAGCGTGCAACGAGATCATTGTCATTATAAGTTAGTAATGCTAACACTACTCATATGCCCTAATCACGTACTTATTCTCCCATTATTCCTAAGTTGTATCTCTTATATTTTATTATGTCTTGAATGTTTCACGAGGATACATTGTTGACTTATGCGATAATAGAGATTTAGGTCTAAAAATAGAGTCCTAACGGTGTAACTAAGACCATCAAATCAATAACCCCTCCTAATAGACAACGATGTTAAAAAATTAAGTCAACAAGAAGAATCGATAAACACGGTTTTAAAACGGTTTTGAACATGAGACTTATTACCAAGACTTTTATATGCCCCCTAACGGAAGGGCCTTATTATCTTTGATTTACCTCCATCTTTTATTCAACTTCGCCATGAAGCTTTTATTATGACTTCGGTCTTGCCTTGCCTTTTATTATCCGCCTCATCGGTGGTATTATTAGCCAAAGACGTATATCCTCACGCTAAGGCGAATTTTGGATCTTTAAAGCTTCGAAGATTAAGGCTTGATTCACTTTCAATTTTGCATGGATTTTAGGCCTTGTGGGGCTTCAAATTGTTTGCTAGATTTAGGTGAGCACTTGAAATCTTATTATTGGGTGAAGCTTTCGATTATTCGGGTTGCCAATACTTCAAAACCGTGACGCTGGCGATACCTTAATGTCTTCCCAATTTAATTAAACGGAAGCTACTAGAAAAGACTAGAAACCCAACAATCAAAACTAAACCGCTAAATCAATATTTATTAAGCAAAAAATATTTACAAGCGAAGGGAGAATAAGCAAACAACGAGAACACATGAGTTTTTGAAAGAATACGAGTACTCTACGTTTAGCATAGTAACTTATAATTAACTCTATCATTTCTCGTCCTCATTTAAGAGACTTAGCCTAATGTGAGTTAAGGAATCAAAGCTAAGTGCTCAACACGCACGGTCGAGTCAAAAATTACTCTTATTCTCGCCATCGGAAAACCTACATTCGTGTCTTCAAACACTTATAAAACATGAGAAAATTTTTAAAATTTGGCCATTTTTAGCCTTATTTTGCAACAAAACGATAAACTTTGGAAAGCGTGAAGGTTTGTCAAGGCAAGTATCTATTCACCCCCCATACTAAAGTTAAACATTGTCCTCAATGTTTCGAGTTTAGGGGTGCAAACACCCCCATACTAGAGACGTAGTCGAATGCTTAATCTAGCATGGAAAGGGTGTAACCAATAAGTAATAGTCTTTTATGAAGTGTGCTAATAACCTAAGGTTAGAACATCAAAAGGATATATCATGGATATTGAGAAATGTCTCCAAAGCAAACGATCGAGTGCTCCCATAAACGAACACGAGAGGCTCCAATCGTGAAGATCATGATCTAAAAACCACAATGCACAAACAATCACGGAACAAAGGTTGGAAGGGCACAAATCACCTCACATTAACTACATTAGAAAGCAATAATATATACATGGATAAGCATGGGTCTCCCCCACGAGGCACCTTGTTTTTGATAACCGAGTCAAAAGCTCGACTCGAATCCCCATAAATGTGATCATTTAGGGATAATCATGGTGTGGTCAATTTTTAGTGGGGCTTACATGATAAACAAGGCCCAAAAACAACCGGTATTAAGGACTAAGTCCTTTGATGATGCAAAATACCGGGATCGAAGATGGCGTTCTCGTTTTCGTTGGAAAAACAAATCAACGCCACTTCATCAATGGTCAACAAAAACTCAAAGAGTTTCAAGAAAAGAGATGAGAAATAGAAGGGTGGGACAATGGGTAAGTCTCTAAAAACATGAGCTACTCGAGGTAAACTCGCACCAATCAAATGAAAAGATTTTCCATTTATTGCATCGGTGGAAGACCGAGATTTCCCTATATAAGCAATTCCGGGGTCAAATATCACGTCCTCGGTGGAGAAAGGGGGGGAACATAAGGGGCTTCCCCCACACTAAGTCCACACAAAGCATCGTCAAAAGGAGTAGACGAGCTTGTAGTACTCAAATCACGTGGTGATGACGGAGTTAGAATTGTAGAAAAATCTTTTAAATTCAATTCAAAATCTTTTCCTTTTTCATCTTTTAAACTCTCCTTGTGAAAACCCGATTTAATTATGTCAAAAATATTTCGTGTATCTAAAACAATGTTGTTAGTCACACTAAAAATTCTCACATTTTGAAATCTTTTTGGTTTAGGTGGTGGCAAGTTTTTAAAACGTTTGTCAACAAAGAAAACCTCCCCATCGGGATCAACGTATTCATCATCCGAAGAATCACTCGAGATTGGAATCGTAGGCTTGACACTCTTAACCTCCACCGGCGGAGGGGATGGAACTTCATTTTTCTCAACAACTCCTAAAACTCTATTGGAAATCTTTTTGCAAATGCTTTTGATGGGATTGACATTGTACAAAGATGTGATAAAATACACATGAGAAAGAGTGGAGTTTTGGGTTGCATTAATGACGAGTTCTTCCTCATTGAAACGAAGAGTGATTTTTCTTGCATGCACATCGATAAGTGCTCTCGAGGTATCCAAAAAAGATCGACCTAAAATTAACGGAACTTTAGGATCGATAGGAATATCAAAAACAATGAAGTCTACAGGATAGTAGAACTTTCCAACTTTCACAAAGACGTCCTCGGCAACTCCACAAGCTAGAATCGTAGAATGATCGGCCATCTCGATTGACATTCTTGAAGGAGTGAGATTTGGAAGATTGAGTGACTTAAAAATCTCGAGAGGCATCAAAATAATACTAGCACCAAGATCGGCCAAGGCGTAGCATTCTTCCATGTCTTGGATAGCACATGGGATTAAAAACTTTCCAGGATCACTGACTTTTTGAGGTATGCGGCTTAGAAAAACCGATGAACAACTAGACGATTTTTGCAATTTCTCTTTGTTATTCAACATACATTTGAAGTTCGCGGCAAATCGAGGCATCATGACTAAGGCGTCGGCAAAACTTATATTGAAATGCAAGTCACGAAACATTTTCATAAAAAGTTCAAATTGATAATTATTTCGTTCTTGTGCCTTTTCCTTGTCTCGTCTTGAAGGGTAGGGTAAAGGTGGTGTGGGTTGGGGCATAGTAGGCATAGGCATCGGCCTTGGAATCTCGGGTTCCATGATAGGTATTGGTTCAACCGTAGGTGTGGTTTGAGCGGTACTTCGTGGGCTTGTAATTTGCTCCCTTTCAACCACAACCTCGGGTTCTTTCTCTTTTTCCTTCTCCATAGAAGTACTTGGACGAGAAATGGGTTCTTTGAAAGTTTTACCACTACGAGTAGTAATAACATTCAATTCTCCTTTCGGGTTCACGATGGTATCACTAGGAAGACCACCCGAAGAAGAGGGCTTACACATGATAGCTTCAAACATCTTAGCCATACGGTCTTCAAATTTAGATTGCCTAGCATCCGCTTTTAACAACTCTTGCTTAATCTCATGTTGACCTTGCTCCATTTTTTGTTGATTTTGTTGGAGACGTGTGACATTTCCTTCCATTTTATTAGCATGAGTTTTAAGTTCATTAGCAAGTTCGTTTTTAAGCTCGTTTTGCAACTCGGACCTTAAGCTAACCATTTCACGTTGCATATTATCAAACTTAGCATCATTAGCCTTAGCATAATTCAAAAATTCTCCTTGAAGATTTTTGGTATGATCATTTTGAAAACCTTGGGCATTGTTTTGAAAATCACGGTTTTGGTTTTGGTTTGAAATTTGGCCATTACCACTTTGATAATTACCTTTGTTGTAATTCCTTTGATTTCCTTGGTAATTTCCACCTTGGTTGTTGTTGCGATAATTATTAGCATTTTGATTTGGTGGAGCTTGATTTTGGCGGGAACCTTGACCGTTTTGGTTTAAGTTCCCGTGGCTACAAAAGCATTCGAAGTGTTACCATCCGCGGTAATGCACTCGGAAAGATCATGAGCTCCCCCACACGACAAACAACTCTTAGAAACCGCTTTAACCGAAGCGGAATTGGAAGCTTCTTGAGCCTTCCAATGAGACATAAGGGTCGAAAACCTATCGAAAAACCGATTCTCCTCATTTGCTTCATCATGTAAAGCATTGATACTATGAGATGATGACGAGCCCAATTTGGCAACACTCGGTGTGTGACGAGGGCTATAAACCTTAGACCTATTCTCAATTATGACCAAAGCTTCTTCAACCGTTTTACACAAAAAATTACCACCCGCGGCGGCATTCAAATAATCTCTTTCATGATCGTTGAGTCAATTGTAAAACGTGTCAATTTGGTGCAAGTCGGAAAAACCGTGATGAGGACATTCATGTAACATCTCCTTAAACCTATTCCAAGCCGTAGAAAAACTTTCATTTGATTCTTGTGAAAATTTAGAAATCTCATTTTTCAAATGCGTAGTCTTAGAGGGCGGAAAAAATTGGTTCACGAACTTTGAAACGAGATCCTTCCACGTCAATATAGAATTGGGTGGCTCTTTCTCTAACCAAATTTTAGCGGGCCCCGCTAAGGAATACGGAAAAAGCATCATCTTAATCGAGTCATTCGAGACATCCTTAAATTTGCACGTGGCGGTAAGACGATTAAATTGGCGGATATGGTTGTGAGGATTGTCCTTCTCATCACCTCGGAATTTGTTGTTTTGGATCATCGACAACAAACCCGTTTTCACCTCAAAATTCTCCGCAAGGATAGCGGGAATCACAATAGCTTCTCCATAACCCTCGGTGGGTGCTTGAAGTAACTCCATCATAGTTCGATTCGCCATGGTTGGTTCTTCTCGTACAATGGGTTCGTCAATAGGAGACTCCTCACTAGAAAGATTGGGAGTGGTTGATTTGTTTTTTCGTTTACGTGCACGTTTTGCTTTGTTACGAGTTAGCATAAACGTCACGTACAACGTGGAGACGAGCAAAGAAGATTCTTTTTGGTGTTTTTAATTTTTCAATTTTTTTTTGTGGTTTTTGATTGTATTAACCTTTTGGAAATTGGTGAATGTATTAAGTAGACAAAAATCTACAAATCTCCTCCTTAATCATATCTCTTGATTAAAAAGGCCTCAAGGAATGAAAACGATCACGTGGAGTGAACGCCTTCGATGACTTTAGAACGATGGTGGAACACCAAATCGTTCAAGAGGGTTTAATCAAATAAAACCAAGAAAATATATATGATATGTAATAATACTTTTGGCGGCAAAACCCTCGATTCACTCTCAAAATCAAATACGCACAAGCAAGCGGAGGAAACGAGGCGGCGCGAAGCACTTAAGAGCCTTTTTCCTTTAGGTCTTGAAATACAACCGCCTTCTACCCACCTTATAGTTTGTATTTTCAAGATTAAGCTTCACGAAAGTATTTATCTATTTTTGCCTTTTTTCTTTGGTTTGAGATTCGAATACAATGATTGGGTAATGACCTCCCAAGTCAAGGTTGTGATTTCTCACTTATTTGGAGTACTTGTGAATTTATTGTTCTACGTATACAATATAGTAATAATATTCACACAAAAACCGAAAAACGATAATACGTATTAGTAGAGTGCTACTAATACAAATACTATTATGGCTAATATAAAAAAACAACAATGTTCAATCAAAACACAACACGCCTCCCCGGCAGCGGCGCCAAAATGATATGTTGTATTTTTACCCCTTTAGGAAAAGTAAGGTAAATAGGGTAAGTATTAACGAGTAGTTTAGGAAAACCACAAGTTATGACCCAATTAGGTGAGTTCGTTCTCGAGGAGGCTAGTGCGTTGTGTTAAGAATTGAATTAATGTTTGATTTTATTAAGAAGAAAAGAGAAAAGAAATTAGAAAAGAGAGAAGGGAAGAAGACGAAAACGGATTAAACTACGACGAAAAAGGCGAAAACGTAAAACCGTAAAACCGTAAAACTACAAAAATTAAAATTTTAACCTAAAAATTCCTAAAAAATTCTAAAAATCCCCAATAAAATTCTAAGAGTTTACAAAAAATCAAAACTTGCTAAAACCTTTTAATTAATTAAATAATGACTTTTTAATGCTAATTAAAGCCCTAAAAATCACAATTAATTATTAAAAACCCCTAAACAAGATTTTATAGTTTGTAAACCTCAAAAATGTCCTAATTAAGCTAAAAACTATTTTTAAAAATTTTAAAACCAAATTAAACTATTTTTAAACACTTAAAAACTATTAAAATCTATTAAAACTTAAATTAATCCTAGAAAATAAATGAAAGGTCTTAAAAAGATTTGGAAAGTTACAAAGTTCCTAATTTAATGTCTACAATCTAGGAAAAATGAAAAAAGTAGAAAAAACAAACTTTCTATTTTTAAGAATAAAATAATATTAAAATATTCAAAAAAATAAAAAGTTTATAAATAAATTCTAAAAAATTACCAAAAATCCTAAATAATGTAACTAGAACAGAAATGCAATCAAAAGTTCCTAAAACCTTTTTATTAATTTTATATTAAATTTTAAAGTTGCCTAAAAACCCTAAAATCAAATAAAATTAAAAATTAGACTTTTGGAAAACTTTTTGATATGTAAACCTCAAATATATAAATCAAAACCTAAAAACTATTTTTTTGGATTTTTTATATGCTTTTTACTATTTTTAATCTACTTTCTAAAAATTAAACTAAAAATAATCCTAATAAATAAATAAATAAAGGGAAAAATATTCTTTTAAAATAGAAAAGTCCTAAAACTAAATACAAGCCTAGGAAAATTGAAATGGTGCAAATAAGCTTAATAAATAATCTGAAAAAGCCAAAATAAGCTACGGCTTATATTAAATAAGCACAAACAAACACACCTTATGTATTTAACCTTGCAAACTCCTACCAGTCAAAGACCCTAGGGCAACGGTAAGGAGTGTGTGTTGTGAGAGGAGTGGCGCAGGTTCGAGTCCTGGCCACGTCCTTTTTGTTCTTTATTATTATTTTTTTTTAACTTTTAAAAAACAAACTCAGTAACCTTTTAATCTTAAAAACACAAATAACAATCCAAATTATCAAGATTCAAGCAAAAATTGAGCTAAAACGTGCTCAGTTGAGCTTTTATGAACACAATGACCTTTTTACTTTCTTCACTTGTGAAAGTAAAGACAAGAGGAGCTTGTCTGTGTGATTGGTGGTGTTTTTGTGGACAATCAGGCACCCTTGTACTCTTTGAGTACAAGGAATCAAGCAAACACAAAACTAAACAAGATCAAACACAAAGTCACACCAAATTGCACACAAATGGGTTGCTGATATGCTTAGTAGGTCTGGGGGGTATTTTGCTGATACAAAGTGCACACAAGAGAGATTCAAGTCCTCAAATCCAGCATACAAACAAACCAAATAGCATTCAATCAGTTCACAAACCTTAAACAACCCTACTTCTAGCAGATTTTCAAATTGGAGGCATAATCAAACACAAATCCTATGCAAATCAAAGACTTACTGATTTTTTTGACCAAGTTCAATATTTTAGCATACCAAAGTGTTCAAAACCTGTCCAAATTGAAAACTAAGTACTAGTACTAGCTAATAACAAGTAAATGAGTGAAATCAACAGGTTTTAACACACAAATTTCCAAAGAAACTCAAGTGAATATGCAGATCCAAACACCCCTTAAAAACTGATAAACACAATTAAACAAAGCAAATCTCTTTTAAGCTACACCAAACTGATTCAAAAAGCTTCTATCATGCATATCAATCCTAAACAAGCATCATCCAACACTTCAAACAACACTTAACCAGATTTCATGTAAAATCATACAAATATCAATTTTTAACATAAACTGAAAATGAAATGGAAAATAGAAACTACCTTAAGGGTCCTACATCCAGGACCCTTAGTGACAGCCAAGTCATCTCCTTCAGGCTGGGGCCTGAGCTAATCCTTGGACAATAAGCAAGCTCTCACTTGAACCTGCTCAAATCAACAAGAACAAACACAAAAAAATACACTTTCTGATCTTTCTTAAGCCTTTTAAAACCTTTTGAAAAACCTTTTCAATACTTCTCAAATATGTTACTTTCAAAAACACCTTAATCCAACAACTTACAATCCTCAAAATCAATCCTTGAAACAATTTCCACCAAGAAATTTTCCAAATTCAGAAACCCTCTTTTCTGAAAATTTCAAAACATAGAATGTTTTGAACAAATGATAATGGAACTCAGTCTAGCAATCAAACACACACCAACTTTTTAAAAACAAATAAAAGGAATTACAATTTTTCTTAAAAATACCAACTTTATATATTTTGTAAAAAAGGAATTACAAATGTGATTGCTAAAAACTGGAACAAAGAAAAGGGGTCACAAGTCGACTCCCTTTTATACTAGTCTATAGAACAATCTGGAATTCTAAAACCCTAGCTACTAAAATGCCTAAGTTGCCCTTGAAAAGTCTTGGAATCTTGGTCTTGTTTGGCCTCATGTGATCATGTGATTGTAGCCAGCTGCTTAAAATGATCTTGGACGTTAAAAAGTGCTTGGGGTCAAAGGAATTCCATCCAGCCGTTTAATTTGTCGGGTTTAGGGTTTGGGGGGGAAAGAGACGTTGCAGGGGAGGGTCCCACAAGACACATGGGTGTGTCTTGTGCATGGTTTTGGTGTGGGATGGGGTAAGGGTGTTGTTAATTATGGATCTGGACAAGTTAAGATAAAACCCCTTTGAATTAGGGTTAATTGGAACTGGGGTAATTAGGGTTTAAGGAGGGGGGTTTAATCCTGATTTGGGAAAGATTAGTTTTTAAAAAAAAGTGTTTGGAGGGAAATGAGGTAAGTGTTGACTGGGTGTTTGACCCTGGTTATTTAATTAAAAACCGGGTGGGTTGTGGGTTGTGGGTTATGGGTATGGATATTGGGTGGATGGGTGGGTACTGCTGAGGTGTCAAAGGCTGGTTGGTGGTATAAGTTTGGCTGTCTGGTTAAAATGCCCCCCAAGCTTTCCTTTTTACTTCACTTTGTAATAAATGGCAAAAACTTCATTTCCCTTTGTAATTTGACTTTGGCAGATTTACATTTTTGGCACATATTGTTTTCAAGCTTGTAATAAGGACCTTTAATGCATATTCTTCATTTTCCAAGGGCTTTTATTGTACAATCTTCAAACATGGAGGACCATTCTTGTACAAATAACATTTGGAGGGTCATTTGTGACAAGTTCTTCAAAGATGAGGGACTAAAGTTGCCAATCTTCAATTCTTCAAGGGTCTTTTTGAAAAATTCCAAACTTGGGCCCGGTTCATTGTGCGGCTTCGTTTCCCGTGTTCGTTTTTGAATGATTCTTGTGATCTTTTGCCATTTCCTCAATATCCGTACCTAAAAATACACAAGTAACAAACACGAGCATATATTTGGTATATTTGATGATATTTTATGCATTTTAAGCCCGATTTGGACGATGAGACCATGTATAAAAGCAGTCTCATCACTCCCCCATACTAAACCATTGCCGTGCCCTCATGCAATGCTAGAATAAAGTATCGTAGCATCTCCAAAATTCAATTTATTTACTTTATTGAAATGATAAACTAGCTACACTACTACTATTATTACTACTTGTGTTTTAGACATAATGTATGATTTTCATCGCAAAATGGGACGTTTAGGTTCATAGAATAAGAACACGTGAATGCTTCGTTAGAAATAATTTCGTCGTCCTCGATTTTCACCTTAATTCCATGCCAAGCGTGCAACGAGATCATTGTCATTATAAGTTAGTAATGCTAACACTACTCATATGCCTAATCACGTACTTATTCTCCCATTATTCCTAAGTTGTATCTCTTATATTTTATTATGTCTTGAATGTTTCACGAGGATACATTGTTGACTTATGCGATAATAGAGATTTAGGTCTAAAAATAGAGTCCTAACGGTGTAACTAAGACCATCAAATCAATAACCCCTCCTAATAGACAACGATGTTAAAAAATTAAGTCAACAAGAAGAATCGATAAACACGGTTTTATAACGGTTTTGAACATGAGACTTATTACCAAGACTTTTATATGCCCCCTAACGGAAGGGCCTTATTATCTTTGATTTACCTCCATCTTTTATTCAACTTCGCCATGAAGCTTTTATTATGACTTCGGTCTTGCCTTGCCTTTTATTATCCGCCTCATCGGTGGTTTTATTAGCCAAAGACGTATATCCTCACGCTAAGGCGAATTTTGGATCTTTAAAGCTTCGAAGATTAAGGCTTGATTCACTTTCAATTTTGCATAGATTTTAGGCCTTGTGGGGCTTCAAATTGTTTGCTAGATTTAGGTGAGCACTTGAAATCTTATTATTGGGTGAAGCTTTCGATTATTCGGGTTGCCAATACTTCAAAACCGTGACGCTGGCGATACCTTAATGTCTTCCCAATTTAATTACACGGAAGCTACTAGAAAAGACTAGAAACCCAACAATCAAAACTAAACCGCTAAATCAATATTTATTAAGCAAAAAATATTTACAAGCGAAGGGAGAATAAGCAAACAACGAGAACACATGAGTTTTTGAAAGAATACGAGTACTCTACGTTTAGCATAGTAACTTATAATTAACTCTATCATTTCTCGTCCTCATTTAAGAGACTTAGCCTAATGTGAGTTAAGGAATCAAAGCTAAGTGCTCAACACGCACGGTCGAGTCAAAAATTACTCTTATTCTCGCCATCGTAAAACCTACATTCGTGTCTTCAAACACTTATAAAACATGAGAAAAATTTTAAAATTTGGCCATTTTTAGCCTTATTTTGCAACAAAACGATAACAAAACGATAAACTTTGGAAAGCGTGAAGGTTTGGCAAGGCAAGTATCTATTCACCCCCCATACTAAAGTTAAACATTGTCCTCAATGTTTCGAGTTTAGGGGTGCAAACACCCCCATACTAGAGACGTAGTCGAATGCTTAATCTAGCATGGAAAGGGTGTAACCAATAAGTAATAGTCGTTTATGAAGTGTGCTAATAACCTAAGGTTAGAACATCAAAAGGATATATCATGGATATTGAGAAATGTCTCCAAAGAAAACGATCGAGTGCTCCCATAAACGAACACGAGAGGCTCCAATCGTGAAGATCATGATCTAAAAACCACAATGCACAAACAATCACGGAACAAAGGTTGGAAGGGCACAAATCCCCTCACATTAACTACATTAGAAAGCAATAATATATACATGGATAAGCATGGGTCTCCCCCACGAGGCACCTTGTTTTTGATAACCGAGTCAAAAGCTCGACTCGAATCCCCATAAATGTGATCATTTAGGGATAATCATGGTGTGGTCAATTTTTAGTGGGGCTTACATGATAAACAAGGCCCAAAAACAACCGGTATTAAGGACTAAGTCCTTTGATGATGCAAAATACCGGGATCGAAGATGGCGTTCTCGTTTTCGTGGAAAAACAAATCAACGCCACTTCATCAATGGTCAACAAAAACTAAAAGAGTTTCAAGAAAAGAGATGAGAAATAGAAGGGTGGGACAATGGGTAAGTCTCTAAAAACATGAGCTACTCGAGGTAAACTCGCACCAATCAAATGAAAAGATTTTCCATTTATTGCATCGGTGGAAGACCGAGATTTCCCTATATAAGCAATTTCGGGGTCAAATATCTCGTCCTCGGTGGAGAAAGGGGGGGGGGGGAACATAAGGGGCTTCCCCCACACTAAGTCCACACAAAGCATCGTCAAAAGGAGTAGACGAGCTTGTAGTACTCAAATCACGTGGTGATGACGGAGTTAGAATTGTAGAAAAATCTTTTAAATTCAATTCAAAATCTTTTCCTTTTTCATCTTTTAAACTCTCCTTGTGAAAACCCGATTTAATTATGTCAAAAATATTTGGTGTATCTAAAACAATGTTAGTCACACTAAAAATTCTCACATTTTGAAATCTTTTTGGTTTAGGTGGTGGCAAGTTTTCAAAACGTTTGTCAACAAAGAAAACCTCCCCATCGGGATCAACGTATTCATCATCCGAAGAATCACTCGAGATTGGAATCGTAGGCTTGACACTCTTAACCTCCACCGGCGGAGGGGATGGAACTTCATTTTTCTCAACAACTCCTAAAACTCTATTGGAAATCTATTTGCAAATGCTTTTGATGGGATTGACATTGTACAAAGATGTGATAGAATACACATGAGAAAGAGTGGAGTTTTGGGTTGCATTAATGACGAGTTCTTCCTCATTGAAACGAAGAGTGATTTTTCTTGCATGCACATCGATAAGTGCTCTCGAGGTATCCAAAAAAGATCGACCTAAAATTAACGAAACTTTAGGATCGATAGGAATATCAACAACAATGAAGTCTACAGGATAGTAGAACTTTCCAACTTTCACAAAGACGTCCTCGGCAACTCCACAAGCTAGAATCATAGAATGATCGGCCATCTCGATTGACATTCTTGAAGGAGTGAGATTTGGAAGATTGAGTGACTTAAAAATCTCGAGAGGCATCAAAATAATACTAGCACCAAGATCGGCCAAGGCGTAGCATTCTTCCATGTCTTGGATAGCACATGGGATTAAAAACTTTCCAGGATCACCGACTTTTTGAGGTATGCGGCTTAGAAAAACCGATGAACAACTAGACGATATTTGCAATTTCTCTTTGTTATTCAACATACTTTTGAAGTTCGCGGCAATTCGAGGCATCATGACTAAGGCGTCGGCAAAACTTATATTGAAATGCAAGTCACGAAACATTTTCATAAAAAGTTCAAATTGATAATTATTTCGTTCTTGTGCCTTTTCCTTGTGTCGTCTTGAAGGGTAGGGTAAAGGTGGTGTGGGTTGGGGCATAGTAGGCATAGGCATCGGCCTTGGAATCTCGGGTTCCATGATAGGTATTGGTTCAACCGTAGGTGTGGTTTGAGCGGTACTTCGTGGGCTTGTAATTTTCTCCCTTTCAACCACAACCTCGGGTTCTTTCTCTTTTTCCTTCTCCATAGAAGTACTTGGACGAGAAATGGGTTCTTTGAAAGTTTTACCACTACGAGTAGTAATAACATTCAATTCTCCTTTCGGGTTCATGATGGTATCACTAGGAAGACCACCCGAAGAAGAGGGCTTACACATGATAGCTTCAAACATCTTAGCCATACGGTCTTCAAATTTAGATTGCCTAGCATCCGCTTTTAACACTCTTGCTTAATCTCATGTTGACCTTGCTCCATTTTTTGTTGATTTTGTTGGAGACGTGTGACATTTCCTTCCATTTTATTAGCATGAGTTTTAAGTTTATTAGCAAGTTCGTTTTTAAGCTCGTTTTGCAACTCGGACCTTAAGCTAACCATTTCACGTTGCATATTATCAAACTTAGCATCATTAGCCTTAGCATAATTCAAAAATTCTCCTTGAAGATTTTTGGTGTGATCGTTTTGAAAACCTTGGACATTGTTTTGAAAATCACGATTTTGGTTTGAAATTTGGCCATTACCACTTTGATAATTACCTTTGTTGTAATTCCTTAATAAGTGTGTAAACACTTATCCTTTTGCCACTAAAATCAAGGAAAAACAAGACCGAATCATGTGTTTTATATCGTAAATGTCGGAATTACGCGTGGTTTTGTGTTTTGTGTGTTAAATAGGTACAAATAATCAAAAGAAGAGAAAACACGGGATTTCACGATCAAATATTGAAGAAAAGTCCAAAAAAGAGACGAAGACGAAGTCAAAGACCGAAAGTGTGCCCAAGTTCACGAAACCCGGCAAAACCGACACGGTTTAGAAGAAATGATCAACGAAGCCAAAATCAAGTTCGTTCTTAGCGGATTTGATATTTATGATGACATTTGGGCCAAGTGGGTCCCACGTTTGAGTATTGGTCCCAAAAAGCCCAAAAGTGAAAACTTGTTTTCCATTTGTCACAACAAAAGCCCAAATTTAGCCCAAGTTAAAAAAGGATGAAAAAGGATTAATGGCCTATTATCCATTTTTGTGCTTAATGAAGATGTTATTTGGGCCAAGCCCAAATGATCATAATACGTGGGACGATTTTATAAACAATCAAAACACAAGTCTCAACATTACACGCTCGGTCAAACCTACGGTCAACCCTCCACTCAACTCACAAAATAAATAAACCTCACCCAGTCAACCCGGTCTACACCCACAATCTACCCTCACACGTGTATCCACTCTCCTCCCCATCACATGTTTACCCAACATTCACAAACCCCAACATTTAATAAATAAAACGTATTTTTACCACCTCCCCACTTTCATTCAATATTTACAAGAAAATAAAAACACAATCACCTCACTGTTTTCTCTCCACCATTTTTACACAGCCTCCAAACCCTAATTACCCTAAACAAAATTGACCCAATATAAATTAGGGCTTTTACCCTTATTGTTTAATTCACATCAAACCTAACTAAATCCCCCCAAAAATCGGGTTGCAACACCAACTATGGTCCTATCCGACGTGGCTGAATCCTATATGGTGATTGGATGGAACACATCACCATACCAATCCCACCAATAAACCTACACCACCCTGGCAATCCGTATCTCAAGTTGATATCATCCGTTGATTTGAAGAGAAGAAAGAGAATGAAGGATTATGCGGCCAAGATTCCAATCCGTGAGCTCCAAGGCATTTAGGGTTTTCTATAAAACCCCCATCACATCATGTATTAGAGACATCCATCTTTTTAAGTTTTTTTTTCTTATTTTTCCTAGTTTTTAAAATTAAATTAGGAGTAGGATTTAAATTAGTTTTAATTTTTGCAATTAGATTAGGGTTTTAGTTTTAAATCTTGTATTTCAATTTTCCAGTCGATTGTAATTTGGATTTTTAATATTAATGAAAAGTTTATTGTTATTTAATTTTAGTCTCAATTTAATTCCTGTTAATTTTTTTTATTTAATCTGCCTTAAATCTTTTATATAACTGTTTTTTTTACATTCGGTTTAAAAAAAAATTTAAAAAAAAAAAAATTTAAAAAAAAAATGATAAAGAAAGTGGTATGAATACTTTCCCCACTGGGAAGTAAATAAAAGTTACTGTTCGAATTCTCTTTGATATTTTTTGGATTCGAGCACTGTTTGTACTGGATTAGAAGTTTCGTTTGGTGCTATTTTGGTTCGGGAAGAGTGTTTGTTCGTGAAGATTATTCTCGATTGGTACTTTGGTTCAAGGATTGTGTTGATGAATTCGGGGTGATTCGAAGGTGGTGTTGATTGTATTGCTTCGGGGCAATAGGTGGCTCAGCGCCATCCTCCTCCCCAAAGGACTCGACTCAAGGTTTTTATTCCCTTTTAATTTTGTTTGATTTAATTTTTATGTTTTATTTGCTTAAGTATTGTTTGAGTTTTTAGATTAATCAGCTTTATAATTTTCAGTAGTTTGATTCTGCTTGGTTTATTTGTTTAAGTTTATTTTTAGTAGCCTTTGTGGATTTGCTTAGTTCTATGTAGTTTTTAGTAGCTTATTGGGTTCCAACTTATTTGATTCAGCTTTTGGGTAAATTGCTTATTGTTGTGAGCTGGAAAATTGAATCTGCTTGATAATTTAGTTTGCCTTTTATAGCTTAATTGGTTACTGCTATTTCAGTTTTTGCTTATTTTAGTCTATTATTTTGCTTATCTGTTTTATCTGATTAGTTTACTAGCCTTTGTAGCTTGTTTGATATTTTATTTTTCGTTTCTGTTTCTGTATAAATCTCAGACGTTGGGACTGAGTTTTCATGCGTATGGTTGACACAAAATTTCCAAATTCTGTCCAAAAGAAGTAATTATAAAAATAAATAGCAAATTCGTCTGTCAGGGGACTCGAACCCCTGACCTCGCGCTCACTAGCCATCAACCCAACCAATTGTGCTAGCTTTCTTTTTGTGTTTTACTTCGCAACATTAGATTAATATAGGTTAATTTCGTCTGTCAGTTTTTATTTAATAGTTTAATTAAGAAACTTAGTTTAAATTTAATTTTAATTAAATCATTTCATTTAAATTTCGTTCCAGTCTTTATAAAATATATAAAAAGATAAAAATAAAAATATTTTAATTTTATTTACTTTTATTTACATTAGTTTTATTTTGTTTAATTAAAAATAGTTTTTATTTAAAAAATCTTTAGTTTTATATTAATTAGTTCATTTAGTATAATTTTATTTTATAAGTTAAAAATAGTTTTTAAATTTAGTTTTAAATTTTATTTTTGTTTTTTTTATTTAAAAGTTGTCTTAGTTTAAAAATTAGTATTAAATTTTAAATTAGATTTATTTTTAGAAATAGTTTTATTTACATTCGGTTAAGTTTTATTTAAAAATAGATTTTATTTACGAGTTTTATATTTTTAATTAGCTTAAATTAGTGTCAAAAGACTTTTTTTAGAATTATTTAAGTTAGTTTAAAAATTTCTTTTAATTAAATAGGCTTTTAGTTTAAAATATCCTAAAATTACGTTTACCAAAAACAAATATAATCTTCCGTTTTAATCGAAAATCAAATTCGAGTCGAATCGAGGAAAAACGAACATTAATTGTTAAAAATAGGATTGCAAAATCTTAGTTTCAAAATGGCGCCGCTGCCGCTTCGCTCGTACGATTGACGATTTTTCGTGAAGACGTTTGGATTTTGGGATCCGTTCTTTTCGAACGTTACGTTTCTTGCACAAAAAAATCAAAAATACAAACAAAATCAAAAAAATCAAAAACTTAAAAATACAAAAAAATTAAAAAATCACAAAAGCAATTTCTTTCCTAAGAATTGCACCAAAAAAATTAAAAAAATCCAAAAGTAATACTTTTTCCTAAAAGTATTACACCAAAAATATTACGTATTAGTGTTACTTTTTAGTTCGATTTCTTTCGATTTTTCTTGTATATATATATATTTTTCTAAAAAAAAAAATACAAAAATATTCTTCTTTATCCTCTATTGTGTTTAATTCTTTTTCTCAACCCCTCTTATTTATAATTCTTCATGGATTTGTCTTGCGTTCGGTGTGGGAGACAATGGCTTGGTTTTCCAATATGTCCATGGTGTACTTGTGCGAAGTGTGGTTCCGATATCGACAATTCACAATTTGGATTTTGTCCATTGTGCAATTCTAGAAATTCGTACTTCTCCTCTTACACAAATTTCTCCCCTCCTCTCGTCTACGACAATCCCTATCCACAACATGCACCGGGTTTTTCTCAATACCCGCGTTGCAATCATTGTGGGGGCCCTCACGATACTTCTTATTGTCAACCGATGAATTATGAGCCACATCCGTGCTATAATTCCGGTTTTCAAAATTTTGAACCCCCACAAAACTCCGTCGTTCATCAACCTTCTTTTAAGGAACAAAGCACTAGTTTGGATGAAATTCTCGAAAGCTTAAGACAAATCAAAATTAGCTTGCATGACGAAAGACAACAAGAGCAAGTATCTACTCTTAGTGTTTCTACTCCTCCTCTTGTGCGTTCTTACTATTATGATGACGATGAGACTACTATTTCTTGGAGTGATCTTTGTGCTCAATGTCCTAGTGCAATTGTAATCCCTTCTCTCAATATCCCAAAAGCATCTAAGGATTTTGATACATCGAGTGAGATTAGCGATTTTGGGCTCGACAAATTCTTTGATGAAGTTTATGATGTGCCGACTTTTGCTGAGCTTACGGACACGGTCGTTCCGCTAGTCCATGATCACATACTCACAAATCCAAATGCGATAATTGATTCTTCCAATAAGAGTTCTATATGTGGTGAGTATGATGATTTCGTCTTCGAGCCCGAGATTAAGGAAATTATCGACCGAGAGCTAGCTCTTTTACCTCCACTTCCACCTACGAGTGAGGTCGATTTTTCCAATATCGAGGCCGAACTTGATGAGTTGGAACGTCTTATTTTTAATAATAATGACGAACCAACTCACATGACCACACATCCAATTCTCGAGGAGTTACCTAATAAACACTCCTCTAATGAGAATTACGTTTACCACATTCGTGAGGATTTAACTTATCAACAAATCCCACAAATGAATGATGGTTTCGTACTTGATCGTGATCTCTTCGAGAGAATTTCTAAAATCCTCAATGAGGGGAACGACAAACCTTTGTTTGACGAGCCTATCTATGATGAAGAAATCGAAGAGATTCACGTTCATGAGGATGATTGCTTTGACCCGGGAGGTGACATTGACCATTCTTTGATTGATACCTTTACGGCTTTGCCGGATAGTGACCATCCTTTGTCTTTGGGGGATGACAATTTGTCTCCTTTACCCACCCCACCTCCCGCGGATCATGACCTCACATACTTCTCGTATGTTGAGGGGACTTTTCTCCCTTTCATGACTTATCCTCCTGCCTCTCATTTATTATGTTCATCTGGGACCGAGGACAAGATCTTTGATCCCGGTATCACATTCGAGGCTTCCCCATGGACCATTTAATTCGGGGTCGAGTCAGGCTCGTGACTCGGTTAACAAAAACAAGCGCTTCTCGGGAGGCAACCCGATTATCTATCTTTTATCTATTTTCACCAATAAGTGTAGGGGGAGCCGTGTGGATTGTTTGTCTTGTGTGTTGTGATTGTGTAGGTACTTGTGCTTTGATGATCCACTTTTGGTACTTTTGACGAGACCCGTGTTCCCGTGATTACCCGTGTACCCGGTTCCTTCGATAAGTTTTTGCTATTGTGATTTAATCTTGTATATAAATAAATGTGATCACTTTAGTTGTCCCTTCCTTAGCTCGATGTTAAACAACGTACTCAATGTCCTAAGTGTAGGGGAGTTTATTCTCCCACATGCTTAAACATTGAGGACAATGTTTATATTAAGTGTAGGGGGATTTCTATCGAAATTTTAGTGGCCTTTTCCATGAATTTGACCCCATTTTACCGGAAAATTTTAAAAAAAATTTCAACGTTTTTCAAATTTTTGATCTATTTTGGCCTTGTAGAATTTTCTTTTATTTTATTTTCTTTTTGTCATCGCATCTTGTTTTATTTCCAATTCAAAAATAAAGTCAAAAATAAAATAAATAAATAAAATGGTTTTAATAAGTTTAGTTGTCTCTGATATATTAGGCCCGTCGTGAATATTTTGACTCAACCCGAGTTTACTTATCTAAGTTTACTCTAGCTAGTATTCTTAACCATATGGACCTTAATTGGTTTATTAGGCTAAGCATCCACGAATCTCATTCTTTGAGATTTTAAATTGTGGAGAACGAGAGATGATAGAGTTAATTATAAGTTCGGTATTCTTTCATTAACTTATGTGAGTTAGTTATGAGCTTTTTCTCCCATCACTTGGTAATAAATATATTTGCAATAAATAAGGTTGTACGATTTAAAAGGTTACTTAGCTTCTAGCACAAGATCGTTTAAAAGTTGCTCGGTATTAATTAGAGTTCATAGCCAAGGCATAACTTATTGAAACGGGACGCGAAGATTGGCTTATCCAAAAAGGCCCTAACAAGGCATGAGGATACCCGAGTCCAAAAAGGCCCTCACAAGGCATGAGGATTCACTTTTTGCTAAAGATCCTAAGATGATGTGAAGATCATTAATCCAAATCAATATGAAGGATCAAGACACACGACGAGAAGCAATTACTCCCCTAAAGATCATGGAGAAGTCTATCCAAAAAGACCCTAACAAGGTATGAGGATAAATAGATCCAAGTCCAAAAAGGAGGCGGATCGTTGTATATCAAAATCCTAAATAAAGAAGAGGATAAATGAAGAAGTCGTGGTTAACGTTTGAAGCATCTTTCACTCCTATTGAAGATGTATACCAAAATGAAGAGAAGACCATAATTTCAAGATCGTCTCTCAAGATTTGAAGTTTGAAGTACAAGCCAAATATCGGTCCGAGAGAGGTCTCAAATCGTGAAACGAGTTATGCCAAGATATGAACTTTATGAGGTTTTCGAGAAGCCGTTTTAAAAGATTTTGTCCTTTAGCTAACTATTGATTAAATCGTCCCACTTTATTTTCAGCCTTAATAAATTATCGAAATAAGTCAAAAATGCATCCTCGTGATCATTCAAGGCAAAAATAAAATACAAGAGATACACCGTAGGAATAAGGGAGTCTAAGTGAATAATTAAACCGCATGAGTAAGTGTTAGTTGTGCTAACTTGTAATAACAATGATCTCGTTTTTGAGCTTGGTATGGGGAACATGAAACTTGAGGGTGATTTATATTCATGACACCAAAGCCCTAATCTAAGTCTTAGATTTCTTTACGAGTTTCTTCCATCTAATAATTTCCAAGTTAAAATAAATTGTTATAACTTTTGTTTCTTTTAAAGTCTTTATCTTTTCGTCATAGTATTAGTATATCTTAATAAAGGCCTAGATGGGTTGATAATGAGGAAAATGTAACTTTATGCTTTGAAATTATGCATTGCATGGGGTCATTGCAATGGTCAAGTATAGGGGATTTAATAAGTGTGTAAACACTTATCCTTTTGCCACTAAAATCAAGGAAAAACAAGACCGAATCATGTGTTTTATATCGTAAATGTCGGAATAACGCGTGGTTTTGTGTTTTGTGTGTTAAATAGGTACAAATAATCAAAAGAAGAGAAAACACGGGATTTCACGATCAAATATTGAAGAAAAGTCCAAAAAAGAGACGAAGACGAAGTCAAAGACCAAAAGTGTGCCCAAGTTCACGAAACCCGACAAAACCGACACGGTTTAGAAGAAATGATCAACGAAGCCAAAATCAAGTTCGTTCTTAGCGGATTTGATATTTATGATGACATTTGGGCCAAGTGGGTCCCACGTTTGAGTATTGGGCCCAAAAAGCCCAAAAGTGAAAACTTGTTTTCCATTTGTCACAACAAAAGCCCAAATTTAGCCCAAGTTAAAAACGGATGAAAAAGGATTAATGGCCCATTATCCATTTTTGTGCTTAATGAAGATGTTATTTGGGCCAAGCCCAAATGATCATAATACGTGGGACGATTTTATAAACAATCAAAACACAAGTCTCAACATTACACGCTCGGTCAAACCTACGGTCAACCCTCCACTCAACTCACAAAATAAATAAACCTCACCCAGTCAACCCGGTCTACACCCACAATCTACCCTCACACGTGTATCCACTCTCCTCCCCATCACACGTTTACCCAACATTCACAAACCCCAACATTTAATAAATAAAACGTATTTTTACCACCTCCCCACTTTCATTCAATATTTACAAGAAAATAAAAACACAATCACCTCACTGTTTTCTCTCTACCATTTTTACACAGCCTCCAAACCCGAATTACCCTAAACAAAATTGCCCCAATATAAATTAGGGCTTTTACCCTTATTGTTTAATTCACATCAAACCTAAATAAATCCCCCCAAAAATCGGGTTGCAACACCAACTGTGGTCCTATCCGACGTGGCTGAATCCTATATGGTGATTGGATGGAACACATCACCATACCAATCCCACCAATAAACCTACACCACCCTGGCAATCCGTATCTCAAGTTGATATCATCCGTTGATTTGAAGAGAAGAAAGAGAATGAAGGATTATGCGGCCAAGATTCCAATCCGTGAGCTCCAAGGCATTTAGGGTTTTCTATAAAACCCCCATCACATCATGTATTAGAGACATCCATCTTTTTAAGTTTTTTTTTCTTATTTTTCCTAGTTTTTAAAATTAAATTAGGAGTAGGATTTAAATTAGTTTTAATTTTTGCAATTAGATTAGGGTTTTAGTTTTAAATCTTGTATTTCAATTTTCCAGTCGATTGTAATTTGGATTTTTAATATTAATGAAAAGTTTATTGTTATTTAATTTTAGTCTCAATTTAATTCCTGTTAATTTTTTTTATTTAATCTGCCTTAAATATTTTATATAACTGTTTTTTTTTACATTCGGTTAAAAAAAAAAATTAAAAAAAAAATGATAAAGAAAGTGGTATGAATACTTTCCCCACTGGGAAGTAAATAAAAGTTACTGTTCGAATTCTCTTTGATATTTTTTGGATTCGAGCACTGTTTGTACTGGATTAGAAGTTTCGTTTGGTGCTATTTTGGTTCGGGAAGAGTGTTTGTTCGTGAAGATTATTCTCGATTGGTACTTTGGTTCAAGGATTGTGTTGATGAATTCGGGGTGATTCGAAGGTGGTGTTGATTGTATTGCTTCGGGGCAATAGGTGGCTCAGCGCCATCCTCCTCCCCAAAGGACTCGACTCAAGGTTTTTATTCCCTTTTAATTTTGTTTGATTTAATTTTTATGTTTTATTTGCTTAAGTATTGTTTGAGTTTTTAGATTAATCAGCTTTATAATTTTTAGTAGTTTGATTCTGCTTGGTTTATTTGTTTAAGTTTATTTTTAGTAGCCTTTGTGGATTTGCTTAGTTCTATGTAGTTTTTAGTAGCTTATCGGGTTCCAGCTTATTTGATTCAGCTTTTGGGTAAATTACTTATTGTTGTGAGCTTGAAAATTAAATCTGCTTGATAATTTAGTTTGCCTTTTATAGCTTAATTGGTTACTGCTATTTCAGTTTTTGCTTATTTTAGTCTATTATTTTGCTTATCTGTTTTATCTGATTAGTTTACTAGCCTTTGTAGCTTGTTTGATATTTTATTTTTCGTTTCTGTTTCTGTATAAATCTCAGACGTTGGGACTGAGTTTTCATGCGTATGGTTGACACAAAATTTCCAAATTCTGTCCAAAAGAAGTAATTATAAAAATAAATAGCAAATTTGTCTGTCAGGGGTCTCGAACCCCTGACCTCGCGCTCACTAGCCATCAACCCAACCAATTGTGCTAGCTTTCTTTTTGTGTTTTACTTCGCAACATTAGATTAATATAGGTTAATTTCGTCTGTTAGTTTTTATTTAATAGTTTAATTAAGAAACTTAGTTTAAATTTAATTTTAATTAAATCATTTCATTTAAATTTCGTTCCAGTCTTTATAAAATATATAAAAAGATAAAAATAAAAATATTTTAATTTTATTTACTTTTATTTACATTAGTTTTATTTTGTTTAATTAAAAATAGTTTTTATTTAAAAAGTCTTTAGTTTTATATTAATTAGTTCATTTAGTATAATTTTATTTTATAAGTTAAAAATAGTTTTTAAATTTAGTTTTAAATTTTATTTTTGTTTTTTTATTTAAAAGTTGTCTTAGTTTAAAAATTAGTATTAAATTTTAAATTAGATTTATTTTTAGAAATAGTTTTATTTACATTCGGTTAAGTTTTATTTAAAAATAGATTTTATTTACGAGTTTTATATTTTTAATTAGCTTAAATTAGTGTCAAAAGACTTTTTTTAGAATTATTTAAGTTAGTTTAAAAATTGCTTTTAATTAAATAGGCTTTTAGTTTAAAATATCCTAAAATTACGTTTACCAAAAACAAATATAATCTTCCGTTTTAATCGAAAATCAAATTCGAGTCGAATCGAGGAAAAACGAACATTAATTGTTAAAAATAGGATTGCAAAATCTTAGCATCATTAGCCTTAGCATAATTCAAAAATTCTCCTTGAAGATTTTTGGTGTGATCGTTTTGAGAACCTTGGGCATTGTTTTGAAAATCACGGTTTTGGTTTTGGTTTGAAATTTGGCCATTACCACTTTGATAATTACCTTTGTTGTAATTCCTTTGATTTCCTTGGTAATTTCCACCTTGGTTGTTGTTGCGATAATTATTAGCATTTTGATTTGGTGGAGCTTGATTTTGGCGGGAACCTTGACCGTTTTGGTTGTAAGTTCCCGTGGCTACAAAAGCATTCGAAGTGTTACCATCCGCGGTAATGCACTCGGAAAGATCATGAGCTCCCCCACACGACAAACAACTCGTAGAAACCGCTTTAACCGAAGCGGAATTGGAAGCTTCTTGAGCCTTCCAGTGAGACATAAGGGTCGAAAACCTATCGAAAAACCGATTCTCCTCATTTGCTTCATCATGTAAAGCATTGATACTACGAGATGATGACGAGCCCAATTTGGCAACACTCGGTGTGTGACGAGGGCTATAAACCTTAGACCTATTCTCAATTATGACCAAAGCTTCTTCAACCGTTTTACACAAAAAATTACCACCCGCGGCGGCATTCAAATAATCTCTTTCATGATCGTTGAGTCCATTGTAAAACGTGTCAATTTGGTGCAAGTCGGAAAAACCGTGATGAGGACATTCATGTAACATCTCCTTAAACCTATTCCAAGCCGTAGAAAAACTTTCATTTGATTCTTGTGAAAATTTAGAAATCTCATTTTTCAAATGCGTAGTCTTAGAGGGTGGAAAAAATTGGTTCACGAACTTTGAAACGAGATCCTTCCACGTCAATATAGAATTGGGTGGCTCTTTCTCTAACCAAATTTTAGTGAGCCCCGCTAAGGAATACGGAAAAAGCATCATCTTAATCGAGTCATTCGAGACATCCTTAAATTTGCACGTGGCGGTAAGACGATTAAATTGGCGGATATGGTTGTGAGGATTGTCCTTCTCATCACCTCGGAATTTGTTGTTTTGGATCATCGACAACAAACCCGTTTTCACCTCAAAATTCTCCGCAAGGATAGCGGGAATCACAATAGCTTCTCCATAACCCTCGGTGGGTGCTTGAAGTAACTCCATCATAGTTCGATTCGCCATGGTTGGTTCTTCTCGTATAATGGGTTCGTCAATAGGAGACTCCTCACTAGAAAGATTGGGAGTGGTTGATTTGTTTTTTCGTTTACGTGCACGTTTTGCTTTGTTACGAGATAGCATAAACGTCACGTACAACGTGGAGAAGAGCAAAGAAGATTCTTTTTGGTGTTTTTAATTTTTCAATTTTTTTTTTTGTGGTTTTTGATTGTATTAACCTTTTGGAAATTGGTGAATGTATTAAGTAGACAAAAATCTACAAATCTCCTCCTTAATCAAATCTCTTGATTAAAAAGGCCTCAAGGAATGAAAACGATCACGTGGAGTGAACGCCTTCGATGACTTTAGAACGATGGTGGAACACCAAATCGTTCAAGAGGGTTTAATCAAATAAAACCAAGAAAATATATATGATATGTAATAATACTTTTGGCGGCAAAACCCTCAATTCACTCTCAAAATCAAATACGCACAAGCAAGCGGAGGAAACGAGGCGGCGCGAAGCACTTAAGAGCCTATTTCCTTTAGGTCGTGAAATACAACCGCCTTATACCCACCTTATAGTTTGTATTTTCAAGATTAAGCTTCACGAAAGTATTTATCTATTTTTGCCTTATTTCTTTGGTTTGAGATTCGAATACAATGATTGGGTAATGACCTCCCAAGTCAAGGTTGTGATTTCTCACGTATTTGGAGTACTTGTGAATTTATTGTTCTACGTATACAATATAGTAATAATATTCACACAAAAACCGAAAAACGATAATACGTATTAGTAGAGTGCTACTAATACAAATACTATTATGGCTAATATAAAAAAACAACAATGTTCAATCAAAACACAACACGCCTCCCCGGCAGCGGCGCCAAAATGATATGTTGTATTTTTACCCCTTTAGGAAAAGGAAGGTAAATAGGGTAAGTATTAACGAGTAGTTTAGGAAAACCACAAGTTATGACCCAATTAGGTGAGTTCGTTCTCGAGGAGGCTAGTGCGTTGTGTTAAGAATTGAATTAATGTTTGATTTTATTAAGAAGAAAAGAGAAAAGAAATTAGAAAAGAGAGAAGGGACGAAGACGAAAAAGGATTAAACTACGACGAAAAAGGCGAAAACGTAAAACCGTAAAACTACAAAAATTAAAATTTTAACCTAAAAATTCCTAAAAATTTCTAAAAATCCCCAATAAAATTCTAAGAGTTTACAAAAAATCAAAACTTGCTAAAACCTTTTAATTAATTAAATAATGACTTTTTAATGCTAATTAAAGCCCTAAAAATCACAATTAATTATTAAAAAGCCCTAAACAAGATTTTATAGTTTGTAAACCTCAAAAATGTCCTAATTAAGCTAAAAACTATTTTTAAAAATTTTAAAACCAAATTAAACTATTTTTAAACACTTAAAAACTATTAAAATTTATTAAAACTTAAATTAATCCTAGAAAATAAATGAAAGGTCTTAAAAAGATTTGGAAAGTTACAAAGTTCCTAATTTAATGTCTACAATCTAGGAAAAATGAAAAAAGTAGAAAAAACAAACTTTCTATTTTTAACAATAAAATAATATTAAAATATTCAAAAAAATAAAAAGTTTATAAATAAATTCTAAAAAATTATCAAAAATCATAAATAATGTAACTAGAACAGAAATGCAATCAAAAGTTCCTAAAACCTTTTTATTAATTTTATATTAAATTTTAAAGTTGCCTAAAAACCCTAAAATCAAATAAAATTAAAAATTAGACTTTTGGAAAACTTTTTGATATGTAAACCTCAAATATATAAATCAAAACCTAAAAACTATTTTTCTGGATACAAGCCTAGGAAAATTGAATAAAGGGAAAAATATTCTTTTAAAACAGAAAAAACCTAAAACTAAATACAAGCCTAGGAAAATTGAAATGGTGCAAATAAGCTTAATAAATAAGCTGAAAAAGCCAAAATAAGCTACGGCTTATATTAAATAAGCACAAACAAACACACCTTATGTATTTAACCTTGCAAACTCCTACCAGTCAAAGACCCTAGGGCAACGGTAAGGAGTGTGTGTTGTGAGAGGAGTGGCGCAGGTTCGAGTCCTGGCCACGTCCTTTTTGTTCTTTATTATTTTTTATTTTTTTTAACTTTTAAAAAACAAACTCAGTAACCTTTTAATCTTAAAAACACAAATAACAATCCAAATTATCAAGATTCAAGCAAGAATTGAGCTAAAACGTGCTCAGTTGAGCTTTTATGAACACAATGACCTTTTTACTTTCTTCACTTGTGAAAGTAAAGACAAGAGGAGCTTGTCTGTGTGATTGGTGGTGTTTTTGTGGACAATCAGGCACCCTTGTACTCTTTGGAGTACAAGGAGTCAAGCAAACACAAAACTAAACAAGATCAAACACAAAGTCACACCAAATTGCACACAAATGGGTTGTTGATATGCTTAGTAGGTCTGGGGGGTATTTTGCTGATACAAAGTGCACACAAGAGAGATTCAAGTCCTCAAATCCAGCATACAAACAAACCAAATAGCATTCAATCAGTTCACAAACCTTAAACAACCCTACTTCTAGCAGATTTTCAAATTGGAGGCATAATCAAACACAAATCCTATGCAAATCAAAGACTTACTGATTTTTTTGACCAAGTTCAATATTTTAGCATACCAAAGTGTTCAAAACCTGTCCAAATTGAAAACTAAGTACTAGTACTAGATAATAACAAGTAAATGAGTGAAATCAACAGGTTTTAACACACAAATTTCCAAAGAAACTCAAGTGAATATGCAGATCCAAACACCCCTTAAAAACTGATAAACACAATTAAACAAAGCAAATCTCTTTTAAGCTACACCAAACTGATTCAAAAAGCTTCTATCATGCATATCAATCCTAAACAAGCATCATCCAACACTTCAAGCAACACTTAACCAGATTTCATGTAAAATCATACAAATATCAATTTTTAACATAAACTGAAAATGAAATGGAAAATAGAAACTACCTTAAGGGTCCTACATCCAGGACCCTTAGTGACAGCCAAGTCACCTCCTTCAGGCTGGGGCCTGAGCTGATCCTTGGACAATAAGCAAGCTCTCACTTGAACCTGCTCAAATCAACAAGAACAAACACAAAAAAAATACACTTTCTGATCTTTCTTAAGCCTTTTAAAATCTTTTGAAAAACCTTTTCAATACTTCTCAAATATGTTACTTTCAAAAACACCTTAATCCAACAACTTACAATCCTCAAAATCAATCCTTGAAACAATTCCACCAAGAAATTTTCCAAATTCAGAAACCCTCTTTTCTGAAAATTTCAAAACATAGAATGTTTTGAACAAATGATAATGGAACTCAGTCTAGCAATCAAACACACACCAACTTTTTAAAAACAAATAAAAGGAATTACAATTTTTCTTAAAAATACCAACTTTATATATTTTGTAAAAAAGGAATTACAAATGTGATTGCTAAAAACTGGAACAAAGAAAAGGGGTCACAAGTCGACTCCCTTTTATACTAGTCTATAGAACAATCTAGAATTCTAAAACCCTAGCTACTAAAATGCCTAAGTTGCCCTTGAAAAGTCTTGGAATCTTGGTCTTGTTTGGCCTCATGTGATCATGTGATTGTAGCCAGCTGCTTAAAATGATCTTGGACGTTAAAAAGTGCTTGGGGTCAAAGGAATTCCATCCAGCGTTTAATTTGTCGGGTTTAGGGTTTGGGGGGGAAAGAGACGTTGCAGGGGAGGGTCCCACAAGACACATGGGTGTGTCTTGTGCATGGTTTTGGTGTGGGATGGGGTAAGGGTGTTGTTAATTATGGATCTGGACAAGTTAAGATAAAACCCTTTTGAATTAGGGTTAATTGGAACTGGGGTAATTAGGGTTTAAGGAGGGGGGTTTAATCCTGATTTGGGAAAGATTAGTTTTTAAAAAAAAGTGTTTGGAGGGAAATGGGGTAAGTGTTGACTGGGTGTTTGACCCTGGTTATTTAATTAAAAACCGGGTGGGTTGTGGGTTATGGGTATGGATATTGGGTGGATGGGTGGGTACTGCTGAGGTGTCAAAGGCTGGTTGGTGGTATAAGTTTGGTTGTCTGGTTAAAATGCCCCCCAAGCTTTCCTTTTTACTTCACTTTGTAATAAATGGCAAAAACTTGATTTCCCTTTGTAATTTGACTTTGGCAGATTTACATTTTTGGCACATATTGTTTTCAAGCTTGTAATAAGGACCTTTAATGCATATTCTTCATTTTCCAAGGGCTTTTCTTGTACAATCTTCAAACATGGAGGACCATTCTTGTACAAATAACATTTGGAGGGTCATTTGTGACAAGTTCTTCAAAGATGAGGGACTAAAGTTGCCAATCTTCAATTCTTCAAGGGTCTTTTTGAAAAATTCCAAACTTGGGCCCGGTTCATTGTGCGGCTTCGTTTCCCGTGTTCGTTTTTGAATGATTCTTGTGATCTTTTGCCATTTCCTCAATATCCGTACCTAAAAATACACAAGTAACAAACACGAGCATATATTTGGTATATTTGATGATATTTTATGCATTTTAAGCCCGATTTGGACGATGAGACCATGTATAAAAGCAGTCTCATCAATAGATTTAAACATAATTAGGCTGTTAGATAGTCCCTTGCCTGTGCCTAGGAGGCAGGCAAGTTTCGCAAGACTCACAGAGATCCAAGTCTCCGTGAGCAACCTCAGAGGAGTCCATGTCAGAGACATTGTCAAGGAAGTCAAAGATTACTTGAAGACATACTCATTGGCTGTGATGGATAACAGCCAAGATGTATCAGGGACTCTGAGGGGTTGAGGGTTAACAGGGGTGGCAATACCCTGTTAACACTCAGCATACTTTGGTCATGCCATTTGTGTGTTCGAGACTATGAAGAAAAAGGAAACTGTTTTGACAACTGTTTCCTTAAAGCATAATGGAAGACTACCAAGAATAGAAGGACATCATGTGACTGATGTGGGAACTTGTAAAAGCTTGTGTAGTCACCATCAAGTACTATTTAGGTCAATCTCGTAACACTATAAATAGGATGTGTATCCATGCATTAATGTTTAACACTTTGATATATTCATAACATTATTGCATATAACTTAGTGAATCAAACAGATACGATTGTATTCATAAGTTAGGGTTTATAACTGTTCAAAGTATGCACAACACATTGTCATCAAACGGTGTTATCCATAACACTTGTAATTCTTTATTATACAATAATAAGATTACGTTTGAAAAGTAATACCTTGTGTTGATTAAGTTAAGATTAGGGTTTCTAGCATTGATTAGGGACTTTCAATTGGTATCAGAGCGATGTTTGATATTAAAACCTTCAAGAAACATCGTTCTCAGTTTTATAATCAAGATCCACCATGCCAGAAACTTCTAACCCACCACAATCACCTTCCACAACACCATCTTCACCAAGACTCAACCCTCTTGCCAATGACGATGATCTACCCCAACTTCTTGACTCAAGAGGTGGATCACATGTCACAAGTGTACCAGTCTTTGATGAAGAAGATTTTGCCAGTTGGAAGAGTCAATTTCTTGTGTATCTCGATGGACTTGAACCTTTTCTTCTAGAAATTTTAGAAAATGGTCCTTATATTCCTATGGCACTTACATCCACTGAAGAAAATCCTCTTCCTAAACCTCTTAAACAATGGACTCCAGCTGATAGAAAATTGGCAAACCAAGATAAATGTCTCAAAAGCATCATCATTTCCTGTCTTCCCAAACACATAATGAAGTCTGTCATTCAGTGTCCCACAGCCAAACAAATGTGGACAGACCTCATTCTTGGCCATGAAGGACCCTCTGAAACAAGAGAGACAAAGATTCAGGCACTCAGACTTCAGTTTAATGCCTTCTAGTCACTTGAAGGTGAAAAGGTTCAGCAAACCTATACAAGGCTGAAGATTCTTCTTAATGACCTAGCAATGAATGATGTCACTATTGGTCAAGCTAAGATCAATGCCACATTTGTCAACAGCCTTCCAAGAAAGTGGCTGAGTATGAATCAGACTCAGAGAGCTAACAACTCAATCAAGAATGACACTCTTGCTCAGCTTTATGGAAAGTATAATTATGAAGAAGGGCTGATTGATATTATTTACAAGTCAGAGACTGAAAGATTTGTAGTCCAAGGAGCCTCTTCTAAAGCCTTGATCTCTGCATCACATCCTCATCACAGTGATTCTGATGTTGAAGAAGACACCCGCAGCAGCCAAGAGTTCTTGACAGACCTTAATGCAGAGTTTCATGAAAGAGCCTTGCTAGCCAACCAAAGAAGATTTTTCAAAAGATCAGGAAGAATAGGATCAGCCAGTAAACCAACTGACAGGTCAAAATAAACTTGCTTTGCCTGTGGAAAGCTTGGACATTTTCAAAAAGACTGTCCTTCCACCAAAACATCCTCACCTTCTTATCCATCATCTTCATCCAAACCTTACAAGTTCAAAAAACATAACAACTCATCTTACCAATCCAATTCATCAGACACTGAGAAGAAGGATTACAAAAACAAGTACAAGGCACTTAAAGCTGAGTTAGAACAAATGAATTTGAAGCTTGAGGCTCTGTCCAAAAAGAAGGGTGGTGATAAAAAGACAGAGAAAGGATTGGTTGCTGAAGCTTATGATTGGAATGATGAGCCACTGACTTCAGATGAGGAAGATACCACCAGAGTCAGGGCTTTCATGGCGATAGCTGAGGATGAACCAGCTGTTGGAAAAGGTGATGCAAGATCAGGACAATGGGTTGACATCACAATGAAAAAGGTACACAGGCTTTTATCCATGTCTGATAGTGATGAACGAAAGCATGTCCTTGATTACACCATTGTTGATTTACACTTTGTTGAGGAACAAAGAAATAACCTACTTGATAAGTTTCACTCTGTTAAATCTGAATTGCTAAATGCTAAATCTGAATGTGAAACTCTCAGGCGGGTTAATTTAGAGAACATATCCCTGCATAATGAAGTAGCTAGATTAACCTTGAAAAACATTGCTTTAAATGATCAAGTATTTGAATTAAACAAGGTTATTGAAAAATGGCTGTGTGCTAGGTTCACTATAGATCAATTGCTTAATGATGAATTGCCTGCTGACATTAAAAGGGATATATCTGCTAAGAAAAATAAGCTGAGAATTCTCACCAAACCTAAAGACATTGTCTTCAAATCTACAGAGACAATTCATATGTCAGATACCACTTCGACTAATGACCCTGTCTCTGAAGATGTAGCTGAGTTACCACCTTTGACCAAACTCTCTAGAGTTGAACCTAGCAGTTCCTCTCGAGTTGCTAAGGGTGAACTTAGAACTGATATTAAGAAACCTCCAGCTAAAGTTTTTCATGTGCCTGTTAAACAAACTGGTAAACAAGTAGCTTTTAAGCCTGTCGCTACTGAAGCTGTGGATAAGGTTGACCCTACCACTGAAGATCGCCTGTTGTCTCTTATGAAAGAAGTAGAACTCTTGAAACAACACATTAAGCCTTCCGCTGAATGCTCTACTTCTCATGAACCTATGTCAGTCCTAGGTGAACCCAAAGGGGAAAGGTTAATCAAACCTTATTGCAATGTATGTAAAAATTCTCACCACATGACGTTAGATCATGACAGACACATGGCAGCTAAAAGAGCTCAGACACCCTCTAGGGATAGACCACAGGGTTCCAAAAGACAACAGGGAAACTACAGACCTTATCCTCCCTGTAAATTCTGTGGTTTCACAGACCATCACTCAGACGAGTGTGGTGACTTCCCTGGGTGTGATATATGTGGAAGTTATACCCATGAAACAATGAACTGTCCCTCCCAGCGCCAAAAGTTCTTTAGGAACACAAGAGTTGCTAATAAGCAATTCAGGGAACCCACTGGAAAGTGGATTCACCATAGGAACTAACATGTTTCTATGTATCTGTGCAGAAATATCTCAAGGAATCGGTATGGTATCTAGACAGTGGCTGTTCTAGACACATGACAGGGATTCAACAATACCTGCAAAGATACTCAAAGGAGCCAGGTCCTAAAGTGGTGTTTGGAGATAACTCTTCAGGTGACACAAAAGGATATGGCTCAGTGAACTGCAATGGGATTACATTTACCAGGGTTGCATATGTGAATGGCTTAAACACAATCTTATTAGCATCAGCCAATTGTGTGATGCTGACTATACGGTTTTGTTTACTAAGACTCAGGGAACCATATTCAACAAAAACAATGATGTTGTGCTTATTGCACCTAGAAGAAGAGATGTTTATGTTATCAAAATGGCTGTGTGCTCTGAAGACAGCTCAAATTGTTTTCTTGCTAAAGCCTCTGAAAGTGTCAATTGGCTGTGGCACAAAAGACTGTCTCATCTCAACTTCAAGAACATCAACAAGATAGCCACTCAAAACATGGTTGTTGGTCTACCTTCGGTAATGTTTTCTAAAGACAAGACTTGTTCTGCCTGTGTCAAAGTAAAGCATCACAGGTCTTCATTCAAGACTAGGCAATCATTCTCTATTGACAAGTGCTTACATCCCCTTCACATGGACTTGTTTGGGCCTGTCAAACCTCAAACCATTAATCACAACAAATACACCTTGGTCATAGTTGATGAATTTTCAAGATACACATGGGTGTTCTTCCTCAGAAGGAAAAGTGATGCAGCTGATACCATCATGTCCTTCATCAGACATGTTGGAAATATGAATGATATTAGAGTCAAAGCTCTAAGAAGTGATAATGGTACTGAATTCAAGAATCATCAACTTGAATCTTTTTGTGATGAAAAAGGGATTTCACAGAACTTCTCTTCAGCTGGCACCCCAGAACAAAATGGTGTGGCTGAAAGAAGAAACAGGACTTTGATTGAAGCAGCCAGAACTATGTTAAATGGTGCAGCATTACCAAAGCAATTTTGGGGAGAAGCTGTTCACACTGCCTGCTACACACAAAACAGATCAATCATTGTCAAAAGACATGGTAAAACTTCCTATGAAGTTTTCAGAAAAAGATATCCAGATGTCAGATATTTTCATGTGTTTGGATGCCCTGTGTTTATTTACAACTACAGGGATAAACTTGGAAAGTTTGATGAAAAGGCTGATGATGGTTTCTTCTCGGGATACTCTCCAACAGCCAAAGCCTTCAGAGTATTCAACATCAGAAGACAAGAAGTAGAAGAAACCTTCCATGTGAGATTCAATGAAGATGATGAAGTTTTACAAAGAACAGGAACAGCGGGTGATGAAATTGATTTTAAGGAACATGTATCTTTCCCAAGTGATGAGTTCACAGAACCAAGACCTACCAGTCACCATCACACCAACACTCTCACTCCTTACGTTCCTGCCTTTGACCCTCTGTCTACTCACAACATAGAAGTTCCTACCTCTCAGGAACTTGATGAAGAAGAACCACAAACCTCTAGCAGTCCTTCTCCTTCTAATGCTATTGATGACTCATCAATTCTTCAAATCCCTGAAGACTCTCTTGCTGATAATGAAGTCATACCTCTTGATATGGCTGAAGAAGACTCTTACACTGAAGTAGTCTTTGAAGAAAGCTCTCCTAGTCAGCAGGATGATACTCAAATTGTACCAGCTGTGTCCATAAGTGTTCCTGTCCTTGAGTCCCCAGCTCCTCAAAATAAGTGGTCAAGAGATCAACACATTCTTCTTGTCAACATTATTGGGGAACCTAATGCAGGGGTCACAACTAGACATCGAATCCATGACTCAGAGTCTGCCTCAGCCAATGAATGTCTCTTTGCTGAATTTCTCTCACAAATTGAACCTAAAAGAGTAGCTGAGGCTCTGGTAGAAGAAGGATGGGTAGCTGCTATGCAAGAAGAAATCAATCAGTTCAAAAGGAACAAAGTATGGACACTAGTGCCAACTCCACCTGGAAAGAATATCACAGGCACTAGATGGATCTATAGAAATAAGATGGATGAAATTGGGAACATCATCAGAAATAAGGCCAGACTGGTAGCACAGGGGTTTTCTCAGACTGAAGGAATTGATTATGATGAAACATTTGCTCCTGTTGCAAGACTTGAAGCCATTAGAATCTTCCTTGCTTATGCTGCCTATATGAACATCACTGTGTATCAGATGGATGTAAAGAGTGCATTCCTCAATGATGATTTGGCTAAGGAAGTGTATGTTGCTCAACCTGAAGGATTTGAGAACAGCGAGTTTCCCAACCATGTGTACAGACTTCACAAAGCCATGTATTGGCTGAAACAAGCTCCAAGAGCATGGTATGAAACTCTTTCAAATTTCTTAACTGAAAATAAATTTGTCAGGGGTTCTATTGATAAAACACTCTTTACCTTCAAGGATAAGAGTGATTTCATTATTGTGCAGATTTATGTGGATGATATCATCTTTGGGTCAACAAATGTCAATCTTAGTAAACGTTTTGCTAAATTAATGACCAAGAAATATGAGATGAGTATGATGGGTGAATTAACCTACTTTTTGGGCTTTCAAATTAAACAATGTCCTAAGGGAATTTCAATTTGTCAAGAAAAGTATGTTAAGGATTTACTTAAAAAATATGACTTAGATGATTGTGCATCAGTGAAATTCCCCATGCTTCCACCCAACAATTTGGGCCCTGATGAGTCAGGGGTCTCTGTTAATGAGACTTTATATAGAGGCATGATTGGGTCACTCATGTATATGACAGCTAGTCGTCCTGATATCCAATTCTCCACATGTCTCTGTGCAAGGTACCAAGCTAACCCAAAAGAATCCCATCTAGTGGCTGTTAAGAAAATTTTCAGGTATCTCAAAGGAACACCATCCCTAGGCCTATGGTATCCAAAGGAATCAGGCTTTGATCTCAAGGCCTACTCAGATTCAGATTATGCTGGATGCTGTATTGACAGGAAAAGCACTTCAGGCAGCTGTCAAATCCTAGGAGGAAAATTGGTTGGATGGAGTGCTAAGAAGCAAAACTCTGTGGCTATGTCTTCAGCTGAAGCAGAATATGTCGCTGCAGCCAGCTGTTGTGCACAGGTGCTTTGGATGAAAAGTCAATTGGCTGACTATGAAATTTTATATGACAAACTGCCAATCTTTTGTGATAACACCAGCGCCATTTCCATATCCAACAGCCCTGTTCTTCACTCTCGGACTAAACACATTGATATCAGGTATCATTTTATCAGGGATCATATAATGAAGGGAGATATTGAGCTGCATTTTGTTCCCACAGAGCTGCAACTAGCTGATATCTTTACAAAGCCTTTGGCTGAACCTTCGTTCAACAGACTAGTTGCTGAGCTAGGGATGCTCAATATCTCAAAGCCCGTGGCTTGATATTAAATGTGTTCATTAAATGATTGATTCTATATTAAATGTTTTTCACATGAAACTAGGTAGTTACTTTCCAAGTAAATGCAAAAAACATTCTCAAATATTTAATCATTTATTTTTCGAATAACAAGGAGACAAATAAGTTTTGAAAGGTCAAGGGACCCACTTGAGCAGTCATTTTCTCACTTTGCATTTAATGCGGTTGAATAACTGTTTACTTAGTTTGAATATATATATTGTCTCTCCTCTCTTCTCACCCACCACCATTCTCATTTCTCAAATATTTTCTCTCTCTAATTACTTCTCTCTCTTAACCCATCCTCCATTTTCTTTCACCTTCAACCTCAAATCCATGGCGTTTTCAGTTCCCAAAGCAGCAAACGTTAACTTCTAGATCAAAGAAAGCATCCTCGCCTCCAACAACGCCATTGGATGGATTAAGGCTCCAAACAACACATACTCAGATCTGGTTAATTTCATGCAGAATTGTGACCTAAGTGAAGCCTTCACCAAATCCCCATCCACCTTTTACCAAGAATACCTTAGGGAATTCTGGTATTCTTCTGAAGTGGTAGATGACACAATAACCTTTAGCCTTTCATGCAATGAACATCCATTCGCTTTCTCCCTTAAAGATTTCTCGAGTGTGGCTAGATTGAAACATGGAGATGAATGCCTTAAGGTTGTTGATAAAAAGGCTGTCAAAGAAGCCCTGGCC
Source organism: Glebionis coronaria (assembly GCA_025667525.1). Classification (NCBI taxonomy): domain Eukaryota; kingdom Viridiplantae; phylum Streptophyta; class Magnoliopsida; order Asterales; family Asteraceae; genus Glebionis; species Glebionis coronaria. The sequence continues at coordinate 240,984,817 of CM046877.1, forward strand.
ACACTCAAACCCTGTCATGATGTAAACCCTTCCCTTACACCAGCTGAGGTCCTCTCAAAATCTCCCCTGAAGATTAAGTACTTCACTCCCATGTGGCGTGTCCTCTTCACCCACATTGTTAAATCCATGGGAGGAATGCAGGGATCCCAAGATCAGATGTCCTTCAACCACCAAGCTATTGCATATGGACTGATCTGGGGAGCTGATGTTGATGTTGGAAGCATTCTCTTCTCCAACCTTGTAGAACAGCTGAAGGGAAGAAATCAAGTCAGAGAAAAGAATATATGCTATGTTCGCTTCCTGTCTCTGATATTTGAAAGTCTGTTGGGAGACAACTACCGCAACACTGCGTTGACTGCTCTGAAGCCCTACCGTATCACAGGTGCCATCTACAAAGAAATAGGAGCTGAAGATGTCCCTGTCACCTCTCATATGATGAATGTGGCCAACAAACTACCAACAGCTGAGAAGCCCTTGCTCCCTTCTTCTGAGAAGGTGAATACTTCTAGTGTGTCTGGCAAGTCTAAGTCTTTGACCTCTGGGCAGCACACTACCAAGTCCAAGGCTTCTTCTGGCCAACAGCCTAAGAAGAAGAAAATCCCCTCTTCTTCCCACACCAAAGCTGTTACTAAGGCCAAGGGAAAGAAGACTGACACCTCCTCTGTTCCAGATACTCATGTGGAATCAGATATATCTGCTGACAAACAACAGGAGTCTAGTGTCTCAAAGTCAGCTGAGACGACAGGAAACCAGCCTAATCCAGCTGATATCTCACAGGTAATCAGTGTACATTTTTAGAGGTTCACAAGCAGCCACTCTCAATTGTCTGTAGGAGAGAGTGGTGAAGTTAGGGTAATCCTCGACCCATAGAAGTCTGTCCATGCACTTAGAACTCTTTAAGACTTCTGTACACCCTGTCTTTGCACCAGGGAATGATTCATTTGTGTTTATAAAGCACCCCGATGACCCTGCACCCTCTAGACAGTATTCAGGCTAACAACAACCTGAATACACTTATGTCTCAACCTTGAGCAGCTGTACTTCACACAGCCTCTTGGTTCCCTCCTTAAAAGAATCCCAAAGGATTTATCCTTTTCAGGGGGAGCTGAATCATCACCCTCAACTTTCCTAGGGGCAGCATAACATGCGACCTTTAACCACATATGTTTCACTCTTAAAAGAGTCCCAAAGGTTTCTTAACCTTTTGGGGGGGCTGAATAATCACCCTCAGCTTTCCTAGAGGCAGCGAATGGCGATCCATAAACAACATATGTTTCACAATCAAAAGAGTCCCAAAGGTTTTAACCTTTTGGGGGGGCTGAATAATCACACTCAGCTTTCTTAGGGGCAGCGAATGGCGATCATTAACCATATTTTGTTTCACACTTAAAAGAATCCCAAGGATTTATTCTTTGGAGTGGCTGAGTAATCACCCTCAGCCTCTCTAGGACAGCGAAATGGCGACCATTCCCCTTATCTTTTTCCTTGTTACTAATTAAAACAATTTGCAGGCTGAAATTGTATAGCCAGTCACAGAATCTCAGGTACAAAAAGAGAAGGAGGCTGATACACTCACTCAAGACAAACCCAATGATGAAGAGCCTCTGTTAAATACTGATGAAGCAATGCTATCATTGGAGGATGATGTCTCTGATCTTGAGTCCATGCCTGAAGATGAAATTCCTGAAGGGATGTTTGAGGAGGAGGAGGAAGAAGATGAGGAAGATCAGCTATCTGTCTCTCCTCCCAAGGAAATAGCTTTGTCCACACCAGCTGGAAATAGTACTCCTCCTCCCAAGGACGCTGCTGTTACTCCAAACTCTGCTACCTCAACAAAAACAGTCTTCCAACGCCCAGCCTATGATCCAACAGCTGAATTTCTGATGTTTGATCATCCTGCCCAAACCAACTTTGATCTTTTTCCAAGGGAGGATGATTATGCTCAACAAAGCCTCAACATACATAATCTTCAGCCTGTTCATCATCAATCAGACATTGAACGTTTATCAAGGAAGCTGGATGTGATCAAGTCTGAGATGCACAACTTCACTGTTACATTCCCTGGAATCATCCAAAAGGCTGTGGCTGAGGCGGTTACTGAACCAATCAAGGATGGTGCAAGAAGAGGTGTCGCACAAGGACTTAGTCATCTTTCCACAAGAATGAAGGATGTCATTGACTCAGAGGTCCCTGCCTTACTTCATGAGCATGAGCTAACTATGCACAGACAATTTGATGCTATTCGCAACAGGCAATACCGTCATGCAAACTTCATTGTCAGACGAGTTCAGGCCAATACCAATGCAAATGGCAACCTTCTGCTGAAGATTGCCAGGGCTTCAAGGAAAAGGCAACGTGCTATGGCTGCCTCTGTTGAGCAGATTGCAAGGCATTTTCAGACACGTTCATCCAAACGTCTGCGTAGCCAGGATGAACGTGAGGGGGAGAAAGAACCAACACTTACTCTTGCATCTGCTAAACAAGGCCCATCATCAGCTGACAACACCATTACACATGTTCCTCTCCAAGTCATCACACCTGTTATAATACCTGATGACGAGGATAACACTCAGGGGGAGCAACAAAATCAAGATGGAGTTGACTCATCAAAGTCCCTGGTTTTCGTTAACACCAGCGAGCCTGGGGATGATGATGAACCAGCTGCCAAGAAGCTAAAGTTCACTGTTAGCTCCCTTCCTAAAGCAATTCAAACTCAGGCTCAGACAGCATTTATCAGAAGAGCTGAGGTTTTGAAAAACATAAGTGTGGATTCCTCTGTCTCGAAGAAAGGAAAGGAGATTGTTCTGGTTGACACAGACACCAAACTCAAGAAGATAGCTGCGATGCTAGAGACAGGAGGATCCACCACAGACCTTTCCCAATTCTCAACCTTTACACCTTCCAATGAGATTCCTTTAACCCCTGAAGAAATAAAGAAACAGGCTGAGGAATTCAAGAGATTAAATGAACTCAAGACAGCCAAAGAATTGAATGAAGCTACTCTAAGGAAGATGACTCCACCTGAAAGAGAAAAGCAAAAACAAAGGTTGAGGGAAATGGAAGCAAAACGCGCTGAGGCACTAAGGAAAGTCAAAGCTGACTATGATGCCTGCGTTAACAACAGATATGCCCCTGGCAAGATAACCAAGTTCAAATACACCATTCATAAATCCACCAACACCCCACAGATGATCTTATGGAGGGATAACCAACAGGGAAATATGAATGTGTTTGACAACTTCAGGCTAAAGACACTTGGGTTATCAGAATGGTTCGAACTTGAAGCCTTAGCTGCCAAAAGAATTGGACAGGCCAATTTTCTTCTGCTTAAGACTATTAAGGCCAAGTTTACATGGATCAAAGAAACAGCTGCCAAACTCAAGATTGATCCCCCTCCACAGCTTTTTGAACAAGAACCCCCAAAGACTGGCAACAAAAGAAGAAGAATGTCTCAACTTATTAAAGAAACTTTTGTTACAGATGACGTTCAAGTGGATGGCATGCACAGGGATTTGATCCTACCCAATGGTATAGTTGGCCCTGTTGATGGTCAGACATATACAGAGCCTGAAAGAGGAATGGCATTCATGAACAGGGCTTGCCAGTATGCATTTCAAAGAGAAGATGAGTTGTGCTTAGCTTCAACAATTCAGCTACTTTGTCACAAGAAGTCAATCAAGATCAACTCAGAGTATTCCAAGAAGTTTGCAAAGACTTTGCAGGAAGAATTAGATAACAGATTGGACTTGGCTGAAGCTGAAGAAAGGATTAAAAATGATGACTATTGAAGATGTTCACAGCCCAATTTTACCTTCACCTTTTATTTTACTTATGTAATGCACTTGTAATTTTCTTTAAGTATTAATAAAATCATGAGGTATGTTTGTTTAGATCTGTTATGAGTAAGAAGAAGTTGTTAACTCACTTACCTTAACTTAGTTAGATCTAACATTATTTATGTTTAAATAGAGGGAGATTGTTGGGAATCTAAACTTGTCAGATTCCCTGATCATAGATTTAAACATAACTAGGCTGTTAGATAGTCCCTTGCCTGTGCCTAGGAGGCAGGCAAGTTTCACAAGACTCACAGAGATCCAAGTCTCCATGAGCAACCTCAGAGGAGTCCATGTCAGAGACATTGTCAAGGAAGTCAAAGATTACTTGAAGACATACTCACTGGCTGTGATGGATAACAGCCAAGATGTATCAGGGACTCTGAGGGGTTGAGGGTTAACAGGGGTGGCAATACCCTGTTAACACTCAGCACACTTTGGTCATGCCATTTGTGTGTTCGAGACTATGAAGAAAAAGGAAACTGTTTTGACAACTGTTTCCTTAAAGCATAATGGAAGACTACCAAGAATAGAAGGACATCATGTGACTGATGTGGGAACTTGTAAAAGCTTGTGTAGTCACCATCAAGTACTATTTAGATCAATCTCGTAACACTATAAATAGGATGTGTATCCATGCGTTAATGTTTAACACTTTTATATATTCATAACATTATTGCATATAACTTAGTGAATCAAACAGCTACGACTGTATTCATAAGTTAGGGTTTATAGTTGTTCAAAGAGTGCACAACACATTGTCATCAAACGGTGTTATCCATAACACTTGTAATTCTTTATTATACAATAATAAGATTACGTTTGAAAAGTAATACCTTGTGTTGATTAAGTTAAGATTAGGGTTTCTAGCATTGATTAGGGACTTTCATAATATTTAAGGGGTGTTTGGACGACAAGAAGGAAAAGAAAGGGAGGGCCCATGGCCCGACCCATTAAACAATTACTAGTGATAAAATATCCTAGGGAAAACATATTTTACAAGTTTTTAAAAAAATTCACAAACCTAGCCTCTTTGGTTCTTGGTGCCGCCGGCTACAACAAAGAAAACAAGAAAGGGAAACAAGTTTTGGCTTTGATTATTATTGGTTATTGATTTGTGTGTATTCATCAAGATCTTTAAACACTCGGTATCCCTAACATTAATTTTTCTGTATTTTCTTATTTGATCATGAATTAATGAATATAAGTTATGAACCCATGATGTTTAAAAGCTTAAACATTAATTAAACAAGGACAAGCCAGGTTTTGGTTGGTTTATCACGAGAACTGAGACCACAGGGGGTCGCGGTGTGTTTTCTGTCGGCCAACAGCACCCTATAAAGGGGTGGTGGCTACTTTGTTCTATCAGACGTGGCACCAAGAAGCCCCAACAAGGGTGCGTTTGGCCTACCAGTGGAAACCGAGAGCATAAAAGCTCTCAGTGGAAGGTTCCGACCAGCAGTGGCAACCGGCTGTTGCCGGTGGCTGCTGTGGGCATGCGGTGGCAAGGCCACAGCCTTGCGGTTGTGGTGTTTGTTGTTGTTCGAAAGCAAGCCGAGACCATGAGGTCTCGGTAATGGCTAAGTTTGGGGCTCGGTTACACACAAAATACAAAAAGGGTGTGTTTGGTTTGGTTTTTGCTAAATTAATTTTATTAAGTTAATTGAGTTATATTAAATTAATCATGTTATTGTTAACTTAATTAATCAAGACTTAGGGTATAATTTTGTTAATCATGAAAATTGACATGACCATTAATTAAATAGACTATATATTATAATAATTATGTTATATAATTACTCATGATAAATCATATGTTACATTTATTAATTTAATTAAGAACTTAGCATAATTATTTTAATTACATGCTAACCATGGTTTAATTAAATTAATACATTGCTTTAACTTAATTACACAAGTAACAAGTTATGGTAAAGTATTATTAATATAAAATCAAGTTATATTATTAATTAATAATCATTTATAAACCATGTATCATATTATTAATTAATAATTATCATGTTAGACTAAAGTATTTATTTATTAATAAACTTTACTATATTATGATATTTTATAAACCATGACTTATAAAGATATTAATTAAGCTTTAGGTTATATCATGCTTATTAAATAAGCTTATATTTTATTTATGGAAACATACTAATTATGGAAACATGCTAATTATTGAAACATACTAATTATGGAAACATGCTATTTATGGAAACATACTATTTATAGAAACTTTCTACTAGTTATGGAAACCTTCTATTTTTAGAAACTTACTATTTATGGAAACTTACTATTTTTGAAAAGTTATTATATATAGAAACTTACTATTTTTAGAAAGTTACATATTATGAAACAAAAACTATTATAACACATGAAACATGAAACACATTAATCAAGAACACATGAAAACACTAAGAAATACATGATAACACCTGAAACAGTAAAGCAAGTCAAGAACATGTAAAACAAGTCAAGAAAATGTAAAACAAGTCAAGAACAAGTAATACAAGACAAGAACAAGTAAAGTAAACTAATACTCAGCAAGTTATACATGAACACACAACTCATTAACGTCCTTTATTATGTAGCACTTGTAAAGTCGGAGTAGATTACTTTCCGCCTTTCATCTTCATTTCGTTACTGGACATAAGGTACGGATATTCCGTCCTTCGGTATGGACATTCTTTGTCTATTAATGATTAGGATTCCCCGTTTGCTGCCATCTATTTTCCCAGTAGTTTACATGTTATAAAACTTTTTAGTAATTACCATGCCATGATTTTAAATTACCTGAGCTATATACACGCATGCCATGTTCACTCTAGTTACGGAGGTACAAAAACCATAACTGATGACGTATAGTCCTCAACCGGGTCACGAACCCGGCCCACGGGTACTACCCGTATCCGGACCATCACGAAAGGGTTGGATTAATGTTATTTAAGCTTATGGGCTTCAGATGAACAGTGGACACATAGGATATGTGCGGCCCACGGCCCAGCACAACCGGTATAGGGTTAGACAGAATCACAACCTAATTAGGATTGTGATTTACCCTAAAGTATAGGATATACACTAACCATAATTAGAAGATAACAATCAAGCTAATTATGGTACTTATCCTCTGCTTAGGGTCGAAGCTTCGGTAAAAGCCCACTAGGGTTTTACCGCCTATATAAGAAACCCCAAGGGTTCCACAAAGGTATCGTATTCTTCACACTCTCATACTACATCCGATTACTAACCCTAAACCGATAACTTACTCTCAGGCCGGAGTCTAATCGTGGGATACATTCCCATGGTAATCCTAACAACGTGTTGTTCTTAGTGTGCAAGATCCCAACCCGAAGTTTACTTGGTGCAGGAGCCGGAACCCAATCACCCGAATTAAGCCTAATTCGGGTCAAGCTAGGATCATCCAACTTTTGTATCAACAAGTTGGCGCCATCCGTGGGACCCTACACGAAACTGAACTCTACCAATGACGAAGGGAAATCCTTAGGGAAACCAAAGGAACACGAATCCTGGGAACCGGAAGTCTGGGGGTGACATTACAGTTACCCTAACCCCGCCTCCCGGTGGACAAGAAGGAGGGCCGGATAACCGAAACACATCGTTTCAGTCCCCTGGTGGTGCAGGCACGTCTACCAACACCCTACCACCAACCCTCACGCTGAATAACCCCGCGGGATCAACGCCAAACGCTCCTAGTAAGGAGTTGCAGAAACCACCTACGGTCGAGGCAGGGATGGAGGTCCATTCACTTGATGATGAAGATCTCGAGTGCGTAATTACGCAAAACCTCGAAAGGATCATCCCAGCCATCACAACAAGGTTTAATATGGGAAGGAACCTCCAATCCAGACTTAACTTCAGCAGCGTCGTACGCGGCACTCCCTCCTAAACTCGAAAAAGACAGAGGTAGCCCCAGGCCTAGGAAAAACCTCCCTTGGAGGAACCACCTCGACCACGGAATGTGTTCATACGCATTGGAGACCGAATCATGCAAGAATTGCAAGAAACTCAGGGGAAGGAAGATAAATCTGACGGGTCTGTAGGACGCGCAGTGTTAGAAACTCCTCTTAACAACAATCGTCGCACTAGTGTGTTTCGCAGAATGAACTCTGGGGGGAAGAAAACTCCTACCTCCTCCCACAAAATCGGCCATCGTAATCAATCGAAAAGTGGGTCGAGCCCACCTTATCATGATCCCTCAGGATCTGATTCGGATGACCATCACCCAAGGCGTCACCGACCAAGGTACTCCTCTCCGGAACCATCGAATAATGGACGACCCTACGGGGACTCCTATTATCACACAGATGGGGAAGAAGACCTCTCCCTTCCATGGTGTAGTGAGAGGGATGACGCCTTCACTCTTCGCATACGAGATTACTCCGAGGAAAAGAAGCGCCGAATGCCGGCATGTGTAAAAACCTATGACGGATCCAGTGACCCGGATGACCATCTAAAAGTGTTCGACACACAAGCAAAAATTAAACGATGGTCGATGCCTATATGGTGCCAGATGTTTAATTCAACCTTGATTGGAAATGCCCGCGATTGGTTTGAAAAAATCCCTCACCGGAGCATCAACATCTTCGATGAACTACGCACAACGTTTAAAAACAATTATACCCAGTGACAGATGTATAATAGAGATCCGGTCTCATTGGCAATAGTCAAACAGAGGCCCAGAGAATCTACATAAGACTTCACGGAGCGTTTCAATGACGAATGTACGCGCATAAAAGCGTACCCAGAAGTCCTCAAAATCTCTGACTATATGCACGCCATAACAGACAAGGAGTTAATCAGGCGCCTAAATGATAAACGTCCAGAGAAGTTTGATGAACTCATGGAAAATGTCAGAAACTTTGTGGAAGGCGAAACCGTTGTTGCTGCGGCCTATCCCACAAAGGGGAACCAGAGTTATCGATCGAACGATCTACACAGGAGGCAATCGGGGGGTCAAGGAAACCATGGTAATGGGAGGAGCTTGGATTACAAGAGCCAGATAAAAGGAGGGCGGTCGGACGACAAGTTCACCCCTCAAAAGATGACTTACCGAGACATTCTACTGAAGGAAGGAGCAAATTTTCCAAGGCCTCCCCTAATGACAACCCCGGTTGATCGTCGTCAAGGGAATCGCTTCTATGAATTCCACAATGACAAAGTCCATGGCACGGACGAGTACATTCAGCTCAAGAAGCATATCGAGTCACTGATCAAATCAAGCAAACTCAAACATCTAGTCAAGGATTGGAAGGACAGGAAGGATAACAAAAAGAATGACAAAAAAGATTTCCAAAAGGACAAGGATACAACCATATACATGGTCAGTCATGGCAGCGCAGGACGAAGCAGAAAATTAGTCAAAAATTTTCACGCAGCAAGGAAATCTCATTCCCTCCTATCACGGCGAGTAGCGTGGCGGATGCACCTCTCACGATTGAGGTGAACATTGGAACTTACAATGTTCGTCGTATGTACGTGGATGGAGGATCATCGGTGGAAGTGCTCTATGAACACTGCTTTGTGCAGTTACGACCAGAAATCAAAAGCCAATTAATGTCGGCCACGTCGCCGCTTATTGGCTTCAGCGGGGATACTATCTGGCCGATAGGGCAATTACGCTTGTTAGTAACCATTGGAGATAAGGAACATTCAACTATAGCATGGATGAACTTTATGGTGATACGTTCACATTCTCAGTATAATGGTATTATCGGAAGACCGGGAATCCTGGCCATACGGGCAGTCCCGTCTACAACACACGGCATGATCAAATTCCCAGTCGAAGGGGAAATTGTCACTATCTACAATTCAGTCGTGCCATCATCGGATTGTCATGTCGTCGCAGCACCAATCCAACCAGTTCCTATAAAGGAAGGATCACTAACCTTGGATTGAAAAGTGGTTATCCATCTCGAATATCCAGAACAAGAGGTTGCCATCGGAAGGACCCTCTCCGAGAGAGGAAGGAATGCCATGTGCTCCTTTCTTGAATCAAACCTTGATGTATTCGCATGGGAGCCAAAGCATATGACGGGCGTACCACGCTCAGTCGCAGAACACAAGCTTCAAATTCATCCAGGATACCCTCCTGTTAAGCAAAAGAAGCGCGGTTAAGCACCAGAACGCAGCCAGGTTATACTGGACGAGGTAAAGAAGCTGGTGGACGCAGGAATTATGCGGGAGATTTATTACCACGAGTGGCTCTCCAACCCGGTCATGGTTAAGAAGAACGATGGAAGTTGGCGCATTTGTGTGGACTTCACGGACTTGAACAAAGCTTACCCACAAGATTGCTATCCTTTACCAGAAATCGATTGGAAGGTCGAATCCCTATGCGGGTATTATTTTAAATGTTTTTTGGACACGTATAAAGGATATCATCATATCCAGATGGCGGAGGAAGATGAGGAAAAAACGGCATTCCATACAAGTTAGGGCGTGTATTGTTACATAAAAATGCCGTTCGGACTTAAAAATGCAGGCGTGACATACCAACGACTCGTTGATAAAGCTTTTGAATCACATATTGGCCGTAACCTTGAAGTCTACGTCGATGACTTGGTTATAAAGAGCCATACGGAAGATAAGCTTCTCCCTGATGTCCAAGAGACGTTTGATACCTTGAGGAAAATCAACATGAAGTTGAATCCCAAAAAATGCACATTCGGGGAAACTGAGGGAATGTTCCTAGGTTACATGATAAACCCAAACGGCATCAAACCTAGCCCGGAGAAAACTGATGCCGTGATACAGTTACCATCCCCTCGGAGACTAAAGGAGGTACAATCGTTTAATGGAAAGTTGGTCGGGCTTAATAGGTTCTTATCGAAATCCGTAGAGAAGTCACTCCCTCTATTCAAAACACTCAAGAAGTACATGAAGAAAGGGGACTTTTGGTGGACAAGGGAAGCAGAGGAGGCGTTTGGACAGGTCAAGCAACATCTAGAGGCTCTTCCCATGCTAGTCGTCCCGCGGCCTAAGGAGGAGCTAATCATGTACTTATCTGCTACGCATGGAGAAATAGTCCTCAAGACTAACTGGGACTCATTCCAGACTCCGGTCTACTTCATAGGCAGAGCATTACAGGGGCCGTAAATGAATTATTCTCCAATGGAGAAGTTGTTCCTATCGTTGGTCTACGCATCAAAAAGGCTGTGCCGTTACTTTCAGGCGCACCCAACTGTGGTGATCACGGACTAGCCAATAAAACAGATCATATCGAAACCAGACGTGACAGGAAGTCTACAGAAGTGGAGTGTCTTGCTCGGGGAACGCAACATCTCTTATAGACCAAGGACAATCGTCAAGGGCCAAATCTTGGCAGATTTCATCATTGAGAAACCCGAGGAGGACGTGCCAATGGTACCAAAGGAGGAAATTCCAACTGAACCATGGGTCTTGTTTATAGATGGATCTTCTTGCAAGGATGGATCGGGAACATGACTCATACTTACAAATCTGGAAGGCATGGAATTCACGTATGCCTTGCGTTTTGAGTTCACATCCACAAATAACGAGGCAGAATACAAAGCATTGGTCGCAGGTTTAAAAATCACGGCTAGGATGGGGGTACGCAACCTTTAAGCCTTCGTGGACTCACGGCTTGTCGCAAATCACATCCTAGGAGAGTATGAAGCCAAGGAGGACCACATGATTTTGTATTTGGAGAAAGTCAAGTCACTTATCGCTAGTTTTGGCAAGTTCTCTATCAAGCAGGTGCCAAGAGGCGAGAATAAGAAGGCAGATGACCTTAGCAAAATCGTATCCACGAGCTTCGCCCAGCTATCCAAACAAGTGTGGGTGGAAATACTTAAGGATAAATCCATTGCAGGGGAAGAAGTCGCAATGATAGTTGACGAGGAGGGTCCTACGTGGATGACTCCGATCGTTAACTACTTAGTAGACGAAACGCTTCTAGCTGCTGAAACAGAGGCGCGTCACATTAAAAGGAAGTCGCAACAGTTTGAAATCCGTGACAGTGTCTTGTAGAAGCGCTCATTCTTACAGCTGTGGTTACTTGGTCCACGCCAAGCTAATTACGTGATTAGTAAAATTATCGAAGGGTCGTGTGGCATGCACACCGACCCCAGATCAGTAGTAGCACGAGCTTTACGCACAGGGTACTATTGGACGACTATGCATCGAGACGCACGAGATTTGATTCTCAAATGCAATGATTGCCAGGTGCATAGGCTAGTACCACGTCATCCACAACAAGAGCTGACAACCATCACATCCCCATGGCCATTCTACAAATGGGGAATCGACATAGCAGGTCCTTTTCCTGTTGCATCCGGAGGCGTTAAGTTCTTGATCGTGGCCATGGACTACTTCACTCGCTGGATAGAGGCTAAGCCGGTAGCTACAGTTACGGGCAAACAGGTAAAAAAAGTTTGTTTGGGAAAACATTATGTACCGTTTTGGTTTACTAGGGGATATTATCTCGGACAATGGAAAACAGTTTGCAGATAATCCGTTCAAAGATTGGTGCGCGACGCTTAACATTAAATGGTGTTTCACATCAGTTAAACACCCATAGACCAATGGTTTAGTGGAACGGGCGAATAGAAGCCTAGGTGAAGGAATAAAAGCGCGCTTAGATGAGAGAAGCGCCAAGTGGGTGGACGAACTCCCATATGCCCTATGGGCACACAGAACAATGATCAAAACGACTAATGATGACACTCTATTTGCATTAGCTTATGGAACCGAGGCAGTCATACCAGCAGAGATTGGAATGCCAACAATCCGCACGACGGAGGTCAACGTCGTCACGAACGATGAGGAACTCAGGGTCAATTTAGACTTGTTAGAAGAGAAAAGGGAGATAGCAGCCATCAATGAAGCTAAATCTAAAGCATGGATGAAAGCTTATTGTGATTCAAACGTCAAGGGCGTTTCCTTCCGACCGAGGGATTTTGTCTATCGTGCAAATGAGGCAAGTCGCGCAGAGAATACAGGGAAACTAGGACCAACGTAGGAAGGGCCGTATGAAGTCACGGAAGCTTTGGGGCTAGGTGCGTACAAGTTACGTGACATGGAGGGCCGTGACTTAGACCGTACATGGAACATTTGAAACCTCAAAAAATGCTATCTCTAGTAGGATACGGCCTCCGCATGAACATTTCACTGTAGATAGCTCCAATAAAGATCCATGTAATTTTGTTTTTATGTTTTCTAGGTTCTTTGTCTTAGGATTTTATCATTTCATCAAAAAATCGTAACCGTTATAATAAAATGTCGTGGTGCCTAGCTAGCTTCATGGCTTGTTCTTGTGCAAATTGTGTCTTTTGTATACTTAGGATTGTTTTTTGATTGTTTATGTTCTTAAGTGTTATTTCTCATTCATGTACATTCATTCAGCCGTACATGTACTATTCGTTTCCATGTGAAACAAGAGGATTAAGTGAACCTAATAATTCAACTTGTCGCATAAGAGGGATGTAACCCCCGTGACGCGGACCATGAATCCTTACTAGACACCTTATTCGCAAGACGTTGTAATAAGTTTCCACATACCGTCCTTATATAAGGCCGGACATGATAAAGCCACAGGGTGCACGTCTAGTAAATTATAGGCTTTGACTTTGTAAGCCATGATTAGTCATGCAAGGATGTACATAAATATAACAAAAATTCAAGTTTCAAATACATATAAAGTATCATGGACAATCACGGCCAAAAAGTCTACATAATGTTACACATAATATGATAAGTGTTTAAACGCCGTGGACATCCACGGACGAATATTACAACACAAAAGTTAATGTTTAATACAAACAAGGACAATCAATGGGGTAGCATAGATACCCCAAGCTCTTTCCTACGTTGCGCCAGAGACTCAAGAGAGGATCCAACTGGCATGGCGTGGCTCTCTGCTAGTAATGTCGCGCCATGCCTGGTCACGGCTGTCACGGGCGCTCTATCAGACCTTGGAAGATGGGCGGATCCTGCAGTAGGGGTGCGGCAAATAATGTGACTCCCTTTCTTCTTTAAGGCCCGATCTGCGTTGGCCTTAATGGCTTCCTCCAAGCTCCTTTCTCCCTTAAGGGCCCATGGGTTCTCAAGGGGAGGATTATCTGCATAGAGGGGGACAGTAAGCTGATAGTTGAAGTCCGCCTCTACACATAATTGCTCCATGACCATATCGATGGATATGTCCTTCAGTGCCTCGATCTTGTCTAGCAAGGGATATTTGATTTGGTCCAAGGCTTTCATGGACACGGTCATCTTCTTCTCAGCATCTGGCTTGTGATAGGCGTGATCCTTGACATCCTTGCCCTGGGCTATCCACTCCGCACCAGCTAGAAGCCCTAGTGCCTGCCGCGGTCTATACCATCAGAAACAACATCAGCAAAAGGCTGGGCCAGTTCAGGAGACTCTGCAATCTTGTTCACGGCCAACCTCAGGCCAGAACCTATCAACCATCTGCGACCTGTAATAGCTGTGAGCATATGGGGATATAACTCTTCATCAAAATCCACAGCCATAGCATCCAGTCGCGTGTCCATATCTTCCAGCCGCTCCTGCACGACCTTCTCATGCTCAACCCTGTAATCCGCAAAGACCGAGGCCAGCTGTTCCTCACTCTTCACCATAAGGCGTAGATCATCACGCTCCTTAGAGATGGAAGCCACATCCTTGGCCACAGATTGGGCAGTTGCCTCTGCAGCTGCTACCTGTTGGTATAATGGTTAATTGTTATTTTACAAAATTAAAACCTACGCATAAAAGGAATAAAAAGGATAGGGGGCGCATGTGAATCTGACATACCTTGTCATGTAAGGCTTGGGCCCCGGCTTCTAGCTCAGCAATGCGGCATGGCTCGCCTGCTCCTTTATGGTCGCTTCGGCCATGGACAAATCAGCTCGCATGATTGATATGGTTTGCTCCTGCTCTTGAATCAACTTTTCCCTACGAGCAACTTTCCTATCCGAACTCCTTACATGACCCAAGGCGCATTCGAAGCGGTGTCGTAGTGCCGCGCTGATAGTCATTTGGTGCGCCGTCGCCACATTGAACTGCTCAAGCAGAGTTCCATGGGTGAGCTCATTTAAGTTCTAGATTAGGCTGGGTGGAGTCAAGTGATCAACAAACTCCTTACACTCCTCCTTTGTCTCTAGCCTAGTCAGCTCGGGTAGGTTCCATTACGGGCAGAGGCGTGGGGCTGGTCCCTTAGATTATGGCTCCTCCACAGAGGTGGGAGGAGCAGTTGGTGGTTTGTCTTGTATTACGGCCGATGGTTTCCTGACAGCATCCTCCTCATGCGGTACGGCCGTAGGTTCCACCCTGTTATTTAATGAACTTATAAGTTTATTCAGGTTTTTTACTTAGAAATTAAAAAAAGGTGGTCGTCTATCACTTACGTTGGTGTTATTACAAGAGCAGTGTTGGTGGGGACTACGACGCTCACTGGTGTAGCATTCCACACCGTCATATCAACATGCTCTTCTGTTACGGAAGGAGGGGGCAGGGGGTTGGTTTGAGGCACGGTGATGCTGCTACCTTTTTGGTGTAGTGGGTGGTCTTTGCGCAGCCTCTTGGCAGGCGCATTAAAGGACCCCGCCTCTACTTCTACTTCTTTCACAAATTTCCTCCTGGATTTTCATTTCTTTGAGGCGGGCTTAAGTTGTACTGACGTACCTATTTCGTTGGCCACCTCTTCTTCATCATCATTCTCGAACATCTGCTCGACATCCTCGGACAAGTTTTCCAAGTTGTCACCTTGTTTTTCTTGTTGGTAGGTGGCGGTGTTTTGAGCCGTGCCGGTAGCATCCTCCAGTAATGGCTCACCACCGTCTTCATTGGCAAAGTCCAGTGGTGACTTCTCAAGCTCTGTATTTCCCATATCAGAGTACGGCTCTTGCACTTCCTCTAGTGGGATAGTTATGTTTTGGGTAGCGATAAGCAGGGGTGGCTCGTCTTGACGTAATGGTCGAGCGCCTTCATCCACTTTGGAGGGGCCTGCTTGGCGTAAAAGTCCAAATAGCCTCATCTCTGCGGACATATGCATCCAAATGTGTTAGTTTGTAACATCCCGCCTACTCAGACTACAATATTGTTTGCTTTGCCCGCAGGCTCACGGCTTTGCTTTGTGGCCCTCTTGTAAGTACTTCCCCGCTGGTCACCCAACCTAGTACTACTCTGACATGAGCACGCTTAACTGCAAGTTCCTAAGAACTCCACTTACAGTAGACCACAAAACATGTTGTGTCATGAGAAGGCGACTGTTATCTTATGAACCATGGATCTCTCCTGGCCACAGTCGATGTGGGATTCGCCTAGGGTGTCACAACAACCCCCCCCCCCCCTTCAAGACTCATCTTCCTCGATGAGGTTTTCCCCACCACCCCGAACGACTCAGGAGTGTCTCTGATACCACTTGAACTAACAGAGCCCAAGGCTTCGACCTGTAGGCTCTAAAAACATGACCTGTGATTAGTGGGTAATCATCATGGTCTTCCTAGAACTGACAGTTTATTTCATGCATTCATATTTCTATATATTATATGTCATCTGTTACAGGAATTTTGATTAGTAATGGTTGGTACAGGACTGGCCATATTAGTCGCATGTGCTTTTATCGAAACTTTTAAATTTGGGATCGACCCATAGGCGTCCCCGCGCCATGTCTTTTGTTTTGGGTGAACTGACCATAGGCGTTTATCCTCGCGCATATAAAGATTTTAGAAACTGCATCATGCATTCATGCACTGTTTTCATACATAATTTTTTTCAATGATTATTGCATTAAATTTTTTTCATGATTATATATATTATATTCTAACAAGATTTAAACCATTGCATTTGTTTTATACTGTCAGATGGTGAACAGACGCAATATTCGAGAGATGGTTGCAGCTACCAATGCAGATTTGCAAGACATCCTTCACCAAAACAATAACTATCCTCCTCCACCACAGATCTTCCCCACGGCTGAGAGGGGTAGACTGATGAGGGAGTACTACGTGATTAGAAAAAGATCTGAGGAGAACAGTAACGAATTGATGCAGCTCTTCCTTCGTTTGGCTGGTGTTCTGGGCCCAACAGCGGGTACCGCTGAAGAGCGAGCACACCATTTTCGTTGGGCTCTTCGTCCATCCATCGCTAATAACTCGGCGTATGATACCTTCAACATGGTGGCACAAGTAGCTGATGCACCACGTAAGTTGGAGATGTTGCAAGACAGGGATGAGTTTGGAGAGGCAGAGAGACCCGACAAGAGGTATATATCTCGTCATTCAGCGATGATCAATTCAATTCATTCTACTTTATCCAAATATTTATCTCTCTAAATACAAATGCATATTTCAGGCAGAAGACTGGGGACCGGTCCCAACCGGTCACTCAACCACAACAGAGTTCAGCATAATGGTAACGGTCAGACCCATGACCGTTCTGCTTCGGATAGGCATACCGGTAATGACCATTACCGTGGCAATGCCAACAACTCCAACAACAGCAGGTCCCTAAACTTACTCAATTTTTATGTTATATATTCAATTATCATAATTCTGACACTTCAGCATCTTCTACCAGGAATCATGGCAACGGGAGGGAGCAGGACCGCAGAGGTTCCTAGCCTCACCGTGCAGCTATTACTGATATTATGTCTTACAATTTTCTGCATTGTCCTGATTGTATCCATAAACCATGTCTCATGTATACTTTTCTTAACAGGCTCCCAGCCAGCAAGGGCACCTGTTGGAGGGTATACCCACCCTCTCTACACCACGTGCAACCGTAGGCACCCAGGGCCATGTCGTCGTGACAGTGACGCTTGCTTCAAGTGTGGTCAGTCAGGCCATCGCATGAAGGACTGCCGTAAAGGCGAGATAGAGGGCACATCTTGACATGCCGACAACAAGCCAAATCCTACTACTGGGCGGGTGTACACGACCTCGCGTGATCAGGCTGATAAGTCTATAGGTACATCACTGGGATCTTGTATATGTATGGTCGAGTTGCACGTGTTTTATTTGACACGGGTGCTACTTATTCTGTCATTTCTACTGCTTTTGCCAAAAATGTTAGGATATCCCCTATGCCATTAGGAAATGTCTTAAACATTTCCACGCCCTTACGAGACTCTGTACGCATCATACATGGGTACAAGAGTCTTCCCCTCGAGTTTGGCGACAAGATTCGTCCAATTGACGCACTTCCATTAGACATGTGCGATTTTGACATGATAGTGAGCATGGACTGGCTATCTGAACATCGCGCCACCATCGACTTCATTCATATCGGGTCATCTTCGGTGATGTAAATGCACCAGAGGACATTCACAACGGGTTCATACTCGGAAGGTCTGTACAAATAATTTCGACCTTGCAAGCACGTGCATTACTTTCACATGGTTGCGAGGGCTATCTAGCTATTGTTCATGACATGGATGCTGAATCTACATCAATCCAGAATCAGCCAATTGTGTCAGAATTCCCAAACGTGTTTCCAGAAGAACTTCCGGGCATACCACCTACGCGTGAAGTAGAGTTTAATATCGAGCTCATCCCAGGAGCTGAGCTGATTTCCAAGGCTCATTATCGCATGGCTCCCATCGAGCTGAAGGAGTTGAAGGACCAATTACAGGAACTTCTGGAACGTGGTTTCATTCGACCTAGCGCATCTCCATGGGGCGCACCGGTCTTATCCGTAAAGAAGAAGGACGGTAGTATGCGTCTTTGCATTGATTATCGCGAGCTCAACAAGATCACCATCAGGAATCGATATCCTTTACAACGCATTGATGATCTGTTTGACCAACTCCAAGGGGCCAAACATTTCTCCAAGATTGATCTGAGGTCGGGCTATCATCAGTTACGGTTTAAAGAGCAGGACATCGCCAAGACTGCTTTCCGTACACGTTATGGACACTACGAATTTGTAGTCATGCCATTTGGCCTTAACAATGCTCTAGCTGTTTTCATGGACTTGATGAACCGTATCTTCCATGAATTTCTGGAGAAGTTCGTCATCGTATTCATTGACGACATCCTTATATTCTCTAAGTCAAAGGAAGAGCACGAAGACCATCTTCGTACAGTATTACAGATACTTCGTCAGAAGCAGTTGTATGCTAAATTCTCCAAATGTGAATTCTGTCTGACTAGTGTGGCATTTCTGGGTCACATTGTATCTGCAGAAGGAATAACCATGGATCCAGCAAAGGTTGAGGCTATTACCAAGTGGCCAAGATCTACATCCGCGACTGAAGTTTGCAGCTTTCTAGGATTAGCTGGATACTACCGTAGGTTCGTAGATAACTTTTCCCGTTTAGCACTACCATTGACCAAACTGAAGCGGAAAGGGGAGAAATTCGTCTGGACTGAAGAAACTGAGAAGGGCTTTGAAGACCTGAAGCAGAAACTAGTATCTGCACCTATTCTTACTCTCCCATCTGGTACGGGTGGATTTCAAATCTACAGTGATGCTTCAGGGAAGGGTGGTTGGGTTCTCATGCAACATGGGAAAGTGATTGCTTACGCATCACGGCAGCTCAAGCCTTATGAGGCGAAATACCCTACACATGACTTAGAACTTGCAGTAGTCGTGTTTGCACTGAAGATATGAAGGCACTACTTGTATGGCGAATCATGTGATATCTTCACAGATCACAAGAGTCTGGAATACATCTTCACTCAGCGTGAACTGAATAGAGGCAGAGGAGATGGTTAGAGATGTTGAAGGATTATGACATTAATCTACAGTATCACCCCGACAAGTCGAATGTAGTGGCAGATGCTCTTAGTAGAAAGTCGGGTATGATCAACAACATTAAGTTAAAGGAGGAAGTGATACGAGACTTGGAACGACTCGATATTGAGATCATGGTACGTGGACAGCACGGGTACTGGGCTAATCTTAGAGTAGAACCTAACTTACTCTCTAGGATCAAGGAAGCTTAGAAGGATGATGGTGAAATCTGGGCGATAATTCAGAACTTGGAGAAGCAGATAGAGTTTTGACTAGACGAAGACGGTATCTTATGGCAGGGCACGATACTTTGTGTTCCTGATGATCAAGCACTCCAGGAAGCATTGTTAGCTGAAGCTCATAGCTCCCCATTCTCTATTCATCCTGGTTCGACCAAGATGTCCCTCGACATCAAGCAGTACTTCTAGTGGAGCGGTATGAAACAGGATGTTGCCACTTACGTTTCCAAATGCCTTACCTGGCAGCAGGTTAAGATCGAGCATCAGTGATCTAACGGTCTTCTACAACCGTTAGACATTCCAGAGTGGAAGTGGGACAAAATCACCATGGATTTTGTTACCGGTCTTCCGCAGACCAAGAGGAAACATGATGCAATTTGGGTCATCGTCGATCGACTTACCAAATCAGCACACTTCTTACCGATACGTAAGGATGATCCGGTTAGCAAATTGGATGACACTTATAGGAGGGAGATCATGAGACTTCATGGTGCTCCATCCAGCATCCTCTCGGACAGAGATCCTCGGTATACTTCGCAATTTTGGAAGATTCTGCAGAAAGCTTGGGGTACAAAACTTAAGCTTAGCACGGCTTTTCATCCACAAACAGGCGGGCAGTCAGAGAGAACTATTCAGACATTATAAGACATGCTCCGTGCATGTGCACTAGAATGGACAGGATTCTGGGATGATTATATCTGTTTGGTAGAGTTTGCATACAACAACAGTTGGCATGCTAGCATCAAGTGTGCACCGTTTGAGATGTTGTGTGGCAGGAAGTGTCGCGCCCTAATCTGTTGGGATCAGGTTGGTGAGCAAACACTTGAGGGTCCGGAGATGATTGAGCTGACTAACGAGAAGGTCGTTGTAGCTAAAGCGAAATTGCAAGAAGCTCGTGCACGACAGAAGTGTTATGCCGACGAGCATCTTAGGGATTTACATTTCAAGGTTGGAGATCATGTCTTTCTTAAGGTATCACCGGTGCGTGGTGTTAGACGTTTTGGAATCAAGGGAAAGCTCAGTCCTTGATTCATTGGACCGTTTGACATCATCGAGTGGATTGGTGAAGTATCATATCGTTTAGCATTACCTCCGCAGCTTTCTCATGTTCATGACGTTTTCTATGTGTCCCTACTCAGGGGTTACAATTATCATCCTCTTTACATGGTTCAGTATCCACTTGATCAAATTCGTGAAGATCTTACCTTCATAGAGGAACCCGAGCGAGTTCTTGACAGACAAGAACGAATCATGAGGAAGAAGACGATTCCATTCGTCAAAATCCTTTGGAGGGATCACACCGAGCGGGAAGCCACTTGGGAGACCGAGGAGTCTATCTGGACTTCTTACCCTCATTTCAAGTTTTGAATTCGGGTATGTTTCTCTTTCAGTTTACTTTATCTATAATTCGGGGACGAATTATTCTTTTTAGGGGGAAGAGTTGTAAAACCCGCATGCTTTTACCATGAATAGTACACTTAGTAAACATACGTGCATGTTAAAACTTTCCTTTTATAACACGAACACGTGTCACGAATATTAATTACAGAAATTACGTATGTGTTATTACACGATAAGTATAAAATACGTGTTAGTGCACGATAATTATTAACTATAATAATTATAATCACGAACATAAATCATGAACATGAAATCACGAACACGTAATTACGTACTTAATTAATATAATACGATTAATATCGTTACATACAAGTATTTAAAATAACACGAACAATTATAAACGAAAATACGAACATACGAACACGTAAATTATAACACGGGAAAAACTTCGGGTTTTTCCCTTGTGGGCCTTACATGCCGCGGCACCAATAAGAAAGGGAGGGCCCAAAGCCCACTTTGGTATAATTAAGGAAAACTAAAAACACAGAGTTTTTCATAAACATATTTTTATAGAAAAGTTGAAAACCCTAGCTTCCTTGGACCCCATAGCCGCGACACACATATCAAGGCAAGGATGAATTCATTTTTGATATTGGATCTTTCGTTATTGGTTCGTGTTAGTGTTATCTTCCATCACACATTGGGGTAAAACACAAAACCTTGATCTTTAATTCTAAAATTTAATTATGTTTTTATGTTAGATCTTTAAAAACAATTAAATAAAACATGTTATGAATTTAAATAAACATGGGAAAGGGTTCGTTTGGTTTGGGTTTGTGGTTCGGCAGCCAACCGAGAGTCGAATGACTCTCGGTGTCCCTTTTTCGCCACAGCCGAGACCCCCTAAGGGGCTCTGTGTGGGTCTCGACGCAACAGCAGGCACCACCGGCTTAAGCTGGTGGCTGTTTGGTTCGAGCAGTGGGAACAACAGAGT
The DNA here is from genome assembly GCA_025667525.1 of Glebionis coronaria. Taxonomy (NCBI): domain Eukaryota; kingdom Viridiplantae; phylum Streptophyta; class Magnoliopsida; order Asterales; family Asteraceae; genus Glebionis; species Glebionis coronaria. Next base: position 241,006,947 of record CM046877.1, read on the forward strand.
CAGCAGGGGGAGACCACCGACCTGCGCCGGTGGGATCTTTGTTTTGCCAGCGGCTAGCCGAGAAACAGGGGGAACCACCGGCTTAAGCTGGCGGCGACTTTACTCAAGCAGGGGCAACCGGCCGAGCTGGTTTGCCACTGTTTAGGGGTGATTTTTTGGTCCGGTAAGGGTAAATTCGGTCCGGTTCACGACATGTCTAAATTAATTATACACGGGTCCGATTCATGATTATTTTTTACAAGTTTATTTATTTTACAAGTTTAATTAATTTTACAAGTATTTTATTTTTACAAGAATTAAATTAATTAATAACATGCCTAGTAATTAATTTAATTAATCATGGACTTAGATTAATTATTATTTATGAATAATACATGATTTAGCCTAAGTATTTTATTTAATTAACTTAGAATATAGTATTAATTAATTAATTAAACATAGACTATAATTAGTTAATAATCATGACTTAGGTTATATTAATAAATATTAATACATGTTTAACCTAAGTATTTTATACACTTTAATTTAATTAAATCATGCTTATATTTAATTAAATCATAAAATCTATAGTTTATTTATTTAACATGCATTATTAATAACTATACTAATAATCACATGAATTATGATATTTAATCAGTAAAATTTAAGCTTATACTATTAGCTTATTAATCCAGGTTATGTCTAAATATGGAAAATTCCTATTTCAGGAAACTTGCTATTTTTGGAAACTTTCTATTTTTAGAAACTTATCTATTTTAAGAAGTTAATCTATTTATGGAAACTTTCTATTTTTGGAAACTTTCTATTTTTGAAAACTTTCTATTTTAGGAAACCTGCTATTTTTAGAAAGTTACTTATTATTACACAACAAGTATAATAATACAAGAATATCAGTTAATACTTAATCAGAATACTTAAAATACATGATAAACACAGTATAACATTAAATCAGTAAAACAAGACTAAAACATATAAAACAAGCCAAGATATACTATAATCAGTTACGTACTCAGTAAACGGAATACTTATACATGTCCCCTATTTATGTAGCATTAGTAAGATCGGAGTAGGCTTTCATGCTGTTCTTCTTTTCGGTTCACTGGACACAAGGTACGAATTCTCCATCCTTCAGTATGAACATTCTTTCCTTATTAGGATTCCCCGTATGCAGCCAACTGTTTTCTCAAGTATATGTTTTATATATTTTGATCTGCTTATGTTTAGTTTTAAATGCCAAAGCCATATACATGCATGACCAATTTCACCTAGTTATGGAGGTACCACAACCATAACACTAGAGGCACCAGTGTTCTGACTTCACCACGGCGGAGTGATAGCTTGTGGCGTCCATCTCAGCTTTTGACCATACTATTACATTATCATGTGGGGCGTATGGGTACATCCTAGGTTACATGTTTTAGCAGTATTATCAGATGAATGAGGTGTGTGCCTTGCATCCTTCACAAGGAGTTGATCCCTCTTACCCAGACTCAATTAATTAGAGGCAACCCCTCTAATTGCATGATGAGCCATCCCTCTAAGTACCCATGCACGTTGATACTTCATGACCTATATGGGCTTTGGTTAACATGTTATACAGTTTTTCATAAGACAAACATAAGGCTTTTCAAACTATAAAACCAGTTTTACTAAGTTATTACCAGGTTTTCCAGGACTTATTCAATTTCGCTGCTATATGTCTTATATGCTTATATTATTCATTTTATGCTTGTATATCCGTGCACTGAGCGTTATGCTCAGCCATTTTCCTTTCATGTTCCCAAATGGCAGGTAATCAGGAACGTTCGTAGACCTTGAGGGTACGTGCATACAGATGGAAGCTATTCGGCCTTCATTTACTTATGCACTTTCATACATTACATTTCAGTACTTTATTTCATTTCTTGGACATTGTTTAGTCCTTTTCCATTTAAGTACTATTATTCATGTGTGATGAGCTTTTACTTAGACTGCCGATGTTTGATTCCGGCATTTGTCCTTATGGTCAATAAATGTTTTTACGATATTTACCTTGCATGCTTTGATGACATGCCATAATTACGCGTGACCCGCCATTTATCAAAATAGGGCGTTATAGTTATGGTATCAGAGCCACTCCTTAGTCGTTCAGGATGGTGGGACATACCTCATCGAGGACGATGAGTCCCAAAGGGTGGGTGATTGTGACACCCTAGGCAAATCCCACATCACTGTGGCTAGGAAAGATCCATGGTTTATAAGATAACATTTGCCTTACCATGACACAACGCGCTGTGTGGTCTACTGCGCGTGGAGTTCTTAGGAACTGGCAGCTAAGCGTGCTCATGTCAGAGTAGTACTAGCTTGGGTGACCTGGCGGGAAGTACTCACACGAGGGCCACAAAGCAAAGCCGTGAGCCTGTGGGCAAAGTGGACAATATTATGGTCTGAGTAGGCGGGATGATACATAGTTACATCGAAAGCATGTTACAATGCGTTTGGTAAATAAAATATACCCACCCTGTCTACGGTAGTTCAAGAAGATGCGGTAACTGTCCTCCCTGCCGAGGTAGTTATGGCTAATACCCACAAAGCACAAGAAGTTCTCCGGCAGGTCCTTATAGAAGTGGGTGCGATGGGTATCTAAGATTCTGACGTCCCTACTACTATATTCGTTTGTGGAGGTGGATAATCGTGTCGGAGTGCGGTTATTAGCACAAAGGGGGTGGGGAAGACCTTGGCATCTACAAAAAAGTACCGGTCGTACCAATTCTTAAGTGTGTCTAGCGCCTTGTTATAACACATTGGGGCGTTCGCGGATCGTTTTTTGAATGACAGCCAGTCATTTACCATTTGGGGGACATAAAAGACCCTAAACAAACTTACGATGGGGGCTACATCATATGTATGGCATGTGATCTCAAATTGTTTTATCTTACACGCCCCTATGAAATGAAGTTGGGTTATGTGAAAGTCATAATATGTCAGGATATCTACAAGGCACCTAGACAAGGGAATAGGGTAGTTGGCTTAATCAAATAGGCGCGTGTATACGCCTATTTTCCCATCCAGAGCATCCGTAATCGCTTCATCATCACTTAGGTAGGTGGGATGTACACTTTCGGGAATAACATACCTAGAGCAAAATTCAATGAATTTCTCAGGAGGAAAAACATTGAGCAAGGTCGTGATGGTTGGGTTGTCTTTCACCATGGTTTATACATATATGGAGAAGGGCGTGGTAATCTAACCTGGTAAAACGGATATCCGTAGAATGAATGTAGAAGGAGTGAAGGAGATTGCAACAATGGTGGAAGTGAGTATGAACTGTGTGTGTGCATAGTCACACACACAGGTTTTTATAGGGTTGCCTCAGTTTACGAGGCTGGCTGGATGATTGCCACGTGTAATCCACTATGCCCATCCAACGGATGGGATTACTGGCACAGTTGAAACGTCAAAGGGACCTACGGGTCACCTCCTAACAGTTTATGCATGGCTCAAGAGTGGGCCCACTTGGCGCACTTTTGCAGAGAAACATCTGAACAGTCATCCTGACCTTGAATACCATTAATGCCTTCATTAATGTTGTCCCGGTCGACAGTTTTTTGTGTGCGTCCATTTTTGTAAAGAGAGCATAGGGGACATAGGTTAGTCTAGAGGTTACGCCTACGGTAGTAACAAGTAGACTGGGGGGACATGATGATGTATAGTCCCCAGTCGAGTCATGAACCCGGCCCACGAGTACTACCCGTATCCGGCCCATCACGAATGGGTTGGATTAATGTTATTTGAGCTTACGGGCTTTGGATGAACAGTGGCCGCATAGGATATGTGCGGCCCACTGCCCGGCACAGCCGATACAGGGTTAGACAGAATCACAACCTAATTAGGATTGTGATTTACCCTAAAGTAGAGGATATACACTAACCATAATTAGAAGATAACAATCAAGCTAATTATGGTACTTATACTTTGCTTGGGGCCGAAGCTTCGGTAAAATCCCACTAGGGTTTCACCGCCTGCATAAGGAACCCCAAGGATTCCACAAAGGTATCGTATCCTTCACACTCTCATACTACATCCGATTACTAACCCTAAATCAGTTACTTACTCTCACATCAGAGTCTAATCGTGGGATACATTCCCACGGTAAGCCTAACAGCGTGTTGTTCTTAGTGTGCAGGATCCCAACCTGAAGTTTACTTGGTGCACGAGCCAGAACCCAAGCACCCAAACTAAGCCTAATTCGGGTCAAAGTAAGATCATCCAACGTTTGTATCAACAATAACACTTGAGGCACCGGTGTATGACTCTTTCGTGACAAGAGTGATTTATCGCGGCGTCCATTTCAGTTATTGGCCATTATTATTATTATTATTATCATGTGGGGAGAATGGGTGCATCCTAGTACATGTTTTACAAATTTACACGGTGACTGTGGTGTGTGCTCTACATCCATCAGATGGAGCTGATCCCTCCACACAGACTAATATAATTAGAGGCAACCTCTCTAATTGCATGACGAGATCACCCCTCTATGTATTCATGCATTTTGATACCTTTCATGACCTATACGAGCTCTTGGCATTTAAATTACAGTTTTCATGATTAAACATAAGACTTTTCATATATAAACCAGTTTATAACACATGTTCCAGGTTTTCTAGGATTTACATTATTCCGTTGCATTTCATGCTTTATATTTGTTTCAGTTATTCATATCATGTCTATATATCCGTTCACTGAGCGTATTGCTCAGCCGTATTTCTTGTCATGTTCCCATACTGCAGGTACTAAAGGATAGACTTAGGCATTCAAGAGTACGTGCATATGATGGAGGCTTCTTATGACTTTATTTCCTCCATGCATTTATATACTTATGCTTTGCTTTAGCATTGTTTAGTCCTTTTTCTACATTCTTTACTTATTCATATGTGAGCTTATGTTTTGGGACTGATGTTTGATTTCGGTTTCCTTTATGGTCATTTATGTTTTTAAGACATTTACCTTGCATGCTTTGATAACACGCCATAGTTATCATGTAATGGTCCACTTGTCAAAGCGGGGTGTTACAATTATGGTATCAGAGCCAGGTTTCGGCCTCTAGGCTCTAAAACTTGACCTGGTACTAGTGGGTAGTCACTAGGATCTTCCTAATTTGACAGTTGATTTTATTTCATGTATCATGGTTTTCTGTTAAGTTTTTGACTAAGTAAGGGTTGATACAGGATCGACCATACTTAGTCGCATGTGGTTTTCTTCGAATTTTGGTTAGTGGGTTGAACCATAGCCATCCATACTTGCTCATGGCAGTCTTCGTTGGCTATGACTTCGTAAAATCTTTCATGCATCTCTTATGTTTATTCCATGTTTCTAACATATTAATCATCTTATTTTCTCTTTGAAACTGTCAGGTGGTTAACACACGGATGAACGAGGAACTCGCTGTAGCTGTCAATGTAGCTTTGCAGGATATGCTCCCTCAGATCCGAAGTCAGATTCGGGCAGAATTGTAGGCTATACCGAATCATGTTAATCCTCCTGTTCCTCCACCAGCACACTTCACACGTGGTTGGAACGTTTCAACAAATAGAAACCTCGATCGTTTGAGAAAGCTGAGGTTCCGTCAGATGCTGAGAACTGGATCTCGCATATGGAGAAGATCTTTGATGCCATGGGTTGCGATGGGGTATACAAGGCAAGGTTGGCATGCTACAAGTTTGAGGGTGATGTGTTAGCATGTTGGAGAGCTTACAAGCAGACAAAGGAGGTGAGGCATGGCTTGCCAGTTTGACATGGATGCAGTTCACGGAGCTGTTCAGCAATCAGTTCTTCCCTAGACCTGAGCCAGAACGACAAAAGAGAGATTATCATGCCATCCGCCAGAAGGTACGTGAGAACAACACATAATTCATGCATCGTTTCCTCAAGTTAGCAGGTTTTCTAGGTGCAGCTGCTGGCATAGATGAGGAGCAAGCGAAGTATTTCCATTGGGCTCTTCACAGCCCGATTACTGATCGCCTGCTGTGTGCTACATTCACCAATGTGGCACAAGTTGCTAATGCAGCACGCAGTCTAGAGATGCTCTAGGAGAGGGATGATTATGAGGAGTTAGCTCGACCTGAGAAGAGTTATAATTCAATCAACCAGTGTTACCATTGCATTCAAATCAGTATTTTCAATTATATATCATGTTCTATCCAATTGTATCTTTCAGGCAGAAGGGCGGAGACCGATCCCAACCGGCCACTCATCAGAACAACTACAAGGGAGACGGTCATAATAACGACCTTTATGGATCAGACAAGTGTGGCGTTAGTATTAACTACCATAACAATGTTAGCCACTCCAACTACAGCAGGTCCCTAAAATTTAAACTTTTCCATGTTAAGCTGCTGCATGACATAAATTCTAACATCTCAGCATTATAACAGGAACTCTAGGAACGGGTGGGACCAGAACAACAAGGGTTAGCAGCCTAATCACTCAGCTCAATCTGGTATTATACATAAACTTTCACTATAGTCATGGATATGTTCCAACAATCATGTCTCACACATATTTTTTTGAATGAGGCTCCCAGCTAGCAAGGGTACTGTAAAACCCAAAAATTTGGTTTGTATTTTATTTAATCATTTTGATAATAACCTAAAGTTTAAATAATAAGCATTTGATATTAAAACCTCAGGTAATAATTATTTGTGTTTTTTTATAACATAGTTGTTTTTATAAAAGAAAGAGAGAAATAAAATATTCTAGTAATATTTAGGCACAAATTTTAATGAAGAAAAATGAATCGGACGGGACGTTCATATTGTTTTGATAACTATTTTTACTAGTTTATTATTTGTTATAAATTTGGAGAACAAAATTATATTTTAAGGATGATAGAATTATAGTACTCTTAAAATTAATAATGACATATTATTAGTATTATATATAAATCGTTATTGCCAATTTTAAAGATACAAATAAATGTTTATAAGTAGTTAAGGAAACAAATAACTAATTAACATGTATATGGCTTACGTTACTAAGCAAGTTATTTATGGAATCCACATTGGAAATTTTGAAATAGATGATTTGATGGCCTTGTAATACTCGGTCAAAATGAAACGTAATAACCCTTATCTTTCGCTTCACACGTTTTGTATTTAAATGCATGATTTCCTTTCATTACTCGTGTAGCCATGCATGTTGAAATATAACTCATTCACACTATTGATAAACTAAAACGATGGTGTCATCTTCATCAAAATATAAAATGGAGTGCGTGTGCACTTTACGCCAGGTTGTTTGAACTTAGGAACGGCTTGGTTTGGTGACCGGTCCGTGTTCGGGTTAAAAGTCTTGGTTCGCGGTTCCGTATAGTTAGCAGTGGAGCTGAGTTTTGGTTCTTCTATTCGTATATGTGTGAGTGTATTCGCGTTCGTTTTCCGATTCGATCGTGTCTGGTTGAATCTTAGCGTTCGTGTTTGAATTAGTGTCCGTGTTCGAATCGGAGTGTGCTCTTCATCCGTTATATTGATCTATCATTAGAGGTATGACCTATAAATTTGGTACTTAATAATGTTTAGATTTATTGTACGTTTATGAATATAAGATAATAAGAAAAAAATTCAAAAACACCTTTTACAATGAGACGGTAAATTACGAATGCTTATCATGCTCGTGCTTTTGAAACTAAGAAACAGAGGGTGCGCCAATATATGTAGCAGAAAGAAGATGGTAAATACAAAACAAATTAGGAAAGACTTATATTAAAAAGGATTTAAGTATAATGGGAAATGGTCTCATTATGACAAACTTAGAAATTCCTACGTAGTACATATACACTGGTTTATAAGATTTGTTTTCTATATATTTTAGAACAAATGCTTTATTAAGATAGATGATAAAACTTTCAGTAAACGTTTATAAATTTCAGTAATTAGAAGTACATGAATACACTAATTAGTAAATATTTTATGACAGTCAGAATTATCAGATTATGCACAAAATAGTACAACAACACAAGAACATATTAAATCAAGTTCAGAACAGAAAGAATCGGTAAAAATAAACCGATATCAGTCAACTTATTACGCGTCCGTTATTTATGTAGTATCCGGGAAGTTAGAGTCAATCCATCAGCTTTCATTCTTATTTCATTACTAGACACGAGGTATGGATTTCCCGTCTTTCAGTAAGGACTTCCTTATGTGCATGATTAGGATTTCCCGTCTGTAGCCAAATGTTTTCCCCAATTATATGTTATAAGGTTTATCAGAAATCAGTTTTATAATTAAGTTAAATTGCCTGATCCTTATATACAAGCATGACCAGTCAGTAGTACTAGTTACGGAGGTACCGTAACCATGACACTTTAGGCACCGGTGTCGTGACTCACATGCAGGAGAGTGATATCCTGCATCGTCCCACTCATGTTTAGTTTGGCCATTTTATCAGTATGTTTAGTGGGGCGTATGGATGCATCCTAGGCTTATCAGTTTACAAGTTATCAGGGTGAATGTGGTGTGTGCTCTACATCCTTCACATTGGAGCTGATCCCTCCACCCAACATAGTATTTAGAGGTCACCCCTCTACAGTATTTAGAGGTCACCCCTCTACAGCATGACGAGGTCACCCCTCCAGTTATTCATGCACCGTTGTTACAGCATATGACCTATATAAGCTCTGGCAATTAAAATACAGTAAATGCATGTTTTCAAATTTATAGATAACAGTTCAGCTTTATTATTTATAAATCAGACTTTACAGATTATACATAGATTTCCGCTGCAACATCACTTATCAGTCTTACAGCTCCAGTATTTTATCTTCTGTTTCATTTCAGTAATTCCTTATCATGCTTTATATTCGTTCACTGAGCGTTATGCTCAGCCGTAGTTCTTTCATGTTCTAACGGCAGGTACACCAGGACGCTCTTAGGATTCTGATAGCATGTGCATTGAAGGAAGCTATCCGGACTTCTTACTTTATGTACTTACATTATTCTGCTTATTTGGACATTGTTTAGTCCTTTCCTTCAGTATTTTACTTTTCATGTTTTGGGCTTATGTTTGGATTGCCGATGTTTGATTCCGGTATTTCCTTTATGGTTAGTTAATGTTTTAGGACATTTACCTTATGCTTTGATGACACGTCATAAATACACGTAACGGTCCACTTATCCAAGTGGGGTGTTACAATTATGGTATCAGAGCTATAGGTTCAACCTGTAAGCTCTAAAACTTGACCTGTGACTAGTGGGTAGTCACCAGGAACTTCCCAGATTTTGGCGTTGTTTTTTTCATGTTTCTCATGGGTTATTCAATCAGTTTTCTTCATTTATTAGTCAGTTTTCTTAAGTTTTGACTAAGTAAAGGGTTGGTAAAGGATTGACTATATTTAGTCGAATGTGCTTTTCCACGAATTTTTCGTTTTGGTGAACTGACCATAGGCGTTCACCCTTGCCGTTCAGATTTTGTATTGGTAAACCGACCCATATGCGTTTACCCTTACTCATGTCAGATTCAAGTTTTCAGTCAAATATTCTTGATGAACCAGCCATAAACATTCACCATTTCTTAGGTCAAATTCAGGCCTTTCAGTCGAATGTTGTTTTGTGAGCCGATCCGTAGTTGTTCACATTTGTCATATCATGACATTTCTTAAAATTTTGACAAGTATAGATTGGACTACAGCCATCCATATTTAGTCCCAGATCGTAAAGTTCTATACATGACAGTTCTCAGAAAATTTTGACAAATCGCCCATACTTGGTCACATGTTTTGTTCCTTAAATTATGTGGATTGAACCATAGCCATCCACATCAGTTGATGTTAAACCTCAGTTGATTATTCTTCTATGTTCTTTGTATCCGTCAAGTTTATACTCTCACGTGAATGTCGTTTTCATGCTGACTAAATTCACGTCTCCTTATGAGGATTATGTTTTCAGCAAGGTGATGATGTTTACATGCTAAGATACAGAAGAGTTACAGTAAAAACCTGTTTTCATGATAAATCATGATTGGCCTTCATTAATCATGCTTCATGCTGACCACTGTTGGGACTTCAATTATATCATACTTTTCAACCTCGATACAACCAGCAGTAAGTCGACGCAGGAATTGTCAGCCTATCATGTTACTTATTTTAGATCAGTTTACTACCGTTTAAATCAATTTATTTCTTTGATCATGTCAGACAAGCGACACCAGTATCGATCATCCCATAAAATTTCCACCACTGCCATGTACAATATTTCATGTGTACTCCACGTACAGTGTCTCAAATATGCTCCATGTGTAGTATTCATTTTGTACTTCATGTACGGTAGTCCAGGTGTACTCCAGGTACCCTACTCAATGGATATTGCTAATCGATCCTCAAGCATCTCAAGCGTTTCCACTTGTCGATATTCTACCAGATGCTGATGTTGCTCGTGAGTTGAAGATTTTTCCAGATGTTGATGCCGCTAACACTTTGAAGACAACACAAATGCTGATGCTGCTGATACTTTGGAGATCTCGCAAGATGCTGATGTTGTTTATACTATAAAGACTCTGCCGAACAAGGACGAAAAATATAAATTTGAAATTTCTAGCAAGAATAAATTTCAACTAGCGGAGACTACCATTCCATTCCATGCTTTTACCTTCTCAGCTAGATGTCACACTTCACTAAGCTAACCTTTCATTCAGAAGAGTGGGAACCGGAACCCATCCGGCCACTCAGCAGAATAGTTACATGAATCACGGTCATGATAATGACCGTCAAATTGACAGACAAAGCAGTAGTGAAAACCACCATGCTTATAATTAATCAGCCAGTGACCATCGGAACTCCGGTACGGACGTGACCAGAAATACAAAGGTCAGTATTCTAACCGGTCCGCCAATCCTAATAGTTACCAAAAATTTTCAGCCTTGTCCAGATTCATCTACTAAAATACATGTCCAGACAACAGTCAAGACACATGTCTTAAGTATCATTTCAGAAGACACTTATCAGGACACCAGACATGGTACACGTCATACGAATCTTTTCTCAAAATACGAGTCAGAACTCATAACTCCAGTATGTTTCTAAACCAGGCCCTCAGTAATTCAGGGTACCTTTCAGAAAAGGGGTATACCCATTCTAGTATGCCAATCAGATTAATAAATATTCAATCACCACCACTAGAAGTATTACTCAGGTTAAAACGCGGTATTCATTCTGAGAGGTTACAAACGAACGCATTCACTGGAAAAAATTACCACCTTTGCTTCGCCTATTCATATGTCAGCTTTATCTAAATCAGGTATTACCTACCTCCTAGCCAGAAAAGACTCCACAATATCACCCATATTTATAAAGGTTTTCCTTCAGTTAAGACGAGATTTGTCTTACTTAATCCCAAATATAGTCATTTTGTTTTCTGCCTGAAAAATCAGTACAAATTGTTTATGCCTTACAAGCGTGTGACCTACCAGTCCATAGCTACGAAGACTTTCTAGCCACCAGTTATAATCCACTTCTGAAGTTCTTAAAATTTATGATTAGCATATTTTTCAGCATTTCCAGAAGTAATTAAGAAGGTGTTCCAGAAATTCCTTCCTAACCACGGGACAGAATTTAACATCGAGCTTGTCTCAAGGACAGAAACTGTTTTCAGAACTCTTTATCCTAGGGATTCAGCTAAGTTAAAAGAGTAGTAGCATTTGCTGTAAAAGCTATCGGAACTAGGCTTTATTCGCCCTAGCGCACCACCAGAAGGTGTACCGTTCCTATCTATCAGCCAGAAGGCTGGTAACATGAGATCATATATCAACCACCGAAAACTTTACAAGATCACCATTCATAGTCGATGTCATCTCACGTATAGAAGGTTTACCTGATCTGCTACGATATCTTGAACCCTTTCCAGAATAATTCTCGATCATGCTACCAACAGTGGTGAGAGAAGAACATGATGTTTTACAGATTGCTGTTGAACACGTTATAGTCTCTCTAAAATTTTGATTTATACGTCTGAGCTCCCTAATGCTCCAGCTATAGTATGAAATTTATGAATAAAATTTTATGACTTCTCAGACAAAATCGTCAGTATATTCATTGATCACTTTCTGATCTACTAAATCCTATAGAAGAACGCGACATCATCTTCTCACGGACATGCAGATTCTCAGATAGGAGAAATTTATATGAGCGGTTTTCCTAACGTATATCCCAGGTGAATTAGGTGACATTTTTGAGCCACCCTACTTCAGCAGAAAGCAATTTCAGACAATCCTGCGAAGGTGAAGGCCATCACCTGATGGTCCCGACCGACGCCTGTGAACGGAGTACAACTTTTCTAGAACATGATTGACTGCTACCGCAGAACTTGCTGAAAATTCTCACTAAAATTTTCCCATGACTAGTCGACCAAATTTCCACCAAAATGTTCCATAATCAGGCAGAATTTTGATAGAAGCGGTATCACACATTGATGCAGCTATGTTCATACCTAGATGCCTGCCATTCTAGCATGTTTAAAAATAGAGCACCGTCATGTTAGCGATTTATTACAACCCTTATAATTCGGAACAGAAATGGGACAAGATCTCATGAGGATTATTATCAGTTTACCACAGAACTCAGAAAAGTATGATACTATCTAAGTTATCATCAACCATGTAATCAGCCTGCGCTTTTCTTTCATCCGAAAGGATCACGCAGTAGCAGATCTGTAGAAAATTTAGAAATTCAGCAGCAAATCGTCTGAATTCAAGGCATTCCATCGACCATTATATCAGACAGAATTCATGTTCACGATCAAGTGTATGTTTAGGCCCAATTTAAGTTCATGTTTATTTTCACTTTCACGTTTACGTCTCATTCGCAGTATGATGCTGTTTCAGTTCATCTTTTCTACTATCTCGTGATTTAAGCTCACGTTTGTGTTCATAACGTTGTGTGCCATTTCACGATACACGTTTCTCAGTTTATTACCGAATACGATTACAGAAAGCTTGAGAAATCAGACTCAAGTTTAGCACAACTATTCCATAACCAGGCAGACGTTTCACATGTCAGGCCGTATCGTTTGGCATTCATTCCTCAGTCAGCATACGTTCATGAGATGTTCTAGTATCACGTTCATAGTATGATTCACGTATTACATTCATAATATATTCCATGCCAGCGCTCCTCATATAATTATGAACCACGTTCATAATTGCTCACTTAGCACGTTCACAATTGTTCACGTAGTTCGTCCCTATATATTCTCAGCAGCTTGCTCAGAGATATAAATGTTACCTTTTTAGGATAATTGTACGTACCGCTTCATGTATACTACATGTTATAGCTTATTCATTCAGGTTCAGAAAATTCATCTTAAGTTTAGAACCAGAAACTATTCAGCATCATCAGGACAGGGTCATTAAGACCAAGATTTGTTCATTATGTTTAGACCTTTGAAGGAATCATTTCGAGCGGGAAGCCACTCGGAGCGGAGGAGTCCATCCGGACCTCTCATTCCTTTTCCTTAAATAAATCCAGTTAAGTCCTTTCAGTCATGTCACGTTCCATGTTCTATTCAGCCATGTCACGTTACAGGATCACTTCAGTCATGTCATGTTTATACCTATCAACAGCATTATGTCCTAATTAGAGGACGAGTTATCCTTTAGCTTAATTGTCTTTTCAGTATACGTGTTCTTTCAAGTTCTTATAGCTTCATCAGCTTATTACCATAATTCGAGGACGAATTATTTTTTTAGAAGGGAAGAGTTGTAAAACCCAAAAATTTGGTTTGTATTTTATTTAATCATTTTATTTATAACCTAAAGTTTAAATAATAAGCATTTGACATTAAAACCTCAGGTTATAATTATTTGTGTTTTTTTATAACATAGTTGTTTTTATAAAAGAAAGAGAGAAATAAAATATTCTAGTAATATTTAGGCACAAATTTTAATGAAGAAAAATTAATCGGACGAGACGTTCATATTGTTTTGATAACTATTTTTACTATTTTATTATTTGTTATAAATTTGGAGAACAAAATTATATTTTAAGGATGATAGAATTATAGTACTCTTAAAATTAATAATGACATATTATTAGTATTATATATAAATCGTTATTGCCAATTTTAAAGATACAAATACATGTTTATAAGTAGTTAAGGAAACAAATAACTAATTAACATGTATATGGCTTACGTTACTAAGCAAGTTATTTATGGAATCCACATTGGAAATTTGGAAATAGATGATTTGATTGCCTTGTAATACTCGGTCAAAAATGAAACGTAATAACCCTTATCTTTCGCTTCACACGTTTTGTATTTAAATGCATGATTTCCTTTCTTTACTCGTGTAGCCATGCATATTGAAATATAACTCATTCACACTATTGATAAACTAGAACGATGGTGTCATCTACATCAAAATATAAAATAGAGTGTGTGTGCACTTTACGCCAGGTTGTTTGAACTTAGGAACGGCTTGGTTTGGTTGACCGGTCCTCGTTCGGGTTAAAAGTCCTGGTTCGCGGGTCCGTATAGTTAGCAGTGGAGCTGAGTTTTGGTTCTTCTATTCGTATATGTGTGAGTGTATTCGCGTTCGGTTTCCGATTTGATCGTGTCTGGTTGAATCTTAGCGTTCGTGTTTGAATTAGTGTCCGTGTTCGAATCGGAGTGTGCTCTTCATCCGTTATATTGATCTATTATTAGAGGTATGACCTATAAATTTGGTACTTAATAATGTTTAGATTTATTGTACGTTTATGAATATAAGATAATAATAACCAAATTCAAAAACACCTTTTACAATGAGACGCTAAATTACGAATGCTTATCATGCTCGTGCTTTTGAAACTAAGAAATAGAGGGTGCGCCAATATATGTAGCAGAAAGAAGATGGCAAATACAAAACAAATTAAGAAAGACTTGTATTAAAAAGGATTTAAGTATAATGGGAAATGGTCTCATTATGACAAACATAGAAATTCCTACGTAGTACATATACACTGGTTTATAAGATTTGTTTTATATATTTTAGAACAAATGCTTATTAAGATTAATGATAAAACTTTCAGTAAACGTTTATAACTTTCAGTAATTAGAAGTACATGAATACACTAATTAGTAAATATTTTATGACAGTCAGAATTATCAGATTATGCACAAAACAGTACAACAACACAAGAACATATTAAATCAAGTTCAGAACAGAAAGAATCGGTAAAAATAAACCGATACCAGTCAACTTATTACGCGTCCGTTATTTATGTAGTATCCGGGAAGTCAGAGTCAATCCATCAGCTTTCATTATTATTTCATTACTGGACACGAGGTATGGATTTCCCGTCTTTCAGTAAGGACTTCCTTATGTGCATGATTAGGATTTCCCGTCTGTAGCCAAATGTTTTCCCCAATTATATGTTATAAGGTTTATCAGAAATCAGTTTTATAATTAAGTTAAATTGCCTGATCCTTATATACAAGCATGACCAATCTGTAGTACTAGTTACGGAGGTACCGTAACCATGACACTTGAGGCACCGTGTCGTAACTCACATGCAGGAGAGTGATATCCTGCATCGTCCCACTCATGTTCAGTTTGGCCATTTTATCAGTATGTTTAGTGAGGCGCATGGATGCATCCTAGGCTTATCAGTTAACAAGTTATCAGAGTGAATGTGATGTGTGCTCTACATCCTTCACATTGGAGCTGATCCCTCCACCCAACACAGTATTTAGAGGTCACCCCTCTACAGTAATTAATGGTCACTCCTCTACAGCATGACGAGGTCACCCCTCCAGTTATTCATGCACCGTTGTTACAGCATATGACCTGTATAAGCTCTGGCAATTAAAATACAGTAAATGCATGTTTTCAGATTTATAGATAACAGTTCAGCTTTATTATATATAAATCAGACTTTACAGATTATACACAGATTTCTGCTGCAACTTCACTTATCAGTCTTACAGCTCCAGTATTTTATCTTCTGTTTCATTTCAGTAATTCCTTATCATGCTTTATATTCGTTCACTGAGCGTTATGCTCAGCCGTAGTTCTTTCATGTTCTAACGACAGGTACACCAGGACGCTCTTAGGATTCTGATAGCATGTCCATAGAAGGAAGCTATCTGGACTTCTTACTTTATGTACTTACATTAATCTGCTTATTTGGACATTGTTTAGTCCTTTCCTTCAGTATTTTACTTTTCATGTTTTGGGCTTATGTTTGGATTGCCGATGTTTGATTCCGGTATTTCCTTTATGGTCAGTTAATGTTTTAGGACATTTACCTTATGCTTTGATGACATGCCATAAATACACGTAACGGTCCACTTATCCAAGTGGGTTGTTACAGGTACCCACTACAGGGTATTCCCATCCCATCTGTACCACCTGCAGTCATAGGCATCCAAGACCATGCCGTCGTGCTGCAGGTGTTCGCTTCAAGTGTGGGAAAGCAGTCCATCTCATGAAAGACTCTTAGAAAGGGGAAACTGCTAGTACATCAGGTACTGCCCCTCAGAAACCAGCAGCATCAGGCCGTGTTTACACCACTACCAGGGATCAGGCCAACAAGTCTACGGCAAAGCCGTGTCAAATATATAGCATATTTGGGCGCTCTAGCCAAAACGAATCCTATTTTGGCTATTACCTTCTGCATTACTATGTTACAAGTACCACTACTGGCATCTTATTTATGTATGGACATGCTGCATACGTTCTATTTGATACGGGTGCGACTCATTCAGTTATATCTAGTACTTATGCTGCTCGTATTAATAAGACACCTACACCACTTGAGAATGTGTTAAATATATCCACGCCCATGAGAGACTTTGTTTGCATTACCCAAGTGTACAAAGATCTCCCTTTAGAATTTGATGACAAGATTCGTCCGGTTGACGCACTTCCTTTGGACATGTGCGAATTTGATTTAATTTTAGGCATGGACTGGTTAACAAAACACGACGCCACGATTGATTGCCTCACATATCGAGTCCTATCCGATGATATTTAAGACCAAGAATACATTCATAATGGCTTTATACCAGGAAAGTTTGTACAAATCATTCCTGCCTTGCAAGCACGTGCCTAACTAGCTCATGGATGCGAAAGTTTCTTGGCTACAGTTCATGACATGATTACTGTAGCTCCATCTATTCATGATCAGCCGCTTGTTTCAGAATTCCCAGATGTGTTTCCAGAAGAATTTCTGGGTATACCGCATATTCGTGAAGTAGAGTTTGGCATTGAGCTCGTTCTAGGAGCTGAACCTATCTCCAAGGCTCCGTATTGCATGGCTCCCATTAAGCTCAAGGAGTTGAAAGATCAGCTGCAGGAGTTACTAGAGCGAGGTTTTATTCGCACGAGTGTATCACCATGGGGTGCACCGGTGCTATTCGTTAAGAAGAAGGACGGCAAAATGCGACTGTGTATTGACTACCGTGAGCTGAACAAGATCACGATCAGAAACTGTTATCCATTACCATGTATTGATGATTTATTTGACCAACTGCAAGGTGCCAAGCACTTTTCCAAGATTGATCTACGATCAGGATACCATCAGCTACGAGTGAAGGAGCAAGATATTTCTAAGACTGCTTTTCGCACACCATATGGATACTATGAGTTCGTAGTCATGCCTTTCGAACTCCCAAACTGTGACACCCCAGGAAAATCCCACATCGGCTGTGGCCAGGAGAGATTCATGGTTCATAAGATAACAGCCGCCTTCTCCTGACACAACACGTTTTGTGGTCTACTGCAAGTGGGGTTCTTAGGAACTGGCAGTTAAGCGTGCTCATGTTAGAGTAGTACTAGGTTGGGTGACCAGCCGGGAAGTACTTACAAGAGGGCCACAAAGCAAAGCTGTGAGCCTGCGGGCAAAGCGGACAATATTGTAGTCTAAGTAGGCGGGATGTTACAAGTGGTATCAGAGCCACTCCTGAGCCGTTCGGGATGGTGGGGCAAACCTCATCGAGGACGATGAGTCCCGAAAGGGGGGGTGATTGTGACACCCCAGGCAAATCCCACATCGGCTGTGGCCAGGAGAGATTCATGGTTCATAAGATAACAGCCGCCTTCTCATGACACAACGCGTTTGTGGTCTACTGCAAGTGGGGTTCTTAGGAACTGGCAGTTAAGCGTGCTCATGTTTGAGTAGTACTAGGTTGGATGACCAGCCGGGAAGTACTTACAAGAGGGCCACAAAGCAAAGCCGTGAGCCTGTGGGCAAAGCGGACAATATTGTAGTCTGGATAGGCGGGATGTTACACAAACGCTCCAGCGGTATTCATGGATTTAATGAACCGCGTTTTCATGAGTTTCTGGACAAGTTCGTCTTTACATTTATCGATGACATTCTGATCTTCTCGAAATCCAAGGAAGAACATGAGGAACATCTTTGCACGGTACTACAGATTCTTCGCTAGAAGCAACTGTATGCAAAATTTTCCAAATGTGAATTCTGGTTAAGTAAGGTAGCATTTCTGGGCCACATTGTTTCTGCAGAAGGAATCACCATGGATCCTGCGAAGGTTGAAGCTATCACAAAATGGCCAAGATCAACATCTGTAACAGAGGTTCGTAGTTTTCTGGGTTTAGCAGGATATTATCGTAGGTTTGTGGAGAACTTTTCACGGTTAGCCTTGCCTTTGACTAAGCTGATGCGCAAGGGAGAGAAATTCGTTTGGAATGATGAGCGGGAGAAGAGATTTGAAGAAATTAAGCAGCGTTTGGTTTCTGTACCTATTCTTACTCTCCCACCTGGCACAGGTGGATTTCAGATTTATAGTGATGCTTTGGGAAAAGGACTTGGTTGTGTACTCATGCAACATGGGAAGTTGATTGCCTATGCATCACGACAGCATAAACTATATGAAGAAAATTATCCCACTCATGATCTGGAATTAGTAGAATTTGTTTTTGCACTCAAAATCTGGAGGCACTATCTGTATGGTGTATCATGTGACATCTTCATTGATCACAAGAGCCTCAAATACATATTCACACAACGAGAACTAAACATGAGACATAGACGGTGGTTAGAGCTACTAAAGGATTATGACACCAACATTCAGTACCATCCTGGTAAAGCGAATGTGGTGGCTGATGCTCTAAGAAGAGCTATGTCATGGAACTCGGCATTTAGTTCTTCAAGGAACTCTTGACTGCTCTTGGTGTCTTCTTCTACATCAGAGTCATTGTCCTGAAAATAATGGTTAGCAATAATAGATTTTGATCTAGTGATCCAAGAGGTAAACCTATTTGTTTCAGATTTGTAAATAGAATCAATTAGGTCTTCTTCATAGTTATATCTTCCAAAAAGCTAGGCTAGAGTATTGT
The DNA here is from genome assembly GCA_025667525.1 of Glebionis coronaria. Classification (NCBI taxonomy): domain Eukaryota; kingdom Viridiplantae; phylum Streptophyta; class Magnoliopsida; order Asterales; family Asteraceae; genus Glebionis; species Glebionis coronaria. The sequence continues at coordinate 241,026,261 of CM046877.1, forward strand.
TCTTAATAGAGTTGTTAGCTCTTAGCGTTTGGTTAAGACTTAACCATTTCCTAGGTAGACTATTAACAAAAGTGCCATTAACGTCAGCTTTAGGTAAAACCACATCATTATTTCCAAGATCATTAAGCAGAATCTTAAGTCTGGTGTAGGTTTGACAGACTGTTTCATTTTCCAATGCTTTGAAAGCATTGAATCTAAGGCTAAGGTCTTGGATCTTAGTTTCCTCTAGACCTTCATACCTTAGAACTAATTCAGTCCACATCTCTTTAGCAGAGGCGCACTTAATGATGGACTTCATTATTTTTTTTGGGTAGAAAAAAGACTATCATACTTTTTTGTCTCTTATCCTGGTTGGCCAGACGTCTATCCGCTAGAGTACATTGTTTGACTGGTTTCTTAAGAGGTCTCTCAGGGCAGCCATAGGCACATAGGGTCCATCTTCTAGAATCCCTATCAAGAAAGGTTCTAGACCATCTAGATATATGAGAAATTCGCTATTCCAGCTAGAATAATACTCTTCATCAAATGCTGGAACGTTGGACGCATGAGACCCTCCTCTAACATCAAGAATTTGTGGAAGGTCGTCATCATTATTACCTACACTTACAACCGATGTAGGTTTGGGAATACCTGATGTTGTGGCTGTGTTGTTGCCAACATTTGGTTGGCTCATTTGGCTAAAGGGTGGAGGTATAGGAGGCATAGTATCAGGCATATTAGTATCTTGATTTTAAAAACAAGAACGATTTATAAAGAGTTTTATCAATCAAACCACTCTGATACCAACTGAAAGTCTCAAAATACGCCTATTGTAATATTATTACTCGAATACAAGGATAACACTTAGTGATTTTACTTTCCAAACATGTAATGATTTATTAACTTATAAAGCAAGTATTACAAAGTGTTATGGATTACACTTGTTGAATGACAATAAAGAAATAACCCTTTGAACAAGTAAACTTGATTTGAGACTCAAGTTTACAAGTGAACCTGGGATTCGTTGGTAGATAGGAAAAGACTCCAGATGTTCAATGGGAGAAAGACAAAGATTCTTACAATAAATATAAGTGTTGTGTTTCTCCTCTTTCTTACTCCTATTTATAGTGGTATGAGGTTGCTACCTTAGTGGGGGTAGTTGGCACGTGTCAACTTCTGTATGGAAGAAGTACACTTCATTAAATGCATGTCTATATCTAGACATACCTTTAACCAACTTTCTGTGAATACTTCTGGCAACTGTTCACTTTATCCCACTAGGTCGTACTGGGCTTCCTTATATTGAATCTTCACTTTGTCCCGCCCAAAGTGCATTAGAGATTCTAGCGCCTAAATTATAAAGGATAAGGCAAGTCTCTGCTTGCTTGATATTCAAAGGGTTGAGAGTAACCTTTAAGCATTGCCATCTCAGAGGTCCTCGTACACCATTACATTCCTTCGACATACCAGCTTATCCATATCAGTTCGTGAGTATGACCTCAGATCATCTTCGACTTCTCTAACGTTGTCTTTGACTTGAATGTTTCTGGTGTGCTAGCAAAAGCTTTGCATTCAACTGGTCTGGTCTCTGTCACTAGAAATTCCAGCGACTATAATACTTAGTCTAATTAAAATCAAATCTAGACTGGGCCTTAGTTAGAACTTTCATTGGCCCAACACTCATGTTTATGCTTAAGTAAATAAACATAACCATAATGGCTAAAATCATCCGTAAATGTTAAGAAGTAGCTAGAACCTTTCCTTGACACAGGTCTAAGTGGTCCACACACATCAGTTTGTATTAAACCAAGTAGATCAGTAGCTCTTTAAATATAATTATTTAAAGTTTTCTTGGTCATCTTTCCAAATATACAAGACTCACATTTATCAAATGATTCATCATTGATATTTTCCAAAAGACCTTAACGTTGAAGCTTTTATATGTGTGTCTTACCATTATGGGCAAGTCTACAATGCCAAAGATAAGAAGAGTTCGAGTCTAACTTTCTCTTCTTATTCATGCTAAAAATAGAATAATTATTATACTTAGAAACATTATCATGCACATTAATTTCAAACACACCATTCACAACAATTGCATGAAAATAGAAAATACCATCTTTGAAAACAAAAATATTATTACATCAATAGTGAATAAATCTAAGATCCAACAAACAAGAAAAGGAAATGACATCTCTAACAATAGAAGGTACATAATGAAAATTGTTTAAGATCAATACTAAACCCGAAGGTAAAACTAAATTAAACACTCGTATAGCTTCAACAACGGCTTGTGCACCATTGCCCACTTGCAAATATTGATTTCCATAGGATATCTTCCTTTCCAACTTAAACCTCCAAAGCGTATAACAAATGTTAATACCGCATCTCGTATGATATACCCAAGAATTTAATTTTTATGTTAAATTAAATAATTCAATCATAAATAAGTTACCTGAAGCTGCAGCATTGTGCCCAAACTTCTTCTTCTTACTTTCTCGTAAATCGAGGTACATAGGGCAGTTCATGTAACACCCCACTTTGACAAGTTGACCGTTACTCGATAATTATGACGTGTCATCAAAGCATGCAAGGTAAATGTCTTAAAAACATAAATGACCATAAAGGAAACCGGAATCAAACATCGGTCCCAAAACATAAGCTTACACATGCATAAGTAAAGAATGTAGAAAAAGGACTAAACAATGTCCAATCAAAGCATAAGTATATAAATGCATAAAGTAAATGAAGCAAAAGGAAGCCTCCATCCTATACACGTACTCTTGAATGCCTAAGTATGTCCTTTAGTACTTGTCGTATGGGAACTTGAAAAGAAAATACGGTTGAGCAATACGCTTAGTGAACGGATATAATGACATTATATGAATAACTGAAACATAAGTAAATCATGAAATACAGCGGAATAATGTAAGTCCTAGAAAACATGGAACATGTTTTATAAACTAGTTTATATCTTAAAAGTATTATGTTTATTCATGAAAAATGTAATTTAAATGCCAAAGAGCTCATATACGTTATGAAAGGTATCAACGTGCATGAATACATAGAGGGGTGACACCGTCATGAAATTAGAGGGGTTGCCTCTAATTATATTTGTCTGAGTGGAGGGATCAACTCCATGTGACGGATGTAGAGCAAACACCACAGTCACCGTGTAAATCTGTAAAACATGTACTAAGATGCACCCACACGCCCTACATGATAATAATAATACTGGCCAAATAATTGAAAGGAGCGCCGGGAGTAATCACTCTCGTCGCGGAAGAGTCATAACACCGGTGCCTCAAGTGTTATGGTTATGGTACCTCCATAACTAGGTGAACCTGGCATGCATGTATATAGCTCAGGCAATTTAAAATAATAGCATGGTAATTACTAAAAAGTTTTCTGACAAGTAAACTACCGGGGAAAACAGATGGCAGTAAACGGGGAATCCTAATAATGCATAGAAAGAGAATGTCCATATTGAAGGACGGAATATCCGTACCTTATGTCAAGTAACGAAATGAAGATGAAAGGCGGAAAGAAATCTACTCCGACTTCACGAGTGCTATATAATAAAAGGACGTGAATGAGTTGTGTGTTCATGTATAACTAACTGGTTATTAATTTACTTTACTTGTTCTTGACTTATTTTACTTGTTCTTGGCTTGTTTTACATGTTCTTGACTTGTTTTACATGTTCTTGACAGGCTTTACATGTTCTTGACTTGTATTACTGTTTCATGTTAAATCATGTATTTCTTAGTGTTTCATGTGTTCTTAATTAATTATATTTCATGTTTCATGTGTAATTATACTTGATATTTCATAATGAGTAACTTTCTAAAAAAGCAGGTTTCTATATATAATAACTTTCCAAAAATAGCAGGTTTCCATATATAGCAACTTTCCAAAAATAGTAAGTTTCCAAAAATAGAAAGTTTCCATAATTAGTAAGTTTTCAAGAATAGAAAGTTTCCATAAATACTATGTTTCCATAAAGAGCATGTTTTCAAAAATAGTATGTTTCCATAAATAGCATGTTTCCATAAATAGCATGTTTTCATAAATAGCATGTTTTCATAATTAGTATATTTCCATAAATAATAATAAGCTTGTTTAATAAGCAAGTGATATAAGCTAAAGCTTAATAAATATTTTATAAGTCATGGTTTATTAAATGTCGTAATATTTATAATTAAATAAATACTTTATTTTAACATGATAGTTATTAATTAATAATATAATACATGATTTATAAGTGAATATTAATTAGTAACATAACTTGGCTTTATATTAATAAACTTTACCATAACTTGATTATTGTATAATTAAACTAAGTGTTATAATTAATTTAATTATACCATGAATAAATATAATTAAATCATTATGCTAAGTCCTTAATTAAATCAATTAAATGTGTCATGTTTTTATATCATGAATAATTATATAAAATAATTATTATAAGTGTACCATTTATTTAACTAATGTACCATATTAATTTTACATAACATAATTATTATAACCTAAAGTTAATTTAATTAAATGGCCATGATCTATTAAATAATTAAATTAACCTAAGTCTTGAAATTAATTTAGTAAACATTTAACCAAACACACCCTTGGCGTGTTTCGTGTGTTACCCGAACCCGAATCCAAGCCACACCGAGACACCCATGTCTCGTCATGCGAACAACAACAACAACACCACAGCCGCTGCGGGTGTGGTTTGCCGCCGCCTGCCCAAAGCAGCCACCGGTTGCCATGCAGCCACTACCCACCGAGAGCTTTTATGCTCTCGGTTGCCACTGGTATGCCAAACGCCCCTTGTTGGGTGGTTTGGTGTTGCAGCTGCCTAAACAAAGTAGACACCGCCCCTTTATATTATACGGCTGGCCGACAAAAACCACACCGAGACCCCTTGTGGTCTCGGTTCTTGTGACAACCAACCCAAAACCCGATTAAACCTTGTTATATACATGTTTTATATCCATTGACTCATGTGTTCTTGTTATTAATTAAATAGATCCATGAACTAATAAAAATAATGAAAGATTAAAGGTTTACAGATACCTAATGTGCAATGATTTGGGATTGATGAACATGAACAATATCCGTAACAATAAAAGATCAAAACTTGGTTTTTCCTTTTCTTTTTCCCTTGTGAATCCGGCGGCCAAAGAGAGAGAGCTAGGTTTTGTTTAATTTTGTTAAAACTTGTGAAGGATAATCCCTGGGATGTTTTTAGTTACTAGTAAAATCCTTAACGGGCTGGCCCATTGCCCTTGGTTTCTCACTTCTATTACCGGCCCAAAGCAAACACCCTTTATATACTTTTCGTTTTTCGTGTTTTAATTACGTGTCGTGTTTTAAAGTTCATGACATGTGTTCGTGTTTTACGTTCGTGTTTATTCTTGTCATGTATTATATATTATACGTAAATACTTATCGTGTAATAATTCACATACGTAATACTTGTCGTAAATAAATAAATAATATACGAAATGCTTGGAGTTGTACATTAAATATTCATGATACGTATCGTGTATTAATTAAATATAACGTTTTAATTAATCCATGTTTTCGTGTATTTAATGCTTCTTGTATTTTATGCGGGTTTTACAACTCTTCCCCTCGAAAAAGAATAGTTCTTCCTCGAATTAGAGAAACGATAAGCTGAAAGGGACATACCCGAATCATAGCTGAAAATGAGGGTAAGAAGTCCGGATAGACTCTTCTATTTCCCAAGTGGCTTCCCGCTCGGGATGGTCCCTCCAAAGGATCTTGACAAATGGAATCATCTTTCTCCTCATGACCCGATCTTGATGATCGAGAATTTCCTCGGGTTCCTCAACATAGGATAGATCCTCATGAAATCTGATCAGGTGGATACGTGACAATGTGCAGATGATGATAATTATAGCCTCTGAGTAGGAACACGTGGAACACATTGTGAACATGAGATAGCTGAGGAGGTAATACCAACCGATACGATACCTCACCGACACGTTCGAGGATCTCAAACGGTCCGATGAAACGAGGACTGAGATTGCCTTTAATACCAAAACGCTTGACTCCACGTGCTGGTGATACCTTTAAGAAAACATAATCACCAGACTGAAATTCTAACGATCTGCGATGTTTGTCAACATAGCTCTTCTTACGAGCAGAGCTTCCAGAAGCTTTGCCTTGGCGATGGCGACCTTCTCACTGGTCACCTCAATCATCTCTGGACCCTCAATGATTCGTTCACCAACGTGATCCCAGCAGATTGGAGTACGACACTTCCTGCCATATAACATCTCGAAAGGTGCACACTTGATACTTGCGTGCCAACTGTTGTTGTAAGAAAACTCAACCAAACAGATGTAGTCATCCTAATTTCCTGTCCATTCTAATGCACAAGCACGCAACATGTCTTCTAAAGTCTGAATAGTACGCTCTGACTGGTCGTCGGTCTAAGGATGAAAGGCTGTGCTAAGCTTGAGTCTGGTGCCCCAACCTTTTCGAAAGCCTCTCCAAAAACGGGATGTAAATTGTGGATCTCTATTTGATATAATATCTGATGGAGTACCATGCAGTCGCATGATTTCTTGCTGAAATATTTCTGCCAATCTGCTAACTGAGTAATCCTTGTGGATTGGAAGAAAATGAGCAGACTTGGTTAAATGATCGACAACGACTCACATAGCATCATGCTTCTTCTGAGTTTGCGATAGTCCGGTAACAAAATCCATGAAGATCTTGTCCCACTTCCATTCTGTAATTTCTAATGGTTGTAGTAAACCACTAGCTCGTTGATGTTCTATCTTAACTTGATGGTAGGTCAGGCATTTAGAAACGAAGGTAGCAACATCTTGGTTCATGTTGCTCCACCAAAAATGCTGCTTGAGGTCGTGATACATTTTGGTAGAATTTGGATGAAAAAAAAATGGAGAGCTGTGAGCATCAGTCAATAATGCTTCTTTGAGTGTAGAATCCTTTGGAACACATAACTTGGTACCCTGCCATATAATGCTCGTCATCTATACGGAACTCTGGCTGCTGATCGATATTCTAAATAATGCCCATATCTCACCATCGCCCTTCTAAGCTGCCTTGATCCGAGAGATTAAGTCTGGTTCAACTCTCAGATTATCCCAGTAACCCTGATGTTCACGTACAAGAAGCTCAATGTCTAAAGGCTCTAGATCACGAATGATTTCTTCTTCAACCTTGATGCCAGCAATCATGCCTGATTTCCTGCTTAGAGCATCAGCCACCACATTAGCTTTACCAGGATGGTACTGAATGTTGGTGTTATAATCCTTTAGTAGCTCTAACCGCCGTCTCATCCTCATGTTTAGTTATCGTTGCGTGAATATGTATTTGAGGCTCTTGTGATCAGTGAAGATGTCACATGACTCACCATACAGATAATGCTTCCAGATCTTGAGTGCAAAAACAACTGCTGCTAATTCCATATCATGAGTGGGATAATTATCTTCATATCGCTTAAGTTGTCATGATGCATAGGAAATCACCTTACCATGTTGCATGAGTACACAACCAAGTCCTTTTCCCGAAGCATCACTATAAATCTGAAATCCACCTGTGCCAGATGGGAGAGTAAGAATAGGTGCAGAAACCAAATGCTGCTTAAGTTCTTCAAAGCTCTTCTCCCGCTCATCATTCCAGAAGTATTTCTCTCCCTTACGCATCAGCTTAGTCAAAGGCAAGGCTAACCATGAAAAGTTCTCCACAAACCTGTGATAATATCCAGCTAAACCCAGAAAACTACGAACCTTTGTTGCAGATGTCGGTCTTGGCCATTTTGTGATAGCTTCAACCTTCGCAGGATCCATGGTGATCCCTTCTGCGGAAAAATGTGGCCAAAAAATGACACCTTACTTAACCAGAATTTACAGTTGGAAAATTTTGCATACAATTGCTTCTAGCGAAGAATCCATAGTACCGTGCGAAGATGCTCCTCGTGTTCTTCCTTAGATTTCAAGAAGATCAGAATGTCATCAATAAATACAATGACGAAATTGTCCAGAAACTCATGAAAAACGCGGTTCATCAAATCCATGAATACCGCTGGAGCATTCGTGAGTCCGAAAGGCATGACTACGAACTCATAGTGACCATATCGTGTGCGAAAAGCAGTCTTAGAAATATCCTCCTCCTTCACTCGCAGCTGATGGTTGCCTGATCGTAGATCAATCTTATAAAAGTGATTGGCACCTTGCAGTTGGTCAAATAAATCATCTATACATGGTAATGGATAACGGTTTCTGGTCGTGATCTTGTTCAGCTCACGGTAGTCAATGCATAGTCGCATGCGGTCGTCCTTCTTCTTGATGAATAACACTGGTGCACCCCATGGAGATACACTAGGGTGAATAAAACCTCGCTCCAGTAACTCCTGTAGCTGATCTTTCAACTCCTTGAGCTTTATGGGAGCCATGCGATAAGGAGCCTTGGAGATAGGTTCAGCTCCTGGAATGAGCTCAATGCCAAACTCTACTTCACGGATAGGTGGTATACCCAGAAATTCTTCTGGAAACACATCTGGAAATTCTAAAACAATCGGTTGATCATGAATAGATGGAGCTTCAGTAGTCGTGTCGTGAACTGTAGCCAAGAAACCTTCGCAACCATGAGCTAGTAAAGAACATGCATGCAAGGCAGAAATGATTTGTACAGAATTTCCTAGTATAAAACCGTTATGAATGTATTCTGGGGTTTGATCATCAACGAATATGACTCGATATGTGTGGAAATCAATCGTGACGTGGTGTTTTGCTAACCTGTCCATGCCTAAAATCATATCAAATTCGCACATGTCCAAAGGAAGTGCGTCGACTAGGCGAATCTTGTCATCAAATTCTAAGGGAAGATCTTTGTACACATGGGTAATGCGAACAGAGTCTCTCATGGGAGTGGATATATTTAACACATTCTCAAGTAGCATAGGTGTCTTATTAATATGAGCAGCATAAGTAGTGGATATAACGGAACGAGTCGCCCCCGTATCAAATAGAACGCAGGCATCATGTCCATACATAATAAGATGTCAGTAATGATACTTGTAGACTTGTTGGCATGATCCCTAGTAGTGGTGTACAAACGGCCTCATACGGCTAGTTTCTGAGGGGCAGTACTTGATGTACCAACGATTTCCCCTTTCTTGCAGTCTTTCATGAGAAGGCCTGCTTGCCCACACTTGGAGCAGACTCCTGCAGCACGACGACATGGTCTAGGATGCCTTCGTCCGTAGGTGGTGAAGATGGGATGGGAATACCCTCCAGTGGGTACCCTTGCTAGCTGAGAGCCTGATTCAAAAAATATGCGTCAGACATGATTTGTTGGAACATAAACATGACTACACTGAAAGTTTAGGTATAATACCAGATTGAGCTGAGTGATTAGGCTGTTGACCCTTCTTGTTCTGGTCGTGCCCGCTACCATAGTTCCTGTTATCATGTTGAGATGTTAGAATTTATGTTATACTGCAGCTTAACATGGAAGAGTTCAGATTTTAGGGACCTGCTGTTGTTGGAGTGGCAAGCATTGTTATAGTAGTTATCACTACTGCCACGCTTGTCTGATCTATAACGGTCGTTAGTTTGACTGTGTCCCTTGTAGTTATTCTGATGAGTGGCCGGTTGGGACCGATCTCCACCCTTCTGCCTGGAAGATACAATAGGATAGAACATGATATGTAATTGAAAGTACTGAAATGTGTTGTCCCTTATTTATGATAGATTAAACAAGAAAATAGATGAATAAGATAGATGAATTCTAGAGAGAGAAAGTAGAGAGAGAATGGTGAAACTTGAGAAATATTAGATTAGAGAGAGAAATAATGAACCAAACACCCTTCCTAACATGCTAGGAAGGGTATTTATAGTCCCCCTACATGTGGGCTTGATATGGACTATACTAATGGGTAGGGCTTTCCTTTAGACTTTAGTTACTTATGAATGAACTTTAGCTTAAAGCTGAGCCTGTAATACACAACTAACCTACTACCTATTACAAAGTTCTAAAATACGATACGTAATAAACCTATAACCGATCATTCTTGTTTGACTCAATATATTGAGGCTAACAATCTCCCCCAATGAGAGGTCAAAAACCTTGGTCATTTAGGAAATTTGTAGAGATTACTAATCTCGCCATAAATGAGTCTTGAACGTGTAATAGTAGTTTTGTTCCTTCATGTTGTGATCCTTGATCCTTTGTCGTTGTCTTTCGACTTTGTCTTTAAGTTTGAGATCTTCAAATCATCATTGACTCGTCTTTGCCATCTTGCGATGTGTCTTCATCCACATGCTCACACTTTTTAATTGTTGAATAATTCTCTAGGCATGAGTATGTGGTTTTGAATCTTTGACTTTGCTGAGTACACTGTAACGCCACCTTCTTGAGATAAAACATAGAAACGAACTGAATGGCTTGGACATTCGTCCTAAATCGGTAGCGTTTTACCTCCGGTCAGTGAAGACCGTTATACGATATTTAAATATCGTACCTGTGATAAGTAGATTCAATTAAGAATCTCCTTGACACTAGCCGTTCTCTTTGCTCGACCGTCTCAAAGCAAGACTGCGAACATAAAGAGTGAATCAACTGGATAGATATCCGCTTGATTAAAGTCGTCAATTCAAATTCCTGGAACAAGTTTAATTCATTAAGAATCTTACCATTGTTGCTTTCCATTTGACACAAGCTTGATTCATGAAGTATCTCGTAGGTCACCTACCGTAGCGCTGTTTGATGTTGACGCTAGAAGGATTTCCATTCGTCACTGTGAATATTAATGAATATCACTCTGAATGTTCTGGCAAGACCATAAAGATATTACGTAGAAACCTGAAACGAGTTTGAATCAATTCAGAATCAAACCACCGTTGCTTTTCAGTTTTACATATGTTTAATTCACAAAGAATCTTACACATGACCTACCGCAGTGCTGTTTGATGTTAACACTGGAAGGATTTCCACTCATCATTGTGAATACTAAGTAGTATCACTCTGAGTGTTCTAGCAATATCGCAAGGATATAGCGTAGGACTATCTTGATCGTCATCCGTGTGTCCTAACGAGATTTGATTGATCTCTTTGCTCTAGACTTGATTTGTGCACTTTTAGTGGTCGGAGGCTGGAGCAGATGCCACCTATTCCATATTAACTAACTCGGAGTGAGACAGTCAATAGAAGTCATGTTGTTCTCCGTGACAATAAAACAAACATCTTTTGATAGAAGCCTGAGTAGCTAGGTAAGGGATTGTGCATTACATCACTGGATCCATGATGTGTATCTTCATGATGTGTTAACCCGGTTTCTGCCTAAGTTGCATGGAGGGATTCTTTGTTTACACCCTTTATCCTTACATTTCTTTTTCATTCTTCAACCCCCTTCAATGCTTACCAAGACATCATTACTAGCACCTTGTTGTGATTGTTCCAGTGCTAGCATCAGTACTTAGTCGGCATTCACCTACGTTCACATTCTATTCCATCTTTCCTAAGGACTTCTAATAATCTATTGGATTGTCCCTGGGAAGATCCCTTCGGTTCTGGTTCGATCATAGGACTTAAACCTAACCACCCTTTTGACACCAATAACGTCGTGGATTAAAGATGTTGTGGGTTTTTGATCATAACCATGAGTGCTTGAGTCTTTAGATTACATTTTAATCACATTTTCTTCCCCTATCTCTAATATATAAAATCGTTTGATATTAGAGATACCAAATCTAATTAAAATATATTTTAAAAAATAGTCTTGAAAACTTTCGGGAGAAAAATGTGTCAAACTTAGCATGAATTATTCAAACATTTTATGTAGTGTCGAGCATATAGTTTTTGAAAGATTTTGAATAATCACTGAAAAACTCTTGAAAAAATTGTACTCGCGCACTACATGTTCATGAACACATAAAAGATTGTCAATAAAGAATATGTTCACGAACATCAAATCTTTTTATGTGATTAATACCAAATGATATGTACACACAATGTGTTGGATATATATAATTGTTTTGACATAACATATCCAACAACATTAAAACTTTGATTTTGGAAAGCTCCCCCTCAAAAATTGATCCAATTGAATTGTCATTATGAGGATGTGATCCATATTTCGCTTTTTGAGGATAGGAGTTGTTGAACACACAATTTTTGAATGATTTTGAATATCTTTGAAAAATTCTTGAAAACATTATGTTCAACGCTTTTTGAAAATCTCAAAATTCCAAATTTTTGAAAAGAATGGATTTTCAAAAGCATAAACTTGAGCTCATAGACTTTGAATGTCTTGACGAATCCACTCAAGTGTAAGAAGATTTATCTTCTTTTGCTGAGGGTAAGAGCACTAAATCGTACACTCCCCCGTGAATATAGATCCGGGTTGTAATCTGAAAGTAATCACAAGCCATAGTGTTGAGCTCAAAACGTTGAATGTTTTGTGACAAGCTCAACCCAAGATAGATTGCTCTACCCGTTGTTGGAAAAATTGTCCAAAATATATATTTTCCTTTATAAAAAAAAGACATGTTTTGAAAAATATTTACAAATTTCATTCGAGCTTTATGTACACCCACATGTCGTTATTGAGCGACATTTATAGGGGCGTCCATATTATCGAAACTGAAAGACATGTCGAGAAGAATATTTTTGGTATTTTTGAAATTTTTCCATTTTTTATTTTGTTTTTCTATGATATTTACATTTTATTATATTTTTGTGTTTTCTCAAATTTTTCGAAAATAATCAAAAATATACTTTTGTACAGCAGAAGAAGATGATATCGAATGTACAGAATTGGAACCCTTTGAAGAAGAAGTGGGTTCAGAATCCGCTGTTGTACCTGCAATGACAGAAGAAGAACTTGCACAAATATTAGTGTTAGGAGTAACAAATTCCTTTTCGACATTCATACCATTCGCATTCGTGCTAGCGTTGGTTTCATCACTCTTCTCTATCGGAATCCACTTAAGACCAACTTCCTTGAAGATCCGACCCGTTGGCTTCCACTAAAGAATAGATATAGGAGTAGTTTTCTCTTGCACAACGGAAGACTTCTTTGGAGAGAAACTATGTCCTTTTTGAATCCACGTTTCAGATTTGGTGTTATTGCTTTTCTTTGCGACGGGTTTGTATCTCCTTGTTGTCTTATGGGATTCTGCATTCTTCCTTTGTGAAAAGGCACGTGTTTTGACCTCATAAAGGTATTGTAGAATGCAATGATCATGGTTTCCATTGTGAATGCTCTTTTTGCAGATGGGACATACAGGAAATTTGGGATTCACGAAACTACTTGTATTCTTGGGTTTACCAAATCGTTCAGGCGTAGTGTTCGTAACACGACTATTTATGGATGGTTTCTGTTGTTCCCATTCAATCCATAACACAAGATTTAGAGAGATAAATAGTAGAAAAGTAGAGAGAGAGAGAGTAGAGAGAGTAGTGGAAGGTTTACACTAAAACTAGGTGTTTTATGAAATGAACCAACACCCTCTTCCACATGTGGAAGAGGGTTATATATGCCACGGCTCTAAGGCCTTTGTGGGCTTCATCTTGGGCCGGGCTTGGCATTCACTTGGGCATATAGCCCCTAACAAAGACAATATTAGCTTAAAGTCCAAGCCCACTTTTCCCGACTAACCTATTACTATACAAGACCAATAACGACTAAGATGACCTATTACATTCTTGTTCGACTATATAAAATATAGGGCTAACAATCTCCCCCAATGTATCGGTCATCTTAAAATGCTTAAAAAGCATAAGATGGTTGAGTGAAGACATTCTTGTAGAGGAGATCTTCCTGCTTTGGTCTTATATCTTGGTCTTGATCTTGTTTGTAACAGCTTTGTTCCTTCATGCTTTCGTGATCTTTATCTTGAGCCTTTGTCATTTGACTTTGAGTGCTTGAGATCTTCATCTGTACTCCTTGTGACTAAGATGACCTATTACATTCTTACATTCGTAGGTATCTTGATTATCGCCATCTTGTGCTCTTGTGACTTCTGAATCGACATTGGTTACACAGCTACGTCACCTTCTTGATATGCAGTAACATATACAGACACGGTTGAAATGACTTTGAACATTTCACCCTAACTTGGTAGCGTTTTACCTCCGGTCGGTGAAGACCGTTAAACGGTATTAAATACCGTACCTGTGATCAGGTATATTCGATTAAGAACCTCCTTGACAGGGTTTCCCGGCGGTAGTAGCCAGTTCTCTTTACTCGACCGTCTCAAAGCAGACTGCGAACGTAAAGAGTGAATCATAAGGATAAATTATCCGTCTGATTAGAGTCGTCAATTCAGATTTCATGGAACAAGTTTGATTCTAAAAGAATCACACCATTGTTGCTTTCCAGTTTGTCACAAGCTTGATTCATAGAGAATCTTGCGAGTTACCTACCGCAGTGCTGTTTGATGTTGACATTTGAAGGATTTCCATTCGTCACTGTGAACACTAATGAGTGTCACTCTGAATGTTCTGGCAAGATCACATGGATTTTGCGAAGAAACCTGGAATCAAGTTTGAATCAATTAAGAATCCAAACTTAGTTGCTTTCCAGTTCTCACAAGTTTGATTCGTGTAGAATCGCACAAGTTACCTACCATGAGCTTGTTTGATGCTGGCTCAAGCAGGATTTCCATCTTCATTGTGAATCGTATCACTCAGATGTTCTGGCAATATCACAAAGATAATGCGTAGGACTCGATTGTGTCCTAATGAGATGATAGATAGATCTCGTTCGACTCTAGACTCAATAAGTGCATTTTGGTATTCGGAGGCTGGAGCAGACTGCCACCTTTTCAATATTAACTGACTCGGAGTGAGAAAGTCAATAGATACGTGTTGATCTCCGTGACAATGAGACAAGTTTCTTTTAAGAGAAACTCGAATGGCTGGGGAAGGGTTGTGCATCGCATCACTGGGTCCATGACACTTGTCTTCAAAAGATGTGTTAACTCGGTTTCTACCTAAGTTGCATAGAATATTCAACTCCTTCAATGCTTACCAATACGTCATCACTAGCACCTTGTTGTGATTGTTCCAGTGCTAACTTAAGTAATTGGTCCGCATTCAGCTTCATTCAACTCCATCTTTCCTAAGGACAACTATTTCTAGCTATGGAATGTCCTTGGGTAGATCCCTCCGGTTCTGGTTGGATCATAGGACTTAGTTTCCTATCCTAAACCACCTTTTGACTCCATCGTTCCGTCATGGATAGTAGGTTGTTTTGGGTATAGATCGTAACCATAAAACCATTGAAAACAATTCAAAGTGCTTGATAAAAATCAAAACTTTTAACACTTTGAAAGTTTTATATTTCCAAAAAGCTCCCCCTACACACATGCATCGATAAACGAAATAGTTTGGCATGTGAAGGAAAGAGTTGCACTTGAGTCTTTAAGATCACATGTTGCGATATATTACATTTTAATCACATTTTCTCCCCCTATCTCTAATATAAAAATATAATATTAGAGATACCAATTGATTAAAATATGAAATTTTCCGAAAAATCGACGAGAGAGAAACATGTGTGCACGCATGAATCATGGAACACTTTCAGTCGGGTCGCTCCCCCTCAACAATATATGTGTGTCTTGAGACAAAATTTGACAAAATTTTAGAAAGACGACACCACAAAATATGTTGAGGTACGGAGTTGAGATGCCTTTACCGATAATATATGACAGGTTTAATATCATTTTCGGAATGTGTTGGATACATAAAATATGACAATTTTAGAGATGTACCCAACAACATTAAAGGCTTGATTTTAAAACGCTCCCCCTCAAAAATTGATCAAAATAAAATATGACATTTTAGAGATATAAAATACCACATATGAGGAAGGGAGTGTTGAACACACAATTTTAAAGATTTAGAAAAACCTTTTTGAGAAATTCTTGAAAATTGTGTTCAACGGTTTTAAAATAATCAGGATAGAAGACTTCTCTTCTATTGCTTAGGGAAAGCGCACTGAAACGTACACTTCCCTTTCGGGTCCGTTTTTCATGAGCTCAAAACTTTGATTGTTTTGTGGACTAGCTCATGACCGAGAAAAACAAATTTCCCGTTGTGAAGGATAAGTTATCATCCGTGATAAACTTTCCTTAAGTTGAAGTTCGAGGTCTAAGCTGACATTTACTTAGAAATCGTTTTTCATGAACTTAAAAACTTTGAATGTTATTATAGGAAACTCATGACCGAGAAATATTAATTTCTCGTTGAGAAGGATAAGTTATCGTCCATGATAAACTTTCCTTATTTGAGGTCCGAGTCCTAAGCTGTGATGTGCTTAGAAGTCATCATGAGAGAATATCAAGCAGCTTCATTTGCCAAAACCTCCAAGTCTTCTGGAGTCATATACTTCATACCAAGACGGCCAACGAGATACGCAAACCTATCTTTCGAGAGAGCTTTTGTAAACAAGTCTGCCAGCTGGTACTCAGTTCTGACAAAGTATAATTCCACGATGCCGCGTTCCACTTGTTCCTTGATGAAGTGATATCTGACATCGATGTGCTTGGTGCGGGAGTGTTGTACCGGATTGCAAGATATGGCTATGGCCGACTTTGAGTCACAATACATAGGTATTTTATCAAAGTGGAAGCCATAATCCGTGAGTTGAGTTCTCATCCAGAGGACTTGAGCACAGCATGCGGATAGAGCCACATATTCTGCTTCAGCTGATGAGAGCGAAGTGAAATCCTGCTTCTTTGACGACCAGCTGACAAGCTTGTCTTCCCCTAGAAATTGTATGCTACCAGAAGTGCTTTTTCGACTATCAAGGCAACCTGCGTGATCAGAATCTGAAAAAGCTGTTAGATGAAAACCGGTTCCCTTCGGATACCAGAGTCCCATGTGAATGGTATTCTTAAGGTACCAAAAGATCCGTTTAACCTCTTTGAGGTGCTTTTGAGTAGGTCTGGCTTGATATCGTGCACAATAGCATGTGGCATGATGAATATCAGGCCTGCTGGCTGTAAGGTACATAAGTGACCCGATCATACTACGATATCGCGTTTGATCTACGGGATATGAGTACAAGTCAGCGTCTAGGGATGTGGTCGACAATGGTGTACCAACGCTAGCACATGAGGTCATACCATGCTTTTTAAGTATCTCTTGAGCATACTTAGCTTGGTTTATGAAGATACCACGTGGGGATTGATGAATCTGGAGGCCTAAAAAGAATTTTAGCTCCCCCATCATTGACATTTCAAATCTGCTGTGCATTAATTTTTCAAAACGTTTTGAAAGTTTTGGGTTCGTAGAACCAAAAATAATGTCATCAACATAAACTTGCACCAGCAGTATGTCATCCCCATATTTATTAATAAAGAGAGTAGGATCAATAGAACCTTTGGAGAATCCTTTGGAAACCAAGAAGTTGGATAGTTCTTCGTACCATGCCCTTGGAGCTTGTTTAAGTCCATATACAGCCTTCTTGAGACGATAGACTTTGTCAGGATGATGAGGATCGATGAATCCTTCTGGCTGATTCACATACACTTCTTCCTTCAAATGACCGTTGAGAAAAAGCAGTTTTAACGTCCATCTGAAAAACCATGAAGCCCTTATGTGCAGCATAAGCAAGGAATATCCTGACTACTTCCAAACGAGCGACTGGAGCGAATGATTCATCGTAGTCTATGCCTTCTTGTTGACGGTATCCCTTAACCACAAGACGAGATTTGTTTTTGATGATGGTTTGTTCTTCATCCAGTTTGTTTTTCCAGATCCATTTGAAATCTAAAATTGACATTCCATAGGGTCGGTCAACAAGTTCCCAAACATTTAGGCGTTCAAACTGATGAATTTCGTCTTGCATTGATTCAATCCATGCATGATCAGTCATGGCTTGTTTTATGTTTGTAGGTACAGTTGAACTCACGGTGAGTGCATACATACACACATCGCCGTCGGTTTCGAGTTGTTTGCGTGTTCGAACCGGCTGTGAAGAATTTCCAATGACTTGCTCCAATGGATGATCACGTGTCCAATGGTGAGTGGATGGATATGGTTGGTAGAATGTATGCATGTTGGACGGATCAACATGTTGAGTAGAAGACTCTCCGACTTTGTGTACCGGTGTACCGAACGGATTGATAAATTCTTCTTCGTCAGGTGGTGCATCGACTGCTTGATTGTTGTTTCCTCCTTCAGCATTGACGGTTGGTGATGTTGGTGGTATGACTGTTTCTTGAGTTTGTTGAGTATCCAATGGAATTGTCTCTTGAGCAACGGTTGCTAAAGTAGATGCAGTTGTGTCTTTTTGACTTTGTTCGGGTGCATCAATAGTGGTGACAGCGGAAGGCTTTGACACAACTTGATTGTTTCCATAGTAATATTCATCAAACACTGGATCATATAAATCAACCAACTCATTCATATGTCTCGTATCCGTCGAGTCTGCTGTAGGAGTACTTTGTTGACATTCTTGCACGGGACGTACACTGTTTTGTGTAGGTGTCATTGCTGGACAATGAGGTGCGGGACTTGAGCTGTTGTGATCAAGTACCATTTGTGGCAATTCGCACAGTTCACATGAATTGTTTTGACAATAATCTTTGTTCTCTTGTCATAGACTCGATATCCTTTCGACAATGTAACATACCCCACAAAAATACATGCATCACCTTTTTCTTTCATCTTGTCGAGATTCTCACCGTCTTTAAGGATGTAGCACAAAGATCCAAATACGTGAAAGAATTTGACAGTAGGTTTCCTGCCATTGATGATGTGGTAAGGGATGACGAGAGAACGATTCTGAGTATAACAAGCAGTTGCAATTGCTTCAGCCCAGAAGAATAGCGGTAATTTTGAAGCAGAAAGCATTGTTCGAGCAGCCTCAAGCAAAGTACGGTTCCGTCTTTCGACAACGCGGTTTTGTTCAGGAGTTCGAGCAATAGACGTTTGATGTTCGATGCCTTCTTCTTGAAAGTAAGATTGCAAGTTCTTGTTCAAAAATTCAGTACCCCTGTCCGTTCTTACGGTTAAGACTTGAGCTTGAAGATTGCGTTGTATCATCTTGAGAAAGTTTTTGAGAACCTCTGGTGTTTCATCTTTGGACCTTAAGAAGAAAGTCCATGTGTATCTAGAGTAATCATCAACAATCACGAGAATATACTTTTTCCCGTTAATACTCTCTACACGCATGGGACCACATAAATCCATGTGTAGAAGTTCCAATCGTCCTTTTGAGCTTGGGGTAGTCTTTGTTTTGAAAGACTTCCGTTTTGCCTTCCCCAACTCACAAGAAGAACAAAGATGGTCTTTGACGAATTTCAACTTAGGAAGACCGGTCACAATATCATTCTTCGAAAGCAAGTTGATGGTGTCAAAGTTGAGATGTGACAATCGTTGATGCCATAACCATGCTTGAGATGATGAAGCTTTAGCCATTAAGCAAATTGGATTTGTTGAAGATGTGTCTTGAAGAGTTACTGTGTAGAGATCAGAACCACGAGAACCTATAAGAAGGTCATTCCCATCGTAGTCTCTAACATAGCAAGTAGATTTCCGAAAAGCCACTTCCAAATCCGCATCACAAAATTGACCAACCGAGAATAAATTGTGATTCAGTCCCTCGACGTAATAAACCCGTTTGATAGTGAGATTTCCTTGAACCAAGTCGCCATATCCAAGTATCGGTGTAAACTGATCATTTCCAAACCGCACCGTACCCAGAAACTTCTCCACGAAGTTAATGAGAAGCTTGAGATTGCCCATCATGTGCTTTGTGCACCCGGAGTCCATTATGAATAGGATGATTTCGACGAGCTGCAGAAGAATTAGAAGACAATGTAGCATTTGACAAATGGGAGCCCTTGATGGAAACGGGTTCCAAAATAGTAGTGGACCTAGATGCAAAGTCTATAGGCAAGCGGATATTCCTAGACCCAATCACTAAAGTGGTTAACTTAGGTACCCATTTGTATCCGGGTGGTGTAAATCTCGAATACCCCCGTGTACATGTCCTAATCATGTTCTCATATAGCTTCTTTAATTTGTTTTGTTTACACAGAGTAGTGGAGTCTAACGCACTTAGTTTCTTAAGTGGTTGGTCAGTGGATTGGTTCAAAGTTCTTGTGGGTTCTCTAGTACTAGTGGGCACAGGAATAGGCTTCCTAGTTCTAGTATTCACGCCATTATGATTAAGAGCACAATTATCATGATTGAAAGTACGAACACATTTTCCACATTCAACACAAACAACTTCAACATTCGAGGTCTTAGCATTTAAACTGTCATTACAAGCAGTTACAGACGTTTTATTCTTAGAAAACTTAAAATTCCTACGGTGATCTTCTACTTCCTTCTTCTTCCCTTGACTATTGTTAGGCATGACTCTATCTTTAATTCTAGTGCTCTTAAGCTGTGGTCCGCTAACGCTAGTAGTGGGATTTACTCCTGTAGAAGAAGACACACGTTGATTAGTTTTCCTAGTATTATGAGGTAACTACGTTGTTCCAGTTTGAGTGGACCTAGTGTTCATCTTATACATTCCAGGTGTCATCATATTTGTGCTCTTATCATTTCCTATCTTAGGCAAAGTCTATGGGGATTGTCCCAAAATAGATGATTTAGGGCATTTAACCGCATTCGGTTGACGAATGACGGATGGTTTACCCAAAACAGACTTTCCTTTCATTTTCTCAATGAGTTTCTGTAACTCACTAATGGCTATGTCCCTTTCTTTTAGCTGAGCTTTCAAATCATTGATTTCGAAATCTTTTTCATTTAGTAGACGAAACGAAGAAGCTGACATTTCTTGACACTTTTTATGATTATGAGATTTTTCACCTTTTTGTAAAGCAAGTTCAAGAGAAATGGAGTGTTTCTCAAGTTGAGAAAAACTTTTCGAAAGTTTGTTATATGACTGAATTTGTTTTGAAAGCTCTACTTCAAGATTGCGAGATTTTTTGTCCGATTCTGACACTAGACATGTTACATGACAATATTGATCAAGATCGGTATACACACCAAGTATAGCATTCATATGGTCAGCATAAAAGTATTCCTTAGAAAGTCGATCAATTTCGTTAGAAAGTTGGTGTTCTTGTGTTTTTAATTTAGTTTGAAGAAAATCAACTTCATCTTCAAGAGATTTAACATAACTTAAATCAGTTAACATTTCCTCAGTGAGAGCATTATAAAACATTTCCACATTTTTTGAAAGATCATCAATTGTTGGAACAATGCATTGTTGAATGACTACTTCTACTTGTGGGTTAGGTTTAATATTCCAAATGGTATCCCTAGAAACTTTTTCATAGTCGACGACACCTTTGTACAAATTTAAAACCCCTTGTTTTATAAACTCAAATTGCTGAACACTTTTGCTTTTCTCATCCCATTTACGTTTTTCATCCAAAATTCGTTTTTCTAACAAAATTGATTGCTTTTTGAAACTCCTTTTTAAAGAAACTTTCTTTTGTGGTTCATCACTTGGTGGTGGAACACTATTGTACATCTTTTGTTCTTTGGAAAGTTCTTTTTGAGGAACAAACTTAATATAATTATCAGAATCAGAAAGGTTTATTAAATCACTTAAGTTCGATCGACTTTCTTCTTATTGACGAATGATTTCGTCGCAGTCAGGGGAAAGCATAAGAGCAAGATTATCAACATAACAACCGATATCATAAAGAGCAGGCTTGGTACTTTGAACTTTCTTGAGATATTCAGGCTTGGCAAAACTTGTTTTCATATTTCTATTGAGCATATTCATGGTTTGAATAGACTGACCCGTTTTGTAAACAATGTTATTTAACGTGTCGACTCTCTTTTCTAAATCAAGAATTTTTTCAATATCCTTTTCTTCACGAGTTTTATAAAGCTCAGTTTGTTCTTTGTTAACCGACTCTAACTCAGTAATTTGGAGTTTATGTAGCAGCAGTTGTTCTTCAAATTCTGATATCTTTTGTTTTGACATATGAATTTCGTGTGTTACTTCAGAACAATATTGTTCGTTGAGCACCTTACGTTCATATACCAAACCATTAGCTATTGCAACTCGTCGATCAGCTTCTTTTACATAATCACACTCTTTAAGCCTGTCTATCTCCTCGACTAAGGATGTGTTTGCTTGCTTCAAACGTTTATTAGCCTCTTTGTTTTCCTCAATTTCATGTTTTAAAGAATTAATAATAGACGCAAGCAAATCACGGTCCTCATCCGAGTCAGTATCCTGAACAGCTTTTCCGTCATCATTACACATATGCTGTGAATCCGTAGAGATATTGCTATCCTCCGTGTCCATTACATATGTGTCATTGATGCTTTCGGGTTGCTCAGGATGCCATCGTTCATTAGCAAACACATTATAGTTATCATGTGATGGTACCTTTTCAAGTGGCTCAGAATCATAGATGGGTCCAGAAGTATCATCAGTCTCTGGGATCACTTCTTGAATCTTTGCCATGTACACATAATGTGCCTCTAACTCTTGATCATCGGCTTCATCATCAGTGTCATCACGCCAGTCAACTTCATCTGCTGTGAGTGGAATTCCTGCTTCTTCTTTCTTACACAGCAGCATCTTTTCCTTGTGATACCCTGAGTCCTTAACCCGTTTTGGCTTCTTGCATTCCCTAGCCATGTGCCCAAATCCCTTGCAGTTGAAGCATTGAATCCCAATCTTCTGCACAATCGGAGTGCCTACAGTATCTCTAGCCCCAACTTGATTCAGCAACCTCTGATTATCATACCTAGCATCACGATCATACCTAGGTGTATGATCAACTTCCTTATATCTAGCATTAGATGATGATCTGAGGTTGTTGTTGGTAGGTTTGTAGATCTTCTTATAATTGTGGTGAGTAAAGACATGAGTTCTTCAATCTTCTTGTCCCTTGAAGTTTGTTCATCATCACTGTCTCCATCTGACTCGGTGTCATACTTTGGAGGTGGAGTGGGGACAATTGCTTTTGCTTTGTGTTTAGCAGCAGCTAGAGGTTTGGTGGATGAGCTTGATGACTTTGATGAATGAGTAGGTGGTTGTTGACGGGGAACGGGTTTTGTTGAAGTAGCAGCCACAAAAGCAATAGAATTTGCAGACCGTTCTGCCTTTTCAGCCCTTAGTTCATTTACTTCATTCTGATGTTGTTTTAAGATATCATAAAGTTTGTGATAGGAGATGGTCTTGATATCTTCCCTTTGTTTAACCAAGGTCACAAACCTTTGCCATTCTGGTTTGAGTTGAAGTAGAAACTGAACATTGGCATGATGATTGGAGATGGTGCACTTATTTCTGACAAGCTCATTCATCATTTTGTAGAATCTCGAGTAATATGAGTCAATGGATTCACCATCTTCAGATGTGAATTTTCCAAACTCCCAAAGTAGATTAGTCTCGAGATCTTGAACATTGATCGACTCACCTTGCTTCAATCGATGAATTGCATTCCACATTTCCATAGCATTAGGACATGCATCAACTGTGGAATAGATATCGTTATCAATTCCAGTGAGTATGAAGTTTACAGCATCAGCTTCAGCTTGGAGGAGTTTATTTTTCTCAGCAGAACATGTGTCAAAATCCTCTATAGCTCGTATAGTTGATGAAGTACCATCCTCTGCCTGTGTGGTAATTGGTCTGAATTCAAAAACTGGAGGTGGATTCTCAATGCAGTGACGAAGAGCAGTTCGGTTTTCTTTTCCGTCGAGAAATCTGAGAAAACGAGATCTCCATTGAACGTAACAACCGGCAGTGAGCACAGGTGGATTACCGTTGCCACCTTGTTCCAAACGAATTTGATTAGCAGTTGCAATGTTGATGTTGTTGTTAGACATGGTGAATACTTGTGAATGAATTGCAGATCTTAGTGGATTTGTTGTGATGAGGTGTGGTTGAAATTTCGTAAAGTTCCGAGAATCTTCAGTCCGACAATAAATTCCTCAGTCTGACAAAACGGTAAGCCGAAAAATTTTGAATTGCCAAATTTTGAAATTGAGTTAGAAATAGCCAAAAACTAGTAGGGAAAAAATTTGAATTTACTTGACCTAAATTTTTATCTGTCCATCGCAATACCCATCGCACTCTCAGATCGTACTCTTAGATCGTACCCAACGATCGTACTCTTAGATCGTACCCAACGATCGTACTCCTTGATCGCACCCAACGATCGTACTCTGTGATCGTACCCAACTATCGTACTCCTTGATCGTACCCAACGATCGTACTCAGATCGTAACGTTAGATCGTAGTCAGTGATCGCAACGAGTGATCGCACTGAGTGATCGTAACCTGGTGATTGTACTCTATGATCGTGGTGAGTGATCGCACTCTATGATCGTAATGAGTGATCGCACTCTTTGATCGTGATGAGTGATCGCACTCTATGATCGTATGAGTGATCGCACTCTACGATCGTGATGAGTGATCGCACTCTATGATCGTAGTGAGTGATCGTGATATTGGATCGCAAGTAGAAACCCCCAGGGTTTATGCAATCGCAACAATCAGATCGTACCAAGGAATCAAAAATACCCCTTTTTCTCGGATAGTACTAGAACACAACAAATTCGTGATTTTTAGCCTAAAAATGAATCAAGGACCCAAAATTTTTGTGTTTTTAACCAAAAGAACAATACCAAATCACTACCAATAGTAAGTAGATGATTTGTATCAAGAATAAACCATAAAAACACAAGAAAATTTTTGGTACGTGAGTTTTTGGATCAAAATAGGCATGAAAAAATCAAGAACACAACACACGAATCTTCAATCACCTATCCACTATAAGCTCTGATACCAAATGTTGTTCCCATTCAATCCATAACACAAGATTTAGAGAGAGAAACAGTAGAAAAGTAAAGAGAGAGAGTAGAGAGAGAAGTGGAAGGTTTACACTAAAACTAGGTGTTTTATGAAATGAACCAACACCCTCTTCCACATGTGGAAGAGGGTTATATATGCCACGGCTCTAAGGCCTTTGTGGGCTTCATCTTGGGCCGGGCTTGGCATTCACTTGGGCATATAGCCCCTAACAAAGACAATATTAGCTTAAAGTCCAAGCCTGCTTTTCCCGACTAACCTATTACTATACAAGAACAATAACGACTAAGATGACCTATTACATTCTTGTTCGACTATATAAAATATAGGGCTAACAGTTTCCAATTCCTAGATTGCTGGTGAGGGAACCTAGGTTTTGGTTGACTACCATTAGGAGTGTGTTGAACTCTAGCGGGATTTGGTGAACTAGGTTTTGAATACACGGGTTTATCTTTCTAAATCTTCCCTTGTTGCTTAGCATTCTCTAGATTGTTGGTATTAACTAAGTCATTTGAACCTACAGATTCCTTTGTGGACGCGAATGTCACACGTTTTGGAGGAGTCCTAGAAGTGCCAGGTGCATTCACATGGTTAGGTTTAGCAACAATGTGTTTTCTAAATGGAGGAACATAGGGTGCTATGGATGGTGTTGAAACACTGGGTTGCACATCAGTCTTAGGAGGTAACCTAGATTTTACATGAGAAGAATTTGAGAAAGGAGTCGGTTTTCCTAAGATAGATGGCTTTGGATCCTTGTACGCATTGGGTTGTCGAACAACAAGTTTCACAACTTTAGGTTCCACAGTTTTCCCACCCATTTTGGAAACGAGTTTCTTCAACTCTTCTATCGCTATGTCCTTTTCTTGCAACTGAGCTTTCAAGCCTGTAATTTCCATACTCTTTTCGTTCATTTCGCGACACTTGGCGGAAAGTTTCACTTGCAGGTTATTATCATTTGGACCTTTTCCGACGTGTTTTTGCAAAGCAAGTTCAAGATCATGACAATGTTGTTGAAGGAAATCACATCGGTGTTGAATTAACGTAAACGCCTTTTTATCAACATTTTCTTTGTGTTTCGAAAGCTCAATTTCAAGACGTTCACACTCTTTGACTTGATCAAGATATTTGCATGCCACGTCAGAATATTCATCGATATCAGCACAAGATTGAAGAGTAACACACAAAATATCTTTGGAGAGACATTCTTCTAAGAGGAGATCATATACGTTCGAGAACTCTGATTTTTCGGTCTGAAGTTCATCAATTTCTTTTTCAAGAGACTCAACGTATTTCAAATCATCAAACATTTCTGACCGAATGAAGCTTTCAAATTCAAGAACAGTGTCTTTTATTATTTTCGTGTTCGGGATTAAAAGTTCTTTCACAAGCACAGTTATATCGTGAGGAATCTCTTTTTTCCACTTATCATTTTCACGGTTTGCCCAGAATCTTTCAACTATAGATTTAACGTTATCTATGTGGTTTATAAGAATACCTAGTGTTTTCCTACTCAGGATTTTGGATACATCTAGAGGAAGGTAGTTCATATATTTGTAAACATTAGATTTCTTATGGGCAAAAGCTTTCTTCCATAGAATTCTCTTTTGTTTTCATTCTAAAAACACTTCCTCAAGAGATTTCTGAGTTTGTTTTGTGAAAAGACCATAAAGACTATTCTCATAAGCATAATTATATGGTTTCACAAACTCCTTATTAACCAGTGATCGACTCTCTCCATCCTAAAGGGCAGTCTATTCACTATCATCCCTAACAATCATGCAATCAAGATCGGTCCTTTCAGACTCATCAAGATAAAGGCGCGGGTTCGTAGTTTGAGCTTGGGAAAGGTACTCAGGGCTTGCAAAGCTAGCTTGACCCTTAAACATTGACGGAGGTGCTATGATTCTAATGGTGTGAATAGAGTCATGCGTTTTATAAATAACTTTCTTCAAAAATTCAACTTGTTCTTCTAGTTTCGTTACTTTTTCAGCATCTTTTTCATGTCTACTTTTGAAGTCTTGTTTTAACGCTTCTACCTCTTGTTTCTTAACCTCAAGAATTTTAGCAGAATCCGTAGTGGTCATAGAAAGTCTTTGTTCAAGTTCGTTAACTTTGGTGGTAGCAACGTACGATTTTTGACGTTCATTCATTAATAAAACATTAAATTGACGTTTCTCTTTGGTTAATAACTCAAGAGTTTCATTGTATTTCTTTTCAAGATCGTCTTTTTGACTTTTTAACGCACTACCCTTTTACCCCTCAAGCTCTTTCGTCTTTTGATGAAGCTCAGCTCTATAACTCTCCAGGGTCTCATTAGATTTAATTAGAGCAGTTTTGCATTCTTCAAAATTTTGAGTGAGCGTAGCGTTTGCCTTCTTTAATTGCTTTTGACTCTTTTTAGTTTCATTGACATCTTTTTGTGAACTAGCAATTAAATTAGCAAGCGCCACACGCTCCTCATCATCATACTCATTTGCATGTTGATCATTGTCAGACGAATTATTGCACGTGTCTAATGGATTAGGTATGGTAATGCTATCAGCCTTTTCCGTCATACATGTGTCAATAATCGTTTGAGTTTTATCACAATGCTCATGTGTATTAGCATTTCCAAACACATAATATTCATCATAGTGTACCTCTTCCAATGGCTCAGAATCGAAGACAAGGCCATTATCATAGGAAGGTGTATTGCCAATGACTATCTCAGAATTGATGCGTTGGTTGTCAGAGCCGCTGCTTTCATTTCCAGATATGCTATGATCGTTCTGCGTACCATGCGTTGTGTTCCCGGAGATGAAGCTCTCATTCACATGAGTCGATACTATCCCATTACTTACTGTTGTGACTGGACTAGTATCCGCTACAAGAACCTTTACAACCTTGCACATTTGCATGTTCCGTCTTTTGACCATGTCTTTTGCATGAAGTAAGCGTTCATCCATCAGCTTCTCAATTGATTCCATGTTTCCAAATATTAAGTCTTTGAAAAATTGTGCTTCCATTTTAGTGTAGTCTTTGAAGTGCTAATTTGCATCGCGAACTTCGGAATCAAAGTTGGAAGACTTGAATAACTTTGAAACAAAGAATGGTTAAAATGGTGTTCTGAGTGCTGTGAAGGCTTGCTTGGAATTTGTCTCTTAACTCATAAGTGAACGTGCGATGGTCATGTCCGAAGAAGCAATGGAAAGCATACATATACGAAGGATTATACGAGAAGGTCTCTCTTGTAAGACGTTTTAGATTCGATTTGAGATCACTGAAAGCTTGCATACAACGTTGTTTGAGAACTTGTTCTTGTAGTTGCATCTCTCGTTCTTCTTTTTCTAAACACGAAGACGTCATAACATTGGTACTTGGGACCATGCTGTCATGAGTGACACTATTCGTTGATGTAGAATCCATCGTGATAATCTCTGAATGGTGAAATGAATATGGATCTTAAGTAGATATAGTGTGATTGGGTTGTGGTTTAAATTCCGAAAATTGCGATTTTTCTTCAGTCCGACAATAAATTCCCCAGTCCGATATAACGGTAGACCGTAAAATTTTGTAATCGCCAAATTTTGAAATCGAGCTAGAAATAGCCTAAAAGTAGTATGGAAAAAAATTGTATTTATTTGATGGGAAAATTTTAACTCTTTTTTTTTATCTTCGTGTAAACTATGTTCCGAAACTAGTCTAGTTAATGGCTAAGTCTAAAATACTCGAACAAAATTTAACCAAACAGATCGCAATGTACATCGCAATTTCCATCGGAATGTGGATCGCGATGCAGATCGGAATGTTGGATCGCAATGTTGGATCGCAAGTCTCATCGCAATGTTAGATCGCAAGTCGGATCGCAATGTTAGATCGCAAGTCGGATCGCAATGTTAGATCGCAAGTCAGATCGTAATATTAGATCGCAAGTCTAATCGCAATGTTAGATCGCAAGTCAGATCGAAATTCTGATCGCAATGTTAGATCGCAAGTCAGATCGCAATATTAGATCGGAATCTACGATCTCAATGTAGAAACCCCGAGGGCTTTTGCGATCGGAATACACGATCAGAATGTGTAAACCCCAAAGTATTACTGATGAGATGGCATTTATACATGATCTCATCATTCTTTTCGGGCTTTAAATACATAAAAATGTCATAAAATACCATATATATTCTTGTGTTTATTTACTTGTGTATTTTAGGTATGGATATCGTGAAAAAGACAAAAGATCACAAGTTACAAGGAAAAACGGACACGAGAAACGAAGCCGTACAAAGAACCGGGCCCTAATCATGGAATTCTCAACAAATACCCTTGAAGACTTGAAGACAAGCAAGATTGATCCTCCAAGAATGAAGAAATGACACTTAAAACCCTTGTATATTAATAATTACAAGTTTGGTCCCTTAAGTTTGTCAAAATTACAAAAAGGTCCTTCAACTTTGAAGAAATGACAAGATTGGTCCCTCAACAAAATCAATTTGTCAATTATGGTCCCTCATGAAGATTAAGAGACATTGAAGACCTTTGAAGATCAAGATTGTCCAAGATCAGCCCTTGAAATTACTCAAAATGGCAAAAATGATCCTTGAAACCTTTTTCCAAAAGATTTGTGCCAAAAATGTAAAGTGATGAAACTTATTTGCAAAGGGAGCACGTTTTTTTAGGGCTGAAATCTTTATTTGCCAAAAATCTCAAAAGAAAAGGGCTGAAGTTGCATACTTTCAAACATTTAAACCTCAAATTGCGCCAAACACTTTTGTTTCCCCTAAAAACGGATCAAAGAACTTACTGTGCATCTTTTTCACCCCCAGTTTTCACCTCACTTAATACTTGGTTAAAAACCAATTAACTTTGCCCACATGTGATTCACACACGCAGGAACCCATCCCACACCTAAAAACCCCAATCCCACGCTTGTGGACCCTACCCCCAATTCCCCTTTCCACCAATCACAATACAACTTGGTCCCCAAGTTTGGTGACGTGTCCCAAATCAACAGTGGAGGTTATTTGCTTCCTCACAACGCAAAAACAAACGTCCAGGATTCAATTTGACACCTCATCACTCAAAAACGTAAAAGGGCAAAGTTGGGATTTTCTAGTGATTAGGGTTTTGTTTTTAGGATTCTAGAATAGTCTATGAGTAGTATAAAAGGAGACCCAAGCTTGTGGTGATCCCTTGTTCCAGTTTTTCTTCAAAAACTTTTGTAATGCCTTTTGATTAAATATAAAAGTTTGGTATTTGTTTTTTGGCAATTTAATTCCTTTTTATGATTTTCTTAAAGTTGGTATAAGTGTTGAAGAGAAACTGAGTTCCACATTTATTTGGTTAAGTGATTTTGAGTTTCAAAATTATTTAAAGGTTTTTCTGAATTTGAGATTTTCTTGGTAAAATCTGTTTCAGGGTTTAAGTGTTAAGAGGTTCATTAGAATTGGTGATAGAGAGTTTTTGAAACGTGTTAAGAAGTTTTTAAAGTTTTTGGAAAGGTTTTAAGAAAGAAGAAAAAGAAACAGATTAATATCATATTGCTTGTTATTGTGTTTTTTCTTTGATTTTCTTAAACATGTGAAAGTTGTGGTTGATCATTGATCTGCACCAACCCCAGTTGGTATTGGAGGTGGATTTATCATCCACTAGGGCTTTGGATGTAAAGCCCTAAGGTAAATCCTTGTTACCTTTTAAAAATCTCAGAAAGTGGTTTCATGTGATATTGTTTGATTTGGTATTATTAGTGTGTTAAGGTGTTTGATTTGTGCTCTTTGATCTTTGTATGCATGCTGTATGATCATAGGATCAGTTTTAGTAAGTTTTAGAAGGCCGTGGTTTGCTAAAAGTTGGAAAACAAAATATTAAAGGGTGTTTGGAAATGTGTTTAAGCAGGGTAATAGTTTTGATTTGTGCTTTAAAAAGTTGTTTAAAGGTTGAAATAGGTTGCATCTAGTTACATATAGGTTGGTAAACATATTTGGTGAAGTTTGGATCAAGTTACAAGTGTTAAAATTGAAAAAAGAGTAGCTCAAATCTGCATATCATCTTTCTGCTCATTTTTATGAGAAAAATTGTGCTTAGATCTTTGAATTCTGTGAAGTAATAGGGTGATTTAGAGTTTGAGATTGCTTGAGTACCAATTGGTGATTGTGTATGCCAAATTTGGGCGTTTGAAGTTGAATTTTGTGCAAGATATAAGCTAAAACAGTCAACAGGTCTAGTAATTTTGCATCAGCAACTTTATATGCCCTTGTGTGCTTTGGATTGTGAGTATTTGGTGTGCTAGGTGTTTAATCTTTGTTGTGTTTGACTCCTTGTGCTTCAATAAGCACAAGGGTGCCCCCCTGTCCAAAAAGCAATACCAAATAAGCCATAGCCAAGCCCCTCTTGGCTAAATCCTCAAGCAAACACAAAGCTAAATCTGCTAAGTGTTCAAGAGTAATCTGGCACGTTTTGATCTTCAACCTTGCTTAATCTTGAGTTAAAAAGTGAAATTGGATTAAGTTTAGAAGTTTGTTAAGGTCACATATTGATTTGAAAAAGAAAAAAATAAAAAAGAAAATAAAAGCAAAAAGTCACCCGTAGCAGGACTCGAACCCCAGACCTCTCGTTGGAGGAGTAGGGGAACTACCGCTAATCTAGATGCTTTTTTACGTTTAAGTTTGTTTTCAAACTTTATTTAACACGTTTTTCATTCCTAGCTTATTAATATAAGCCGTAGCTTATTGCTTGAGTTTTGGGCTTATTCTATAAGCTTTTTGTTTCCTTTTTATTTTTCACAGGACCATTATAGGGTTATAGATTTTCCTAGCTTGTTTTTATATTTTTCACTTTATTTATTTATTTTCTAGAATTTATTTAATACCCGTTTTTTATAAAATCATTAAAAAATAGAAAAAAGATTTTTAATTTTTAGGAAAAATAATTTTTAGCTTTTTAAATAATATTTTGAGGTTTACAGCTTATTAGGTTTTCAATTTGGCTTATTTTTAATTTTATAAGATTTTAGGATTTTTAAGCAACTTTAAAAATTAATATAAAATTAATTAAGAGGTTTTAGAAACTTTAATTTACATTTTCTTCTTAGTTAGAATATTTAGGATTTTTGAGAATTTTTTAGAATTTATTTGAGAACTTTTTATTTTTAGGAATATTTTAATATTATTTTATTCATTAAAATTCAAAGTTTTATTTTTCTTTATTTTTCATTTTTTTTAAGTTCTTTAGCATTAATTAGGACTTTTACCATTTTTAGAATAATTTTATAGCTTTTAGATTTATTTTTATAATTATTTTAAGTTTAATTAGTTTTTAATCATTTTAAATCATTTTTAGAGTTTTAAAAATAGTTTTAATAGCTTTCAATTTTTAGAAAATTACTTTTTAGTCTTCTAATAATATAAGTTAAGTAATTATTCAATAAAATCATATTTTAGACATTTGAATTAGTTATATTTAATTTTAGGGCTTTAATTAGCATTTAAAATTAAATATTTAATTAATAAAAGGTTTTAAAATATCTTTGTTGGATTTTTGTCTTTATTTATATTATTATTGACTTCTTTTTAATCTTTTATTTTTGCTTTTGGTCTTAGTATAATTTTTAATTTTGGTAGTTTTTCACGACTTTACGTTTACATCTTTTTCGTCGTAGGATAATTTTAACGTAACCGTCTTTTCATCTTCTCATCCCCATTCTTCTCAATTTTAATCTCAAACAATTACAAGTTAGAACACACACATATACCTCCTTGGGAAACGAACTTTCTCTCATTTTATTTGATTGGGTCATTAACACTTGATTTTTTTCTTAAAGTCATTTGTTCGATACTTGCCGCTCATATTTAGTTGCTTGTTTTTCCTAAAGCAAGTATCTAAATTTACTACAATCATTTTGGCGCCGCTGCCGGGGAGGTGTGTTGTGCTTTAATTTGGAAGCTTTTGTTTTTGATATTATCCATAATAAATATTTGTGTTAAGTGGAACTCCCTTAACACGTATTATCGGTTTTCTTGGTTTTTCTTGTACAAATATTATTAATATATTGTATTAAGTATCACAATCAAAATACAATATCTCCAAAAGTGTGAAAACACAACCTTAATTCGGATTTGATCTCCTAATTATTGTATTCGAATCTCAAACAAAAAGAAAAGGCAAAAATAGATAAATACTTTCGTGAAGCTCGATTTTGAAAAATACAAACTATAAGGTGGGTATAAGGCGGGTATTATAAAATATACCCTAAGGAAAAAGGCTCTTAAGTGCTTCGCGCCGCCTCGTTTCCCCGCTTGCTTGTGAGTATTTTGAGATTGAAGGCTAATCGAGGGATTTGCCGCCCAAAGTATTATTACGTATACTATATTTGCTTGGTTTCTTTGTGATTAAACCCTCGTGAACAATTTGGTTTTCACCAAAGTTCTAAAGTCATTAGAAGACGTTCACTCCACGTGATCGTTTCCATTCCTTTGAGGCTTCTTTAATCAAGAGTTTGATTCGAGGAGAGATTTTGTAGATTGTTGTCTACGAAGATACACCAAAATCCAAAAAAAATTAAATATCATCAAAAACACAAAAAATTTTGAAAATACACAAAACAACCAAAAAGAATCTTCTTTGCTCACCTCCCATTCTTCGTGAAGTTTATGATCACTCGTAATCAAGCAAAACGAGCTCGTAAACGTCTTCAAAAGCAAGCAAATCAAGGATCGTTGATTGTTGAAGAACCTCCAATTGTTGAACCTATTGTAGAACAAGAAGTCGTCATGGCTAATCGTACTATGATGGAGTTGCTACAAGCACCCACCGAGGGTTTTGGAGAGGCTATTGTGATTCCCGCCATCCTTGCGGAGAATTTCGAGATTAAGACGGGTTTAATGTCTATGTTGCAAGCAAATAAGTATAGAGGTCACGAGAAAGACAACCCGCATTACCACATTAGGAATTTCAACCGTCTCACCGCTACTAGCAAATTCAAAGATGTTCCACATGACGCCATTAAGATGATGTTGTTTCCATATTCGTTGGATGGACCCGCAAAAATTTGGCTCGAGAAAGAACCGCCAAATTCGATTTTGACATGGGCCGATCTCGTTTCTAAGTTTGTGAACAAGTTTTTTCCACCATCTAAAACAACACACTTAAAAAATGAGATTTCACGATTTGTGCAACGTAATAATGAAAGTTTTTCAATGGCATGGGAACGATTTAAAGAGATGTTACATGAATGTCCACACCATGATTTTTCGGAATTGCATCAAGTGGATACTTTTTATAATGGGCTTAATGATCATGAACGAGATTATTTGAATGCCGCCGCGGGTGGTAATTTTTTGTGCAAGACGACAAATGAGGCTTTACAAATCATTGAAAATAGATCTAAGGTTTATAGCCCTCGTAACACACCGAGTGTTGCCAATATAGGTTCGTCATCTTCGTCACAATCGTCTCGTAGCATTAATGCCTTACATGATGAAGCTAATGAGGAAAATCGGTTTTTTGATAGATTTGCTAATCTAATGTCCCATTGGAAGGCTCAAGAAGCTTCCAATTCCGCTTCGGTTAAAGCGGTTGCTAAGAGTTGTTTATCTTGTGGAGGAGCTCATGATCTTTCCGAGTGCATTACCGCGGATGGTAACACTTCGAGTGCTTATGTAGCAACGGGAACTTACAACCAAAACGGCCAAGGTTCTCGTCCAAATCAAGCTCCACCAAACCAAAATGTTAACAATTATCGAAACAACAACCAAGGTAATTACCAAGGCAACACACGCAATTACAACAAAGGGAATTATCAAAGTGGGAATGGACAAATCTCTAATCAAAACCAAAACCGTGATTTTCAAAACACTACACAAGGTTTTCAAAATGCTCACACGAAAAATTTGCAAGGAGAATTTTTGGATTATGCAAAAGCAAATGATGTTAAATTTGATAATATGCAACGTGAGATGATTAGCTTAAGGTCTGAGTTGAAAAACGAGCTTAAAAATGAACTTGCTAATGAACTTAAAACTCATGCAAACAAAATGGAAGGAAATGTCCAACGTCTTCAACAAAACCAACAAAAGATGGAATTAGGACAACATGAGATTAAGCAAGAGTTATTGAAAGCGGATGCTAGGCAATCAAAATTTGAGGACCGAATGGCTAAGATGTTTGAAGCTATCATGTGTAAGCCCTCTTCTTCGGGTGGTCTTCCTAGTGATACCATTAACAACCCGAGGGGAGAATTGAAGGTTGTTGCTACACGAAGTGGTAAAACTTTCAAGGAACCAATCTCTCGTCCAAGTACTTCTAAGGAGAAGGAAATCGAGAAAGAACCCGAGGTGATGGTCGAAAAGGAGCACATTGCAAGCCCACGAAGTACCGCTCAAACCACACCTACGGTTGAACCAATACCAATTGTGGAACCCGAGTTTCCAAGGCCGTTGCCTAATGACCAACCCACACCACCTTTACTTTACCCTTCGAGACGAAACAAAGAGAAAGCACAAGAAAGGAACAATTATCAATTTGAGCTATTTATGAAAATGTTTCGTGATTTGCATTTTAACATAAGTTTTGCCGATGCTTTAATCATGATGCCTCGATTCGCCGCAAACTTCAAAAGTATGCTTAACAACAAAGAGAAGTTACAACAATCGTCTAGTTGTTCATCGGTTTTTCTAAGCCGCATACCACAAAAAGTCGGTGATCCCGGTAAATTTTTGATTCCGTGTGCTATTCAAGATATGGAGGAATGCTACGCCTTGGCCGATCTTGGTGCTAGTATTAATTTAATGCCTCTCGAGATTTTCAAATCGCTTTCGCTTCCGGCTCTTACTCCTTCGAACATGTCTATCGAGATGGCCGATCATTCTACGATCATGGCATGTGGAGTAGCCGAGGACGTTTTTGTTAAAGTCGGAAAGTTTTACTATCCCGTTGACTTTATCGTTGTAGACATTCCTATTGATCGAAAAGTTCCTCTCATTTTGGGTCGTTCATTTTTGGATACATCAAGAGCACTTATCGATGTTCATGCTCGAAAAATCACCCTTCGTTTCAATGAAGAGGAACTTGTCATCAATGCAACACAAAACTCCAATCTTTCTCATGTCTATTCTATTGCAACTTTAAACCATGGTGACTCGACCAATATCATTTGCAAAGAATTTTCACCAAGAGTTTTAGGAAATGTCTCCAAAAACAATTTACCATTTCCTCCGCCGGTGGAGGTTATGAGTGTAAAGCCTACAAAGAAGAAACCGTCAATACTTGAATCGAAAAATCCTTCGCCTCACCTCGAACATTCATTCTTGAAAAGTGTTGATAAGTTGCCGGTTTCTACGAAAGATCTTTCGGATGATGAATATGTAGACCCCGATGGGGAGGTTTTCTTCGTCGATAAACGTTTTGAGAACTTGCCACCACCAAAACCAAAACGGTTTCAAAATGTGAGAATTTTTAGTGTAACTAACATCGTCTTAGAAACACCGAATATTTTCGACATAATCAAAAAGGGTTTTCATAAGAAGAGTTCAAAAGATAAAAAAGGAAAAGATCTTAAATGTAATTTAATTGATTTTTCTACAAATCTGACTCCGTCATCACCACGTGTTTTGAGTGCTACAAGCTCGTCTACTCCTTTTGACGATGCTTTGTGTGGTCTTAGTATGGGGGAAGCCCCTTATGTTCCCTCATCCTTGTCCACCGAGGACGAGATCTTCGATCCCAGAATTTCATGTAAAGGGAAATCTCGGTCTTCCACCGATGCAATAAATGGAAAATCTTTCTATTTGCTTGGTGCGAGTCTACCTCGAGTAGCTCAAAAGTTTGTCTTACCAATTGTCTCACCCTTCTATTTCTCATCTATTTTCTTCAAACTCTTTGAGTTTATGGCACATGTTGAAGTGGCGTTAATTTGTTTTTCCAATGAAAACGAGAACGCCATCTTCGACCCCGGTATTTTGCATCATCTAAGGACTTAGTCCTTTATACCGGTTGCTTTTTGGGCCTTGTTTATCATGTAAGCCCCATCAAAAATTGACCATACCATGAATTTCCCTAAATGTTCACATTTTGAGGGGATCGAGTCGAGCTCATGACTCGGTAATAAAAAACGAGGTGCCTCGTGGGGGAAATCCCATGCTTATCTTTTATATTCACTAATAAGGGGACTTGTACCCTTCCAACTCGTTGTCTCGTGGTTGTTTGTGATTGTGTTATCTAGATCATCATCATCGTCTACGATTGAAGACTCTCGTGTTCGTTTACGTGAGCCTCCATTGTTCGTTTGAAGAAGTTTTTCACGAATCCATGACATATCCTTTATCGTTCTAACAATTATCTTTTAGCATACTTAATAAACGGCTTTAGATATATTGTTGATCACCCTTTCCATGCTAGATCCTAAGCATTCGACTCTTCGTCTCTAGTATGGGGGTGCTCCACCTTTAGACTCGAAACATTGAGGACAATGTTTACTTTTAGTATGGGGGGGGGGTGAATAGGTACTTGCTTTCCTACGCCCTCACGTTTTCCAACTTTCAATGTTTTGTTTTGCTAATAAGGCTAAAAATGGCCAAATTTTAAAATTTTTCTTAGTTTTCATAAGTGTTTTTAAGACACGAATGTATATTTTCCGATGGGTAGAATAAGAGTTAATTTTTGACTTGATGGGCATTTGGAGCCATTTACATTCCTTAACCCGCTCAATTCAAGTTTTGCTAGACTTTTATATAGGGAGCTTTAAAACGCGAAAGTCTTAATTCATTCGGGTTAAGAACAAGAACTTTTCGCAAGTTCCTATAATTGATTCTAGAAAGTCACTTATCAAGGGAACTTTAAAACGCATTCTCTAAACTTGAAAAAGTCCAAGAAAGTGCAAGATCCTATAGGTGGCTTGAAAACCCAAAACTTTGATTTGATATAGTCTTAATGAAAGCTAATCCAAATTTGGCTTAATTTTGACTTGCATGGCTAAGTATTCACGAGTCTCTTTAATTAGAGGTCTTTATATAGTGAAAAACGAGAAATGATAGAGTTAGACAAGTGATCATGCTAAACGTAGAACATGAAAGTGTTCTTTCAAAAACTCATATGTTTTTAATTGTGGCTTTTTCTTCCCATAAGATCAATGCATTAGGAATAAATCATAATTGCAATAAGTAAGGTCGTACGATTTGAAAGGTTACTTAGCCTCTAGCGCAAGATCGTTTAAAAGTTGCTCAGGGTTGAATAGAGTTCATAGCCAAGGCATAACTTATTGAAGCGGGACGCGAAGATTGGCGATCATCCAAAAAGGCCCTAACAAGGCATGAGGAGCTCTATTTTTGCTAAAGATCCAAAGATGATGTGAAGTATCATTATTCCAAAATCAATATGAAGGATCGAGACACACGACGAGAAGCAATTACTCCCCTAAAGAATGGAGAAAGTCTATCCAAAAAGACCCTAACAAGGTATGAGGATAAATATATCCAAGTCCGAAAAGGAGGCGGATCGTTGTATATCAAAATCCAAAGTAAAGATTGAAGAAAAATGATGAAGTCGTGGTCCTATATGAAGAATCTCTCAAAAACATCAAGTGAAGAAATTCCAAAATATATGAAGAGAAGACCATAATTTCAAGAACGTCTTCCCAAGATTTGAAGTATGAAGTACATGCCAAATATCGGTCCGAGAAAGGTCTCAAATCGTGAAACGAGTTATGCCAAGATATGAACTTAAGGAGATACACGAGAAGCCGTTTTAAAAGATTTTGTCCTTCGGCTAACTATTGATCAAATCGTGCTACTTTGCTTTCGGACTAATAACTACTTAAATAAGTCAATATGTATCACTTGTGATCCATGACAAATAGATAAAAAATGCTAGTAACCCATTTCCTTTTATAATAACTAGGATTGCGGGGAGAAAAAGTATTACACAATTTGGACGTATGAGTAGTGTTAGCATTGTGACATGTACCAACAATGATCTTGTTTTTGCACTTAGCATGGAATGTATGACAATCAAGGATGACGAAGTTTACTCTAAGGGACATTAACTTGTTTCTATTCTTTGACCCTAAAAGTCACCTTTTGGTGATGAAAATCATACATTATGTCTTTACACATTCTCGTAGTTTGTTGCAAGTCTTTTACTCTTCAATAAAGGTTAATAAAAAATGAACTTTGGTGATGCTTAGATACTTTATTCTAGCATTGCGTGAGGGCACGGCAATGGCTTAGTATGGGGGAGTGATGAGATGGCATTTATACATGATCTCATCATTCTTTTCGGGCTTTAAATACATAAAAATGTCATAAAATACCATATATATGCTTGTGTTTATTTACTTGTGTATTTTAGGTATGGATATCGTGAAAAAGACAAAAGATCACAAGTTACAAGGAAAAACGGACACGAGAAACGAAGCCGTACAAAGAACTGGGCCCTAATCATGGAATTCTCAACAAATACCCTTGAAGACTTGAAGACAAGCAAGATTGATCCTCCAAGAATGAAGAAATGACACTTAAAACCCTTGTATATTAATAATTACAAGTTTGGTCCCTTAAGTTTGTCAAAATTACAAAAAGGTCCTTCATCTTTGAAGAAATGACAAGATTGGTCCCTCAACAAAATCAATTTGTCAATTATGGTCCCTCATGAAGATTAAGAGACATTGAAGACCTTTGAAGATCAAGATTGTCCAAGATCAGCCCTTGAAATTACTCAAAATGGCAAAAATGATCCTTGAAACCTTTTTCCAAAAGATTTGTGCCAAAAATGTAAAGTGATGAAACTTATTTGCAAAGGGAGCACGTTTTTTTAGGGCTGAAATCTTTATTTGCCAAAAATCTCAAAAGAAAAGGGCTGAAGTTGCATACTTTCAAACATTTAAACCTCAAATTGCGCCAAACACTTTTGTTTCCCCTAAAAACGAATCAAAGAACTTACTGTGCATCTTTTTCACCCCCAGTTTTCACCTCACTTAATACTTGGGTAAAAACCAATTAACTTTGCCCACGTGTGATTCACACACGCAGGAACCCATCCCACACCTAAAAACCCCAATCCCACGCTTGTGGACCCTACCCCCAATTCCCTTTCCACCAATCACAATACAACTTGGTCCCCAAGTTTGGTGACGTGTCCCAAATCAACAGTGGAGGTTATTTGCTTCCTCACAACGCAAAAACAAACGTCCAGGATTCAATTTGACACCTCATCACTCAAAAACGTAAAAGGGAAAAGTTGGGATTTTCTAGTAATTAGGGTTTTGTTTTTAGGATTCTAGAATAGTCTATGAGTAGTATAAAAGGAGACCCAAGCTTGTGGTGATCCCTTGTTCCAGTTTTTCTTCAAAAACTTTTGTAATGCCTTTTGATTAAATATAAAAGTTTGGTATTTGTTTTTTGGCAATTTAATTCCTTTTTATGATTTTCTTAAAGTTGGTATAAGTGTTGAAGAGAAACTGAGTTCCACATTTATTTGGTTAAGTGATTTTGAGTTTCAAAATTATTTAAAGGTTTTTCTGAATTTGAGATTTTCTTGGTAAAATCTGTTTCAGGGTTTAAGTGTTAAGAGGTTCATTAGAATTGGTGATAGAGAGTTTTTGAAACGTGTTAAGAAGTTTTAAAAGTTTTTGGAAAGGTTTTAAGAAAGAAGAAAAAGAAACAGATTAATATCATATTGCTTGTTATTGTGTTTTTTCTTTGATTTTCTTAAACAGGTGAAAGTTGTGGTTGATCATTGATCTGCACCAATCCCAGTTGGTATTGGAGGTGGATTTATCATCCACTAGGGCTTTGGATGTAAAGCCCTAAGGTAAATCCTTGTTACCTTTTGAAAATCTCAGAAAGTGGTTTCATGTGATATTGTTTGATTTGGTATTATTAGTGTGTTAAGGTGTTTGATTTGTGCTCTTTGATCTTTGTATGCATGCTGTATGATCATAGGATCAGTTTTAGTAAGTTTTAGAAGGCTGTGGTTTGCTAAAAGTTGGAAAACAAAATATTAAAGGGTGTTTGGAAACGTGTTTAAGCAGGGTAATAGTTTTGATTTGTGCTTTAAAAAGTTGTTTAAAGGTTGAAATAGGTTTCATCTAGTTACATATAGGTTGGTAAACATATTTGGTGAAGTTTGGATCAAGTTACAAGTGTTAAAATTGAAAAAAGAGTAGCTCAAATCTGCATATCATCTTTCTGCTCATTTTTATGAGAAAAATTGTGCTTAGATCTTTGAATTCTGTGAAGTAATAGGGTGATTTAGAGTTTGAGATTGCTTGAGTACCAATTGGTGATTGTGTATGCCAAATTTGGGCGTTTGAAGTTGAATTTTGTGCAAGATATAAGCTAAAACAGTCAACAGGTCTAGTAATTTTGCATCAGCAACTTTATATGCCCTTGTGTGCTTTGGATTGTGAGTATTTGGTGTGCTAGGTGTTTAATCTTTGTTGTGTTTGACTCCTTGTGCTTCAATAAGCACAAGGGTGCCCCCCTGTCCAAAAAGCAATACCAAATAAGCCATAGCCAAGCCCCTCTTGGCTAAATCCTCAAGCAAACACAAAGCTAAATCTGCTAAGTGTTCAAGAGTAATCTGGCACGTTTTGATCTTCAACCTTGCTTAATCTTGAGTTAAAAAGTGAAATTGGATTAAGTTTAGAAGTTTGTTAAGGTCACATATTGATTTGAAAAATAAAAAAATAAAAAAGAAAATAAAAGCAAAAAGTCACCCGTAGCAGGACTCGAACCCCAGACCTCTCGTTGGAGGAGTAGGGGAACTACCGCTAATCTAGATGCTTTTTTAC
Source organism: Glebionis coronaria (assembly GCA_025667525.1). NCBI lineage: Eukaryota > Viridiplantae > Streptophyta > Magnoliopsida > Asterales > Asteraceae > Glebionis > Glebionis coronaria. The sequence goes on from CM046877.1 coordinate 241,067,810, forward strand.
GTTTAAGTTTGTTTTCAAACTTTATTTAACACGTTTTTCATTCCTAGCTTATTAATATAAGCCGTAGCTTATTGCTTGTGTTTTGGGCTTATTCTATAAGCTTTTTGTTTCCTTTTTATTTTTCATAGGACCATTATAGGGTTATATTTTTTCCTAGCTTGTTTTTATATTTTTCACTTTATTTATTTATTTTCTAGAATTTATTTAATACCCGTTTTTTATAAAATCATTAAAAAATAGAAAAAAGATTTTTAATTTTTAGGAAAAATAATTTTTAGCTTTTTAAATAATATTTTGAGGTTTACAGCTTATTAGGTTTTCAATTTGGCTTATTTTTAATTTTATAAGATTTTAGGATTTTTAAGCAACTTTAAAAATTAATATAAAATTAATTAAGAGGTTTTAGAAACTTTAATTTACATTTTCTTCTTAGTTAGAATATTTAGGATTTTTGAGAATTTTTTAGAATTTATTTGAGAACTTTTTATTTTTAGGAATATTTTAATATTATTTTATTCATTAAAATTCAAAGTTTTATTTTTCTTTATTTTTCATTTTTTTTAAGTTCTTTAGCATTAACTAGGACTTTTACCATTTTTAGAATAATTTTATAGCTTTTAGATTTATTTTTATAATTATTTTAAGTTTAATTAGTTTTTAATCATTTTAAATCATTTTTAGAGTTTTAAAAATAGTTTTAATAGCTTTCAATTTTTAGAAATTACTTTTTAGTCTTCTAATAATATAAGTTAAGTAATTATTCAATAAAATCATATTTTAGACATTTGAATTAGTTATATTTAATTTTAGGGCTTTAATTAGCATTTAAAATTAAATATTTAATTAATAAAAGGTTTTAAAATATCTTTGTTGGATTTTTGTCTTTATTTATATTATTATTGACTTCTTTTTAATCTTTTATTTTTGCTTTTGGTCTTAGTATAATTTTTAATTTTGGTAGTTTTTCACGACTTTACGTTTACATCTTTTTCGTCGTAGGATAATTTTAACGTAACCGTCTTTTCATCTTCTCATCCCCATTCTTCTCAATTTTAATCTCAAACAATTACAAGTTAGAACACACACATATACCTCCTTGGGAAACGAACTTTCTCTCATTTTATTTGATTGGGTCATTAACACTTGATTTTTTTCTTAAAGTCATTTGTTCGATACTTGCCGCTCATATTTAGTTGCTTGTTTTTCCTAAAGCAAGTATCTAAATTTACTACAATCAATTACGATGGAACAAAAACAAGTTCGAAACTTTATGTAAAAAGTTAAGATTTTGCACAAGGATTCCGTGTTTTTAGCCAAACCAAAGCAACCAAATCCTTACCACAAGTGTGTAGATGATATATAGCACGATTTAGAGCACGAAAAACATAAAAAATTTGAATCCGAAATGATTAAGTGATTAAATCATACGAACCAAATATGTTAACCACAACCAAACACAAATCTACCCCGTGGCGATTGATACCAATTGTTGTCCCTTATTTATGATAGATTAAACAAGAAAATAGATGAAGAAGATAGATGAATTATAGAGAGAGAAAGTAGAGAGAGAAAAGAGAGAATGGTAAAACTTGGGAAGTATTAGATTAGAGAGAGAAACAATAAACCAACCACCCTTCCTAACATGCTATGAAGGGTATTTATAGCCCCCCTACATGTGAGCTTGATATGGACTATATAATGGGTCGGGCTTTCCTTTAGGCTTTAGTTACTTATGAATGAACTTTAGCTTAAAGTTGAGCCCGTAATACACGACTAACCTATTACCTATTAAAACGTTCTAAAATACGATACATAATAAACCTATGAACGATCATTCTTGTTTGACTCAATATTTTGAGGCTAAAAACATGAATGAGATGGTAACGCTGGATGACTGAAATATACCTCTTCTCATGTCGATCTGACTCCTCATACTCGTCCCTCTCATGGAGCATCTCCAGACTGCGTGTTGCGTCAGCAACTTGTGCCACATTGGTGAATGTAGTACACAACCGAAGATCAATAATAGAGGTGCGAAGAGCCCAACGGAAGTGCTTCGCTTGCTCCTCGGTTGTGCTAGTAGCTGCACCCAGAAAACCTGCTAACCTGAGGAAATGCTACATGAATTATGTGTTGTTCTCACCTGCCTTCTGAGGGATAGCATGATAATACCTTTTTAGTCGTTCTTGCTCAGCGCTAGGGAAGAACTGATTGTAGAACAACTCCGTGAACTGCGCCCATGTCAAAGTAGTAAGCCATGCCTCACCTCCATTGGATTGCTTGTAAGCCCTACACCATGCTAACGCATCACCCTCAAACTTTTAGCATGCCAATCTCGCCTTGTATACCACATCACAACCCATGGCGTCAAAAATCTTCTCCATGTGCGATATCCAGTTCTCAGCATCTGTCGGGACATCTGCCTTCTCGAATGATCGACGCTTCTGTTTGTTGAAACGCTTCAACCATGTGTGGAGTGTGACTGGTGGAGGAGGAGGAAGATTATTATGATTCAGTAAAGTCTGATATTCTGCCCGAATCTGATTTCGGATCTAGGGAAACATAGCCTGCAAAGCTGCATTGACAGCTGCAGCGAGTTCCTCGTTCGTGCATGTGTTAACCATCTGACAGTTTCAAAGAGAAATAATTAATTAATCAGTTAGAAACATGGAATAAAATAAGAAGTACATGGAAGAATTATGAAGACATAGTCAACGAAATCTGACATTAGCAAGGGTGGACTGTGACAATCCGTCAATTTATGGATGATATTTTATTCTCGAATATTATTTAAAAAAAAAACATTATTTTAATGTTACAATATGAACTCACATATTTTTGGGAAGAAATTTGGATTTACGTCTTGGAGTAGCATCGACTACGTCTAAACCGGAGGATTCAACGTTACGTGCTTACGTTTATATACACCGTCTTTGGTGACATTCCGATATTTCAGAAAATAAATTTATCTGAGAATATTATTTTGGAGTTTTAAATTTGTGTTAGTTCATAAACTCACAAATTTACGAGAAGAAACTAGGACTTACGATTTTATTTTAACGTCCTTTACGACTAAACCGGAAACCTTAGGATTACGTATTTACGTTTTCGAACTCCGTTTTTGATGAAACAATTTTTATTGGATTCGTTTTGGGACGTCGATTCATAATTTATAAAAACGTTTTTCGTAAAACGACCCGAGGGCACGCAAATCGAGGAAACTAGAATCGAGGAGTACCCGTAACTAAATGGGATGAGACAAGTGGGACACTTGTCCCACCCCACTCCCAAAACCGGCCTAAGTTGCTAAGTTACACCATGAGGTGTCAACACCTTAACAAAACTAACAACACATGTAACTAGCTTACACATTAAGCTAGCTACTAGATCAAAACCATTAGCAAAACTAGCAACTCCTCATTCCATCCATTTCAACATGCAATCAACACACAAACTCTCTCTCTAGCTCCATCTTTCCGTCCAATTTTCTCCCCAAAAACACCCTTTGATCTTGATTCAACCATGAAACCATATGTTATACTTGCATATGTTGAAGCCCTTTCAAAACCCTATTGATTGGTGGTACTTATAACATCCATGGAGGAGTTTTCATGGTGTCATGAGGCTGATTTTCCACAAGGAGTTGATGAAGATTGGAGTTCTTGAAGATGGTGTTGGCTAAGCACAAGTTTCTCCATCAAAAACCATGCCAAACTCATAACCTACATCAAGTTGGTGGTATAAAGATTGTCCTCCTCAACTTCTTGTTATTTTGATTATGTAAACATGTAATTTATTTCCTATTGTATATATTTATGATGATTATATGATGATAAAAATGTTATGTGGGGATTTGTTGTTGATAATCATGGATAAAAAGGTGAAAAACCATAAGAAACAAGGTTAAAATCTTGGGTAAATTGGATGGCTGTATAAAACAGTAAAGAAGTAAGTCATGAACTGATAAAATGATGAAGTAGGATGGATTTACAGTAAGCTATGGGTCTTGTACACATGTGAGAGTTGGCCATGCAATGGAATCAAAATAATGAGTGAGATATGATCAAAACAAGTTTAGGGTATAAATCTGAAGTTACTGTTTTGGACGATTTTTAGAAAATACTTAAAGGATGATTCAACAGTAGCTATAGAAGAGTTAAATGTATCACATATCATGTAGTTTATGTGATAAATATTTGAGCTTCTATCTCCATGTAGAACTCAAGATATGGCAGTTTTGGTGAAGATGAAGTTAAAAATCAGATTTTTGGAAATTAAAGAATAATACTATTATATAAGCACTCACATTTTAATATATAAAATGTAAAATAAAAACCCACTAACTTATAAAACTTATTTATATAAATATATATAAAAGGTTAATCAAATGGATAAATTATATAAATGATGGTGAAATAATGTTTATAAGTAATAAAAACTATAAATATGATTTTTACGACTTTTTCGGCTATTGCCGTAAAATTAACGTTTTTGTTAAATAAAACTTAGATGGTTGGACCCGTCTAATGAAAACTTTATAAAACTTATATACTGATATATAGACATGTATAACAAGTAAAAACCGATAAAACCCGAACTATAGGGCATACGGACATTAACGAGCTAAGTAAACATATTGGACTAATACTTGGGCTAATAATTGGACTAAATAAGATAAACACCCATAAAAAGAACTTATTGGGCTTAACCCATTTGGGCCCAACTTGAAAGTGTATGTACTGATAATAAAAGTACAAAATGGATTAAAATAAGTTAAATAACTTATAATAAGCTTGTTGGACCTAAAACACGTAAATAGGTAAGACGAGAAAACTAGTATAAAAGTTATCAACACGTAACTTTAAAATGAGTAAACGAGAATATGTAAACCCACTTGATCATCATATATATATATAATCATCATATGTATACATAATTGATATTTTTATAAAGTCATTGGACAAACGTCTAAGACCGAGTATTATTTGTCTAGGTTTCCGTGATTGAAGCACATACCGTACGTCCGAATTGCCGATAACCCGCCTTCCCACATCAACGTGAGTTCATAGCCTCGCACTCTTTTAAATGTTTTATAAATGCTTTATAAACCCGCGAGGGAGATAACATGTTAGTTTTTATAAAAGTTTGGACACCATTTGTCCCAATTGTTTGTTTATTGATTTTGGACCCGAATGATTGAATGACCCGATTGTATGACCCGATAAATGATTAATGGACCCGATAGATGAAATCAAATGGATTATTAAAGTTAGGTTATGTCACTAAAAGTCCCATTAGCATGAATTGTGAACTACCGGGAGTTGGTAGACGCTTATGCATTTAATAGTACTATTTGGGGACGATCACCCCAGTTCGCGCCTTGACGGTTGATCCCCGTCGTGCCACATTGCTTGGTAAGCGAATTTATGTATGAGAAGATTTCCAATAGCGTGACCTTTGTGACGACACGCTACTTTAGATGGGCAAAATTGGTATCGGGTTAGCTACCCGTTGTTGGTTTAGTAAGGTAACAATGTCATGCGGCTTGTAATAATCCAAAACTAACGAAATACTATTAGACGCTTCGAATTACGATGTATTGCCTGACTAGTAATACTGGGTCATACTATTGATATTATGATTGTATTTTGGTTTTCATAACCATATTCATATAACGGTTTTTATTTGATTTTATACAACGTCATAAGACGTATTGTATGATGTTTTTACGACATTGGCTCGTATAATAATTTTTAAGGCAAATGCCTATATTATGATTTTCGATAAGGATTTGTATAAAAATGACTTTGGCTATTTTACGGCCTATTACAATGATTTGTATGAATTGATTTTTGGTACTAATTTTATACCAAAGTTATACTGATGGAATTTACTAAACTCTATGAATTCACTCGGCGTTATCGCTGACCTTTTCTTTTAACATGTCTTATCTCAGGTACTTGAAGGTAATTCTCGGGAAGACGACAAGAATTTATGGCCCGCACCTAAACTATATTTTCCATTAAAATACTTTGTAAAACTTTGTATGAAATATAATGACTTGGGACCGATGTAACTTTGATATTTATGAATGGAAATGATTTATTATTAAACGACGCGATTTTTATGCGTTCTATATGATGTGAGTAATGTGCTATCCCGTAACACCAACTAGTCTTCCGCTGTATTGAGTTGTATAAATTTGGGGGTGTTACAGTTTGGTATCAGAGCTCTCGTTATAGAGAACGAAAGATTTTTAAAACTAAGGTTTTGAATAAAAATTTTCAAAATCTTTTAACTAAAAACATTTTTCTAAAAATGTCTAAAAATCTTTTGACTATAACGGTGCCGAAGAATTCCCGAGTTACCGACAAGGCCAAGACTGAGAAGTGTTATTTTAATATATATATATATATATATATATATATATATATATATAACTTGGATTATATATATATGATGTAATTTTATTACATGATTGTTTGATGATTATTTTGATTTTTATACGAGGTATTTATACGACGTAGATTGTCACAAGAAACCCTAAATCCCCTAGTAAATTAATCGAAGCTATTCTCGTAGGAATTCTAGCTATCCTAGATCTAAATCAAGTTGTGGATATTTATGATCCCAACAAATGGTTGATATTCGTAGAAATGTAGATATTAGTTGATGGTGATATTGAAAAAGAATTGGCGAGATTAAATCTGATATCGATGTTATGACGATCTTTCCTTATAGAGTGGAGTTTGACAAAACGTTACCACCTAGGAAGATGTCATCTGATTCGTTGTCATCCAATTCTTAAATTGAAATCGAAAGGGTGAATGTTGCACTTGAGGCTGTTATTGGAACCATTACCCAAAAGCCTCATGCCACTAATACCTTTCCGAGAAGTCTAGTTGAATGATCAAGTCATCTCATGCTAGTGACTCATTTGATAATTGTTGTTGTAAGAGCTAATAGGATTGGAAATTAAGTGTTGATTCATATTGAGATTGTATTGCCTTTACAAGGCGAAAGAATAAGGTTGTAAGTAGTGGAGAATGAGGTAGGATATCGAATTGAGTATAAAATTTGTTGGAACTTGAATGAAGTAAAACTTAACCTGTATGGAATATGAGATTGATAAGAGGAAATTACTAAGTCATATGATTGAATTATAAGGTTTTAAATGATTGTAGGTTTGTGTTAAGGGCTGTTCCTAGGCCATTGTCCACTAACGAGGATGCCCAGTGTCCAAGAAATAAATTGAAGAAATCTTCTTCTAAATTGAGACCGATGGATCTTCTGGGACATGTGGAACACCTAATGACTCTTGTAGATTAGTATTCATTATGGTATCTTTCAAAAATAATCCCTAACTTAACTGAGATATCAGTTGGTAGGATGAGTTCTGAGAATTGTATGATATAGTGACACGCAATGTGTTACGCTACAATTTTGACTTGTTTGTGATTAATGAAAAGACTACCTTTGATTGCTAAATTCTACATGTATCGATGTTATCTATCTTTTTTTGCTTCATCCTAATGTTCGCATTAGTAATGCAACCATTGAACAAGTACTCATCTTGATTTGAGTTACGTTGTGAATTATTCTTCGTGAGTGCCATCAAGGTCATGAACCTCATGATTTCTTGGCTAAGCTCATTTCCTATCATATCGTAGTTAATTCTTGGTGAACAAGCTTTCATCACTCTTTTGCAGATCACACCTTGTTTTTATAAGATAAAACAATATCCCTTGAGAAAAATTGAATTTTCATCACTATAAGGATTATTCACAGTGAGATTTATAAGTGATTGTTATCAAAATGAAGTTGTTTATAAAACACCTTGGAAAACTTAATTATTTCCATAACGAATAAAATCTTTGTAAATTTATTTTGATTCTTATATAGGAATTAAGCATGAAAATGTTTTTATTATAAACATGATGATACAAATTTTGACGAACTGAGTATTGCATCGTTAATCTTGAAATTGTATATAGTTGCGCGCCTACATACAATTTGGAATGGACCATGCAAGGCTGATTAGTAGTCACCATAAAACTGATTAATAAACACTATAGTTTCTTTAAAGATTGTGAAAGATTAAATTTTATGAGATCTGCAAGAAGTGAAAAATAAGGACATAGTGTTAGGGACACCTACATATGTGCCTGTAGCATCTATTCTTCTGAGTCGACTTTACTCATCTGTGGAAATTGTCTTATTTGAGAATTGATAATTCTTTCTTGTCCAATTCTCCCGTAGTGAGATTCTTAGGAAAAGTATCTGATTACCGAGTGTTGACACCCGACTGGATTTATTGACGTTCTTATCATTTCTTATGATTTGATTTCATTTGAATGACCTGGGTAACGATCCGAGGAGCTTTCGAATGCGTACTCAAATTATGAAAACATGGGATAGACTCATATTCGTTAAAGTTTTCGTCTGAATCTGATTTGAAATTCTCTCGCGTAGATTATGCGTTGACCTTACTCTTTAGATGGTAGTTGTGTCTCCATATATCCTCGAATTTGTGAAGGATTATGAGTTATTGTTAGTCTTTTGAGAAGTTCACATCTTATCGACGACAATAAAACTGAAAAGTTAATAGTGCCAGTAGAATGGATTGATTGATTATGACATGACGACATTGTCTTAATTGATGGGAACTTGAGTGGAATTCCCTAAAAGATAAGATGTTGATTATCAAAAGTGAGCTAAATAATTCTTGATGGATGACCATATCCTGTATTAAGACTTGAAATTTTACCGTAAATGGTTGTGAATTAGTCATAGATATTGTAATCTAGAAAGAACCTAGTATGTATTTATTAAAAGATGTTTATCTTATCTGAAACTTTAGGAGGTATTTGTTGGTGAACGACCTAGACTTTCGCCACTAAGGCAAGTTGAATTTGGTATTGGTTATATTACCGGTGCTGCACTTGTGACTTGTGCACTGTACGTCAGCACCATCTGAATTTAAGGAATTACCGTACAACTGAGAAAGTTGTCGGAGAAAGATTTTATTATACCAAGCCTGTCATCCTGAAGAGCTATGGTGTTATCTTTCCTTACATGTATAGATTACTGTGACTGAGTAAATTGACAATCGAAAACGATATCCATAACTCGAAATGGAAGAATTGTTCGATCATTTACAAGGTTCTAGCAAATTTGATCCATAGCATGGTTATCATCAACTTCGCATCTGCGAAAGAGATTATCTATTTCAATCACTACATCCGGTGCTTGTAATGAACATTATGAGTTCCACGTGATGTCGTTTGGATTGACCAATGCACATGTAGCATTCATAAATATGATGAATCACGTGTGTAGGCTGTAATTTGATAAATTCACGCTCGTGATCATTAAGGACTATATGTTTGTTTATAAGAATAAGAATGAGTTAATAATTAATTATAGACTGCCCTAAATTGGCCGAACAGTGTAAACCTGAACCTTGAATAATTAACACGTGATTAAAGACTTGAACCTTTACATGATTTAACTATATGATTAAAAAGATAATGGAATATAAATTGACTCTTCAAAAATTAAGAGCCCTTTTAAGACTTTGGATTTTACCAAAAAGAAATGGAAATATGTTTTGACAAATGTTTTAACAAAAGATTTTTAAGGGATTATTCCCTTATACCCAGAACATTTAACTAAACTCCTGTTTAGGGGTAAATGTTCGTGTATACTTCTAGACATCCTAAGAAGAATTGAGGAAACTATATAACTTATTACCTAAAATTTGAAATGACAATTTTTACTTTTCAACTAAGAAAACTTTGACCAAAGTATAAACAAAGGTTTTTCGAACATTTACGAATCTTATTAAATATTTTCGATAAATCAACAAAAATCTTGTTAATTAAATTCAAATTCATTTTTGAACATTTTATATAATTGGTCGAACTAAGAAATTTAAATTTTTTTTACGTTTACGTTTCATAAAAATTAAATATTATTTAATTAATTGTAATAATTATCGACGCTTTAAACGCCGGATTGAGAAAAACAGATAAAGATAATAGTAAAGACGAAACTAAAACATAGAAGATATGAAGAAAGAAATTTGAATAAATACGGTTATGATATTTATTTCATCAGGAAAGTGAACGTAATTACTGACACATTATGTATAAAAGATAAAGAATCCATTAGGACGTGTTCCTTAATAATGAAGGTGCAAAAATAAATTGCCGAACAATATAAAAGATTAATAAAATAAACGATGTTTACAAAAAGGATAATATAGATAATAAAAGTGGTTAGCTGTTAATATGAACCATTAGAATTGAGAAACTGATGGCGCTAAATGATTAAAAGGCCACTTGTGATTGTCTAAATATGGAGGATTGTGAGATATAGTTATGTTGGAATTTGTAAGTATAAGTATTCTATTTATGTCATTTATGACTAAAAGTATCTTTGTCTGAAGAAGTTGTACTGATGGCAATTATGAAGGCAGACATCGCCTCATACATTAGTAAACGTCTAGCTATTGCAAAGGTCATCATCTGAATTTGATTCGATTTGGGTCATCGTCGACAGACTGACCAAATCTGCTAATATCATTCCCGTTAATGATAAATGCAAAAGAGTTATGTAAACATAGTGTGCTTGTATCAATCATCTATATATCAAGATCCTCGCTTCGCATCAAATTTCTAGAGATTTTCTCAGAAATCAATAAGAACGAACCTTGATGAGAGTACTATGTACCATCCTAAATCGAAGGGACGAGGTAAAGTAACGATACAAAGTAATATAAGTGCTGTTTTATGTTTGAATGATTGACCTTTGGTAATAGACCTTATAATCGTTTTCCTTTGGAAGGATTATCATTGATGATCATCGTATTAGGATTGAGATCGAATCTTGTTAGGATCTAAATCTTAGAGAATCTGTAAGCAGGAATTGAGATGAAGACATCCGACATACACCCATTGTGAGTTGGACATGTCTCATAGGTTTAAGGTTTCCTATGATGGCGAACCTATCCTTGCAAAATACCCGACCCGCGAAATCTGAAATGATTGTTGAAATTAGGATTTGATTATTAACTGCCGAGAGTGGGCAAGAGGTTATGGAATGTGAAATGTAGATCTTGAAGTGCCAAATGGGTAGCGAAGTTATGCCACAAATTTTAACCTTGGGAAAATGAAATCATGATCTGACAAATCATGGGATATAAGTCCCCGTTGTATGGGACCATTGAGATGATGTAAAAGTTGGGATTGAAAGGCATACAAGCTGGATCTACCCTAGGACTTCAAAGACTGCGTGAATTATGTTTCGTAAATCGAACTTGATGGAATATCTATCAAGTGAAAATCTGATTATTCTTAGTAGAGCTTAGATCGGCGAAAAGTTGCATTCATCAGAAACCCGTGAACATCATGGATAGAGAAAGTAAGTCAACATTTAGCCTGATCTTATTCCCGTAGTTATGTTTGATGAAACTCGCGTATTGTAATGAATTGCACTTGTGAGAAAAGACCGAATGTGGAGGAAATACCCACATGGCTTTAACTCTATAAGAAGCGAGTAGTAAGATGATCTTTGAGGACAAAGATCCTGTTTAGGGGTAAATGCTGTGACAATCCGTCAATTTATGGATGATATTTTATTCTCGAATATTATTTAAAAAAAACATTATTTTAATGTTACAATATGAACTCACATATTTTTGGGAAGAAATTTGGATTTACGTCTTGGAGTAGCATCGACTACGTCTAAACCGGAGGATTCAACGTTACGTGCTTACGTTTATATACACCGTCTTTGGTGACAGTCCGACATTTCAGAAAATAAATTTATCTGAGAATATTATTTTGGAGTTTTAAATTTGTGTTAGTTCATAAACTCACAAATTTACGAGAAGAAACTAGGACTTACGATTTTATTTTAACGTCCTTTACGACTAAACCGGAAACCTTAGGATTACGTATTTACGTTTTCGAACTCCGTTTTTGATGAAACAATTTTTATTGGATTCGTTTTGGGACGTCGATTCATAATTTATAAAAACGTTTTTCGTAAAACGACCCGAGGGCACGCAAATCGAGGAAACTAGAATCGAGGAGTACCCGTAACTAAATGGGATGAGACAAGTGGGACACTTGTCCCACCCCACTCCCAAAACCAGCCTAAGTTGCTAAGTTACACCATGAGGTGTCAACACCTTAACAAAACTAACAACACATGTAACTAGCTTACACATTAAGCTAGCTACTAGATCAAAACCATTAGCAAAACTAGCAACTCCTCATTCCATCCATTTCAACATGCAATCAACACACAAACTCTCTCTCTAGCTCCATCTTGCCGTCCACTTTTCTCCCCAAAAACACCCTTTGATCTTGATTCAACCATGAAACCATATGTTATACTTGCATATGTTGAAGCCCTTTCAAAACCCTATTGATTGGTGGTACTTATAACATCCATGGAGGAGTTTTCATGGTGTCATGAGGCTGATTTTCCACAAGGAGTTGATGAAGATTGGAGTTCTTGAAGATGGTGTTGGCTAAGCACAAGTTTCTCCATCAAAAACCATGCCAAACTCATAACCTACATCAAGTTGGTGGTATAAAGATTGTCCTCCTCAACTTCTTGTTATTTTGATTATGTAAACATGTATTTTATTTCCTATTGTATATATTTATGATGATTATATGATGATAAAAATGTTATGTGGGGATTTGTTGTTGATAATCATGGATAAAAAGGTGAAAAACCATAAGAAACAAGGTTAAAATCTTGGGTAAATTGGATGGCTGTATAAAACAGTAAAGAAGTAAGTCATGAACTGATAAAATGATGAAGTAGGATGGATTTACAGTAAGCTATGGGTCTTGTACACATGTGAGAGTTGGCCATGCAATGGAATCAAAATAATCAGTGAGATATGATCAAAACAAGTTTAGGGTATAAATCTGAAGTTACTGTTTTGGACGATTTTTAGAAAATACTTAAAGATGATTCAACAGTAGCTATAGAAGAGTTAAATGTAGCACATATCATGTAGTTTATGTGATAAAAATTTGAGCTTCTATCTCCATGTATAACTCAAGATATGGCAGTTTTGGTGAAGATGAAGTTAAAAATCAGATTTTTGGAAATTAAAGAATAATACTATTATATAAGCACTCACATTTTAATATATAAAATGTAAAATAAAAACCCACTAACTTATAAAACTTATTTATATAAATATATATAAAAGGTTAATCAAATGGATAAGTTATATAAATGGTGGTGAAATAATGTTTATAAGTAATAAAAACTATAAATATGATTTTTACGACTTTTTCGGCTATTGCCGTAAAATTAACGTTTTTGTTAAATAAAATTTAGATGGTTGGACCCGTCTAATGAAAACTTTATAAAACTTATATACTGATATATAGACATGTATAACAAGTAAAAACCGATAAAACCCGAACTATAGGGCATACGGACATTAACGAGCTAAGTAAACATATTGGACTAATACTTGGGCTAATAATTGGACTAAATAAGATAAACACCCATAAAAAGAACTTATTGGGCTTAACCCATTTGGGCCCAACTTGAAAGTGTATGTACTGATAATAAAAGTACAAAATGGATTAAAATAAGTTAAATAACTTATAATAAGCTTGTTGGACCTAAAACACGTAAATAGGTAAGACGAGAAAACTAGTATAAAAGTTATCAACACGTAACTTTAAAATGAGTAAACGAGAATATGTAAACCCACTTGATCATCATATATATATATAATCATCATATGTATACATAATTGATATTTTTATAAAGTCATTGGACAAACGTCTAAGACCGAGTATTATTTGTCTAGGTTTCCGTGATTGAAGCACATACCGTACGTCCGAATTGCCGATAACCCGCCTTCCCACATCAACGTGAGTTCATAGCCTCGCACTCTTTTAAATGTTTTATAAATGCTTTATAAACCCGCGAGGGAGATAACATGTTAGTTTTTATAAAAGTTTGGACACCATTTGTCCCAATTGTTTGTTTATTGATTTTGGACCCGAATGATTGAATGACCCGATTGTATGACCCGATAAATGATTAATGGACCCGATAGATGAAATTAAATGGATTATTAAAGTTAGGTTATGTCACTAAAAGTCCCATTAGCATGAATTGTGAACTACCGGGAGTTGGTAGACGCTTATGCATTTAATAGTACTATTTGGGGACGATCACCCCAGTTCGCGCCTTGACGGTTGATCCCCGTCGTGCCACATTGATTGGTAAGCAAATTTATGTATGAGAAGATTTCCAATAGCGTGACCTTTGTGACGACACGCTACTTTAGATGGGCAAAATTGGTATCGGGTTAGCTACCCGTTGTTGGTTTAGTAAGGTAACAATGTCATGCGGCTTGTAATAATCCAAAACTAACGAAATACTATTAGACGCTTCGAATTACGATGTATTGCCTGACTAGTAATACTGGGTCATACTATTGATATTATGATTGTATTTTGGTTTTCATAACCATATTCATATAACGGTTTTTATTTGATTTTATACAACGTCATAAGACGTATTGTATGATGTTTTTACGACATTGGCTCGTATAATAATTTTTAAGGCAAATGCCTATATTATGATTTTCGATAAGGATTTGTATAAAATGACTTTGGCTATTTTACGGCCTATTACAATGATTTGTATGAATTGACTTTTGGTACTAATTTTATACCAAAGTTATACTGATGGAATTTACTAAACTCTATGAATTCACTCGGCGTTATCGCTGACCTTTTCTTTTAACATGTCTTATCTCAGGTACTTAAAGGTAATTCTCGGGAAGACGACAAGAATTCATGGCCCGCACCTAAACTATATTTTCCATTCAAATACTTTGTAAAACTTTGTATGAAATATAATGACTTGGGACCGATGTAACTTTGATATTTATGAATGGAAATGATTTATTATTAAACGACGCGATTTTTATGCGTTGTCTATGATGTGAGTAATGTGCTATCCCGTAACACCAACTAGTCTTCCGCTGTATTGAGTTGTATAAATTTGGGGGTGTTACATGGACGACTATGGTTCAACCCACAAAACAAAATTTGAGAAAACCACATGCGACTAAGTATGGCTGATCTTGTATCAACCCTTACTTAGTCAAAAACTAAAAATAAACAATGATACATGAAATAAAATTTACTGTCAGTTTAGAAAGATCATGGTGACTACCCATTAGTCACAGGTCAAGTTTAAGAGCCTACAGGTCGAAACCTTGGACTGTGATACCATAATTGTAGCACACCACTTTGACAAGTTGATCGTTACATGATAATTATGGCGTGTCATCAAAGCATGCAAGGTAAATGTCTTAAAAACATAAATGACCATAAAGTAAACCGGAATCAAACAGCGGTCCCAAAACATAAGTTCACACATGCATAAGTAAAGAATGTAGAAAAAGGACTAAACAATGGCCAAGCAAACCATAAGTATATAAATGCATAAAGGAAATGAAGCAAAAGGAAACCTTCATCATGTGCACGTACTCTTGAATGCCTAAGTCTGTCCTTTAGTACCTGCCGTATGGGAACATGAAAAGAAAATACGGCTGAGCAATACGCTCAATGAACGGATATAATGACATGATATGAATAACTGAAACATAAGTAAAGCATGAAATGCAGCGGAATAATGTAAGTCCTGGAAAACTTGGAACATGTTTTATAAATTGGTTTATATCTGTAAAGTCTTATGTTTATTCATGAAAAATGTAATTTAAATACCAAAGAACTCATATAGGTCATGAAAAGTATCAACGTGCATGAATACATAAAGGGGTGACACTGTCATGCAATTAGAGGGGTTGCCTCTAATCATATTAGTCTGAGTGGAGGGATCAACTCCATGTGACGGATGTAGAGCACAAACCACAGTCACCGTGTAACTCTGTAAAACATGTACTAGGATGCACCCATACGCCCCACATGATAATAATAATATTGGTCAAATAACTAAAAAGGACGCCGCGAGTAATCACTCTTTTCGCGTAAGAGTCATAACACCGGTGCCTCAAGTGTTATGGTTATGGTACCTCAATAACTAGGTGAACATGGCATGCGTGTATATAGCACAAGCAATTTAAAATAATAGCATAGTAATTACTGAAAAGTTTTCTGACATGTAAACTACTGGGAAAAACAGATGGCAGTAAACGGGGAATCATAATCATGTATAGAAAGAGAATGTCCATACCGAAGGACGGATATCCGTACCTTATGTCCAGTAACAAAATGAAGATGAAAGGCGGAAAGAAATCTACTCCGACTTCACGAGTGCTACATAATAAAAGGACGCGAATGAATTGTGTGTTCATGTATAATTAACTGGTTATTAGTTTACTTTACTTTTTCTTGACTTGTTTTACTTGTTCTTGGCTTGTTTTACATGTTCTTGACTTGTTTTACATATTCTTGACTTGTTTTACAAGTTCTTGACTTGTTTTACTGTTTCATGTTAAATCATGTATTCCTTAGCGTTTCATGTGTTCTTGATTAATTGTATTCATGTTTCATGTGTTATTATTGTAAAACCCGCTTTAAAATCCATGAACATTAATTGCACGCAGTCGCATATTTAATTAAAACGTTACGTAAATTATTATTCAGAATAATAGATAATCTTATATATCCAAGTAATTTGTATGCATTATTTATTCAGTAAAACAAATACTACAAGTCAGAATAATTACAGAAATTGGGACACGAACTCACGAGAAATAATAACACACGGGTTTCGTTTAAAACAAATCAAAAGTGATACAATACATATGTGTATGTTTGGGCCGCGGCAACAATAAGGAAGGAAGAACAAAATGGGCTCCTAGCTCAGCCCACTAGCACAAGTAAACAACCAGGAGGTTACACACATTTCTTTTTACTAAAACAAAACAAACTTTAAGGTTGTTCTTATTAGGCCGCCGGCAGCAGACCAAAAGGAGAACGGAGGTGTTCTTATTAGGCAACCGGCAGCAGACCAAAACGAAAACGGATGTGTTCTTATTAGGCCGCCGACAACATACCAAAAGGAGAACAGAGGTGTTCTTATTAGGCCGCTGGCAGTAGAACAAAAGGAGAACGGAGGTGTTCTTATTAGGCCGTTGATTGTGGTAAATTACACCTCTTAGGAAAAAGGCGTAAAAGCGGTAAGTATTGAACAAATGACTTTAGGAAAAATCAAGTGTTAATGACCCAATGAAATGAAATGAAAGTTCGTTTCCCAAGGAGGTATATGTGTTGTGAAAAACTTGTAAAAGTTTGTGATTAATGATTGGTTTAGAAGGGGGTGAGAAAAGAAGATGACGAAGACGTAAAAATAAAAATTAACACTACTAGAAAGTTAAAACGTAGAACTTTAAAAACCACAAAAATAAAAGTTAATTCTAGAAATTACCAAAAATTCACCAAAAATCAAAAATAATAAACTAAGAGTTTACTAATAATCAAAACTTTTTCAAACCTTTTAAATAATTAAATACTCAATTTTTAAATGCTAATTAAAGCCCTAAAAACCAAATAAATTATCAAAAAGCCCAAATTAAGATTTTTAAATTGGTAAACCTCTAAAATGACCTAAAAATATTAAAAACTATTTTTAGAAATTTTTTAACTAATAAAAACTATTTAAAATGATTTAAAAACTATTAAAACTTAAAATAATTATAAAAATTAATCTAAAAGAGATAAAATTATTCTAAAAGTTGCTAAATTCCTATTTTAATGTATTAAACCTAAGAAAAATGTAAAAAGTTGGAAAATGTGAAATTTGAAAAATAATAATAAAATAATATTAAAATAATATTAAAAATCCAAAAATTATAAAAAATTCTAAAAACTTGCAAACTAGTTTATTTTAACCTAAATAATCAGAAAATCAAAGTGAAATTACCAAAATACCCCTATTGGGCCCTCAAATGGGCCAAAACCAAAAACAGTCAACCAAAATGGGCTTAATGGGCCCAAAAAGTCAAACTTGGCCCAATTGACTTGGAAAAGCCCTATCTGACTCAAAATTCAATTCTAAGAACAAAACTCTAAAGGCCCAAAAGCTGAATGTGAGCTTATCACAGCTTAATAAGCAAACAGGTTATTCTTATTGGGCTTTTCAGCCCATTAAGCAATAAGCTAATGCCATAAGCTCTAATTTGACACACAACCTTCTTTTGGGATGCTTATGAGATCTGTAAAAAGAAATTTTGAAAAAGCTCACTCAATAAGCCAAAAATAAGCAAAGTAAAAATTCACTAAAAGACAAAATAGTCGTTTTAGAGATTTAGGGCACCTCAGGACTTGATTCAACTTGCAAAAGGTGACAAATGGACTCAATAAGCAAAATCAATCAACAAAATTCCAATAAGAAAAACAAATAAGCCAGAATAAGCCAATAAGCACTTATGAAAAAGTCAATGGAGTTGGTTTTCTAGTCAAACCCTAAAGTCAACCCACCAAATGCTCCAGTATGAACAAATGGGTCAAAATATGAGCACTTATTACAAAAACAAAGTTGTTGCTGGTTGGAATAAGCTATTATAGCTTATTGATAAGCTGACACCAGTTTTACACTAACAGTGGCAACTAGCAGGGGAAAGGAGTTCCCACTGCTTTGACTATTTGACCAAACTATTTTGAGAGTTCTGGTTGGATTTAATTGGAAACAAAGGCACTCTTGTGATCAGTGAATCACAAGGAGTCAATAGCAACAATAAAATCACAAATTGGTTCACACAATAAGCCACAATAAGCCAAACAATCACCAGATATGCACCAGATATGGAAATAAGCAGTTAAGCATTTAATAAGCAGATTTAGACTGAATAAGCCAACCAAACTTAACAAAATGCATAAACAAGCTATATAAACTAAGAATAAACACAAAGAAACAAGAATCAAACACTAAATCAAAGTAAATAACAAGATCAAATCACAAAATGTTTCTGATGAACAATGAACAATATGCAGACAAGTTTTGCTGATCTATTTGGCACTTGATCCAATTTCAAGCCTCAAATCCTTCTTCCCTGGTGTGATTAACTAAGGTTTAGCACTTGTTAGCCCTAGCCTAAGCTTAGATCTAGGTGTCCTCAAAATCCTAGCCAATTTTACCAAGTTTTGAAGATTTTATAGCCAAATTATGAATCTATGTGTTCAAACCCACAAAACCTGCAAACAGATGAACATATGCACCTAATAAACAGATACCAACACTTGCAAGCAACAATCAAACACTTAACAAGCCACAATCCCAACTTATGCAGTAATCCCAAACACTCCTTAATCAGTCACTTATCAAAGAAACTTGTGATTTCTTCTAATAACCTACTGATTTTAATGATCAAAAACACTTACTAGACAGCAACCAACACAATCAAACTCAAAAATCACCAGCACAAACACAAATACTCAAAATCAAAGCACCAAATCAAAAACAGTCATAAACATGAAATTTTTAGGGGAATCTTAACAAGAGCTTATACCTGCCTTCCACAACATCCTAGGAAGGTCAGCAATGCTCCTTGGACCTTATTCAACAACTAGAACAAGACCAAGGTACTTCAAATAAGGAGATGCAACACTGCCTTGGTTGATGGTTCAAAGTAGAACCTCAAGGACTTTATGTCTTCAACACAAGCAGCAAACAACTCAACCAAGGGCTCTAATCCCTTCACAAGCTTGGTGTCAACAAGCTTGCAAGAGCTTATAGCTTATGGCCAAGGGTTAGTACACAAAATAAGCCAAAACA
Organism: Glebionis coronaria; assembly: GCA_025667525.1. Lineage (NCBI taxonomy): Eukaryota > Viridiplantae > Streptophyta > Magnoliopsida > Asterales > Asteraceae > Glebionis > Glebionis coronaria. The sequence goes on from CM046877.1 coordinate 241,087,613, forward strand.
GAAACAAGGATTTCAAGTCTTTTGAACCTTAAAAACCTTCCAAACCTAGACGTGCCTTAACCACAAGATTAAGGTAGGTCTAAACAATCAAATGGAACTCAGAATTAGGCTACTCAAACACCAACTTTTAATCAAAATCAAAAAGAGAATTCAAAATTTCAGAAATTTCAGAAATTTAAATTTTATTAAAACATAAAAAGGAATTACAAAGATAATAGCCTAAAACTGGAACAAAGGGACTCTCACATGTTGAGGTCTCCTTTTATAGACAAATGCCTGGCTAAACACTATTCACAAACCCTAGCAACTGAAATTCCTATTCTATCCGTGCAGAATCTTCTAGGTGTGTTGCCAGCTGTTTTGGTTGAATCCTGGACGTTTGTTGAGTGCTTAGGGACCAAGTAATGATTTGCAGCCCTTGATTTTGCCAAGTAAGGATGAAGTGCCAAGTGTCGTATTGTGATTGGGGGTGGGGGTATCATTCTGGTAGTGGGATTTGGGGTTTAAGGTGTGGGATGTGATTGAGGTGATGTGAATCACACGTGGGTTGAGTCAATTTTGATTTCCCCTTTGTTTTGCTCCTTTTTGATCCTGGGTAAAAAGCTTGTTCATGCCTGGTAAAAATCCAAACAGTAAGTGTTTGGCGCATTTTTAGGAATTTGAAGTTTGGAATTGGCAGTTTAGGTCCTTGAGTTTTGGAAAAGAGTGAACAGCAAGTTTATTTTGCAAACAAAACGTGTTCCTTTGTTATACAACTTTCACCACTTGACAGTTTTGGCACAAACTTTGGAAAAAGGTTATCAAGGGTTATTTTTGACACTTTTGCATATTTCAAGGGCTGATTTTGGACAATGTTGATCTTCAAAGGTCTTCAATGTATTTTTGGCTTGATGAGGGACCATAATTGACAATTTGAAATTGTTGAGGGACTAATCTTGCCATTTCTTCAAAGTTGAAGGACCTTTTGTGTAATTTTGACAAACTTAAGGGACCAAACTTGTAATTATCAATATACAAGGGTTTTAAGTGTCATTTCTTCAATAAATGAGGATCAAACTTGCACATCTTTAAGTCTTCAAGGATAAATGTTGAATATTCCATGATTAGGGCCCGGTTCTTTGTACGGCTTCATTTCTCGTGTCCGTTTTTCCTTGTAACTTGTGATCTTTTGTCTTTTTCACGATATCCATACCTAAAATACACAAGTAAACAAACACAAGCATACATATGGTATTTTATGACATTTTTATGCATTTAAAGCCCAAAAAGAACGATGAGATCATGTATAAATGCCATCTCATCACTCCCCCATACTAAGCCATTGCCGTGCCCTCACGCAATGCTAGAATAAAGTATCTAAGCATCACCAAAGTTCAATTTTATTATCATTTATTGAAAAGTAAAAGACTTGCAACATACTACGAATATGTGTAAAGACATAATGTATGATTTTCATCACGAGAGTGACTTTTAGGGTCAAAGAATAGAAACAAGTAAATGTCCCTTAGAGTAAACTTCGTCATCCTTGATTGTCATACATTCCATGCTAAGTGCAAAAACGAGATCATTGTTGGTACAAGTCACAATGCTAACACTACTCATACGTCCAAATTGTGTAATACTTTTTCTCCCCGCAATCCTAGTTATTATAAAAGGAAATGGGTTACTAGCATTTTTTATCTATTTGTCATGGATCACAAGTGATTCATATTGACTTATTTGAGTAGTTTATTAGTCCGAAAGCAAAGTAGCATGATTTGATCAATAGTTAGCCGAAGGACAAAATCTTTTAAAACAGCTTCTCGTGTATCTCCTTAAGTTCATATCTTGGCATAACTCGTTTCACGATTTGAGACCTTTCTCGGACCGATATTTGGCATGTACTTCATACTTCAAATCTTGGGAAGACGTTCTTGAAATTATGGTCTTCTCTTCATATATTTGGAATTTCTTCACTTGACGTTTTTGAGAGATTCTTCATATTGGACCACGACTTCATCATTTTTCTTCAATCTTTACTTTGGATTTTGATATACAACGATCCGCCTCCTTTTCGGACTTGGATATATTTATCCTCATACCTTGTTAGGGTCTTTTTGGATAGACTTTCTCCATGATCTTTAGGGGAGTAATTGCTTCTCGTCGTGTGTCTCGATCCTTCATATTGATTTAGGAATAATGATACTTCACATCATCTTTGGATCTTTAGCAAAAATAGAGCTCCTCATGCCTTGTTAGGGACTTTTTGGATGATCGCCAATCTTCGCGTCCCGCTTCAATAAGTTATGCCTTGGCTATGAACTCTATTCAACCCCGAGCAACTTTTAAACGATCTTGCGCTAGAGGCTAAGTAACCTTTCAAACCGTACGACCTTACTTATTGCAATTATGATTTATTCCTAATGCATTGATCTTATGGGAAGAAAAAGGCACAATTAAAAACATATGAGTTTTTGAAAGAACATTTTCATGTTCTACGTTTAGCATGATCACTTGTCTAACTCTATCATCTCTCGTTCTTCACTATATAAAGACCTCTAATTAAAGAGACTCGTGAATACTTAGCCATGCAAGTCAAAATTAAGCCAAATTTGGATTAGCTTTCATTAAGACTATATCAAATCAAAGTTTTGGGTTTTCAAGCCACCTATAGGATCTTGCACTTTCTTGGACTTTTTCAAGTTTTAGAGAATGCGTTTTAAAGTTCCCTTGATAAGTGACTTTCTAGGATCAATTATAGGAACTTGCGAAAAGTTCTTGTTCTTAACTCGTATGAATTAAGACTTTCACGTTTTAAAGCTCCCTATATAAAAGTCTAGCAAAACTTGAATTGAGCGGGTTAAGGAATGTAAATGGCTCCAAGTGCCCATCAAGTCAAAAATTAACTCTTATTCTACCCATCGGAAAATATACATTCGTGTCTTAAAAACACTTATGAAAACTAAGAAAAATTTTAAAATTTGGCCATTTTTAGCCTTATTAGCAAAACAAAACAAAATATTGAAATTGTAAAGCGTGAGGGCGTAGCAAAGGAAGTACCTATTCACCCCCCATACTAAAAATAAACATTGTCCTCAATGTTTCGAGTCTAAAGGTGGAGCACCCCCATACTAGAGACGAAGAGTCGAATGCTTAGGATCTAGCATGGAAAGGGTGATCAACAATATATCTAAAGCCGTTTATTAAGTATGCTAAAAGATAATTGTTAGAATAATAAAGGATATGTCATGGATTCGTGAAAAACTTCTTCAAGCAAACGATGGAGGCTCATGTAAACGAACACGAGAGTCTTCAATCGTAGATGATGATGATGATCTAGATAACACAATCACAAACAACCACGAGACAACGAGTTGAAAGGGTACAAGTCCCCTTATTAGTGAATAGTAAGCATAAAAGATAAGCATGGGATCTCCCCCACGAGGCACCTCGTTTTTTATTACCGAGTCATGAGCTCGACTCGATCCCCTCAATGCTAATTATCATTGGGGAAGGTGACTTGGTCGAGGGCAACCATTGAAGGAATTTCCCCACCAAAGTAGTGTTTAAGCCTATGTCCATTCACCTTGAAATTAGGACCATCATCTTGAGCTAGCTCGATGGTCCCATATGGAAACACTTGTGTAATGGTGAACGGACCCGGCCAACGAGATTTCAATTTCCCGGAAAATATCTTAAGACGAGAGTTAAAAAGCAACACTTGATCACCAACGTTAAAAACCCGGTTTTTAATCTTTGAATCATGAAACTTTTTAGTCTTTTCTTTAAAAATTAATGAATTTTAATAAGCATTATCTCTAAGTTCATCCAATTCATTCAATTGTATTTTCCGGTGATCTCCCGTGGTCTTTAAGTCAAAGTTTGCATGCTTAAGGGCCCAATATGCCTTGTGCTCCAACTCAATGGGCAAATGACAATTCTTCCCATAGACTAACTGTGACAACCGTGGTTTTGAGGTTCGTCACTTGGTCTTACTTTTAGGTTATTTTATGTGTGACTACTTGATTTTTGTGCTTACGTGTTTATTTTGTGTGAACGAGGTTGGTGTGGTTATCGTTTATGAGTATAGATTACTCATAAGTAAATCGAGGAACGGTTATTTCATGTTCATGAGCTCACAAGTGGTGACTATGAAATGAAATAGTGATATTTTGGTGTTTACGTATACGTATATGTATTATAGAAAATCGTATTTTTACGATTTACGGTTTAGCATTTAGAGGTCTCGGATGAGGTAATTAGTCATATGGATATTTTTCGGGATGGTTTTAAGTCATTTAGGACTTAGTTATAAAGTTTATTTCAAAATTTGAGATTTTTTTTAAAGTGTATATTTTACGTCTTTTACGGTAAAACGCGTAAATTTGACTAGTTTTACGGTTTTGAGGTTTTGGGAGCTTTAGGAGCTGAAATAAATTAAGGTAAATTAAGGTAATATTATTAATACATATATTAATAATAAAAACAAATAAAAAACGAATTTTGAAGGGTAGGGTCGGTTTAAAAAAAAAGGAAGAAAAAGGGAAAAATGGAAAAAAAGAAACAAGTGTTATACTTGGACAAGGATTGTTTTGCTATATAAGAGACCCCCACACTTATACCAAACGAATTATATTCATTCCCTGGAGTTTATAGTCGACTTATAGAAGAGAAAAATTAGGGTTCTTCATAAAATTGGGGTTTTCTCATCTTCCATTAATTTAAAGATAAATCTTCAAAACCCTTTTCATATTAAATTGTTTTTATGTTTAAATTAATCATTCTTATGATGGATTAGGGTTAGGGTTTATATAAAAACAGTAGATTAATGATGTATTAATCATAATATGATGATCACATAAATTAGGGCTTGTAATTAGAGGGGTTAGGGTTAATTAATGAGGTTGATTTTGTTAAACCCGTTTTTAAAAACTGGGCAGAATTTTGAGTCAATTGTTTTGATCATATCTAGAGTTCTAGGAACATTCAAGATGCGATCAAACTAGCCCTGGATAGGTAATTGAGTTGGCTTTCTAAATCAAGAAACGAGAACTAAATTGGAGGTTGGGAAGTGGGTCAAAAGCAGGTTACAACAGTCGAAGGTCAAAGCAGTTTTGAATTCAGCCTGTTTTCTTTTTAAGTTTTGGGCTGTTTGGGGCACTTAGGGTTGCATTGGGATCTTCTCACGAACGTGAGAGATGTTTTATATATTGTAGTTAATATCTGCACTTGGGCTAAGGTGGTGGTTTAGGGTAAGACCCCTTAATGGTAACAAACTTTTAGTACGTTTAAAATCAGGAAATTTGGAATGACGAAAGTAGATATATATATATCGGGGCCTTAGCTGTAGTTTTAAGGTTAGGGCAAGTGGGAGGTGTTAGCCAACATATGTAAGGGTGTGAATATTCCTTTTACAGAAACCATGGGTAGGTTTAAGTGGGCGTTTGACCTAACGTTTTGAGACCTAAAAACTGGGACTGTTTTGGGTAAAATACGAACGGGTTAGTTATTAAACTTAACCAAGTTAAGGACTTTTTAAGAAAGGGTAATGGGGTAATTAGAGCTTATTAATGAGGTAAATATGTGAGAATGGGTTAGATGTCCATCATGGGTTAATGAGCCATCTTAGTGATTGGTTCGTTTATTGATTTTGTGTTTTTGGTTTGTTAGCTTGTTGCTAGTGCAAGGACGTGTGAAGGAGCTATCAGGTGAGTGTTCATAGTCCCATGTTTATTTTTGTTTTTGACTTCCAGATGGGATGGAAGAGACACTGTGTTGAGTTGTTTCTAAATTGTTGCTGTGAATGTTTTATGGTTGTGATGGACTTGTGTGTACACTTATGTGATTAACTGCTATGCGATTTTTGATATGTTATTGTGGTTTGACAAGGTAGTGGCCTTGTGGTTTGCCAAGGTAGTGGCCTTGGGATAGGTACATAGGGTGATCATCTAAGGTACCATGATGTTGTTTGGCAAGGTAGGAGCCTTGGATTGGTTTGGTATGATTGGTCTTGATTGATAGTTGTTAATACATAATTGTAACACATTGTCCATATGTTATTGTCATGATGGTTGTTATTCACAGCTTGTAACTGATTTAGCGTTGGAGTCTAAACCTATGACTCTCACCAACTTTATGTTGACGTGTTTTAGTGTCTCTTTCAGGTGAGAATGTGGTTAAGCATGAGAACATAAGTGGCTAGGATTGGAGAAGCTTAGGAATGCATATAGAAGGAGAATCCCCGTTCCTTCTTAGTTTACCTTTATGTTTTTTGATAAGTGATACATGTTGGCACCTATATGTTTGTTTGGTTTATGTTTATTGTTTGTCTTGGGTAAGTGGTAGGACTATTACCTACTTACCTAGACTCCTGCATTGTTGAGATATTGTCATGACATTTGTGTCGCCATTTATGACATTATATTTGCATTTTAGTTTTCTCTATAGAGACACCGTTTGTTGTGATGATATCCATACGTGGAACCCCATATTCCGCCATGGTGGGGTGTTACAGAATGGTATCAGAGACAATGGTTATAGAGAATTAGGTTGCCTAGTCGCGTAGCCTAGTCTATAGCTTAAGGGTCCCTGCATATAGGCGTCATAGGAGTATGTGTGCATTTTATTATAATTGATGTGTTTGAATGTTATTTATTGTGATGTTTTGACTGGTATGAATTGAACCATAGTAAGTTCATACTTAGCCACATGTTATTTTCTTTTCGAGTTGTGAGTAGTGCGGGTTTAACCATAATCGCCCACGCTAGTCATTGTCGTATTTTACTTATAATGTACATTATAGTACATAATTTGGTACATAGTAGTTTCTATCTTTTGTTGGGTTATTTTATGTACCTGAGGGGTATTATTTTCTTTTGATGTTTAAGTCATGTTCCCTAAGAATCATGTGGTGGTTCGAGTTATTAGGAGTAGGTGAATATGAAGGACCTTATGCTATTTCCACTCTTATGGGTGACATGACTTATAAATGATTATGTTTTCGTTTTGGATTTAGTCTAGGCTGTTTTAGCTAGACTATGGATTTCTGTATTCCAAGAGTTTTATTTTGTTATTTTATAGATGGAGTTTTGGACCTTATTGGTTATGTGGTTATGAGCTTATGTGAGTAGATAGATTTATGTGTTATATGTTGTATTGATTCTTATAAGTGTCATCATAGGAGGGAGTGCATTGGGGAAAGGGTAATTGTATAAGTATGGTGGCCAACATAGTTATATAAGTACCACAACTTCAATGGGTTCTCAAGTATGATTGCATGAAAGAGGATTAGTACATGCTTGTATATGGTGAGATGTAGATATTGGGTATACGTATAATATATGGGTTTATGTAACGGCTGCCTACGATATGGCTATTTTTATTAGTGTGTTATATGTTTTGGGTTATAGTTGTGTTGTGTGATTTTGGGGTCACACGATATGGTTTGGTTTTGGAGGTGGGTTTTATGCTTTGTTGTGGCACGGTGAGATGGTGATTACTCGTGTGGAAAAACGAGTGTATGACGTGATTGGTTGATCCGACATGTATGGTAACGAGTATGTTTTGGGTGATTTAATAGGTATATATATGCGGATGTATATATACTACTATGTGTTAAGTTATGGTATATGGTCGTTCACTAGTTATTATAACTTGAACGTACCTTGTGTTTGTTCGTGTTTTATGGTGCTGGAGTTGATGGAGTTTCAACAAAGTTTCGAATTTTTTTTTGAACTGTGTCTTGTAGCGTATTCTTTGAGTTCATATTTCACGTGTACGTTTTAAAATGTTGTTCTGGGTTTTAAGTCCGTTGAAATAAATGGAGATTTCTTTTGGGATAATGAAATCTTTTGGGTTGAGTCTTACATTTCTTTTGGTTGGTATATGGAAAAAGGGGGGACTTGGAAATCTACTATAGAGTTAGATAGTTGGTTGTATTCGGTAAAATAAGGGTAAGGTGTTGGAGTCATGTTTGAAACAAGATGTAACATAAGTTTTTTAATCAACACTTATTTATTTCAAATTCTAAAAGACTTTCATTAAAATAAAGCGAAGTAAAATTTCTTTCTACTTACATAGTTTATATAATCGGATTTAACTGATTCATGCCATTTATAGTTATTGATACAAGGTTAAAAGGAGTTTATGAATATTTCACATACAATTATATCTTTCATTGAAAAGGATTGCATTGATCACTAAGTCTATTCTTTAGTTTTTTAAAACAACTAGCATAAAATTGTTTTGGTCATAACTTGTTCGTTTTTAAAGCTTTTTGGGTGATTCAAAAGCCAAAAATTATTTACTCGGAACGTACTTTTCAAATATTCAGAATGTATAGTTATGGGAGGTCAGTGGACTGGCCGGAGTTGTTGTACAAGTGTCGGGTTCAAGGTTGAGTTTGAATAGTAGTTTTATTTTTTTTATGATTTGGGATGCACGGGATACCTAGTCTTTGAGTTGAGTTTTGAGATCGTCTAGAAGGTTGTTTGTAGATGGTTTGAGTCACATAGATGTGGGGAGGTAAGGAAAAAAAATATTTAAAAAAATATATATATATATATATATATATATATATTCTTTTGGAAAGTCGATCTTTGCACGGTTTAAATAATATGCGGCGGGGCGTAATATGTTTTGGTTACCATTGGGTGTTTCTTGGATTATTTTTCGTTGTCATGGGTCATTTGGAAATTGATACATGTTTTGGGTTTGAGTTTTCTTTGGAGTCTCGTGGTTTTTGATTTGTTTTAATTGGTGCACGTGAAATGTCGTTAGTTATCCGTGGGTTTAATTCGTCGATCGTATCTGGTGTATTCAGGATGTAGTTTTGGTTTTGTATGGTTTAGGAGCGTTGAGGTATAACCATGAATAGAGCAAGTAGGAGAAGTGAGAGGAGTTGTAGTTAGTGTCATCCAAGGCAAATCGTTGATGGAGTGAATTAAGAACAAGAGCTGTTAGAAATTGCAAGGAATTTATTCGTATTGCCGCTAAGAGAGGGTGTGAGGAGGACATAGTTGAAATTGCTAAGGATGTTGTATGAACGCTTTGGGTTTACGGTTATGCATGTGGCTTCGCCAAAGCACTAGCGGTTTTCATGGAGTCAATGAATCGAGTGTGCATGAACGTCTATAAACGAGTTGTCATCGGGAGCATCGACGACATCTTGATCTACTTAAATCTTAGAAGGAGGATGAGGCGAATTATGTGTTGGTTTTGGAGTTGTTAGTAAAGGGAATGAAACGTGAGATTTTTAAGTGTGAGTTTTAGGATTTAGTTGGCCAGGACTAGTAGTCAGAGATGATGGCATATCGTGGAACCAGCAAGGGGCGAAGTGAAGAAGGACGAGGAAGAATTTTAGAGGCTGAAGAGGTAGATTGGATGATGAGCAGATCTTGGCATTATCGGAAGGACTGGATGAATTCGCGAAGCATGACGATACGTGGAGCAGGGATTTGGACGCGTAAGAGGACGACAAAGAAAGGCGATCGCTTATACGTTGCAGGAACTGAAGATTTGGAAGAACTGGATAGACTTAGTTAGTGGAGCTGGACTGTTATATCTGCCTAGAATGCTAGAGGCATTTGGTGTACGAGACGTGGAGAATGATCTATACGGATCATGAACGTATCCAACACATATTCAATCATCTTGATTGAACAGTTGGAAAAGGTGATGGGTGGAGTTAATTGATGAAAGAAAATTGCAAGGCCAAGTACCATCTAGGAAAGGCAAGCATGGTCGATGAGACATGGAATAAGAAGGATGAGGTGAAGCTGAGACGAACTTGAACTATAGGGATGATGTATTATAGTGGTTTGGATGAAGGATGTGGGTTGCACGAGTTGAGTTGTCTAAAGCAGTGAACGCGTCAACATTTATGTTGCGTGGCTTGGTCAATCGTAAGGAGGAAAGGGACGTAGACTATACTTCCTACATGGATATGAGTAGTTTAGAAAGGGCGATGTAAGGACGAAGTTGGTGGAAGGGATACATAATACGGTGGGGGATTAAGTACGATGAGAGTTGGGTGATAGTCGATAGACTGACTAATTCATCACCTATTTCAAGAGGAATGAGAAGTCACGTAGTTGGGAAGTTGGAAGAATTAATGGATATGTGAAAGACCGTCAAAGGTCACTTTGTAAGGAAATTGGAATTTAAAGTAGTTTGGGATACGGACTGGAGGGAGTTGATGAACGTAATTGGACATGGGTGATTGATTTAGAGGTAGTTCGGAAACTCGTTAGCGATGGCTGAGTTTTCATATAATGATAGTTATCGTACTAGAAGTCGATAAATTCCATTTGAGGCACGATATGAAAGGATAGGGTGAGTTGTCCTCATTGTGGACTAGAATTGGTAAAAGAGGCTACTAATGTGGTAATGGTGTTTGTGGATAGAATGAGAGCAACAAGGGATGCTATGTAGAAAAGGAGGAAACCACTAGATTTAGTGACAAAGTTATGTATGGAGTTTCACCCATAGTAACGGGTGGTATGATTTGGAAAGATGTAAGTGTTGATGTAGAGTTTTGTAGGTCCATTTATGATCTTTGGGAAGATCAGACCATTAGCTTATGAGCATAGAATTACCTGGGGGAAATGAGTTGTATACATGATACATTTCATGTATTGGGGTTGGTAAATGTTGTTTGAGGATGCATATTTGCATGACCGGTTATTCGGGTTTTGTGCTAATAAGAGTCTTTGTTTTATCGAAGAGTCATTTGCGAGATTTATTGACTGTGAGGTCAAGAGTTTGGCAATGGGTTTAATTATTTTTGGTTTGTACATGTGGTATCTTGAAACTTGAACTAAAGTTCACGTGGAAATGAGAGGAGTTCATTTAGAACAAGTATCCTCGTGTGATTTGTTGTCTGTGTGTTGATCCTAAGGAGTAAATCTCGGGACGAGATTTCTATTAGGAGGGAGTGATGTGACAACCGTGGTTTTGAGGTTCGTCACTTGGTCTTACTTTTAGGTTATTTTATGTGTGACTACTTGATTTTTGTGCTTACGTGTTTATTTTGTGTGAACGAGGTTGGTGTGGTTATCGTTTATGAGTATAGAGTACTCATAAGTAAATCGAGGAACGGTTATTTCATGTTCATGAGCTCACAAGTGGTGACTATGAAATGAAATAGTGATATTTTGGTGTTTACGTATACGTATATGTATTATAGAAAATCGTATTTTTACGATTTACGGTTTAGCATTTAGAGGTCTCGGATGAGGTAATTAGTCATATGGATATTTTTCGGGATGGTTTTAAGTCATTTAGGACTTAGTTATAAAGTTTATTTCAAAATTTGAGATTTTTTTTAAAGTGTATATTTTACGTCTTTTACGGTAAACGCGTAAATTTGACTAGTTTTACGGTTTTGAGGTTTTGGGAGCTTTAGGAGCTGATATAAATTAAGGTAAATTAAGGTAATATTATTAATACATATATTAATAATAAAAACAAATAAAAAACGAATTTTGAAGGGTAGGGTCGGTTTAAAAAAAAGAAAGAAAAAGGGAAAAAGGGAAAAAAGGAAACAAGTGTTATACTTGGACAAGGATTGTTTTGCTATATAAGAAACCCCCACACTTATACCAAACGAATTATATTCATTCCCTGGAGTTTATAGTCGACTTATAGAAGAGAAAAATTAGGGTTCTTCATAAAATTGGGGTTTTCTCATCTTCCATTAATTTAAAGGTAAATCTTCAAAACCCTTTTCATATTAAATTGTTTTTATGTTTAAATTAATCATTCTTATGATGGATTAGGGTTAGGGTTTATATAAAAACAGTAGATTAATGATGTATTAATCATAATATGATGATCACATAAATTAGGGCTTGTAATTAGAGGGGTTAGGGTTAATTAATGAGGTTGATTTTGTTAAACCCGTTTTTAAAAACTTGGCAGAATTTTGAGTCAATTGTTTTGATCATATCTAGAGTTCTAAGAACATTCAAGATGCGATCAAACTAGCCCTGGATAGGTAATTGAGTTGGATTTCTAAATCAAGAAACGAGAAATAAATTGGAGGTCTGGAAGTGGGTCAAAAGCAGGTTACAACAGTCGAAGGTCAAAGCAGTTTTGAATTCAGCCTGTTTTCTTTTTAAGTTTTGGGCTGTTTGAGGCACTTAGGGTTGCATTGGGATCTTCTCACGAACGTGAGAGATGGTTTATATATTTTAGTTAATATCTGCACTTGGGCTAAGGTGGTGGTTTAGGGTAAGACCCCTTAATGGTAACAAACTTTTAGTACGTTTAAAATCAGGAAATCTGGAATGACGAAAGTAGATATATATATATATATATATATATATCGGGGCCTTAAAAGTAGCTTTAAGGTTAGGGCAAGTGGGAGGTGTTAGCCAACATATGTAAGGGTGTGAATATTCCTTTTACAGAAACCATGGGTAGGTTTAAGTGGGCGTTTGACCTAAAGTTTTGAGACCTAAAAACTGGGACTGTTTTGGGTAAAATACGAACGGGTTAGTTATTAAACTTAACCAAGTTAAGGACTTTTTAAGGAAGGGTAATGGGGTAATTAGAGCTTATTAATGAGGTAAATATGTGAGAATGGGTTAGATGTCCATCATGGGTTAATGAGCCATCTTAGTGATTGGTTTGTTTATTGATTTCGTGTTTTTGGTTTGTTAGCTTGTTGCTAGTGCAAGGACGTGTGAAGGAGCTATCAGGTGAGTGTTCATAGTCCCATGTTTATTTTTGTTTTTGACTTCCAGATGGGATGGAAGAGACACTGTGTTGAGTTGTTTCTAAATTGTTGCTGTGAATGTTTTATGGTTGTGATGGACTTGTGTGTACACTTATGTGATTAACTGCTATGCGATTTTTGATATGTTATTGTGGTTTGACAAGGTAGTGGCCTTGTGGTTTGCCAAGGTAGTGGCCTTGGGATAGGTACATAGGGTGATCATCTAAGGTACCATGATGTTGTTTGGCAAGGTAGGAGCCTTGGATTGGTTTGGTATGATTGGTCTTGATTGATAGTTGTTAATACATAATTGTAACACATTGTCCATATGTTATTGTGATGATGGTTGTTATTCACAGCTTGTAACTGATTTAGCGTTGGAGTCTAAACCTATGACTCTCACCAACTTTATGTTGACGTGTTTTAGTGTCTCTTTCAGGTGAGAATGTGGTTAAGCATGAGAACATAAGTGGCTTGGATTGGAGAAGCTTAGGAATGCATATAGAAGGAGAATCCCCGTTCCTTCTTAGTTTACCTTTATGTTTTTTGATAAGTGATACATGTTGGCACCTATATGTTTGTTTGGTTTATGTTTATTGTTTGTCTTGGGTAAGTGGTAGGACTGTTACCTACTTACCTAGACTCCTGCATTGTTGAGATATTGTCATGACATTTGTGTCGCCATTTATGACATTATATTTGCAGTTTAGTTTTCTCTATAGAGACACCGTTTGTTGTGATGATATCCATACGTGGCACCCCATATTCCGCCATGGTGGGGTGTTACACTAACTTATAAGGGGTGCAACCGATAGGTGTCTTATAAGCGGTCCTAAAGGCCCATAAAGCGTCATCAAGTTTGTCGGACCATGAAGCACGGTTTTCTCCAATTGACCTCTCTAAAATCTTCTTTAAAGCTCGGTTCGAAACCTCGACTTTCCCACTCGTTTGCGGGTGATAAGCCGTAGAAAGACGATGAGTAACCCCATATTTCTTTAGAACCTTTTCGAATTGGTCATTACAAAAATGGGTTCCACGATCGCTTATAATAGCACGAGAGGTTCCGAACCGAGAGAATAGTTGCTTCAAAAATTTCACTACCACACGAGCATCATTAGTAGGCAAAGCCTTAGCTTCCACCCACTTAGAAAGGTAGTCCACCGCGACGAGGATATATTTGTTGCCACGAGACGATGGGAACGGCCCCATAAAGTCTATTCCCCATATGTCGAAAATCTCACACACTAGAATTATGTTTTGCGGCATTTCATCACGTTGAGACGATTTTCCTTGACGTTGGCACGAATCACACGACTTCACAAGTGCGTCTGCATCACGATAGATAGAAGGCCAAAAGAAACCGGCATCGAACACTTTCTTAGCCGTGAGATTAGCACCGTGGTGACCACCCGTGGGTCCCTCGTGACAAGCTCTAAGGATATTAGAAGCTTCGGCACCAAAAACACAACGTCGAACGATTTGATCCGCACAAACTCGAAAGAGATAAGGGTCGTCCCAAAAATAGAACTTGACGTCACGAAAGAATTTTCGTTTTTGTTGTGTCGTCATACCCTTGATTATGAAATTGCCCGCATGGTAATTTGCAATGTCGGCAAACCATGGGGTGGTGTCTTTAGAATTCACTACACCGAGAGTCTCAAGAGGAAATGTTTCGGTGATTTCCTTGTTCTCGAAAACATCTTTGTGAGGATCTTCTAGACGAGAGAGATGATCGGCCGCTAGATTCTCGGCTCCTTTTTTGTCAAGCACGGTGACATCAAATTCTTGGAGGAGGAGCATCCAACAAAGCAATCTCGGCTTAGCATCTTGCTTAGCTAAGAGATACTTGATAGCCGAATGGTCGGTATACACGATGCTTTTAGTTAAGACGAGATAAGGTCGGAATTTCTCAAAAGCATAGACCACGGCAAGGAATTCCTTTTCCGTTGTGGTGTACTTTAATTGAGCCTTGGTCATCGTCTTACTAGCATAGTGGATAGGACGGAAATGTTTATCATAACGTTGCCCTAAGACGGCCCCTATAGTATAATCACTTGCATCGCACATGATTTCAAAGGGTAATTCCCAATTAGGAGCAACAAGAATGGGAGCTTCGGTAAGTTTCCTTTTGAGAGTTTCGAAAGCCTTAACACAATCCTCATTAAAGTTAAAAGGAGCATCCTTCTCGAGAAGGTGTGTCATAGGTCGAGAAATTTTCGAAAAGTCCTTGATGAAACGACGATAAAAGCCCGCGTGGCCTAGGAAACTACGAACTCCCTTAACGGTTTTGGAATGAGGTAACTTGGCGATGACGTCTACCTTAGCTTTGTCGACCTCAATCCCCTCCTTCGACACCTTATGTCCTAAGACGATTCCTTGTTTACACATGAAATGACATTTTTCCCAATTAAGCACAAGATTGGTTTCTTCACAACGTTTTAACATTTAATCGAGATTAGATAAACATGACGTGAAGGAATTACCAAACACCGAGAAGTCATCCATAAACACTTCCATCGACTTCTCGATCATATCGTGAAAAATCGCCATCATACACCTTTGAAACGTGCCCGGTGCATTACAAAGTCCGAAAGGCATCCTACGATAAACGAACGTTCCATAAGGACACGTAAAAGTAGTCTTTTCTTGATCACGAGGGTCGATAGGGATTTGAAAGTAACCGGAAAAACCATCTAAAAAGCAATAGAATTCATTTCCCGCAAGTCGCTCCAACATTTGGTCCATGAAGGGCAAAGGAAAGTGGTCTTTACGAGTGGCGTCATTTAACTTTCGGTAGTCAATACACACCCTCCAACCGGTCACAACACGAGTGGGAATTAACTCGTTGTTTTCATTAGGCACAACGGTCATTCCTCCCTTTTTAGGGACACAATGGATTGGGCTCACCCATGGGCTATCGGATATAGGATAAATCATTCCCGCGTCAAGGAGTTTAAGGACCTCCTTTTTAATGACATCGTGAATTTTGGGATTCACCCTTCTTTGACTTTGAATTGCGGGTTTGTAGTCCTCCTCCATTAAAATCTTGTGAGTACAAAATTTTGGGTCAATACCCTTAATGTCGGATATTTTCCACGCAATTGCCCCTTGATGAGCCTTAAGGACTTTCAAGAGCTCGGTTTTTTCATTATTGGAAAGACCTCTTGCAATAATAACCGGCAACTTGTCATCACCTTCCAAGAATGCGTATTCAAGGTGAGAAGGAAGATCTTTCAATTCAAGGATAGGTGGTTCCTCGATTGAAGATTTTGGTTCAACACTCATAACTCCCATCGGCGGAAGAAATGGTGGAATAGAAGTATCATCACTAATCAACACCTCATCTTCATTGTCGATTTCATTTGAAGTGAGATCGCCTCCTTGGAATGGAGTGAGATTTGGTGTGGAATTAGCAAGAATCAGATCCAAAATAGTGGGAATGCCACTTGACGAGCTATCGGAAAAACCTAACACTTCTTGTGAAAACTCATCGCAAACCACATCAACGATGTCAATGTGATTGATGGTGGCGATTGCATAAACATGAGAAGGTTTCGAGTTTTGAGTAGCGTTTATAACAAGTTCCTCTTCGTTGAATCTCAAAGTGCTAGTTCTCGCATGAACATCGATAAGCGATCTCGAAGTATCTAAAAATGAACGACCTAAAATTAGAGGAACTTGAGGATCCGCGGGGATGTCAACGACTATAAAATCAACGGGATAGTAGAACTTCCCCACTTTTACGAAAACATCTTCGGCTACTCCACGTGCCATAATCGTAGAATGATTGGCCATCTCGATAGACATGTTCGAAGGGATGAGAGCCGGAAGCGAAAGCGATTTCCAAATGGAAAATGGCATCAAATTAATGCTCGCACCAAGATCAGCCAAGGCGAGGCATTCTTTCATATCTTGTATGTCACAAGGAATGAGAAACTTCCCGGGGTCACCAACTTTTTCCGGTATGCGGTTAAGATAAACCGAAGAACAATTAGCAAGCTTTGAAAGCTTTTCCTTATCGCTCATCATACTTTTAAAAGTGGAAGCGAAACGAGGCATATATAACAATGCGTCGGCTAAACTCACATCAAAATGCACTTGTTGAAACATTTTTATAAAAAGATCGATTTGTTGTTTGTTACGTTCTTGCATTTTCTCTTTGTTTCGTCTCGAAGGGTAGGGTAAAGGTGGTGTGGGTTGGTCATTAGGCAACGGCCTTGGAAACTCGGGTTCCACAATTGGTATTGGTTCAACCGTAGGCGTGGTTTGAGCGGTACTTCGTGGGATTGTAATGTGCTCCTTTTCGACCATCACCTCGGGTTCTTTCTCGATTTCCTTCTCCGTAGAAGTACTTGGACGAGAGATTGGTTCCTTGAAAGTTTTACCACTTCGTGTAGTAATAACCTTCATTTCTCCCTTCGGGTTTGCAATGGTATCACTAGGAAAACCACCCGAGGAAGAGGGTTTACACATGATTGCTTCAAACATCTTAGCCATTCGGTCCTCAAATTTTGATTGCCTAGCATCCGCTTTTAACAATTCTTGCTTAATCTCATGTTGTCCTAATTCCATCTTTTGTTGATTTTGTTGAAGACGTTGGACATTTCCTTCCATTTTGTTTGCATGAGTTTTAAGTTCATTAGCAAGTTCATTTTTAAGCTCGTTTTTCAACTCGGATCTTAAGCTAATCATCTCACGTTGCATATTATCAAATTTAGCATCATTTGCTTTAGCATAATCCAAAAATTCTCCTTGCAAATTTTTAGTGTGAGCATTTTGAAAACCTTGTGTAGTGTTTTGAAAATCACGGTTTTGGTTTTGATTAGAAATTTGTCCATTCCCATTTTTATAATTCCCTTTGTTGTAGTTGCGTGAATTGCCTTGGTAATTACCTTGGTTGTTGTTTCGATAATTATTAACATTTTGGTTTGGTGGAGCTTGATTTGGACGAGAACCTTGACCGTTTTGGTTGTAAGTTCCCGTTGCTACATAAGCACTCGAAGTGTTACCATCCGCGGTAATGCACTCGGAAAGATCATGTGCTCCCCCACACGACAAACAACTCTTAGCAACCGCTTTAACCGAAGCGGAATTTGAAGCTTCTTGAGCTTTCCAATGGGACATTAGATTAGCAAATCTATCAAAAAACCGATTTTCCTCATTAGCTTCATCATGTAAGGCATTAATGCTACGAGACGATTGTGACGATGATGACGAACCCAAATTGGCAACACTCGGTGTGTTACGAGGGCTATAAACCTTAGATCTATTCTCGATGATTTGTAAAGCCTCATTTGTCGTCTTGCACAAAAAATTACCACCCGCGGCGGCATTCAAATAATCTCGTTCATGATCATTAAGCCCATTATAAAAAGTATCAATTTGATGTAATTCCGAAAAATCATGGTGTGGACATTCATGTAACATTTCTTTAAAGCGTTCCCATGCCATTGAAAAACTTTCATTATTACGTTGCACAAATCGTGAAATCTCATTTTTCAAATGTGTTGTTTTAGATGGTGGAAAAAACTTGTTCACAAACTTAGAAACGAGATCACCCCATGTCAAAATCGAATTTGGCGGTTCTTTCTCGAGCCAAATTTTTGCGGGTCCATCTAACGAGTATGGAAACAACATCATCTTAATGGCGTCATGTGGAACATCCTTAAACTTGCTAGTAGCGGTGAGACGGTTAAAATTCCTAATGTGGTAATGCGGGTTGTCTTTCTCGTGACCTCTAAACTTATTTGCTTGCAACATAGACATTAAACCCGTCTTAATCTCGAAGTTCTCCGCAAGGATGGCGGGAATCACAATAGCCTCTCCAAAACCCTCGGTGGGTCCTTGTAGCAACTCCATCATAGTACGATTATCCATGACGACTTCTTGTTCTACAATAGGTTCAACAATTGGAGTTTGTTCCTCAATCAACGACTCTTGATTGGCTTGCTTTTGAAGACGTTTACGAGCTCGTTTTGCTTGATTACGAGTTATCATAAACTTCACGAAGAATGGGAGGTGAGCAAAGAAGATTCTTTTTGGGTGTTTTGTGAATTTTCAAATTTTTTTTGTGTTTTTGATGATACTTAATTTTTTGGATTTTGGTGTATCTTCGTAGACAACAATCTACAAAATCTCTCCTCGAATCAAACTCTTGATTAAAGAAGCCTCAAAGGAATGAAAACGATCACGTGGAGTGAACGCCTTCGAATGACTTTAGAACTTTGGCGAAAACCAAATTGTTCAAGAGGTTTTAATCACAAAGAAAACCAAGCAAATATATTATATGTAATAATACTTTGGGCGGCAAAACGCTCGATTAGCCTTCAATCTCAAAATACTCACAATCAAGCGGGGAAACGAGGCGGCGCGAAGCACTTAAGAGCCTTTTTCATTAGGGTATATTTTATAATACCCGCCTTATACCCACCTTATAGTTTGTATTTTTCAAAATCGAGCTTCACGAAAGTGTTTATCTATTTTTGCCTTTTTCTTTTTGTTTGAGATTCGAATACAATAATTGAGTGATGAAATCCCAATTAAGGTTGTGTTTTCACACTTTTGGAGATATTGTGAATTTATTGTGATACTTAATACAATATATTAATAATATTTTTACAAGAAAAACCAAGAAAACCGATAATACGTATTAGTAGAGTTCTACTAATACAAATACTATTTTGGTTAATATTAAAAACAACAATGCAAATTAATCATGACACACCTCCCCGGCAGCGGCGCCAAAATGATTGTGGTAAATTACACCTCTTAGGAAAAAGGCGTAAAAGCGGTAAGTATTGAACAAATGACTTTAGGAAAAATCAAGTGTTAATGACCCAATGAAATGAAATGAAAGTTCGTTTCCCAAGGAGGTATATGTGTTGTGAAAAACTTGTAAAAGTTTGTGATTAATGATTGGTTTAGAAGGGGGTGAGAAAAGAAGATGACGAAGACGTAAAAATAAAAATTAACACTACTAGAAAGTTAAAACGTAGAACCTTAAAAACCACAAAAATAAAAATTAATTCTAAAAATTACCAAAAATTCACCAAAAATCAAAAATAATAAACTAAGAGTTTACCAATAATCAAAACTTTTTCAAACCTTTTAAATAATTAAATATTCAATTTTTAAATGCTAATTAAAGCCCTAAAAATCAAATAAATTATCAAAAAGCCCAAATAAAGATTTTTAAATTGGTAAACCTCTAAAATGACCTAAAAAGATTAAAAAATATTTTTAGAAATTTTTAAACTAATAAAAACTATTTAAAATGATTTAAAAACTATTAAAACTTAAAATAATTATAAAAATTAATCTAAAAGAGATAAAATTATTCTAAAAGTTGCTAAATTCCTATTTTAATGTATTAAACCTAAGAAAAATGTAAAAAGTTGGAAAATGTGAAATTTGAAAAATAATAATAAAATAATATTAAAATAATATTAAAATAATATTAAAAATCCAAAATTTATAAAAAATTCTAAAAACTTGCAAACTAGTTTATTTTAACCTAAATAATCAGAAAATCAAAGTGAAATTACCAAAATACCCCTATTGGGCCCTCAAATGGGCCAAAACCAAAAACAGTCAACCAAAATGGGCTTAATGGGCCCAAAAAGTCAAACTTAGCCCAATTGACTTGGAAAAGCCCTATCTGACTCAAAATTCAATTCTAAGAACAAAACTCTAAAGGCCCAAAAGCTGAATGTGAGCTTATCACAGCTTAATAAGCAAACAGCTTATTCTTATTGGGCTTTTCAGCCCATTAAGCAATAAGCTAATGCCATAAGCTCTAATTTGACACACAACCTTCTTTTGGGATGCTTATGAGATCTGTAAAAAGAAATTTTGAAAAAGCTCACTCAATAAGCTATAAATAAGCAAAGTAAAAATTCACTAAAAGACAAAATAGTCGTTTTAGAGATTTAGGGCACCTCAGGACTTGATTCAACTTGCAAAAGGTGACAAATGGACTCAATAAGCAAAATCAATCAACAAAATTCCAATAAGCAAAACAAATAAGCCAGAATAAGCCAATAAGCACTTATGAAAAAGTCAATGGAGTTGGTTTTCTAGTCAAACCCTAAAGTCAACCCACCAAATGCTCTAGTATGAACAAATGGGTCAAAATATGAGCACTTATTACAAAAACAAAGTTGTTGCTGGTTGGAATAAGCTATTATAGCTTATTGATAAGCTGACACCAGTTTTACACTAACAGTGGCAACTAGCAGGGGAAAGGAGTTCCAACTGCTTTGACTATTTGACCAAGCTTATTTGAGAGTTCTGGTTGGATTTAATTGGAAACAAAGGCACCCTTGTGAGCAGTGAATCACAAGGATACAATAGCAACAATAAAATCACAAATTGGTTCACACAATAAGCCACAATAAGCCAAACAGTCACCAGATATGTACCAGATATGGAAATAAGCAGTTAAGCACTTAATAAGCAGATTTAGACTGAATAAGCCAACCAAACTTAAAAAAAATGCATACACAAGCTATATAAACTAAGAATAAACACAAAGCAACAAGAATCAAACACTAAATCAAAGTAAATAACAAGATCAAAGTACAAAATTTTTCTGATGAACAATGAACAATATGCAGACAAGTTTTGCTGATCTATTTGGCACTTGATCCAATTTCAAGCCTCAAATCCTTCTTCCCTGGTGTGATTAACTAAGGTTTATCACTTGTTAGCCCTAGCCTAAGCTTAGATCTAGGTGTCCTCAAAATCCTAGCCAATTTTACCAAGTTTTGAAGATTTTATAGCCAAATTATGAATCTATGTGTTCAAACCCACAAAACCTGCAAACAGATGAACATATGCACCTAATAAACAGATACCAACACTTGCAAGAAACAATCAAACACTTAACAAGCCACAATCCCAACTTATGCAGTAATCCCAAACACTCCTTAATCAGTCACTTATCAAAGAAACTTGTGATTTCTTCTAATAACCTACTGATTTTAATGATCAAAAACACTTACTAGACAGCAACCAACACAATCAAACTCAAAAATCACCAGCACAAACACAAATACTCAAAATCAAAGCACCAAATCAAAAACAGTCATAAACATGAAATTTTTAGGGGAATCTTAACAAGAGCTTATACCTGCCTTCCACAACATCCTAGGAAGGTCAGCAATGCTCCTTGGACCTTGTTCAACAACTAGAACAAGACCAAGGTACTTCAAATAAGGAGATGCAACACTGCCTTGGTTGATGGTTCAAAGTAGAACCTCAAGGACTTTATGTCTTCAACACAAGCAGCAAACAACTCAACCAAGGGCTCTAATCCCTTCACAAGCTTGGTGTCAACAAGCTTGCAAGAGCTTATAGCTTATGGCCAAGGGTTAGTACACAAAATAAGCCAAAACAGAAACAAGGATTTCAAGTCTTTTGAACCTTAAAAACCTTCCAAACCTAGACGTGCCTTAACCACAAGATTAAGGTAGGTCTAAACAATCAAATGGAACTCAGAATTAGGCTACTCAAACACCAACTTTTAATCAAAATCAAAAAGAGAATTCAAAATTTCAGAAATTCAAATTTTATTAAAACTTAAAAAGGAATTACAAAGATAATAGCCTAAAACTGGAACAAAGGGACTCTCACATGTTGAGGTCTCCTTTTATAGGCAAATGCCTGGCTAAACACTATTCACAAACCCTAGCAACTGAAATTCCTATTCTATCCTTGCAGAATCTTCTAGGTGTGTTGCCAGCTGTTTTGGTTGAATCCTAGATGTTTGTTGAGTGCTTAGGGACCAAGTAATGATTTACAGCCCTTGATTTTGCCAAGTAAGGATCAAGTGCCAAGTGTCGTATTGTGAGTGGGGGTGGGGGTATCATTCTGGTAGTGGGATTTGGGGTTTAAGGTGTGGGATGTGATTGAGGTGATGTGAATCACACGTGGGTTGAGTCAATTTTGATTTCCCCTTTGTTATGCTCCTTTTTGATCCTGGGTAAAAAGCTTGTTCATGCCTGGTAAAAATCCAAACAGTAAGTGTTTGGCGCATTTTTAGGAATTTGAAGTTTGGAATTGGCAGTTTAGGTCCTTGAGTTTTGGAAAAGAGTGAATAGCAAGTTTATTTTGCAAACAAAACGTGTTCCTTTGTTATACAACTTTCACCACTTGACAGTTTTGGCACAAACTTTGGAAAAAGGTTATCAAGGGTTATTTTTGACACTTTTGCATATTTCAAGGGCTGATTTTGGACAATGTTGATCTTCAAAGGTCTTCAATGTATTTTTGGCTTGATGAGGGACCATAATTGACAATTTGAAATTGTTGAGGGACTAATCTTGCCATTTCTTCAAAGTTGAAGGACCTTTTGTGTAATTTTGACAAATTTAATGGACCAAACTTGTAATTATCAATATACAAGGGTTTTAAGTGTCATTTCTTCAATAAATGAGGATCAAACTTGCACATCTTTAAGTCTTCAAGGATAAATGTTGAATATTCCATGATTAGGGCCCGGTTCTTTGTACGGCTTCGTTTCTCGTGTCCGTTTTTCCTTGTAACTTGTGATCTTTTGTCTTTTTCACGATATCCATACCTAAAATACACAAGTAAACAAACACAAGCATATATATGGTATTTTATGACATTTTTATGCATTTAAAGCCCGAAAAGAACGATGAGATCATGTATAAATGCCATCTCATCAGCCGTGGACAGCAGACCAAAAGGAGAACGGAGGTGTTCTTATTAGGCCGTCGGCAGCAGACCAAAAAGAGGACGGGGGTGTTCTTATTAGGCCGCCAACAGCAGGCCAAAAAGAGAATGGGGGTGTTTGTTTCGTTTGTGTGTTGTAATCCATCCCTAATCAAGTAGATCGGTAAATCACCTTCTTCTTTATCTTTTATATTACGAAATTGATGAGTTTAGAGAATAAAACATGCAACTAAATCAGGGGGTTTGGTTAATAACAGTGGGAACCGAGACCTTAATGGGTCTCGGTGGTGAATATATACAAAGCAGTGGGTAGTTTTAAACGGCAGGGGTTAAGAACATAGGGCAGTGGGTAGGAGTGAACAAGTAACAAGAAAAAGGCTATAGGTTTGGGCATATATGGGACAACACGGCAGGGTATATATTGGACAGAACTATTTAAAAAGATATTGGACAAAACTATATAAGTATGTTGGATAGAATTATTATTATATATTAGACAACACTGTTTTGCGTAGTTGTTTTGTTTTGTGCGACCGAGATATGGGAGTCTCGGTAGGCTCGGGTACACATGAATATGTTTGCTCATTAAGTTGGTAATTTAATTATTAAATACAAGTTATAATTAAATTGATTATGCAACTTAGGTTATAATTAATTAGTATAATTAATCATGAAATTAGCCTAAGTATATACTTACGTAATTGAATTAATAACCATACTTTATTTTAATTATGTAATTATCAAGCTAATGTAAAGTTTCATGAAGTAAATTATGTTATTTTATTAATTATTAATCCCAAGTAAAACCATGCATTTTTATTATTAATTAATAATTATTATTTTTAGCTTAAAGTATTTATTTAATAAACTTACTATATAATCATGACTAATATATTTTATGCTTATTATAACCATAGCTTATATTTTACACTTATGAATCAAGCGTATTTCTAAATGTGGGAACTTTCTATTCTTGGAAACCTACTAATTTTGGAAACTTTCTATTTTTGGAAATTTCTATTTTTGGGAACCTGCTATTTTTAGAAAGTTACTTATTATGACACTACAAGTATAGTAATACGATAACACATGAAATACATAATCAGAATACGTGTAAAACATGAATAAATACAAGATAACATTTAAACAGTAAAACATGACAAGAACATATAAAATAAGGTAAGAACACACAAGAACCAGTAACACACTTAGTAATCAGACAACTCATACATGTCCCTTATTTATGTAGCACTTGTGAAGTCGGAGTTGGACTTTCCATCTTTTCATCTTTCATCGTTCATTGGACATAAGGTACAGATATTTCGTCCTGCAGTATGGAAAGTCTCTTCCTTTATTATGATTCCCCGTTTGCAGCCATTTGTTTTCCCCAGTTATTATATATGTTTTAAATGCTTGTGTTTTGTTTTAAATGTGTGAGCTATATATACATGCATGCCACATCATCTAGTTATGGAGGTACCATAACCATAACACTGGAGGCACCAGTGTTATGACTTCCCCACGACGGAATGATTGCTCGTGGCGTCCCTTTCAGTTATTGGCCATCTTTATTATTATTATCATGTGGGGCGCATGGGTGCATCCTAGTTACATGTTTTACAGGATTTTAATGGTGAATGAGGTGTGTGCCTTGCATCCTTTACAAGGAGTTGATCCCTCATACCTAGACCAATATAATTTGAGGCAACCCCTATAATTGCATGATGAGGTCACCCCTATAAGTATTCATGCACGTTGATATCTCATGACCTATATGGGCTCTTGGCTAAATTTAAAATACAGTTTTCAGTATAAATAAACATAAGTCTTTTCAAACTATAAAAACAGTTTTGTAACATGTACCAGGTTTTCTAGGACTTATACATTTCCGCTGCTTTTCAGTCTTACTTATGTTTCAATCATTCATACTATGTTATATATCCGTTCACTGAGCATTTTTGCTCAGCCGTTACTTCCTTTTCCATGTCCCAAAATGGCAGGTACCCATGGACAGACTTGACCATTTGGAGGACGTGCATAGGATGGAAGTTGCCTTAGACTCCTTCTCCTTTTTGCCCTCTTATACTTATGCTTGTTTGGACACTTGTTTTATCCTTCTCATTTCATTTATTTTATTTATGTTTTGGGCTTATGTTTGGGAACCGATGTTTGATTCCGTATTTTCTCTTATGGTCATGTATGTTTAGTACATATTACCTTGCATGCTTTGATGACACGCCATAATTATCCTGTGATATTCCATTTATCAAAGTGGGGTGTTACATATACGATATCAGACCCCAAGGTTTCGACCTGTAGGCTCTAAAACCTGACCTGTGACTAGTGGGTAGTCACCAGGATCTTCCCAAGTCGACGTCTGATATTCCACGCATTAATAATTTCATAATCGTATTTGTTCTTAACCATGATGTTTTCTCTCAAAATTTTGTTGTGATAAGATGAATTGATCAATAGTCAATTCATACTTAGTTACATGTCGTGAAGCGCGGGTTCAGAGCTGTGTTGCTCAGAAGCCATCGCTGTCAACTCGTCGAAATCTGCGTCCATAGTTTCTACAATCTTGCCAAGACGACGGTTATAGATTCGGTATGCTTTCTTGGACGGTGAGTAACCAATGAAAATACCTATATCGGCTTTCGGTTGAAGCTTACCCAAGTTCTCACTATTAATGTTTGGATAACAAAGGGCACCAAACACATGAAAAAATGAGACATCGGGTTTACGGTCATGTAGAAGCTCATAAGGTGTTTTTCCATGGCGTTTCCGAATGATAGAACGGTTTTGGGTGAAACATGCAGTAGAAATAGCCTCTGCCCACAAGAACAATGGAGCGTTCGCATAAATAAGCATGGTCCTAGCAGCTTCCATAAGTGTACGATTCCGTCTTTCAACGACACCGTTTTGTTGTGGAGTGCGTGCAGCGGATGTTTCATGTGATATACCAACTCCTTCATAATAATCACGAAGAGTCTGGTTGACGAACTCTGTACCATTGTCTGTACGAATACGGCGGACAGTGGTATTCAAACGTACCTGAATGAATTTCAGAAAAGTGATGATAGCCTTCGGTGCTTCATCCTTTGTACGTAGAAATCTAACCCATGTAAACCTGGAGAAATCATCCACAATAACCAGAATGAATTTCTTACCGCTCACACTTTCAGTTCTCATCGGCCCACAAAGATCCATATGCAAAAGATGAAGTTTTTCTTGATTGGTGTCTTCAGCTTTGGGCTTGTAAGATTTCTTGGTACTTTTCCCCCTTGAACACGCGGAACATAAATGGTCCTTGTGAAATTTAAGCTTTGGAAGACCACGAACTAAATCGTTTTTAGCCAGATGATTAATAGCATCAAAGTTAAGATGAGATAATCTGCGATGCCATAACCATGACTTGGTCTTAGATGCTTTAGAGAGAAGACATACTGGAGAGGCGGCCATCATGTCTTGTAAGGACAAGGTATATAGATTTGCACCATGAGATCCCTTCAACAAATCTTTTCCTTCCAGGTTGCGGATGAAACAAGTGTGTTGTCGAAAAGCAACCTCAAGGTTGGAATCACAAAACTGTCCTACTGAGAATAAATTATGACCAAGACCTTCTACATAGTATACCCTTGAAATCGTCACGTTTCCAATCTGATATTCACCATACCCCATTATCTTTGCTATATGATCATTCCCGAATTTAACCGTACCAAGAAACTTGCTGACGAAATTTCGGAGCATCGAGCGATTTCTAGTCATATGTTTTGAACAACCGGAGTCCAAATACCACAGGATGATTTGGACCACCTGAAAATATCAACACACGAAGACAATGTAGAGGTATCGGAATCTGAGTGTTCCTTGTTATTAGCAGGTACAGATTTAATAATCTTAGATTTGCTAACTCTAGGTTTCTTAGATTTCCTAGCCTTCTTTTTCTTAATAGGTGGTGTAGATTCTAGTTGGCTTAAATCCTGAGGTATTTCTTCACTGATAGGCACTATAGTGGGGGCTGACCTAATTAAAGGGCGCTGTTTACATACTTGAGTGCGAGTGTTCCTAACTAAAGGACGCTCAGACCTAACCTCAATGGATGCATTCCTAGTTAAAGGGCACATTTTTCCATCTAATGTAAAGGTCCTACCAGTGCGACGCCATTGCCAGCCAACTTGGGCACGAGTTCTACCCGTTGGCTTCCATTCAAGACCATTCTTAATAGCATTCATTTCATTAACGTGATCAATCAGACACAAATCATGACGTTGGGAAAACATACATTCATTACAATTCCAACAATTCAAATCAGAATTCACGAATGGTTTAGGCTGCTGCACAGGCGCAGAGCTTTTAGTCTTAACATGATTCTTTTTATTTAAAACTGAACTAACATTCCTATTATGGACTTCTACTTTCTTCTTTGTGGCACTACTAGTGGAGGGCTTGATCTTATCTTTCTTGAGTGGCGATCCTTTAGCCTTAGTAGTCTCTTTTAATCCTGTAGAAGGCAAAGTGGGAACATTAGCAACAGATTTTAAAGGTGTCTTACTTGATTGTGCCAATGACGGTTTCGCTCCTGGAGTCTTATTAAATGGAGTGACAGCAATGGGCCTATTATTAAGTAGTGCCGAACCTGGTGTACCTATGTATTGCAAATATGCCAAGCAATATTGAACTCGCTTAATATATTCATGAGCCGAATAATAGTTGCTACTTGAGGGATCTAAGGCATAAAGATCGTCTAAAATATCCCTAAGAAGATCGACATGCTTAATGGCATTCCTCATATAATCATCATAGGTAACCGGGTTTCTCTTATGAAGCGGATTCTTATAAAGCACTACTGACTTGGTTGTTGGAGCACTAGTGGACGGTGCAGAGTCGGTAGCTAAGTTATCAACAACTTCTTGTCGGGTGAGAAGAAGTGTCTCCTTTAACTCAGCCAAAACCATATTTTTGTCTATGAGCAGGATGTTCAAGTCAGAGATTTCCTCGCACTTTTGGTTCAGTTGTTCAACATAAGATTGTTGTTGTGCCGCATTAAAAGCGAAGCGTTCTTCTAGTGAACCATAAAGAGCGGATAGTCCCTGTCTTGTTCGATCCATCTCCCCTAGAACAGACGAAAGTCTAATTTCTAAGACCTGGTTTTTAGACTCTGCAGCCTCTAGTTCCAATTTTAATGATTCCTTTGATGATACCTCTCTCTTCAATCTCATGATTTCTTCCTCTAATGTCTTAACAATTGCAATCATCTTGTCACTTGTCTCAACACCGTTTTCACAACCATTTGATATCAAAAGATCCTCATTTTGAGTTTGTTGTTTTAATTCTAAAGATATACAATGTTGTTCTAGTTGATTAAAGCGTTTTGAAAGTAAATTGTAAGAATCTTGTAGCTTTAAAAACTCAGTGTTAGATTCGTGACAAGAATGATTATCTACCTCATTTACAGTATCAGCAACATTTACAGAGAGATTACAAACATCATCACATTTATGCACATCATCACAATTAATCATAGCGGATGTAAACTCATTCGAATAATTAACATTTACAGTAGTAAGCACATCATACGAGATTACTGCAGACAAGAATCGGTCATATTCGGTTAAAATCTTTTCTTTTTCAATTAGTTGTAGTTCGTAAGCGGTGTCCATTTCATAAAACACTTTTTGAACTTCACCAATTTCAAACACAAGATTTTCCTTAAGAGATGCAAAAGTTCCTTTTAGACTTTCGACAAACGGATTGATCTCATTTTTAAACACTTCGTTCATATGTTCGAAAGCCCATTCTCTGGCATTTAAGCCATTTGAAGTCGTACAATCCAAAATGACCTTGTCAAAATTAGTAAAGTATTGATTAATCTCTTGCAAGTTTAACCATACAGTGCTAACAGGTGGAAGATTCTTTGGAATTTCCTTAGGACCTTCCATATTGACAAGTGTAGGAAATGTACTAGGGTTTTCTTCATCTAATATGTAGGTCGGTGCTGTTATGAGATCTTTGTCCATATGGAAGCGAATTCTAAAATCCGTTTTTGCAAGCTCTTTATT
Organism: Glebionis coronaria; assembly: GCA_025667525.1. Lineage (NCBI taxonomy): Eukaryota > Viridiplantae > Streptophyta > Magnoliopsida > Asterales > Asteraceae > Glebionis > Glebionis coronaria. The sequence continues at coordinate 241,117,070 of CM046877.1, forward strand.
CAATTTAAAATAATCACACTCGGGATATTTTGCAGAATTGTATGACCGATCCTCATCAACTAGATCCTTATTTGTTCGATCATCGGGAAAAACAATCGGGTCTAAAGCCAATCCTAATTGAGTTGCATTATAAAGTCTAGGACTATGTCTTAAAGCTTGTTTTGCATACCGTGGATTAGGGGGAAGGCCTTTTAGACGTGATAAGTTAAACTCTCTAAACGAAGCATCAAATAAGTGAACTAGTTGAGAAGCAGCGTATTGTCTTAACAGCAAGTAATCTAGACTTCTAATCTTATTAGTGGCATTAATCTCCATTTCATTCTTCTTAGACTCGAGTGATTCAAAATCCGTTTGAAGTTTTTGAAAATTAGTGACCACTAACTCCTTTTCTTTAAGTTCATTAGTCAGATTTGCTCTTAAGTTTTCAATTTCTTGCAAGTGATCCATTTGTTTGTTTCTAAAATGATCATATTCGGGATTAGTTAGAACACTAGACGAAGGCACTAATTCCAAGGTTTGAACTTTCTCATTGCTTAAGGCAAGCTCATCAGACAAATTTTTATTCTTAGCTAAGGTTTCTAAGAGTGCAGCATTCATTTGGCTAAGTAATGTAGCAGGAACCATGACCAAATCTTGTTGAGCAGGAGTTGGCGTATGCGAAATGGGTCCCGGTTGTGATTCACTCAAAGTCTGGGGACTCACATTGATATTGCTATCATTGTTTGTCTCCTCATTTGAAAGACTCACCACCGAAGATTCATTCGAATCAGCACTCTCTTGCACAACTTGATGTGGTTGAATACTAGCATCAGTGGTATTATCGGTGGTATTAATAAGTACCTCAGATCTCTTTTCTGGCCCTAAGCTGGAGATAGTTGCCATGAGAGCAGCCTTTGCAGATTGAAAGTCATCACAGTCTGAGTCATACGCATCGAGATCATCTGCTTGGTATGTTTCATTCTGTGTGGTGACCGTGTCTTGTTCAGTAATCCCTGGATCAGCAAGAAATGCAAGCTCCTCTTCATCAAGTTCCCTTCCTTGTGCCTGAGCATTCACCAGATAGATCTTTTCTGCAAACCATTGTCCATCCCTTCTCCTCTTGGGTTTCTTGCAATCCCTGGACATATGACCCTCCTCCTTGCAGTTGTAGCATGTAATCATTCTCAACTTGCCTGTATTAGCCCGTGGAGGATTGTTGACCATTGGAGCAGGACCAGGATTGACCGTGCGAGCATTGGTAGTTGATGTGGAAGGTCTCCCCTGATATGGTTGAATTGGCTGAACCATTACCCTGCCATTCTCAATTGTAGCTTGTTGGCGAGAATTGGATGAATTCCTCAACTGATTGTTGGTAGGAGTTGATCCCCTGAATCCTCGTTTGCTTAAAGTCCTTGTGAGATAAGCAGACATAGTGGTTAACACTTCAACTGGATCAGCACCTTGTTTGAATACAGGAACGGGGACTTCCTCATCATCACAGTACATTGCTTGATCTTGGTGAGCTGCATAATCATTAGAAGGAATACTCATTTGATCATGGTAGCTTGTTGGATATGCTGCATTCTCTTGATAAGATGAATATGAAGATTGAGCATAAGGTGCAATACTTGCTGGGTGAGGTTGTGTAGCATATTGTGATGAAGGTGCACTGAACCGATATTGTTGCTGATGTGAGGTGGGTGGTTGTGGTAAAATCGAGTATTGGGGAAAAGCTGGTGTCATGTAAGGTGATGGATGATAGGCTTGATGTCCTAAAATATAAGGAGTGTTGTTGTGAGACAAGCTTGGTTGATTCGCCATCAAAGCTAATGAATCAGGGTACATACCTCGTGGAGAACGGTGCATGATCACATGTTTCTCATGTTGCTGAAGAAAAGCATATAGTTGATCCAAATTGCACTTATGCAGATCCCTGGTTAACTTAACATCGGTAATATACTCACCCCATTCAGCTTGAGGTAGAGTATTCAAGAATTTGGTGTTAACCTGGAATGGTGCAATCACAAGATTGTATACATTCAGATCATTCATGAGTGTGGTGAATCTGAAGTAATAATCGTGAAGCGTTTCCCCTGGGTTGTACGTGAATCTATCAAACAGGTCATACAACTGACATTCCCTTTCCTGTTTGGTGAGAGACGTTCCTTGTAGCAACACCTTAAGACGTTCCCATAAATCCTTTGCCACCGTATACTGACTCACCATCCTATAGATGTCATGGGGAAGAGCTTGGAGAATTGTTTGAAGAGCTTTCTCGTCTGCATCGGCAACAAGTTGTTGGGCTGGTGTAAGTTCTTCAAATTCTCTTGGTCGAGTCACATTGTTGACCACTATGGTACCATAGTCAAGTGGACCATTTAAAATTGACTTAACCATAAGCCTCCCATAAACCGGTTTTCCCTTAAGATAAGACATCATCCGGCCTTGCCAAGCTTCAAAAACTTCTTTGATGAGCATTGGCGGGCGATTATCCGTTCCCGTAATCACCGAAATATCCGTAAGTGATGTCATCTGAGGCATTACTGAATTCGGATTCATTTTGTTAACTTCAAAGAGACAAAGATTATCAGTTGATCGAGCAGTGAAGTAAAGCTTGTGAATTGTGTTTAGTTTTTTGTAGTAAGAAACCAAGATTAAATCCTCTAAAAAATCGTCGAAAAAACAAGCAAAATAACCCTTGATTCGGAACTTTTTGTTGATTCGGAAGTTTGATTCGGAAGATTTGGCTTGGAATTACCTTGAGTCGGAACTTCTTGGTTCGGAACTTTTGTCTTGGTTCGGAACTTTTTGGCTTGATCCGGAACTTCTTGGTTCGGAAGTTCTTGGTTCGGAACTTCTTGATCCAGAACTTGTTGATCCGGAACTTTTGGCTTGATCCGGAACTTCTTGGTTCGGAAGTTTCCTTGGTTCGGAACTTTCTTGATCCGGAACTTCTTGATCCGGAACTTCTTGATTCGGAAGTTTCCTTAGTTCGGAACTTTCTTGATCCGGAACTTCTTGATCCGGAACTTCTTGATCCGGAACTTGTTGGTTCGGAACTTTTGCTGGGTTAATCAGAAACTTTATAACGATGAACAGTCGACCACTAATATAAAGATTAAACCCAGATTTTGACCAAATAACCCAAAAAGTTTTGTGATTTCAACAATAATAAGTAAAATCTAATACTTATCCACTAATCCCAATCACAAAAACACCAAAAACACCAAGAATCAAGATGGTTTTTCTTAAAGAACACTAATACAATCAAAAACTAAAAAACCACACAAATCACTACCTTAAATCACCCCATAGCTCTTGATACCAAATGTAGAATATTAATTATCTATGAATCTATGAAGGGGTTTGTTGATTTCTAGAGAGAGAAAGTTAGAGAGAGAAACTATGTGTTATTTCAATAAATGAAACTAGAAAAGTGACAACAACCAACCCCTTTCCATGGTGGAAAGGGGTATTTATACTTCCAAGCTAACATGGGCTTGGGCCGGTCCATGACAAGCCCATGGACCGGTTCTTACTTAACTTAATAAGCAACTAATGACTATATGTTAACTACGAGCTATTACAACATTAATAATATTGTGGAGTGACCGATACTTCTAATATACGTAAAAACGTATTTCTAACAGATCAATAGTCAATTCATACTTAGTTACATGTCGTTGTTTTATGCATGGTGTTTTTTGTGAATTTTGACTAGTATGGACTGAACCACAGTAGTTCATACTTAGTCACATGTTCTTGGTTAAGTTTTTAGACATTGATTTTAAATTATTTACTTACATGTATCATTGATGCAGTTATTTTGACTGAGTAATGGTTGGTACAGGACTGGCCATATTTAGTCACATGTGCTTTTCCTTCGAATTTTGTTTTGGTGAACCTACCCATAAGCGTTCACCCTTGCCATGTAAATTTTGTTTTGTGAACCGACCCATAGGCGTTCAACCTTGCTCATGTAAATCTTGCATTGTGAACCGACTCATAGTCGTCCACACTATCGATTTCAAAATTCATTTCATTACAATCATAACTCTTTCATGTTTCCTCATAATTTGTTATGTTTCTTTATGTGATTATGTTGTCATACTATCATGGTTAACTTCGTTTTCATGCTGATTATATCTTCATGCCCCTTTATGTTAACTTGTTTCATGTTCTTCGTGTTGATTTTGATGTCATACTAGACATTAATGGATTGTATTTAATACTGCTTTCATGATAGTCATGTTTGGTTTTCATCAATCATGCTTTTATGTCAATCATTGTTGAATTTCGTTTAACCACACTTTTGGTGTTTTCTCTATGCAACTAGAATGATGTTTATGCTGAAATTGCTAGGCTATCATGATGCTCATTTCAGTTCGTTTTTCTAACCGCTTAACCAATTATTTCCTTTAAAATCATGTCAAATGATCGACCCCATACCGATCATTTCATGTGCATTTCACGTGTACTCCATGTAACGTATCCAACGTGTACTTCATGCATCGTATCCAACGTGTAGTACACGTACCGTAATCCATGTGTATTGCACTTACAATACTCCACGAGTATTCGCTAGTCGATTCTCAATCATCTCAGGCGTATTCCACTTGCTGATATTCTACAGATACTGATACTGCTCACAACTTGGAGATCCTACAAGACGAAGACAAAGGCGTTAGATCGAAGCGATCGGACGAGAAGATGCTTCACCACCAGACGATTTCCACCACAACCCATGTCCTTACCTTTTTAGTTATTTGTCACACGTCATTCAATTGTCTTTTCAGTCATGTGAGTGGGAACCGGTACCAGCCGGCCACTCAGCTGAATAGTTACGTGAATCACAGTTATGAGAATGGCCATCATGGAACTGACAGACAAGACGATAATAACCAATAATGTGACAACAGTTATTCTAGCAATAACAACAGAACACCGGTCCGCACGTGATCCGAAATGCAGTTCAACCGATCCACCAACTCTGGCATGACAACCTAAGATTTTCTATCTTATTCGTTTCACATTTCGAGACACATGTCAAGATATCAGTCAAGACACATGTCTCACATATATATTTCCTGAAGACACATGTCAAGACACCAGTCAAGACACATGTCATACACATATTTTCTCAAGACACGAGTTAAGACATATGACTCACGTCTATTTTCTGAAATAACCCTAAGAAATTCAGGGTACCCCAAGGGGTATATCTGTTTTGTTTTGCTATGTATTAATCTGGCCACAAGAATTTAAGTACCATCATCGGCGTATAATTCACGTTTGGACACGCAAGGTTCGTTCTGCGTGACACGGGCAAAAACACATTTAGTGACATCTGTTACGTTTATTTCATGACACTTTCATTTCTTGGTCCCATATTTCATATATCCATGACCATAAAGGACGCCATTCGTACCACCCATGTGTACAAAGGTTTTCCTTCAGTCTTATGATAAGATCCAATATGCTAACGCATTTACCTCGGACATATGCGAGTTAAATATGATTCTAATTAGGGACTATGAACAGCACACCATGCTACGATTAGTCGCCATTCATATAAGATTGTGTACAACGATGTTCAGGCTCCTGAATACATTTAGCATGGTTTTCCATCCGGAAAATCTCTACAAATTAATTATGCTTTACAAGCACGTGTTTGTTATCCCATGGCTGCGAAGATTTTCCAACTATCAGTTATGACACAACATCTGAAGTTCCTTTCATTCACAATCAGCCGTTCACTTCATATTTCCCTGATATATTCTAGAAAGACCTACGAGGATACTTTCTACCACAAGGTGGAACTTAACATCGAGCATGTTGAAGGATCAGCTGCATGAGATGTTGAGGAAGCTCATTCGCCAGGTGTCTCACCATGATGCTGTTTATTATGGAAAAGGACGGTAACATGAGATTATGTGTCGACTACCGTCGATTTAAACAAATCACCATTCATGACCGTTATTCCCTTCCATGTATTGACAATGTGTCTGATCAATTACAGGGTGCTAAGCACTTTTCCAAGATCACTTATGATCACACTGCCAATAGTGGTGAGTGAAAGAGCAGGACATTTCCCTGACTACTTTTCGCACACGAATTTCTCATGCTAAACTCATAATATTGTTTCGGTCTCACAAATGCTCCAGCAACATTTATGGATCTGATGAATGGAGTTTCTCCATGAACTCATAAACAAACTCGTTATTTTCTCAACGATGTCGACCTGGCTTTCTCTAAGTCTAGATAAGAGCACGAAGACCATATTACACTATGTTTCAAATTCTACGACAGAAGAAATTTCGCCCTAAAATTTTCCAGTACAAATTATGGTTGCTTACAGTGACACGCTGAATCACACTGAATCTCACGGTTAATTATACCATGACTCAGCTTACGCGTAAATGAGAGAACCCTACACTATATTAGGTGTTCCGGAGAATCCTACGCTAAGAGAAGTCTAATTCCAGAGACTCATAGTTTCCCAAACTTGTAGGTATCCAATTTCTATGAATCAAGATACCGTTACGTTTATATCTAAGTACATGACATACCAGCAGGCTAAGATAGAACACCAACAGACTAGGAGCTATTTCCGCCATTAGGAATGGTGAACGGAGAAGGGACAAGATCTCCATGGATTTTGTCATCGGACTACCGCAGGCTCAGAAGAAGCATGATGTTATCTGAGTTCTTTTTAACAGGGTGACCAAGTCTGCATATCCATTCCATCTGCAAGGATTTCATAGATAGCAGATTTCAAATATTTCTAGCCAAGGATCGTACGATCACTTGGCACTCCTTCAGCTATCAGATCAGATAAAGGTTCGCGTTCGTGTTCATTATTTACATTCACGTCTTTGTTCAAGTTTACGATCTATTTTCGCACTCACATTCATGACACTGTTCACGTTCATAATCGTATTCTAACTTACGAGTGTACGTTTCACATTTCGTTCTGGAAGTTTTGCAGAAGCTTGGGAGACCAGACTCAAGTTTAATAAACTTTCCATTCTCAGACAGACGTTTCACGTCATATCTTTCTTCTAACCTCGTATCATTTGGCGTTACCTCCTCAGTTATCTCATGTTCACGATTTGTTTCACATGTCATGTTCATTCCACGTATCTCATATCACGTTCACAATATGTTACGCGTGTCACGTCCACATATGTCCCTCATATTACACTCACCACGTCTCTACGTATCACGTTCACAATTGTTCACGTAGCACGTTCACAATTGTTCACGTACTACGTTTCATTATGTCTCGCGCATCATTACTCAGACATTTTAAATGTTAGTTATTTCAGGATATGTTGCGATGTAACGTTTCATTTACCCTTACACGATAAATGTGACAACCCTGGTTTTGAGGTTCATCACTTAGTTTTATTTTGTGCTAGTTACGTGTCTTTACGTGTTTATGTGCTAATTGGTGTGTATAGATTGTGGTTTGGATATCGTTTCCGGTACGGGGTACCTTATGAGTGAAACGATGCGTGACGATTTCATGTTCATGAGTTCACATGGTAGTGACTATGAGGTGAGATGGTGTTATTTAGTGGTATTACGTATACGTATATGTATTATAGAAAATCGTATTTTTACGATTTACGGTTTAGCATTTAGAGGTCTCGGATGAGGTATTAGTCATATGAATATTTTTCGGGATGGTTTTAAGTCATTTAGGACTTATTTATAAAGTTTATTTCAAAATTTGAAATTTTTTTATAAGAGTGTATATTTTGCGTCTTTTACGGTAAAACGCGTAAATTTGACTAGTTTTACGGTTTTGAGGTTTTGGAAGCTTTAGGAGCTAAAATAAATTAAGGTAAATTAAGGTAATATTAATAAGATATTAATTAACAATAAAAAGAGAAAAAAAGAAAAAAAAGAAAGGGGGAGGGTCGGTTGGACGATCAAAAAGAAAAGGGGAAGGAGAAAAAAAAGGAAAGTGGGTTTTGGGTTGGACTAGGATTCACCCATACCCTATATATTGTTTTGTACACAACAAAAATTCATTATTTATCTCCTGGAGACAAAGAAATACGTGGGTTTCAACAAAATTAGGGTTCTTCATAAACTTTTGGGGGTTTTCATAAATCAAAGGTAAATCTTCATAACCCTTTTCAATTAAATTGTTTTTATGATTTCTTTAATCATCTTATGATGGATTTAGGCTAGGGTTTAATTTAAAAACAGTATATTAATGTTATATTAATTATATTATGATGATTACATATATTAGGGCTTGTAATTAGTGAGGTTAGGGGTAATTAATTTGGTTGATTTAATTAAACCCGTTTTTAAAAACTGGGCAGAATTTTAAGTCAATTGTTTTGATCATATCGGGAGTTCTACAAACTCTTATTTTATGATCCAAGTATCCCTGAAAACGTAATTGAAGTGGCTTTCCAATGCAAGAAACGAGAACTAAATTGGAGGTGGGAAGTGGGTCAAAAACAGGTTACAACAGTCGGAGGTCAAAACAGTTTTGAAGTCAGCCTGTTTTCTTTTTAAGTTTTGGGTTGTTTGGGGTACTTAGGGTTGCATTGGGATCTTCTAACGAACATGAGAGATGGTTTATATATTTTAGTAAGTATCTGCACTTGGGCTAAGGTTGTGGTTTAGGGTAAGACCCCCTAATCATAACAAACTTTTTGTATGTTTAAAATCAGTAAATCCAGAATGACAAAAGCATATATATATATATATATATATATATATATATATATATATATATATATATATATATATATATATATATATATATATATATATATATATATATATATATATATATATATATATATATATATATATATATATATATATATATATATATATATATATATATATATATATATATATATATATATATATATATATATATATATATATATATATATATATATATATATATATATATATATATATATATATATATATATATATATATATATATATATATATATATATATCGGGGCCTTAACAGTAGCTTTAAGGTTAGGACAAGTGGGAGGTGTTAGATAACATATGTAAGGGCATAAATATTCCATTTACAGAGATCATGGGTATGTTTAAGTAGGCGTTTGACTTATAGTTTGGAGACCTAAAAGTTGGGACTGTTTTGTGTAAAATATGAACGGGATAGTTATCAAACTTAACCAAGTTAAGGACTTGTTAGGGAAGGGTAATGGGGTGTTTAGAGCATATAAATGAGGTATTTATATGGGAGGAGGTTAGATTTCCATCATAGGTTGATGAGCCATCTTAGTGGTTGGTTCATGTTTTGATTGTGTGTTTTTGGTTTGTTAGCTTGTGCTAGTGCGAGGACTTTTGGAGAAGCTTAATCAGGTGAGTTTCATAGTCCCATGGTTACTAATGATTTTGACTTCCAGATGGGATGGAAGAGACACTGTTTTGTTTTGTTTTGTTTTTTATAAATTATGTTGTGAATGTTTTGTGTTGGTAATGGACTTGTGCGTGTATACTTACGTGATTAACTGCTAGTTGATTCTTGATTGTTTATGTTTTGACTTGGTACCAAGGGGATATTGGCAAGGCGGGGCCTTGGGATTTGGTTCATAGGTGTTTGGATTCCTACGGGAGTATGGTGTTTGGTATGGCTGGGAGCCTTGGTTTTGGTTTGATTAGTTAAATCTTGAATGTTAGTTTGTTAATGCATGTTAGTATCACATTGTCCATACGTTTTTAACTTTTGGTTGTACTCACAGCTTATGGTATGATTTTGGCGTTTGAGTCTAAACCTATGACTCTCACCAACTTTATGTTGACGTGTTTTAGTGTCTCTTTCAGGTGAGAATGTGGTTAAGCTTGAGGATAAAAGTGTCTAGATTTGGATGCATTAGGATTGCATTTAGAAGGAGATCCCCGTTCCTTCTTAGTTTATTTTTATGTGTTTTGAATAGTGATACTATGAACCTATATGTTGATTGTTAGTGTTATTTGTTTGTCATGGGTAAGAGGTAGGACTGTTACCTACCTACCTAGACTCCTGCTTTGTTGAGATATTGTCATGACATTTGTGTCGCCATTTATGACATTATAGTTGCATTTTAGTTTTCTCTATAGAGACACCGTTTATTGTGATGATATCCATACGTCGCGCCCCATATTCCGCCATGGTGTGGTGTGACAGAATGGTATCAGAAACAATGGTTATAGAGAATTAGGTTGCCTAGTCGCGTAGCCTAGTCTATAGCTTAGGGGTCCCTGCATATAGGTGTCATAGGAGTATGTGTGCATTTTATATAATTGATGTGTTTGGATGTTATTTATTACGATGTTTTGACTAGTATGGATTAAACCATAGTATGTTCATACTTAGCCACATGTTATTTTCTTTTTGGATTGTGACTAGTGCACGTTGAACCATAATCATCCACGCTAGTCATTGTTGTATTTTGCCTAAATTGTACATTATAGTACATAATTTGGTACATGGTAGTTTCTATCTTTTGTTGGGTTATTTTATGTACCTAATGTATAGTTTTTTTTTTCTTTTGATGTTTAAGTCACGTTCCCTAAGAATCATGTGGTAATTCGAGTTACTAGGAGTAGGTGGATAGGAAGGGTTTTAAGTTGTTTCCACTCTTACGGGCGACATGACTTATAACTTATTATGCTTTCGTTTTGGATTTAGTCTAGGCTGTTTTAGCTAGACTATGGATTTCTATATTCCAAGAGTTTTACTATGTTATTTTAATAGATGGAGTTTTGGACCTTATTGGTTATGTGGTTATGAGCTTATGTGAGTAGATGGATTTATGTGTTATATGTTGTATTGATTCTTATAAGTGTCATCATAGGAGGGAGTGCATTGGGGAAAGGGTAATTGTATAAGTATGGTGGCCAACATAGTTATACAAGTACCACAACTTCAATGGGTTCCTAAGTATGATTGCATGAAAGAGGGTTAGTACATGCTTGTATATCATGAGATGTAGAATTTGGGTATACGTATAATATATGGGTTTATGTAATGGCTGCCTATGAGATGGCTATTGTTCTTTTTGTGTTATATGTTTTGGGTTATAGTTGTGTTGTGTGATTTTGGGGTCACACGATATGGTTTGGTTTTGGAGGTGGGCTTTATGCCTTGTTGTGGCACGGTGAGATGGTGATTACTCGTATGGAAAAACGAGCGTATAAAGCGATTGATTTACTTGACATGTATGATAACGAGTATGTTTGGGAGATTCGATAGGTATACATATGCGGATGTATATATACTAATAGATGTTATGTTATGATTTACGGTCGTTCAGTAGTTATTATAACTTGAACGTACCTAGAACTCTCTTGTGTTTAAACAATTTATTAGAGCTCGAGTTTGGTGGAGTTTTAACGTCGTTTTGAATCTTTTGAAGTGTGTCTTGTAGCGTATTCTTTGAGTTTCGTATTTCACGTGTACGTTTTAAAATGGTGTTCTTGGTTTTAAGTCTGTTCAAATAACTTGGGATTTCTTTTGAAATAATGAAATCTTTTGTGTTGGGTCTTACATTTCTTTTGGTCGGTATATATTGAGAAAAAGGGGGACTTCGAAATCTATTATAGGGTTAGATAGTTGGTTGTATTCGATAAAATAAGGGTAAGGTGTTGGAGTCGTGTTTGAAACAAGGTGCAACATAAGAATTTTTTTTAATCAACACTTATTTATTTCAAATTCTAAAAGACTTTCTTTAAAATAAAGCGAAGTAAAATTTCTTTCTACTTACATAATTTATGTAATTGGGTTTAACCGACTCACGTCATTTATAATTATTAATACAAGGTTAAGTTGATTTTATGAAGATTTCACATACAATTATATCTTTCATTTAAAAGGATTGCGTTAATCACTAAGTTTATTCTTTAGTTTTTTTAAAACTACTGGTATAAAATTGTTTTGGTCGTAACTTGTTCGTTTTTAAAGCTTTTTGGATGATTCAAAAGCCTAAAATTATGTACTCGGAACGTACTTTTCAAATATTCAGAATGTATAGTCATGGGAGGTCAGTATCTTGGCCGAAATTATTGTACAAGTGTCAGGTTAAAGGTTGAGTTTGAATAGTAGTTTATTTTTATGATTTGGGATGCACGGGATACCTAGTTTTTGAGTTGAGTTTTGAGTTCGTCAAGAGGGTTGTTTGTAGATTGTTTGAGTCACATAGATGTGGGAGGTAATAATAAATAAAAAAAGATATATATTCTTTTGGAAAAGTCGATCTTTTGTACGGTTTAAATAATATGTCACGGGGCGTAATATGTTTGGTTGCCATTGGGTGTTTCTTGGATTCTTTTTCGTTGTCATGGGTCATTTTGAATTGATACACGTTTTGGGTTTGAGTTTTCTTTTGAGTCTCATGGTTTTTGACTTGTTTAACTGGTGCACGTGAAATGTCGTTAGTTATCCGTTGATTTGATTCGTTGATCGTATCTAGTGGATTCAGGATGTAGTTTTGGTTTAGTATTGATTGAGAGCATTGAAGTGGTAATATGAAAGACTTGGTCGCGCCTACACGATTAAGTAGGTGGCCCTAGGAGAATGGTCGGAATGCCCTTAGTGGGATGAAAGAGTTAAAAGTTCGTAGACGAACTAATGTGGTCATGAGGTCTCTTAGGAGTGCCAAGGGAGATGAATAGATATATGTGTAATGTATGGATATTGGCACAAGTAACGTGCCATAGAGAGTGTTGGAAGGGGATATAATACCTCAAAGGTATTTATGATTGTGCGTAAGGCATGTAAGTTTTCCGAAAATTTCCTGAGATTTAGTAGGTTTGCCTATTACTGTGAGGTAGAACCATAAATAGATCAAGTGGGGGAGGTGAGAGGAGTTGTAGTTAGTGCCTTTCCAAGGCAAATCGTTGATGGAGTGATTTAAAAACAAGATGCGTGTAGAATTTTGCAAGTAGAACGAGGTAGGAATTTATTCGTATTGCCTCTAAAAGAGGGTGCAAGGAGGACATAGTTGAAACTGCTAAGGATGTTGTATGAACGCTTTGGGTTTACGGTTATGCATTTGGCTTCGCCAAAGAACTAGCGGATTTCATGGAGTCAATGAAGTGAGTGTGCATGAACGTATATAAATGAGTTGTCATCGGGAGTATCGACGACATCTTGATCTACTCAAAGTCTAAGAAGGTGAGTGAGGTGATGTATGTGTTGGTTTTGGAGTGGAATTACACGTGAGATTTTCAAGTGTGAGTTTTAGTATTAAGTCTACCATGATGAGTAGTTAGAGATGATGGCATATCATGGAACCAGCAAGGGGTGAAGTGAAGAAGGATGAGGAAGCATTTTGGAGGCTGAAGAGGTGGATTGGATAATGAGCCGATCTTGGCATTATCAGAAGGACTGGATGAATTCGCGAAGCATGACGATACGTGGAGCAAGGATTTGGATGTGTACGAGAACGACAAAGAAAGGCGATTGCTTATACGTTGCAAGAACTGAAGATTTGGAAGAACTAGATATGACTTAATTAGTGGAGCTAGATTGTTATATCTGCCTAGAATGCTAGAGGCATTTGGTGTACGAGACGTAGAGAATGATCTATACGGATCATGAACGTCTCCAACACATACTCAATCATCTTGATTGAACATTTGACAAAGGTGATGGGTGGAGTTAAGTGGTGAAAGAAAATTGCAAGGCCAAGTACCATCTGGGAAAGGCAAGCATGGTTGATGAGACATGGAATAAGAAGAATGAAGTGAAGCTGAGACGAACTTGAACTATATGGATGACGTATTAGGGTGGTTTGGATGAAGGATGTAGGTTGCACGAGTTGAGTTGTCTAAAGCAGAGAACGCGTCAACATGTATGTTGCGTGGCTTGGACAATCATATGGAGAAAGGGACGTAGACTATACTTCCTACATAGATAGGAGTAGCTTAGAAAGGGGCGATGTAAGGACGAAATTGGTGAAAGGGATACATAATGGGGTGGAGGAATAAGTACGACGAGAGTTGGGTGATAGTCGATAGACTAACTAATTCATCTCATATTTCAAGAGGAATGAGAAGTCGCGTAGTTAAGAAGTTGGAAGGATTGCGTACGAATGTGAGGGAATAGAGGGTTTTGCATAAAAGTTAGCCTAATATGTATGGAATGCCTTATGAAGGATTATGGCAAGGGAAGAAACGATGGGAAGCATCACATCGTGATGTATGGTAGGAGTCGAGGAAGGAGAAGGAAGTGTGTATAGAAGCGAAGCATGAATGAAATAGGTCGAGATAGGAACCGAAGGTAGAACTTTGGTAGAGCCTAATAAGTAGAATAAAGCACAAAGTAGGCTAATACTGTCGTAGTGTGGAAAGGGAAATGGCACTGACCTATACTGATTGTTTGGGAGGCTTAGTATCGATAATCGAATGGATGAGGAGTTATAGGTGTGATGTGCCATAGGGACGAAGGGCTTGGTCTAACTGAGTTAACCGTCCTTTTGATGATGTGTATAGATCATAAGATGATTTGGATTGGAAGAACTAATGGATATGTGAAAGACCGTCATAGGTCACTTTGTAAGGAAATTGGAATTTTTAAGTAGTTTGGGGTACGGACTGAAGGGAGTTATGAACATGATTGGATATGAGTATATCCAGCTAACTGGGAAAAGGATAGGCAAGTGAGATATTTATACAACCTTAGGAGTTACACTGAGGGCATGAGTGATTGATTTAGAGGGAGTTAGGAAACTCTTTAGCGGTGGTTGAGTTTTCATATAATGATAGTTATCATACTAGAAGTCGATAAATGCCATTTGAGGCACTATATGAAAGGATAGGGTGAGTTGTCTCGATTGTGGACTAGAATTAGTAAAAGAGGCTACTAATGTGGTAATGATGTTGTGGAAAGGATGAGAGCAACAAGGGATGCTATGTAGAAAAGGAGGAAACCACTAGAGTTAGTGACAAAGTTATATAGGAAGTTTCACCCATAGTAACGGGTGGTATGTTTTGGTAAAATGAAAGAGTTGATGTAGAGTTTTGTAGGTCCGTTTATGATCTTTGGAAAGATCGGACCAGTAGCTTATGAGCATAGAATTACCTGGGGGAAATGAGTGGTATACATGTTATATTTCGTGTATTAAGATTGGTAAATGTTGTTTGAGAATGCATATTTGCATGTACGGTTATTCGGGATTTGAGTTAATAAGAGTCTTTGTTTTATCAAAGAGTCATTTGTGAGATTTATTGACTGTGAGGTCAAGAGTTTGGCAATGAAATTGAATATTGTTGGTTAGTATATGTGGTAATTTGAGACTTGAACTAAAGTTCACGTGGAAATGAGAGGAGTTCATTTAGAACAAGTATCCTCGTGTGATTTGTTGTTTGTGTGTTTGATCCTAAGGATTAAATCTCGGGACGAGATTTCTATTAGGAGGGAGGGATGTGACAACCCTGGTTTTGAGGTTCGTCACTTAGTTTTATTTTGTGCTAGTTACGTGTCTTTACGTGTTCATGTGCTAATTGGTGTGTATAGATTGTGGTTTAGATATCGTTTCCGGTACGGGGTACCTTGTGAGTGAAACGATGCGTGATGATTTCATGTTCATGAGTTCACATGGTAGTGACTATGAAGTGAGATGGTGTTATTTAGTGGTATTACGTATACGTATATGTATTATAGAAAATCGTATTTTTACGATTTACGGTTTAGCATTTAGAGGTCTCGGATGAGGTAATTAGTCATATGAATATTTTTCGGGATGGTTTTAAGTCATTTAGGACTTAGTTATAAAGTTTATTTCAAAATTTGAGATTTTTTTATAAAAGTGTATATTTTGCGTCTTTTACGGTAAAACGCGTAAATTTGACTAGTTTTACGGTTTTGAGGTTTTGGAAGCTTTAGGAGCTGAAATAAATTAAGGTAAATTAAGATAATATTAATAAGATACTAATTAACAATAAAAAGAAAATAAAATAAAATAAAGAAAGGGGGAGGGTCGGTTAGACGATCAAAAAGAAAAGGGGAAGGAGAAAAAAAAGGAAAGTGGGCTTTGGGTTGGACTAGGATTCACCCATACCCTATATATTGTTTTGTACACAACCAAAATTCATTATTTATCTCCTGGAGACAAAGAAATTCGTGGGTTTCAACAAAATTAGGGTTCTTCATAAAATTTTGGGGGTTTTCATAAATCAAAGGTAAATCTTCATAACCCTTTTCAATTAAATTGTTTCTATGATTTATTTAATCATCTTATGATGGATTTAGATTAGGGTTTAATTTGAAAACAGTATATTAATGTTATATTAATGATATTATGATGATTACATAAATTAGGGCTTGTAATTAGTGGGGTTAGATGTAATTAATTAGGTTGATTTAATTAAACCCGTTTTTAAAAACTGGGCAGAATTTTGAGTCAATTGTTTTGATCATATCGAGAGTTCTACAAACTCTTATTTTGTGATCCAAGTATCCCTGAAAAGGTAATTGAAGTGGTTCCAATGCAAGAAACGAGAACTGAATTGGAGGTCGGGAAGTGGGTCAAAAACAGGTTACAACAGTCGGAGGTCAAAACAGTTTTGAAGTCAGCCTGTTTTCTTTTTAAGTTTTGGGTTGTTTGGGGTACTTAGGGTTGCATTGGGATCTTCTAACGAACATGAGAGATGGTTTATATATTATAGTAAGTATCTGCACTTGGGCTAAGGTTGTGGTTTAGGGTAAGTCCCCCTAATCATAACAAACTTTTTGTATGTTTAAAATCAGTAAATCTGGAATGACAAAAATATATATATATATATATATCGGGGACTTAACTAAAGCTTTAAGGTTAGGGAAAGTGGGAGGTGTTAGCTAACATATGTAAGGGAATAAATATTCCCTTTACAGAGATCATGGGTATGTTTAAGTGGGCGTTTGACTTATAGTTTGGAGACCTAAAAGTTGGGACTGTTTTGTGTAAAATATGAACGGGATAGTTATCAAACTTAACCAAGTTAAGGACTTGATAGGGAAGGGTAATGGGGTGTTTAGAGCATATAAATGAGGTATTTATATGGGAGGAGGTTAGATGTCCATCATAGGTTGATGAGCCATCTTAGTGGTTGGTTCATGTTTTGATTGTGTGTTTTTGGTTTGTTAGCTTGTGCTAGTGCGAGGACTTTTGGAGAAGCTCAATCAGGTGAGTTTCATAGTCCCATGGTTACTAATAATTTTGACTTTCAGATGGGATGGAAGAGACACTGTTTTGTTTTGTTTTTTATAAATTATGCTGTGAATGTTTTGCGTTGGTAATGGACTTGTGTGTGCATACTTATGTGATTAACTGCTAGTTGATTCTTGATTGTTTATGTTTTGACTTGGTACCAAGGGGATATTGGCAAGGCGGGGCCTTGGGATTTGGTTCATAGGTGTTTGGATGCCTATGGGAGTATGGTGTTTGGTATGGCTGGGAGCCTTGGTTTTGGTTTGATTAGTTAAATCTTGAATGTTAGTTTGTTAATGCATGTTAGTATCACATTGTCCATACGTTTTTAACTTTTGGTTGTACTCGCAGCTTATGGTATGATTTTGGCGTTTGAGTCTAAACCTATGACTCTCACAAACTTTATGTTGACATGTTTTAGTGTCTCTTTCAGGTGAGAATGTGGTTAAGCTTGAGGATAGAAGTGGCTAGATTTGGATGCATTAGGATTGCATTTAGAAGGAGATCCCCGTTCCTTCTTAGTTTATTTTTATGTGTTTTGAATAGTGATACTATGAACCTATATGTTGATTGTTAGTGTTATTTGTTTGTCATGGGTAAGAGGTAGGACTGTTACCTACTTACCTAGACTCCTGCTATGTTGAGATATTGTCATGACATTTGTGTCGCCATTTATGACATTATAGTTGCATTTTAGTTTTCTCTATAGAGACACCGTTTGTTGTGATGATATCCATACGTCGCGCCCCATATTCCGCCATGATGGGGTGTGACAATAAATCCTTACCATTCGATCAGATTCATGAGAATCTACCTTACGTTAATGAACCAGATACTTTTATGTATCGTCAAGTCAGGCTCATGGAGACCAAGTTGTCAGTATGTCAAGAACTTTTAGAGGAATCGTTCCGATCGGGAAGCCACTTGGAACGGAGGAGTCCATCCGGATTCTTATCCTTTCCTTTCTATTAACCATATATGTTCTTTCAGTCACGTTACGTTCCATGTCCTCTCTAGCCATGTCACGTTCCATGTTCCTTCCAGTCATGTCACATTCATGTCCCTTCAGCTTACATGTCTTTTCAACTTATGTGTCCTTTCAGCTTTTATAACTTCTTCAGCTTTTATTACCTATAATCCGAGGACGAATGATTCTTTTAGAGGGGAATAATTGAAAACCCGCAACATTATCATGTCTCTATGTCGAGGACGAATTATTTTTTTTAGAGGGGAAGAGTTGTAAAACCCGATTTAAAATCCATGAACATTAATTGCACGCAGTCGCAGATTTAATTAAAACGTTACGTAAATTATTATTCAGAATAATAGATAATATTATATATCCAAGTATTTTGTATGCATTATTTATTCAGTAAAATAAATAATACAAGTCAGAATAATTACAGAAATTAAGACACGAACTCACGAGGAATAATAACACACGAGTTTCGTTTAAAAAAAATCAAAAGTGATACAATACATATGTGTATGTTTGGGCTGCGACAACAATAAGGAAGGAAGAACAAAATGGGCTCCAAGCTCATCCCACTAGCACAAGTAAACAACCAGGAGGTTACACACATTTCTTTTTACCATAACAAAACAAATTTTAGGGTTGTTCTTATTAGGCCGCCGACAGCAGACCAAAAGGAGAACGAAGGTGTTCTTATTAGGCCACCGACACCAGACCAAAAAGAGAACAGAGGTGTTCTTATTAGGCCGCCGGCAGTAGACCAAAATGAGAACGGATGTGTTCTTATTAGGCCGCCGATAGCAGAACAAAAGGAGAACGGAGGTGTTCTTATTAGGTCGCCGGCAACAGACCAAAAGGAGGACGGGGTGTTCTTATTAGGCCGCCAGCAGCAGACCAAAAGGAGAACGGGGGGTGTTTTTTTCATTTGTATGTTGTAATTCACCCCTAATCAAGTAGATCGGTAAATCACCTTCTTCTTTATCTTTTATATCACGAAATTGATGAGTTTAGAGAATAAAATATGCAATTAAATCAGGAGGTTTGGTTAATAACAGTGGGAATCGAGACCTTAATGGGTCTCGGTGGTGGATATATACAAAGCAGTAGGTAGTTTTTACACGGCATGGGTTAAGAACATAGGGCAGTAGGTAGCAGTGAACAAGCAGCAGGAACAAGGCTATAGGTCTGGGCATATATGGGACAACACTGCAGGGTATATATTGGACAAAACTATTAAAAAAGATATTGGACAGAACTATATAAGTATGTTGGACAGAACTATAATTATATATTGGACAACATTGTGTTACGTAGTTGTTTTGCTTTGTGCGACCGAGACATGGAGTCTCGATAGGCTCGGGTACACATGAATATGTTTGCTAGTTAAGTTGGTAATTTAATTATTAAATACAAGTTATAATTAAATTGATTATGAAACTTAGGTTATAATTAACTAATATAATTAATCACGAAATTAGCCTAAGTATATACTTACGTAATTGAATTAATAACCATACTTTAATTTAATTATGTAATTATCAAGCTAATGTAAAGTTTTATTAAGTAAATTATGTCATTTTAATAATTAATAATCCCAAGTAAAACCATGCATTTTTATTATTAATTAATAATTATTATTTTTCGCTTAAAGTATTTATTTAATAAACTTTACTATATAATCATGACGAATATATTTTATGCTTATTATAACCATAGCATATATTTTATACTTATGCATCAATCATATTTCTAAATGTGGGAACTTTCTATTCTTGGAAACTTACTAATTTTGGAAACTTTCTATTTTTAGAAACTTTCTATTTTTGGAAACCTGCTATTTTTAGAAAGTTACTTATTATGACACTACAAGTATAGTAATACGATAACACATGAAATACATAATCAGAATACGTGTAAAACATGAATAAATACAAGATAACATTTAAACAGTAAAACAGACAAGAACATATAAAATAAGTTAAGAACACACAAGAACTAGTAACACACTTAGTAATCAGACAAGTCATACATGTCCCTTATTTATGTAGCACTTGTTAAGTCGGAGTATGAATTTCCATCTTTTCATCTTTCATCGTTCACTGGACATAAGGTACGGATATTCCGTCCTGCAGTATGGACATTCTCTTCCTTTATTAGGATTCCCCGTTTGTAGTCATATGTTTTCCCTAGTTATTTTATATGTTTTAAATGCTTATGTTTTGTTTCAAATGCCTGAGCTATATATGCATGCATGCCACGTCATCTAGCTATGTAGGTACGATAACCATAACACTAGAGGCACCAGTGTTATGACTTCCCCACGACGGAGTGATTGCTCGTGTCGTCCCTTTCAGTTATTGGCCATCTTTATTATTATTATCATGTGGGGCGTATGGGTGCATCCTAGTTACATGTTTTACAGGATTTTCATTGTGAATGAGGTGTGTGCGTTGCATCCTTCACAAGGAGTTGATCCCTCTTACCCAGACCAGTATAATTAGAGGCAACCACTCTAATTGCATGATGAGGTCACCCCTATAAGTATTCATGCACGTTGATACCTCATGACCTATATGGGCTCTTGGCTAAATTTAAAATACAATTTTCAGTATAAATAAACATAAGTCTTTTCAAACTATAAAACCAGTTTTCTGACATGTACCAGGTTTTCCAGCACTTATACTTATGTTTCAATCATTCATACTATGTTATATATCTGTTCACTGAGCGTTTTTGCTCAACCGTTACTTTCCTTTCCAAGTCCCAAAACGGCAGGTACCCATGGACAGACTTGAGCTTTTGGAGGACGTGCATAGGATGGAAGTTGCATTAGACTTCTTCTCCTTTTTGCCCTCTTATACTTATGCTTGTTTGGACACTTGTTTTGTCCTTCTCATTTCATTTATTTTATTTATGTTTTGGGCTTATGTTTGGGAACTAATGTTTGATCCGGTTTTTCCCTTATGGTCATGTATGTTTAGTACATATTACCTTGCATGCTTTGATGATACGCCATAATTATCTTGTGATATTCCATTTATCAAAATAGAGTGTTACAATTATACTTGATATTTCATAATGAGTAACTTTCTAAAAAAACAGGTTTCTATATATAGTAACTTTCCAAAAATAGCAGGTTTCCATATATAGCAACTTTCCAAAATAGTAAGTTTCCGTAAATAGTAAGTTTCCAAAAAATAGAAAGTTTACATAATTAGTAAGTTTCCAAGAATAGAAAGTTTCCATAAATAGTATGTTTCCATAAATAGCATGTTTCCATAAATAGTATGTTTTTATAAATAGCATGTTTCCATAAATAGCATGTTTTCATAATTAGTATGTTTCCTTAAATAATAATAAACTTGTTTAATAAGCAAGTGATATAAGCCAAAGCTTAATAAATATTTTATAAGTCATCGTTTATTAAATGTCATAATATAGTAAAGTTTATAATTAAATAAATACTTTAGTTTAACATGATAGTTATTAATTAATAATATAATACATGATTTATAAGTGAATATTAATTAATAGCATAACTTGGCTTTATATTAATAAACTTTGCCATAACTTGATTATTGTATAATTAAACTAAGTGTCATAATTAATTTATTTATACCATGAATAGAATGTAATAAAATGTAATTAAATAATAAGGCTAAGTCTTTAATTAAATTAATTAAATGTGTCATGTTTTTATATCATGAATAATTATATAAAATAATTATTATAAGTGTACCATTAATTTAGTTAATATACCTTGTTAATTTTACATAACATAATTATTATAACCTAAAGTTAATTTAATTAAGTGGCCATGATCTATTAAATAATTAAATTAACCTAAGTCTTGCAATTAATTTAGTGAACATATAACCAAACACACCCTTGGTGTGATTCGTGTGTTACCCGAACCCGAATCCAAGCCACACCGAGACACCCATGTCTCGGCATGCCTCGAACAAAAACAACAACAACACCACTGTCGTTACGGGTGTGGTTTCCCGCCACTTGCCCAAAGCAGCCACCGGCAACAGCCAGTTGCCACTGCTGCACAACCACTACCCACCGAGAGATTTTATGCTCTCGGTTGCCACTGGTAGGCCAAACGCCCCCCTGTTGGGTGGTTTGGTGTTGCGGCCACCTAAACAAAGTAGCCACAGACCTTTTATAGGGTGCAACCGGCCGACAGAAACCACACCGAGACCCCCTGTGGTCTCGGTTCTTGTGACAACTAACAAAATCCCGATTAAACCTTGTTAAATACATGTTTTATATCCATTGACTCATGTGTTCTTGTTATTATTTAAATAGATCCATGAATTAATAAAAATAATGAAAGATTAAAGGTTTAGAGATACCAAACGTGCAATGAATTTAGGATTGATGAACACGAACAATACCCGTAATACTTAAAGATCAAAACTTGGTTTTTCCATTTCTTTTTCCCTTGTGAATCCGGCGCCCAAAGAGAGAGAGAGAGAGCTATGGTTTTGTTTAATTTTGTTAAAACTTGTAAATGAGAATCCCCGGGATGTTTTTAGTTACTAGTAAAATCCTTAACGGGTCGGGCCATGGCCCTTTGTTTCTCTCTTCTATAACCGGCCCAAAACAAACACCCTTTATATACTTTTCATTTTTCGTGTTTTAATTACGTGTCGTGTTTTAAAGTTCATGACATGTGTTCGTGTTTTATGTTCGTGTTTATTCTTGTCATGTATTATATATTATACGTAAATACTTATCGTGTAAGAATTCACATATGTAATACTTGTCGTAAATAAATAAATAATATACGAAATGCTTGGAGTTATACATTAAATATGCATGATCCGTGTCTTGTATTAATTAAATATAAAGTTTTAATTAATCCGTATTTTCGTGTATTTAATGCTTCTTGTATTTTATGTGGGTTTTACAGTTCCTTTTCCAGCGACCATTGGCGGCGCAGTGGTGACAAGCTTCATCCTTTTGAGATTTATTCTTCTTAGCAAAGTTTTGCTTAGGCTTTTGATTAGTCGCAACTTGCTTGCTTTTATCACCTTTGGCTTTGCCTTTCATCTTTTTGTTCGCTTGCGGTTTTGGCTTACTTACTCTACCCTTTTGTATGCTAAGTACTTGAGTAGTAGAGGTTGTCTCCTTGTCCTTTAAACCATTTTCATAGTCAATGAGCATTGCGTGCAAATCACTCACTGTCTTCCCTGAGCAATGCATATTGAACTTTTTAACAAAATCGCCAAAATCCTTGTTAAAGGACCAATTGATTAAGTTAATTGCCATATCATTGTCATAGGTCTTCCCAAATGCAATGAGTTGTTCCATGTAACCTCTCATTTCCAAATAGTATGCACTTACGGATTTCCTTAGGGTTTGCTTGCAGTTGTGCAAAGCGTCTACTAAGTCGTAGATCTTCACAGCTTGAGGCTTCTCAAACATTGCCTTGAGCTCGTCAAGCATTGTTTTGGTAGGGTAAAGATCAAACTTCTTTTGAAGTGCAGGTAACATTTTCCCAAGCATTTAGCAAGCCACATCAGTGTGCTTCTTAATTTCAATTTTGTAAAGAATCTTTTCAGCTTTAGAAGCCCCTTCAGCAAGTGCGGCCGACACGACCGTTGACAAGTAATCAATAGTACCCGCTACTTTCAAGACAACTCTTAGTGAGCGGTACCAATCAATGAAGTTCGTACCAGTCAGTTCTTGACGTTCAAAGAAAGTTTTGAACGCCGAACTTAAAGTGTTGTTGTCGGATTGAGCCATTTCTACATAAATAAGTTCAAATATTAGTATTTTCGATAATACTTTCAAGAAAATAAAATTACCCTGGTAAATAAAATTAACCATAGTATTTTCCTTGAAACTGGAAACTATATTGACATAGACTCATTACATCAGTTGATCTGCTAGTAATGAATGTATTCAACATAGTAACTTATCGAACAATTAATTAACAAACAATTTTCAATTTTTAGATACTTTAGGTACTTACTTTGCCAAAACGTGTTGTATTGTAAACATTTTTCATCCCCTCTTAATGCCTTAAGTTTCTAGATCTCAGTAAGTAACTTAATTAAGTGGTCTAATCTAAAGAACATAAAACTATTCATGCGAAATCTCATCCAATCACGAAAGTTTTCTTTCCATCAAAATCTCGTCCATGGTCTCACATAACGAAATTGTAACTTCAAGTGTCTGTCAATTAGATGGCATTTGACTTAAATATTAGGGTATAAATTTTGATGTCAAAAATCTATGTATAGAGAACCATGCATACATCTCCATAGCATAAGTTTACTAAAACATTAAGTAAACTTTTCGGCAAGACTAAATATATATAAATTATGTAGAAACTAGAAGGGGGGTTGAATAGTTTCTAGTTAGTTTTAAAAACATTTCGGCTTAATCCACTGTGCGCGGTTCCTTATGTGTACCCGCGGTTCTTTATCAATAAAGAAGCGCGGGTCCATTTAGGGAACCGCCGACAGTGAACTTAACCTTTTGTTACATGTTAAACTTTGACAATCCTTTGTATCAAATTCTCGATCAAGCTTGACTAGATATGAGATGTGTTTGATTGAAAGATAAATACTACAAGTAAGTAAACACACGAACACATCAAACCAAGAGTACATCAAGCAATAGTCTAAACACTAAGCACACACGTACTAAGCATAAGCTTTTCCGCAACTAGGATGTTTAGAGTAAGTGATGTACACTTGACCATAATCTAAACACGAAGCACACACGTACTAAGCCTTAGCTTTTCCGCAACTTAGATGTTTAGATTATGAGATGCACACAACAGACAACATATAAATACATCTATAATAGTAAAGACATAAATGTAAAGGAAAGTACCGACATGATGATTTATAGTGGTTCGGTCACGAAGCTCCTCTTCGTCCTACTCCACTCCTCGAGTACACCATACTCGAGAGTTACTTCACTAGTCAACAAAACTCCTTTCAAGGCGGAGAAAACCATACACGTCGCTTACACATTTCTGACACTAAGCTAGATGTTGAGTCCTAATCTTATGTAGGAACAATCTACACAGCGTTGCCCACTTCACCATTTAACGACACAAGGCTAGATGTCGAGTTCTAATCGAAAGCTAGAACCAATCTTCACGACTCTTCACTGTGAAGCTAAGTGAGAACTTCACACAACACAACTAATAATCACTTTATAGTTTAGTGAGAACTCACAAGACACAACCACATCACTTTAGAGTTTAGTGAGAACTAACTAGACACAACCACATCACTTTAGATTTTAGTGAGAACTACCAAGACACAACCTAATCTACCCACTAGTTATGTTTTATGGCCTAACATAACAAACCTTGTATTTTATGGCCTAAACAAATAAACCATATATATATTTAAGCACACAACACTTAGATCTGTAACTCTAACACTATATCCAAGTACTAACAAGACTTGGATATATAGAACTAACACCTAATCCAAGGATACCCATCACATGGATATTCTACCCTTACAAACACATCGAAGTGTACCCAACACTTGGATCTTCTACATATACATAGTAGGAAGACTAAAAACATAACTTAGATCTATAGAAAGAGAGATCTTCATCATGTAGTGAACCCAACACTTCATAGTGATGAAAGTGTTCTTCTCTTTGCACTTGAGAGGATGAGGAGATTGAGGATAGAATCACATCTTAAACAAGATTAATCAAAACTAACTAATCAAGGATCTAAGATGTTTTTTAAAGAAACTGTGCAAAAAGGGTTGAAAGAAAATCTGGAAATGATCCACTATTTATAGGGCAACATTGCAACGGTCAAAAACACCCGCGGTTCCTTATCATTACCCGCGGTACCTTATCAATAAGGAACCGCGGGTTCCTTTAAGGAACCTCCGCGTCGGAGTCCGTGCAAATTTTTCCTTTAGTAGGGATATGCCATCTGGGGTAGTTTATACCCTCAAAGGATATTCCTTTGGCATATGGAATATGCCAAAATTCAAATTTCCATTTTCTTTTTAATAAAACATTTTCTTTAAAATAAAGTTAATTAAAATCTTTTGTCATATTTGATTAAAATGTGAGTTTTAAGAAAATATTAATCCTTGATCACTTAGTTAGGTTAATGACATGTTTGTACATACCTTGAGTGATTCATGCCGAATGTGGTCTTGGAGGTGTCGAGAGAAGTATACAAATGTATTCTTGAGTGATTACTAGTACCTTAACATTTTACATAATGTATTGCGAATTATACGTTTGTCATCAACAAAACATAAAGAGATTATATCGACAAAGCATCGTAATGTTTGCACTAACAATCTCCCCCTTTTTGATGATGACAAACAAGTAAACCGCAACACATATTAAAATGCATAAGTTACTCGTTTACACTTACTTCTCCCCCTTTTATCGAATCAAAAAGGTAGTCAACGTCTTGAAGAAGAGAATAATCAACGTAGAGAGAGCACACATCCAAAGTGGTAGTCATCGATAGCACGTCCTTTGAAGAGGAGAAGAATTAACGTCACACGAGCTTGCATCCGAAAGGTAGTCTTCATTTGTGGAGGAAGATTGACTTCGAGAGAATATGCATCCAAAAGGCTAATCATCACTTGTGGTCGACGGTTGAGAGGCGAGAATCCAAACAATAAACCCATCATCCAAAGATATTGAGCTTGCGTCATCCTAGTGAAGTCTTCAATCACCATAGGTTAACTAACTCCATGCATAATAAAATGCTTATCTTCAAGATTCAAAAATTCATTACTAGCAAGATATTCGATGAATGATCGCAAATGTAATGACTTGAACTCTTTCAAATGCTCCCCCTTGATATGAGCTCCCCCTTGCTTGAGGCACCAACAAAGCAAGAGTAGTGACGAGCAACAAAAATGGGTTAGAAGTGTCCTACAAAACAAGGTTAGTAGACAAGAGCATATATAAAAAGAGGATGATAAACAAGTCGTTTGCACAAACAATGACAAGCATTGAAGAAAGAAGTGTGCACGCGATGCTATCAACCAAAAAAAAATAAATGAAGGAGAGGATCGTGACAAGATCAATTCACAATTATTGGAATAGAGATAGAAAAGAAACATTCATACCAATTGTAATGATAATATGTCAAAGGGTAAAAAGATTAAAATTTTTGGAATCACCCAAGAAAAATCAAGATTTAACCATCAACTCTAAAAAAAAAAGGACAGGATTTTGAGAAAATCAATTCAAAATTGTTGGAGTAGAGGTAAAAAAGAAACATCCAAGAATTTGAAGATATCAATTCAATGGGTTAAAAAACTTAAAATTGAGGGAATCACCCATACCAATTGTAAATTTTAACCACAATCAACTCTCAAAAAGAGGAACAAGAATATCTCAACCTAGAGACATTTTTGACCAAAAAAAATAAAGGAAAACCAAAAGCGGATAAATCGACGCTTTAAGAAAAATTCAGGATATAGGACATTATAGGCAAAAATGCGTATGAATGTCGACACAAAAATGGTGTTTAGCATACGATAAACTACATGCTCAAAGTTTCGTATCTCTTCTCAATCATTATGGATGTTCAAAGAACAATTACATGATGAGGAAAGGGTATGGCTCGACTCAACTTAGTTTAGAATGACTAGAAGAAAGAGACTCGACTTAGAAGAGCATGATTAAAATGAATTAAGAGAGACTAAACAAAGAAGTTAAGGATAACTTCACGAAATTAGAGAAGCAACTCAAAAGAGAATAAAAGAAGGAATCTTCAAGAAAACTCGTCAAAAGAGAAAAAAGACCAAAATGAACAAAGGGACTCAATGGTCGCGTTTCGTTAAATAGGTCCGTGGTTCATTATCAATAATAAGACCCAAGGTTATTTGAGGAACCGTGGACATTGGGTGTCCAAAACCGATTATCGACTCAAAGTAAAATCACTTGGTCAAACAATTTAACATAAGATGCTAAATAGATTGAAAGTCAATGCTTCGGATATAACTTTTAACAATTGCAATTGCAAGTTAAAATTACTTGAATATTTCAAAAGAAATATTTAAGTTGTCAATATTACTAGGAGAGGAATTAGATATAAATCTAACTTTCCTTGACAACCGAGTGAGAAAATAAAGAAGAAAAGAAAGATTACGAGAATAACGAGATCCAAGACTCAAAGACAAATCATGTTGAAAAACATGAAGGGAAAAACAAGAGAATAAAGATCATACAAAGATGTATGAAACTCAAGCCTAAAACTTAAGCATAATTTTAATCCTAGTTACACTAGAAAACTAAGATTTGCTTAAATTGGATGTCTTAGCAATAAGCGATCCACATGCTTAAATGAAAGACAAGGATGGTGGCGGAATTTGGTGGGGTGAAAGGTGAAGTCACCAAGGGTTCAACAAAGTCATTCACAATAGGAATGCTTTGGATGGGTTGAGGTTGGGTAGTCACATCTAAGAGAGTACTAGGAGTGAAGGGTGAGGTTAGCTCATTCATTCTAGATTGGAATGAAGAGGAGGTAGAACCATGTGAATGGTTGGTACCATGGGTTGAGGTAGTCTTGCATGGTGCAAGAGGTGGTGAGGGTGATGAAGATATGAGAATGGGCACAATCTCATTCTTAGGTGTGGCAAAAGGGTGAAGAGTTAAGTTTGGGTAACTTAATCTTAATTTTGAGGTGCCTCTTTGAAGAGGAGGTTTTGGGTGAATTGGAGGTTCTTGTAGAAACCATGGTAGTAATGGGTGGTTTAAGGGGTAAGGATGAATGGTTTGAGGTGTGAATAACATGGCTAACAAGGAGGGTTTAAAAGGGTGAGGGGATGATCCAAACTAGTAAAGGGTTAAAAAGGGAAAGCCCAAGACATTTTGGGAGTGTTCAAAGGTTTGAAACAAAGATTCCAAAGGGTGTTGGAACAATTGGGAAGTTTCAGAAAACCTGAATTTGAGAGCATCTGCCCACGGTTCTTTATCTCTACCGGCGGTTCCATATTGATATGGAGTCGCGCTCTATTTAAAGAACCGCCTACAGAGGCTTGGTTTAGGTGGTGAATGGGGGATTTTCCAATTCATCAAATCCTAATGTTCTAGTCTAACTTATCATAAAGTCATGCTTAAGAGCAATAAAAACTAGAACACACACAAAGGAAAAACACATAGGTTCAATTAGCACGTAGGAAGAAAGTTAAGAAAAACCTAATGGCTACAAAAGAAAAAGACTCCTAATGACATACAAAGTTCATCAAAGTAAACTATCATTAGTCATATATAGGAAGAGCCATTTAGCCAATTTAGAAAATGAGTATGAGACTATCACTAGAGGAGCTCAATTAAGGCTAAACATGACCATTTTTATGAGTTATACACCAACTCAACTTCCCACATGGAAGTAATTCAACCGTTAGGTCAAATTAAGATCCTAGTGCATAAATTCTCTAGTAGTCATTCTCAAGTTAGACAAAAAGTAATTCCAACATTTGCCTAATAAAGTTTAGCAAGGATCAAACTTGCATGGCGACACAATGCATGACCTAATGAGGGTTAAGAATGCACCATTGCATATCTTGTCAAACAAGTCTAGTTAAGGTTATTTACCTTAATATAACTTGAGGCCAATAACTTTGAAGTGTATAAACAAAGTTTACACAAACCAAAGGAACACTCTTGATTGGTCTTTCGGAAATGACACATTTATAAATTGCATAGCAATGTAAATTACTTGAGTATTTCGGATGAAACATCCAAGTTATCAAACCGACTCTATTGTGCATTATAATTAATTATTAAACAAAATATGTCTAACAATTTGAACAAGTAGATTCAATATAACACCATCAACACAAGTGTGAGTTATGATCCGATGTATATTATTAATAAACCACATTCATGTCTACACTAAAAAACATGTCAATTAGATTCGATAATGATACCAATCATAGTTTGAATAATGCATTGATATTTAATCAAAATCTTTCTTGATTCCCACAAACACTCTTTTAAGAGAATATAGCTAAGATTTTCAAAGGATGTTTCATATTTTATAGTGAGACGTTTATCTACTTGAACTAATAACACAATGATCGAGTAAGACGACCCAAATCAATAGATTTGACAAGCTCCCAAAGCTTTCAAGCCTAAAAGTGTTAAAGAACATGTCGAGGTGTACAAGATGTTTATGTAACATTTGTAAACCAAGAGATGTTAACCCTATATGCAATGCAAACATAAATAGACAACTAAGTAACACTACTACCAATAGTAATGATCACTTAAGAATGTCCAAGGACAAAAGAAAAAGCACAAAAGCATTCGTCTTTGTTTTGAGTGTTAGATACACCAAAGTATGCATAGCTTGATTTTATTTGAAAAAGGTTTTCGACTCATTTCAAAAATTTAATTAAGTTTAACACTTTGTAAATATATCAATTTTCAAAGATACACCAACAAGAGATGTCCAACTTAATCGAAAATAGCAAAACACAAGTTTTACGACAAACCGAGACTCAATACTTTGGACAAAGTATATAACTTATAAAACATTTAAATTTTAAAGTTTGAATAAAGGATTGGAAGTATTTTTAAATGAAAGAGAACTTAATTACGTTCGAAACTCCGGGTGGCACGACTTCTACGGACTTACGGTTGATTTTATATGATTTTTCAAAGTTTGCAAAAATCTGAGTCAGACTGACTGCGGTTCCTTATTGATAAGGATCCGCGAGGAACAATAAAGAACCGCGTCCAGAGGACAAAAATGGGGTTTTTTGCCAATATCATTTGGTAACTTTTTGGAAGGACTTAGGACTCTAAAAAATCATTTTAGACACATAAAACTCGTATTTTTGAGTTAATTATCACACAAAAGATTTTTATACTTCCAAACATGAAAAGATTTAATTCAAGCTATTATACAAAGTTTATTTAACACCAAAACTTGTATGAATGAAACAACAAAACACATTTCATAAGTAATCACTCTTCATGAACAATTTGATACAAAGATCGTCTCTATTTTTAAAAACCGTTTTCATTTTTAAAAAACCATTTGTTTTGAAAAACAAGTGCAAAGATCGATCCAAGCTTTAAATCACAATATACTTCAAAGATCTTGAGTAGCCTCGCTCTGATACCAATTGTAGAAACTAGAAGGGTGGGTTGAATAGTTTCTAGTTAGTTTTAAAAACATTTCGGCTTAATCCACTATGCGCGGTTCCTTATGTGTACCCGCGGTTCTTTATCAATAAAGAACCGCTAGTCCATTTAGGGAACCGTCGACAGTGAACTTAACCTTTTGTTACATGTTAAACTTTGACAATCCTTTGTATCAAATTCTCGATCAAGCTTGACTAGATATGAGATGTGTTTGATTGAAAGATATATATTACAAGTAAGTAAACACACAAACACATCAAATCAAGAGTACATCAAGCAATAGTCTAAACACTAAGCACACACGTACTAAGCATAAGCTTTTCCGCAACTAGGATGTTTAGACTAAGTGATGTACACTTGACCATAATCTAAACAAGAAGCACACACGTACTAAGCCTTAGCTTTTCCGCAACTTAGATGTTTAGATTATGAGATGCACACAACACACAACATATAAATACATTATAATAGTAAAGACATAAATGTAAAGGAAAGTACCGACACAATGATTTATAGTGGTTCGGTCACGAAGCTCCTCTTCGCCCTACTCCACTCCTTGAGTACAGATTACTCGAGAGTTACTTCACTAGTCAACAAAACTCCTTTCAAGGCGGAGAAAACCATACACGTCGCTTACACATTTCCGACACTAATCTAGATGTCGAGTCCTAATCTTATGTAGGACCAATCTACACAGCGTTGCCCACTTCACCATTTAACGACACAAGGCTAGATGTCGAGTTCTAATCAAAAGCTAGAACCAATCTTCACGACTCTTCACTTTGAAGCTAAGTGAGAACTTCACACAACACAAGTACTAATCACTTTAAAGTTTAGTGAGAACTCACAAGACACAACCACATCACTTTGGAGTTTAGTGAGAACTACCTAGACACAACCACATCACTTTTGAGTTTAGTGAGAACTACCAAGACACAACCTAATCTACCTACTAGTTATGTTTTATGGCCCAACATAACAAACCTTGTATTTTATGGCCTAAACACATAAACCATATATATATCTAAGCACACAACACTTAGATCTATAACTCTAACACTATATCCAAGTACTAACAAGACTTGGATCTACACAACTAACACCTAATCCAAGCATACTCATCACTTGGATATTCTACCCTTACAAACAGATCAAAGTGCACCCAACACTTGGATCCTCTACATATACATAGTAGGAAGACTAAAAAACATAACTTAGATCTATAGAAGGAGAGGTCTTCATCATGTAGTAAACCCAACACTTCATAGTGATGAAAGTGTTCTTCTCTTTGCACTTGAGAGGATGAGGAGATTGAGGATAGAATCACATCTTAAACAAGATTAATCAAAACTAACTAATCAAGGATCTAATATGGTTTTTAAAGAAACTGTGCAAAAAGGGTTGAAAAAAAATCTGGAAATGATCCACTATTTATAGGGCAACATTGCAACGGTCAAAAACACCCGCGGTTCCTTATCTCTACCTGCGGTACCTTATCAATAAGGAACTACGGGTTCCTTTATGGAACCTCCGCGTCGGAGTCTGTGCAAATTTGTCCTTTAGTGGGGATATGTCATCTGAGGTAGTTTATACCCTCAAAGGATATTCCTTTGGTATATGGAATATGCCAAATTCAAATTTCCATTTTCTTTTTAATAAAACATTTTCTTAAAAATAAAGTTAATTAAAATCTTTTGTCACATTTGATTAAAATGTGAGTTTTAAAAAAATATTAATCCTTGATCACTTAGTTAGGTTAATGACATGTTTGTACATACCTTGAGTGATTCATGCCGAATGTGGTCTTGGAGGTGTCGAGAAAAGTATACAAATGTATTCTTGAGTGATTACGAGTACCTTAACATTTTACATAATGTATTGAGAATTATACGTTTGTCATCAACAAAACACAAAGAGATTATATCGACAAAGCATCGTAATGTTTGCACTAACAAATTATTGTTGAGGTATTGGTTAAACCAATTAAAAAATTACCCACAAAAAAATTCACAACGTACTTTTTCTAGAGCTCGGATGTGAATTTGCGGTAAATCAACCTTAAAGTAATTATGCAAAATAGTCATAAGTAATTCCAATTTGACGCACAAGCAAGCCGAGAATTTGGCCAGCGACAATGGCATAACCTCCTTCCGTAGTCGGGTACATGACCAGCAACACGTTATACCCACCACACAGTTTGTCAAATTGAGTAAGCCTTTCTTGTTGGGAATAAAATATAGCCAGTTCACTTGAGCGCTGACAAGAGGAAAACAAGCGTTGATAGGAAGAAAACAAACGCTGACAGACCAAGCGTTGACAAGAAGAAGTCAAGCGTTGATACATTGAAGACAAGCACTAACGGGAATATTTAGTCTACGCGTATATTGTTCTAGTTTGTTTCTAGTAAAGATAAGTTCAACATTGTATTTTCTATAATTATCTTTACCTAAAATAGTTGATACGTAGACTTTTGTACAAGGCTTCTTATGTCTATAAAATAAGACCTTTAGGTTATTGTTCAATATAAGTTTTCATACGTTAAACACTTTCATTGTAAGCAAGTTTGTTATCATCAATCAAAGTGAAAGTTTGTTTACATCTTTGTGTTCTTGTTTAAGTGTTAATTCCGCATAACACTTAGATTATTATATACATATACAAAGGTTTCTCTAAGTGTATAACTTGATCTAATCTCGTATACATAAAGCTAAATCAATCCAAGTTTGGGATCAACAAGTGGTATCAGAGCTTGTTGAGAAACTTTTGATCTTAACGAACACAAGAACCCTAAAATCACCAAAACCCTAATTTTCACAAAACCCTAATAACATCATGTCAAATCCAGAAGTAACCTCCTCCTCCTCACCTTTACCAAACATCAAAATTCCCATGCTTGATGCAACCAACTTCGAGTTGTGGAAATTCAACTTTGAGCAATATCTGGGGATCTATGACTACACTCTCTGGGAGATAATTGAATATGGAAACACATTCAATAGAGCTGAAAAGGTTGCTGCTGCCATTGCTACAAGAACTGCTGTTGTTGGATGTCCAGAAGCAGATAAGCAAGAAAAACCTGGTGATGGTAGAGCTGTGTCTGCTGAAGACATAGCAAAGAGAAGGGTTGATATGAAAACCCTAAACATTCTGAAACTCTCTTTGGGACAAGAGAACCAGCATAAATACAGAGGTTATGACTCTGCAAAAGACCTTTGGGCAGCTCTTGAAGTTACATATGGTGGCAATGATGATACTAAGGAAGAGAAGAAGAAGCAACTCATGCATGAGTATGCTGTTTTCAAGGCTCAACCTAATGAGAAGCTTAGCGGTGTGAGAAGCAGACTGCTTGACATTACAAGCAAGCTGTCCTTCATGGGGACACAAGTTGGTGATGTTGACACTATTTCCACTTTTCTTAAAAGCCTTGGTGATGCGTGGAAGATTGAGGCAAGATCTATTCTTGCCAATAACACTCACAAAAGTTCTACTTTTGATGATATCTACAACAAACTGAGGCTGTTGGAGAATGAAACTCTTTTGGAGCATGGAAGCACGTCTACAAATAGCAACATGGCCTTCTTTTCACATAGTGAAGGCCAATTTGATCAGAAGGACTCTTACATCCACCTAGTTACTGGATCAATATGTGTCAACGCTGGAACATACCCTGTCAACGCCTCACATTCAGACGCTGACACATATAAAAGTGACTCTCCAAGAGTTAAGCCTGCTGGTTTGGATCTGGATACTGTGTGTGCTTACATTGCTTCTTTGCCCAATGGTTCAGTGATTACATATGAGGACCTTGAACAAATAAGTGATGAACACTTAGAGGAGATGGATATTAAGTGGAACATGGCTCTTGCTAGTATAAGAGCAAACAGGTGGAATAGAAGGTTTAAGAAGAAGATGACCTTTAATGCAAAGGACACTGCTGGTTTTGACAAATCCAAGGTTGAGTGCTACAATTGTCATTGTATGGGGCACTTCATGAGGGAATGCAGATCTCCAAGAAGATCTGATGCTGGCAAACCGTCAAACCAAGTTGTTAAGGCTCAGGATCCAAAGGTCATGGTTGCAGTACAAGGAACTGATGGCATTGGATGGGACTGGAGCTATCTGGTCAAGAATGATGAAGATGATAAAGCTTTGGTTGCTGATATAGAAGAAGAAGAGCATGTTCAATATGCTCTCATGGCACACTCCTCCTCTTCATCAGATAATGAGGTATACGATGATACTTTTTGTAGTAAGGGTTGTAGGTTAAATACTTAAAAACTTAACAAAGAGGTGTTAAGATTGTTAGATGATGTGAGTACTGAGAGATGCAAACTGTCTAATTATCAAATTGCTCTCACTTAAACTGAGAAGACAATCTCTGAGTACAAGAAAATGGAATTTGACTTAAAAGATAAAATAAATATCTTAAAACATGATTTAGATGCTAGTAATGATGTTAGAAACATCATGGAAAGGGTCAATGCTGATCTACAGGCTAAGTTAGATGAGGCCATAAAGAATAAGGATAATGTTGGCCTTAAAATTCAGAGATTTGATAAGGGCACACAAACCCTAGGAGAATGTGTTAATAAACAAAGGGATCCTAAGGACATGACTGGGATTGGGATGAAAGACTATACTGTTGTTCCACCACCAGCTGGGGACTTTTATGGTGTCCAAAGAAAGGACTTATCTTGGACTGGTTTACCAGAATGCCAAGAAGAGGAATTTATTCCTCCACCAAGAGTCATTACCCCAGTTGAAGAGTATAGACAAAAGTTGACTGACTTGAATGAATGGAAGAAACCCAACCCTACCTTGTTTGTTAAGGGTGGTTTGTTATGTGAAAGTCCTAATGAGTTAACCCCCATTAAGGTAACAAACCCAATCACTGGTAAGACTGTTGACCTTGGCTCAAACACTGTTAGAAAACCTAGCATCAAGTATGCAGAGATGCATAGGACTACTAGGTCACCTAAAAGCCAAGTTAGTAATGATGGAACAGGCTTCTTCTCTTCTAGACCTAGGGTTGTGTCTAGAAAAGCCTGTTACACTTATGGTAGCTTTTCACATTTAGCATATAAGTGTGTCAACGCTTCCAAGGTCAACACTGTTAAAAGGTCAAACGTTGTCAGACCAAAGACCTTTGTGGAGCAAAGTCCACAAGTTGTTAGACCTGCCCCATTCTTTACTAGAGGGTATAACACTCATGGACAAAGACCATTTCAAAAGACAAATACTTGGTCTAATAGGCAATGGGTTTCTATAGCAAACCCTAGGTTCAACGCTGACAAGGGTAAATTCAGCGTTGACAAGACCAAATCTAACGCTGACAGAAACGTGACCAGACCTAAATATTTGCAACCACAGGGTAAGGGATCTAAAGCTTCTTCAAGCTTGACATGGAGACCTAAGCAAGATCAAAACCTTAATGATAATGGGATTTCTATGACCTGTAACAGATTTAATTACATTTCCAAGGTCATTACAAAACCTATTGGGGTTAACTGTGTATTTCATCCAAAGAGGGATGAACAAGGGGTTGTTATGAGAACTAAGTTTGTTCTTGTTGAACAACCAGATGAATCCAAGTCTGCTAAGGCTTGGTTCCCAAAGAAAACTAATTTGTTTTCTTTATGTGCAGGGCATTCAAAAACAGGTCAATGATTATGGATATTGGGACAGTGGATGCTCCAGGCACATGACAGGGAAGGAAGATTATCTGACTAACTTCACTCCCATTAAGGATGGTGATAAGGTTTACTTTGGAGGCGAATATGGCACTATCACAGGCAAAGGAACTCTTCTCACCAAGAACTTGCGTTTTGAGAACGTATTTCTGGTAAAGGAACTTGATTACAATCTTTTTAGTGTATCACAAGTTTGTGATAACAAAAATAAAGTTCTGTTTACTGATACTGAATGCTTGGTGTTAAGCATGGATTATAAGATCCCAGATGAGAAATATATTGACTATAGAACACCTAGACATAAATACATTTATAATGTGAATCTTAATGGAATTAGGATGAATAATAATATGTCATGTTTTTATGCTAAAGCTTCAGTAGATGAGAGTAATCTATGGCACAGGAGACTAGGGCACATAAACTTCAAGAATATAAACAGGCTTGTGAGACTTGGTTTGGTTGATGGTTTGCCTGAAAAGGCTTTCCACAATGACCACTCTTGTGTTGCATGCCTTAAAGGCAAGCAGCACAAGGTCTCATTTAAGTCTAAACAGGTGCACTCTAGTTCTAGACCACTTCACTTGCTGCATATGGACCTATTTGGTCCAACTAATATAGAAAGTTTGAATGGTAAATCATACTGCTTTGTCATCACAGATGACTTTTCTAGGTTTACTTGGACTTTCTTTTTAGCTATGAAGAGTGAAACTGCTGATACTTTAATTGATTTTATCACTCAGATTGAGAAAAAGATTGGTAATGAAGTTAAAATGCTTAGAAGTGACAATGGTGGTGAGTTTAGAAATAAGCTTTTAGATGATTTTTGTGCCAAGAAAGGGATTACTAGGCAGTTTAGTGTTGCTAGAACCCCACAACAAAATGGGGTTGCTGAGAGAAAGAATAGAACCATAATTGACGCAGCCAGGACAATGTTTGCTGATGCTCACTTTCCCATAGCTTTTTGGGCTGAGGCTGTTAATACAACTTGTTATGTTCAGAATAGAGCATTGGTCAACAAGATACAGAACAAAACACCTTATGAGTTACTTTGGGGAAGGAAACCTAATACTGGTTTTCTTAAACCTTTTGGTTGTCATGTAGTTGTTCTTGACACTAGTTATGCCTTAGGTAAATTTAGTGCAAAAGATGATGAAGGTTACTTCATGGGTTATTCAGTGCAGAGAAAGGGATATAGGGTTTACCTTAATAAGGAAAAACGTATACTTGAAAGAGTACATGTTAGGTTTTTAGAGAGTAAACCTAGTGATCCTGAAAGTGGTCCAAATTGGTTGTTTGACTTGGAACCTCTATCTAGGGCTTTAAATTATATGCCTGTTACTAATCCAGACATTGTGAAGGTAACTTGAAATGTTGTGGAAGAACAAGTTGTTGATGTTTCAGGTACACAGGTTGATGAAAAGGTTGGATCACAAGCAGACAAGGCACCTCCCATACAAGAGTATGTTACAATCCCCATATGGACAGATGCTTTTGCTGCTGCTGCTGCTGCTGGAAAGGAAAATGGTGGTCCACAAATACCACCAGTTAAAAACATGCATGGTCCTTTAGGCGCTGACACAGGCAAATCTGGCGCTGACAGGACAAATTCAGGCGTTGATGGCTCAAACGTTGACAATACCATTTCAGGCGTTGATAATTCAAACGCTGACAATCAAGGTTCAGGCGTTGACAACACTTATGAGCATCTTTTCTCTTCCAGGTTTGAACAAGGTGGACCTTCCAATACTTATGAAGAGGTTCATATTGATGAAAGAGAGTCTGAAGAAGATATTAGCAATATGGAAGATGAGATTGAGGACAACAGACTTTTTGAAGGAGGAGTGCTTACTACTACAACCAAGAATCATCCTCCTTCTCTCATCATTAGTGATGTGATGTCTCCTGTTCAGACAAGAAGATCTCATCAGAGTCTTGGAGGATTTATTGCTAATATTCACAAGAAGGTTGATACCCCTCTTGTACAAGCATGTTTTTTTGCCTGTTTTCTGTCACAACAGGAACCCAATAAGATTTTTGATGCTCTCAAAGAACCAAGTTGGGTGGAAGCAATGCAGGATGAGCTTCACCAATTTGCAATTCAGGATGTTTGGGAGCTGGTTGATTGTCCTAGATATGTCAGACCTATAGGGATAAGATGGGTTCTAAGGAACAAGAGAGATGAAAGAGGCATTGTGGTCAGAAACAAGGCATGTTTAGTGGCTCAGGGATATACACAAGAAGAAGGGATAGATTATGAGGAGGTCTTTGCACCAGTTGCAAGGATTGAAGCTATAAGGATATTTGTAGCCTATGCCTCCTGCATGGGCTTCACTGTCTATCAAATGGATGTGAAGAGTGCCTTCCTCTATGGAACAATTGTTGAGGAGGTATATGTGATGCAGCCTCCTGGTTTTGAGGATCCATAGAATCCAGACAAGGTGTATAGAGTCAAGAAGGCAATGTATGGACTTCATCAAGCCCCAAGAGCATGGTATGGCACATTATCCACTTATTTGGTGGATAATGGATTCAAGAGGGGCACCATAGACCAGGCATCATTTACCAAGAAGGCTGGTAAGGATGTCTTGCTTGTTCAGGTTTATGTTGATGATATCATTTTTGGATCTACCAATCCAAAGATGAGTGAGGACTTTTCCAAGCTTATGACAGACAAATTCAAGATGAGTGCAATGGAGGAGATGAACTTCTTTCTAGGGTTACAAGTTCAGCAGAAAGAAGATGGTATCTTCATCTCCCAGGATAAATATGTGGCTGAGATCTTGAAGAAGTTTGGCTTTTCTCCACATGAAAAGAGGGCTACTACTCCTATGGATAGAGAACACCCTTGGGGAAAGATTGGAGATGGAAAAGATGTGGATGTCAAGCACTATAGATCAATGATTGGTTCATTGATGTATCTCACAGCCTCCAGACCTGACATCATGTTTGCTGTGTGTGCATGTGCACGCCATCAAGTGACTCCCAAAGAATGTCACCTTTATGCTGTCAAGAGAATTTTTAGGTACCTAAGATGTTATCCCAGTCTTGGTTTGTGGTATCCAAAGGATTTACCATTGGAGCTTATTGCATATTCAGACAGTGACTATAGAGGTGATAAGTTTGATAGAAAATCCACAACTGGTGGATGTCAGTTTCTTGGGAGCAGGTTAATATCTTGGCAATGCAAGAAACAAACAGTGGTGGCCAATTCTACAACTGAAGCAGAGTACGTGGCTACAGCTGCTTGTTGTGGACAAGTCTTATGGATTCAGAACCAGTTGTTGGATTATGGGTATAATTTCATGCATACCAAGATATTTGTTGACAATAACAGCACTTTATGCATTATTAAGAATCCTGTACATCATTCTAAAACTAAACACATAGAAATTAGACACCATTTTATAAGAGACTGTTTTGAAAAGGGTTTAATACAACCAGATAGGGTTGACACAGAAGAAAATATGTCTGATTTACTAACTAAACCTTTTGATGCTGGAAGATTTCAGTACTTGGTAACAAGTATTGGAATGATCAATCTCACATAATATGTGTTTTGGAGTCTTTTTGTAAAAGTATGTACAGGATAATGCATTGTTATTGGTCTTTTTGAGGATTTAGATTTTCCACTATATTTTTCTAACACTGAAAAAGGTTGCTTTAACGCTGATAAGTGTTATTGTGACGTTGTCAGCAATATATTTGTCTAACGCTGGCAAAGCTTTTCTTAACGCTGACAAGTGTTATCGGGGCGTTGTCAGCAACAATGTTAGTTTTGTGGTTTTTAATCTAAATGTGCAGGTGATAGGTGTGTAAACACCCATCCTTTTACCACTTAGTTCTGGCTAAAACAAGACCAAAACACGTATTTAATATCATTTGCTTGGAATTATGCGTGGTTTTTGTGTTTATTGTGTTTTCAGAGTCATCCGGATGAATATTGTAGAAAACATGGGATCGCATGGGTTTTATCGAGGTAAAAGACTCAAGACGAAGTCTATTGTCCAAGAGATGCAAAAGAATTGAAGTCATTATGCCTATTTGAAGATTCATCGAAGAATAGAGCCAAAGATGGAAGATTCATATATGTCGAAGAACTCGAGTCTATTAAACAAAAGATTATAAGACGAGTTGGAATTATTCACCGACACTTCTCAAATTCAAGTCGGAAACGTTTAGTTAAAGAAGCGTGAAGACTAAAGAAGAAAGAAGAAAAAGGAGCCCAAACCAAAGCCCAAGCACAAGCCCACCACCACAAGACACGCCTATATATATGGCCTTACTTCACAAATTTGAACACTTAGTTCTTTTAGGTAGTTTTTAGTTTTCATTCTCTCTAGTTTTAGAGAGAGAAAGTTCTAAACTTTCTCTCACTAAAAACTTCTTATTTTTCAAGATCAAAACTTTGTATTATTTTTCATTAATCAAGTTTAAGTTTTTAGCTTTTAATCTTTAATCTCATCCTTCCTTTCTTTGATTTTGATTGATTTTGGTACAAATTTCGTATGATCCGTGTTGTTCATCAATGATTTGTGCTCAAAAAGTTGATTTCTTTTTATGTTTCCTTAAGTTTATACACAAATAAGCTTTAAGATCCTTGTTCTTTTTGGCTTATTTGTTGATATAGCTTATTTACTTTTTAAAGTTTTTAATAAAAGTTTATCTTTTTATTGATGCGTTTTTTAAGCTTGTTTATTTAAAGTTATAAAAGTTGTTTTTA
The DNA here is from genome assembly GCA_025667525.1 of Glebionis coronaria. Classification (NCBI taxonomy): domain Eukaryota; kingdom Viridiplantae; phylum Streptophyta; class Magnoliopsida; order Asterales; family Asteraceae; genus Glebionis; species Glebionis coronaria. The sequence goes on from CM046877.1 coordinate 241,158,746, forward strand.
GTGCTTATTTGATCAGCTTATTATTAGATTCGAGTTAGTTTTGGGTTTTAGCTTATTCCAATAGCTTATTACCTTTGCTTTTCATTCGAGTTTGCTCCATTTTCGGAAAGGGTAACTCCCTTTTCCGACCTTGTATTCCGACCAAGACACACCCCCTTATTCCGATCTACAGATCGGAAAAGGGTTTTAATTTTCCGACTGGTGGCATTTTAACATTCCGACGGTAAGTATTTTCACATTCCGATTGTGCAGTTCGCCATATTCCGATCAGCAACAATTTGTGTTATTCCGATTGGGCCTCTTATCAACATTCCGATTTTGCTTCTTTGGAAACATTCCAATCTTACTCAGTTTTCCTCATATTTCGATCACTAGTCTCCTCCCATATTCCGATCATTAGATCGGAATACATTCCGATTACACCTCTTTTTGGGTTATTCCGATTTACTTGTTTTGCTTTGTTCCGTTCTTACTTTATCTTAGTACTTTTCAATTAAGTTCACATTTTTACAAAGTTTTTCAAGGGTTAGTTTTTTATTAAGTGTTCATTTATCTTCCTCATATAATCGTTAAGTTCCCAATCATTTATTTTTTTAAACTCGTCTTTTCACTTTAATCATTCAAAGCTTTAAAGTTTACTCTTCAAATACTTTATTAATTGTTATTAGATTAAAATATATAAACAACCCATCACCTTTTCATTAACCAAGAACAAATCATTCCACTTAGAGCCGAGATCAATTCGAGGAGATACCGAGAACTTTAACAAGAACCTATACAAAACCCATGTATCAAATGGCGCCGCTGCCGGCTCTTCTCGTTAAGATCAACAGTTTTTTGTGAGAACTTGGATTTTGGGATCCGTTCCCCGTGAACGTTACTTTTTCATTAAAAATTTTCAAAAATCCTAAAAAATAAAAAATTTTAAAAAATCCTAAAAATTAAAAAACATAAAAACCATAAATATTTTTGCTTTGTTTTTGCCTTGTTAGTTCTTTTGTAGGTGTATGCGCACTCGATCAACGTCTTATCAAGAGCCCGAGCCTCTCGACAACTTAGACATGGCCGGTGTACAAAACAACAACAACATACCACCTCAAAACAACAATAATAACAACAACAACCCACCGTTCAACAACATGAATAATAACAACAACAATGAGCCTCTACCGGATAATCGCCCGATGATTGAAATGCTGCAAGCTCATGTAGATGGCAACACTGATCCAATTGTTATACCCGCGTTTGTAGCCAACAACTTTGAGCTAAAATCAGGCTTTATCCAAATGGTCTCTGCTCAACCATTCTTGGGGCGTACCATTGATGATCCGCATGACCACATCAAAAGATTCCTGCAACTCACCAATACGGTCAAATTCAATGGTGTTCCACAAGAGGTAATCCGTTTACAACTTTTTCCCTTTTCTTTAGAGGGACAAGCCCGGCATTGGCTTGCTAAGGAACCGCCACAGAGTATTCTCTCGTGGACGGATTTGGAGACCAAGTTTATCAATTACTTTTTCCCACCCTCTCGTACTACCGCTTTGCGGAATGAAATCATAAATTTTGAACAAAAGTACGATGAGTCGTTTAGTGAATCTTGGGACCGTTTCAAAGACCTTTTGAGAAAATGCCCACAACATGGTTTTATCAAAGGGCATCAAATTAATACTTTTTACAATGGTTTAAGCATGAATGACCAAGATTCACTAAACAGTGCCTCGAGGGGTAATCTTTTGGCTAAGACTTCCAATGCTGCTTGGGATATCATTGAGAATAAGTCTCGTGTGCAAACCAAGAGTGTTCGGACCAATGTTGCTAGTGCTAGTACTAGTGACAGCGATAAGCGACTTGACAAAATCACTACGCTTCTTGAATCGCTTGCTACCCAAACCGCCAGCAACACAAACAGCATCAACGCTAGAAACGCTAAAGACGCTCAAGTCAATGCTGTTAGCCAACCATGCGAGATATGCGGGGGTCCTCACTCTTACACCACTTGTACAGCCACCCAAGACTATCCTTCTGAGAATGTGAATGCAACATACGGTACCTATCCTCAACCCGCTTATCAAGCACAACCTCAAGGTGACCGTAATTTGCTTAGCTACCGTTCTAACAACTATCTCTCACCACCCGGTTTTCCTCCAAACAACCCAAACCAACAACAAAACCTCAACCGCCCTCCTCAACAACAACAAACTCGTACACCATACATACCTCCTCACAAACAACCACAACCACCTCAAAGAAACAACCAAGTTTACCAGCAACCTGCTTATCAACCACCCGCATACAATGCTCCTTCCAACCAAACCCCCGCATCACATCAAGACATTGGGACCTACATGAGGACTAACGATGTGATCGTGGATAATCTCCAACAGGAAGTGCGCAACTTGAAAGCAGACCTGATGAAACAAGGGAATGATCTGAGAGCGGATATGAAAAACACTATGGATAGTCAAACGAATGACTTACGAAACATGATGGCCAGTTTCTTCCACGGTAATCAACCCTCTTCTTCGGGTACTCTTCCGAGTAACACCGTTGCGAATCCAAGAGGGGAGATGAAAGCAATCACCACTCGCAGTGGCAAAGGTACCAAGGAACCCGAGCTTCCTATACCTCCACCGGTGGTTGTGACTAAGGAGAACGAGTCACCTGCTCCTATTCCTCATCCTTCTCCATCCCCAATTTCTCCATCTCCTACTTCTACCCCTCCTCCACCCAAGGATATGAGTGATCCTATTCTTTCGAAGCCTTCCTCTTCTTCTGATATACCTTATCCATCTAGGTTGAGGAAAGAGAAGCTCAAAAGCAAGGACGATATTCAGGTTTCGAACTTTCTTAAAATATTCAAACAATTGAATTTTAACATCTCCTTCGCTGAGGCTCTCGCTCACATGCCTAAGTACGCGAAAATGTTTAAAGATCTTCTAAGTGACAAGGAAAAGCTTCTCGATATTGCCAACACCCAACTTAATGAGAATTGCTCTGCAGTGCTCTTAAGGAAATTGCCAACCAATCTTGGTGATCCGGGTCGTTTCTTAATCCCTTGCAATTTCCCGAGAGTAGAGAATTGCATGGCCCTAGCCGATCTAGGTGCCAGTATTAATCTAATGCCTCTAAGCGTTTGGAAGCAATTATCTCTCCCTGAGCTAGTCCCCACCAAAATGACTTTGGAATTAGCCAACCGTACGGTTGCTTATCCAGTGGGGATAGCCGAAGACGTCTTTGTAGGAGTCGACAAATTCACTTTTCCTGCCGATTTCGTCGTCGTCGACTACGAGATGGACCCTCGTGTTCATCGTGGGTCGTCCATTCCTGAGGACCGGTCGCACTCTCATCGATGTTGAAGCCGGTGAGCTTATCATGAGAGTGGGTGACGATAAAATTGTCTTCAACATGGGAAAGTTGTCTAAACAACCTTATTCATACGAGAGTGTTAATTGTATTGACGTTCTGGATGAGGCTTGTGAAGAACACTTTAATGATGCTTGTAAAAATATTCCTACCTCTCTTCCCAATGTTGAAACCGTTTCCTCTCTTGATTCATCACTGTCTCTATTTGGAGATAGTGATTTGTTTTGGAACAATCTTGAAGCCACCATGGGAGATGTGAAATTAGCTAATGATGATTCTCCCACCGATGGGGATGAAGACATGCATTTCTTTGACAACCTTCTCAACGAAGATAATCTTTCCCCACCATCTCCCACGGTTATTGCTATCGATACTCCGACTCTGACAACGCCTCCCATCGAAAATCCTCCGGATTTAGAACTGAAGGAGTTGCCGCCCCATCTCAAGTATGCATTCCTTGAAGAAGAGAAGAAGTCACCCGTCATCATCGCAAAGGATTTGAAAGATGAAGAGAAAACTCGCCTCATCGCCGTGCTTAAAGCTCATAAAAAGGCTATCGCTTGGAAAATCTCCGACATTCGTGGAATAGATCCTCACTTTTGCACACACAAAATTCTCATGGAGGACGACTTTAAGCCCACAATTCAAAGCCAACGAAGGATGAATCCAAAAATCCATGAAGTCATCAAAACAGAGGTTATCAAACTTCTTGATGCAGGTATGATTTACCCTATTTCGGATTCACCATGGGTTAGTCCAGTCCATTGTGTGCCCAAGAAAGGCGGAATAACTGTTGTTCCCAATGAACACAACGAGTTGATTTCCACTCGTCTCGTTACTGGGTGGAGAGTTTGTATAGACTACCGCAAACTCAATGATGCCACGAGAAAGGATCATTTCCCTCTACCTTTTATGGACCAAATGCTTGAACGTTTAGCGGGTAATGAATATTACTGCTTTCTTGATGGTTTCTCGGGTTATTTCCAAATACCCATCGATCCCCAAGATCAAGAGAAGACAACATTCACTTGTCCCTATGGCACATTTGCTTACAAAAGAATGCCTTTTGGCTTATGCAATGCCCCCGGGACTTTCCAAAGGTGCATGTTAGCTATCTTCCGTGACATGGTTGAACAAACCATGGAAGTCTTCATGGATGATTTCTCGGTCTTCGGGGATTCCTTCTCTTCTTGCCTTGCCAATTTGGAACGTATGCTTAAGCGGTGCGAAGACACTCGCCTTGTTCTGAATTGGGAAAAATGCCATTTTATGGTAAAAGAAGGCATTGTGCTAGGACACAAAATTTCCAAAGCTGGTCTTGAAGTAGACCGTGCTAAAGTCGATGTTATCGCTAAGTTGCCTCCACCTTCAACTGCGAAGGGTGTGAGAAGTTTTCTGGGTCATGCGGGCTTCTACCGTCGATTCATCAAAGATTTTTCTCAAATCGCTCGCCCGATGACCCACCTCTTGGAAAAAGATACTCCTTTTATCATTTCCAAAGAGTGTCTTGAAGCCTTCAACTCGCTTAAGGATAAGCTAACTAAGGCACCCGTCTTGGTTACCCCTAATTGGGAGCTGCCTTTCGAGTTGATGTGCGATGCTAGTGACTTTGATATTGGTGCGGTTTTGGGACAAAGAGTGAATAAACACTTCCAACCGATCCATTACGCTAGCAAGACAATGACGGGGGCACAATTGCATTATACGACAACCGAAAAAGAACTTTTAGCTGTTGTCTATGCCTTTGAAAAGTTCTGCTCCTATCTTGTCCTTTCTACCACAATTGTTTACACCGATAATTCCGCATTGAAGTACTTGATGACAAAGCATGATTCTAAGCCAAGACTTCTTCGCTGGGTTTTACTCCTTCAAGAATTCAACATTGAAATTCGTGACAAGAAGGGAGCTGAAAACCTAGCCGTGGATCATCTTAGTAGACTTGAGGATCCTTACCAGGGGGATCATCCGAACAAAGAAATCAATGATTCTTTTCCCTTGGAGACCTTAATGTCTATCAACTCGACTGCTGATGAAACCCCGTGGTTTGCGGACATTGCAAACTACTTGGCGGGTGGAATTCTCATTGACGGGTTAACATCCCAGAAAAAGAAGAAGTTCTTTAACGAAATTAAGACTTACTTTTGGGATGACCCGTATCTATTCAAACAATGTGCTGACTTGATTATTCATCGATGTGTTGATGGACCGGCAGCTTTTGAAATCCTTGATGCTTGCCACAAAGGACCCACTGGTGGTCACTTTGGTCCCAACTACACCGCCAAAAAAGTGTTTGACTCGGGATTTTATTGGCCCACCATTTACCGTGATGCTCACGAGATGGTTAAAAGATGTGATGCTTTCCAAAAACAAGGCAAGATCACTCATAAAGATGAGATGCCTCAAAATTTCATACAAGAATGTGAAATCTTTGATGTTTGGGGTATCGACTTTATGGGGCCATTCCCTTCATCTAAAGGAAACAAATACATCCTTGTAGCCGTTGACTACGTTTCAAAGTGGGTTGAAGCCAAAGCTTTTCCTACTAATGATGCAAGGGTGGTTTGTAACTTTTTGAAATCGCTGTTCGCTAGATTCGGCATTCCTCGTGCTATTATCAGTGACCGCGGGACTCATTTTTGCAACGATCAATTTGCAAGAGTCATGGCTAAGTATGGTGTCAATCATCGTCTTTCCACCGCCTATCATCCCCAAACCAATGGGCAAGCCGAGATATCCAACCGTGGATTGAAGCGAATTTTGGAGCGTACTGTGGGAGAGCATCGTGCCGCGTGGGCCGATAAGTTAGATGATGCTCTGTGGGATTTCCGTACTGCTTATAAGACCCCGATCGGTTGTACACCTTATCGTCTTGTGTACGGAAAAGCATGCCACCTTCCCATCGAGCTGGAACATAAGGCGCACTGGGCCTTGAAGTGGGCTAACCTCGACATCAACAAAGCCGGTGATCATCGCAAGACTCAACTTAACAAGCTCAACGAACTGAGAAATGAAGCTTATGAGAACTCGCTGATCTACAAAGAGAAGACGAAGATCCTTCATGACGCAAAAATCAAGAACCGAGAGTTCCACGGTGGTGATCAAGTCTTACTTTTTAACTCTCGGTTGAAGATCTTCTCTGGCAAGTTGAAGAGCCGCTGGTCTGGTCCATTCACCGTCGCCGAAGTCTTTCCATATGGAACCATTGAGCTTTCTCAGCCAAATGGGCCCAATTTCAAGGTGAATGGCCAGCGTCTGAAGCTGTACATTGGTGAGGACACCTCTCAGGAGGTGATTCCATCCCTCACCACGTTTCCCATGAACTAATTTTGGGTCGAGTCAGGCTCGCGACTCGGTTATCAAAAACAAGCGCTCCTCGGGAGGCAACCCGAGTATCTATCCTTTTATGTTTTTACCTCCTAAGTGTAGGGGGACCTGTATAGGTGTTTGTTTTTGTGTGGTGATGTGATTACAGGGATGAATGCACTCTTGGAACCTTTAAAGAACCGTGCTCCCGTGTTATCCGAAATCTGGTTCTATCTCTCAACTATCGTGATTCAATTTTCTTCATACTCACATTTGAAATTGATCACGTTAGTCGTCTCTTCCTTAGCTTGATTTAACCAACGTGCACAATGTCATAAGTGTAAGGGAGACTTTTCCCACATGCTTAAATATTGAGGACAATGTTTATCTTAAGTGCAGGGGGGACTTCTATCGAAGTTTTAAGTGGACTTTTCCATGAAAATGCCTTCATTTAACCAGAAAATCATCTTTTTCAACATTTTTCAAATTTTTAATTAACTTTGGCCATTTAGTTGTAATTTTTAAATTTTTATCGTTGCTTTCATATGTATATATCCCGCAATAAAGTCAAAAATATTAATAAAGTGGTGTAGCTAGTTTAGAAGTCTTTGACATATTAGGCCCGTTGCGATTATTTTGACTTAACCCGAATAGACTTATTCAAGTTTATTCTAGCTAGTATCCTTAACCATGTAGACCTTAATTGGTTTATTAGGCTAAGTATCCATGAGTCTCATTACTTGAGATTTTTAAATTGTGGAGGACGAGAAATGATAGAGTCAATTATAAGTCGGTACTCTTGCGCAAGCTCACTTGGTGTAATTATTTGCCTATTCTCCCATCACTTGCTAATAAATTTATCTGCAATAAGTAAGGTCGTACGATTTGAAAAGTTACTTAGCTTCTAGCCCAAAATCGTTTAAAAGTTGCTCGGTAATGATAAGAGTTCATAGCCAAGGCATAACTTATGAAGCGGGGCGCGAAGATTGGCGAGTCCGAAAAGGCCCTAACAAGGCATGAGGATTCAATTTTATTGCTGAAGATCCAAAGTGATGTGAAAAGCATTATTCCCAAAATCAATATGAAGGATCAAGACTCACGACGAAAAGCAATCAACTCCCATAAAGATCATGGAGAAGTCTATCCGAAAAGACCCTAACAAGGTATGAGGATAAATAGATCCAAGTCCGAAAAGGAGGCGGATCGTTGTATCTCAAAATCCCAATTAGAGATTGAAGAATAATCATGAAGTCGTGGTCAACAAAGTTGGAGTACCCCTCAAAAGTCTCCAAGTGAAGAAACTCTATTACGATGAGAAGAACATTATCTCAAGAACGTCTCTCAAGATATGAAGTATGAAGTACATGCCAAATATCGGCCCGAGAAAGGTCTCAAATCGCGAACCAAGTTATGCCAAGATATGAACTTTTTGATATCCCGAGAAGCAGTTTTAAGAGATTTTGTCCTTTAGCTAACTATTGATCAAATCGTCCTACTTTGCTTTCAGCCTAAATAAACTATCGAAATAAGTCCAAAAATGCATCTTCATGATCATTCTAAGACAAAAATAAAATATAAGAGATACACCTAGGAATAAGGGAGTTTAAGCATTTAATTAAGCCATGTGTGTAAGTGTTTGATTTGCTAACTTATAATAACAATGATCTCGTTTTTAAGCTTAGTTTGGGGAACGTGAAACTTGAGGGTGATAAATCTTCGCAGCACCGAAGCCCTAATGTAAGTCCTTGATCTCTTTGCAAGTTATTTCCACGTAGCTATTTTCTATCCTTTTGTTTACTTTAAAGTTTTAATTTCTCTTAGTACTTTCATTTTTTTGTTTAGTAGTATATTAATAAGGCCAAGGTTGATTGATTATGAGAAAAGTGTAAATGTGCTTTGTCACTAAACATTGCATGAGGGCATGGCAATGGTTAAGTGTAGGGGATTTGATAGGTGTGTAAACACCCATCCTTTTACCACTTAATTCTGGCTAAAACAAGACCAAAACACGTATTTAATATCATTTGCTTGGAATTATGCGTGGTTTTTGTGTTTATTGTGTTTTCAGAGTCAACCGGATGAATATTGTAAAAAACATGGGATTGCACGGGTTTTATCGAGGAAAAAGACTCAAGATGAAGTCTATTGTCCAAGAGATGCAAAAGAATTGAAGTCATTATGCCTATTTGAAGATTCATCGAAGAATAGAGCCAAAGATGGAAGATTCATATATGTCGAAGAACTCGAGTCTATTAAACAAAAGATTATAAGACGAGTTGGAATTATTCACCGACACTTCTCAAATTCAAGTCGGAAACGTTTATTTAAAGAAGCGTGAAGACTAAAGAAGAAAGAAGAAAAAGGAGCCCAAACCAAAGCCCAAGCACAAGCCCACCACCACAAGACACGCCTATATATATGGCCTTACTTCACAAATTTGAACACTTAGTTCTTTTAGGTAGTTTTTAGTTTTCTCTCTCTAGTTTTAGAGAGAGAAAGTTCTAAACTTTCAATCACTAAAAACTTCTTCTTTTTCAAGATCAAAACTTTGTATTATTTTTCATTAATCAAGTTCAAGTTTTTAGCTTTTAATCTTTAATCTCATCCTTCCTTTCTTTGATTTTGATTGATTTTGGTACAAATTTTGTATGATCCGTGTTGTTCATCAATGATTTGTGCTCAAAAAGTTGATTTCTTTTTATATTTCCTTATGTTTATACACAAATAAGCTTTAAGATCCTTGTTCTTTTTGGCTTATTTGTTGATTTAGCTTATTTACTTTTTAAAGTTTTTAATAAAAGTTTATCTTTTTACTGATGCGTTTTTTTTAAGCTTGTTTATTTAAAGTTATAAAAGTTGTTTTTAGTGCTTATTTGATCAGCTTATTATTAGATTCGAGTTAGTTTTGGGTTTTAGCTTATTCCAATAGCTTATTACCTTTGCTTTTCATTCGAATTTGCTCCATTTTCGGAAAGGGTAACTCCATTTTCCGACCTTGTATTCCGACCAAGACACACCCCCTTATTCCGATCTACAGATCGGAAAAGGGTTTTAATTTTCCGACTTGTGGCATTTTAACATTCCGACGGTAAGTATTTTCACATTCCGATTGTGCAGTTCGCCATATTCCGATCAGCAACAATTTGTGTTATTCCGATTGGGCCTCTTATCAACATTCCGATTGTGCTTCTTTGGCAACATTCCGATCTTACTCAGTTTTCCTCATATTCCGATCACTAGTCTCCTCCCATATTCCGATCATTAGATTGGAATACATTCCGATTACACCTCTTTTTGGGTTATTCCGATTTACTTGTTTTGCTTTGTTCCGTTCTTACTTTCTCTTAGTACTTTTCAATTAAGTTCACATTTTTACAAAGTTTTTCAAGGGTTACTTTTTATTAAGTGTTCATTTATCTTCCTCATATAATCGTTAAGTTCCCAATCATTTATTTTTTTAAACTCGTCTTTTCACTTTAATCATTCAAAGCTTTAAAGTTTACTCTTCAAATACTTTATTAATTGTTATTAGATTAAAATAGATAAACAATCCATCACCTTTTCATTAACCAAGAACAAATCATTCCACTTAGAGCCGAGATCAATTCGAGGAGATACCGAGAACTTTAACAAGAACCTATACAAAACCCATGTATCAGCAGGTGGTGTTAGCATTATACCATTGGATACAGAATTGCTTATGGATCATTGGGAAATCATTTGAGCATGTTTTTATTTATGGATGATGGTTGGAATTTTCTATTCCTATCTTGACATAAATTTTTATGTTCATGCATATTTTTGGCAACCTATGTATCACAGTTTAATGGGAGGTTTTAGGAATCTTTAGGACTTTTGGGTATCCTTATGATACTCTTATCACAATTCTAGATTGTGTCCACAGGTGAGTATGAGTTAGTTTTACTAAATCATGAGGCACTGTAGCATGCAAAGTTGATATACTATGCATGCTGCCAAGACATTTTTGGCCTAGAATTGGTTGTGGTATGTTGGGAGACTTGGGAATGATTTTATCATGGGTTTTACCTGGGAGTAACAAGGATTTTTATGAGGTAACTTAGTTGCTAAGTTTGGTTAGCAAGGGACACTAGAGGACTGTTATGTCTATCTTGCATAAGCAAGTGTGCATAACTGGACAGTGCTTGCCGTCCTATAATAATTATCAACTTACAGGTTATCTTCTCTAGGATAAATTACTTTGTTAAGGTCATTTTTCATTTTTATACATTTTTATTTTTGGACGCTAACAAGTATTTTTCATCAAGCGTTGTTATGACCAATTTAGACGCTGACATGGCTTTGGCAAACGTTGACAAGAATATAGCCGTTGGGCGTTGATGGGTTATTTTTGACCGTTGACACTCAATGGGACCTACCCAGTTGTTACTTTTTGACGAATTTTTGGGCCGTAATTTTGGGAGTAGATAACTTTCATTTAATGCATGAGATAAACTTATTTGTTTTCAATATTTTCATGATTGTATTTTTGAAAATAGTTGCCTAATTTTTGACGAATCACATGCATTTTTCTCTCCTATATATTTGGTTCCTATTTTAAACAGGGTACCTATCATTCTTGTCTAACAATATTTTCTCCTATAATTTCATCTTTATCAATCATTCAAACAACTTTCAACAATGGCACCAAAATTTAAACCAAGTGATTTGGAATTGGGATTCAGGAGTCAACACAACATGATAGCATATTTGGACGCTGATGATACTCTGTTTCCCCAATACACACAAATGGTGGCGTATTTGAATGCATCTCCAATTAGGTATGCTCTTTCTCATGCTCCACTCATTCCTGTCACACATATTAAGCAGTTTTGGAACAATGTTAGTTCCTCAACAGTTAATAGAGTGACTACATTATCATCTATTGTTCATGGGCGCACATGGGTGGTTACTGAAGCTTTGGTTCGCCAAGCTTTGCATCTTGATGATGCAAATGGTATAACTACTCTCCCCATTAATGCAATAGAACAAGGACTAAGGGCTTTGGGTTATCCTTTCCCTGATGAGGGAACTTTAAATAAATATCATAAACAGGAGTTTCCCCCAGCCTGGAAGTACCTAATACATGTCCTCTTGCAATGTTTGAGTCCTAGGTGTACTGCACACAATGAGATCAATAGATCCATTGCTAGTGCTATTGTGTGCATTGCTACTGGGCAAAAGTTTAATTATTCTAAAATGATTTTTGAGGGCATGTGTAAAAATAAAGGGAATAAAATGACTTTAGCTTATCCCAGATTTTTACAAATGGTTTTTGATGTCTAAAATTACTGCACAAGGGATCATGATGATTTTTATGAGATCCCTGTGCAAAAGAAAGCTATTTTTACAAAGATGAACTCACCCCCCCCCCCCACCGTGAATTACCACTCACCCCAGCTATGATTGCTGTCATTGAAGCAGCACAAACCCAACCAGACCCTCAACCACAACTTGACCCAATCCCTGAACCTTTACCTTCACCACAACATATGCAAATTGACCAAGAACCCTTTGACGCTGACGCTTTAAATGTTGGCGTTGACAGGAGTAATCTAAACGTTGACACCATTCTCATACAGACCCAAACACCCCTTAACCAACCCACATCCACCCAATCAACATCCTCTTCTCCCCCAACACAATATAGGTTGCAAAAACGCCAAAGGACTACTGGAGTGTTCTCCTCTAGTGGTCCTAGCCATGTAGCAGAGGGAACCACCACCACAAATGTGGTTGGTGCTATAGATGAGGCTGGGACTATTGGTTCTGGCTTAGATGCTGGCGAAGGCAGTCCTAACATCTTTAAGACCTCATCCATGCCCCATGAGTCTGACTTGGGAGGTCAAATACCCATTTTAGAGGAGGGCAGATTGGAACCAATGACATTGATGGAATTGACGGCTGTCTGCATTAGCTTGCACAAGCAAAATGCAGACTTGGTACATATTGTCAGTACACAAGGCCTTGAACTCAAGCAATTGAGGGAGAGGATTGTTATTTTGGAGAATGCTAGCACAAGGCGTGGGATGGAGGACTCTTCCAAAGGGGAGGAAGAACAGGTTAATGTGAGTGACAAGAGCTCACATGATGGTGAATCTTTGGGTATTGTTGAGGCCCTAACTAGTTTGAAGAAACAGACAGGTTTTGATACATCTCTAGTCTCTCCTACAAACTTAAACAAGTCATTTACAGCCATGTTGGAAGAAATTACAAGAGGCGCTGAGACAGGTACTTTGGGCGTTGACAAGAGTGGCTTGAACACTGACATGAGCAATTTGGGCGCTGACACAAGCAAATTGAGCGTTGATAGACCTGCAGATGAGGTTGATGTATTCCAGTCATCATCCATTATCAAAGAAGTTTCTTCACAGGTATTACCATCTACCTTACCCATAATTGATCCATTAGATAAGGGTAAGGGTATTATGGTAGAAGTAGATGTTCCAAAGAATGCAGCACAGATTGAGTTTGATAGAAGGTTGGCTGCACAAATTATGGAACAAGAAAGAAAGAAGGTTGGTGAATCACCATTTGTTGTCACTTCAGAGGAACACGAAGGAAGTGATGAAGCTAATTTAGATTCAAGTGTGATGATCATTGATGATCTAGAAAGACTTGAGTATGGTGATGATTTGGCAAGAGAGAAGTTGAATGAGTTGAAATTGCAAATAGATTTTGATATGCCAGAAGTTGTTCAGATGTACCATGCTTGGGAGAATAGTAATATGGAAAATCTAGATTTGACACTTTTAGATCAGATTTGGGGATTGGAAATTCTTCTAAGAGTTCAAAATGATTGCAAGGTGATTCTGGAACATAAGGCTAGCAATGTTCTCTCATTATTGAGAAGGGATAGAAGGGAGCTTTACTATAAGTTACTCAGGTGTCATGGAACAGGATGGACTTACAAGAAATTGTTGGGTTTGTCTTTTGAAGAACTAGAGTACAAGGCTTATCCCATTTGGGCTAGAGTGCAGGAAGAGAACACTCTAAGACTTCTTTCTGATGAAAGGAAAGAAGAGCTTGCAGAAGATATGGAGCTTAAGAAGGCAATGATTGTTCCCAGACCTATGAAGAAGGGAGTCCCCCTTGAGTTTCCTAAAGATATGGATAGATTGTATCCAAGTGAAGCTGTTATAAGAAGGAGCATCAAGCTCTCACCATTGGAAGCTTCAGATATGGTGCAAGTGTTACCTCTTGATTCCAGAAACCCTATTATAAGCTATGAAGAAGATGAATGTGGGTTTTGGAAGATTGGCAGGTATGGGAAAGAGGTTCACACTTTTACCACTCTTATATCTTTGTTTGCAAGTTTTGATAGAGAAGACTTGGTAGACCTTTGGAGGTTGTTAGAAGCCAAGTATGAGACTGAAGCTCCTACTTCAGTCAATGCAATAAAGTTGTGGTCAACATTCAATAAAATGTGTGGACCAACAGAAGAAGATCCTGCTGTTTGGAAGGATCTTGAAGATGATCTCAATGGTCTTCAATGGCGTTTGTATTCAGCTGCTGGTGTTTATTATTTAAGTTCTATAAAGTTTGTTGAGTATCTTCTTGTAGATGCTCAGTATTCCATGTCCAAAGAAGTTTTGGAGAAGATGAAGGCAACTCAGCTGGAGATTGATTATTCAAGTAATGTGGCCAAAGATTTAATCAGATATATTTATTACCAATATGATAAGTGTTGTAAGATTCCTCCTAGTTCTTAATGTTTATTCAAAAACTTGATCACTAGAGTAGATATCAAGTTTAGGGGAGGATTGTTGGGAATAAAATATAGCCAGTTCACTTGAGCGCTGACAAGAGGAAAACAAGCGTTGATAGGAAGAAAACAAACGCTGACAGACCAAGCGTTGACAAGAAGAAGTCAAGCGTTGATACATTGAAGACAAGCACTAATGGGAAGATTTAGTCTACGCGTATATTGTTTTAGTTTGTTTCTAGTAAAGATAAGTTCAACATTGTATTTTCTATAATTATCTTTACCTAAAATAGTTGATACGTAGACTTTTGTACAAGGCTTCTTATGTCTATAAAAGAAGACCTTTAGGTTATTGTTCAATATAAGTTTTCATACGTTAAACACTTTCATTGTAAGCAAGTGTGTTATCATCAATCAAAGTGAAAGTTTGTTTACATCTTTGTGTTCTTGTTTAAGTGTTAATTCCGCATAACACTTAGATTATTATATACATATACAAAGGTTTCTCTAAGTGTATAACTTGATCTAATCTCGTATACATAAAGCTAAATCGATCTAAGTTTGGGATCAACATTTCTAATTATTATTGAAACTTACCAATCAACGCAATTCTATGTAACTTAGATCTCAAAACAATTCCTAATCTTAATATGATTTAGTCCATATTATTTTCTTTAAAAAAATTACCCTTTGTTTACTGCAATACATGTATTCGCATAAACAATTAGACAAACAAAAAAAACTAAATCATAAACACATAATAACAATTTATATGCACAATAAATAAATTAATTAGCCACATGCAAACGATTTATTCAATAAATTCATCAAATCAAGGTTTTTATATTCATATAAAAGTCTTCCCTAATTTTAGATTTATTGAATCAAATAAAACAAGTATCACATACGTAACAATTACCACATAAAATCATACAGTCCATGAAAAACATGCATGTTCATCATGGATCCACCCAAATCACTTAAAAATTAAATCTCTACGGATCATAACCTTAATTTACGTGTCATAACAATTAATCATGCAATTATCTAAAGATCATAAAAACATGCAATTTTAGGGTTTCAAATTTATTTTTATAAATCGACTAGAAAACGATCGAAACAAAAACCTATTTTTTTTAAAACGCTTGAAAACATGTAGTTTTAATTCAAAACAATTATTAGTTAAAAAACCTTTAGATCTCGATAATTATAACATGTTAAAACGGCTCTCGATGCCGTTGTTGGTTTACGAAGTTCATAACAATTATAATAACATAATCAAAGATCAAAGCACGTAATAGTGAAAGCGATTTAACAAGATCATAATAATAACACATTCATAATTAATCAATTAGGGTTACATACTTTTTAGCTATACGATTCCAACAAGCAAAACGAATCTCCAATTAGGGTTTATGAGGATTAATGACTAACCCCTTACCGTTTTGTTAATTGATCTAAGATATAATCTATAATGAGATTATATTAGGTTTTTGTACACACGTATAATAACGAGTTAACCGTAATACTAGTACGTATAAAACGAGCTTAAACTTATAGTGGAAAATCAACCCAACAAACATAGAGAGGGGCTAAGACTCGATTCAAGAAACCAAACGAATCCCCTTAGGGGTGTTCGTCCGATCGCAAAGAGAGAAATGAAGAAGAGATTTTGGGGTTTAAGAATTACGAGGCACCTTATGTGTTAATATAGGGTACCAAAACTTGGAGCCCAAGATAAATCAAATATTAGGCAAGAAAATCTTTTCTTCCTTTTCTCTCTTGTCCACCGATCGGAATCCCATTTGGGGTGTTCCGGGTCCTTCTTTTCCTCTTCTTTAATATTCCACGTTAACTGTTAGTTCTTAACTATTAAAACTTAACGAACTGTTAAATATTTAAAGCTCGGTTTAATTAATACACATATAAATATATTGTTTAATGAATTAATATTTTACGTATTGTGTGCAATCCCGTAATCCAAAGTTCGATCATAACACATGACTATTAAATTTTACGTCCATAAAACTTATATGTACATGTCTTGATAGACAATATATCTACAACAATGAACGATTATGCGTATTTCCATGTATGTGTATCTTATTTATATGTATTAGACTATAAAAATTTGTGTTAAAAATGATTAGGTTTAGATTGACAAAAGATAACAATAATTTTACGTAAAACAAGTTTGTTAACATTTATTTGTCGCATCCAAATATAAACGGTCTTTAAAACGAGAAAAAAATCAAAACCGACCAAAAACTAAAAAAATCGAACCGTTTAAAACCGAACGTTTTTTATTTTTGATTTTATGAAAAACCGAATATTTTGGTTTGATTTCAGTTTTAGTCAAAAATTGACTCAAACTCAACCGTGCACTTTATAGCATGACTCGAGTATTTTCACTAAAACAAATTCTTTTTAGATGAAAAGTTGGGACCAGTCACTTAATTAGCTCCTCTTTGAATTATGTTATTCTTGTTTGATGCTTTTACATATATAAATACGTACCTATTTTTGGTGCAGTGCATGTGGCGACGATACTAGTGCTCTTATAATAAGTACTCGTAATAAACTGGAGTCATCAAAAGTGACTTTTGAATCTCAGCAGTCAACCAGGCGTGAAGTACTCCAGATCTGATTCCTGATCAGCCTTCAAACTTCCATCAACGAACAACACATCAAGTAGGTTTTTTCTTTAACGGTTTCAATTATTATTTTTTCATTAAAGTTCTATTAAAACTGTATAAAAGTTACAAACCCACCAAGTTTTCATATCTTCTCTCTCTATAGGTGCACATATCATTCAAGTTTTACTGATTTATTGCTTATTTTAACTGTTTATATGTTTATGAAATGCCCATTTTTTAGTTCTTTAATTTCAAGGACAAGACATGCAAACGTGCTCATTTTCTTTTCTAAATAGAAAGCTTTTCTGTTTTAGAATTCGCCATATATAGGTGAAACAACTTCCTCTTTATTTTGTTTGGAAAATATATTCGAACACCTATGCCACGGAAAATTTACAAAGTAACGGATAGAGGATTGTTAGATCGCTCTATCCAATTACGAGAATACTTTTTCTTCCAACTAAAATGCCAATTAGTAGAGAGAAATTTGATATCGTTTGATGGGAAACGATACTTGATTTCTTTAACACCACAGCCATCAGTCTAACACCCACAAGGTGGTGTAATTGCATACTTCAGTTTTAATTTACATATATGGGCATAAGTTTTTTAAATTGCATTGTATTTTTTAACTAATAATTTGGAAGGAGGGCAAACCTCGCAAATCTTATTATTCACAAAAAATTTTGCACACCTAGTGATGGAATTGCGAGCTACCAAACTGCTCTAACCCGCGCCAAAAAGAACTGAAAACTAATAGATACCCGGGGATTGAATGGGCCTCTCTGTCATATCTACCCCAAACACTATCGAGAAGTGCTCTAAGGCTGGTGGGAGTCGAAGGAAAGCCACGAGCGACTTACCTAAAGTCGCGCGTACCCCTATTCCCCCCCTTTTAGTCGCACGCGAGGTTTTCCCAAAAAAAAAAAAAACGGTTTGTTATTGTGGGACCCTCTTCTATATTTTTTTTAATCTCTCTTTTCTTCTTTAAATAATAAATTTTACCACACATAGTTTTATTATTTTCATACACAACTTTTTGTATTTTCAAACCCAATTTCTAAATCAAACATGGCATGCTCTTTTCCACACACTAATGACGAGATTAAGGCTTTGCTTCAGAAACAAATAAATCAACAACAACGTCACCGGGATGCGCTTAAGTGGTTAGCTGAAGATTTCGATGCCGCGTACGAAGCTAATACGACACTGCGCACGACATGTGAGAAATGTCGTGATCTTTCCCCACAGAAACGTCATTTAATCGGCACGTATCTAAGTAATCAATCTGATACCGATTTCAACATCTGCCGATCTTTGTTTAAAAAGTCGGCAAAATTGAAGGCTCGAATTAAGAAAAATACTGAATGGCTGAAAAACTTGGGTTCTTTATCTCAAACTCATATCGGTTCTTCATCCCGATCTCAAACAACTCATATCGGTTCTTCATCCCGATCTCAAACAACTCATATCGATTCTTGGTCACAACAACATCGACGCCGAAATGTGTCTCCCGATCTACCCTTTCCAATTGAAAACGACTCAGATGGCAGAATGACTGACAATGAGGTGTATCAACTATACCAAGATCAAAAAGTGTTGAGAGCAACTCTGGAAGAAGAAGAAAGGGAACGAAGGGAGCTGGAGACACAAATTATGGCGGAAGAAAATGAAGAAGAAACAATGCGTTGGGAGTTACCTGATCAGTTTTCGGATTCGGATCCGAGAACTGACTAATCGTATTATATTTATGTTTTTTTTAAATGTTGTTTTTAAATTTCTTATGTATCGTCTGTGTTTTAATTTTCTATGTACCCGTGTTTTAATAAAATGTATGAATAAAAAATATTTAATAAAAAAGTGGGGGTAATGTGGAGTGAGTTTGGATGAGTTGGGTGAGTGTCATTACCTCCTGTAGAAAGTTTAGATAAATTTAATAAAAAGCTAATGTGACGCTTAAATGTCGATGAATGACTTTTGTACCACTCCCACCAGCATAAGTAAACAAACATAACATATTAGTAATAGCCAAAATAAAGTTAAACAAACACAATGGCACTGTCTGATAACTCTTAACTCTCTAGGTTTTGATCTAATGTTGGTCATGCCTCATCTCATTCTCTTCATACTTCCACACTCGAGCTATCCAGTCTTCAATCTTCATTTTCATGTGATTTGGATTTGAGATGAGTCTTCTAGATTCCTCGGGAAATTCCCATATTTAACAAATTTTGTAATCGTCAATGGTTTTAGTTTTAGTTAGGCTCATAAACTGGCGGAACGCATGAATATGAAGTTATCATCTCATTCTACTTTAAATACTTTGATATTATTTATATAACCTATTTACCAATATATCCATAGTTCAAACAATTCATCTTTGTATATGAAATATTGCTGGTGTTAAACCGCTGTTAGACAACTTCAACCCATTTTTTATAATCATATGGGCAAAATAGACTGGTTCGCCATACTTGAACTTCAAAATGTTGACCCATGAATGCAATTTTAATCTTTTTTCTACTTCTACTAAGATCCCTTTTGGATTACACCACCAATTAACTCAAAAACCTACATTTAGAGATCCTACTATTTGTGCACACAAATATTAGGCCTGGACATCCTCTAACACTCGATTTAGGAGATTTTGACGCATTTTTGTTCCCCAATAATGTTTGAAGTCTTATGAATAGTCGTTATTGTGTTGAATATGATAACACTCCACATTTCTAGAACGAGGTTTAGGAGAGTATATGTACAGTAAATTGCGTTGTGGGGACTTTTAATTAACTTCATAAACCTGTTTCCATGTTCATTAATTTACAAGTACATCCGGATTCTTGAAATACTGTTTGAGATTTAATATGGTCATTTATTGAATAGGTACATTAAAAAATAATGGACTTTTTCATGACGGAGTTCGAAGAACTTGAAATCAAACTGGAAGAGATCAAATCAGCCACCGACAACTTTAATGACAACAAAGTTATTGGACATGGTGGGTTTGGGAAGGTATATGCAGGAGAAGTGACTCACTCCAAGGGCCGAAGCATGGTTGCTTTTAAGCGTTTAGATCGTAAGTATGGGCAAGGAGACCCTGAGTTCTTTAAAGAAATCAGGATGCTTTTTTGTTACAGGCATGAAAATCTCATATCTCTATTAGGATTTTGTAACCAATGTGATGAAATGATTCTTGTGTATGAGTATGCGTCTCGTGGAAGTCTCGATCGTATTTTAAATGATACTGCTCTCACGTGGACACAACGAATCAAAATATGCCTTGATGCTGCAAAGGGACTAAGCTTCCTTCATGATCCTAACGGGACACACCAAAGAGTACTTCATTGTGATATTAAAAGTGCCAATATCCTACTCGATGAGAATTTGAATGCTAAAGTTTCTGACTTTGGGTTGTCGAAAATAAGTCCTGCTAATCAGCTACACACATTTCTTCTCACCAACACCGTAGGTACCATTGGTTATTGTGATCCTCTCTATATGGATACATACTCACTAACGAAAGAGTCGGATGTGTACTCTTTTGGGGTAGTTTTATTTGAAGTGTTGTGCGGGAGATTATGCTTTGAAAATAACAATGGTCAAATTAAGGTTTTCGTGTCTATGTGGAAACAAAGCTATGAAGAAAAGAAATTAGACGAGGTTGTTCTTGAATGTCTAAAGCAACAAATTGATTCTGACTCCTTACAAATATTTTCAGATGTTGCATATTGTTGTTTGAAGAAATCTTGTAAAGAACGGCCATCGATGGCCGATGTTGTAATAAAACTAGAGATTGCACTTGAATCTCAAGAGCTTCACGATCTCAAACAGCAAGATAAGTATGAAGAAATGATTAAGCATATACACATCTGTAAAGGAATTGAAAGCACTTCTCTTCAAAGGGTTCCTCATTAACGGGGGAAAACGGTAATAACCTAGGCTGCTTTTTGGAAAATTTTAATACAAATAAAAAAAATTCTCTGTTTAGTTTCCATTTACATTAGTATGATATTGTTCATTTTTTACAGCCTTATCATATTAACCACCTTTAATGCATTGGATAATTCTATATGCTGCGAAAATTGATATTCATCTCCAAAACTTCTGTAAATGGACATGAGTTAAAAGCTGAAGCTGTGAAAATGTACAGTCTTGCTTCAAACGTGTTATGCCAACAAATTAAACTATAAAAATATTAACATAGACATCCTTTCCAACAATGGTGTCTGATATCTAACTATTTTAAATAATGGAAATGTAGATGTTTTCTATAAACGCTAACGGACAACACTGTGAAAGGGTATACATTGAAGGTTGTCTGATTCCAAATGAAATAAAGGCTTGCAGTTTAAAGAATCCATCTCACTTAGATTCAAGGTGAATTATCATCCTCTTCCTACTTATCCTTATATTTTTATATGGTTTTTAATGTGTCAATCTTGTTGCTGCTTTTTGCAGATTTCCAGGGGGCCTCTATTACTCATATGAAAAGGAATTCAAAGCATGTGCCAGAGCTCAATTCTTGTCCCCACTAACTGAATACACAATGAACCTTGTCTTCAGGTATGAATACGAATGGGAAATCAAGAAATATACATTCATCAGATACAAATTAGATGGAGAGACAAAAATTTCAATAGCGCACAACAAAGATAAGAGGGAAGATGGTTGGTTAATGGCTCAGTTATATAAGTTTACTAGCAAAGAAAGAATTGAAGATCTTGAAATCGAGTTTCAAGAATGTCAGTTAAAGTTGAAGGTAGCAGGCATCGAGTTTCACCCTGTTGAGGAAAACGTAAGCTGATATATACTGGATTTATACTTTATTCATTCACAACAATTTTCTATTATTGGTAGTTGTTGGATAATTCAGACGAACAAACAAATACGAACACACGAAGCGGAAGCTTTTATTAGATACCAAGTTACAATCCGAAAGCTAAAAAAAAAAAACTAAAACAATTAATCCCTATTTATAGGCAAAAACAAACTTGTTGGACAAGCTAAACAAATTTACTAAACAAATTAAACCCTAAAGTTTAACTCACTTTCCAACAATCGTGAGTTCAACTTCATACGAAACTTCAAAACAAACGAATCTAATCTTCAAATTCTAATATCCGAATACCAAATTACAAACGGCCTTTGAGAGTTTAAGTCACTTTTCCAAGAGTAGTTCTAGACTTCTAGTATATATTAACCAGAAGCATATTTTAGGTGAAAGATAACCACAACCGCTCACATGTTCTGAATATGTGTATTTCGTATGTAGGTGGAACCTGATCAAGTGTTAGAGAACCGAGAGATACTTATGGCTGCACCACATCCTCTGGTCTATAGATCTTTTGAGGAGCTGAAAGTGCTTCTCTATAAAGGGCTCCACCTTAACGGGTACAATACGGTAATTGGTTGCTGCTAGCTAAGCTGCTACGCTAGCTAGATTTCTTTTGTTATACTTTGAGGAAGACGATATCTTCTATCTGCAAAACTAATTGCAACTTAATTATTTTATAAATGAACAGTGGTTTTCAGCAAATAAAAATGGAGAACACTCGGAAATGATATCAATAGCAGATTGTTTGATTATAAATGATCCAAATGAAGATTACACTTCTCGATATGGGTCTCATCACATGTCAAGGTGAATTTTTCCCGTCCCTAATGTTCCTAGATATTTATATTCAGTTTATTTTTTAAGTATCATTCTTTGCTTCTTATTTGACCATGCAGATTTCCTGCGGGATTATATCAAACAAAAGGGAAAGGATTTAAAACACACGTCAAAACTCAATTCTTGTCCCCACTTATTGTTCGGAATTCACAGGTCTTGATCGTGGGTGGTTTTCCAGGATCGCATACTTGATCAAACTACATCATGAATGTCAACATAAAAGAAATAAAAAGGAACAAAGGGATTGGATTGATCCCATAATAGAACTGATATTATATAATACGAATGTGACACTTTTGTTTACAGGATTCCTAATCTATATATACAATATGAAACGGTATGTTGTGAAGAGTTGGGATGGTTAAACAGAACCAACAAACGTGTCCTTTATACATAACCGTTTATAACTAACCTAACTCATAATCGGGCCTGGGCCAAGAAGTGCAGCCCTTTACATACTTAACTTACAGAAACACATAAACTACATACAGTAACAAAGATTAAATGGATTAAAACTTCCAACATATTCCCCCTTAATCTAATTAATCTTTGTACTCTTCCAATCTTCTTGTCCAATCTTACTTGCTCCAATCCATGCGTACTCCATGCTTACTTCGAAACAAAAGTTTCACTTTCTTGGATCTTTGTAACAAAACCGGGTTCTTTCTTTTCCTTTCTTGAATCGTCATGGTTCCTTGCTGTTTGGGCTACTACCAGGCAATCTTACAGTCTAGGCTACGACCTAGTTTTATTTGGGCTACAACCCAATAATCTTGCTGTGAACCAAAAGTTTTCCTTGCCTCCTTATCTTCCTTCAGATCTAATGATCTTCACATGGCTGTTGTTGTTTCTTTCTCTTACAGGTTTCTTGAATGATGATCGAAACATGATTATTGTGTTGTTTGATCCCTCGCGCTCTGATACCATGTTCGGAATTCACAGGTCTTGATCGTGGGTGGTTTTCCAGGATCGCACACTTGATCAAACTACATCATGAATGTCAACATAAAAGAAATAAAAAAGAACAAAGGGATTGGATTGATCCCATAATAGAACTGATATTATATAATACGAATGTGACACTTTTGTTTACAGGATTCCTAATCTATATATACAATATGAAACGGTATGTTGTGAAGAGTTGTGAAGAGTTGTGATGGTTAAACAGAACCAACAAACGTGTCCTTTATACATAACCGTTTATAACTAACCTAACTCATAATCGGGCCTGGGCCAAGAAGTGCAGCCCTTTACATACTTAACTTACAGAAACACATAAACCTACATACAGTAACAAAGATTAAATGGATTAAAACTTCCAACACTTATTACATACACCTTGAACCTGGTCTTTTACTATAGTGACCGTTCGGGTAGGGAGCACAGCTACATAGGCCTCAAATACAAATTAGAAGGAGAGATTAATACTTCTATCGTGTACCTGGCAAATCCAAGAGAAGATGGATTGGCTATAGCTGAATTGTACGAATTCACTAGCAACGGGAGAATTATTGATCTTGAAATTGTCGTTGATGATCATGAGGACTATATCGAAGTAGAAGGCATCATGTTTCAGCCCCTGGAAGTAGTAAGTTGATTAATACTGGCTTATTTATCTTAGTCGTTTTTAATGATGGCTTAAGTAGCTATAACATTCTTGCAAGACATGCCAACTAATGATAGACTGCTAAAAGTATTGATTCACTATATAGCTACCACGTGGCAAGTGTGAAAGATGCAAAATGAGTTTTACTTAATCTGCCCACAGCTTGCTTTAGATCCTTTTAAATTGGGGAGGGGGTGAAAATGTTATGTTAAATGTGGGTGCATTTGGTATGGGGAATGAGGGAATGGTCCTCATATACGTAGAAAAATAGAAAAAGATGTTCTGTATAAATATATGGGAATAAAATAATGGAATGTATTGATGGATTCATTGATGAGTTCGTTAGGTGACTTTGTAAATGATTTTACCCCTACCTCACATCTTCGATTTTACACTCATTATAAACAATGTTAAGCTAGTATTTTTTCAATAATATGAAACGTATTCCCAAAACTATATGAACTTACCAATTAACATTCTATATCTGGGATTACTTACTTTCATTCCAGGCAATCTTCAAACCAATACCAATGCTTAATGTTAATATATGTATATATTTTATAGGCTGAACATGATCACGTGTTAGAGGATGATAGTTTGCACTGGACAGGCAAGAAGGATCATTACCCGAATCTATTAAAATGTTTCCACATTGATAGAGGCCAAGAGGTATTTGTCATATTGGTACCTACATATAAACTTTTAACATTTGGTACTGACATATAATTTGTATTTATTGATTGATAGTGGTTTTCTGTTGATAAAAATGGGAAAAAATGTCAAATGATGTCAGCCAGAGCAGTCTGCTCGGTGAAAAACAAGTATTGTGCCTGGGAGGTGTCTCCTGAATCAAGGTTCTTTCTCAACTCTTTTTTTCTTTATGCAGAACTTTGTATCTTTTGACGACTAGCTAGGCAACTGCCTATGAATTTGGGTAACCATTTCAAAAATTAGTTCATGTACGTCATGAGCATTAACGTACATTCGTGATAAAATTAAAAAATATTTTTATGTAAATTTCTCTCGCTCACGTGTAAAAAGATTTCAAAGTCATAGTGTAGATTAGTGATTATTTTATTTATCAAAAATGATCAGTAACAATTCCATATATTTGATTTTTACCTTTAAAATAAAGTAAAAGTTACTGTATACGTAGTAAACATATCTAGTAAGTAGTAACGTATCAAACAGTTCAAACTGGACCCCTAAAAGCGAATGTTTTGAAACCGGGTTTTTAATTGACTCGTTCGAGCAATCGGATCACGGTTTAACCTGTTTTTCATTCAAAACCGGCTTCCGGTCACCTGACTGGTTCATAATTCAACCGGCCGAGTCAACCCGAGTTTTTAAACATCGAGGAAAAGGTATACTTTCAGTTTGTTTGGAAAGGACTAAAATATGATAAGAAAAAAACGTCTACCAAGTGCCATGTAGGGTTAGTGATGTACAAAAAACCGACGGTTCGAATATAATAGGTTCGAGACGGATTTTTGGAATCGTGTGGGAAAGCGGTTATCAAAAACCGGTTACAAACCCTTTTTATTCCGTCACAACCCGTTTAAAAGCTGGTTATCAGCTGCTCGAGTTTTCCGCCCACAAAACCAAACCGAACCGGCTTTTGGTCAAAACTGGTTTCCACCCTTTAGAGTAAAACCCGGTCCAGTTTTCAAACCCGGTTTTGTACACCTCTATGTACGGTTGCTATACTCCAACAGTCAAAAATTAGTGGTGATAGGCATAATTTGGAAATTTATGCATAATCTGGAAATAATGTTCTCCCACGAAAACAATTTTAAGTTTTCTATTTTTTTGTTTATGCAGATTTGGAAGAGTGCTTGTCATAACCGGTGGTTACGAATTTGAAATTGTTTGCAAGATCAAATCCCAAATAGTATCACCTCAAACAACATATGCAAGTTACCTTCTCTACAAGTTACCGAAAGACCAATCTATATTTGAGGATCCTGTGGAAGTGAATAGTAAAACTACTTAATTGGAATGATGATTATTGGTATATCTATTTAGTAAACCCTGCAAACACCCCATTTATTGGACAAAAGCCTGATGAAAGTACCCACAACGCGTCAAATAGAGTTAAGCTGAACGCGGTATCACATCGGAGGAGTGATGGTTGGATGGAAGTGAAAATATGGGAGTTTAAAGTGTGGATTACTACCAAAGTGATTTCTATGCATCTTAATTTAAAGCATCCTCGTCATGAGAATCTCTCCGGACTTACTTTAGGCGGCATTGAGCTTAGACCCATGTAATTTACTTGAAACTTTATTTGGCGGTTGGTATCAGTATAAAAACACAATTAAATTGTTTTATATTATAATCGTAAAATATTAGGCTAGGCACAACGCTAACTAGGTCGCGACTTAGTTTTTTCAGTTTTTTTTCTTCGGCGACTTAGTGCGACCTATTTCCCACAACCTGACGACCTAGTGCGACCTAGTTGAAAAAGAAAAAGATTTTTTAAACACAATATATTTCATAAAAAAACATTATATTTTTTTTTAAAAAACATTACACAATTATTCCAATTTAAAAAACATTACAATAAACGTAAAACATTAAACATTAAAACTAATTTATTGATTGCGATTCTTCCAAATGTGTTCCACTAGATCGGCTTTTAGGTTGAGATGTAGATGTAGTCGATTATTTGCTGAGTAATTTGTAGACTTTCTTCATGCGTATTCACCGGATCGTTATCAGCATATTCTTCTAGTTGATGATAAATGGGTGATATTGCCGCCCCCTATGTTTAATTATCATATTATGTAATATGATACACGTGTACATTATGTCCGATAGTCGACGTTTTGATAATCCTCGGGCCAGGAAATCAATCATCTTCCATTTTGTTTTCAATACACCGAAGGCTCGCTCAACATCTTTTCTTGCTGCTTCGTGCTTCGTTTTATACCATCTTCGTTGGGGAGTGATGTAAGCCTCTTCACAAGCTTGCGTAAAAGCCTCTAACTCACTTGTAACTTCCTCTTCGTCGTCGAAAGAGTCGACAAAAAATAATTCATAAGACATTTTAGTTTGGAGGATTGTGTGTTAATTTTGTGTTGAAAAATGATAATAAGATATGGTATTTATAAAAAAAAAGTTTAAATTAAAAAAAAAATTAAAAAAGTTTCCAACGGATACACTAGCCAACGTTCAAATTTTTTCTTTAAATCGAGCGTGTGTAGAGTCGTTTGGGCAGCAATCAAATCACGACCGAAATATTTCGGGAACGTTGTGCTTAGCCTTAGATATCGTAAACACATAGAATCTTATGTTATTTTAGAAAGAAAATTTTAGAAAGTGAGAAAGAGAGAAAATAGATGTTTATTAAAGTATATTACGGAGTAAAAGATAAAGCAGATGTTTATTTATGTAAAATCTTATGTTATTTTAGAATGAAAATTTTAGAAAAAGAGAAAAAGAGAAAGTTGATGTTTATATTAGAAGATGTTAGAGAGAGGAACTAGATGTTTATTTATGTGAAATTAAATGATCAATTCACTTCTTTTAGGCTAGGTACAACGTTGCTTGAATTTTTTGGTTGTCGGTGGGTCGCGACCGATTTGTTACGTTGCGGCGATTCGGTCGTCGGACTCGGTCATCTCCTATTCGATCTTACCCACAATTGAATTGAAACATTCGGTCATGTTTATGTTGTGTTTGTGTGTTTTTATAAAAAAATAACTTTTTTTTTTAAAATTTAACATGTTTTAATTATAAAAACTTTTAAAAAAAATTCCATATTTTAATATATTGAGCTTTGTTTAATTCCTCACAACATATATTAATTTGACAATTTTTGAAGTTAGTTTTGGCTAATCCATTATACCCCTTTTACTTCTAATGTTTTTTAAATTCAAATAATTATGTAATGTTTTTTTTTTTAAAATATAATTATTTTTTATGAAATTTATTGTGTTTAAAAAAAAATAAAAAAATTAACTAGGTCGCCTCGTTATAGCAAGGTCGCACTAGGTCGTAGGAAAGAGAAAACTGAAAAAACTAGGTCGTGACCTAGTTAGCGTTGTGCCTGGCCTTAGGCTTGTGTCAACTGACAACGGTCGACCGACTTTGAACTCGGTCGCCGCGGTGATTGAGTCGACGAATCTCGATCCAACGCACAATCCAGTTGAAAATGAAAAAGTGAAAAAAAATGTTATTTAGTTATGGTTTTTTCACCGTTACATTTAAAAAAGATTTTTTTTTTAATTTAACCATTTTATCCCTATAAAAACCACATTTATACAACCATCTTTCACACACATTAAACTAACACTTCTCCCAATTACAATGTCTTACGTATTATTTTTTGCCTAATCTTCCGATGACGAGGATGAAGTTACGAGTGAGCTTGTGGTATTTACGCAAGCTTGTCAAACGGCTTACGAAGCATCAAACTCTCCAAAACAACGAGCCTACATAAATAGAGATTACAAGGCTGCGCATAATCATCTAGTGGCGGATAATTTTTCTGATGAGGCGCAATATGACGATGAGAGATTCCGTACGCGGTTCCGAATGAATCGAGAACTATTCTTACGAATTGTTCGCGACGTAACCGATAATTATCCTTATTTTCGCAACTCCGTTGATTGTACGAGTTGAGATCGTCTTCTTGCCCATGTGTTATGGTTGCTTATTCTGCTGATTTTCCATCTGCTCCCTTTTCCTCTGATGTTGGTCCACTGGATGACATGTGCCTTATGGATCCTGACTTTGGGATCGATTTGGATTCTCCTATGCGTGTGCTTTCTCTGTCTTTGCCTGACCAGTTTTTTGGTTCAGGTTCTGGCTATGCATCGAGTTTTCGGTCTTTTTTCTTGGAGAGCCAGAGGCTTGTTTGTTGGATCGAATGGAGGCATCTGTGCCTTTAGATTTGTAAGGGAAGAACGTTTTTTTTATTGAAGATGGTGTACTGAACTTCTCGGGTGATCCTGGTGTTTTTTGTGCTCGTGTGCACGGTTTAAAAGTTTTTGGCTTTGGTGACCAACATCCTGCTTTTGTCGCTTCTTCATCTTCGTCTGTTGTGCCTTTTCTTCCCGACTATGTTGCTGGTGCTTTTGGGGATGTTGTCCATTTCCCTCTTGGGGGTCGTTTCTGAGATGCGGCCTTTTCCTGCTAGCTATTGTGCCGAGAAGTCCTTTTTTGTTGTACATATTAGCCCGTGCTTTTGTAATTAGCTTTGTATGGTTTTCACCTTGGTTCATTAGAAAGTCCGTTTAAGCTTCATATTTGTGCACTGTTTGGTACGTGCGGCTTGTATATCCTTTTAGTTATCTTTGGCCGTATGTGGCCTTCATAGGAACTTTGGCAGCCTTTGTTCTGCGCATTGCTTGGTGGGTGCGGCTTGTATATTTGTAAGGATTTTTGGTTACCTTTCCTTTTTTTGCACACTGCTTAACGGGTGTGGCTTTGTACATTTTAAATGTATGTATGCTGTCTTTGTAACAATTATGTTTCCATTGATAGTTTTATTGTTTCAGTGGAATCCCCTAGTACTTGGCTTGCAATGCCTCTTATGTACTCTTTTGGGATCTCTGCTTTGGAGTCCTTAATTGTTCTTTATCACTGAGATAGTTTTTCTGTAGGGGTATCCCCCTAAGACTGGACTTGCAATGCCTCTTATGTGCTTCCTTGAGTTTTTCGCTTGGATTTCTCAATTTATTTTTTATCACGAAGATTGTGTTATGTGCATGTGTCTCACCATGGTGTTATGTGCACGTGTCTTACCATGCTATAATTTATACAAGTAATTAATAGATAATGATTGCCTGAAAAGGAGAAGAATGTGGAGGTAGCTAATCTCCAAATTTTTTTGAAATGTATAAAGGTTGATTACATATTAATTCTTAATGGAAAGATTGCCTTCATGTCAGTGGTTGAGAGTTCATCCGTGACTTACATGTGAGGTCTTATACTTACTAGTATTTCTTGAAAGTAGGTAAGGAGCTAGATATAGCACTTCTTTAAGTTGCGGATATTCCAGGTCCGCGACAATATGTTTCCTTCCTTATCTCTGAGTTTGTATGCTCCGTTTCCGAAGGCTTCTATATCTTCGTATGGTCCTTCCCATTTTGGGCCCAACTTGCCTATATCTTCAGCATGGCTTGTGTCGTTGCTTCTATAAACGAATTCTCCTAGTTGGAATGTTTTACTACGAACTATTGAGTTGTAGTATTTTTTCATCTTTGTCTTGCTTCTTGCCTCTTCGAGCGTGGCTTGTGTTCTTTTTTCTTCTAGGTGGTCGAGGTTTAGCCGGAGCTTTTTTTTGTTTATAGCCTCACCGACTTCCACTGTGCAGAATGTCCGGATTCCTATCTCTGCTGGTATTACAGCTTCTGTGCCATATGTGAGTGAGAATGGGGTTTCTCTGTTGCTTATTTTAGCGCCAGAGGGGCTTAATGCAATCTTAAATGAAGCGGTTGATAAAGGAGTCTTTAGAGGGGTAAAGATCGGCAGGAATAACGTGATATTTTCTCATCTACAATACGCGGGCGATACTATATTTTTTGGAGAATGGAACAAAGATAACGCAAAAGTCCTTATGTACATTGTCAAGTTATTTGAGGAAGTATCTGGCCTTTGTGTTAATTATAATAAGAGTAAGCTATATGGTATTGGAGCGAATGATGTGGAATTGAGGGATATGGTGAGATGGATGAGATGTGGAGTTGGCGAATTTCCATTTACTTATTTGGGGTTGCCAATTGGAGATAATATGAGGAGGATTGGGGCTTGGAATATTGTGGTGGAAAAGGTCAAAAATTGTTTGGCGGAGTGGAAGGCTAAATCAATGTCGTTTGGGGGTCGCTTAACATTGGTTAAATCGTATCTAGGAAGCTTACCATGTTTTTTTCGATGTTTCGTGTGCCTTCGAGTGTGTTAAAACAACTTGAGGGAGTGAGGAAAAATTTCTTTTGGGGTGGGGTGGGGTGGGGGATTGCAAAAGATTACCATTTGTTAAATGGGATAAGTTACTAGCCACACACGGGGATGGGGGTTTAAACATAGGGTCACTTCGAAGGAAAAATCTAGCTCTTTTGGGGAAGTTGTGGTGGAGATTTAAAAGGGAAGGGGGGGGGGGTCATTGTGGGTTAGAATCATAAAAAGTATTCAGAGAGAAAATGGTAGGTTGGGTGACATTAGGGGGTGGGGGTCGGTTAGAAGGGGCGGAGTTTGGTGTGATACCATTAAGGTCGGGGAGGATTTGGTGGGTCTTGGGTTGGATTTCACTTCGTCATTTGTTGGGAGGTCGGGAATGGTAGTGAAATTAGATTTTGGATTGATAGATGGGTGGGAGGGGTTAGGCTTTGTGATAGATTCCTGATATTATATCATTTAGATAGGTATAAGGAGGAAAAGGTGAAGGAAAAAGGGAAATGGGTCGATAATGTGTGGTGTTGGTAATGGGAGTGGGTTAGGAATCTTAAAGGGAGGGTGTGTAAAGACTTGGAAGAATTACTAAGTATGTTGCAAAATGTTGTTATTAAAATTGATTGTAGGGACCGGTGGAGGTGGGCGCTTCAAGAGAACAGTGACTTCACGGTGAAAGAGTTATCAAAGTTGGTGGAAGAAAAGATTCTTAATGTGGGCACCGGAGGCGAAGCAACAATTTGGAACAAATGGGTTCCAAAAAAGGTCAACATATCCGTGTGATGGGTCGTGCAAGGTAGACTCCCGGTTCGAGAAGATTTAGATAAAAGGGGTGTTGATTTGGATTCGTTATTGAGTCCTTCATGCGGTAATATTGTCGAGTCGTGTTCTCATTGCTTGGTTATGTGTAACTTTGCTATGAGTGTGTGGGAGAAAATATTTCGTTGGTGGAAGGTTAGGAACGTTAACGCCTTCTCCATTGTGGAATTTTTTTTGTCTAATGGAAATGTTAGCATCCCTAGCCATTCATCTAAAATGTGGCAAGTAGTGATTTGGTCATCCGGGTACTTCATATGGAAAGAAAGGAATACTCGATTTTTTCAAGGAAAAACATCAAGTCTAAATAATATTATTCAAGACATTCAACTCAAAAGTTTTGAATGGATTGCGAGAAGGTCCGAAAAGAAAAGTGATCTAAATTG
Source organism: Glebionis coronaria (assembly GCA_025667525.1). Classification (NCBI taxonomy): domain Eukaryota; kingdom Viridiplantae; phylum Streptophyta; class Magnoliopsida; order Asterales; family Asteraceae; genus Glebionis; species Glebionis coronaria. Next base: position 241,191,147 of record CM046877.1, read on the forward strand.
GCACAATGGCTTTTTGATCCGGTTAATTGTCGTGTTTGTGGATTCTTAACAGTTTGGGATGGGTAGCATAAGGTTGAGGGTTGCTAAAGTCTGCAAGTGGTTATGTGTTGTGTGTACAAGTTTCATTTGTGCAGGTCTGCAGTGCAAGTTTATTATGTACAGTGACGTTTCTTTGTGGGTACAAAAAGCAGCCTATGTTTTCTTTAGAGATGTATGGTTTAGACACATACACTACCTGACAAAAAAGCATGTTATTTTTGTTTCGTAGTTGTAATTTTGAAAACTCAGAATAAATGACAAAAGAAATGGTCTGAAATGGTCAGCCCCACTTTGTTTCTCTTTCACTCACACAATAACTCATTTTTCTTTCACACTTTCACTTTCTTATTTTTCTTCATCTATTCTCCGGCAACCACACTTTCACTTATACCCGGCTGCATCTCACGCCGATCTCTCTTCTCCCACTATTGAATTTACAAAAGCATTAACTCCGACCAATCCAACTCTATACCGATTAGATCTGACCATTAATGATTAGATCTACAAATATGGTTCAGATCGAACTTTTTTTAACACCATGCCATTCACCACGGTCCAAACTTCAATATCACCGGCAACATACTAAAAACCACCACGTTCACTGCTGAACTTCAACATCATCGGCAACAACCCTCGTCGGTAACAGACGAGCCACCAGAAACATCTTCCACACATCAGGCGGCAGATCTAGAAACATCTCCTAAATATGATATTAAAAGTTTTTTAGAATGATATATTATTTAGTAGTGTAAGATGATGGTGGCTTTAGAGGTTGTGGAGATAATAGATCAGGAGTATTTGTTCCTGAGATAGGAGGATATTGTGACCAGACTGGAAAACACCACAGCAACCTAGCTGACCGGAATCTTTAAAAAAGTATGATGTGAAAAAAAAGTTACTAATATAAAATTAATGTGAAGTGATAGTAAAATGTACTTTCATTCTTTCTCTAATGATTGGTGTGTTAGGATACAAGGTTGAGGGTTTTTTAACCCATCAAGCCTTTCTTTATTTGTCTACTTTTGTCTCGTGGGCCAGGCCTGGTGGTGTGTTTGTCCTCTCCATCTGAGTGTTAGTTGCATTTGTTTTTGTGGGTCATTTTGTCTTTTATCTTTTGTTTATTGTCCTTTTCTTTTTTGTCCAATCTTTTAACTCCTTGTTGTTAAAGTGGATGACTTTGTATTGTTGCTGGTTTTGTTGTTTATGTATATTGTCTTTCAAAAAAAATTTGTTTGACACCATACCAAAATATTCTGATATCAAAGCCCAAAAATTTTACATAAAGTCTTGGCACCACATTTTAACCCCAACCGTTCCTATCTATACTCTTTATAAAGGAGCAATCTCAAAAGTGAAAAACTGAATTTTAAGTTTTTATTTTAAGATTGTTTACAAATTTTAATGGTTTGACTAATTATTCAAGTTAGTAAAAGTTAAATAAGGAATCTCATTTCTCATAAACAATAAAAAATTTTAAACGCAAGTTGTGGCCCATTACTAGTATTATCACAATTTCACCTTTAATTTTTTTCAACCCTCTACACACACACAAAAACAAATCGCATCAATAAAAAAGGTTTCACCAGTGCCTCATAAATCCCAGCTAACCGCCGACGATCACACCAGCAACATCTCATGATAGTTGTTTTTGTTTTTTGCTAGATAGATTTATATATTATGTTTGTGTTTATAATTATTTTGATATATTGTGTTTGTTTTTATAACCTTTTTTGACTTGCTGATTGATGAGATGACATTTATACATGATCTCATCGTTCTTTTTGGGCTTTAAATGCATAAAAATGTCATAATATACCATATATATGCTTGTGTTTGTTTACTTGTGTATTTTAGGTATGGATATCATGAAAAAGACAAAAGATCACAAGAAAAAGGAAAAACGGACACGAGAAACGAAGCCGTGCAAAGAACCGGGCCCTAATTCATGAAATATTCAACAAATACCCTTGAAGACTTGAAGACATGCAAGATTGATCCTCATTTAATGAAGAAATGACACTTAAAACCCTGGTATATTCATAATTACAAGTTTGGTCCTTTAAGTTTGTCAAAATTACACAAATGGTCCTTCAACTTTGAAGAAATGGCAAGTTTAGTCCCTCAACAATTATAAATTACCAATTATGGTCCCTCATGGAGTTAAAGTTGCATTAAAGACCTTTGAAGATCAACAATGTCCAAGATCAGCCCTTGAAATATGCAAAAATGGCAAAAACAATCCTTATAACCCTTTTTCCAAAAGTTTGTGCCAAAATTGCCAAAGTGTGAAAGTTATTTACAAAAGGAAAGGAAGTTTCAAGGCTGATAAACACGTTTTACCTATTTTCCCAAAACACAAGGGCCAAAGATGTGCAATTGAAACATTTAAACAAAAAATGCGCCAAACACAAACACAATCCTACAAAAACGGATCAAACCTTGTCACTGTAGCAGTCAAGAACCCAGTTTTTACTCCACTTAAAACAAAGGGTAAAATGAAATTACCCAGGCACATGCTTGATTCACATGCCCAGAAACCTATCCCACACCAAAAACCCTCATCTCCACTCACCAAAGGGGTCCCACCCATTCACCCGTCCACCTATCACATCATACCTTACCCTCTAAGTTATCTGACGTGTCCAAATCAACAGCTAAGGATCCTTGCTTCATTCCAAAGCTAAAATGAACAGCCAAGATCAATTTGGATAGCACATTCCATCAAAACGTCTAGAAGACTCAAGGGCATTTTAGGGAATTCAGTTCTAGGGTTTGTGAATAGTGTTAGCCAGGCATTTGCCTATAAAAGGAGACCTCAACATGTGAGAGTCCCTTTGTTCCAGTTTTAGGCTATCAATCTTTGTAATTCCTTTTTAAGTTAATAAAATTTGAATTTCATAAAATTTTGAATTCTCTTTTGTGTTTGATTAAAAGTTGGTGCTAGAATAGCCTAAATCTGAGTTCCATTTGATTGTTTAGACCTTCCTTAACTTGTGGTTAAGGCACGTCTTGGTTTATAAGGTTTTCAAGGTTCAAAAACCTTGAAATCCTAGTTTCTGAATTTTGGTTATTATTGTGTACTAACCCTTAGCCATAAGCCTTAAGCTCCTTCAAGCTTGTTGACACCAAGCCTGGGAAGAGTTCTAAGCCTTTGGTTGAGTTGTTTGCTGATTTGTGTTGAAGACATATCATAATCAAAGCCTTGTTCTACTTTGAACATCAGCAGGCTTTGATCTTCTTCTTTGAAGTACCTTGGTATTATTCTAGTTGTTGAACAAGGTCCAAGGAGCATAGCTGGCCCTCCTAGGATGTTGTGGAGGGCAAGTATAATCCCTTGTTTAAGATTCCTCTAAATATTTCATGTTTCTGCCTGTTTTGAATTTGGTGCTTTGATTTTATGTTCTTGTGTTTAAGTTGGTGATTTTTGTGTTTGATTCTGTTAGTTGCTATCTAGGAAGTGTTTTTGATCATTAAAATCAGCAGGTTATTAGTAAAATCACAAGTTGCTTTGTTAAGTGGTTGATAAAGGGGTGTTTGGGTTAACTGCATTAGTTGGATTTGTGGCTTGTTAAGTGTTAGTTTGTGCTTGTGGTTATTAGTACTCGTGTATCTGATATACTTGGCTGCTTTGCTGCACATTTTGTGGTTTGAAACACCTTGATTCTTAAATTGGGTCTAAAATCTTTGAAACTTGGCAAAATTGGCTAGGATTTTGAGGACACCTAGATCTACGCTTAGGCTAGGGCTAACAAGTGCTAAACCTTAGTTAATTACACCAGGAGAAGAGATTTGAGTGCTTAAAATTGGATCTAGTGTCAAATAGATCAGCAAATAGGATTCTGCATATGCACCTTGTTCATCAATAACTTTGTATGCTTTGATCTTGTTGTTTACTTTGATTCAGTGTTTGATTTAAGTTTATTTGTGCTTATTCATAGTTAATATAGCTTGTGTATGCATCCTGTTGAGTTTGGTTGGCTTATTCTTGCTAAATCTGCTTATTAAGTGCATAACTGCTTATTTCCATGTCTATGTATGATCTGGTGACTGTTTGATCATTTGTGGCTTATTGTGTGAACCAAATTTGGATTTTCTTGTTGCTATTGACTCCTTGTGATTCACTGATCACAAGGGTGCCCTTGTTTCCAATTGAATCCAACTAAATCTCTCTAAAAAGCTTGGTCAAATAGTCAAAGCAGTGGGAACTCCTTTCCCCTGCTAGTTACCACTGCTAGTGTTAAATTGGTTTCAACTTATCAATAAGCTATAATAGCTTATTTTAACCAGCAACAACTTGGATTTTGTAATAGGAGCTCATTATTTGACCCATTTGTTCATACTGGAGCATTTGGTGGGTTGACTTTAGGGTTTGACTAGAAAACCAACTTAATTGACTTTTTCATAAGTGCTTATTGGCTTATTCTGGCTTATTGGTTTTGCTTATTGGAATTTTGTTGATTGTTTTGGCTTATTGAGTCCATTTGTGATCTTTTGCAAGTTGAATCAAGTCCTGGGGTGCCTTATTTCTCAAAAACGACTATTTTGTCTTTTAGTGAAATATTACTTTGCTTATTTCTGGCTTATTGAGTGTGCTTTTTCAAAATTTCTTTTTACAGATCTCATAAGCATCCCAAAAGAAGGTTGTGTGTCAAATTAGAGCTTATGGCATTAGCTTATTGCTTAATGGGCTAAAAAGCCCAATAAGAATAAGCTGTTTGCTTATTAAGCTGTGATAAGCTCACATTCAGCTTTTGGGCCTTTAGAGTTTGTGTTTAGAATCAAATTTTGAGTCAGATTGGGCTTTTCCAAGTCAATTGGGCCAAGTTTGACTTTTTGGGCTAAAAAGCCCATTTGGTTTGACTGTTTTTGGTTTTGGCCCATTTGAGGGCCCAATAGGGGTATTCTGGTCATTTTACTTTGATTTTCTGTTTATTTAGGATAAAATAAACTAGTTTGCAAGTTTTTAGAATTTTTTATAATTTTTGGATTTTTTAATATTATTTTATTATTATTTTTCAAATTTCACATTTTTCAACTTTTTATATTTTTCTTAGCTTAAATACATTAAAATAGGAATTTAGCAACTTTTAGAATAATTTTATCACTTTTAGATTAATTTTTATAATTATTTTAAGTTTTAATAGTTTTTAAATCATTTTAAATAGTTTTTATTAGTTTAAAAATTTCTAAAAATAGTTTTTAATCTTTTTAGGTCATTTTAGAGGTTTACCAATTGAAAAATCTTTATTTGGGCTTTTTGATAATTTATTTGATTTTTAGGGCTTTAATTAGCATTTAAAAATTGAATATTTAATTATTAAAAAGGTTTGAAAAAGTTTTGATCATCGGTAAACTCTTAGTTTATTTAATTTGATTTTTGGTGAATTTTTGGTAATTTTTAGAATTAATTTTTATTTTCGTAGTTTTTACGGTTTTACGTTTTGTCGTCGTTGTATTAATTTCACGTCATCGTCATCTTTTTTCTCATCCCCTTCTAAACCAATCATTAATCACAAACATTTAACAAGTTTTTCACACACATATACCTCCTTGGGAAACGAACTTGGAACTTCATTGGGTCATTAGTATTTACGTTTTCCTAAACGTACACTTAATATTTTCCCTATTTTACGCTCTTTGTTTTCCTAAACAAGAGTTGTAATTTACTACAATCATTTTGAAAAAAATCTTTGGGCGACAAAACCCTCGATTAGCCTTCAATCTCAAAATACTCACAAGCAAGCGGGGAAACGAGGCGGCGCGAAGCACTTAAGAGCCTTTTTCCTTAGGGTATATTTTATAATACCCGCCTTATACTTACCTTATAGTTTGTACTTTTCAAAATCGAGCTTCACGAAAGTATTTATCTATTTTTGCCTTTTTCTTTTTGTTTGAGATTCGAATACAATAATTAGGAGATCAAATCCCAATTAAGGTTGTGTTTTCACACTTTTGGAGATATTGTTTATTTGTTGTGATACTTAATACAATATAGTAATAATATTTTCACAAGAAAAACCAAGAAAACCGATAATACGTATTAGTAGAGTTCTACTAATACAAATACTATTTGGTTAATATTAAAAACAACAATGCAAATTAATCACGACACACCTCCCCGGCAGCGGCGCCAAAATGATTGTAGTAAATTACAACTCTTGTTTAGGATAACAAAGAGCGTAAAATAGGGAAAATATTAAGTGTACGTTTAGGAAAACGTAAACACTAATGACCCAATGAAGTTCCAAGTTCGTTTCCCAAGGAGGTATATGTGTGTGAAAAACTTGTTAAATGTTTGTGATTAATGATTGATTTAGAAGGGGATGAGAAAAAGAAGATGACGAAGACGTGAAATTAATAATACGACGACAAAACGTAAAACCGTAAAAACTACAAAAATAAAAATTAATTCTAAAAATTACCAAAAATTCATCAAAAATCAAATTAAATAAACTAAGAGTTTACCAATGATCAAAACTTTTTCAAACCTTTTTAATAATTAAATATTCAATTTTTAAATGCTAATTAAAGCCCTAAAAATCAAATAAATTATCAAAAAACACAAATAAAGATTTTTCAATTGGTAAACCTCTAAAATGACCTAAAAAGATTAAAAACTATTTTTAGAAATTTTTAAACTAATAAAAACTATTTAAAATGATTTAAAAACTATTAAAACTTAAAATAATTATAAAAATTAATCTAAAAGTGATAAAATTATTCTAAAAGTTGCTAAATTCCTATTTTAATGTATTTAAGCTAAGAAAAATATAAAAAGTTGAAAAATGTGAAATTTGAAAAATAATAATAAAATAATATTAAAATAATAGTAAAAATCCAAAAATTATAAAAAATTATAAAAACTTGCAAACTAGTTTATTTTATCCTAAATAAACAGAAAATCAAAGTGAAATGATCAGAATACCCCTATTGGGCCCTCAAATGGGCCAAAACCAAAAACAGTCAAACCAAATGGGCTTTTTAGCCCAAAAAGTCAAACTTGGCCCAATTGACTTGGAAAAGCCCAATCTGACTCAAAATTTGATTCTAAACACAAAACTCTAAAGGCCCAAAAGCTGAATGTGAGCTTATCACAGCTTAATAAGCAAACAGCTTATTCTTATTGGGCTTTTTAGCCCATTAAGCAATAAGCTAATGCCATAAGCTCTAATTTGACACACAACCTTCTTTTGGGATGCTTATGAGATCTGTAAAAAGAAATTTTGAAAAAGCACACTCAGTAAGCCAGAAATAAGCAAAGTAATATTTCACTAAAAGACAAAATAGTCGTTTTTGAGAAATAAGGCACCTCGGGACTTGATTCAACTTGCAAAAGATCACAAATGGACTCAATAAGCCAAAACAATCAACAAAATTCCAATAAGCAAAACCAATAAGCCAGAATAAGCCAATAAGCACTTATGAAAAAGTCAATTAAGTTGGTTTTCTAGTCAAACCCTAAAGTCAACCCACCAAATGCTCCAGTATGAACAAATGGTTCAAATAATGAGCTCCTATTACAAAATCCAAGTTGTTGCTGGTTAAAATAAGCTATTATAGCTTATTGATAAGCTGAAACCAATTTAACACTAGCAGTGGTAACTAGCAGGGGAAAGGAGTTCCCACTGCTTTGACTATTTGACCAAGATTTTTAGAGAGATTTAGTTGGATTCAATTGGAAACAAGGGCACCCTTGTGATCAGTGAATCACAAGGAGTCAATAGCAACAAGAAAATCCAAATTTGGTTCACACAATAAGCCACAAATGATCAAACAGTCACCAGATCATACACATACATGGAAATAAGCAGTTATGCACTTAATAAGCATATTTAGCAAGAATAAGCCAACCAAACTCAACAGGATGCATACACAAGCTATATTAACTATGAATAAGCACAAATAAACTTAAATCAAACACTGAATCAAAGTAAACAACAAGATCAAAGCATACAAAGTTACTGATGAACAAGGTGCATATGCAGAATCCTATTTGCTGATCTATTTGACACTAGATCCAATTTTAAGCACTCAAATCTCTTCTCCTGGTGTAACTAACTAAGGTTTAGCACTTGTTAGCCCTAGCCTAAGCTTAGATCTAGATGTCCTCAAAATCCTAGCCAATTTTACCAAGTTTCAAAGATTTTAGACCCAATTTAAGAATCAAGGTGTTTCAAACCACAAAATGTGCAGCAAAGCAGCCAAGTATATCAGATACACAAGTACTAATAACCACAAGCACAAACTAACAATTAACAAGCCACAAATCCAACTAATGCAGTTAACCCAAACACCCCTTTATCAACCACTTAACAAAGCAACTTGTGATTTTTACTAATAACCTACTGATTTTAATGATCAAAAACACTTCCTAGATAGCAACTAACAGAATCAAACACAAAAATCACCAACTTAAACACAAGAACATAAAATCAAAGCACCAAATTCAAAACAGGCAGAAACATGAAATATTTAGAGGAATCTTAAACAAGGGATTATACCTGCCCTCCACAACATCCTAGGAGGGCCAGCTATGCTCCTTGGACCTTGTTCAACAACTAGAACAAGACCAAGGTACTTCAAAGAAGAAGATCAAAGCCTGCTGATGTTCAAAGTAGAACAAGGCTTTGATTATGATATGTCTTCAACACAAATCAGCAAACAACTCAACCAAAGGCTTAGAACTCTTCCCAGGCTTGGTGTCAACAAGCTTGAAGGAGCTTAAGGCTTATGGCTAAGGGTTAGTACACAATAATAACCAAAATTCAGAAACTAGGATTTCAAGGTTTTTGAACCTTGAAAACCTTATAAACCAAGACGTGCCTTAACCACAAGATTAAAGAAGGTCTAAACAATCAAATGGAACTCAGATTTAGGCTATTCTAACACCAACTTTTAATCAAACACAAAAGAGAATTCAAAATTTTATGAAATTCAAATTTTATTAACTTAAAAAGGAATTACAAAGATTGATAGCCTAAAACTGGAACAAAGGGACTCTCACATGTTGAGGTCTCCTTTTATAGGCAAATGCCTGGCTAACACTATTCACAAACCCTAGAACTAAATTCCCTAAAATGCCCTTGAGTCTTCTAGACGTTTTGATGGAATGTGCTGTCCAAATTGATCTTGGCTGTTCATTTTAGCTTTGGAATGAAGCAAGGATCCTTAGCTGTTGATTTGGACACGTCAGATAACTTGGAGGGTAAGGTATGATGTGATAGGTGGACGGGTGAATGGGTGGGACCCCTTTAGTGAGTGGAGATGAGGGTTTTTGGTGTGGGATAGGTTTCTGGGCATGTGAATCAAGCATGTGCCTGGGTAATTTCATTTTACCCTTTGTTTTAAGTGGAGTAAAAACTGGGTTCTTGACTGCTACAGTGACAAGGTTTGATCCGTTTTTGTAGGATTGTGTTTGTGTTTGGCGCATTTTTTGTTTAAATGTTTCAATTGCACATCTTTGGCCCTTGTGTTTTGGGAAAATAGGTAAAACGTGTTTATCAGCCTTGAAACTTCCTTTCCTTTGTAAATAACTTTCACACTTTGGCAATTTTGGCACAAACTTTTGGAAAAAGGGTTATAAGGATTGTTTTTGCCATTTTTGCATATTTCAAGGGCTGATCTTGGACATTGTTGATCTTCAAAGGTCTTTAATGCAACTTTAACTCCATGAGGGACCATAATTGGCAATTTAGAATTGTTGAGGGACTAAACTTGCCATTTCTTCAAAGTTGAAGGACCATTTGTGTAATTTTGACAAACTTAAAGGACCAAACTTGTAATTATGAATATACCAGGGTTTTAAGTGTCATTTCTTCATTAAATGAGGATCAATCTTGCATGTCTTTAAGTCTTCAAGGGTATTTGTTGAATATTCATGAATTAGGGCCCGGTTCTTTGCACGGCTTCGTTTCTCGTGTCCGTTTTTCCTTGTTTCTTGTGATCTTTTGTCTTTTTCATGATATCCATACCTAAAATACACAAGTAAACAAACACAAGCATATATATGGTATATTATGACATTTTTATGCATTTAAAGCCCAAAAAGAACGATGAGATCATGTATAAATGCCATCTCATCACTCCCCCATACTAAGCCATTGTCGTGCCCTCACGCAATGCTAGAATAAAGTATCTAAGCATCACCAAAGTTCAATTTTATTAACCTTTATTGAAGAGTAAAAGACTTGCACTATACTACGAAGATGTGTAAAGACATAATGTATGATTTTCATCACTGATATTTTTTTAGATTTGCTTCGCCGGAATCTTTAGCTTCCTCCTGAAATGTATTGTTTCCGTCGTCGGGATGACCTGATCTCAAATTCCTCCAGCATTATTTAGTTTATGAACAATCATCATGAACGTCAAGACTTTGTGGGTATTAATGATTTGAACAATGAATTTCTTGGGAACATTAAGAACATATTCTTTGCTCACCGTGGAGGTCCAGGACTCACTGAAGCTTCAAAAACCTTCAGTATGTGCTTACTAGCAATACTGGACAATAGAAATTTAGATCCACCAGTTCAGACTCCTATCATAGAAGTACTTAGGCCTAAGCAGTGTTGAATAATCATTTGTAATTTTCTATTTGTAAATTATAATGTTTTAATGAATGATTATCTGATGTTTATAAGTTTAATTATTGTTTAGTGCAAGTAAGAAGAAGTTGTTATGCTCACTTACTAGTGACGTTAGACTTAGGCTATTTGTATATCCAAATAGGGGGAGATTGTTGGGTCATCATTTACTGACCCTGAAGCAACTCTAAGATTTGAATATAAAATCCCCCTAAGTGATTCATGTTCAGCAGAAAGGAGTCTTTGTTGAAGCATGGCCAGAGGAACAAAGATTCCTACTGAAGAATACTTTGATGAAAAATGTTCAACTTTCCTCTTCCAGTTAATTTAGAAGACAAAGGAGTCTTTGCTTCAAATACTAGGCGGTCTAGTTGTTGAAGAACAAGCACTGAAGAAGAGCTTTCAGTTCAGTTTGGCTTGACAATACCAAACTGAATGATGTCGATCTCCTCTAGGATACTGAAGATACTTCAGTATTCTGAAGGTTTGCATTAGGCGGGAAAGATTACTTCAAGTCAAAGTAGGTTGCTTGTATAGTTGGATATAAGCACAACCTTTATCTTTTCCTAGAATAGTTTATTAAGTACTTTGTACTGTTTATCCAACATGGGCAGCAACCACCCACTATATAAAATTGTGCATGAGAACATGCGAAATGCAAACCCTAGATTTTGCACTACCTATATAAGGAGTACTTATTGAGAGAGAAAAGGTTAGCGATTACAAGAGTAAAAACTCTACAAAACCTTCTCTCTCGATACCAACTAAACCATATAGCCAAAGGGCATATGAACGCTTAGATTTGGAGCTTAGACTATTAACTTAGGTTGAAAGTTTAAGTAGAGGATATCATCACTCATTGTCATTCAACCACTTTGTTCTTCCACAAACAAAGTGGGTTATAGATTCTTTATTTGATTATAATAAAAGTCTATACGTTGAATAGTTATATTGGTATTCTTGTTTTAATTGTTCGTAGCTCTTATCAGTTGTTAAAACAACACACTTGAGTCTTGCTAACGAGTCTTTACTTAAGGGTGATAAGTAATATCGAGTTACAAGGGACCAACAAGTGGTATCAGAGCAGTTTGATTAGCAAAACTCTTATTTTTCATTAAACTGCTCATTTTAAAGTTTTCAAATCAAGATCCAAAATGGCTCAAGTGATACCACAAACCCTACAATACATGGGTGGCCAACTCAATGCTGCTCCTATTCTAGAGGTAGCAAATTTCACCAACTGGAAGAAAAGGTTCCTTGTCCACATGGTTGGAATCGAACCTTAATTCCTTGGAATCATTGAAAATGGTCCATTTGTTCCCATGGTTGGGGATAATAAAAAACCTGAAGTACAATGAACTGCTGATGAGAGAAAAGCTACTAACCTAGACCAGCGTCTTAAAAGTCTCATCATGTCCGTACTTCTGGATGACCAAATTAATTCTATTGTGAATTGCAAAACAGCCAAATCTACATGGGAGGACCTTATTTTTTTTATAATGTGATGTGAAGGAAACAAGAATCATGGATTTAAAGCTTCAATACAACACCTTCAAACACAAAGAAGGGGAAACCCTCACACAAGAATTCACTAGATACAACGCACTGATGAATGAACTAGTGAATAATGGTGTTGAGCTTTCAAAACTTAAAATCAACACAGTTTTTGTTAATGCATTGCCAAAGAAGTGGCTCAGTTCTGCCAAAGCTTGAGAAATGCTAATCACATTAAAGATTTTGATCTAGCTTCTTTTTTTGGTAAACTAAAATATGAAGAAAACCTAGTTGATAGGATTTATAAAGGCTCCAGCAAGAGAAAAGCATTAACCATTGCTACACCCTTGTCAACAGCCTTCTTTAGTGAAGCTGTCATCCAAGACTACCAAGATAGTCCTGAAGATGAAGAAGAAACAAGAACTAGTGAGCAATATCTGAATGACCTCAAAGAGGAATTTCATGAAAGAGCACTTCTGACCAAGTCTAGAAGGTTCTTTAAGAAAGGAGGAAAGTTCACCAGCACCACAAAAGCTACAGCAGACACTGTTTTCTATAAATGTGGAAAGGCTGGTCATTTTGCTAAGGAATGTTATTCCAAAACATCAATCCCTTCTTATTCCTCACCAGCTGAATCAAGACCATCTAGTCAATCCCCATTTCAACATAAGCAAATTGCTTCAACTTCTTTTCAGCAAAACAAGGTTGAACTTCGACTAGCAAAAGACTTTGAGGCAAAATATAGAGAGATCAAGGCTAGATTGGCTCTTATGAGCACTGAAGGTTCTTCTCCTAAGTCTTACAAGCAAGATAAGAACAAGGGGCTTGTTGCTGAAGCTTGTGAATGGGATGAAGATGAAGTCTCTTCAGATGATGATGAAATGGTAAATGTGAAAGTGCTAATGGCACTTGCTGATGATGAAGGCTCAAACTCAAATGTGGTAGCCAAGGAAAGTGCTCGTAATGGTGAATGGGTCAACATCACGATCAAAAAGGTACAAACACTTCTTGAATTAGAAGATAACGAAGACACTAAATTTGTCTTTGATTACCTGTGCATTGATCTAAAATTTGTGAAGAACAAAGAAGCAATTTGCTTGAAAATTTTCATAAAATTGTTCACAAACTTGTTGATTTTGAAATTAAGCTAATTGAGCTAAAAGAAGCTAAACTTGCTGTTCTTACTTTTCAACAATTAAACAAAGAAATTCTAGATGAAAACAAATCCTCAAGGGTGGAACTAAATGAAGCAAAAGATATTGTTAAATCATGGCTTAGAAAATCTGATAGGGTACATCAATGCATCAATGAACAAATTCCTGCTCAGAAAAGGAAAATGCTTGGTGCTAAAGTATCCTCTAGCACCAACTCACATGATATTGTCTTTGTCAAATCCTAATGAGGATGGTAGCTCGATCCCTGACATTGTAAGGTCAGGTGAAGAGAATTTACCAAATCATGACACTGGACGTATCCTTCTTCCTGAGTTTCATGCAAGTGTTGACACCTCAGCACCTATAGAATCTTAAATTACTGAAGATGACTCAGATGATGATTTAGAGACTGAAGTAAGCACCCCACTTCCTCCTTTGGAGAAACTTGCTGGTCTTGAACCCTCTAATGGTCCAAAATCAATCCAGTCAATCACCAAGTCTCACACCACATACAAAAGTATCTCTCCTAAACATGTCAAAATTGACACATCAAAGAACTCTTCAGCTCCTGCCGAGAGTACTCACATGGGAACTACCTCTTCAATTTCATCAAATAAACTGAAGAATGCTAGATCTGAGGAAGATGAGAGAATATCTCTTGTCATGAAAGAGATATATGATCTTAAATTACAACTCAGACAACAGCAAACACCAACTCAATTCAGAGATGAACCTCCAAAATCTCTACATTATATGTACAAGACACAATTCAAAAAGGCTTGTGATTTATGTGGTCTAAATAACCATCTAACTGAAACTTGTCTTAAAGTGATTTATTGTACCAAATGTGAGAGAACTGACCATCGCACTTGTAAACGAACTCAATATATGCTTGCAAAAACTAGTGTTGATGCTCAAAACACTGGGGTATCTCATTCCAGGCAAAACATGCCTTTCCCACCATGCATTCACTATGGTATGGGCAATCATCACTCAGATGAGTGTCACTACTACCCTGTTTGTGACATTTGTGGAAGTTATGACCATGACACTCGTGGAAATAATCGAATAATCTCATTCAGAAGGGGTATTAAACCTAGAAACCCTAACTCTATTACCAAATGTTGTGAAACTTGTGGAAGAAATGTCCACACTACATCTCATCACAATCATATAGAGTGGTTCGGAAGAGGTGAGGCTCTTCAGGCTAAAAAGGCAAATGTTGTTCAAAGCTCGCCCTCTTCTTCTGAGCAATCATTTTCATCGTCCTCATCAAAAGTACCCTTCAGATCTAGAACTCCTTCCAGATCTAAAACACCCACCCATCAAAGGTGGGTTTCAAAACAAAACTGACCGTTTCTGTAACTTGTACAGTGTGATCTCAGGAAGCCTATTTGGTACCTGGACAGTGGTTTCTCAAGGCATATGACTGGCACCAAAAGTTATCTGCACAAGTATAAGGAAGGACCATGTCCTAAAGTAGTGTTTGATGATAACTCATGAGCCAATACTAAAGGATTTGGTTAAGTGATATGCAATGGTATAGTTTTCTCAAAGGTAGCATATGTGAATGGATTGAAGCATAACCTCATCAAGATCAGTCAACTTTGTGATGCAAAATACCTGGTCCTGTTTGATGACAAAAAAGGTACAATCTTCAACTCCAATCATGAAATTGTGATGATTGCTCCTATAGTCAAAGATGTTTATGTCATGAACATGAACTCTACTCAAGAGACATGCTTCTTTGCTAAAGCCTCAAATATCACAAACTGGCTTTGGCATAAGAGGCTCTCACATCTTAATTTCAAAACAATCACTCTGCTGGAAAAACAAAATCTTGTTATTGGTCTTCCCTCACTAGTCTATCCAAGGAGAAACCATGCTCAACATGTGAAAAAGGGAAGCACCATAGGGCCAGTATCAAAACAAAACAAACTTTCTCAATTAAATAAAGGCTTCATCTTCTGCACATGGACTTGTTTGGCCCATTATCACCTAGTACCGTTTGTCATGAAAAATATACACTTGTTATTGTTGATGAGTACTCTAGGTACACCTAGGTATATTTTCGGACAAAGAAAAGCCATGCACCAGATGCCATCATGTCTTTCATCAAAAGAGTTGAAAATCAAAATGACACTCATGTTAAGCAACTCAAAACTGACAATGGCACTGAATTCAGAAATCATACACTGATCAAATTCTGTGATGATAAAAGAATTTCCCAAATTTTCTCATCTCCTTACACACCTGAAAAAAATGGTGTAGCTGAACGAAGGAACAAAACTTTGATTGAAGAAGCAAGGACAATGCTTGTTGGATATGCTCTCTCTAAGCATTTTTGGACTAATGTTGTAGCCATTGCTTGCTACACTAAAAATAGATCCATTATTGTGAAGAGACACATGAAGACTCCCTATGAAGTCTTCACGGGGAGAATTCCAAACATTTCGTTCTTACATGTGTTTGGGTGTCTAGTATTCATTCACAATCACAAGGATCACCTTGGTAAGTTTGATGAAAAATCTGATGATGGTTACTTCCTTGGATACTCACTAGTATCTAAAGCATATAGAGTCTTCAACACAAGAAAACAATGTATTGAAGAAACTAACCACATCACCTTTAATGAAAGTTCTAAGGCTCTCAAATTTGCAAATCTATCAGATGATGAACTTCATATTCATGAATCTCACAATTATCCACATGATGAATTTCAACATTATGAACCTTCTCAAAGATATCAAACAAACAATCCAGTTCCTCATATTGATCCATTTGAAGATATGACAAGTCCTACAAAAGGAAATCCTTTAGTATCTAATACTGATGGTTGTCAATCAAATGATCAAAATGATCAGTCTCAAAATGACCAAAATGGTCAGCAAGATAACACAAATCACCAAAATGGTCAGTCTCAAAATGATCAGCATGCTTACACACATGGTCAAAATGATCAATCAAATGAAGCTGCTGAACAATCTAAGCCTCCAGCTCAAAACTCTCCATCTATCTCTAGGGAATTAGATCTTGGATGTGTTGCTTCTAACCAAAAAGGAAGCCCTCCATTGATTGAACCTTTGTCTATGGAATATCCTTCATTAGATACTAGAGATAATCCAATTCCAGTCCCATGTTATGGACTTCCAAGCTCTAGTTCTCATCATGATACAAGTGCCTAATCTCCAGCTCCACAAAAATCTTGGACTAATAATTGTCACATACAGCTGGTGAACATTATAGGCAATCCTGGAGAAGGTAGAGTTACTAGATATATATAACATCCAGTAGTTTTGACTAATGTAATATCCATGTTCATAAATAAAGAGGTGATTTTACTCAGAAATTTTTGCATTTTCACTGACTTATGAATCTCACTATTACAATTGCCACATCAACATATGCCTATATGTTGTAAACACTATGTATATATCAAGTCTGAGTTTTAAAAGTAACGATATGTATAAACAATGAATAAGAACAACTCAAATATAACAAAGATACCCTAAATTCCCATAGAGACCCTAGAAATCCCTTATAGACTAATATTTCAAGAAATATAACTAAAAAATAACTATGTACTATTATTAAACACTTTATACTAATTATAATCTACCATATAAAGAAAAGATAAATAATCATAAAACACTAATATTCATAAATCACAAGCTAATTACAAGGAAATGACCTAAAATCAAGATTAACATACAAAACTCAACCAATGATGAATTAGAATTTAATCTTTTGCCACAAATTATAAAACTCAATTCAGTATCATAATATAATCATACATTTATCTTAAACTAAGTTACAAATTATTAAAGCATAAAGTACAAGTTTTCAAAGCATAGAACCTTAAGCTTACTTAAATAACCCTAGAATATGATCAACCCATATAAACCCTTAAACTAAGAATGTAGAACCCATAGAAGTCATAAACATACTATATAAGACTTAGAATAAGTGTATATTAATATATAAAGCCTAATTACCCAAAATAGAAAGTCACTAGGCTTAATGATATCGAAACCCTTATATTAAGAAATCTGCATGGAATCATTACCTAGTTCTTTATAGACAAGTCTAAAAATATTCATAGGACTTCACTAAGATTATAATATTATGTTAAGACAATGTAAAAGTACCCTAATGCACAAGGTACAAGATTTCAATGCATGACTTGTAAATTAGGTCAAAAGAGGTATTTTCACTCTTTAGACATGTTTACCTAAACTAAACCCTTAAACCAAGTGTAAGAACTCTTTGGACATTTAAGACACAATGTATAGGACCTAAATTAAGTTTCCATTAGTAGCTAAGAGGAGTATAATCACATTTACTAAGATTAAACCCTAGATCATTAGAAAACCCTAATCTACAAAAGTATACTTCCCATTTTCACATCAAACCTTTGTTAAACTTCAAACCAAGGACCCAAATCTCTTAAATAGAATTTCTGAACCCTAATTAAGCCTTAATCATTCACTAATCACTTTCCTAAGTCCCTAATCACCAAAAACACAAACCATAAGTTACAAGCCCTAGAATTTGAATCCGGTTTTGTATTTTGCCTCCAAAACTCACTTTCAAACTTTTTCCCTCCATTTCAAGCTCAAAAACCTTATATTTATTACTTTTAAGATATTTTAGGAGTGTGACAAGTAGGTGCATCACCTCCTTTCTGCTACACATCACCATTCTCATCTATATGTTGTCGTGATCCATTTCTAGCCACAAGGAATGATTAGATCAAGCCTAGGGTCTATAACTTGTGTAGACCTTCACCAGATATCCTTAGTCATATAACTATCTTAGTTACACGTTTAGATGCTTAACTTGGAGCCTAAGTTTCCAAACTAGTATAAATATGGGCGAATGGACATAGGAAGAACTTGCACCCCGTTTTCTGATAACCTCATACCATTCTCCATTTCCACCTCTATATACGTCTTAGGACATCCCATAAGACCAGAAACTAGGTCAATAAGGTTTCCATTGAAGCTTTTGAATCTTTGGTAGCAAGTTGTGTTCATAAGAAGCCATAAGGAGCCATTTTGGAGCTACCTAGGTAAAATCTTTGTTAACCAAGCTTTGATCTTGTTATAATGTTTATTTATACTTGTTATAATGCCAAAATTATGTTAGAAAGATAATGTAAAAGAAACTAAGTCATTTCATCATTTAAATGAAAGTTATAAGTTATATATGTCTTAAAACCCTAATTTCGTATTTTACATGAAATAATGAGCAAAAACTCTTTTCAAAAGCTATAATTCTGGAGAAATGTTGTTATTATGATTATAAATGTTTTTATAAACTTTGTTTTCAAATCCTATATCATTTGGATCTTTTTGGGCTTGTTATGTGATTTTTATAAGTCCAAGGACTAAAACTATCAATTTTGAAACTATTTATCCTTTTGGGCATAAGGTGTCATTTTATGATATTAAAATCTATAAGAATAAATGTTTTAAAGTTTTAGACCTTAAGATTAAATTTTGAAGGTTGAAATTGCAGTTTATAAAACTATATACTTTAAGGGTAAAAAGTATAAATATATCAAACTATAACTACAAGGGCTATTTTTGCCAATATGGAAACTCAAAATGTAATAAAATATATTGTGTCATGTTAGTAGGGAAATTTGTACAAAGATGTTCCATCTCGATATTACGTTCTGACTGAGTGGTTGGGTTTACGATTTAAAGTGCCCTCGCAATGGCTTCTGAGTATAATGGCCCGAACAATGATACTATTACTCCAAAATAATTGAATCAAAGAATATATATATAAAAGACTATATGAAGAGATTGAACTCAAAGACTAACACTTGATATATATACATATTATGTGCCAGTTCAGATTCAGTGAGAAGGTTGTGGTTGGTTATAGCCGAATAATCAAAAGACCCTATAGGCTAAGGTGAGTTTATAGCCTCACTTTTAAAAGTTTACAATTGATTTGAAAACCCATGAGGGGGGATATATGCAAAACTAGAATACAAGTGTTTTGTATGATGCCTATATGATTATTGACACTATGTTTACTTGTTGCCATTAAAAGTCCCTTTTTAATCATGAACCGCTAATCATTTAATGAGCGCTAATATCGTGAATAGTACTATTGGAGACTGACATCTTCTATATGGTCAAGTCGCACTTGCTAGCAGCTAATGGTCCATTTCTAGGCTAAACAGATATAATTTATTTTGCTAAAAATTCAGGATAGTCTGGCAATCTTCCTGCTTAAGGGCAATTTGTTGGATTTTTCTGATAATGTCTAGTCGCGGGACATGAGCTAGTGCGATAAGAATTGATGAATTTGAAAACTGGGTATATAACACTGCAGCCCTAGAGTCATACTTGTATTCAAGTGATATCTAAAACCTATAAATTCACTCAACATTCATGTTGACCTTAAGCATATATCTTAGGTGAATGAAGATTGGCGTGTTGCGAAGGGTGGTGTCTTGAATAAGTTATCATTCTATTAATAAAACTAGATCTTTGGGAAACCTGTGTTTGTACAGTGTATGTACAGTTGTTTATTAACTCTGATTTAAATAAATGAATGATAACATTTGTTTTATAAAAGCGTCTTTTTGGCATTTTCTATTATTATGACTATGGTACTATGAATTAATACCCTAGATTAGCTTCCGTTGCTATATGGTAAAAATAAGAGTGTTACAGATCGGCATCAGAGCTTGCATTTATAGAGAATAAAGGTTTTTCCTAAACTATAACTAAGATTTTTAAAATTCAAGACTATCAGTCGTCATCAGCGCCAGTGTAAGATTTTTATCCCTTAAGTAGCATATCTTATGTTATTATATTATAAAAACTACAAGGATATCTACTTCCACCTATATTATCATCTCCAACGATGATGAAAGAGAAATCTTGATGTTCACCCCATCTCCAGCAGATGTGTATGTTCCGAATTTGTCTTTTTACGATACTCCTGAAGTACAAGAATATTTCTCACATCAAACTGAAGTGATGAATAGTATACCTTTACCTACGTCTCGTTTTCTGTTACCTGGGGATCTTTAATCGTCTCCCAATCGAAGTCACAAAGAGCCTTATGAAACTAAAGTGGTCTCTAGAGCACGGATTATGGAAAAGAACGACCAATAATTATCTACAATTGCAAGTCATCTCGATGAAATATCCTTAGAAGCTTTCACAAGAGCGGAAAATAATATCAGAAATTTAATAAGAGGAAGAACAGAAATCGAAGAGCATTTTACGTAGTTGGAATATAAAATGGACGTTACTTGACCCCATAATATTAAACTGAGTAAAAGAATGCATCATTACGAGATAACTATGGCAAGACTTGATAAAGAGAATGCTGAACTGAAAGAAGGACTTATGAGAACTGGGATTAATTTAGAAACACTCATCGAAGATCTTAAAACTACTCAACAATCTGACTTCGGATATATTTTGGACAGAATTGAGGAGATCAAAATGAGAAATTAAGCTTAGGAATTTAGTCTCAGTTTGTAAAATATGTACAGTTTCCTTTATATAACAGCGACGCTTATTATGTAAATATGAACGATAAGTAGTTAATAAATAAGGAAGTGTGCTTTTAAAAAATCTTGTCATTTTATCTTTATCATTATGAATCCTCATATATGAATTTGTTAAGAAATTCGTCATTCATATTATGAATCCTCATATATTAAATTTATTCCATACTCCATGTATGAAAATTTAAATAATATCAATCTTATCAAGTGTTATTATGTGGTAGGATGGCTCATACGAGATCAATATCTGCAACAGTAAATATGACACCTGAAGAAATAAGGCATTTGGTTGCTGAGAGTGTGACTACAGCTTTGCAAGCACAAGCCACCAATGTAGCTAGTGCAAGTAATGAAAATGCTGCTAGAAGAGAAGTTCTTATGGAAAGAAGATGTACTTACAAAGATTTCATGAACTGTCAGCCTTTTAACTATAAAGGATCTGAAGGAGTTGTTGGACATATCCGCTGGTTTGAGAGGACTGAATCAGTATTTGTTTGTAGTGACTGATTTGAAGAGTGTAAAGTGAAGTTTGCTACGTGTACGTTAGTAGAGGAAGCTTTGTCTTGGTGGAATTCTTATGCACAACCCATTGGGATAGATCAAGCTTATCGTACTCCATGGAATCAATTCAAAAATCTACTAATTGAGAAGTATTGTCCTCGCAATGAGATTAGTAAAATGGAGGAGGAGTTCTATAAGTTAGTAGTAAAGGAGAATAATCTTAAAGCTTATATCCAAAGATTTCAGGAATTAACATTATTATGTCCTAATATGGTGCCTAATACTGAAAAGTTGATGGAAGGTTTTATTGGAGGATTGCCTAGAAGCATTGAAGGGAATGTTACCGCCTCTAAACCCCAAACTTTAGATAAAGTTATCACTATTACTCAAAGGTTAATGGATCAAGTGATAAGGTATAATCATGCACCAATGGTCGTCAATAACAAGAGGAAGTTTGATGATAGGAGGAATTTCCTTATTAATCGTAATTTCCGAAAGAATAATTATCGCAATTATAATCAAGGAAATAATCATCAGCAGCAGAACAAAAGAAATGACGTTTCTAAAGTTTATGTTGTAACTACGAACGATGGTTATAATGGAAGACAACCCCTTTGTCAGGAATGTTCTCTACATCACACAGGGTTTTGCACTATCCAGTGTCAGAACTCTGGGAAAACAGGACATCAGACAAGATTCTGTAGAAGTAAAGGACCAGCTACTGGGAGTAATCAAATTCCGGTAACTAAGGTTTGCCATAATTGTGGAGAAAAAAGGCATCTGGTAAATGAGTGCCGTAAAGAAAGCAATAATAGAGGAAAAGCTTATTTGATGAATGATACTCATCAAGATCAGAATACGGTTACGGGTATGTTTCATCTAAATCAACATCTGGTTAAAGTAATATTTGACTCAGGAGCTGATAGAAGTTTCATATCTGTTAAAATTGCTGCTAAGTTAGATATACCAACTGTTTCCATGTATACTAAGTATGATGTAGAAATGGCCGATGGAAAAATAGTTAGCACCAATACTGTTATACGAGGATGTATCATTACTTTATTACGTCAATCCTTTGAAATCAACCTTTTACCAATTAAGCTCGGTAGCGTTGACGTAGTCATAGGGATGGATTGGTTATCTAAATACCATGCTAAAATCTTATGTGACGAGAAAGCCGTTCGTATTCCTATTAACGGTGAAGTTTTGGTTGTCCATAGTGAGCGAAGTAAGACTCGACTAAATCTCATATCATGCTTAAAGATAAATAAGTATGTATCCCGAAGTAGTCAAGTTTTCTTAGTTCAAGTGATGGAGAAACTACAAGAAGCGAAGCGACTAGAAGATATTCTGATAGTTAGAGATTTTCCCTAAGTATTTCCTGAGGAATTAACAGGTTTGCCACCTGAACGTCAAGTTGAATTCCAAATCGATTTGATACTAGGAGCAACACCAATTGCTAAAGCACCTTATCGATTAGCACCTTCGGAAATGCAAGAATTGTAAAGCCAAATCCAAGAACTAACTGATCGAGGATTTATTAGACCAGGTATATCACCGTGGGGAGCTCCAGTCTTATTTGTGAAAAAGAAAAGATGGATCTTTTAGGATGTGTATCGATTATCGTGAGTTAAACAAACTTACTATAAAGAATCGTTACCCATTACCCAGAATCGACGATTTATTTGATCAACTTCAAGGATCAAACATATATTCGAAGATTGATTTACGATCAAGTTATCATCAATTAAGAGTTAAGGAAGACGATATTCCTAAAACTGCTTTCAGGACACAATACGGACATTATGAATTTTAAGTTATGCCTTTTGGTTTAACCAATGCACCAGTTGCTTTCATGGACCTCATGAACAGAGTGTGTAAGCCTTACTTTGATAAATTTGTAATCGTGTTTATCGATGATATCCTTATTTACTCTCGTAATAGAGAAGAACATGCCAAGCATCTTGGTATAAATCTCGAATTACTTAAGAAGGAGGAGTTATACGTTAAGTTTTCAAAGTGCGAATTTTGGATCAGTGTTGTTCAATTCCTAGGACATGTCATTGATAGCCAAGGTATTTGTGTGCATCCTGAAAAGATTGAAGCGGTAACAAATTGGAGTAAGCCTAGTACGCCTATGGAAATTAGACAATTTTTAGGACTTGCTGGGTATTATCGAAGATTTATCGAAGGTTTTTCAAAGATTGCCAAAGCTTTGACAGAATTGACTCAGAAGAACAAACCGTTTGTCTGGGGAGATAGTCAAGAGATAGCTTTTCAATTATTGAAGCAGAAGTTGTGTGAAGCACCTATCCTAGCATTACCAGAAGGTAACGATGACTTTATCGTTTACCGTGATGCATCTATTCAAGGAATAGGAGCAGTGCTTATGCAAAGGAATAAAGTTATTGCTTATGCATCAAGGCAACTTAAACCGAACGAGAAGAATTATACTACTCATGATCTAGAATTAGGAGCGGTAATATTTGCTCTTAAGATTTGGAGACATTACCTATATGGTACGAAGTGTGTAGTATTTACCGATCACAAGAGTCTTCAATATATTCTTCATTAGAAATAATTGAATATGAGATAGCGACATTAGTTAGAGTTACTTGCTGATTACGATTGTGAAATTCGTTATCACCCAGGTAAAGCCAATGTAGTAGCTGATGCTTTAAGTAGAAAAGAGCGTGTTAAGGCGTTACGAGTTAGATCATTAATGATAACTCTTTTACCAAAGTTACCTACCCAAATTCTTGAAACGCAAAAAGAAGCACTTAAGGTAGAGAATGTTGGAGCTGAGAAATTAAGAGGAATAGATAGAAAATTTGAAGTGCGTCAAGATAGAATTCGTTGTATTAAAAATCGTAGTTGGTTACATGCCTACGGTAATTTACGAGAGTTGATTATGCACGAATCTCATAAATCGAAGTATTCTGTACATCCTAGTTCCGACAAGATGTATCAAGATTTTAAGAAACTCTGTTGGTGGCCTAACATGAAGGCAATCATAGCGGAATACGTTGGTAAGTGTTTAACGTGTGCAAGAGTTAAAGTAGAGTATCAGAAACCATCTGGTCTATTGATACAACCAAAGATTCCAATATGGAAGTGGGAAAAGATTACGATGGATTTTGTGACTAAATTACCTAACACATCAAATAGACATGACACCATCTGGGTTATTGCCGATTGTCTTACAAAATCCGCACGATTTCTTCCTATTAAAGAGACTGATAGTATGGAAACTCTTACGAGATTGTACATCAAAGAAATAATCTCACAACACGGAGTGCCTGTATCTATTATCTCAGATCGTGATAGTCGATTTACATCTGTATTTTGGAAATTAATACAAAGTGCCTTAGGTACTCAATTGGATATGAGTACGGCATATCATCCACAAAGATATGGACAAAGTGAAAGAACAATTCAAACTCTCAAGGATATGCTTAGAGCTTGTGTAATAGATTTTGGAAAAGGATGGGAGAAACATCTACCTTTGGTAGAATTCTCTTATAACAATAGTTATCATGCTAGTATTAAAGCGGTGCCTTTCGAAATACTTTATGGAAGAAAGTGTTGATCGCTTGTTTGTTGGGCTGAAGTTGGAGATATTCAACTGACAGGACCAGAAATAATACATGAAACTACCGAAAAGATTGTTCAAATTCGACAGCGATTATAAGCTGCACAAGATAGACAAAAAAATTACGCTAATACTAGACGTAAACTTTTGGAATTTGCAGTAGGAGATCGTGTTATGTTGAAAGTTTTGCCTCGTCAAGGAATTATTCGATTCGGAAAGAAGGAGAAACTAAACCCATGGTATATAGGACCATTCAAAATAACCAAAAAAATTGGCCTTGTGGCATATAAACTAGAGCTTCCTGAAGAGCTTAGTAATGTTCACAATACTTTTGATGTTTTGAATATGAAGAAGCGCTTATTTGATGAATCTCTCATCATACCGATGAAAGAACTTCAACTCGATGATAAGTTAAATTTTATAGAAGATCCGGTGGAAATTATGGATAGAGAGGTGAAACGCATGAAGAAGAGTCGTATCCCATTAATTAAGGTACGATGGAACTCGAAAAGAGGACCTGAGTATACTTGGGAACGTGAAGATCAAATCCGAGCTAAATATCCACATCTATTTTCTTTTGTTAATCCTAGTTCTAGTTAAATCTCGAGATGAGATTTTAGATAAGGGGGAGAGACTATAACATCCAGAAGTTTTGACTAATGTAATATCCATGTTCATAAATAAAGAGGTGATTTTACTCAGAAATTTTTGCATTTTCACCTGACTTATGAATCTCACTATTACAATTGCCACATTAACATATCCCTATATGTTGTAAAAACTATGTATATATCAACTCTGAGTTCTAAAAGTAACCATATGTATAAACAATGAATAAGAACAACTAAAATATAACAAAGATATCCTAAATTCCCATAGAAACCCTAGAAATCCCTTATAAACTAAATTTTAAGCAATATAACCATAAATAACTATGTACTGTTATTAAACACTTTATACTAATTCTAATCTACCATATAAAGAAAAGATAAATAATCATAAAACACTAATATTCACTAATCACAAGCTAATTACAAGGAAATGACCTAAAACCAAGTTAGCATATAAAACCCGACCTATGATGAATTAGACTTTAACCTTTTGCCACAAATTATAAAACTCAACTAAGTATCATAATATAATCATACATTTATCTTAAACTAAGTTACAAATTATTAAAGCATAAAGTACAAGTTTTCAAAGCATAGAACCTTAAGCTTACTTAAATAATCCTAGAATATGATCAACCCATATAAACCCTTAAAATAAGAATGTAGAACCCATAAAAGTCATAAAAATACTATATAAGACTTATAACAAGTGTACATTAATGATTAAACCCTAATTACCCAAAATTGAAAGTCATTAGGCTTAATGATATATAAACCCTTATATTAAGAAATCTACATGGAACCATTACCTAGTTCTTTAAGGACAAGTCTACAAATACTCATAGGACTTCATTAAGATTATAAGATTATGTTAATACAATGTAAAAGTACCCTAATTCACAAGGTACAAGATTTCAATGAATGACTTGTAAACTAGGTCAAAATAGGTATTTTCACTCTTTAGACATGTTTACCTAAACTAAACCCTTAAACCAAGTGTAAGAACTCTTTTTAAACTTAAGACACAATGTATAGGACCTAAATTAAGTTTACATCAATAGCTAAGAGGAGGATAATCACATTTACTAAGATTAAACCCTAGATCATTAGAAAACCCTAATCTACAAAAGTATACTTCCCATTTTCACATCAAACCTTTGTTAAACTTCAAACCAAGGACCCAAATCTCTTAAATAGAATTTATTAACCGTAATTTAGCCATAATAGTTCACTAATCACTTTCCTAAGTCCCTAATCGCCAAAAACACGAACCATAAGTTACAAGCCCTAGAATTTGAATCTGGTTTTGTATTTTGCCTCCAAAACTTATTTTCAAACCTTTTCCCTCCATTTCAAGTTCAAAAACATGATATTTATGACTTGTAAGATATTTTAGGAGTGTGACAAGTAGGTGCATCACCTCCTTGCATGCTACACATCACCATTCTCATCTATATGTTGTCGTGATCCATTTCTAGCCACAAGGAAAGATTAGATCAATCCTAGGGTCTAAGAACTTTTGTAGACCTTCACTAGATATCCTTAGTCATATAACTAGCTGAGTTACACGTTTAGATGCTTAACTTGGAGCCTAAGTTGCCAAACTAGTATAAATAGGGGCGAATGGACATAGGAAGAA
Organism: Glebionis coronaria; assembly: GCA_025667525.1. Taxonomy (NCBI): domain Eukaryota; kingdom Viridiplantae; phylum Streptophyta; class Magnoliopsida; order Asterales; family Asteraceae; genus Glebionis; species Glebionis coronaria. The sequence goes on from CM046877.1 coordinate 241,218,303, forward strand.
CTTGCACCTCGTTTTCTTATAATCTCCTACCCATTCTACATTTACACCTCTATATACGTCTTAGTACATCCCATAAGACCATAAACCGGGTCAAGAAGGTTTTCATTGAAGCTTTTGAAGCTTTGGTAGCAAGTTGTGTTCATAGGAAGCCATAAGGAGCCATTTTAGAGCTACCTAGGTAAAATCTATGTTAACCAAGCTTTGATCTTGTTATAATGTTTATTTAGACTTTTTATAATGCCAAAATTATGTTAGAAAGATAATCTAAAAGAAACTAAGTCATTTCATCAGTTTAAATAAAAGTTATAAGTTAAAAATGTCTTAAAACCCTAATTTTGTATTTTACATGAAATAATGAGCAAAACCTCTTTTTAAAAGCTATAATTCTAGAGAAATGTTTTTATTATGACTATAAATGTGTTCATAAACTTCGTTTTCGAATCCTAGATTATTTGGATCATTTTTGAGCTTGTTATGTGATTTTTACAAGTCCAAGGACTAAAACTATCAATTCTGAAACTATTTATCCTTTTGGGCCAGAAGTGTCATTTTTTGAAATTAAAAGATATAAGAATAAATGTTGTAAAGTTTAATACCTTAAGCTTAAATACTGGAGGTTGAAATTGCAATTTATAAAACTATATACTTTAAGGGTGAAAAGTATAAATATATCAAACTATAACTACAACGGCTATTTTTGCCAATATGGAAACTCAAAATGTAATATATTTGTGTCATGTTAGTAGGGAACTTTTTACAAATATGTTCCATCTCGATATTACGTTCTGACTGAGTGGTTGGGTTTACGATTTATAGTGCCCTCGCTCCTCAAACGTTTATAGAATGGCTTCTGAGTACAATGGCCCGAACAATGATACTATTACTCCAAAATAACTGAATCAAAGAATATATATATAAAAGACTATATGAAGAGATTGAACTGAAAGACTAACACTTGATATATATACATATTGTGTGTCAGTTCAGACTCAGTGAGAAGGTTGTTGTTGGTTATAGCAGAATAATCAAAAGACCCTATAGGATAAGGTGAGTTTATAGCATCACTTTTAAAAGTTTACAATTGATTTAAAAACCTGTGAGGGGGATATATGCAAAAATGGAATACAAGTGTTTTTGTATGCTGCCTATATGATGATTGGCACTATGTTTACTTGTTTCCATTAAAAGTCCCTTTTTAATCGTGAACCGCTAATCATTTAATGAGCGCTAATATCGTGAATAGTACTATTGGAGACTGACATCTACTATCTGGGCAAGTCGCACTTGCTATCAGCTAATGGTCCATTCCTAGGCTAAACATTTATACTTTATTTTGCTAAAATTCAGGATAGTCTGGCAATCTTCTTGCTTAAGGGCAATTTGTTGGATTTTTCTGATAATGTCTAGTCGCGGGACATGAGCTAGTGCAATAAGAATCGATGAATGTGAAAACTGGGTGTATAACACTGTATCCCTAGAGTCATACTTGTATTCAAATGATATCTAAAACCTATAAATTCACTCAACATTCGTGTTAACTTTAAGCATATATCTTAGGTGAATAAAGACCGGCGTGCTGCGAAGGGTGGTGTCTTGAATAAGTTATCATTCTATTTATAAAACTAGATCTTTGGGAAACCTGTGTTTATACAGTGTATGTACAGTTGTTTATTAACTCTGATTTAAATAAATGAATGATAACATTTGTTTTATAAAAGTGTCTTTTGGCATTTTCTATTATTGTGGATATGGTACTATGAAGTCATACCCAAGATTAGCTTCTGTTGCTATATGGTAAAAATAGGGTGTTACAATCTATGTCAAAGAAACCGAGTATTGATTCACCTAGAGAATGTCTCTATGCAAACTTTATTTCAGAAATTGAACCAACAAAGATTTCTGAAGCACTTACACACCCTGGATGGGTGGATGTCATGCAAGAGGAACTAAATCAATTTGAAAGAAATAAAGTTTGGAAATTGGTTCCCCTTCCATATGGTAAATCAACCACTGGCACCAAATGGGTTTACAAACTCAAAAGAGATGAAACCAATGTGGTGACCAAAAATAAGGCTAGGGTGGTGGCTCAAGGATTCAATCAAGAGCCTGGTGTTGACTTTGATCAAACATATGCTTCAGTTGCAAGTATGGAAGCCATACGTATATTCCTTGCTTATGCCGCTCACATGAACTTCACCATCTACCAAATCGATGTCAAAAGTGCATTCCTAAATGGTGACCTAAAAGAAGAAGTTTATGTTACACAGCCTCCAGGTTTTGAGAGTTCTAAATACCCAAATCATGTCTACAAGCTTTACAGAGCTTTGTATGGACTGAATCAAGCCCCAAGGGCATGGTATGAAACTCTCTCAACATTTCTCATTGAATATAAATTTGTCAGAGGAAAGATAGATAGCACCTTGTTTATCTATAAATCTAAAACTGACACCATTCTGGTACAAATTTATGTGGATGATATCATCTTTGGTTTTACAAGCTTGAAACTTTGCAAACAATTTTCCAAGCTGATGACCAGCAAGTTTGAGATGATTATGATGGGAGAACTCACATACTTACTTGATCTTCAAATAAAACAATCTGACCAAGGCATCTCCATCAATCAATAAAAATATGTCAAGGATTTGCTGAAGAAGTATGATATCAATTGTGCTTCATTTAAAACACCAATGGTACCCCCTAACAACTTAGGACCTGATCTCAATGGACAATCAGTCAATGAGACTCAGTATAGAGGTATGATTGTGTCACTCATCTACTTAATAGCAAGCAGACCTGAAATTCAATTCCCTACATGCCTTTGTGCAAGATACCAAGCAGACCCAAAGGAATCTCACCTTATTGTTGTAAAGAGAATATTCAGATACCTAAAAGGTACACCAAGTCTAGGTCTTTGGTACCCCAATTCCTCAGGGTTTGATCCTAAAGGGTATTCAGACTCTGACTATGTTGGATGCAATATGGACAGAAAAAGCACTTCTGGTGCTTGCCAATTGCTGGGTGGCAAACTTGTATGTTAGAGTGCTAAAAAGCAACAAACAATTGCCATGTCCTCAGCAGAAGATGAATATGTGGCAGCTGCTGGATGTTGTACCAATGTTCTTTGGATGAAAAGCCAACTGGCTGATTATGACATAGAATATGAAAGGTAACAATATTTTGTAATAACACTAGTGCTATTGTAATATCCAATAATCCAGTCCTTCACTCTAGAACAAAACACATTGATACCAGAGATCACATTGTGAAAGGGTACATTGAATTACATTTCATCCCCACTCATTACCAATTGGCTGATATCTTTACCAAACCACTGGATGAACCAACTTTTAAAAGATTGATAATGGAGCTTGGTATGCTGAACATTGATGACACAAAACCTGAACCTTCAGCATTCACTAAAGAAGACTAAAGGTTCAATATTTCTTAAAATTTTGATTTATGTAAGGTAGCAGTTTCTGAAAAAAGGAGTGTGCAATGTCATGTGTCTATATCACAAATGTGATTGTGTACATGGTGTTTTGTCGCCTTATCTGATTCACTGAAGCTGAACAAATAATCACCAAAATCATCCAAGTTTTGATTAATGCAAAGCAGAAGTGCCTGAGTAAAGGAGTGTGCAATATCATGTGTCTATTTCAGTTTATGTGATTGTGTACACTATATTTTGTTGCCTTATCTGATGACTGAATCTAAACAAAAATCACAAGTCATCAGTATTTTTTTTAGCATTCTGAACAAAACTTTAATACAAATGAGTAGCTAGGCCTGAGTAGAGGAGCGTGCAACGTCATATGTCTTGTTCGCTTATGTGAACATGTATATGGGGTTTTGTCGCCTCATCTGACGCATTGAAGCTCACAAGTATTCCCTTCAGGTTCGGCATATCTGGCCAACATCTTTCAAGACAAAATCAATCATGTGTTTCAAAGAAGTTAATGGCATTAAATTTCATGAGAATAAACATAAAACATTCTTTCAAAATGTGTCAATTGTTTATTTAGGAAATATCAAACGTCCATATCACAGTCAACAACTTCCTGACACAAAGAGGCGTTTCACTATTCAAAGCAATAGAAAATCATACCCCTTTGCAGAACATTAATGAGAGAGTTTGTGCCATTTGTTCAAAAGAAACCCTAAGTGTTTTATAACTTTTTCAAATATATTAAAAACTTTTACAAATTAGTCTAAAGTTTGACATATATCTTTTGAAGATCGAAGATTCATATCATATTTGCAAATCTTTCATCACAAAAAACACACACAAACTCTCTCTCTTTCAAAAAACACACACAAGAAACATCAATGGCAGCCGAATCATCTTTACCCCAAGATGTTGAGATTACCCTCAACCTTTCCATCCATGTTAACTTTCCCATTGAGGACATCATCTTTAAACCCAACAACCTCACTTTGATCAAACCAGAATCCCTCACCTATGTTCCTGGAAATCAGGTCATGAATTTTTTTATCAAAATGTGTGCTTCGTGATGCTTTGTTTAAAGATCCAGGGATGATGATTCAAAACGTACTAAAAGAGTTTTGGTTCACGACACAAGGGTCAAAGAACAAGAAATCTATAGAGTTTGATTCTACAACCGATGGTATTCATGGTAAAATTGGTTTAAAGTTGTTTAGAAGGGTTTTAGGGTTAAACTATTTGGATGAACCTATGGAGTATGAGGCTATACCCAATGATTTTTCTGTTTTTAAAACTTTTTTCAAAGAAATTGGGTATACTGAAGAGATTTGTGACAAGGGTGGGCTGAAGAGAAGCTGTTTACCACCTAAGTGGAAACTACTGATGACCATCTTAATTGAGTGTTTGGGTGGGAAAACTGGAGGGCTTGATCAGATCAATCAAAAGGATGCTTTAATTTATATTGTCTGGCCTAGGGGATAAAAGCTGATTTTGGGAGGTTAATCTTTGAAGATCTCCATGGTAAACTAGAGAAGGAAACTAGGGAAAAGAATGTGGTCTACACCAGGTTTTTGTCCCTCATTTTTGTTGACCACCTTGGTGATGAATTTTCCAAAATCCAAGGAGTAAAATTAGTTTTTCAACCCTTTGATATCAAGCGCTGGAACATTCCAGTTAGTACTACTTATCCTCCTTTTACATAGTCCATGCTGGATATTTGCTCAGCAAATGCTCCAGTAGTGTACAAAGCTCCACAAGACACTCCTCCAACTGGAGAAGGGGATCTGAAAGGCACAAAGCCTGGAGCTTCTTCCTCTGGACCACGTCAGAAGCAAACGTCTGTGAATACTCTTAAATGTAGACGTGAGTCCAAGAAAAGGAGGCACCCCACAGGATCTTCATCAAAGAAGAATACTGATGATCCCAAAGGCCAAGCTTTGAAGAAACATAAGTCCTTGGCCAAGGGCAAGAACCCAAGCTAGTCGTCATCTTCAGTCCCTGCTGGAGGTGATATGCATAAAGAGGCCCTAAAGGCAACCCCTCTCTCAAATTCTTTAGGAGAGAATGGTGAAGATAGAGCACACCCTGAGCTTAGTATTGTGGAGTCAGCATTGGTAACTAATATAAAATATGAATACAATTCCTATTTCATTGCCAATTTCTATCATTTGTCACTCTGAGTCTGTATCAGGGCATTAGGCGTCATCAAATACAACAGCTGACGCTGACCCTGGCCTATCTATTTCTAATGATGTAGTCCCCCCACAACAGGGTCCTACTGAAGGAACCAAAAGCATTATCATTGATCTTAACTTATCAAGGACTCTTTATCAGGATCCATCAGGTAAAACCAACCCTGGTGGTGAAGGACTTGAAACTGATCCTCATACTGAAGCTGATGCTCAGCAGACACCAAAGGAGTGCATCTCAGCACTGGCGCCAAGGTGGGACACTTGCCTTCATTTGTGTTCAGTACGTCTGCTGATGATTTGGAGAAGGAGCTTGGGTTCAGTAAACGCGTTCCAGTCAACCTTGATGACAGTGAGCCTTAGGATGAAAATGCTGATCAAACATCCAAGCCACCATTCCCCATAACCATTCAGGTAAAAGAACTAAAAAACCAGGTGTTGGTTCTTCAGTCACATGTGGCCAAGCTCAAAGAGGAAAAGGCTATTGCTGATGCTGAACTTACTACACTTAAAGCAAGGCCAATTCCTCCCACTGCTGATCAAATCAAGGATGTTATTCTCGCTGCTCTGAAGCCATTAGTAAAAGATGTGGCCACCACCACCTCTCTTAAGCAGGAGATGACAACACTGATGGACTCCATCAATAGTGCTTCTTTGGATTTCCCACCAGAATTCAAGCCAGTCCCTACTCAGTTGAACGATTTATGTGATTTTGTCTCCAAGATCAAAAATAGGGTGGGATTGCTGGAACAGCAAAAGCTGAACTTATCTGATGAAGTTCAGCAGAAACTGGATGCACTTACAAATGTTCCAGCAATGCTGGCCAAGGTATCCTCCACCTTACACTCTTTTTGTGCCTTCATGCCTGTTGGGGTTTCATCAAAAGTTGTCTGGGCAATCTTCTACTGAGGGGGAGAAAAACACAATTCAACAGCTCTTTCAAAAACATGCACAAAAGAAGGCTAAAAACAACCTATTGTTTATGAGTCACCATTTATCGAGAAGAGTCCAGCTAAGACTCAGGGGGAGTCTTCAGCTAAGGACAGTCATGTTGATGGTCTTACCACCAGCAATGACTCAACTGATGATGGTTCACACCTCCTATAAAACCCAAGAGCAAAGGTGAGTTCACACTGAATGAAAGGCTAATCATATCTGGGGCGGCCACTAAAGAAGAACTTGATTATTTATACAAGCTTCAGGCTAAAGTAAAGCTAAGAGATCTGAAGATGAGCTTGTATGAAAAAATTGGAGAACCTGAGGTTGAAAGCCTCTTCAAGAAGAATATGTTATACGAAAAATTTTGTATAACAAGACTGAACAGAAGATAGCTCTCTGAAATCACAAATGTTGACATGATGACTTACAAATGAGATATTCATTTGAAGTTCTATAGGGGTGATGGGACTGATGAGATCATAGAGGACTTATAAAAGGAGCTCTCTTATACTGATTGGGTTGAAATGCACAATAATATTGCAAAGAGAAAATCCAAGAGATGGGATGAGGTCCACGTCAGAATTGAACACTTCATGAGAAATCATGAAAGGCTAGGTCAGATCCTCAACATCAGCACTCAAGTTTCACTGGAGGATCAAGATCCAATACTGGAGCTGAACAAAAGAGCAAATCTGGTCCAACCTGGTGTGGGTGACATCTTTGTCACCACAAAGAAATATAAAGGCTTTGTTCAGTTTCAAAATCATCTCCCTGGGCATGTACTTGAAGAACCAAAATTGGGAATGATGTTCAATCATCGTGAACGTCAAGACTTTGTGGGTATTAGTGACCTTGATGATCTGAACAATGAATTTCTTGGGAACATTCAGAAATAATTATTTGCTCACCATGGAGGTCCAGGACTCACTGAAGCTGAAAAAACCTTCAGCATGTGCTTACTAGCAATACTGGACAATAGAAATTCAGATCCATCAGTTCAGACTCCTAATATAGAAGAACTTAGGCCTAAGCAGTGTTGAATAATCATTTGTAATTTTCTATTTGTAAATTGTAATGTTTAAATGAATGATTATCTGTTGTTTATAAGTTTAATTATTGTTCAGTGTAAGTAAGAAGAAGTTGTTATGCTCACTTACTACTGACATTAGACTTAGGCTATTTGTATATCCAAATAGGGGGATATTGTTGGGTCAGCATTTACTGACCCTGAAGCAACTCTAGGATTTGAATATAAAACCCCCCTAAGTGTCTCATGTTCAGCAGAAAGGAGTCTCTTCTGAAGCATGGCCAGAGGAACAAAGATTCCTACTGAAGAATACTTTGCTGAAGGATGTTGAGATTTCGTCTTCCAGATAACTTAGAAGACAAAGGAGTCTTTGGTTTAAATACTAGGCGGTCTAGTTGCTGAAGAACAAGTACTAAAGAAGAGCTTTTAGTTCAGTTTGGCTTGACAATACCAAACTGAATGATGTCGATCTCCTTTAAGATACTGAAGACACTTCAGTATTTTGAAGGTTTGCATTAGGCGGGAAAGATTACTTTAATTCAAAGTAGGTTGCTTGTATAGTTGGATATAAGTACAACCTTTATCTTTTCCTAGAATAGTTTATTAAGTACTTTGTACTGTTTATCCATCATGGGCATCAACCACCCATTAGATAAACTTGTGCATGGGAACATGTGAAATGCAAACCCTAGATTTTACACTGCCTATATAAGGAGTGCTTATTGAGAGAGAAAAGGTTAGCGATTACAAGAGTAAAAACTCTGCAAAACCTTCTCTCTCGATACCAACTAAACCATATAGCCAAAGAGCATATGAACGTTTAGGTTTGGAGCTTAGACTGTTAACTTAGGTTGAAAGTTTAAGTAGAGGAGATCACCACTCATTGTCATTAAAACACTTTGTTCTTCCGCAAACAAAGTGGGTTATAAATTCTTTATTTGATTCTAATAAAAGTCTGTACGTTGAAAAGTTATAATGGTATTGTTGTTTTAATTGTTCGTAGTTCTTATTAATTGTTAAAACGACGCACTTGAGTCTTGCTAACGAGTTATTACTTAAGGTTGATAAGTAATATCGAGTTACAAGGGACCAACATGGTTGGCTTGCACCTCGGCCCGAATCTCATTCCTCAGTTGAGGAGCAGAGCTTGAATAGCAGCTTGGACTGCTGCATTCATTTGTTCCTGTTCACATGTGAGAACCATCTGACAGTTTAAAACAAAATGAAATGAAATGATTAAACTGATTATAACATGTGATAACCATAAGAAATGATGCATGAAACAGTTTATAAAGCATGATTTTATTAAAAGTTATTATATGAGCGCGAGTGAACGCCTATGGGTCGGTTCACCCAAAACATAATTGACATGCTAAGTGAACGCCTATGGGTCGGTTCACAAAACAAAAATTTGAATAAAAGCACATGTGACTAAATATTGCCAGTCCTGTACCAACCATTACTTAGTCAAAATTCTTGCGACAATGAACAATGATATATGAAATAAATGCATGAAAACAAACTGTCAGTTCTAGGAAGACCATGGTGATTACCCACTAATCACAGGTCATGTTTTTAGAGCCTACAGGTCGAAACCTTGGGCTCTGATACCATAATTGTAACACCCCATCTTGACAAATGGAATATCATAGGATAATTATGGCGTGTCATCAAAGCATGCAAGGTAAATGTCTTAAAAAACATTTATTGACCATAAAGACAAATACCGGAATCAAACATCGGTAGTCTAACATAAGCTCACACACATGAATATAAGTACCGAATTGAAAGGACTAAACAATGTCCAAAGAAATGAAGTAAAGTAATGTATGAAGGTGCATAAAGTAATGAAGGCTGGATAGCTTCCATCCGTATGCACGTACAAATCCTGGTTGCGTCCCTGAGTACCTACCATTTGGGAACATGAAAGAAAAAGAAACGGCTGAGCATAACGCCCAGTGAACGAATATATAGCATAATATGAAGACATAAGCATAAACAAGACTAATAGCAGCGGAAAAGTATAAGTCCTGGAAAACATTCTACAAGTGTATAAAACTGGTTTATAGTTTGAAAAGCCTTATGTTTATAAATCTGAAAACTTTATTTTAATTAGCCAACCGCCCATATAGGTCATGAAGTATCAACGTGCATGAATACTTAGAGGGGTGACCTCATCATGCAATTAGAGGGGTTGCCTCTAATTATTTAAGTCTGGGTAAGAGGGATCAAATCCTTGTGAAGGATGCAAGGCACACACCATATTCACCATGAAAATACTGTAAAACATGTAACTAGGATGCACCCATACGCCCCACATGATAATATAATAATATGGCCAACACTGAAAGGGATGCCACGAGCAATCACTCCGCTGTGGGGAAGTCATAACACTGGTTCCTCTAGTGTTATGGTTATGGTACCTCCATAACTAGGTGAAACTGGTCATGCATGTATATGGCTTAGGCATTTAAAACTAAACATAAGCTATCAAAACATATAAAAAATACTTAGGGAAAACAGTTGGCTGCAAACGGGGAATCCTAATAAAGGAAGGGAATGTCCATACTGAAGGACGAAATATCCGTACCTTATGGTCCAGTGAACGATGAAAGATGAAAGAATGAAAAGTCCTACGCCGACGTCACTAGTGCTACATAAATAGGGAACTTGTATGAGTTGTCTGATTACTGAGTGTGTTATTGGTTCTTGTATGTTCTTAACGTATTTTATATGTTCTTGTCATGTTTACTGTATTCTTCATGCTTTAAATGTATTCTGATTATGTAATTCATGTATTTCTTGTATTATTATACTTGTAGTGTAATAATAAATAACTTTCTAAAAATAGCAGGTTTCCAAAAATGGAATGTTTCCAAAAATAGAAAGTTCCCAAAAATAGAATGTTTCTATAAATAGTAAGTTTCTAAAAATAAAAAGTTTTCAAAAAACAGTAAGTTTCTAAAAATAGATTTTTTCTAAAAATAGTAAGTTTCCTGAAATAGAAAGTTTCCATAAATAGAAATAAGCTGAATGATTAAGTTAAAAATATAAGCTAGTGCTTATTTATAAGTCATGATAATTATTAATAAATTTTATTAAATATTACTATAGGTTAAGGTAATTATTAATTATTAAGTAAATGCATGGTTTTAATAATTAATAATATGTCATGTTATATTAATATACTTTACCTTAAAATGTTTAATTAAATTATGTCATGTTTAATTTAATTAAGTCTAGTAAAATACTTAGGTTATGCATGTTTTATTAATATAAATAAAATAACCTAAGTTATGGATTATTAATTAATTATAAGTTCATGTATTAAATAATTAATTAATAAAAACTATAGTGTAAATAAATAATAAAATGTACTTAGGCTAAAACATGTATTATTCAGTTAATAAATTAACCTAAGTCATGTTTTAATTAAATTAATTATTAAATCATGGATATTAATTTGATTAACCTTAAAAATAAATAATAAAATTACCCGAGCCCAAAACCCGAGACAAAACGAAAACCCGAACACTAACTACCACCAACAGCCGCGGGTGTGGTGGCGGCCAGCGACTGCGCAGCCAACGGCGGCAGCCTGGTTGCTGTTGTGTTGTGGCTCCCCCTACCGAGACAAAGGTTCCCACCGGCTTAAGCCGGTGGTTTCCCCTGATGTGGCTCGCGTTCCCCCTGTCCGAACAAACTAGCCACCGGCATAAGCCGGTGGTTCCCACTGCGTGACACAAACATACACTGAGCCCCTATATGGTCTTGGTTGTGGACAAAAGGGGACACCGAGAGTCGTGAGACTCTCGGTTGGAGCTGCCGAACCACAAAACAAACCAACCAAATCCATTTTCTTGTTTTATTAATCCCCAAAACATGTTTTATCATTAGTTTTTAAGAATCAAATCATAAGAATCATTGATTAAATAAAAGGATTAAAAAGATGAAGGTTTTTGAATATACCGTTTACGTGAGTGAAAAGAGAAGAGAAACACGAACACGTGTGCTTATAAACCCAAGATTAAAAATCACAGACACCCTCTCCTTATTCTCCTTGTGTGCCGCGGCTAAGAATAATATGGGGTTAGGGTTTTCTAAATTCTTATAAAGTTCTGTAATATGTTTTCATGTGATATACTTTTCCACTAGTAAAATCGAATGGGTCGGGCCCCTCATTTCTTTGGTTGCCGCGGACACAAAGGCCAAACCGGGCCTTGTTCACGTTAAATTATTATTCGTGTGTGTTTGCGTTTTAAATGTTCGTGTTAGTTCGTATTTTAATATTCGTGTTATAATTATTATACGTAATAATTATTTATCGTGCATAATTACATACGTAGTTTCTCGTAATTAATATTCGTGACACATGTTTATTATATAAATGGAAAGTTTTAATTTATACGTATTTTACGTGATGTACTGTTCATGGTATTTATATGTGTGTTTTATAACTCTTCTTCTCTAAAAAGAATAATTCGTCCCCGAATTATAGATAACATAAACTGAAAAGAAACATACCCGAATCAAAACTGGAAATGAGGGTAAGAAGTCTGGCTAGATTCCTCCGTCTCCCAAGTGGCTTCCCGCTCAGGATGGTCCCTCAAAAGGATTTTGATGAATGGGATCGTCTTCTTCCTCATGACTCGCTCTTGGCGATCAAGAACTCGTTCGGGTTCCTCAACGTAAGAAAGATCCTCACGAATCTGCTAGAGTGGATAATGAACCATATGTAGGGGATGATAATAGTACCCCTCTGAGTAAGGACACATGGAAAACATTGTGAATGTGAGATAGCTGCGGAGGTAAAGCCAAACGATACGAAACCTCACCAATGCGTTTGAGGATATCAAACGGTCTGATGAATCGAGGGATGATTTTCCCTTGATTCCAAAACGCTTAAATCCTCGTGCTGGTGATACTTTGAGAAAGACATGATCACCTACATTGAAGTGTAGATCTCTACGATGCTTATCGGCATAGCTCTTTTGACGTGCACGAGATTCCTGAAGTTTTGCCTTAGTGACGGAAACCTTCTCGTTGGTCACCTCTATCATCTCCGGACCTTCAAGAATTCGCTCACCAACCTAATCCCAACAGATTGGGGCGCGACATTTCCTGTCATACAACATCTCAAACGGTGCACACTTGATGCTGGCGTGTTGATAGGTGTGAAAACACCCATCCTTTTACCACTTAAAACAATTAAAACGAGACCATAACGTGTATTATATGTCATAAATGTCGGAATTATGCGTGGTTTGTGTTTTTATTGTGACTTAGGTCAAATAGATGAAAAAGGAAGAAAACACGGGCTTTCACGGGCTTTTATCGAAGAAAAAGACAAAAGACGAAGTCAAAAGATCAAGAGTGAAAAAGATTAGAAGTCAATGGGCCTATTTTGAAGATTTATTGAAGAAAAGGACCAAATACGGAAGATTTACAAGTCGAAGAACCCAAGTCTAATAAATGAAGAAATTATAAGACGAGTTCAAGATTTTATCGACAAATACCGAGCCAAAGTCGAGACTTTAATTTAATTTAAAGACGAGACGGAAGAAAAGAGAGAAGACAAGTCACCACCTACCAACCTCACCACTCCCCTATAAATAGAAGACTTCAGACCCATTTTTTGGAGTTAGTTAATTTTAGGAGTAGTTTATTTTATAGGTGTAAGTTTATTTTCTCTCTCTAGTTTTCACTTTCTCTCTCTAGATTAATATGTAGAATCTTTAATCTTTATGTTTTAATTGTTGAATCTTAAACTTTTAATCAAGCTTTTAATTAATCTCCTTCCTCCTTTCTTGTTTTCAATGGTTTAATCTTAGTTTATGTTATTGGTTGTGTTTATGAGTTTTTGGTAGATTTGATTAAGTGGGTTTTGATTGATTTGGTTATTAGTGTTAGTTTTATTGATTTGGTTTGGTTGGTTATTGTTAGCTGATTATTAGTGGTTAGTTTAGTTTAATTTTTAGATTGATTATGGTAGATTTTGGTTAAATTCGTGGTTTTATTTTCCCCTGTTCTTCACTGTTTCTGTTTTCCCATAATTTTTCCGAACCAAGCTATTTTTTCGAACGAGCTAGATTATTCCGAACCAACTTATTTTTCCGAACAAGCATTTTTATTCCGAACGAACAAGTTATTCCGAACCAGTTTTTTATTCCGAACGAGTTAGTTATTCCGAACGAGTAAATTTTTCCGAACCAATTTTTTTATTCCGAACGAACCATTTTTCCGAACGAAGTTATTTTTTCCGAACGAAGGAATTTATTCCGAACGAAGCTAGTTTTTCCGAACGAGTGATTTTTCCCGAGTGAAGTTCTTTATCCGAATGAGTATATTTTTCCGAACGAGTTATTTTAATTAGATTTGTAATTTTTATTTTTTTTCTGAAAATAGCACTTTTCCCGAAATCTCTGTTTTTACCAAGTAGTTTTCTTATTTTACAGAAAAAGTGATAGTTTTTCCGATATTTGTTTTTAGCTTAGTTTTATTAATTCTCGCATTTACCTTTTTAGTCGATAGATTATTAAAGTTTTAAGTTTTCATAATCACTTTTAATTAGTTTAATTTCTTCGTCATTTAATTTTAAATCCATTTTATTTTTAGTTTAAATTTTAACGCTTTCGTTTTTATTTTATTTTTACTCTTTACGCAACGAAGTTTTCATTCATTTTAGTTTAATATAGATAATCTAATTTTCCTTTTCTTAACCAAGAACGACTGAGTCACGCTTTAAACTAGAAATCAATTCGAAGAGATTCGTGAACTTTTTAACTAGAAAATCTTAGTTATTAATCTTTTCGTGAAGATTAACGGTTTTTTGTGAGAGACGCGTTGGATTTTGGGATCCGTTCACTAGTGAACGTTATTTTTCTTGCACATTTTTCAAAACTTTTTCAAAAATCCATAAAAATAAAAAATTTCAAAAATCCAAAAACATTAAAAAACAATAAAAAGCATTTCTTTTCAAAGTTTTACACCAAAAATATTTTCTTTTTAGGTTAGCTTTATTCCTTCTATTTCTTTGCTCTATTTTTCTTTTGTAGGTGTATGTGTACCCGCTCACGCAAAAGAAATCCATTCAACCTACAATCATTCAACCTCCGGTTGTCGAGCCTCCTGTTGTTAACACAATGGATAACCGTCCAATGATCGAGCTCCTGCAATCACATGTTGAAGGCAATGAAGATGCGATTTTGGTTCCGGCTATTGATGCAAATAACTTCGAGCTCAAGTCCGGGTTTATTCAAATGGTTTCAGCAACACCTTTTCTGGGCCGTACTCATGACGATCCTCATGATCACATCAAGAGGTTCGTACACTGATCTAATACTGTTAAATACAATGGGGTCTCACAAGAGGCAATTTGTTTGCTCCTCTTTCCTTTCTCCCTCGAGGGACAAGCCCGGACTTGGCTTGATATGGAACCACCCCAAAGTATTACAACATGGACGGACCTTGAGACCAAGTTTATCAATTACTTTTTCCCAGCCTGATGTGATCGTGATAGTATAGTGATAATTTGGATTACGTTATAGGGTAAATTAGAAAATTACCTTTAGGAAAAAGTAATAGACTAATATTACCAATGACGATATCAATTAAACACGTGATGAACCAAGTTTGTTGTACACGAAGATCGAGTGAATTTGAGACGTTTCGTTTCGATTTGGACAATTGATTTGAATTGGTTTTCGGTTTTTAAACTCAAATTAAAATCTACCAATTTTAAACTATTTAAGATTAACCTAAAGTGCATGAATCGTAAACCCCGCTGTATTTAAATCTAAAACAATTAATTAAAAATTATAACTATTTAAAAATTAATCTATTTAATAATCTATTAAAATTAATCTATTTAATAAAAATAACTTTTAATCTATTTTTTTAGAAATCTAATTAAACTTTTTAAACTAATTTACTTTATAAAAAATTACTTAAAACAAATCTATTTAAAAACTATTTTTATTTAAATCTAATATTATAAAAATCTAATTATTAAAATAAACTAATTAAAATTTTAAATTAATAAAAACATTTTTTTATATTTTTATTTTATTTATTTTATTCTATTTATTACTTGTATTATTTAAACTAAGATTTACTTAAAAAAATTATTAATTCTATTTGTATAAACGAAAATAAAGATTACTTAAATGAAAAATCTGCCAGACTTAAATATTACTATATTAATTATTCTAAAGGAATGAAAACCCAAAAGAGCTCTTAGCTCAATTGGCAAACATGCAAGGCTTGTGACCAAGAGGTCACAGGTTCGAGTGCTAGGAAGGAACCCATTTTTTTGAGATTATTTATATTTTTTAACAAATGATGAAAATGAGTCTCAGGAGAGACTTTAGTAAGCTTATTAACTTTAAGCTGTTAGGAAACAGCTTTTGAGCTTATCAAATTGAAAGGATCACGATAAGCTTAAACTAAACAGTAACAAAGCTCAATTCCAAACATATCACAGCCTTATAAAGCTCAAAACATTCAGCATAGTCAAAAATAACAGGCATATTAAATCAAACAGTAGAGTAAAATTAAGAAAAGGGAATAATTCAATTACCAAAACAAATTTAAAAAAACGTCTCTACTGAATTAGGTAGACTAGCAGAGAGTGAATACCCATCAGATTCTCACAATACTTTCTACACAGATAAACAAAACTCAATCCTTCCTACAAGATCATCTCAATCTCAATTAAACAGATCAAGTTCAATCCAAACTCAACTAAAATCTCTTTATTTACCTCTAAGAAGATTAAACAGAACCTTATTATGAAACAGACATGAAGCTTCAGTTTCTGAAAGATAAATTAACTCAGCTTGACTCCAAATCTAAATCCTCAATCAGTTTTGCAAATCTCAGCATATTCAAATTCCAAATAACAGATTAACAAGTTCAAACTTATGAGCAGTTATAATATTTATCAGAAATCATTCCAATCCAACAGAGCAAATTTAAATCGATTAACATTTAATTTAATTTAAGCCGAGAAAAAGATAAACAGTTAATGAATTAAACCCCAACACAGTAGCATTCAAAATACATTCACAATCAATCCCATAAACTTTAACTTCAAAAACAGTTAACATTAAGCAGTCTCAGCTTAAATCAGATAAGATCACCTTAACAGTTAAATCAACTCACTATTAAGCTATAATTGAACATGAAAAGTAAAAGGGTTAACACCTTTTGACGAAACCGTTAGGACGATGTGCAGCGCTGAGCTGACATAAACCTGAATCAATACCACCATACAACACCAAACAAACCATAAATCGAACCACCAAAAATCATATCTCGAACCAGCAGAAACTTCATAAACCCGCAGCTTAGATTTAAACTTTTCCAGTGGGGAAAAGCTTTCCCAATTCTTACCTTTAATAACTGATTTAAGCTATTTATTTAACTCAATCAATTATTATTCAAATCATATTAAAATAGATCTAAGAAAACAACATTGCAATTTACTTCAAATAATATTAAAATCAAGACAGATTATCCTCGAAATAAAACTTTTATTAATATAAGAGAAAGATTACAGTACTATGAAAAGAAATATTACAATAATTTTCCTAAAACTATTTTAACAGAATAACAGTAAAAATGAGAAAAGGGATGCGATTACAAGTATTATGGGGGGGGTTATAGCCATCCCCAAGGCTTGCTGAGGAGGAATATTCGAATCTCCAAAGGAATATCCCTCTTCTTTTCAGCTCTTGGATCATCTATCTCTCTTGGTTGTTATCATCGGATGGTTGAGAAAACGCAACTAGCACACGGATTACCAACGTGGCATCCGTGTGTGCTAGTTGTGTTAGTTTGAAGCCTCCTGATTGGTTGATTTAGGAAAATGATGTGTAGCTTCCAATAGTAATCTGCCACGTAACTCTTTTCTTCCTCACATTCTCTTCCTTAAAATTGGGGCTTTTATTTCCCACACACTTGAATCAAGCGTGTGAACAAAAGCCCTTATTTAATTTGATGAATTAATAAACTTAGGGTTTGTGAATAGTAACTTTTGTTACTAGTTATTGTGAGATGGGGTGAAGAAGATGGTTACATAGAAAGTAACGTGAATAATTTAATGTGTGAAAGTGGGAATGAGAGAAAACGTGTGGTGTAAATGTATGTGGTGTAAATGGGTGGGTGATATTTACGGTTTATTTATTTGTGGATGAGTGGAACGTTTGACCGAGTTTGAGTTTATATAAACTCAAGAAACATCTTGTTAAACAAACCCTAAAAAGCCCATTCGTTTCTTTTCCCTTATAATTTCACATGGTGTTGGGCTTTGCCTGAATCTCCCCTAAAGCCCATTGCGTTTTACTTCATTCGTTCCTTGGATGTTGTATTACTTCCATCTGATTTGGGCTTTCCTTGGCCCAGTCCCAAAAGTATAACAATGTTTAATCAATATTGGGCTTTTCAGGCCCAATAAGCATTTGTGGGTCCCACTAAGCCCATAAACTCGATAAATGATGAAATCCGCTAAAGTCGAGCTCGATTTTGGCTTCTTCAATCTTTATCTTCAAACTCGTGTCGATATTTGCCGGTTTTCGCGAACTTGGTACCTACACACATCAAAACAACAAAACAACATATACAAGGCAATAATGATATATATTTTTTGCATTATTTCATTGTTTTATGATATAATTGATATGAGTAAAATCACTCATATCAAATTCCCCCTTGCTAAGCAATTGTCGTGTCCTCACGCAATGATAAAATAAAACATTAACTAAACCATTATTCAACTATTTAAACTTTATTTTGCGAAGACATAATGTATTGCTTTCATTATTAAGAAAAATAACTTTTAGGATCATAAAACTTAAATAGATTCATCGTCCCCGACTTTTCACTCTTCCATGCCAAGTGCAAAAACAAGATCATTGTCAATCATAAGCCCCAAAATTAAACCAACTCATACAAGTAATTTGTGTTAAACTCAATCTCCTATTATTCCTAATTGTATCTCTAGATTTTATTTGTCATTCACCCAAAGGCTCATTTGACTTTATTTTGATATTTATTAGTCCAAAAATGAAGGCAAGAATGGTGTAAACTCAACACTCAAAACCTAACCTCGACTTCAAAAACCGTTGTCACTAAAGAAAGCCCACATCAAGGATAACTTAACACGATTTAGGAATAAATCCCGGACCCAAAATTTGGCTAATATGGCTACTTAAAAGCAACAAATAAAACCTCCAAAGTCAATTATGACCTTATTAATGGAGTTAGCAACAATCACATCATAACACCTTGTGGCTCTTTAAGATGCAATTGTGCTCCTTATTTAAAATCCACACCCTAAGGCTCCTTGGACAAAAATAAGGGAATTGACTTCACCATCCCACCTTACGGATCATAATGATGAAGCAATTTTTATTTAACACGCCCCTTGACATACACCCTAAGGCTCTAATGACAAGGTTAGTGCTACATGACTCCCACTCGAAGGATCCTAGAGAACATGTTTTATTTATTCTTCTAATTAATATGATATTTATAGTAAGCCAAATTTCCGCAATCTTATGATCAAAAGTCCATGACGCTGACACCCTTAATGTGTTCTCACTTTAATTACAAGGGAAGAAAAAGAAGGAGTTACGAGTTAAGATATCAAGCCTAAACCGCTAAAAACTTCATTTATTAAGCAATTATTATTCAAGTATGGAAAGTAAGTACGAGGAGATTAAATCAAACACAAAGTACTTGCACAAAGAAGAATTTAACCTTAGAAACTTATGATTGAACTATATCATCTCTTGTTATCCATATTGTAAAATTTCAAAAATGTGAAATCAATGGATACTTAGCCTATTAAATCAAAGTTTTAGGTTTTCAAGTCATCTATAGGATCTTGCATCTTCTTATACTTTTTTCAAGTTTTAGAATTTGCGTTTTAAAGTTCCCTTAATAAACGACTTTCTAGGATCA
This sequence comes from Glebionis coronaria, assembly GCA_025667525.1. Taxonomy (NCBI): domain Eukaryota; kingdom Viridiplantae; phylum Streptophyta; class Magnoliopsida; order Asterales; family Asteraceae; genus Glebionis; species Glebionis coronaria. Next base: position 241,237,864 of record CM046877.1, read on the forward strand.
ATTATAGGAACTTGCGAAAAGTTCTTGTTCTTAACTCGTATGAATTAAGACTTTCACGTTTTAAAGCTCCCTATATAAAAGCCTAGCAAAACTTAATTCAAATACGTTAAGGAAAAGCTAAGGTTAAAAACCGAGTCGAGTCAAAAACTATTCTTATTTTCACCAACGGAAAGCCTACATTCGTGTCAAAAGCACTTATTTCCTTTTATTAAAATTTAAAAATAACACTAAAAATTTAAAATTTTATTGAAAAATGAGAAAAACAATACGTTTAGAAACGACAAAAGCAATAGCAAGCGATTATATCGATTGACTCCCCCATGCTAAAACCAAACATTGTCCTCAATGTTTCTTAGCTCAAGAGTAACACCCCCTTTCTAAGACACGAAGAGTCTAATGCAAAATCCTAGCATGGAAAGAGCACGCAAATCTATAAGCCGTTTATTAATTATGCCTCAAGATAAAACGTTAGTCAATAAAAATCAAGGGATAGAGAGTGTGCCCCTTTTTGGCATTCAAAGAATGGAAGATCAAGTGGACCGGCAAAAACCGAACACGAGAGTCTTCAAAAATAAGGGTCATACCTAAGATTCACAACAACACAACCAAACACGAGCACGAGCTTGAAAGATCAAGCCTTATTAGATGTTAGAAAATAGAAAGAAGATAGAATGTATGGGACTCCCCCACAAGGCACCTCGTTTTTGTTCACCGAGTCATGAGCTCGACTCGATCCCCGCATTCATTGGTCCTTAGGGAAAGTTTGAAGATCCGGGACAACCTCCGTAGGTATGTCCCCTCCAAAGTAGTGTTTCACACGATGACCATTCACCCTAAAGTTAGGCCCGTCTTTTTGAGCTAGCTCAACGGTGCCATAAGGGAAAACTTGTGCAATGGTGAATGGTCCGGACCAACGGGATTTAAGCTTGCCTGAGAAAATCTTAAGTCTAGAGTTGAATAAGAGGACTTGATCACCAACATTGAAAATGCGGTTTTTGATCTTAGAGTCATGAATCCTCTTAGTCTTCTCTTTATAGATCAAAGAATTTTCATAATCTTGATCCCTTAATTCACTTAGTTCATTCATTTGAACCTTGCGATGATCACCCGCGGTCCTCAAATCAACGTTACAATGCTTAAGAGCCCAATATGCCTTATGTTCGAGTTCAATTGGCAAGTGGCATGCTTTTCCGTAGACCAACCTAAATGGTGTACAACCAATTGGCGTCTTGTAAGCCGTACGGAAAGCCCACAATGCATCGTCTAATTTATCCGACCATGAAGTGCAATTTTCTCCAATAGAACGCTCCAAAATCCTTTTAAGAGCACGGTTTGAAACCTCCACTTGACCACTCGTTTGAGGGTGATAAGCCGTAGAAAGTCGATGAGTGACACCATATTTCTTTAGAACTTTTTCAAATTGTTCATTACAAAAATGGGTCCCACGATCGCTTATAATAGCCCGCGGAGTTCCAAACATAGCAAAGAGTTGTTTCAAAAAGTTCACCACAACTCGAGCATCATTCGTGGGCAAAGCCTTAGCTTCAACCCATTTAGACAAATAGTCCACGGCTACGAGAATGTATTTATTTCCTTTCGAAGATGGAAACGGCCCCATAAGATCGATCCCCCACATGTCAAAGATTTCACAAACTTGGATAATGTTTTAAGGCATCTCATCCCTTTGTGAGTTCTTTCCTTGACGTTGACAAGCATCACAAGTCTTGATCAAGTCTTGGGCATCACGATATATGGAAGGCCAAAAGAAACCGGCATCAAAGACTTTCTTCGCGGTGGCGTTAGCACCATGATGTCCCCCGGTGGGTCCCTCATGACAAGATTTAAGGATATCTTGAGCTTCTTTGCCAAACACGCACCTACGAATCACTTGATCCGCGCACACACGAAACAAATAGGGGTCGTCCCAAAAGTAATAGGAGATATCCTTGAAAAACTTTCGTTTTTGTTGGGACGACATACCCTTGATCACAAACTTCCCCGCATGGTAATTTGCGATGTCCGCAAACCATGGGGTACTATCATCACCACGAAAAGAAATCATACCAAGCGTCTCGAGAGGAAATGTTTCATTGATTTCCTTATTCTCTCGATCGCTTTGGTGAGGATTCTCAAGTCGAGATAAATGATCGGCCGCGAGATTCTCGGCTTCTTTTTTGTCTAGAATTTTGACATTAAATTCTTGAAGGAGGAGAATCCACCGGAGCAACCTCGGCTTAGCATTTTGTTTATTAAGAAGATATTTGATAGCCGAGTGGTCCGTATACACTATGGTTTTAGACAAGACGAGATATGGTCTAAACTTTTCAAAAGCATACACAACGGCAAGTAGCTCCTTTTCCGTTGTAGTGTACTTTGTTTGAGTATCCGTCATAGTCTTACTTGCATAGTGTATAGGCAAGAAATGTTTTAACTTACGTTGCCCCAAAACCGCACCTACCGCGTAATCACTAGCATCACACATAATTTCAAAAGGTAGATCCCAATCTAGGGAAACTAAGATTGGAGATTCGGTTAACTTCTTTTTAAGCATCTCAAAGGCTTGAATACACTCATCCGAAAAGATGAAAGGAGTCTCTTTTTCCAAAAGATGGGTCATAGGCCGAGCTATCTTAGAGAAGTCTTGTATAAAATGTCGATAGAAGCTGGCATAGCCGAGAAAACTCCTTACTCCCTTAACAGTGGTGGGCGGAGGCAATTTGGCAATCACGTCGATTTTAGCCCTATCAACCTCAATACCGGCCTTAGAGATCTTATGTCCTAACACAATTCCCTCTTTGCACATGAAGTGACATTTTTCATAATTAAGCACAAGATTCGTTTCCTCACAACGTTGCAACATTCTTTCAAGGTTAGAGAGACATGAAGTGAAAGATTCCCCAAAAACCGAAAAGTCATCCATGAAGACTTCCATGGTTTTCTCGATCATATCATGGAAAATGGCCATCATGCACCTTTGAAACGTCCCCGGAGCATTGCATAGTCCAAAGGGCATGCGACGATAATCAAATGTTCCATAAGGACAAGTAAATGTGGTCTTTTCTTGATCACGAGGGTCAATGGGGATTTGGAAATAGCCGGAAAATCCATCCAAAAAGCAATAGAATTCATTCCCTGCTAGTCTCTCTAACATTTGATCCATAAAAGGTAATGGAAAATGATCCTTCCTAGTGGCATCATTAAATTTCCTATAATCAATACAAACACGCCAACCGGTCACAAGTCTAGTAGGAATCAATTCATTATCCTCATTAGTAACAACCGTCATTCCTCCTTTCTTTGGAACACAATGCACGGGGCTAACCCAAGGACTATCCGAGATAGGGTAGATCATTCCGGCGTCTAGAAGTTTAGTGACTTCCTTTTTTATCACCTCATGAATCTTTGGATTGACCCTTCTTTGATTTTGGATAGCGGGTTTATAATCATCCTCCATTAGAATTTTATGAGTACAAAATTTTGGATCTATACCCTTAATGTCGAATATTTTCCATGTAATGGCCCGTTTATGTTTCTTAAGCACTTTGATAAGTTCATCCTTTTCGTTTTCCTTTAATCCCTTAGCAATAATCACCGGTAACTTATTCGTTCCTTCAAGAAAAGCATACTCCAAATGAGTGGGTAATTCCTTAAGTTCTAATTCGGGTGCTTCCTCAATAGATGTTTTCACTTTAGTCTCATTTTCATTCACAACTTTTAAATCCATAGGTGGTGATTCATAAGGATCTTCATTCAAAAAAGCTTCAAGTAAATCGATATCTCCCTCCATATCATGATAATCCTCATCATATGAAGGTAGCAAATCCGGTGTGCTAAGAAAAGCATCCACCTCCTCCAAGATAAAATCACTAGCCCCAAATGGAGTAAGGGGTGGAGACGAAAGGGCAATAATAGGATCCGATAAAGAAGGATTGCCACTTTCGGAATTAGCCGAGAATCAAAGCACTTCTTGAGAATATTCTTCACAAGTAACATCAATCACATCGATTTGATTAATTGATTCCTCGTAATACTTGGAAGAAAATTTAGAGATATGACCAATATCAAACGTGATATTTTCATCATCAACTCTTAAAGTCAATTTCCCCGCTTTCATGTCAACTAAAGCACTAGCCGTCATCAAAAACGGTCTTCCCAAAATTAGTGGTACACGAGAATCTTCGGGATAATCACAAACTACAAAATCCGTTGGAAAGACGAGTTTCCCTACCTTGACAAACACGTCCTCGGCTATACCTTTTGGTAAGGCGATCGATCGATCCGCTAGCTCGAGAGTCATCTTAGTAGGTGTAAGCTCGGGAAGTGATAACCTTTTCCATACGGAAAGAAGCATCAAATTAATGCTAGCACCAAGATCGGCTAAAGCTAAGCATTCTTCCATATTAGGGAAATCACATGGTATCACAAACTTGCCCGGGTATCCAAGCTTTTTGGGAAGCTTTTGTGTAAGAACCGCGGAACAATTAGCATCTAAAGATGTAGACACTTCAACCAATTTCCCTTTATCATTCATCAATCTCTTAATAGTCGAAGCAAACTTAGGCATGTAAAGCAATGCATCCGCGAAACTAACATTAATATAAAGATTCTTAAACATCTCTAAAAAGGTAGTCATTTGAGCATTGGACTTTTCGCGGAGCTTCTCTTGGTTAAGTCTCGAAGGGTAGGGTAGTGTGGGTTTAGTCTTCGGAAGCTCGGGTTCCGGAATAGGCAATTGGTCTACCTTTGGTGGAATAGAAATTTCCTTTTCTTTAACCACCTCGGGTTCTTGCTCCACTTCCCACACCGGAGAGGTACTCACATGTGGAAGCAAAGGTCCGTCTAAAGCTTTCCCACTACGTGTGGTTATAGCTTTCATCTCACCCTTCGGGTTTGGAATGGTGTTACTAGGTAAGCCACCCGAAGACGAGGAAGGTTTGGTCATAAACGATTCAAACATCGAGAGTAATTTATTTTGACCTTGTTCCAAACTTTGTTGCATACGATTTTGACTTTGCTCTAATCTTTGCTCAAAACGGTTTTGGTTTTGTTCTAGCCTTTGTTGATTAAGCTCAATCTTATTATTTTTCCCTTTAATTGTATTTTGAAACTCATTTTTCAAAGTTGCCATTTGTCCTTGAATATTATTTTGAAAAGCTTTCAAATTTGCCTCATTCATTTTAATGTAGCTTAACAAATCATTTTGATTATTCCCTTGAAAACCTTGATTGTTTTGATTAGCATTAAACCCATTTCCTTGATTATAATTCCCTTGGTTACCACGGTTAAAATTCTTCCCATTGTTTCCATTGTTGTACCTATTTTGAACCGGTGGAAAACCCGGTGGAGCAACATGATTTTGACGAGGAACTTGACCGTTGGAGCCATAAGTTCCCGTCGCGGCAATAGCACTAGCTTGATCAAACCCCGTGGTTAAACAAGCATGATTAGGATGTGCTCCACCACATGATACACAAACATTCTCAGCCATATTAATGGATTCATGAGGATTCTTCCTAATCTCATTCAACAAAGTCGCAAATCCACTATCAATCTTAGAGTCCAATCTAGCAATCTCGGGATTAAACGAATTCACATTGGAAACACCCGGTGTGTTTCGTGAATATTGTGCTCTAGAGTTATTCTCAATTATTCCCCACGCGTCTCTCAGAGTTTTTCTTAAAAGATTACCACCCGCGGCGGCATTTAAAGAATCTTGTTCAATCATATTAAGCCCATTATAGAAAGTATTAATTTGATGCAATTCCGAGAAACCGTGGTGTGGACATTGTCTTAACAAATCTTTAAATCTTTCCCAAGCAACCCCAAACGATTCATGCACTTTTTGTTCAAATCTAGTGATCTCGTTCTTAAAGTGTGTTGTCTTAGCTGGTGGAAAGAAATAATTCATGAACTTAGATACTAAATCATCCCATGTTAAGATCGAACCCGGTGGTTCTTTCTCATACCAAATCTTAGCATTACCCTCGAGCGAGTACGGAAAAAGCATTAGCTTAATCGCGTCATTCGGCACATCTCTAAACTTGAGAGTCGAGGTAATTCGATTAAAATTCCGTATGTGAGAATGCGGGCTATCGGTCTCATTGCCATGAAATTGGTCGGCACGAATGAGCGATAAAAGACCCGCCTTAATCTCATAATGACCCGCCAAAATAGCCGGCACAACGATTGCTTCCCCATAACCTTCGGTGGGTGCACGGAGCAATTCCTCCATTGTTCGGTTATCGGCCATCTCTACAACAATAGGTGGAAGCTCGGGTTCCACTATTCGTTGTTGACGATTTCTATTTCTACGAGGAATATTTTCAAGCCTATTAAAATCAATCACAAGACGAGAAGAACGTAATTGCATACACTACAAAGACGAGAATTTAGAGGATTGAAGAAAAGAAATTAGACAAGAAGAAGATTATTTTTGGTATTTTATTTGGTATTGCTCAATCAATAATGATCGATAAAAAACAAGGAATAAGGATAACTACTATGGAAGTAAATTACCCTCGGTCGACTTTGAAACGATAGGTGAAAACCTAAACGTCTCGAGGTTCAATAAGTAAACTACAAAAATAAGATTTATTACTACTTGAGTCGGCAAACCAATAATAGGTTGTCCCTCTCAATATACGCACAAGCAAGCGGGGAAACGAGGTGGCACAAAGCACTTAAAAACCTTTTTCCTTAGACGGCCTTTTATAGCACGTCGCCTTATACCCACCTTATAGTTTGTATAAATCGAGTTCAAACTTCTTATTAGTATTTATCTATTTTGCCTTTTATTTTGTTTTGGATTCGACTACAATAGCTAGGTGATGAAATCCCAACTAAGGCCTTATTTGAAAAGTATGTAAATTTATTGTTCTGCGTAATACAGTATATTATTCACAAAAAACGAGAAAAACGATACATACTATATAATAGAAAAATAACAAACTTTCCGAGGACGAAAAGGGTCTTCAAATCAACGATCAACAAATCTCCACAAAAGCGAATCATCACAGGATCCCCGGCAGCGGCGCCAAAATTTTTGATGTGATCGTGATAGTATAGTGATAATTTGGATTACGTTATAGGGTAAATTAGAAAATTACCTTTAGGAAAAAGTAATAGACTAATATTACCAATGACGAATTCAATTAAACACGTAATGAACCAAGTTCGTTGTACACGAAGATCGAGTGAATTTGAGACGTTTCGTTTCGATTTGGACAATTGATTTGAATTGGTTTTCGGTTTTTAAACTCAAATTAAAATCTACCAATTTTAAACTATTTAAAATTAACTTAAAGTGCATGAATCGTAAACCCCGTTATATTTAAATCTAAAACATTTAATTAAAAATTATAACTATTTAAAAATTAATCTATTTAATAATCTATTAAAATTAATCTATTTAATAAAAATAACTTTTAATCTATTTTTTAGAAATCTAATTAAACTTTTTAAACTAATTTACTTTATAAAAAATTACTTAAAACAAATCTATTTAAAAACTATTTTTAGTTAAATCTAATATTATAAAAATCTAATTATTAAAATAAACTAATTAAAATTTTAAATTAATAAAAACATTTTTTTAATATTTTTATTTTATTTATTTTATTCTATTTATTACTTGTATTATTTAAACTAAGATTTACTTAAAAAAAATATTAATTCTATTTGTATAACGAAAATAAAGATTACTTAAATGAAAAATCTGCTAGACTTAAATATTACTATATTAATTATTCTAAAGGAATGAAAACCCAAAAGAGCTCTTAGCTCAATTGGCAAACATGCAAGGCCTGTGACCAGGAGGTCACAGGTTCGAGTCCTAGGAAGGAACCCATTTTTTTTGAGATTATTTATATTTTTTAACAAATGATGAAAATGAGTCTTAGGAGAGACTTTAGTAAGCTTATTAACTTTAAGCTGTTAGGAAACAGCTTTTGAGCTTATCAAATTGAAAGGATCACGATAAGCTTAAACTAAACAGTAACAAAGCTCAATTCCAAACATATCACAGCCTTATAAAGCTCAAAACATTCAGCAGAGTAAAAAATAACAGGCATATTAAATCAAACAGTAGAGTAAAATTAAGAAAAGGGAATAATTCAATTACCAAAACAAATTTAAAAAAACGTCGCTACTGAATTAGGCAGACTAGCAGAGAGTGAATACCCATCAGATTCTCACAATACTTTCTACACAGATAAACAAAACTCAATCCTTCCTACAAGATCATCTCAATCACAATTAACCAGATTAAGTTCAATCCAAACTCAACTAAAATCTCTTTATTTACCTCTAAGAAGATTAAACAGAACCTTATTATGAAACAGACATGAAGCTTCAGTTTCTGAAAAAGATAAATTAACTCAGCTTGACTCCAAATCTAAATCCTCAATCAGTTTTGCAAATCTCAGCATATTCAAATTCCAAATAAAAGATTAACAAGTTCAAACTTATGAGCAGTTATAATATTTATCAGAAATCATTCCAATCCAATAGAGCAAATTCAAATCGATTAACATTTAACTTAATTTAAGCCGAGAGCAAGATAAACAGTTAATGAATTAAACCCCAACACAGTAGCATTCAAAATACATTCACAATCAATCCCATAAACTTTAACTTCAAAAACAGTTAACATTAAGCAGTCTAAGCTTAAATCAGATAAGATCACCTTAACATTTAAATCAACTCACTATTAAGCTATAATTGAACATGGAAAGTAAAAGGGTTAACACCTTTTGACGAAACCGTTGGGACGATGTGCAGCGCTGAGCTGACATAAACCTGAATCAATACCACCATACAACACCAAACAAACCATAAATCGAACCACCAAAAATCATATCTCGAACCAGCAGAAACTTCAAAAACCCGCAGCTTAGATTTAAACTTTTCCTGTGGGGAAAAGCTTTCCCAATTCTTACCTTTAATAACTGATTTAAGCTATTTATTTAACTCAATCAATTATTATTCAAATCATATTAAAATAGATTTAAGAAAACAACATTGTAATTTACTTCAAATAATATTAAAATCAAGACAGTTTATCCTCGAAGTAAAACTTTTATTAATATAAGAGAAAGATTACAGTACTATGAAACGAAATATTACAATATTTTTCCTAAAACTATTTTAACAGAATAACAGTAAAAATAAGAAAAGGGATGCGATTACAAGTATTATAGGGGGGGTTTATAGCCATCCCCAAGACTTGCTGAGGAGGAATATTCGAATCTCCAAAGGAATATCCCTTCTTCTTTTCAGCTCTTGGATCATCTCTCTCTCTTGGTTGTTATCATCGGATGGTTGAGAAAACGCAACTAGCATACGTATTGCCAACGTGGCATCCGTGTGTGCTAGTTGTGTTAGTTTGAAGCCTCCTGATTGGTTGATTTAGGAAAATGATGTGTAGCTTCCAATACTAATCTGCCACGTAACTCTTTTCTTCCTCACATTCTCTTCCTTAAAATTGGGGCTTTTATTTCCCACACACTTGAATCAAGCGTGTGAACAAAAGCCCTTATTTAATTTGATGAATTAATAAACTTAGGGTTTGTGAATAGTAACTTTTGTTACTGGTTATTGTGAGATGGGGTGAAGAAGATGGTTACATAGAAAGTAACGTGAATAATCTAATGTGTGAAAGTGGGAATGAGAGAAAACGTGTGGTGTAAATGTATGTGGTGTAAATGGGTGGGTGATATTTACGGTTTATTTATTTGTGGATGAGTGGAACGTTTGACCGAGTTTGAGTTTATATAAACTCAAGAAACATCTTGTTAAACAAACCCTAAAAAGTCCATTCGTTTCTTTTCCCTTATAATTTCACATGGTGTTGGGCTTTGCCTGAATCTCCCCTAAAGCCCATTGCATTTTACTTCATTCGTTCCTTGGATGTTGTATTACTTCCATCTGATTTGGGCTTTCCTTGGCCCAGTCCCAAAAGTATAACAATGTTTAATCAATATTGGGCTTTTCAGGCCCAATAAGCATTTGTGGGTCCCACTAAGCCCATAAACTCGATAAATGATGAAATCCGCTAAAGTCAAGCTCGATTTTGGCTTCTTCAATCTTTATCTTCAAACTCGTGTCGATATTTGCCGGTTTTCGCGAACTTGGTACCTACACACATCAAAACAACAAAACAACATATACAAGGCAATAATGATACATTTTTTTGCATTATTTCATTGTTTTATGATATAATTGATATGAGTAAAATCACTCATATCACAGCCTCACGTACTACCGCTTTGCGGAATGACATTATTAACTTTGAACAAAAGTACGGTGAGACATTTAGTGAATCTTGGGATCGTTTTAAGGAACTTTTAAGAAAGTGTCCACAACACGGTTTTACAAAGGTACATCAAATTAATACTTTTTATAATGGATTAAGTTTGAATGACCAAGATTCACTAAATAGTCCTCGGGGGGTAATATTTTGGTTAAGACTATGAATGAAGCTTGGGCTATCATTGAGAACAAAGCCAAAGTCCAGACCAAGAGTGTTAGGGCTACTATGGCTAGTGATGAGATGGCATTTATACATGATCTCATCGTTCTTTTCGGGCTTTAAATGCATTAAAATGTCATAAAATACCATATATATGCTTGTGTTTGTTTACTTGTGTGTTTTAGGTATGGATATCGTGAAAAAGACAAAAGATCACAAGATACAAGGAAAAACGAACATGAGAAACGAAGCCGTACAAAGAACCGGGCCCTAATCATGGAATTTTCATCAAATACCCTTGAAGACTTGAAGACAAGCAAGATTGATCCTCATTCAATGAAGAAATGACACTTAAAACCCTTGTATATTGATAATTACAAGTTTGGTCCCTTAAGTTTGTCAAAATTGCAAAAAGGTCCTTCAACTTTGAAGAAATGGCAAGAATAGTCCCTCAACAAATTCAAATTGCCAATTATGGTCCCTCATGAAGAATAAGATGCATTGAAGACCTTTGAAGATCAACTTTGTCCAAAAACAGCCCTTGAATTATCACAAAATGCCAAATTTAATCCTTTGAAATCTTTTCTCAAAGTTTTGTGCCAAAAGTGTCACTTGTTGAAACTTATTAACAAAGGAGAGACGTTTTTTAGGGCATAAAAACCTTAAATGCCAAAAATTCCAAAAGATGGGGACCAAATGTGCCAAGTGAAACATTCAAAACGGAAAAAGGCGCTTAACACCTTACTTTCCCCCTTTTTAGGATCAAATGGTTTACTGTTTATCTTTCTTACAGCCCAGAAATTACCACCACGTTTACTTGGGTAAAATCTAATTAAGTTGGCACACGTGTAATTCCCACCACCCAAAACCCTTCCCACGCCTAAAAACCCCAATCCCACCACGTGTGGTCCCTACCCCCAATTCCCTCTCCTCCAATCACATTACAACTTGTCCTCCAAGGCACATGACGTGTCCCCAATCAATGGTTTTGATCATATGCTTAGCCACAACGCATAAATGAACGAAGGAGATCAACTTGACAGCTCAAACTTCCCAAAATTCGTCTAGAAGCATTGAGGGCATTTTAGAGAATTTCTTAGGATTAGGGTTTGTATTTTTCGTTCTAGATTGTTCATTAGAGTCCTATATAAGAGACCCCAACCTGTGGGTGATCCTTGTTCCAGTTTTAAGCATAAAATCCTTGTAATCCCTTTTTTGTGAAATAAAAGTTTGGTATTTGAAAATTCAATTGTAATTCCTTTTTAGTTTATAAAAAGTTGTGTGTTGGGTTTATGCTTGATTCTGAGTTCCACTTTGTTATTTGGTTAAGTTACTTTGATTTTCAAAATTGTTCAAAGTTTCTGAAATTTGAGTAATTTTGGTGAAAATCTGTTTCACATGTTTTGATGTTAAGAGGTTAATGTTATTGGTGATATTAGGTTTTAGAAAACGTGTTTGAAAGGATTAAAAAAGGTTTGGAAGAGTTTTAAGAAGAAAATCAGAAATCAGAATATATATATTGTTTATATTTGTTTTTGGTTTTGTTTGATTTGTCTTAAACAGGTGAAAGACCTGTTGTTGTTAAAGGATCTGCACCAGCCCCAGCTGGTAGGGAGGTGGTTAAGCAACCACTAGGACCCTTGGATGTAAGGGTCCTAAGGTAAAACTACTTTACCTCCTTAAAATTTCAGAAAATTGCTAGTTCATTTGATTTTGTTTGATTCTGTGCATAAGTGTGTTTGAGCTGTTGGTTTTGTGTTCTCAAGTTGTTTTTGTGCATGTTAGAAGGTTTGGAATCAGTTTGGTTGTCTTTGAATGTGTTTTGATTTGTTAAAACGTTTTCAAAAATTATAACAGGGTGTTTGGCAATAGATTTTAGCAGGGCATAATGATTTGATTTGGAGATTAAAAGGTGTTAGATTACTTAATTAAGGTTGATTAAGGTATTTAGTTAGTTGGTAACTAGTTTAGAATAGATTTGGAAGCAAGTTTAAGTGTAAAAAGGAAAAGAGTAAGCATAGAATCTGCATGTTCATCATCTGCTTGTTTTTGTTCATATTTTTGAGCATAATCTTGGATTTCTGTTGAGGATTAGGTTGTTTTAAGGTTTGTTTTGGTTTGTGTGCTACTTGGTGATTAAGTTTGCTTAATTTGGGCATTTGAAGTTCACTTGAATGCATGTAATGAGCTTAAACAGTCCATAGACCTGCACAAATTGTATCAGCAACTTGCTTTGGCTCTTGTGTGATTTTGATTGCTTTTTGTGCCTGCTAAGTGCTTATATTTGCTTGTTATTTGACTCCTTGTGCTTAAATAAGCACAAGGGTGCCCATTGTGCCCCTTTATTCCAAAACAATCACCAAACAAAGCAACAGCCAAGGCCTCTTGGCTCAACATTTAACAAGTGAACCAAAGTTCACTTGTTCATCAGTAACTTAGCAGAACTGGCAACATTTTGATCTTCAATTGTGTTTAATCTAGCTAAAAAAGGAACTTGGAGTTGGAATTAAGCTTGTTTAAGGTCACATATTGGTTTGGTAAAAAGAAAAAAAAAAATAAATAAATAGCAAAAACCGTCATAGCATGGACTCGAACCCCCGACCTGTCGTGCAGGAGTGAAAGGGCTTACCATTGATCTATGAGGCTTTTTCTGTTAGCCTCTCAAAACGTTATTTACTTAACCACTTTTCTTTTATTTGCTTATTTAATAAGCCGTGGCTTATTTTACCATTTATAGCTTATTTAATAAGCTTATTTTGTGTGGCTTATTTTTCTTGGGATCCTATTAGGTTTATAGACTTTTCAAAATTAGTTTTATATTTTTCCGTTCATTTAATTATTTTCTAGGATTTAATTAATAGCCGTTTTTTAGAAAGTCAATAAAAAATACCAAAAAGATTTTAAATTTTTAGGAAAAATAATTTTTAGGTTTTAAAATATTATTTTGAGGTTTACATCAAGTTTTGGTTTGAAAAACTTTAATTTTTAATTTTATATTATTTTAAGGTTTTTTATAAACTTTAAAGATTTTTATAAAATTATTAAAAAAGGTTTAGGAGCTCTAATTTGTGGTTTTTCTCTTAGTTATATTAATTAGGATTTTTAGAAATTTTTTATTTCAAATTTTAGAAACTTTTTATTTTTAGCAATATTTTATTATTATTTTAATATTAATTTTTCAAAATTTTATTTTTCTTTCTTTTTCATTTTTCCTAGGTTCTTTATCATTAATTAAGACTATTTCCATTTTTAGAATAATTTTCTAAACTTTTAGATTTATTTTTATAATTATTTTAAGTTTAATTAGTTTTTAATTAGTTTAAATCATTTTTAGAGTTTTAAAAATAGTTTTAATAGGTTTTAATTTTTAGAAAATTACTTTTTAGTTTTCTAATAATATAAGTTAAGTGATTATTCAAAAAAATCATATTTTAGACATTTGAATTAGTTAAATTTAATTTTAGGGCTTTAATTAGCATTTAAAATTAATTATTTAATTAATAAAAGATTTTAAAATATCTTTGTTGGATTTTTATCTTTGTTTATATTATTTGAGACTTGTTTTTAGCCTTTTTGATATTTTGTTTTTGGTTTTAGATAATTTTAAATTTTTGTGGTTTTTCTACGGCTTTACGTTTTCGTCGTAGTTTAAATTTTAACGTATCCGTCTTTCATCTTCTCATCCCCATTCTTCTCAATATTAATCTCAAATACATACAAGTTAATTCACAACACATATACCTCCTTGGGAAACGAATCTCTTCTCTCTTTTAAGTGATTGGGTCATTAGTGTTGATTTTTCCTAAAATCATCACTCGATACTTACCGCTATTTTACGCTCTTTGTTTTCCTAAACAAGAGTTGTATTTTACTACAATCATTTTGGCGCCGCTGCCGGGGAGGTGTGTCGTGTTTTAATTTGGAAAATTTTGTTTTTGATATTATCCATAAATAGTATTTGTGTTAAGTGGAACTCCCTTAACACGTATTATCGGTTTTCTTGGTTTTTCTTGTACAAATATTATTAATATATTGTATTAAGTATCACAACCAATATACAATATCTCCAAAAGTGTGAAAACACAAACTTAATTGGGATTTGATCTCCTAATTATTGTATTCGAATCTCAAACAAAAAGAAAAGGCAAAAATAGATAAATACTTTCGTGAAGCTCGATTTTGAAAAATACAAACTATAAGGTGGGTATAAGGCGGGTATTATAAAATATACCCTAAGGAAAAAGGCTCTTAAGTGCTTCGCGCCGCCTCGTTTCCCCGCTTGCTTGTGAGTATTTTGAGATTGAAGGCTAATCGAGGGTTTTGCCGCCCAAAGTATTAATACGTATACTATATTTGCTTGGTTTTCTTTGTGATTAAACCCTCGTGAACAAATTGGTTTTCACCAAAGTTCTAAAGTCATTCGAAGGCGTTCACTCCACGTGATCGTTTTCATTCCTTTGAGGCTTCTTTAATCAAGAGTTTGATTCGAGGAGAGATTTTGTAGATTGTTGTCTACGAAGATACACCAAAATCCAAAAAAAAAATTAAATATCATCAAAAACACAAAAAAAATTGAAAATCCACAAAACAACCAAAAAGAATCTTCTTTGCTCACCTCCCATTCTTCGTGAAGTTTATGATCACTCGTAATCAAGCTAAACGAGCTCGTAAACGTCTTCAAAAGCAAGCAAATCAAGGATCGTTGATTGTTGAAGAACCTCCAATTGTTGAACCTATTATAGAACAAGAAGTCGTCATGGCTAATCGTACTATGATGGAGTTGCTACAAGCACCCACCGAGGGTTTTGGAGAGGCCATTGTTATTCCCGCCATCCTTGCGGAGAATTTCGAGATTAAGACGGGTTTAATGTCGATGTTGCAAGCAAATAAATTTCGAGGTCATGAGAAAGACAACGCGCATTACCATATTAGGAATTTCAACCGTCTCACCGCCACTAGCAAATTCAAGGATGTTCCACATGACGCCATTAAGATGATGTTGTTTCCATACTCGTTGGATGGTCCCGCAAAAATTTGGCTCGAGAAAGAACCGCCAAATTCGATTTTGACATGGGCCGATCTCGTTTCTAAGTTTGTGAACAAGTTTTTTCCACCATCAAAAACAACACACTTAAAAAATGAGATTTCACGATTTGTGCAACGTAATAATGAAAGTTTTTCAATGGCATGGGAACGATTTAAGGAGATGTTACATGAATGTCCTCACCATGATTTTTCGGAATTGCATCAAATTGATACCTTTTATAATGGGCTTAATGATCATGAACGAGATTATTTGAATGCCGCCGCGGGTGGTAATTTTTTGTTCAAGACGACAAATGAGGCTTTACAAATCATTGAAAATCGATCTAAGGTTTATAGCCCTCGCAACACACCGAGTGTTGCCAACATGGGTTCGTCATCTTCGTCACAATCGTCTCGTAGCATTAACGCCTTACATGATGAAGCTAATGAGGAAAATCGGTTTTTTGATAGATTTGCTAATCTAATGTCCCATTGGAAGGCTCAAGAAGCTTCCAATTCCGCTTCGGTTAAAGCGGTTGCTAAGAGTTGTTTATCTTGTGGGGGAGCTCATGATCTTTCCGAGTGCATTACCGCGGATGGTAACACTTCGAGTGCTTATGTAGCAACGGCAACTTATAACCAAAACGGCCAAGGTTCCCGCCAAAATCAAGCTCCACCAAACCAAAATGCTAATAATTATCGAAACAACAACCAAGGTAATTACCAAGGCAACACACGCAATTACAACAAAGGGAATTATCAAAGTGGGAATGGACAAATTTCTAATCAAAACCAAAACCGTGATTTTCAAAACACTACACAAGGTTTTCAAAATGCTCACACGAAAAATTTGCAAGGAGAATTTTTAGATTATGCAAAAGCAAATGATGCTAAATTTGATAATATGCAACGTGAGATGATTAGCTTAAGATCCGAGTTGAAAAACGAGCTTAAAAATGAACTTGCTAATGAACTTAAGACTCATGCAAATAAAATGGAAGGAAATGTCCAACGTCTTCAACAAAACCAACAAAAGATGGAATTAGGACAACATGAGATTAAGCAAGAGTTATTAAAAGCGGATGCTAGGCAATCAAAATTTGAGGACCGAATGGCTAAGATGTTTGAAGCTATCATGTGTAAGCCCTCTTCTTCGGGTGGTCTTCCTAGTGATACCATTGCAAACCCGAAGGGAGAAATGAAGGTTATTACTACACGAAGTGGTAAAGCTTTCAAGGAACCAATCTCTCGACCAAGTACTTCTACGGAGAAGGAAGTCGAGAAAGAGCCCGAGGTGATGGTCGAAAAGGAGCACATTACAATCCCACGAAGTACCGCTCAAACCACACCTACGGTTACACCAATACCAATTGTGGAACCCGAGTTTCCAAGGCCGTTGCCTAATGACCTACCCACACCACCTTTACCCTACCCTTCAAGACGAAACAAAGAGAAAATGCAAGAACGTAACAAACAACAAATCGAGCTTTTTATTAAGATGTTTCAACAAGTGCATTTTGATGTGAGTTTAGCTGACGCGTTGTTATATATGCCTCGTTTCGCTTCCACTTTTAAAAGTATGATGAGCGATAAGGAAAAGCTTTCAAAGCTTGCTAATTGTTCTTCTGTTTATCTTAACCGCATACCGGAAAAAGTTGGTGATCCCGGAAAGTTTCTCATTCCTTGTGACATACAAGATATGAAAGAATGCCTCGCCTTGGCCGATCTTGGTGCGAGCATTAATTTGATGCCATTTTCCATTTGGAAATCGCTTTCGCTTCCGGCTCTTATTCCTTCGAACATGTCCATCGAGATGGCCGATCATTCTACGATTATGGCATGTGGAATAGCCGAAGATGTTTTCGTAAAAGTGGGGAAGTTCTACTATCCCGTTGATTTTATAGTAGTCGACATCCCCGCGGATCCTCAAGTTCCTCTAATCTTAGGTCGTCCGTTTTTAGATACTTCGAGATCGCTTATCGATGTTCATGCGAGAACTATCACTTTGAGATTCAACGAAGAGGAACTTGTTATAAACGCTACTCAAAACTCGAAACCTTCTCATGTTTATGCAATCGCTACCATCAATCACATTGACATTGTTGATGTGGTTTGCGATGAGTTTTCACAAGAAGTGTTAGGTTTTTCCGATAGCTCGTCAAGTGGCAATCCCACTATTTTGGATCCGATTCTTGCTAATTCCACACCAAATCTCACTCCATTTCAAGGAGGCGATCTCACTTCAAATGAAATCGACAATGAAGATGAGGTGTTGATTAGTGATGATATTTCTATTCCACCATTTCTTTCGCCGATGGAAGTTATGAGTGTTGAACCAAAATCTTCAATCAAGGAACCGCCTATCCTTGAATTGAAAGATCTTCCTTCTCACCTTGAATATGCATTCTTGGAAGGTGATGACAAGTTGCCGGTTATTATTGCAAAAGATCTTGCTAATGATGAAAAAACCGAGCTCTTGAAAGTTCTTAAGGCTCATAAAGGGGCAATTGCGTGGAAAATTTCCGACATTAAGGGTATTGACCCAAAATTTTGTACTCACAAAATTTTAATGGAGGAGGACTACAAACCCGCAATTCAAAGTCAAAGAAGGGTAAATCCCAAAATTCACGATGTCATTAAAAAGGAGGTCCTTAAACTCCTTGACGCGGGAATGATTTATCCTATATCCGATAGCCCATGGGTGAGCCCGATCCATTGTGTCCCTAAAAAGGGAGGAATGACCGTTGTGCCTAATGAAAACAACGAGTTAATTCCCACTCGTGTTGTGACCGGTTGGAGGGTGTGTATTGACTACCGAAAGTTAAATGACGCCACTCGAAAAGACCACTTTCCTTTGCCCTTCATGGATCAAATGTTGGAGCGACTTGCGGGAAATGAATTCTATTGCTTTTTAGATGGTTTTTCCGGTTACTTTCAAATTCCTATCGACCCTCGTGATCAAGAGAAGACTACGTTTACGTGTCCTTATGGAACGTTCGCTTATCGTAGGATGCCTTTCGGACTTTGTAATGCACCCGGTACGTTTCAACGGTGTATGATGGCGATTTTTCACGATATGATCGAGAAGTCGATGGAAGTGTTTATGGATGACTTCTCGGTGTTTGGTAATTCGTTCACGTCATGTTTATCTAATCTCGAACAAATGTTAAAACGTTGTGAAGAAACCAATCTTGTGCTTAATTGGGAGAAATGTCATTTCATGTGTAAACAAGGAATCGTCTTAGGACATAAGGTGTCGAAGGCGGGGATTGAGGTCGATAAAGCTAAGGTAGACGTCATCGCCAAGTTACCTCATCCCAAAACCGTTAAGGGAGTTCGTAGTTTCCTTGGCCACGCGGGCTTTTATCGTCGTTTCATCAAGGACTTTTCGAAGATTTCTCGTCCTATGACACACCTTCTCGAGAAGGATGCTCCTTTTAACTTTAATGAGGATTGTGTTAAGGCTTTCGAGACTCTAAAAAGGAAACTTACCGAAGCTCCCATTCTTGTTGCTCCTAATTGGGAATTACCCTTTGAAATCATGTGCGATGCAAGTGATTATGCTATAGGAGCCGTCTTAGGGCAACGTTATGACAAACATTTTCGTCCTATCCACTATGCTAGTAAGACGATGACCGAGGCTCAATTAAAGTACACCACAACGGAAAAGGAATTCCTTGCCGTGGTCTATGCTTTTGAGAAATTCCGACCTTATCTCGTCTTAACTAAAAGCATCGTGTATACCGACCATTCGGCTATCAAGTATCTCTTAGCTAAGCAAGATGCTAAGCCGAGATTGCTTCGTTGGATGCTCCTCCTCCAAGAATTTGATGTCACCGTGCTTGACAAAAAAGGAGCCGAGAATCTAGCGGCCGATCATCTCTCTCGTCTAGAATATCCTCACAAAGATGTTTTCGAGAACAAGGAAATTACCGAAACATTTCCTCTTGAGACTCTCGGTGTTGTGGATTCTAAAGACACCACCCCATGGTTTGCCGACATTGCAAATTACCATGCGGGCAATTTCATAATCAAGGGTATAACGACACAACAAAAACGAAAATTCTTTCGTGACGTCAAGTTCTATTTTTGGGACGACCCTTATCTCTTTCGGATTTGTGCGGATCAACTCGTTCGACGTTGTGTGTTTGGTACCGAAGCTTCTAATATCCTTAGAGCTTGTCACGAGGGACCCACGGGTGGTCACCACGGTGCTAATCTCACGGCTAAGAAAGTGTTCGATGCCGGTTTCTTTTGGCCTTCTATCTATCGTGATGCACACGCACTTGTGAAGTCGTGTGATTCGTGCCAACGTCAAGGAAAATCGTCTCAACGTGATGAAATGCCGCAAAATATAATTCAAGTGTGTGAGATTTTCGACATATGGGGAATAGACTTTATGGGGCCGTTCCCATCGTCTCATGGCAACAAATATATCCTCGTCGCGGTGGACTACCTTTCTAAGTGGGTGGAAGCTAAGGCTTTGCCTACTAACGATGCTCGTGTGGTAGTGAAGTTTTTGAAGCAACTATTCTCTCGGTTCGGAACCCCTCGTGCTATTATAAGCGATCGTGGAACCCATTTTTGTAATGACCAATTCGAAAAGGTTCTAAAGAAATATGGGGTTACACATCGTCTTTCTACGGCTTATCACCCGCAAACGAGTGGGCAAGTCGAGGTTTCGAACCGAGCTTTGAAGAGGATTTTAGAAAGGTCGATTGGAGAAAACCGTGCTTCATGGTCCGACAAACTTGATGACGCTTTATGGGCCTTTAGGACCGCTTATAAGACACCTATCGGTTGCACTCCTTATAAGTTAGTCTATGGGAAGAATTGTCATTTGCCCATTGAATTGGAGCATAAGGCATATTGGGCCCTTAAGCATGCTAATTTTGACTTGAAGACCGCGGGAGATCACCGGAAAATACAATTGAATGAATTGGATGAATTAAGGGATAATGCTTATGAAAATTCATTAATTTTTAAAGAAAAGACTAAAAAGTTTCATGATTCAAAGATTAAAAACCGGGTTTTTAACGTTGGTGATCAAGTGTTGCTTTTTAACTCACGTCTTAAGATATTTTCCGGGAAATTGAAATCTCGTTGGTCGGGTCCGTTCACCATTACACAAGTGTTTCCATATGGGACCATTGAGCTAGCTCAAGATGATGGCCCCAATTTCAAGGTGAATGGACATAGGCTTAAGCACTACTTTGGTGGGGAAATTCCTTCAATGGTTGCCCCCGACCAAGACACCTTCCCCAATGATAATTAACATTGAGGGGATCGAGTCGAGCTCATGACTCGGTAATCAAAATCGAGGTGCCTCGTGGGGGAGATCCCATGCTTATCTTTATGCTTATTGTTCACTAATAAGGGGACTTGTACCCTTCCAACTCGTTGTCTCGTGGTTGTTTATGATTGTGTTATCTAGATCATCATCATCGTCTACGATTGAAGACTCTCGTGTTCGTCTACGTGAGCCTCCATTGTTCGAAGAAGTTTTTCACGATTCCATGACATATCCTTTATTGTTCTAACAATTATCTTTTAGCATAATTAATAAACGGCTTTAGATATATTGTTGATCACCCTTTCCATGCTAGATCCTAAGCATTCGATTCTTCGTATTTAGTATGGGGGTGCTCCACCTTTAGACTCGAAACATTGAGGACAATGTTTACTTTTAGTATGGGGGGGGTGAATAGGTACTTGCTTTGCTACGCCCTCACGTTTTCCAATTTTCAATGTTTTGTTTTGCTAATAAGGCTAAAAATGGCCAAATTTTAAAATTTTTCTTAGTTTTCATAAGTGTTTTTAAGACACGAATGTATATTTTCCGATGGTAGAATAAGAGTTAATTTTTGACTTGATGGGCATTTGGAGCCATTTACATTCCTTAACCCGCTCAATTCAAGTTTTGCTAGACTTTTATATAGGGAGCTTTAAAACGCGAAAGTCTTAATTCATTCGGGTTAAGAACAAGAACTTTTCGCAAGTTCCTATAATTGATTCTAGAAAGTCACTTATCAAGGGAACTTTAAAACGCATTCTCTAAACTTGAAAAAGTCCAAGAAGGTGCAAGATCCTATAGGTGGCTTGAAAACCCAAAACTTTGATTTGATATAGTCTTAATGAAAGCTAATCCAAATTTGGCTTAATTTTGACTTGCATGGCTAAGTATTCACGAGTCTCTTTAATTAGAGGTCTTTATATAGTGAAGAACGAGAAATGATAGAGTTAGACAAGTGATCATGCTAAACGTAGAACATGGAAAGTGTTCTTTCAAAAACTCATATGTTTTTAATTGTGGCTTTTTCTTCCCATAAGATCAATGCATTAGGAATAAATCATAATTGCAATAAGTAAGGTCGTACGATTTGAAAGGTTACTTAGCCTCTAGCGCAAGATCGTTTAAAAGTTGCTCGGGGTTGAATAGAGTTCATAGCCAAGGCATAACTTATTGAAGCGGGACGCGAAGATTGGCGATTATCCAAAAAGGCCCTAACAAGGCATGAGGAGCTCTATTTTTGCTAAAAGATCCAAAGATGAAGTGAAGTATCATTATTCCAAAATCAATATGAAGGATCGAGACACACGACGAGAAGCTATTACTCCCCTAAAGAATGGAGAAAGTCTATCCAAAAAGACCCTAACAAGGTATGAGGATGAATATATCCAAGTCCGAAAAGGAGGCGGATCGTTGTATATCAAAATCCAAAGTAAAGATTGAAGAAAAATGATGAAGTCGTGGTCCTATATGAAGAATCTCTCAAAAACGTCAAGTGAAGAAATTCCAAATATATGAAGAGAAGACCATAATTTCGAGAACGTCTTCCCAAGATTTGAAGTATGAAGTACATGCCAAATATCGGTCCGAGAAAGGTCTCAAATCGTGAAACAAGTTATGCCAAGATATGAACTTAAGGAGATACACGAGAATCCGTTTTAAAAGATTTTGTCCTTCGGCTAACTATTGATCAAATCGTGCTACTTTGCTTTCGGACTAATAACTACTCAAATAAGTCAATATGAATCACTTGTGATCCATGACAAATAGATAAAAAAAATGCTAGTAACCCATTTCCTTTTATAATAACTAGGATTGCGGGGAGAAAAAGTATTACACAATTTGGACGTATGAGTAGTGTTAGCATTGTGACTTGTACCAACAATGATCTTGTTTTTGCACTTAGCATGGAATGTATGACAATCAAGGATGACGAAATTTACTCTAAGGGACATTAACTTGTTTCTATTCTTTGACCCTAAAAGTCACATTTTGGTGATGAAAATCATACATTATGTCTTTACACAATCTCGTAGTATGTTGCAAGTCTTTTACTCTTCAATAAAGGTTAATAAAATTGAACTTTGGTGATGCTTAGATACTTTATTCTAGCATTGCGTGAGGGCACGGCAATGGCTTAGTATGGGGGAGAGGTGAATAGGTACTTGCTTTGCTACGCCCTCACGTTTTCCAATTTTCAATGTTTTGTTTTGCTAATAAGGCTAAAAATGGCCAAATTTTAAAATTTTTCTTAGTTTTCATAAGTGTTTTTAAGACACGAATGTATATTTTCCGATGGTAGAATAAGAGTTAATTTTTGACTTGATGGGCATTTGGAGCCATTTACATTCCTTAACCCGCTCAATTCAAGTTTTGCTAGACTTTTATATAGGGAGCTTTAAAACGCAAAAGTCTTAATTCATTCGGGTTAAGAACAAGAACTTTTCGCAAGTTCCTATAATTGATTCTAGAAAGTCACTTATCAAGGGAACTTTAAAACGCATTCTCTAAACTTGAAAAAGTCCAAGAAGGTGCAAGATCCTATAGGTGGCTTGAAAACCCAAAACTTTGATTTGATATAGTCTTAATGAAAGCTAATCCAAATTTGGCTTAATTTTGACTTGCATGGCTAAGTATTCACGAGTCTCTTTAATTAGAGGTCTTTATATAGTGAAGAACGAGAAATGATAGAGTTAGACAAGTGATCATGCTAAACGTAGAACATGGAAAGTGTTCTTTCAAAAACTCATATGTTTTTAATTGTGGCTTTTTCTTCCCATAAGATCAATGCATTAGGAATAAATCATAATTGCAATAAGTAAGGTCGTACGATTTGAAAGGTTACTTAGCCTCTAGCGCAAGATCGTTTAAAAGTTGCTCGGGGTTGAATAGAGTTCATAGCCAAGGCATAACTTATTGAAGCGGGACGCGAAGATTGGCGATTATCCAAAAAGGCCCTAACAAGGCATGAGGAGCTCTATTTTTGCTAAAAGATCCAAAGATGATGTGAAGTATCATTATTCCAAAATCAATATGAAGGATCGAGACACACGACGAGAAGCTATTACTCCCCTAAAGAATGGAGAAAGTCTATCCAAAAAGACCCTAACAAGGTATGAGGATGAATATATCCAAGTCCGAAAAGGAGGCGGATCGTTGTATATCAAAATCCAAAGTAAAGATTGAAGAAAAATGATGAAGTCGTGGTCCTATATGAAGAATCTCTCAAAAACGTCAAGTGAAGAAATTCCAAATATATGAAGAGAAGACCATAATTTCGAGAACGTCTTCCCAAGATTTGAAGTATGAAGTACATGCCAAATATCGGTCCGAGAAAGGTCTCAAATCGTGAAACAAGTTATGCCAAGATATGAACTTAAGGAGATACACGAGAAGCCGTTTTAAAAGATTTTGTCCTTCGCCTAACTATTGATCAAATCGTGCTACTTTGCTTTCGGACTAATAACTACTCAAATAAGTCAATATGAATCACTTGTGATCCATGACAAATAGATAAAAAAATGCTAGTAACCCATTTCCTTTTATAATAACTAGGATTGCGGGGAGAAAAAGTATTACACAATTTGGACGTATGAGTAGTGTTAGCATTGTGACTTGTACCAACAATGATCTTGTTTTTGCACTTAGCATGGAATGTATGACAATCAAGGATGACGAAATTTACTCTAAGGGACATTAACTTGTTTCTATTCTTTGACCCTAAAAGTCACATTTTGGTGATGAAAATCATACATTATGTCTTTACACAATCTCGTAGTATGTTGCAAGTCTTTTACTCTTCAATAAAGGTTAATAAAATTGAACTTTGGTGATGCTTAGATACTTTATTCTAGCATTGCGTGAGGGCACGGCAATGGCTTAGTATGGGGGAGTGATGAGATGGCATTTATACATGATCTCATCGTTCTTTTCGGGCTTTAAATGCATTAAAATGTCATAAAATACCATATATATGCTTGTGTTTGTTTACTTGTGTGTTTTAGGTATGGATATCGTGAAAAAGACAAAAGATCACAAGATACAAGGAAAAACGAACACGAGAAACGAAGCCGTACAAAGAACCGGGCCCTAATCATGGAATTTTCATCAAATACCCTTGAAGACTTGAAGACAAGCAAGATTGATCCTCATTCAATGAAGAAATGACACTTAAAACCCTTGTATATTGATAATTACAAGTTTGGTCCCTTAAGTTTGTCAAAATTGCAAAAAGGTCCTTCAACTTTGAAGAAATGGCAAGAATAGTCCCTCAACAAATTCAAATTGCCAATTATGGTCCCTCATGAAGAATAAGATGCATTGAAGACCTTTGAAGATCAACTTTGTCCAAAAACAGCCCTTGAATTATCACAAAATGCCAAATTTAATCCTTTGAAATCTTTTCTCAAAGTTTTGTGCCAAAAGTGTCACTTGTTGAAACTTATTAACAAAGGAGAGACGTTTTTTAGGGCATAAAAACCTTAAATGCCAAAAATTCCAAAAGATGGGGACCAAATGTGCCAAGTGAAACATTCAAAACGGAAAAAGGCGCTTAACACCTTACTTTCCCCCTTTTTAGGATCAAATGGTTTACTGTTTATCTTTCTTACAGCCCAGAAATTACCACCACGTTTACTTGGGTAAAATCTAATTAAGTTGGCACACGTGTAATTCCCACCACCCAAAACCCTTCCCACGCCTAAAAACCCCAATCCCACCACGTGTGGTCCCTACCCCCAATTCCCTCTCCTCCAATCACATTACAACTTGTCCTCCAAGGCACATGACGTGTCCCCAATCAATGGTTTTGATCATATGCTTAGCCACAACGCATAAATGAACGAAGGAGATCAACTTGACAGCTCAAACTTCCCAAAATTCGTCTAGAAGCATTGAGGGCATTTTAGAGAATTTCTTAGGATTAGGGTTTGTATTTTTCGTTCTAGATTGTTCATTAGAGTCCTATATAAGAGACCCCAACCTGTGGGTGATCCTTGTTCCAGTTTTAAGCATAAAATCCTTGTAATCCCTTTTTTGTGAAATAAAAGTTTGGTATTTGAAAATTCAATTGTAATTCCTTTTTAGTTTATAAAAAGTTGTGTGTTGGGTTTATGCTTGATTCTGAGTTCCACTTTGTTATTTGGTTAAGTTACTTTGATTTTCAAAATTGTTCAAAGTTTCTGAAATTTGAGTAATTTTGGTGAAAATCTGTTTCACATGTTTTGATGTTAAGAGGTTAATGTTATTGGTGATATTAGGTTTTAGAAAACGTGTTTGAAAGGATTAAAAAAGGTTTGGAAGAGTTTTAAGAAGAAAATCAGAAATCAGAATATATATATTGTTTATATTTGTTTTTGGTTTTGTTTGATTTGTCTTAAACAGGTGAAAGACCTGTTGTTGTTAAAGGATCTGCACCAGCCCCAGCTGGTAGGGAGGTGGTTAAGCAACCACTAGGACCCTTGGATGTAAGGGTCCTAAGGTAAAACTACTTTACCTCCTTAAAATTTCAGAAAATTGCTAGTTCATTTGATTTTGTTTGATTCTGTGCATAAGTGTGTTTGAGCTGTTGGTTTTGTGTTCTCAAGTTGTTTTATGCATGTTAGAAGGTTTGGAATCAGTTTGGTTGTCTTTGAATGTGTTTTGATTTGTTAAAACGTTTTCAAAAATTATAACAGGGTGTTTGGCAATAGATTTTAGCAGGGCATAATGATTTGATTTGGAGATTAAAAGGTGTTAGATTACTTAATTAAGGTTGATTAAGGTATTTAGTTAGTTGGTAACTAGTTTAGAATAGATTTGGAAGCAAGTTTAAGTGTAAAAAGGAAAAGAGTAAGCATAGAATCTGCATGTTCATCATCTGCTTGTTTTTGTTCATATTTTTGAGCATAATCTTGGATTTCTGTTGAGGATTAGGTTGTTTTAAGGTTTGTTTTGGTTTGTGTGCTACTTGGTGATTAAGTTTGCTTAATTTGGGAATTTGAAGTTCACTTGAATGCATGTAATGAGCTTAAACAGTCCATAGACCTGCACAAATTGTATCAGCAACTTGCTTTGGCTCTTGTGTGATTTTGATTGCTTTTTGTGCCTGCTAAGTGCTTATATTTGCTTGTTATTTGACTCCTTGTGCTTAAATAAGCACAAGGGTGCCCATTGTGCCCCTTTATTCCAAAACAATCACCAAACAAAGCAACAGCCAAGGCCTCTTGGCTCAACATTTAACAAGTGAACCAAAGTTCACTTGTTCATCAGTAACTTAGCAGAACTGGCAACATTTTGATCTTCAATTGTGTTTAATCTAGCTAAAAAAGGAACTTGGAGTTGGAATTAAGCTTGTTTAAGGTCACATATTGGTTTGGTAAAAAGAAAAAAAAAATAAATAAATAGCAAAAACCGTCATAGCATGGACTCGAACCCCCGACCTGTCGTGCAGGAGTGAAAGGGCTTACCATTGATCTATGAGGCTTTTTCTGTTAGCCTCTCAAAACGTTATTTACTTAACCACTTTTCTTTTATTTGCTTATTTAATAAGCCGTGGCTTATTTTACCATTTCTAGCTTATTTAATAAGCTTATTTTGTGTGGCTTATTTTTCTTGGGATCCTATTAGGTTTATAGACTTTTCAAAATTAGTTTTATATTTTTCCGTTCATTTAATTATTTTCTAGGATTTAATTAATAGCCGTTTTTTAGAAAGTCAATAAAAATACCAAAAAGATTTTAAATTTTTAGGAAAAATAATTTTTAGGTTTTAAAATATTATTTTGAGGTTTACATCAAGTTTTGGTTTGAAAAACTTTAATTTTTAATTTTATATTATTTTAGGGTTTTTTATAAACTTTAAAGATTTTTATAAAATTATTAAAAAAGGTTTAGGAGCTCTAATTTGTGGTTTTTCTCTTAGTTATATTAATTAGGATTTTTAGAAATTTTTTATTTCAAATTTTAGAAACTTTTTATTTTTAGCAATATTTTATTATTATTTTAATATTAATTTTTCAAAATTTTATTTTTCTTTCTTTTTCATTTTTCCTAGGTTCTTTATCATTAATTAAGACTATTTCCATTTTTAGAATAATTTTCTAAACTTTTAGATTTATTTTTATAATTATTTTAAGTTTAATTAGTTTTTAATTAGTTTAAATCATTTTTAGAGTTTTAAAAATAGTTTTAATAGGTTTTAATTTTTAGAAAATTACTTTTTAGTTTTCTAATAATATAAGTTAAGTGATTATTCAATAAAATCATATTTTAGGCATTTGAATTAGTTAAATTTAATTTTAGGGCTTTAATTAGCATTTAAAATTAATTATTTAATTAATAAAAGATTTTAAAATATCTTTGTTGGATTTTTATCTTTGTTTATATTATTTGAGACTTGTTTTTAGCCTTTTTGATAATTTGTTTTTGGTTTTAGATAATTTTAAATTTTTGTGGTTTTTCTACGGCTTTACGTTTTCGTCGTAGTTTAAATTTTAACGTATCCGTCTTTCATCTTCTCATCCCCATTCTTCTCAATATTAATCTCAAATACATACAAGTTAATTCACAACACATATACCTCCTTGGGAAACGAATCTCTTCTCTCTTTTAAGTGATTGGGTCATTAGTGTTGATTTTTCCTAAAATCATCACTCGATACTTACCGCTATTTTACGCTCTTTGTTTTCCTAAACAAGAGTTGTATTTTACTACAATCAGCTAGTGCCAGTGAGAGTGAAGTCACTACTCAAATCAAGGAGCTTACTTCTATTGTAAAACACCTTGTTTTACGAGATAACCCTCCCACTCAACATGCCCATGCTCTTAATATAACGTGTGAAACTTATGGTGGGCCACACTCTTATGCTAATTGTGATAAAGCTTATGATCAATCTCACGTGGAAGTGTATGCGTACAACAACACGGAGAGGGTTCATTTCAAGCCGAATGTCGATGTTAATCATTTGTCCTATAAATCTCCGAATTATTTGGCTCCACCCGGTTTTCAACAAATACCACACCCACCCACCCAAACCAATCAAGGGCCTCCAAGAGCTAATTTTCAACAAAATGCACCTGTGAGGGGCCACAATGCAAACCAAGGCAATTATCAAATGCCAAACCAAGGTTTCCATCCTCAAGGTTTTCCACCTTATAACCAATACCCAAACCAAGGTTTTCAACAACAAGGGTTCAATTTACCTCATCCGCCAATGGACTTGGTCTTGCAAAAATTGAATGAACATGAGAAAATAATGCAAGCGATGCAAGAATCTACTCGACAAATGCAAGAGTCCACGGATAGGAAATTCGCTCAAACGTTTCACACCCTTCGTCCCCAAGGTGCTCTTCCTTCTACAACCGAAACCAACCCGAGAGCTAATGTGAGTGCTATAACTACACGCAGTGGAGCTACTTTCGTAGGACCTTCTACCCCTCCCCTGGTTACTCCATCTACACCTCCTCCACCACCATTTATCCCTCCTACTACCATGCCTAGTACTAGTTCCCCATTACCGCCTCCACCTATTATGGAAGAATTACCTAAGAACAACCCTTCACCATCCCCACCTTCCACCTCTAATCCTTCTACTTCTCACCCTTCACCATCTACACCTACACCACCTAAGCCAAATGTCCCTTATCCCTCTCGGTTAGACAAGTGCAAAGTGCTCACTAAGGAGTATTCTCAAGTTACTCGATGATCTCCCAAATGAACTTTAACATTAGCCTTGTTGAAGCACTTGTCCAAATACCAAAATTTGTGAAAACATTCAAGGAGTTGCTTAGTAAGAAGGAGAAGATGGCTGAGTTTGTCAACACCCGCTTAAATGAAAATTGTTCCGCCGTCCTCCTTAAATAACTTCCAGAGAAACTTGGAGATCCTGGTCGTTTTGTGTTACCTTGTACGTTTTCCACAACCGAAGAATTTACTGCCTTAGCCGATCTTGGGGCAAGTATAAGTTTGTTGCCATTAAGTGTTTGGAAAAAGCTATCATTGCCCGACCTTACACCAACAAAGATGACTCTTGAGCTAGATAATCGAACTCTCGCCTATCCCACTGGTATTGCCGAAGACGTTTTGTTAAAGTTGGTACCTTCACTTTCCTGGTCGATTTTGTTGTTGTTGATTATGAAATGGACCCTCGTATTCCTTTAATACTTGGACGGCCATTTTTGAGAACCGGAAAAGCTTTAGTCGATGTTGCTGAAGGTGAGCTCATTCTTCGGGTCGGGAATGATCAACAAGTTTTTAAGATGGGGAAGATTACAAGAAAATCTAAGGGAAAAGAATCAGTGAAAATGATTGATTTTGTTATACATGACAATCCTCTTTTCGATTCTTGCTATGATAATCCACTTTTCAAGACCATGTGGATGATTCTAATGATTCTTTCTCCAAATTGGATCCCCCACCAATTTATGATTCTCCATCGATCTATGACGATAATGATGATGATTCTAGTTTCGATGTGGATGATTATGACGATTTTGCTTCAGATTATAAAGACATGCCTACTAATGATGACTTTGATGATGTTGATACTCTTTCGAGTGATTCTTCGCATGAAGAACCTCCACCAACAATGCTTGATCCTACTTTGGATGGCTACTCATTTGAGGAAGATTTTGCTGCTTTTCTCAATACATACTTCCCCTATGAGCATGAGTCTCCCCCTTTGGATTTTGATTTGGTCTTTATCCTCCTTCGGATAGGAAGAAACCCCCTCCAAAGGAGAAGAAGCCGGAAGACACCGACATCCGCAGCACTAATGTTTTAACACCTCTCAATCTACTTTCTGAGGATGAGATTGTGCGTTTTATGAGCGGATCTTCTTCGAATTCTACTGAGCCCGAGTCTTATTTCCCCTAAAGGAAAAGGTGTTCGATCCCGGTATTGCAATTTTTAAGCCATCTCAATATCTGATGCAATAAAAGGAAAGATTTTTGGAACTTTTGGAGCTATGCTTTTACTTCATCCTACCTTCCACCACCGTGCTCACCAATTGCTTAAGGGAACCTCGCCTACTCTTCTTTGGCTTGTCTTGTTCACCTTAAGCTTGTGCTATTTGATGGACTAAAACCATGTATTTGATCCCGGTGGATGTTCTTCAAGTTTCTTACCATGCTAATCAAGGTCGAGTCAGGCTCATGACTCGGTGAACAAAAACAAGCGCTTCTTAGGAGGCAACCCAAGTATCTATCCTTTTATCTGTTTTTATCATAAGTGTAGGGGAGACCCTAGTATGGTTTGTTTTCTTTCTTATCCTATGCAGGGATTCAATCTTCAACGATCCATTCTTGATGACTTTTGACGACCCGTGATTCCGTGTTCCGTCTTCTCGGTTCTATCCTAAACTCTTTTGATTCACTATTTTATATTTTCCAATATTAAAATAGGAACCAATTTAGTTGTCTCTTCCTTGGCGAGATTTAAACAACGTACATAATGTCCTAAGTGTAGGGGAGTTTACTCCCACATGCTTAAACATTAAGGACAATGTTTATATTAAGTGTAGGGGGACTTCTATCGAATTTAAGTGGGCTTTTCCATGAATTTGACCTCATTTTAACCGGAAATTCGATTTTTCGACATTTTTCAAAATTTTTGATCTATCTTGGCCCTGTAGTTTTTCATTCGTTATCGTTATTTTCTTTCTTTGCTAAACATAAATTTTGAATAAAGTGGTTTTAAGTTTTCAACGTTGTGAATCTTTTGACTCAACCCGAGTTTACTTATCTAAGTTTACTGTAGCTAGTATCCTTAACATGTTTAAGTCAAGTTTTGCTAGGCTTTTATATAGGGAACTTTAAAACGCGAAAGTCTTAACTCTTTCGGGTTAAGAACAAGAACTTTTCGAAAGTTCCTATAATTGATCCTAGAAAGTCGTTTATCAAGGGAACTTTAATATGTGAATTCTAAAACTTGAAAAAGTCTAAGAAGTTGCTAGATCCTATAGATGACTTGAAAACCCAAAACTTTGATTTAATAGGCTAAGCATCCACGAGTCTCATTCCTTGAGATTTTGAATTGTGGAGAACGAGAGATGATAGAGTCAATTATAAGTTTGGTATTCTTTCATGAATTTGTGTGAGTTAATTATGAGCTTTTTCTCCCATCGCTTGCTAATAAATTTAATTGCAATAAGTAAGGTTGTACGATTTGAAAAGTTACTTAGCTTCTAGCCCAAGATCGTTTAAAAGTTGCTCGATATTAATTAGAGTTCATAGCCAAGGCA
The DNA here is from genome assembly GCA_025667525.1 of Glebionis coronaria. Lineage (NCBI taxonomy): Eukaryota > Viridiplantae > Streptophyta > Magnoliopsida > Asterales > Asteraceae > Glebionis > Glebionis coronaria. The sequence continues at coordinate 241,269,865 of CM046877.1, forward strand.
TAACTTATTGAAGCGGGATGCGAAGATTGACGAGTCCGAAAAGGCCCTAACAAGGCATGAGGGCTACATTTTGTTGCTAAAGATCCAAAAGTGATGTGAAGAATCGTTTATCAAAAATCAATATGAAGGATCGAGACACACAACGAAAAGCAGATACTCCCCAAAAGATCATGGAGAAGTCTATCCGAAAAGACCCTAGCTAGGTATGAGGATAAATAGATCCAAGTCCTAAAAGGAGGCGGATCGTTGTATATCAAAGTCCAAAATAAAGATTGGAGAAAAATGAAGAAGTCGTGGTCTAAATATGAAGAATCTCTCAAAAACTTCAAGTGAAGAAATTCCTATTATGAAGAGAAGACTATAATTTCAAGAACGTCTCTCAAGATTTGAAGTATGAAGTCGCTGCCAAATATCGGTCCGAGAAAGGTCTCAAATCGTGAAGCGAGTTATGCTAAGATATGAACTTTTTGAGGTCCCGAGAAGCAGTTTTAAAAGATTTTATCCTTTAGCTAACTATTGATTAAATCGTCCCACTTTATTTTCAGCCTAAATGGCTATCAAAATAAGTCAACAATGCATCCTATTGATCATTTAAGACAATCATAAAATATAAGAGATACATCTAGGAATAAGGGAGTCTAAGTGAGTAACTGGCCCACATGAGTTTGTGTTAGTCTGCTAACTTATAATAACAATGATCTTGTTTTTAAGCTTGGTGTGGGGAACGTGAAACTTGAGGATGATAAACATTCATGACAACTAAAACCCCATTGTAAGTCTTTGATTTCTTTACTTGATTTATATATTTTCTATCTTTTTGAGTTTCCTTAATGTCTTGTTTCCAATAAAGGCCAAGGTAGGTTGATTATGATGGAGAATGTAAATCTTGCTTTGTCACTAATGCATTGCATGAGGTCATTGCAATAGTCAAGTGTAGGGGATTTGATAGGTGTGAAAACACCCATCCTTTTACCACTTAAAACAATTAAAACGAGACCATAACGTGTATTATATGCCATAAATGTCGGAATTATGCGTGGTTTGTGTTTTTATTGTGATTTAGGACAAATAGATGAAAAAGGAAGAAAACACGGGCTTTCACGGGCTTTTATCGAAGAAAAAGACAAAAGACGAAGTCAAAAGATCAAGAGTGCAAAAGATTGGAAGTCAATGGGCCTATTTTGAAGATTTATTGAAGAAAAGGACCAAAGACGGAAGATTTACAAGTCGAAGAACCCAAGTCTAATAATGAAGAAATTATAAGACGAGTTCAAGATTTTATCGACAAATCCCGAGCCAAAGTCGAAACTTTAATTTAATTTAAAGACGAGACGGAAGAAAAGAGAGAAGACAAGTCACCACCTACCAACCTCACCACTCCCCTATAAATAGAAGACTTCACACCCATTTTTGGGAGTTAGTTAATTTTAGGAGTGGTTTTATATTATAGGTGTAAGTTTATTTTCTCTCTCTAGTTTTCACTTTCTCTCTCTAGATTAATATGTAGAATCTTTAATCTTTATGTTTTAATTGTTGAATCTTAAACTTTTAATCAAGATTTTAATTAATCTCCTTCTTCCTTTCTTGTTTTCAATGGTTTAATCTTAGTTTATGTTATTGGTTGTGTTTATGAGTTTTTGGTAGATTTGATTAAGTGGTTTTGATTGATTTGGTTATTAGTGTTAGTTTTATTGATTTGGTTTGATTGGTTATTGTTAGTTGATTATTAGTGGTTAGTTTAGTTTAATTTTTAGATTGATTATGGTAGATTTTGGTTAAATTCGTGGTTTTCTTTTTCCCTTGTTCTTCACTGTTTCTGTTTTCCCAGAATTTTTCCGAACCAAGCTATTTTTCCGAACGAGCTAGATTATTCCGAACAAGCATTTTTATTCCGAACGAACAAGTTATTCCAAACCAGTTTTTTATTCCGAACGAGTTAGTTATTCCGAACGAGTTAATTTTTCCGAACCAATTTTTTTATTCCGAACGAACCATTTTTCCGAACCAAGTTATTTTTTCCGAACGAAGCTAGTTTTTCCGAACGAAGGAATTTATTCCGAACGAAGCTAGTTTTTCTGAACGAGTGATTTTTCCCGAGTGAAGGTCTTTTTCCGAAAGTAGATTTTTCCGAACAAGTTATTTTAATTAAATTTGTAATTATTATTTTTTTCCGAAAATAGCACGTTTCCCGAAATCTCTGTTTTTACCAAGTAGTTTTCTTATTTTACAGAAAAAGTGACAGTTTTTCTGGAATTTGTTTTTAGCTTAGTTTTAGTAATTCTCGCATTTACCTTTTTAGTCGATAGATTATTAAAGTTTTAAGTTTTCATAATCAATTTTCATTAGTTTAATTTCTTCGTCATTTAATTTTAAATCCATTTTATTTTTAGTTTAAATTTCAACGCTTTTGTCTTTATTTTATTTTTACTCTTTACGCAACGACATTTTCATTCGTTTTAGTTTAATATAGATAATCTAATTTTCCTTTTTCTTAACCAAGAACGACTGAGTCACGCTTTAAACCAGAAATCAATTCGAAGAGATTCGTGAACTTTTTAACTAGAAAAGCTTAGTTATTACTACCTCCATCCCATAATTATTATCCATGTTTGACTTTTTTAGTCTTTCTTCGTCAACTTTGACTATCAATATTTTTTTTTGTGTTATTTAATATTTGATGTATAATACATGAATGGATAGAGTTTTAAATGTATATTTAATTGATATAACTTTTATCAAATAGTATATAACACAAACAAAATTATTTAAAGTCAAAATTAACGAAGAAAGACTTAAAAAGTCAAAAGTGGATAATAATTATGGGACGGAGGTAGTACGTGCCAACTGTTGTTATATGCAAATTCTACTAAGCTGATATAGTCGTCCCAACTTCATGTCCATTCTAGAGCACAAGATCGCAGCATGTCCTCTAGTGTCTGAATGGTACGCTCCGACTGTTCGTCTATCTGAGGATGAAAATCTGTGCTAAGCCTAAGTCTGGTGCCCCAAGCTTTCTGTAGACTCTTCTAGAATAGCGAAGTAAAACGAGGATCTCTGTCAGAGATGACACTAGATGGAGTACCATGAAGTCTCATGATCTCCTTCTGATAAGTATCTACCAATTTGCTAACAGGATCATCCTTGCGGATTGGCATAAACCGAGCTGATTTGGTAAGTCGATCAACGATAAATCAGATGGCATCATGTTTCCTCTTGGTCTGCGGAAGTCCGGTGAAAAAATCCATGGAAATCTTGTCCCACTTCCATTCTGGAATGTCTAACGGTTGTAGTAGACCACTAGACCGTTGATGCTCAATCTTAACCTGCTGGCAGGTAAGACATTTGGATACAAAGGTGGCGACATCCTGATTCATACCACTCTACCAGAAATGTTGCTTGATGTCATTGTACATCTTGGTGGAACCAGAATGAATAGAGAATGAAGAGCTGTGAGCTTCAGTCAGCAAAGCCTCCCTAAGTGTAGGATCGTCAGGTACACAAAGTCTAGTGCCCTGCCATAAGATTCCATCGTCGTCTACCTGAAACTCCGCCTGATGGTTGATGTTCTGAATAATCGCCCAGATTTCACCATCATCCTTCTGAGCTTCCTTGATCCTAGAGAGCAAGTCAGGTTCAACTCTAAGATTCGCCCAGTACCCGTGCTGTCCACGTATCATAAATTCAATGTCCAGTCGCTCCAAGTCACGAATGATCTCTTCCTCTATCTTAATACCATTTATCATGCCCGACTTCCTGCTAAGAGCATCTACCACTGCATTCGCCTTGCTAGGATGATACTGAAGATTAATGTCATAATCCTTCAGAAGTTCCAACCATCGCCTTTGCCTCATGTTAAGTTCACGATGGGTGAAGATATATTTCAGGCTCTTGTGATCTATGAATATCACATGATTCGCCATACAAGTAGTGCCTCCAAATCTTCAGTGCAAACACAACTGCTGCAAGATCCAAGTCGCGTGTAGGATAGTTAACCTCATATGATTTTAGTTGTCGTGATGCGTAAGCAATCACTTTCCCATGTTGCATGAGAACACAGCCAAGACCTTTTCCTAAAGCATCACTATAGATTGGAAATCCACTTGTGCCAGATGGGAGAGTAAGAATAGGTACAGATACCAACTTCTGCTTCAGTTCTTCAAAGCTCTTCTCTCGTTCATCAGTCCATATGAATTTCTCTCTCTTGCGCATCAGTTTAGTCAAGGGCAGTGCCAGTCGTGAGAAATTCTCCACAAACCTATGGTAGTAACCAACTAGACCCAGAAAGCTGCGAACCTATGTGGCTGATGTTGGTCTCGGCCACATGGTGATAGCCTCAACCTTTGCAGGGTCCATGGTTATGCCTTCTACGGAGACAATGTGGCCCAAAAACGCCACTTTGTTTAGCCAGAATTCACACTAGGAGAACTTGGCATACAGCTTCTTCTGACGAAGTATCTGCAGCACAGTACGAAGATGTTCTTCGTGTTCCTCCTTGGATTTAGAGAAAATCAGGATATCATCAATAAAGACGATAACAAACTTGTCCAGAAACTCATGGAAGACACGGTTCATCAAATCCATGAAGACTGCTGGAGCATTTGTAAGTCCAAAAGGCATGACTAGAAATTCGTAGTGTCCATAGCGTGTACGGAAAGTAGTCTTGGAGATATCCTGCTCTTTCACCCGTAGCTGATGGTAGCCAGACCTCAGATCAATTTTGGAGAAATGTTTGGCGCCTTGCAGCTGGTCAAACAAATCGTCTATGGGTGGTAAAGGATATCGGTTTCTGATGGTGATTTTATTAAGCTCACGGTAATCGATGCATAACCGCATACTGTCATTCTTCTTCTTCATGAACAACACCGGTGCACCCCATGGAGATACACTAGGGCGGATGAAACCTCGCTCCAAAAGTTCCTGCAGTTGTTCCTTTAACTCCTTGAGCTCAACGGAAGCCATGCGGTAAGGAGCCTTAGATATTGGCTCAACTCCTAGAACAAGCTCAATGCCAAACTCTACTTCATAAGCAGGTGGTATGCCTGGAAGTTCTTCAGGAAACACGTCGGGAAATTCTGACACGATAGGCTGATCTTGAATAGATGAAGATTTAGCCTCAATATCATACACAACAGTTAAGAAACCCTCACAACCATGTGACAGTAAGGCACGTGCATGTAAGACTGATATGATTTGTATAAACTTTCCTAGTATAAAACCATTGTAAATGTACTCTGGTGCGCTGACATCACCGAAAATGACCCGATATGAATGGCAATCTATGGTAGCGTGGTGTTTGGATAACCAGTCCATGCCTAATATCATGTTGAACTCGCACATGTCTAATGGAAGTGCGTCAACTGAACGTATTATATTGTCAAACTCAAGGGGAAGACCTCTGTACCCACATGTGATGCGTACAGAGTCTCTAAGAGGCGTGTAAATGTTTAAGACATTTTCTAGTGGCATGGGGGGTATCCTAACACGTTTAGCATAAGTAGTGGATATGATCGAGTGAGTCGTACCCGTGTCAAATAAAACACATGCATCTTTACCATACATAAACAAGTTTCCAGTGATGGTACCTGATGACTTGGCAGCTTGGTCACGCGTGGTAGTGTACACGCGTCCAGTAGTCGTAGGTGGCTTGGTATCCGCATGCCCAGAAGTACCCTCGATCTCACCCTTATGGCAATCCTTCATCCGATGGCCTGGCTGGCCACATTTGAAGCAAGTACCGTTTCCACGGTGGCATGGTCCTGGGTGTCTGCGGTTGCAAGAGGTGCAGAGAGGGTGAGTGTACCCTCCAACAGGTGCGCTAGCTGGTTGGGAGCCTGTTTCAGAAAGTATGCGTGAGACATGATAATGGGTACAAACAAGACGATGCAGAAAGTTTAAGATATAATACCAGATGAGGCTACATGGTTGGGCTGTGAACCTCTGCGGTCCTGATCCCTTCTGTTGCCAGTATTCCTGGTAATAGATGCTGAAGTGTCAGAATTAATAAATCATACAGCAACATAACATAGAATTGAATAAAATGTAGGGACCTGCTGTTGTTGGAGGTGTGTGCGTTGTTACGGTAATTATCATTACCGCCACGCCTATCAGAAGCAGAACGATCTTGAGTCTGACTGTTTCCCTTAGGCTGGTATTGTTGAGTGGCCGGTTGGGACCGGTCCCCGGTCTTCTGCTTGAAAGATGAAATAGTATAGAGAAATGATATAAAATGGACATTACTGAAATGAAAGAAATGATCACTGTTTGATGACGGAAATATACGTCTTATCAGATCTTTCTGCTTCTCCAAACTCATCCCTCTCTTGCAGCATCTCCAACTTGAGTGCTGCATCTGCCACCTATGCTACAGTATTAAACGTAGCACACATCAGATTATTGGCGACATAAGTACAAAGAGCCCAACGAAAGTGATACGCTTGCTCTTCTGAAGTCCCGGCTGCTGCACCAAGGAAACCAGCAAGTCTACGGAACCTCTGCATAAACTCAGTGCTATTCTCCCTAGTTCGCTGCCTGATTCCATGATACTCTCTCTTTAGTCGATCTTGCTTAGATTTCGGGAAAAAATGAGCCAGAACCAACTTCTTAAACTATGCCCATGTCAAGCCAGTAACCCAGTCGTCGTCTCCATTCAACTGCTTCAGTTCCTTCCACCATGGAAACACGTCTCCTTCGAACTTGTAACATGCTAACCTTGCCTTAAAGACAGGATCGCAGCCCACTGCATCGAAAATCTTCTCAATGTGAGAGATCTAGCTCTCAGCCTCAGAGGGGCTGTCAGTCTGCTCGAATGATCTCGGTCGCTGTTTGTTAAACCACCAGCCATGTGATCAGTGTAGCTGGAGGTGGAGGAGGAAGATTCTGGTAAGGGTGCTGATTGTGGTTGGCTTGAACCTCGGCCTGAATCTCATTCCTCAATTGAGGAAGCAGAGCTTGAATAGCAGCTTGGACTGTTACATTCATTTGTTCCTGTTCACGTGTAAGAACCATCTGACAGTTTAAAACAAAATGAAATGAAATGATTAAACTGATTATAACATGTGATAACCATAAGAAATGATGCATGAAACAGTTTATAAAGCATGATTTTATTAAAAGTTTTTGTATGAGCGAGAGTGAATGACTATGGGTCGGTTCACCCAAAACATAATTGACATGCGAAGTGAACGCCTATAGGTCGGTTCACAAAACAAAAATTTGAATAAAAGCACATGCGACTAAATATGGTCAGTCCTGTACCAAATATTACTTAGTCAAAATTCCTGCGACAATGAACAATGATATATGAAATAAATGCATGAAAACAAACTGTCAGTTCTAGGAAGACCATGGTGATTACCTACTAATCACAGGTCATGTTTTTAGAGCCTACAGGTCGAAACCTTGGTCTCTGATACCATGACTGTAACACCCCATTTTGACAAATGAAATATCACAAGATAATTATGGCGTGTCATCAAAGCATGCAAGGTAAATGTATTAAAAACATTTATTGACCATAAAGACAAATACCGGAATCAAACATCGGTAGTCTAACATAAGCTCACACACATAAATATAAGTACTGAAATGAAAGGACTAAACAATGTCACAAGAAATGAAGTAAAGTAATGTATGAAGGTGCATAAAGTAATGAAGGCTGGATAGCTTCCATCCGTATGCACGTACAAATCCTAGTTGCGTCCCTGAGTACCTACCATTTGGGAACATGAAAGAAAAGGAAACGACTGAGCATAACGCCCAGTGAACGAATATATAGCATAATATGAAGACATAAGCATAAACAAGACTAATAGCAGCGGAAATGTATAAGTCCTGGAAAACATGGTACAAATGTATAAAACTGATTTATAGTTTGAAAAGCCTAATGTTTATAAATCAGAAAACTGTATTTTAATTAGCCAACAGCCCATATAGGTCATGAAGTATCAACGTGCATGATTACTTAGAGGGGTGACCTCATCATGCAATTAGAGGGGTTGCCTCTAATTATTTAAGTCTGGGTAGGAGGGATCAACTCCTTGTGTAGGATGCAAGGCACACACCACATTCACCATGAAAATATTGTAAAACATGTAACTAGGATACACCCATATGCCCCAATGATAATATAATAATATGTCCAAAACTGAAAGGGACGCCACGAGCAATCACTCCGCCATAGGGAAGTCATAACACTGGTGCCTCCAGTGTTATGGTTATGGTACCTCCATAACTAGGTGAAAATGGTCATGCATGTAGATGGCTTAGGCATTTAAAACTAAAAATAAGCTATCAAAACATATAAAACAAATACTTGGTGAAAACAGTTGGCTACAAACGGGGAATCCTAATAAAGGAAGGAAATGTCCATACTGAAGGACGGAATATTCGTGCCTTATGTCCAGTGAACGATGAAAGATGAATGAATGCAAAGTCCTACGCCGACTTCACTAGTGCTACATAAATAGGGAACTTGTATGAGTTGTCTGATTACTGAGTGTGTTACTGGTTCTTGTATGTTCTTAACGTATTTTATATGTTCTTGTCATGTTTACTATTTTAAATGTTATACTGTATGCTTCATGTTTTAAATGTTTTCTGATTATGTAATTCATGTATTTCTTATATTATTATACTTGTAGTGTAATAATAAGTAACTTTCTAAAAATAGGAGGTTTCCAAAAATAAAAAGTTTCCAAAAATAAAAAGTTTCCAAAAATAGAAAGTTTACAAAAATAGTAAGTTTCTAAAAATAAAAAGTTGTCAAAAAATAGTAAGTTTCTAAAAATAGAAAGTTTCTAAAAATAGTAAGTTTCCTGAGATATAAAGTTTCCATAAATAGAAATAAGCTCAATGATTAAGTTAAAAATATAAGCTAGTGCTTATTTATAAGTCATGATAATTATTAACAAAATTTATTAAATATTAGTATAGGTTAAGTTATTTATTAATTATTAAGTAAATACATGGTTTTAATAATTAATACTATGTCATGTTATATTAATAAACTTTACCTTAAAATGTTTATTTAAATAATGTCATGTCTAATTTAATTAAGTCTAGTAAAATACTTAGGTTATACATGTTTTATTAATATAAATAAAATAACCTAAGTCATGGGTTATTAATTTATTATAACTTCATGTATTAAATAAATTAATAAAAACTATAATCTAAATAAATAATAAAATGTACTTAGGCTAAAACATGTATTGTTCATTTAACAAATTAACTTAATTCATGTTTTAATTAAATTAATTATTAAATCATGGATATTAATTTAATTAACCATGAATATAAATAATAAAATTACCCGAGACAAAACCAAAACCCGAACACTAACCACCACCAACAACCGGGTTGTGGTAGCGGCCAACGACTGCGCAGCCAACGGGGGCAGCCTGGTTGTTGATGCGTCGTGGCTCCCCCTGCCGAGACAAAGGTTCCCACCGGCTTAAGCCGGTGGTTCCCCCCTGTTGTGCCTCGCGTTCCCCCTGTCCGAACAAACTAGCCACCGGCATAAGCCGGTGGTTCCCACTGCGTGACACAAACACACACCGAGCCCCTATGGGGTCTAGGCTGTGGACAAAAGGGGACACCGAGAGTCGTGAGACTCTTGGTTGGGGATGCCAAACCATAAAACAAACCAACCAAATCCATTTTCTTGTTTTATTAATCCCCAAAACATGTTTTATCATTAGTTTTTAATAATTAAATCATAAGAATCATTAATTAAATAAAAGGATTAAAAAGATGAAGGTTTTTGAATATACCGTTTACGTGAGTGAAAAGATAAGAGAAACACGAACACGTATGCGTATAAACCCAAGATCAAAAATCACAAACACCCTCTCCTTTTTCTCCTTATGTGTCGCGGCTAAGAATAATATGGGGGCTAGGGTTTTCTAAATTTTTGTAAAGTTCTGTAACATGTTTTCCTGTGATTTACTTTTCCACTAGTAAAATCAAATGGGTTGGGGCCCTCCTTTCTTTGGTTGTCGCGGACACAAAGGCCCAACAAGGCCAAACCAGCCTTGTTCACGTTAAATTATTATTCGTGTGTGTTTGCGTTTTAAATGTTCGTGTTAGTTCTTGTTTTAATATTCGTGTTATAATTATTATATGTAATAATTATTTATCATGCATAATTACATACGGAGTTTCTCGTCATTAATATCCGTGACACGTGTTTAATATACAAATGGAAAGTTTTAATTTATATGTATTTTACGTGATGTACTGTTCATGGTATTTATATGCGGGTTTTACACCACTCCATGAACCTTTTAAGTTGCTGATAACACAAAAAATATTGCAATTATTTTTGGTGTTATGGGATCATTTCTATTTGGATGACGTAAACATTTTTGGTTGCTTAAAATAATCAGGTACCTTAAAAATTGATGAATCCCAACACCCTCTTGTTTGAAATTTGGTGTTGGTGATATATTTTTTAATGATGTTGTGTTTGATGGTTTTCAATATTTAGTGCTTACAGTGTGTTTTGCCTTATGTTTCATGACCTACCATAATATGTTAAGATACATAGTTTGAGCTAGCGAGTTTGTCTCCTTTTAATAGTAGTATTTATTCCAAACGAGGTTTGTCTCCTATTAATAGTGCATAAGTATAGCCAATGTGAATAATCTGTGAACATATATTCGACTATTGTTTAGGTCCACAAAGAGGCACGGCTCGTGCATAGATTAATCACATTACAAGGCTCCGAGACAAAAAAAATTAAAGGTTAGTATTCAACATGCCCCTGTCAAACTATTTTAATGGTTGACTATAACCATTTGCAGCAAAAGTTCATGTTGTATAGCCTATTGCTGTTGAAACAACAAAACGTGTAATAGCTGAAGAAATGGAATGGCAATCGTGTTTGAAAAATGGTTGTAAGTCCCTTAAGCTCGAATCTTTATGGTATAACATTGTATTATGCGTTTACGTCAAAAGAATCACATGCAAACCAACACATTATCATCTTCTTTGGCTAAATGACATATATCACATCACACAAATTCCATTGAATATGGGAATGTGTTTCTTTTTCCTAGAATTCTATAATGTTCTTATTTCATGCACTATGTAGGGTTAGGGGTGTCCAAAAAACCGAGGAACCACAAGAACTGAAGAACCGTACCGGAACCATCCCGGAACCAAACCGTATATTAGAACCATGGTACGGTTCTTGGTTCCTAAAATTCCAAATTTTCGGTTCTCGGGACGGTTCGGGAAAGAATCGGTCGATTCTGGTTCTTTCCCGAAAGAACCGTTCTTTTGAAAATATGAGTTTTTATAAGGTTTGTTTATGACATTATGTAGAATATGTAAGCCTTTTAAAAGAATAAAAAAATAAAACCCTAGTCTTTAATCAACCTCATTGTCAAGTCAACTTGTGAAGGGTTGTTTTGCACTGAAGATTGGATAAGAATGGAGAGATGGAAATAAGTGTGGATGAAATTGAAGATCTTTTGAATGATGATGAGGTTGTTAAAGGGACGAAAGAAGCGGTACGAAGTTATAAAAGCGAACAATTGATGGAGCGATAAGCTTTTTTATGAGATTTTGATTACAAATGTGTGTTTTATATACTTTTTAACAATTATACACTTAATACATATAGTGTTTTTATTTATGTTATCTTAAACTATTGAAATTACTGGTATGGTTTTCATTGTTGAGGCATTTTTGTGTGTGTTTGTATTATTATAATATGTCCTTTAAGAAAGACTGAAAAATAAAAAAAGTAAACTTTTTAAACACAATGGTTCTCGTCGAGAATTCCCGAAAATTCCAGTCCCGGAACCAGAACCATCCCGGAACTGAACCGAAGAAATATGGACGGTTCTCGGTTCCACATTTTCCTTAATTTATGGTTCTCGGTTCTTGCGATTCAGTTCCGGTTCTAGAACCATGGACACCCCTAGTAGGGTACATGAGGCTAGAGTTGCATTCTTCTGTCTAATTCAAGTTAAGGGGTGTTTAGGAAAACTTTGATTGCATAATTCATTCAGGGTGTTTGGAACTTTCATAGTAGCTGAATCAGGGGTGCTAGGGACTAACTTTAACATTTGAATTCCCGTTTATTTGGAACCATGCTAGATAGGTGAATTTAGGGGGTTTGCAAGATTTTTTTAATAGTTGCATTCAAGGGTTGGAAGGGTCTTAATAACTTAAATTCAGGGTGCCGATTCTTATTTTTGTTAGCTCACTAGGATTTAGGTTCAGTAATTAGGAAAAGTGGTATCAGATCTAATTTAAGGTCGGGTAATATTTGTTATGTATTTTGTTTATTTTCAAAGACTAATAACAATCGCTTCTTGTTACTTGGTCCCGGTTGACCATGTAAACGTCAAAATCCTCAAAACATATTATTTCCCAATCTAGAGTAAAACTCACTTTGTTTGTTTTACTTATGATTGTAATTCGTATACTTTATGTGATGTTGTAGGTACAACACGTGGAATTTTTTTGCACTTAACCATCGTTGTGGTACTCTAAATGATTATAAATCTGCGATAAATAAAACCCGTGACGTAGGCTTGGTCTTCTATATAGATATTATTCACAGGTAATGGCTAATCAACTTTATAATTTTCTTTTATTAGTTATGCATTCACATAACATGCTTGATAAAAATGGCTAGATGGAGAAATTTTTAGTTCAAGGGGTTTTAGTTATACACTACGTAACATGTAATTTTATTTTGATCTTTACACGTTATTTTGAACGTTTGATAAAATACTTACCAAAAGATTGCATATCGTTAATTATGATTTTGGTAACAAATTTATTAATGCAACGATTAGTTTCCTCTGTTTAGACATGTATATTTGAGTGCTTTTTATGTTTAAGAATCCAAAGAATAAGTAACGCCTAGAGGTTATGTTGTGCCAAAGAAAAAAAGGGTATAACTATCAACTAAATTACCATGTGTTGTTTAGTATTTTGGATTACCAACGTTTGTCTGTCTTGTATTTTGGATTACCATGTTCTTTCACGCCAAAAGAACCAGAAAAGTTCAAAAGAAATGGTACCATTTTAGGCGTAAGTAGTCATCATTATTTATGTTCGAGCTGATTTCTTTAAAGTTATTTGCCTATAATTAAGTCTTTTCGACTTTTTTTATTTTACCTTAAATACGTTCGTTACCTAAATAAAAATATGACCAAAAGTTTACTTCATTTTTAGAATAAAAATTATGGGTCAAATTCTACTTGAATAGGCTCAATATCAAAAATCTAACTAGGTATATTTACATACTTGATTTGTTACCGACACATTTATATTGCTGGTGTCTTAATATAATATCCCAATATACCATGATAGCATTTAGAGACAAATTGTGTATTTTTTTATCATACCAGTGTCGTAATAGTATAAATATTTATAGCATTTACGCAGAATATTTATAAAGTTTTATATAATCTACGAGAAAACTAAATATAAAATACGCATAACGTGTTAGTTAAGATGTTTATTTAGCCTACGGGCTTTCATTGATTTAGTACGTGATGCTATGTATGATGAATATAATGCATTAGTTAAAAATGGTACTTGGGTTCTTGTTCCAAAACCACCAAACGTTAACGTGGTTCGGTCTATGTGGTTGTTTAGACATAAGTATCATGCAGATGGATCTTTAAGCCGGTATAAGGCTCGTCTTGTTGCTAACGGACGTAGTCAGCAGATTGGTGTTGATTGTGGTGACACATTTAGTCTGGTTGTTAAACCGGCTACCATTCGTACAGTTCTCAGCCTTGCTTTATCGCGTAGATGGCGAGTTCATCAACTTGATGTTAAGAATGCTTTTCTTAACGGTGATTTATCAGAGACTGTTTATATGTACCAGCCACCAGGGTTTGTTGATCATCGATTTCCCCAACATGTTTGTCGTTTGCAGCGGTCATTATATGGTTTGAAACAAGCACCACGTGCTTGGTTTCAACGATTTGCAAGTTATGCACTTCGAGTCGGTTTCTCCTCTAGCCGATGTGATTCTTCATTATTTATTTACCAGCATGGTACCGAGGTTGCTTATTTATTGATCTATGTTGATGATATTGTTCTGACAGCCTCCTCTACAGCATTGTTGCATCGCATTATATCTTCTTTACATCAGGAGTTTGAGATGACTGACTTGGGACCTCTTAATTATTTTTTGGGGATATCTGTTACTCGTGATTCTACAGGTATGTTTCTCTCTCAAAGGAAGTATGCTATGGAACTTTTGGAGCAAGCACATATGGTTAAATGTAACCCTACTCGGACTCCAGTTGACACGGAATCCAAACTTGGTCCTGATGGGGATCCAATTTCAGATCCTACACTTTACCGAAGTCTTGCAGGTGGTCTACAGTACCTCACTTTCACTCGCCCAGACATTTCTTATGCAGTGCAACAGATTTGTCTTTTTATGCATGACCCCCTAATAAGTGTGTAAACACTTATCCTTTTGCCATTAAAAACAATGAAAAACAAGACCTAATCATGTGTTTAATATCGTAAAAGTCAGAATTACGCGTGGTTTTGTGTTTTTGTTGTGACAATAGGTACAAAAGATCAAAAGGAAAGAAAACACGGGATTTCACGATCATTTATCGAAGAAAAAGCCAAAGATAAAGTCAAAGGACCAAAAAGTGCCAAAAGAATGAAGTTTCGAGGACTAAAAATGGAAATTTAATGAAGATTTTACAACAAGGACCATTTTTGCCAATCTCCAAAGTCATCCACTAATAAATCACATTGAAGAGCACAAAATTACGAAGCCAACGGTCCCGACCTCGCGTCATAACTCCTCACGGTTTATTTTCTATGAATTTTTTAGTGTTGTACTTCCCAGCGGGTCACCCAGGCTAGTACTACTCTCGCCCAAGCATGCTTAACTGCGAATTTTTGATGGAATCTAGTGTATTAGTGCTGGTACGAGGTGGCACAGAATGACAGAGGTGGCAGAGAATGACGAGGTGGCAGTTGACTCAGCTTTTCAGACCAATCAGGGGATGACACGTGGCATATGGCGCATGTCAGTACAAGCTGGGCGTGTGTCAGGCTTATGATAAGAGTGTGAAGACATGTGATCCCATAAACTTAGCCTCCAAGCAAAAATTAGATAGTAAATTACTAAAATGCCCCCAATGTTGGCTCTATATAAAGTCCCCCTTCCCTTCATTTTTCACAAGTTTTTCTCTTTATATAGTTTACACATAGTTTAAGTTTATTTTTCTCTTTCAAGTTTGTAATAGCTTATCTATTAAGCTTTTTCATCTTTTAATAAAATAAAAGTTTTAGCTTAATCTCTTTAGCTTATTCTCGTTCTTCCTTTCTTTTTACTTTTCTTAATAATCTATCTTATTATTTTGGGATAAGTTTATATAACTTTTTCCAAATAAGATTAGATTTATATAAAGTTTGGAATAATTAATTTTATTTCAAGCTTGTTGTTGCCTTTTAGTAGATCTAGCTTATTTGTGGAGTAATCATTTAATTAGCTTTTTAGCTTTTAAAATCTCATAAGTCCTAAGCTTAGGCTTACAACTTATTTATAAGCTAGCTTTTTATCTAATCACTTTTAGTTTTTATTAATTAGTTTTCTAGATCTATTAGATTTAAGTTTTAAAAATTAAAAATACTAAAAAAAACCAAAAAAATAATTAGATCTATTTGTTTTTCATAATAAAAAGTCTAGATATATGAGTTTAGAGTTTAAAATTTAAAGTATTTTTATAAAACCTTAAAAAATAGTTAGATCTATTAGGTTTTTAAATAGATTAAGTAGATCTATAATTTTTAGCTTTAAAATTTAAAATACTTTTATAAAACATAAAAAATATTTTAGATCTATTAGTTTTAATTAAATCTCTTAATCATTTAATAATTATTGCTTATTATTCTAAGCTTTTATGTTTTCTTTGATCTCGGTGTATCAATCTATCATTTTTGAAGAAGAGCTTATAGTTGATTAATTCGGTTAAAGTTGATATGGTTTGATTGATTTGGTTAGAGATTGATTTGGGAGGCCGTGTACTTTACGGGCCAAATTTGGGTTTAGCTTTTGATAGTTTTGGTATTTGGAGGCCATGTACTTAACGGGCCGTATTTTGTTGATGTTGTTGATGTTATTTGTTTTAGAGCGGTTTTCTACGGACTACGGGTACTAAAGCTCTCCTTTTAATTTTTCTAGTTTAATTGCTTTAGTTTTATTAATTAGATCGTTATAGTTTAAATTGTTTTTAATAATAGTTATATTTTTTTATAAAAATCGGTTTAATTAGTTTTAGTTATTATTATTTGTGTTTAAAAAATAGTTTAAAAGTTTTTAAAAGTAGATTTCATTTAGATAAGTTCATTATTAGTAAAAAGTTTACACCTTTTTGTGATTATTAAGCTTATTAGTACATAAAGCTTGTAGCTTTATCGTCTAAAAAGATTAGTAAGCTTAAAAGGTTGAAGCTTTATGCTTAATTTTTAAGTTTATCTTTGTGATTTCATTTTTCGTCACTTTTATTTGCTATTATGTGCTTGCATTTAGATTAATTTCTCATTTAGATTTATTTTTTTTATTATAGTTGATTTTTGTTGCATCTAGATCTATATTTGTAGTTTAATTTTACATAGCATTTTAGAGTAATATTTACGTGAATTAATTGCACTTTTATTTTTATATAGTCCTTAGCCTACATATTTTTCCTATTTTTAGCTTAAATAGACATAGATTACCAATCAAGTATTATTAACCAAAAACAATTAATCTCTACGTTAAAATTGGATTTCAATTCGAGTGAGTCGAGGAACGATAATTAGATATAAAAAGAATTGAAAAATTCTTAGTTTCAAAATGGCGCCGCTGCCGCTTCGCTCGTACGATTGACGATTTTTCGTGAAGACGTTTGGATTTTGGGATCCGTTCATTTTTGAACGTTAATTTTCTTGTTACAAAATCAAAAATACAAAAAAATCAAAAACTTAAAAAAAATAAAAAAAAATAAAAAAATCACAAAAAGCAATTTCTTTCCTAAGAATTGCACCAAAAAATTAAAAAATCAAAACGTAATACTTTTTCCTAAAAGTATTACACCAAAAATATTACGTATTAGTGTTAATTTTTTTAGTTCGATTTCTTTCGATTTTTATTGTGAATATATATATTTTTCTTAAAAAATACAAAAAGATTTTTCGTTTATTATATTATATTACGTAGCACAATAAATTTACCTACTTTTCAAATAAGGCCTTAGTTGGGATTTCATCACCTAACTATTGTATTCGAATCCTAAACGAGAAAAAAGGGCAAAATAGATAAATACTAGTAAGACGTTTGAACTCGATTTATACAAACTATAAGGTGGGTATAAGGCGACGCGCTATAAAAGACCGTCTAAGGAAAAAGGTTTTTAAGTGCTTTGTGCCACCTCGTTTCCCCGCTTGCTTGTGCGTATATTGAGAGGGACGACCGATTATTAGTTTGCCAACTCAAGTAGTAATTAAGTATATATTTTTGTAGTTTTTTCATATTGCTCATCGAGAGGGAAAATCCTTTTCCTCTCAAAGTCGACCGAGGTCACCTACCTCATTCCAAAGTTTTAATTGTATGCGTACTCGCGCGCGTACATACATACCGAGTGGTGTACCAAACACTTCTAATTCTTCCAAAAAGAAGAAGAAGAAGAAAAACAAAAAGACCGTCATTAAAGCCGATCCCGAGAATCTAGCTTTCGACAATACGATGGCAACGGATAATCGACCAATGATTGAGATTCTTCAATCTCACGTTGAAGGAAACAATGACGCGATTGTGGTGCCGACTATTGGAGCAAATCATTTTGAACTTAAATCGAGTTTTATTCAAATGGTTTCCGCTACACCATTTTTGGGCCGTACTAATGATGACCCACACGCTCATATCAAACGTTTCATCCAATTAGCAAATACCGTCAAATACAATGGGGTGCCATAAGAGGCCGTTCGCCTACAACTTTTTCCTTTTTCCCTCGAGGGACAAGCCCGGATTTGGCTTGATAAGGAACCACCCCAAAGTATTACATCATGGATTGACTTAGAGACCAAGTGCATAAACTACTTTTTCCCACCATCACGGACCACCGCTTTGAGGAATGAAATTATCACCTTTGAGCAACAATATGGGGAAACGTTTAGTGAGTCTTGGGATCGATTTAAAGAGCTTTTAAGAAAATGTCCACAACACGGTTTCACCAAAGTGCATCAAATTAATACGTTTTACAATGGTTTAACTCTAAATGACCAAGACTCACTTAATAGTGCCGCAGGAGGCAATATTCTTGTGAAAACCATGAACGAGGCTTGGGCCATTATTGAGAACAAGGCTAAAGTTCAAACTAAAAGTGTTAGGGCTACTATGGCAAGTGTTAGTACTAGTAATAATGAGGTGAATAATCAAATTAAGGAGCTTACTTCAATTGTGAAACACCTTGCTCTAAAAACCGACGCCCTCACTACACATGTGAATGCCGTGAAAGAATCTAGTGAAACGTGTGAGACTTGTGGTGGACCACATTCATATTTCAATTGTGACAAGGTTTACAATAATCAAAAACAACAAGTGTGTGTTTTTAATGCTAATGAGAGGGTTCCATTTAAACCTAATGTTGATGTTAACCATTTGTCTTATAAGAGTACTAATTATTTGGCTCCCCCGGGTTTTGTAGCACCTCAAAGACCACCCCCACCCTCCCAAAATACCCAATACCAAAATAGGAACCAAGGTCCTCAAATGGGTAATTTTCAAGGGAATGCTAATCAAGGGAATTTTAATGGTCAAAATCAAGGTTTTCAAAATAATAACCAAGGTTTTTATAATAACAACGGTTTTCAATCTCAAAATCAAAATCAAGGTTTTCCTAATCAAGGGTTTAATCAAATGAATATGCAAAATCCTCAAATGGACTTGGTTCTACAAAAATTGACCGAACATGAGAAATCATGAAAGCTATGCAAGAATCTACTAGAAAAATGCAAGAGTCCAACGATAAGAGATTTTTGACTATGATTCAAGCCCTTAGACCCCAAGGAGCCTTACCTTCAAATACCGAGATTAACCCCGTGCTAATGTGAGTGCTATTAATACTCGAAGTAGAGACACTTTAGTGGGACCTTCCATCTCTTCGCCAATAAAGGAGAGACAAGGCCCGGAGGTCATAATGAGTAATCCTACTCCCCCTTCGGTGATTCCTCCTACTACCACTCCTACTACTAGTGCTCCATTGCCGAAAGAGCCTATCCCTACGGTTGTTCAAGAAGCGAGTCCTTCTCCTTCTCAACCTTCAAAGTATAAGCCTAATATTCCTTATTCATCTAGGTTAGACAAGGCTAAAGTGCTCACCAAAAATGACATTCATGTCTCCAACTTTTTGAAAATGATTTCCAACGTCAATCTTAACATAAGCCTTATTGAAGCACTTGCTCAAATGCCAAAATTTGTGAAAATGTTTAAAGATTTGCTTAATAAGAAAGAAAAAATGGTTGAGCTCGTGAACACCCGTTTAAATGAGATTTGTTCCGCGATTCTTCTCAAAGAGCTTCCCGAAAAGCTAGGAGATCCCGGACGATTCGTTTTACCTTGCTCGTTTCCTCAAATTGATGATTGTGTGGCTTTAGAGGATCTCGGCGCTAGCATCAATCTTATGCTACTTTCGGTTTGGAAACAATTGTCATTACCCGACCTTGTACCGACTCGTATGACTTTAGAGTTACTAATCGAACTCTCGCATACCCCGTTGGTATTGCCGAAGATGTTTTTGTTCGAGTTGGTACATTCACTTTTCCCGTGGACTTTGTCGTCGTCGACTATGAGATGGATCCTCGTATTTCGTTAATACTTAGTAGACCATTCTTAAGATCCGGAAGAGCCTTAGTTGATGTGGCCGAAGGGGAGTTAATTCTTAGGGTTCGGGATGAACAACAAGTTTTTAAAATGGGAAAAATCACAACAAAATCAAATGGAAAAAAGTCGGTCAATATGATTGATGTTCTTAATTATGATAATGACGAGATTTTTATTAATCCTTTTGGAATTGAAAAGTCTAATCAAAATGATTTTGTGATAAACTCATCCCTTCCCTTAGAGCCTCAAATTTTTGATACTCCCATTTATGACACCTATAATGATGACACTTCTTCAAGTGATCACACTATCTTTGGTTTTGACGACTTACCTTTTGACCCACCCACTTTTGACCCACCCACTTTTGACCCACCCATTTATGATCAACCAATCTTTGTACTTACGATGATGACACTTCCTTAAGTGATCTCATTAATTTTGATGACCCACCCCATGATCTTAATACACCTCATATGCCTATGGGTGATTCTTCCATGGAGATTCCTTTTGACTTTTATACCCCAATTTTAGAAGTCATGACTTTTGAGGAGGATCCTCCACTCTTAGAGATCATACCTAATTTAGAGGTTATTCCATTTGAGGAGGATTTAGATAACTTTCTAAACTCCTATTTTCCTCATGAGGATGAGTT
The DNA here is from genome assembly GCA_025667525.1 of Glebionis coronaria. NCBI lineage: Eukaryota > Viridiplantae > Streptophyta > Magnoliopsida > Asterales > Asteraceae > Glebionis > Glebionis coronaria. Next base: position 241,290,381 of record CM046877.1, read on the forward strand.
TTCCTATGACCCCGATGATACTTATGTTTTCACATCAAGTTTGGAAGAGGACGACCTTCCCACTTTGGATTTTGATGATGTTTTGAGCTTAAATGTCAATACCTCTTGCTATTTTCCCGTTAAGGAATCGGTGTTTGATCCCGAAATAAAGATTTTTGTGCTTTCATTGCCATATCTCCGTAACACCTTCCCTAGTAAGAGACTTTTGCCTAAGGATACCCCATTTTTCGTTGACTTGCGTACCACCTCGGGGTTTATTTCCTTTTATGATGGAAATTATGTGTTTGACCCGGGTGGATTTTCATGCGGTATGCCTTATATGACTTTGTTTTACCCTTATCATGGAGAGATTTTCCTCCCTTGGAAATCTCGATTTTTCCATGATTTTCCCATTTGAATGATGACATTCGGGAATTCGAGTCGAGCTAGAGACTCGTGTTAAATAAATCAAGCATCGTATAACTAGGTTTGATTTTTACCCTTTTTTGCCTTCACCCATTTCCACCAATAACTGTAGGGGGGGAGCCAAGTAGTTTTGTGTGTTGTGACTGTACAGGGACATGTGCTTAATGATCCACTTTTGGTACTTTTGACGAGACCCGTGTTCCCGTGTTTCCCGTGTACCCGGTTCCTTCGATAAGTTTTTGCTATTGTGATTCAATCTTGTATATAAATAAAACGAATAAATGTAATCACTTTAGTTGTCCTTTCCTTAGCTTGATTTTAAACAACGTACTCAATGTCCTAAGTGTAGGGGAGTTTATTCTCACACATGCTTAAACATTGAGGACAATGTTTATATTAAGTGTAGGGGGATTTCTATCGAAATTTTAGTGGCCTTTTCCATGAATTTGACCTCATTTAACCGGAAAAATTTTAAAAGTTTTCAACGTTTTTCAAATTTTTGATCTATTTTGGCCTAGTAGTATTTCCATTTATTTTCTCTCCTCGCATCGTATTTTTATTTCCATTTCAAGAATAAAGTCAAAATAAATAAATAAATAAAATGGGTTTAACAAGTTTAGATATCTTTGATACATTAGGCCCGTCATGAAATTTGACTCAACCCGAGTTTACTTATCCAAGTTTACTCTAGCTAGTATCCTTAACCATATGGACCTTAATTGGTTTATTAGGCTAAGCATCCACGAGTCTCATTCCTTGAGATTTTAAATTGTGGAGAACGAGAGATGATAGAGTTGATAATAAGTTTAAGGGTTAATTTTTGCTTATATGGTTTTTGTGGCTCTTTCTCCCTGCTTGTATATTTAATTGCTTAATAAATGAGGATTTTTGCGGTGTCGATTCAATATCTTAACTCTTAGCCAAATCTTTATTCTCCTTGTAATTAAAGCATGAACACATTGAGGGTGCCAGCGTTGTGGACTTCCGACTAAGGTGGCTCATAACTACTAAGTAGGAGGTATTCAGACCATTGGACCTCGGAATTTGGCCTACTATATTATATCATAAATAAAAAAGAATAAAATTAAAACATGACCTCAAGGAGCCTTAGGGTGTGGGGCATGTAGCACGAACCTTGTCATTAGAGCCTTAGGGTGTATGGCATGGTAAGTCTTGAATAAAAATTGATCAAAAAATCAATTCCCTCGTTTATCGTTCAAGGAGCCTTAGGGTGTGGACAATAGACGGGGAGCATTTTTACATCTTAAAGAGCCTAAGGGTATATGATGTGAATTTTCTAAACTCCACATAAAGTCAATATGACTTTGGAGGGAATAATTAATAAGTAGTACTATTTGGCCAAATTTTGGGTCCGGGAATTTATTCCCCAAATCGTGTTAAATTATCCTTGATGTGGGCTTACTTTAGTGACAACGTTTTTGAGGACGAGGTTAGATTTTGAGTGTCGGGTTTGCACCGTTTGGCCTTCATTTTTGGAATAATAATTGTCAAATAAGTCAAATGAGCCTACTAGTGAATGACAATCAATAAAATCTAGAGATACAACGTAGGAATTGGAGAAAGAGTATTACACAATTGTCTTATATAAGTGGTTTTAACCTAAAGACTTATGGTAAACAATGATCTCGTTTTTAAGCTTGGTATGGGGAACGTGAAACTTGAGGCTGATTAATATTCATGACACCAAAGCCCTAATTCAAGTCTTAGATTTCTTTACGAGTTTCTTCCATCAAAATAATTTCAAGTTAATAAATTGTTACAACTTTTGTCTCCTTTTAAATTTTTCTCTTGTCATCGTAGTAGTAGTAGTAATAGTAATAAAGGCCGAGATGGATTAATAATGAGAAAAATGTAACTTATGCTATAAAATAATACATTGCATGGGGTCATTGCAATGGTCAAGTGTAGGGGATTTAATAAGTGTGTAAACACTTATCCTTTTGCCATTAAAAACAATGAAAAACAAGACCTAATCATGTGTTTAATATCGTAAAAGTCATAATTACGCGTGGTTTTGTGTTTTTGTTGTGACAATAGGTACAAAAGATCAAAAATAAAGAAAACACGAGATTTCACGGTCATTTATCGAAGAAAAAGCCAAAGATAAAGTCAAAGGACCAAAAAGTGCCAAAAGAATGAAGTTTGGAGGACTAAAAATGGAAATTTGATGAAAATTTTACGACAAAGACCATTTTTGCCAATCTCCTAAGTCATCCACTAATAAATCACATTGAAGAGCACAAAATTACGAAGCCAACGGTCCCGACCTCGCGTCGTAACTCCTCACGGTTTATTTTCTATGAATTTTTTAGTGTTGGACTTCCCAGCGGGTCACCCAGGCTAGTACTACTCTCGCCCAAGCACGCTTAACTGCGAATTTTTGATGGAATCTAGTGCATTAGTGCTGGTACGAGGTGGCACAGAATGACAGAGGTGGCAGAGAATGACGAGGTGGCAGTTGACTCAGCTTTTCAGACCAATCAGGGGATGACACATGGCATATGGCGCATGTCAGTACAAGCTGGGCGTGTGTCAGGCTTATGATAAGAGTGTGAAGACATGTGATCCCATAAACTTAGCCTCCAAGCAAAAATTAGATAGTAAATTACTAAAATACCCCCAATGTTGGCTCTATATAAAGTCCTCCTTCCCTTCATTTTTCACAAGTTTTTCTCTTTATATAGTTTACACATAGTTTAAGTTTATTTTTCTCTTTCAAGTTTGTAATAGCTTATCTATTAAGCTTTTTCATCTTTTAATAAAATAAAAGTTTTAGCTTAATCTCTTTAGCTTATTCTCATTCTTCCTTTCTTTTTACTTTTCTTAATAATCTATCTTATTATTTTGGGATAAGTTTATATAACTTTTTCCAAATAAGATTAGATTTATATAAAGTTTGGAATAATTAATTTTATTTCAAGCTTGTTGTTGCCTTTTAGTAAATCTAGCTTATTTGTGGAGTAATCATTTAATTAGCTTTTTAGCTTTTTAAATCTCATAAGTCCTAAGCTTAGGCTTACGACTTATTTATAAGCTAGCTTTTTATCTAATCACTTTTAGTTTTTATTAATTAGTTTTCTAGATCTATTAGATTTAAGTTTTAAAAATTAAAAATACTAAAAAAAAACCAAAAAAATAATTAGATCTATTTGTTTTTCATAATAAAAAGTTTAGATATATAAGTTTAGAGTTTAAAATTTAAAGTATTTTTATAAAACCTTAAAAAATAGTTAGATCTATTAGGTTTTTAAATAGATTAAGTAGATCTATAATTTTTAGCTTTAAAATTTAAAATACTTTTATAAAACATAAAAAATATTTTAGATCTATTAGTTTTAATTAAATCTCTTAATCATTTAATAATTATTGCTTGTTATTCTAACCTTTTATGTTTTCTTTGATCTCGGCGTATCGATCTATCATTTTTGAAGAAGAGCTTATAGTTGATTAATTCGGTTCAAGTTGATATGGTTTGATTGATTTGGTTAGAGATTGATTTGGGAGGCCGTGTACTTTACGGGCCAAATTTGGGTTTAGCTTTTGATAGTTTTGGTATTTGGAGGCCGTGTACTTAACGGGCCGTATTTTGTTGATGTTGTTGATGTTATTTGTTTTAGAGCGGTTTTCTACGGAATACGGGTACTAAAGCTCTCCTTTTAGTTTTTCTAGTTTAATTGCTTTAGTTTTATTAATTAGATCGTTATAGTTTAAATTGTTTTTAATAATAGTTATATTTTTTATAAAAATCGATTTAGTTAGTTTTAGTTATTATTATTTGTGTTTAAAAAATAGTTTAAAAGTTTTTAAAAGTAGATTTCATTTATATAAGCTCATTATTAGTAAAAACTTTACACCTTTTTGTGATTATTAAGCTTATTAGTACATAAAGCTTGTAGCTTTATCGTCTAAAAAGATTAGTAAGCTTAAAAGGTTGAAGCTTTATGCTTAATTTTTAAGTTTATCTTTGTGATTTCATTTTTCGTCACTTTTATTTGCTATTACGTGCTTGCATTTAGATTAATTTATCATTTAGATTTATTTTTAATTATAGTTTATTTTTGTTGCATCTAGATCTATATTTGTAGTTTAATTTTACATTGCATTTTAGAGTAATATTTACGTGAATTAATTGCGCTTTTATTTTTATATAATCCTTAGCCTACATATTTTTCCTATTTTTAGCTTAAATAGACATAGATTACCAATCAAGTATTATTAACCAAAAACAATTAATCTCTACGTTAAAATTGGATTTCAATTCGAGTGAGTCGAGGAACGATAATTAGATATAAAAAGAATTGAAAAATTCTTAGTTTCACCCCGAGAGCCTCACTTGGCAGCTGGTGTGCTTCGTTATGTTCGTGGTACATTGGGTTTTGGTTTACAGTTATATGCATCCCCTACTGGTTCTCTTGTTGCGTATTCTGATGCTGATTGGGCTGGTTGTCCGTTTACTAGGCGATCTACATCTGGATATTGTGTATTTTTAGGGGATAACCTTTTATCTTGGTCCTCTAAGCGTCAACATACTATTTCACGATCTAGTGCCGAAGCTGAATATCGAGGTGTTGCGAATGCTGTTGCTGAGACTGCTTGGATTCGTAATCTTCTTCGGTAATTACATTCCCCGTTATTGTCTGCCAATCTTGTTTATTTTGATAATGTTAGTGCTATTTATTTGACTGCTAACCCAGTGCAACATCAACGGACGAAGCATATTGAGATTGACATTCACTTTGTTCGTGACATGGTTACTCGGGGTCAAGTTCGAGTTCTTCATGTGCCTTCACGTTATCAGTATGCTGATATTTTTACGAAAGGGTTGCCTTCGAGTTTATTTGAGGAGTTCCGTACCAGTTTGAGTGTTCGGTCACCTCCCGCTCCAACTGCGAGGGAGTGTTAGTTAAGATGTTTATTTAGCCTACGGGCTTTCATTGGTTTAGTAGGCCTAGTCCATTATCTAGAACAATCTTATGTACATTATATATTGTTTTGGAATGAATAATAGAAAGCAGGCAATTCATTAAATCTGACATAACGTAACATCAAATTATATCATCGAATAATCGCTAAGTTTTTCAATGAAACAATCAATAAATGGGTGAATTTCTACATATAAACGGATTTTATCTATCTTAATATTGAATTGTCGCATCTTACGACACTTTACAATTACAATTTGATATTACCGTAAGATATCGTATCGTTAATTATATAACGCCAAATAATTCTACCGTTATGCACAAGTAATCGTCTAAGTCTATTTTAATAATAGTAGCATCTTTTCACTAATAGTCTAATTTAGTGGCGAGGTTCCGTGCATGTACGATTGTAGGGACGATACTAGTGCTCTTATTATATATAATAAACTGGAGTCATCAAAAGTGACTTTTGAATCTCAGCAGTCAAACAGGCGTGAAGTACTCCAGATCTGATTCCTGATCAGCTTTTAGACTTCCATCAACGAACAACACATCAAGTAGGTTTTTTCTTTGATTTTCTTTTTCACAGATGTATATATATAAGGGTTTCAAATTTTATGATTTTATTCATTTAAGCTCTCTCTCTATATATATAATATATTACACATATCTTTCAAGTTTTACTGATTTATATATGTGAAAGCTAGGTCCTAATGTGTTGGCAGCTGATATTTATGCTTGTTCTGTTTATTTCACCGAATTTTTATTTGGTGCAAATATTGATCTGTTTGGAAATATTGCTTATTTGAACTGTTTATATGTTCATGAAATACCCATTTTTTTAGTTTTTCAATTTTAAGGACAACACATGCTACTGCAAACGTGCTCATTTTATTTTCTAAATAGAATAGGTGAAAGTGTGAAACAGCTTTTTATTCCTATTTCATTTCCAAAACACCAGAGCTAACACCCACAAGGTGGTGTAATTACATATTTCACATTTTCACATATATGAACATAATTTTTTAAATTGCATTAATTTCTTTTACTAATAATATGGAAAGGAGGGCGAACCTCGTGAATCATATTAATTTAAAATAAATAAATAAATAAAAAAGATAAAAGTCATATAATACCATCGTACTTATTAAAATGTACCGACTTTAAACACTTACAATTTAATCGTTAGACATTACCAATGAACTTTACAAATTGTTTCGTTTTTACCAATTTGGTAACCTGTTACCGACACGCTGACACGATAATATCCACATAATTAATTTATTTAACTTTTTTTCCACTTACAATTTCCACGTATGATTTCCACTTAATAAACTTTTTGACTAATATACTACCGACAAATGACTTTTTGACCATTTCTTATTGCCTTTTCCATTCACTTTGCCAAGTGTTGGAATATGCGATCGTTTAGTCATCGGTAAATACGTGAGCCTATCGGAGGCACACACTCAATACGGAGAACACACGTTTATTTACGTTTATTATTTATTTAATTAAACGTATAATAAAAACTTCACGTTTTATTTAATTAACGGTGGTTAAATTAATTAACGGGTTTTAATTAATTTAATGCGAGTGCGTTATTTAAAATTAGGAAACAAAATCGTGTTCTAGAACCCCACAAGGCCAATCGGCCGAATATACACTAAGGGTGTTCTAGAAGATTTTTTTGTTATTTGTTTGGTAAGTAAATATCTCCTAATATTTGATTTGGTGAATAATTACTTAATTTAGGTGTTGGGTTGGGCCTTAAAGATTTTGAGGAGGTGCAAGGGATTAGTATAAATACAATCCCATAGCCTTCACAAATTTTTGTCTCTCCCCTCTCCTTTGTTCCGTCCGATCGCAGCAAACCCCACACCAAACCCTTACGAATTTTTCCTTTAACCCTAAATTCACTTAAAGTGTAAACCTTTGCAAGACCAACTACCTTAGGGTACTTACTTGTGAAGTTTCTTAGCCTATACTAAACCTTTGATCCTCGTGTCAAAGTTTTGGTCTCTTGTTTTGGTTCCCCTTGTGGTTCGGCCAAACACAAACCCTAACTAGGGTTTTCGGTGAATTTTTCCAAGTATCTTGTAACTATCTATAAACCTTATCCTTACGCAATCCCACTTAGGGTTTTGGATATTAGGGTTTCTAGTTGCAAGATAATCGAAGTGAAGTTACCACTAGCATCGTGGTGTGTTCGTTTGACGTGTCGTGTGAGCAATCGTTAGAGGGCGGTTACTTTACCGTTATATTTCAAGATCAAGATCATTAATTGATTTATTCAATTAATTCAAGGTTGGTTTTAATATTGTTTTTATTATGTGTTAATCATGTTTGTTATACTAGATTCATTCCGGTGCGTACTCGTAGTTAATGGTTTAACTAGTTTCTAAATCCCAACAGTGGCATCACGAGTCAAATCGTATGGCATTCATGGGTTACACATAGAATAAAACACGCTTGCTTCGCTTTAAAATATCTTTTATTTATGTTTCTATGACAACTACATGCATATTTGTCATAAAATTTTAATCTTGATCTAGATAATGGTTAAAATTGGGTAGGATAAATCGAACCGGTTAATAATTACTATTGTTTTTTATTATCCGTCAAAGACCTTAGCATATCACTTTTGTGATTCATGCGAGTCATCAAGTACCTAGCTCGAAAACTTGATGAGGGTCTTTGGTCCTCAATTTGGGGAAGACTCATTCGAGACTTGGATCTTATATGTTACTGCTTTCATATAGAGTCTGTCTTCTGCTTCTACCCCCTTCTTGTCTGTTTTATGTGCTTATTTGTTTTTCATTATGAATTGCAAAACGTAATAACCAAGATTCTAGGAATCATAAAATGAATTACTACTTATATCGAAACTAGCTTTAAAAGTATGTCATATTAATACACATATTTTCTTTGCGAATCGGCTATGTGTTATTTGTTAAAACTTGTTTTTGGAACAAATATTAATATTGACATACGATCTATGAAACTTGTTTTTAATGTATTCTAATTGTTTTGCGAAATCATTTTGTCACTCGAGTTGGGCTTACATACCGTAATGATGGCTTATAAACTATCTTCTCAACGACGTGATTTGCAAAATTAATTGGTTTACAATACTTAGAATTACAACACCGTTTTGTGCTTTTACTAATGATGGACTTGCTATTGCACTACGTGCTCTAGTCAAGCTATCTAGGGTTTGAAGGATCTTTAATTTTCTCCCGTGTTCCATAGGTGTTTCGGCACTTATGGGGTAATTATCCCAAGCACTTGCACCTTCGGGTGCATGAAGAGTAGGATATAGGGTTTGATCTCTCTTTAGTCTTCTCCCGCGGTAAAACACGCCTAAACCAAAAAGTTAATAAATTGTTTTCTTAACTTGTGCTAAAAGGATGAATTACATGCATTCTTTTACACGTTTTTGACATTTGTTTTTCCAAAACTTATGTGATACCTATTTGAATTTTTAAGTCTACGCCATCCAATTTAGAAGCACTTGTAGTTATTTTTCGTCATCTGGTCAGACCTAGGGCGAATTACATACCCGAGGCGATTTTTGTCATATGTCAGACCTATGCCAATTATTGCATGCTTCAAATTGGTACGACTTAAGTCGAGTTCCCGGTTTGATTCGGAACCCGAGGCGTAAGATGAGATGAAACATACTCATGACTTTAATACATGTAGAACAAGTTTGTTTTGAGATGTTCATTGGTACTCGAAAGAGTTGTGAGAACATCCCCTTCAAACACTCTACAACAAATAAACTTCATGAAACGTCTCATAAAATCTAAGAGTTGCACTTGTAATGAAATTAACGCTCGTCGCTTACCTCTTGCCCTACTTGATACTAGACGGTCGGACCTCTAATATTAAGTGGGAGTGCAATCAAGGATCTTAGTCTCATAATGATTAATTGGGTAGTTAATTCTTTGAGAATGTAATTATCGAAAATACTAATCGCTGAACTTTTATTTTGTAGATGAATAATAATCAAAACTCTTGCTTAAACAGCACGGTTGTTAAGTCATTCCTTGATAAGATGAAGTTGACTGAAAATAACTTCGTTGATTGGTATCGTGCTCTTAGGATAGCGCTCGAAACCGATGACTTGGTTCAATACCTTGAGCAACCTATTCCTGATCAACCAGAAATTCTGCCTCACGGCCACGAAGGCCCAGAGCAAGACCCGGATTTACATCCAACTTGGGTCAAAAGGTCTAGAGAAATCGCCGGCCTTATGCTAATGAATATGTCCCCTGAACTCCAGAAACTTTTGGAGGGTCATGGCGCATGGTCAATGATGGAAGAATTGAAAACTATGTTCACTGAACAAGCTGATCAAGAACTCCTTGATGTTGCACGTGTCTTTCACGCGTGTAAACATGAGGATGGACAATCTGTGAGCTCCTATGTCTTGAAGATGAAGGGCTACATAGAGAATTTGGAACGTTTGGGTCATCCCGTGTCACTAAAACTTGCAGTTAGCCTAATTTTAGCCTCACTGAACAAGGATTATGATAGGTTCGTGCAAGATTACAATATGCATGGCCTGGGGAAGACAATACCAGAACTACATGCCATGCTAAATCTACATGAGAAAACGTTACCAAAGAAGGTTGCACCCTCTAATACCAATACCATTAATGCTATTAGGGCGGGAAGGATCCAAAAGCCTAATCATAAGGCTAAACCGTCTAATGCTGCAAAGGGTAAGAATCATGGCAAAGGGAAGAAAGTAGCAAACTTTACTCCCTGAACCAAGATTGCCCCTCCACCAAAGAGAGAGAATCCTGCTAAGGATGCCACTTGTCACCAATGTGGTGACATTGGTCATTGGAAGAGAAACTGTCCAAAGTATCTCGCTGAGTTGTGGAAGAAAAAGAAGTCCTCTAAAGGAGCTAGCACTTCAGGTATCTTCACTATAGACCTCTTTACTTTTCCTAATAAATCTTGGGTTTATGACACTGGTTGTGGTACTCACATTTGTAATACTACTCAGGGTCTAAGGATAAGTAAGAAGCTGAAGCCAAGAGCTTTGAACTTGTATGTGGGCAATGGTCATCGTGCAGCTGTCGAAGCCATTGGTGTTTTTCAATTATTTCTCCCTAGCGGACTAGTTGTTATTTTGAATAACTGTCATTACGCACCTTCTATTTCTAGAGGGATTGTTTCAGTTTTTTGTTTGTATGACGATGGTTTTGTTAATCGTTTTGAGAATAATGCAAGTATTTCAGTTTCTAAGAATAATATGTTTTATTTTAGTGCTATTCCTAGTAATGGTATTTATGAAATTGATATGTGTGATTCCAATGCAAACAATAGTTCTATGTATGCTATAAGCAACAAAAGGGCCAAATCTAATTTGGACTCTACATTCCTATGGCATTGTCGCCTTGGCCACATAAGCAAAAAGCGCATTAAGCAATTACAATCTGATGGATTGCTTAAGTCAAAAGATGATGATTCCTTTGACAAGTGTGTTTCATGTTTATCTGGTAAGATGGCACGTAAACCTTATTCACATCAAGTGGAGAGGGCTAAAGATCTTCTTGGACTCATACACACCGATGTGTGCGACCCATTTAGAATCGTGTCAAGACAAGGTGCAAGTTACTTCGTCACCTTCACTGACGACATTAGTCGTTATGGTTATGTTTACTTGCTAAAGCATAAACATGAAGTGTTTGAAACATTTAAGGTGTTTCAAAAGGAAGTAGAAAATCAACTCGGTAAAACCATAAAGGCACTACGTTCGGATTGTGGGGGTGAATTTATGAGTTATGAATTTTTGGAGCATCTTAAGGAACATGGAATAGTATCCCAAAGAACTCCTCCATATACACCACAACATAATGGTGTGTCTGAGAGGAGAAATAGAACCCTACTCGATATGGTTCGTTCCATGATGGCCCAAAGAACTCTTCCAAAATCCTTTTGGGATTATGCTCTTGAGTCTGTTGCGCGCATACTCAATATGGTTCCAACTAAGAAGGTTGAAAAGACTCCATACGAAGTATGGTATGGGCAAGCCCCTAAGTTGTCTTACTTAAAGGTCTGGGGATGTGAGGCTCTTGTTAAGCGTGACACGCTTATCAAACCGGACAAACTTGAGCCCCGATTTGTTAAGTGTATCTTTGTAGGATACCCAAAGGAAACAATGGGTTACTCCTTCTACTACCCACCCGAGAACAAAGTTATTGTTGCTCGTAATGCTGAATTCCTAGAGAGAAATATTATGAATCAAGAAGCAAGTGGGAGTATAGAAGATCTTGAAGTAATTCAAGATGAAGATATACATCCTTCTGAAGACACTAGCAATCATGAAGAGGATGATCAAGAAATTGATGAACCTATAAGTGATATAGCTCCCATTCGAAAGTCTACAAGGACTAGGCGTGCTCCTACCCGTATGTGTTTATACATTGATGCTGAGGAACATGAGTTTGGGGATCATAATGAACCCACTAACTACAAGGCTGCATTAGCAGATCATGAATCTGAAAAATGGCTAGAAGCTATGAATGTGGAGATGCAATCCATGAAAGACAATAATATCTGGATCTTAGTTGACCTACCTCCAAACGCTAGAGCCGTTAGTGGTAAATGGTTATACAAGAAGAAGACCGACATGGATGGAAATGTACACACCTTTAAAGCTCGATATGTAGCGAGGGGCTTCACTCAAACCTACGTGGTTGATTATCAAGAGACCTTCTCTCCTGTTGCAGATATCAAAGCTATACGGATTCTCTTAGCCATGGCTGCGTTCTATGACTATGAGATTTGGCAAATGGATGTTAAAACCGCTTTCCTCAATGGACTGCTTTACGAAGAAGTCTATATGAAGCAACCTGAAGGTTTTGTCAATCCAAAGTATCCAAACCGTGTATGCAAGCTTCAAAGATCCATTTATGGACTTAAGCAAGCATCAAGGCAATGGAATAAGAGATTTGATGATGAAATCAAGAACTTTGGTTTCAATCAAAATCCCGATGAGCCATGTGTATATATCAAAGCTAGTGGGAGTAGCGTAGTGTTCCTTGTCCTATATGTTGATGACATATTGTTGATGGGAAAAGACATTCCAATGTTGCAAAGTGTAAAAGCTTACCTTGGAAGGTGTTTTTCCATGAAGGATTTGGGAGATGCTGCGTATATCCTTGGAATCAAGATCATACGTGATAGACCTAGATGGTTAATTGGTTTATGTCAAAGTGCTTACATAGATAAGATTTTGAAGAAGTATAACATGGACAATTCCAAACGTGGCTTTGTTCCCATGCAACCTAAATCAAAATTATCTAAGGATCAAGGAGCATCTACACCTGATGAGGTGAGACGCATGCAGAGAGTTCCTAATGCTTCGGCAATAGGATCTGTAGAAACTAGAAGGGGGGGGGTTGAATAGTTTCTTATATTTACTTGTTAAAATGTGGTTTTCAAAAATCCTTTTTCAAAAACTTAGGCATGAGGAAATATGTGAAATCTTCTTATGCACAATATGAACAATGATAGTGTAGCTAAACTAATACTAACAAAACTATATGCACAAAGAATAAAGAATGTAAAGAGTTAAGGGTAAAGAAAGATCAAACCGAACACCAAGGATTTATAGTGGTTCAGCAACGAAGCTCACTCCTCGTTCCTACTCCACTCCTCGAGTACTCCTTACTCGAGAGTTCACTACACAACAAGCTCCTTATGGTGAGAAAACCGTACACGTCGCTTAACCAATTTCTGACTCTAAGCTAAAAGTCGAGCCCTAATCGTAGCTAGGACCAATCTACACAACTATACTTAGTACATACACAACTTCCAAATAGACACAACTACTTGGATCTTCACAACTATGACACAACTACAAGTGTATAAAATTAGATCTTCAATGGATCTTTGGTGGTGGACTCAACACTTCACAAGGATAGTGTTCTTTTCTTTGCACTTGGAGAGGAAGGGATGGAAGAACAAGATTCACTTCTTAAACAAGTAGTAATCAAACAAATGATCAAAGATTTGAGTGATTAAAGAAGAGTGTTTGAATCAGGAAATAGATGTGCAAAAGAGGTGAATTGAAAAGTTGAGAATGGTCCACTATTTATAGGACAAAGGGCCAACGGCTATATCTGCCCGCGGTACCTTAGCTTAGCCCGCGGTACCTTAGCGATAAGGAACCGCCTTGGAGCTAAGGAACCGCTGGACTAGACTCCGCTCCCTTTTTGTCCTTTAGTGGTGGAGGTCATATCTGGTTTAAAAAATATCTTGATAGAATATTCCTAACCAAATAAGAATATGCCATTTTCAAATTTTCAAATAATTAATTTAATAAAACATTTTCTTAAAAAGAAAGTTTAATAAAAAACTTGTCACACTTAATAAAAAGTGAGTTTTAAGAAAAGATTTAATCACTTGATCACTTGATTAAGGTTAGTACTTGTTTATCCATACCTTAAGTGAAAATGGGTAAAATGAAAAATACTTGAACTCAAGAATTCGTTTTTCGTTGTTTTCGTAAATGCTTGTTTTTACATATTGTCGTAATCAAAACTAAGCGAGACCGAAAAATGCAAGTAGCGTTTTTAGGCATTATTGCATTAACAATATCCCTCTTTTTGATTCTGACAATACATAAACTCAATCACACAAAAAAAAGATTTTCGAAGACGAGTTTATTCATTTCTCCCCCTTTGTCGAAGCAAAAAGGTTGCACAAGTCGGTGTTGAAGAGACGGATTTTGCAAAGACTCCCCCTTGGTGATTACTCCCCCTAGCTTGGGGCACCGAGGAATCGAGATATGGTGACAAGCTACATAGAAGGGTTAGTTGAACAAAAGAAACAACCAACAAGATATAGCAATAGATCACAAAATAAAAGAGAAGAAAACAAAAAGACAAAGATCCAAGATAGGTTACAAAAAAAACATCATACAAAGATGTATGGAAAAAGAAACAAGCCAAAAGCATAAATCTAATCCTAGTTATTCTAGAATTATAAGATTTGCTTGAATTTGGTGTCTTGTGGATAAGCAACCAATGCTTCTATGAAAGACAAGGTAATGGCGGAGGGTGGTGGTGGTGGCTTGTTGGAGATCTCATAATCATAGTGAAGAGGAGGCTTGATTAAGAGACTCTTGATGTAGCTCAACTCCTCATAGATGTGTGCCATAGCAAGATGTTGATATTGACAACAATGACAATATGTTCCATGGTGCATGACATTATCATGAGAAGGAGGAAGAACACTAAAGGGTGTTGGTGGAAGAATAGATGTTCCACAATCAACATTCTTGGTAGGAGAGATGTGATTAATAGTGTTCTTGGGTGGGTTTGGATTGTAATGGTTTTTGGGTGAGTTGGGATTGAAAGCAATTGGAGAAAATGGAGGAGATTCAAGGCTTTCATTGGGAGAGTAAGACATTTTGAGGTGTGAATTATGGCAAAATGCTTATGGTTTAAACAGGAAAGGCTTAGGGTATTTTTGGGGTGGTCAAAGGGTTTGAAGCAAAGATTCTCAAAAATCTTGGAGCAAATCTGGAGTTTCAGACAAAAACTCGAAAAAGAAAGGCACTGTAGGCGATTCCTTAGCAAGGCTGGCGGTACCTTATCAATAAGGCACCGCGGTTCACATATGGAACCGCCTGCAGAGGCTGTGTTTGGTGTTTGGAGGAAGATTTTTCTGCAAATCTTATTTTTCTAGTCTAACTTATCATAGGGATATGCTTAAAAGCAAAGATAGACAAAGAAAACATATACAAACTTACCAAATAGATATTTGACCAAAATACATGGATTAAAAAATCGATGTAGGAGGTGTGTAAGACAAGACCTTAAGTCATGACACAAAGATCCTCCATGATTCTATCTTGTTCTTGCTATGTTTGAGAGAATCATACATATGAATTATGTAAGCTCTAGATTAATAGCGAGAATCTATGAAAAATCGTTTTTAGATTGAATTAACAATGTCAAACGTATTTCTCAACCATTTTCGAAAGAGACTTTGAGAATTTTGAAAAAGGAGAAGAGAGGGTTTTTCAAAAAGAGTTTGGAAGACTCAATGACTCAAAGTGGTAAAAGAAAACACACAAAAAGAAAAGAAATTAAGGAAGATGTTCCATTAATCCTAGACCTAGACGCAAGTAATTAAAAGGTTCCCTCTTAAGTGGCTTAGTGAAGATGTCGGCTAAGTTGTCTTCGGAGGGTACCTTCTCAATTGAAATGTTCCCCTTTTGAACATTATCCCTAAGGAAATGGTGTCGAATTTCTATGTGTTTGGTTCGCGAGTGTTGCACGGGATTCTTGCTAAGGTCTATAGCACCTTTATTATCGCACATGATGGGAACATCATCAAGAGAAATCCCGTAATCAACAAGCGCTTGCTTCATCCATAGAGCTTGTTGGCATGCTTTTCCGGCACTCACATACTCGGCTTCCGTGGTGGATATTGCAAGAGCGGTTTGTTTCTTGGAGAACCAAGAAGTTAAACAACAACCCATAAGGTACAAACTCCACTAGTGCTTTTCCGGTCCACATAGTCTCTCGCATGATCCGAGTCCGCGTAGACAATGGTTTCTACGCCGGTCCCTTTAGGATACCATAATCCTAAATGTATAGTGCCTTTAATGTATCGGAAGATACGCTTAACCGCTTCGAGGTGAGAGGTTTTGGGAGCCTCTTGGAAGCGAGCACAAAGGCAAACACTAAACATGATATCCGGTCGACTTGCCGTTAGGTACAACAACCTACCAATAATACCTCTATATTTGGTGTTGTCTACCGACTCACAATCATCATCTACGGTGAGTTTAGTATCCGAGGCCATAGGGGTCTTCATTGGTCTAGATTCTTCTAATCTAAATTTCTTTAGCATTTCATTAGCGTACTTAGATTGACTAAAGAAAATACCATCGTCCATTTGTTTAATTTGGAGTACTAAAAAGAAGTTAAGTTCTCCCATCATACTCATTTCAAACTCATCATGCATGATTTTGGCAAAGTCATCACACAATTCTTGACAAGTTGAGCAAATATAATGTCATCAACATATATTTGTACGATTATGAGGTGAGGACCTTTCTTCTTTGTAAAGAGCGTATTGTCTACCATCCCCATGGTATACTCATGTTTAACAAGAAAAGCTTTAAGTCTATGATACCAAGCTTTAGGTGCTTGTTTGAGACCATAAAGTGTCTTCTTAAGCTTGTAAACATGATCCGGTTTCTCAAAATCAATGAAGCCGGGAGGTTGAGTAATTTAGAAATTTGCAATTCTTTTTATCTAATTTTTCGTTCCTCGACTCGACTCGAATTGATTTCCAATTTTAACACAAGATTAATTGTTTTTGGTTAATAATACTTGTTTGGTAATCTATGTCTAATTAAGCGAAAAATGGGAAAAATATATAGGTTAAGGACTATATAAAAATAAAAAGCGCAATTAATTCACGTAAAAATTACTCTAAAATGCAACGTAAAAATTAAACTACAAATATAAATCTAGATGCAACAAAAATAAACTATAATTAAAAATAAATCTAAATGCGAAATTAATTTAATGCAAACACGTAATATCAAGTAATAGTGACGAAAAATGAATTCACAAAGATAAACTTAAAAATTAAGCATAAAGCTTCAACCTTTTAAGCTATTAACCTTTTTAGATGATAAAGCTACAAGCTTTATATACTAATAAGCTTAACAAACACAAAAAGGTGTAAACTTTTTACTAATAATGAGCTTATCTAAATGAATCTAATTTTAAAAACTTTTAAACTGTTTTTTAAACACAAATAATAATAACTAAAAGTAATTAAACCGATTTTTATAAAAAATATAAATTTTATTAGAAACAATTTTAACTATAACGATCTAATTAATAAAACTAAAGCGATTAAACTAGAAAAATAAAAAGGAGAGCTTTAGTACCCGTAGTCCGTAGAAAACCGCTCTAAAACAAATAACATCAACAACATCAACATAATACGTCCCGTTAAGTACAAGGCATCCCAATACCAAAACTATCAAAAGCTAAACCAGAATTTGGCCCGTAAAGTACACGGCCTCCCAAATCAATCTCTAACCAAATTAATCAACCATATCAATCTTGAACCAATTCAATCAACCATAAGCTCTCTACAAAACTTGATGAATCGATTCGCCAATATCACAAAAGCACAAGAGGTTAGAACAATAATAAGCAACAATTGATATTCTATAAAGAGATTTAATTAAAACTAATAGATCTAAAATATTTTTTATGTTTTATAAAAGTATTTTAAATTTTAAAGCTAAAAATTATAGATCTACTTAATCTATTTAAAAACCTAATAGATCTAACTATTTTTTAAGGTTTTATAAAAATACTTTAAATTTTAAACTCTAAACTTATATATCTAAACTTTTTATTATGAAAAACAAATAGATCTAATTATTTTTTTAGTTTTGTTTAGTATTTTTAATTTTTAAAACTTAAATCTAATAGATCTAGAAAACTAATTAATAAAAACTAAAAGTGATTAGATAAAAAGCTAGCTTATAAATAAGTCGTAAGCCTAAGCTCAGGACTTATGAGATTTAAAAAGCTAAAAAGCTAATTAAATGATTACTCCACAAATAAGCTAGATCCACTAAAAGGCAACAACAAGCTTGAAATAAAATTAATTATTCCAAACTTTATATAAATCTAATCTTATTTGGAAAAAGTTATAAAAACTTATCCCAAAATAATAAGATAGATTATTAAGAAAAGTAAAAAGAAAGGAAGAATGAGAATAAGCTAAACAGATTAAGCTAAAACTTTTATTTTATTAAAAGATGAAAAAGCTTAATAGATAAGCTATTACAAACTTGAAAGAGAAAAATAAACTTAAACTATGTGTAAACTATATAAAGAGAAAAACTTGTGAAAAATGAAGGGAAGGGGGACTTTATATAGAGCCAACATTGGGGGTATTTTAGTAATTTACTATCTAATTTTTGCTTGGAGGCTAAGTTTATGGGATCACATGTCTTCACACTCTTATCATAAGCCTGACACACGCCCAGCTTGTACTGACATGCGCCATATGCCACGTGTCATCCCCTGATTGGTCTGAAAAGCTGAGTCAACTGCCACCTCGTCATTCTCTGCCACCTCTGTCATTCTGTGCCACCTCGTACAAGCACTAATGCACTAGATTCCATCAAACATTCGCAGTTAAGCATGCTTGGGCGAGAGTAGTACTAGCCTGGGTGACCCGCTGGGAAGTCCAACACTAAAAAATTCATAGAAAATAAACCGTGAGGAGTTACGACGCGAGGTCGAGACCGTTGGCTTCGTAATTTTGTGCTCTTCAATGTGGTTTATTAGTGGATGACTTTGTAGATTGGAAAAATGGTCTTTGTTGTAAAATCTTCATCAAATTTCCATTTTTAGTCCTCCAAACTTCATTCTTTTGGCACTTTTTGGTCCTTTGACTTTATCTTTGGCTTTTTCTTCGATAAATGACCGTGAAATCCCGTGTTTTCTTTCCTTTTGATCTTTTGTACCTATTTCACACAAAAACACAAAACCACGCGTAATTCCGACTTTTACGATATTAAACACATGATTAGGTTTTTCCTTGATTTTAGTGGAAAAAGGATAAGTGTTTACACACTTATTAAATCCCATACACTTGACCATTGCGATGACCCCATGCAATGCATTATTTTAAAGCATAAAGTTACATTTTCCTCTTATTTAACCCATCGTGGCCTTTATTACACTACACTATTATTACTAAAGAACGATGAGAAGATAAAAAAACGTTATTCAAGGAAACAAAAGTTATAATAATTAATTTATTAACTTTGAAATTATTTGATGGAAGAAACTTGTAAAGAAATCTAAGACTTAGATTAGGGCTTTGGTGTCATGAATATTAATCACCCTCAAGTTTCACGTTCCCCATGCCAAGCTTAAAAACGAGATCATTGAAACTACAAGTTAGCACAACTAACACTTACTCATGTGGTTTAATTAATCACTTAGACCCCCTTATTCCTACGGTGTATCTCTTGTATTTTATTTTTGTCTTGAATGATCACGAGGATGCATTTTTGACTTATTTCGATAATTTATTAAGGCCGAAAATAAAGTGGGACGATATAATCAATAGTTAGCTAAAGGACAAAATCTTTTAAAACGGCTTCTCGAAACCTCATAAAGTTCATATCTTGGCATAACTCGTTTCACGATTTGAGACCTTTCTCGGACCGATATTTGGCTTGTACTTCAAACTTCAAATCTTGAGAGACGACCTTGAAATTATGGTCTTCTCTTCATTTTGGTATACATCTTCATAAGGAGTGAAAGATGCTTCAAACGTTGACCACGACTTCTTCATTTATCCTCTTCTTTATTTAGATTTTGATATACAACGATCCGCCTCCTTTTCGGACTTGGATCTATTTATCCTCATACCTTGTTAGGGTCTTTTTGGATAGACTTCTCCATGATCTTTAGGGGAGTAATTGCTTCTCGTCGTGTGTGTCTTGATCCATCATATTGATTTGGATTAATGATCTTCACAATCTCTTAGGATCTTTAGCAAAAAAAAAGTGAATCCTCATGCCTTGTGAGGGCCTTTTTTGGACTCGGGTATCCTCATGCCTTGTGAGGGCCTTTTTGGATAAGCCAATCTTCGCGTCCCGCTTCAATAAGTTATGCCTTGGCTATGAACTCTAATTAATACCGAGCAACTTTTAAACGATCTTGTGCTAGAAGCTAAGTAACTTTTCAAATCGTACAACCTTATTTATTGCAAATATATTTATTAACAAGTGATGGGAGAAAAAGCTCATAACTAACTCACATAAGTTAATGAAAGAATACCAAACTGATAATTAACTCTATCATCTCTCGTTCTCCACAATTTAAAATCTCAAAGAATGAGACTCGTGGATGCTTAGCCTAATAAACCAATTAAGGTCCATATGGTTAAGGATACTAGCTAGAGTAAACTTGGATAAGTAAACTCGGGTTGAGTCAAAACATTCACGACGGGCCTAATATATCAAAACTTGTTAAAACCATTTTATTTATTTATTTTGACTTTATTCTTGAAAACGGAAAATTATTAATACGATGCAATGACAAAAGGAAAGAAAATAAAAGAAAATACTACTAGGCCAAAATAGATCAAAAACTTGAAAAACGTTGAAATTGTTTTTAAATTTTCCAGTTAAAAGGGGTCAAATTCATGGAAAAGTCCACTAAAATTTCGATAGAAATCCCCCCTACACTTAATATAAACATTGTCCTCAATGTTTAAGCATGTGGGAGAATAAACTCCCCTACACTTAGGACATTGAGTACGTAGTTTAAAATCGAGCTAAGGAAAGGACAACTAAAGTGATTTCATTTATTCATGTTCTATTTATATACAAGTATGAATCACAATAGCAAAAACTTATCGAAGGAACCGGGTACACGAGAAACACGGGTCTCGTCAAAAGTACCAAAAGTGGATCATCAAAGCACATGTCCCTGCACACAACATCACAACACACAAACAACTTACTTGGCTCTCCCCTACACTTATTGGTGAAAATGGGTGAAAAAGATAAAAATCTAACCTAGTTAAACGATGCTTGATTTTTCATCACGAGTCTCTAGCACGACTCGAATTCCCGAATATCATCATTCAAATGGGAAAATCATGGAAAACCGAGATTTCCAAGGGAGGAAAATCTCTCCATGATAAAGGGGAAACAAAGTCATACAAGGCATACCCCATGAAAAATCCACCCGGGTCAAACACATAATTTCCATCACAAAAGGAAATAAACCCCGAGGTGGTACGCAAGTCAAAGAAAAGTGGGGTATCCTTAGGCAAAAGTCTCTTACAAGGAAGGGTGCTATGGTAATATGGCAATGAAAGCACAAAAATCTCTATTCCGGGATCAAACACCGATTCCTTAACGGGAAAATAGCAAGAGGTAGTGACATTTAAGCTCAAAATATCATCAAAATCCATAGTGGGAAAGTCATCCTCCTCCAAACTCGATGTGAAAACATAAGTATCGTCGGAGTCATAGGAAAACTCTTCCTCATGAGGAAAATAGGTATTTAGAAAGATATCTAAATCCTCCTCAAATGGAATAACCTCTAAATTGGGTATGATCTCTAAGAGTGGAGGATCCTCCTCAATAGTCATGACTTCTAAAATTGGATTATAAAAGTCAAAAGGAGTTTCCATAGAAGAATCACTCATAGAGATATGAGGCACATTAAGATCATGGGGTGGGTTATCAAAATTAATGAGATCACTTAAGGAAGTGTCATCATCATAAGTATCAAAGATTGGGGTATCATAATGGGTGGGTCAAAAGTGGGTGGGTCAAAAGATGAGTCGTCTAAACCGAAGATAGTGTGATCACTTGAAGAAGTGTCATCACTATAGGTGTCATAAATGGGAGTATAAAAAATTTGAGGCTCTAAGGGAAGGGATGAGTTTATCACAAAATCATTTTTATTAGACTTTTCAATTCCAAAAGGATTAATAAAAATCTCGTCATTATCATAATTAAGGACATCAATCATATTGACCGACTCTTTTCCATTTGATTTTGTTGTGATTTTTCCCATTTTAAAAACTTGTTGTTCATCCCGAACCCTAAGAATTAACTCCCCTTCGGCTACATCAACTAAGGCTCTTCCGGACCTTAAGAATGGTCTGCCAAGTATTAACGGAATACGAGGATCCATCTCATAGTCGACGACGACAAAGTCCACGGGAAAAGTGAATGTACCAACTCGAACAAAAACATCTTCGGCAATACCAACGGGGTATGCGAGAGTTCGATTAGCTAACTCTAAAGTCATACGAGTCGGTACAAGGTCGGGTAAGGATAATTGTTTCCAACCCGATAGTTGCATAAGATTGATGCTAGCGCCGAGATCCGCTAAAGCCATGCAATCATCGATTTGAGGAAATGAGCAAGGTAACACGAATCGTCCGGGATCTCCTAGCTTTTTGGGAAGCTCTTTGAGAAGAATCGCGGAACAATTCTCATTTAAACGGGTGTTCACGAGCTCAACCATTTTTTCTCTCTTATTAAGCAAATCTTTAAACATTTTGACAAATTTTGGCATTTGAGCAAGTGCTTCAATAAGGCTTATGTTAACATTGACGTTGGAAATCATTTTCAAAAAATTAGAGACATGAATGTCATCTTTGGTGAGCACTTTAGCCTTGTCTAACCTAGATGGATAAGGAATATTAGGCTTAGACTTTGAAGGTTGAGAAGGAGAAGGACTCGCTTCTTGAACAACCGTAGGGATAGGCTCTTTCGGCAATGGAGAACTAGTACTAGGAGTGGTAGTGGGAGGAATCACCGAAGGGGGAGTAGGATTACTCATTATGACCTCCGGGCCTTGTCTCTCCTTTATGGGCGAAGAGATGGAAGGTCCCACTAAAGTGGCTCCACTTCGAGTATTGATAGCACTCACATTATCACGAGGGTTAATCTCGGTATTGGATGGTAAGGCTCCTTGGGGTCTAAGGGCTTGAATCATTGTAAAAAATTTCTTATCGGTCGATTCTTGCATTTGTCGAGAAGATTCTTGCATTTGCCGAGAAGATTCTTGCATTTGTTTCATAATCCTCTCATGTTCGGTCAATTTTTGTAGAACCAAGTCCATTTGAGGGTTTTGCATATTCATTTGATTTAACCCTTGATTATTAACCCCTTGATTAGGAAAACCTTGATTTTGATATTGAGATTGAAAACCGTTGTTATTATAAAAACCTTGATTATTATTTTGAAAACCTTGATTTTGACCATTAAAATTCCCTTGATTTGCATTCCCTTGAAAATTACCCATTTGAGGACCTTGGTTCCTATTTTGGTATTGGGTATTTTGGGCGGGTGGGGGTGGTCTTTGTGGTGCTACAAAACCCGGGGAGCCAAATAATTAGTACTCTTGTAAGACAATTGGTTAACATCAACATTAGGTTTAAATGGAACCCTTTCATTAGCATTAAAAGCACAAACTTGTTGCTGTTGATTATAAACCTTGTCACAATTGAAATATGAATGTGGTCCACCACAAGTCTCACACGGTTCACTAGTATCTTTCATGGCATTAACTTGACCATTTAAGGCATCGGTTTTTAGAGCAAGTGATTCAACAAGCGAAGTGAGTTTATCGATTCTCTTGTCACTCTCACTAGAACTAGCACTCGCCATAGTGGCCCTAACACTTTTGGTTTGCACTTTAGCCTTGTTTTCAATTATGGACCAAGCCTCATTCATGGTTTTCACAAGAATATTGCCCCCCGCGGCACTATTAAGTGAGTCTTGGTCATTTAGAGTTAAACCATTGTAAAACGTATTTATTTGATGTACTTTAGTGAAACCGTGTTGTGGACATTTTCTCAAAAGCTCTTTAAATCGATCCCAAGACTCACTAAACGTTTCCCCATATTTTTGCTCAAAAGTGATTATTTCATTTCTTAAAGCGGTGGTCCGTGATAGTGGGAAAAAGTAGTTAATGAACTTGGTCTCTAAATCAATCCATGTTGTAATACTTTGGGGTGGTTCCTTATCAAGCCAAATCTGGGCTTGTCCCTCGAGGGAAAAAGGAAAGAGTTGTAGGCGAACGGCCTCTTGTGGCACCCCATTGTATTTGACGGTATTAGCCAATTGTATAAATCTCTTGATATGATCATGGGGGTCATCTTGGGAACGACCCAAAAATGGGATAGCGGAAACCATTTTAATTAAATCCGATTTGAGTTCAAAATTATTTGATCCAATTTCGGGGACAACGATAGCGTCATCGTTTCCTTCAACGTGAGATTGCAAAATCTCGAGCATAGGTCGGTTATAGGTTTCCATTGTATTGTCGAAAGCACGATTCTCAGGATCGGCTTGAATGACGTTCTTTTTGTTTTTCTTCTTCTTCTTCTTTTTGGAAG
Organism: Glebionis coronaria; assembly: GCA_025667525.1. Lineage (NCBI taxonomy): Eukaryota > Viridiplantae > Streptophyta > Magnoliopsida > Asterales > Asteraceae > Glebionis > Glebionis coronaria. The sequence goes on from CM046877.1 coordinate 241,314,689, forward strand.
AATTGGAAGAATTTGGTACACCACTCGGTATGTATGTACGCGCGCGAGTGCGCATACAATTAAAACTTTGGAATGAGGTAGGTGACCTCGGTCGACTTTGAGAGGAAAATGATTTTCCCTCTCGAGGAGCAATATGAAAAAGCTACAAAAATATATACTTAAATACTAATTGAGTCGGCAAACCAATAATCGGTCGTCCCTCTCAATATACGCACAAGCAAGCGGGGAAACGAGGTGGCACAAAGCACTTAAAAACCTTTTTCCTTAGACGGCCTTTTATAGTGCGTCGCCTTATACCCACCTTATAGTTTGTATATGTCGAGTTCAAACGTCTTACTAGTATTTATCTATTTTGCCTTTTTATTTGTTATGGATGCGAATACAATAGTTAGGTGATGAAATCCCAACTAAGGCTTATTTGAAAAATAGGTAAATTATTGTGCTACGTAATATAATATAATAAATGAAAAATCTTTTTGTATTTTTTTAGAAAAATATACATTCACAATAAAAACGAAAGAAATCGAACTAAAAAAAAATAACACTAATACGTAATATTTTTGGTGTAATACTTTTAGGAAAAAGTATTACGTTTTGATTTTTTTTTAAAAAATTTTTGGTGCAATTCTTAGGAAAGAAATTGCTTTTGTGATTTTTTAATTTTTTTGTATTTTTAAGTTTTTGATTTTTTTTGTGTTTTTGATTTTTTTTGTGCAAGAAAATTAACGTTCAAAGCGAACGGATCCCACAATCCAAACGTCTTCACAAAAAATCATCAATCGTACGAGCGAAGCGGCAGCAGCGCCATTTTAATTTAGAAATTTGCAATTCTTTTTATCTAATTTTTCGTTCCTCGACTCGACTCGAATTGATTTCCAATTTTAACACAAGATTAATTGTTTTTGGTTAATAATACTTGTTTGGTAATCTATGTCTAATTAAGCGAAAAATGGGAAAAATATGTAGGTTAAGGACTATATAAAAATAAAAAGCGCAATTAATTCACGTAAAAATTACTCTAAAATGCAACGTAAAAATTAAACTACAAATATAAATCTAGATGCAACAAAACTAAACTATAATTAAAAATAAATCTAAATGCGAATTTAATCTAATGCAAACACGTAATATCAAGTAATAGTGACGAAAAATGAATTCACAAAGATAAACTTAAAAATTAAGCATAAAGCTTCAACCTTTTAAGCTATTAACCTTTTTAGATGATAAAGCTACAAGCTTTATATACTAATAAGCTTAACAAACACAAAAAGGTGTAAATTTTTTACTAATAATGAGCTTATCTAAATGAAATCTAATTTTAAAAACTTTTAAACTATTTTTTAAACACAAATAATAATAACTAAAAGTAATTAAACCGATTTTTATAAAAAATATAAATTTTATTAGAAACAATTTAAACTATAACGATCTAATTAATAAAACTAAAGCGATTAAACTAGAAAAATAAAAAGGAGAGCTTTAGTACCCGTAGTCCGTAGAAAACCACTCTAAAACAAATAACATCAACAACATCAACAAAATACGTCCCGTTAAGTACAAGGCATCCCAATACCAAAACTATCAAAAGCTAAACCCGAATTTGGCCCGTAAAGTACACGGCCTCCCAAATCAATCTCTAACCAAATTAATCAACCATATCAATCTTGAACCAATTCAATCAACCATAAGCTCTCTACAAAACTTGATGAATCGATTCGCCAATATCACAAAAGCACAAGAGGTTAGAACAATAATAAGCAACAATTGATATTCTATAAAGAGATTTAATTAAAACTAATAGATCTAAAATATTTTTTATGTTTTATAAAATTATTTTAAATTTTAAAGCTAAAATTATAGATCTACTTAATCTATTTAAAAACCTAATAGATCTAACTATTTTTTTAAGGTTTTATAAAAATACTTTAAATTTTAAACTCTAAACTTATATATCTAAACTTTTTATTATGAAAAACAAATAGATCTAATTATTTTTTTGGTTTTTTTTTAGTATTTTTAATTTTTAAAACTTAAATCTAATAGATCTAGAAAACTAATTAATAAAAACTAAAAGTGATTAGATAAAAAGCTAGCTTATAAATAAGTCGTAAGCCTAAGCTTAGGACTTATGAGATTTAAAAAGCTAAAAAGCTAATTAAATGATTACTCCACAAATAAGCTAGATCTACTAAAAGGCAACAACAAGCTTGAAATAAAATTAATTATTCCAAACTTTATATAAATCTAATCTTATTTGGAAAAAGTTAAGAAAAGTAAAAAGAAAGGAAGAATGAGAATAAGCTAAAGAGATTAAGCTAAAACTTTTATTTTATTAAAAGATGAAAAAGCTTAATAGATAAGCTATTACAAACTTGAAAGAGAAAAATAAACTTAAACTATGTGTAAACTATATAAAGAGAAAAACTTGTGAAAAATGAAGGGAAGGGGGACTTTATATAGAGCCAATATTGGGGTTATTTTAGTAATTTACTATCTAATTTTTGCTTGGAGGCTAAGTTTATTAGATCACATGTCTTCACACTCTTATCATAAGCCTGACACACGCCCAGCTTGTACTGACATGCGCCATATGCCACGTATCATCCCCTGATTGGTCTGAAAAGCTGAGTCAACTGCCACCTTGTCATTCTCTGCCACCTCTGTCATTCTGTGCCACCTCGTACCAGCACTAATGCACTAGATTCTATCAAAAATTCGCAGTTAAGCGTGCTTGGGCGAGAGTAGTACTAGCCTGGGTGACCCGCTGGGAAGTCCAACACTAAAAAATTCATAGAAAATAAACCGTGAGGAGTTACGACGCGAGGCCGGGACCGTTGGCTTCGTAATTTTGTGCTCTTCAATGTGGTTTATTAGTGGATGACTTTGGAGATTGGCAAAAATGGTCTTTGTTGTAAAATCTTCATCAAATTTCCATTTTTAGTCCTCCAAACTTCATTCTTTTGGCACTTTGTGGTCCTTTGACTTTATCTTTGGCTTTTTCTTCGATAAATGACCGTGAAATCCCATGTTTTCTTTCCTTTTGATCTTTTGTACCTATTTCACACAAAAACACAAAACCACGCGTAATTCCGACTTTTACGATATTAAACACATGATTAGGTCTTGTTTTTCCTTGATTTTAGTGGAAAAAGGATAAGTGTTTACACACTTATTATTGAGCCACATATACCTCCTCATTGATCAAACCGTTAAGAAATGCACTATTTACATCCATTTGTTGAAGCTTAAAGTCTAAGGCACAAGCGTAGACTAAAAGGATTCTAATGGATTCTAATCTAGCTACTGGTGCATATGTCTCGTCATAATCAATCCCTTCTTGTTGATTATAGCCTTGTGCTACAAGTCTAGCTTTGTTACGAGACACAACACCATTCTCATCTAACTTATTCCTATATACCCATTTGGTTCCTATAATGGTAGAACTTCTAGGTGGAGGAACAAGTTCCCAAACATCATTGGCAACGAATTGATTCAATTCTTCTTGCATCGCAATGACCCAACTCTCGTCCGTCAAAGCTTCTTTAACATTCTTTGGTTCAATCAAGGAGACGAAACAAAAGAAGTTGCTTTTGTTTTGGACTTGAGATCTTAGGGTCCTTTGATTTAAGTCACCAATGATATTATTGAGAGTATGATCCCTAGACTCCTTAATGTTTACTTTCTTTTCAACACTAAGGTCTTCAACTCCTATTTTTCTAACCTCTTTGGCTTTTACTACTTCTAATTCATCCAAGTCATCATCAACCAATGGTGGTGTCTTGGGTGAGGGAGGGGTTTCATCAAAGGTTACGTTGAGTGATTCTTCAATAACCCCCGAGGTTCTATTTAGGACAATGTAGGCTTTGTTAGTTTGGGAATAACCTAAAAGGATACCTTCGTAAGACTTTGGGTCAAACATGGTGAGGTAGTCTTTGGTGTTGAGGATAAAGCACTTGCTTCCAAACACCCTAAAGTATTCCAATGAGGGTTTCTTACCTTTAAGAATCTCATAGGGGGTCTTTCCTATGAAAGGTCGAATAAGAATTCGATTGAGAATATAAGTCGATGTGTCCACGGCATTGCACCAAAACTTTTGAGGCAAAGATTGCTCGTTTAACATCGTCCTACTCATTTCTTGGAGAGTCCTATTCTTCCTTTCAACTACCCCATTTGATTGTGGAGTGCGAGGAGCCGAGAAGTTATGGTTAATACCATGAGCTTCACAAAAGGCACCAAATTGCACTTCATTATCAAATTCCCTACCATGATCCGTCATAATAGAGACAATTGGACATCCTAGTTGATTTTGAATTCTTCGACTAAAGATTTCGAAATGATCGAAAGCTTCATTCTTAGATGCCAAAAATCTAGTCCAAGTGAATCTAGAATAGTCATCAACTATAACTAGGGTATAAAGGTTACCTCCATAACTCCGTATGGCGGAAGGTCCAAAAAGATCCATATGTAGGAGCTCTAAGCACCGAGAGGTCGAAATCAAATTCTTGGCTTTGTGACTTGAGTGAACTTGCTTTCCAACTTTGCAAGCATCACAAAAGTGACTATCAAACTTCATCCTGGGGAGGTGTCTTACCAACTCCTTAGAGACTAAAGATTGAATTAAACGCATATTAGCGTGACCTAATCTCCTATGCCAACGAGTAGAACTATCATCTATAGTCGCAAGACATATGTTATCTTTTGACCTCTTATTAACCTTCATGACATAAAGCCCATGCTTTCTAACACCTTTTCCAATGACTATTCCGTCTTTTACGATTTCACTGTCATGTTCCGAAAAGATGACCTTACATTTATTGTTACAAATTTGACCTATACTTAAAAGGTTAAACCCTAAGTTATCTACGTGCTCAACATTTTCAATGGTCATAGAGTCAAGAGAAACCGTACCTTTACCAATGATATTACCACGTAGACTACTTGCAAATGTGACGTTACCTCCATCATATGCTTTGTAGTGCGAGAACAAACTTCGATTACCCGTCATGTGTTTAGAACATCCACTATGCTTAATCCACTCGTCGGGCTCCAAATCAATTCCCAAGCATATCTAGGTAACAACACACAAGATCAAACATTTGGTCCCCAATATCTCATGGGTCCAAAATTGTTAGTTCCAAACATCCCTTGCATTTGGTTAGGATGCATGAATGAAGGAGGGGTTCCCCATGGAGAACAAAATGGAGGAGGGTAGTAATTCACATAACCATTTTGTTGTTCGTTATTTCTCCTGGGTGTATTTGATCTAGGTTTAGAGTTATGATCATTTCTTCTAGGTGTTGGGGTTTTACTTCTGATCGTGAATTGTTTTGATTATCTCTTCTAGGCGTTGTCGTTCTACTTCTAGGCTTAGACTCACTCCGTATTCTAGGTGGAGTAGAAGATGGTCTAGATAAACTTCTATTTCCCATGAGAGGTTCACTTAATGGCTTGTAGAACTTATCAATAGCATTGTCGTCAAGTATGGGTAATTTTACCTTATTAACAATAAGATGCTTTGGTTTTTCACCTGATTTTGATTTTTCAGAAAGTTCATAATTTTCACAAAACTCATCTTCTGGCCGCGGTACCTTATCTATGGCGGCGGTTCCATAGTGATAAGGAACCGCCCCATACAATCTGGGACCGCGTACAGTGGGTGATTTTTGTGAAAATCTGACTTGTTTGGGTTCACTAGTTGAGGCTTCATTTGAGTTAAAACCTAGACCAAGTCTTTCCTTAGAATGAACTTGTTTGTTTAACATATCATCAAGAGCACTGGTACCTTTCATGAACTTTTCCAATTTAATAGAGGTGCTCTTGAGATCTTCATTCTCTAATCTAAGTTTCTCACAACTTAAGCAACCTAAATCCACTTCTTTATTTTTCTCAAGTATTGCCAATTTCTCCCTAAGTTCATTGATCTCATTTTCAAGCTTAGTTTTGGTTGATTTTAAGGTTTTATTCTTTTCTATGAATTTAAGACTAAGTTTGTGTAAACTATCATATTTGCCTTCAAATTCAATATCATCAAAAGTGGAGCTATCATTGATATAATATTCGGTTTCGGAATGTACCTCTTTATCAGTGTGAGCCATAATACATTTCTCCTCTTTGGGGTTGTCATCATCATCTTCACCGCTATCGCTCCAAGAGCCACTAACGAACGCCGTTTGATTCTTATCGCGAGAGGGCTTAAGACAATCACCAATGAAGTGATTTGGATCACCACATCTAAAGCAATTTCTATCACCTTTTTCGTTCTTGACAAACCGAGTCTTTGAGAATGGTTTCTTGTCATTGTTGGGTTGCCTAACGTGTTGACCTCGTCTCTTGAATAACTTCTTGAAATCTCTCACTGCCAATGCATACTCCTCATCATCGCTATCCGAGGAACTATCATGGTCACTTTGTGCCTTCTTGGCTTTAAGTGCAAGAGATTTTCTTTCACTCTTGGTTTTCACTAATTCCGAGTCCTTCAAAATTATCATCGCATGAACCTTCAAGTTGCCTATGAGTTCATCGAGTGATAAAGTTGAGAGATCTTTTGACTCTTCAATCGCCGTGACTTTTGCTCTCCACTTTGGATGTAAAGCTCTTAGAAACTTCCTAACATTGTTCTTGCTAGAAAAACCTTCATCAAGTGCTTTTAGACTAGTAATAATGGTGTTAAATCTAGCAAATGCACTATCAATAGTCTCATCTTCTAAGATGACAAATTGTTCATATTGTTGGACAAGAAGATCAATTTTGCTTTCTTTGACTTGGCTATTACCTTGGTGGGTTACTAAAAGAGTGTTCCAAATATCTTTAGCGGTTTCACACATAAAAATTCTTTCATACTCTTTCTTGGGCAAAGCATTATAAATCACCATTTTAGCCTCATTATTTTTTGAAAGTTTCTTTTTAGTGTCGTCATTAGCTTTGTCAAAAGTGACCAATTCTTTTGTTTTAGAAACTTCATTAAATTGATAAGGTAAAAAATCACCATTGGTAATAACATGCCAAAGATCTAAATCTTTTGATTTCACATAAGTTTCAAATCTATTTTTCCAATAAATAAAACTATCGGTTTCAAAAAGTGGTGGTCTTTGCATAGATTGCCCTTCTAGGTATTTGTTGGAATCCATAGATCGATTCAAGTTTTAAAATACAATATAGTTTAAAAAATTTTAATCAACCTCGCTCTGATACCAATTGTAGAAACTAGAAGGGGGGGGGGGGGTTGAATAGTTTCTTATATTTACTTGTTGAAATGTGGTTTTCAAAAATCCTTTTTCAAAAACTTAGGCTTGAGGAAATATGTGAAATCTTCTTATGCACAATATGAACAATGATAGTGTAGCTAAACTAATACTAACAAAAGTATATGCACAAAGAATAAAGAATGTAAAGAGTTAAGGGTAAAGAAAGATCAAACCGAACACCAAGGATTTATAGTGGTTCGGCAACAAAGCTCATTCCTCGTTTCTACTTCACTCCTCGAGTACTCCTTACTCGAGAGTTCACTACACAACAAGCTCCTTATGGTGGAGAAAACCGTACACGTCGCTTAACCAATTTCTGACTCTAAGCTAAAAGTCGAGCCCTAATCGTAGCTCGGACCAATCTACACAACTATACTTAGTACATACACAACTTCCAAATAGACACAACTACTTGGATCTTCACAACTATGACACAACTACAAGTGTATAAAATTAGATCTTCAATGGATCTTTGGTGGTGGACTCAACACTTCACAAGGATAGTGTTCTTCTCTTTGCACTTGGAGAGGAAGGGATGGAAGAACAAGATTCACTTCTTAAACAAGTAGTAATCAAACAAATGATCAAAGATTTGATTGATTAAAGAAGAGTGTTTGAATTTGGAAATAGATGTGCAAAAGAGGTGAATTGAAAAGCTGAGAATGGTCAACTATTTATAGGACAAAGGGCCAACGGCTATATCTGCCCGCGGTACCTTAGCTTAGCCCGTGGTACCTTAGCGATAAGGAACCGCCTAGGAGCTAAGGAACCGCTGGACTAGGCTCCGCTCCTTTTTTGTCCTTTAGTGGTGGAGGTCATATCTGGTTTAAAAAATATCCTGATAGAATATTCCTAACCAAATAAGAATATGCCATTTTCAAATTTTCAAATAATTAATTTAATAAAACATTTTCTTAAAAAGAAAGTTTAATAAAAACTTGTCACACTTAATAAAAAGTGAGTTTTAAGAAAAGATTAAATCACTTGATCACTTGATAAAGGTTAGTACATGTTTATCCATACCTTAAGTGGGTAAAATGAAAAATACTTGAACTCAAGAATTCGTTTTTCGTTGTTTTCGTAAATGCTTGTTTTTACATATTGTCGTAATCAAAACTAAGCGAGACCGAAAAATGAAAGTAGCGTTTTTAGGCATTATTGCATTAACAGGATCAATCATGTATGCTGTTAGATGTACAAGACCAGATGTTGCGTTCTCTCAGAACATGACAAGCCGATTTCAGCAAAATCCTGGTGAAACTCACTGGACTGTTATTAAAAACATTCTGAGGTATCTTAGGTATACCAAAGACATGTTTCTTGTTTATGGAGGAGATATGAAAAGAGAGCTCAGGGTTGCTTGCTACACTGATGCTGGATATCTTACGGATGCTTACGACACGAAGTCTCAGACCGGATATGTTTTCATGCTGAATGGAGGTGTTGTTAGCTGGAAAAGTGCAAAGCAGACCATCCATGAAAATTCATCTACAGAGGCTGAGTATATAGCCGCTTCGGAGGTTGCTAAAGAGGCAGTTTGGATTAGGAAGTTTATTTCTGGGCTTGGTGTTGTTCCCACAAATAATGAACCTATGACGATGTATTGTGACAATACCGGAGCCATTACTATAGCTAATGAACCAAGAATCACTAAAGGTGCGAAACATTATCGTTCCAAAGTTCACTACCTCAGGGAAGTTATTGAACTGCGTGATATTAGTCTAGAGAAAGTTCACACAGACGACAATTTAGCTGACCCCTTCACAAAGGCGTTAGACCTCAAAAAGCATTTCATGTTAACTGCTGGAATTGGTTTGCTTCCAGCTAATAGTCTCATGTAATCTGTGTTATTTTAGTATTTGGATAATTGGGATTGTAAGAAAATTATTACTTTCTGATGAATAAAGATATTTGATGTTTGTTATCTTCATATAATTATTGTTGCCCTATGTTTGTATGTTTAAATCCTTGAATATTTAATTATTCTAAACATGTCCATTGTCGGTTAAACAATATGGGAATATTGTCTACATTAAGGCAAATATGAGTGTTGGTAATATACTAGTGTATATGGTGGACGGTTCCAACCAAACTCATATGTTATTCATTGATATGAATATTGGACACCCCGAACTTTCGAATGTTTACTTTTGGATCCGTTGTCATGAGTAAATTCGAATATATAAATGGTAAGGATTAGGTCATCCTTAGACTTGAGATGAAAACAAGTTGTGCATGTGTGAATATCGCTTCTTGATTCTATGTCCAACGCTAGTTCGCCAGACCTAGCTATAACGACTTTAATTGGAAGTGTTGTGAAGCAGCATCCATAGATACTTGCAGTCAATATAGAATTCGTTCCTCCACTTGATATAGTGTAGTGAAGTACCGTGGATCCCCTCCAGAATTAATTAGGTAATTGTATGGCCGTACCCAAAGTGTAATCAAGATGATTCTTGTTACAATTTGGACTATCTAAATTAATTTGATAACGAGTAAAGTTAAACTATATGGAATGATTTAGGATCCATATCCATGGTTTAACCGGTACATTGAAACGAAGGGATGATTATCAGCAAGCTCAAATAATCATATACCATTACTAGCTTTTAAGATCTTATTCTTGAAACTATCTAACTCAACATTTGCCGGTTATAATGAGTATTCCTAGATACTTCATTATGGACGCTCTATGTCTAAACTCTCACAAGTGGGAGCTATTGGAATATATGATCGTTTAGCCATCGGTAAATGCGTGAGCCTATCGGGGGCACACACTCAATACGGAGAACACACGTTTATTTACGTTTATTATTTATTTAATTAAACGTATAATAAAAACTTCACGTTTTATTTAATTAACTGTGGTTAAATTAATTAACGGGTTTTAATTAATTTAATGCGAGTGCGTTATTTAAAATAGGAAACAAAATCGTGTTCTAGAACCCCACAAGGCCAATCGGCCGAATATACACTAGGGGTGTTCTAGAAGAATTTTTTGTTACTTGTTTGGTAAGTAAATATCTCCTAATATTTGATTTGGTGAATAATTACTTAATTTAGGTGTTGGGTTGGGCCTTAAAGATTTTGAGGATGTGCAAAGGATTAGTATAAATACAATCCCATAGCCTTCACAAATTTTTGTCTCTCCCCTCTCCTTTGCTCCGTCCGATCGCAACAAACCCCACACCAAACCCTTACGAATTTTTCCTTTAACCCTAAATTCACTTAAAGTGTAAACCTTTGCAAGACCAACTACCTTAGGGTACTTACTTGTGAAGTTTCTTAGCCTATACTAAACCTTTGATCCTCGTGTCAAAGTTTTGGTCTCTTGTTTTGGTTCCCCTTGTGGTTCGGCCAAACACAAACCCTAACTAGGGTTTTCGGTGAATTTTTCCAAGTATCTTGTAACTATCTATAAACCTTATCCTTACGCAATCCCACTTAGGGTTTTTGATATTAGGGTTTCTAGTTGCAAGATAATCGAAGTGAAGTTACCACTAGCATCGTGGTGTGTTCGTTTGACGTGTCTTGTGAGCAATCGTTAGAGGACGGTTACTTTACCGTTATATTTCAAGATCAAGATCATTAATTGATTTATTCAATTAATTCAAGGTTGGTTTTAATATTGTTTTTATTATGTGTTAATCATGTTTGTTATACTCGATCCATTCCGCTGCGTACCCGTAGTTAATGGTTTAACTAGTTTCTAAATCCCAACACCAAGTCTCATACAACACGTGCCACCAGCTCACCGCCTCCCATTCCGACTCTCTGATTAACCGCCTTCAGGGGCTAGTCCTGAGTTTATTGATGCCCTGGACGAAACGATAAGGCTAGGCACAACGCAACCGGATTTTTTCGGTCGTGAGTCGGTCGCGACCGAATCGCCTCGTTGCGGCGATTCGGTCGCCGAAATCGATCGATGGCAAATCGACTCTACACACGACTGGTTTGTGTTTGTGTTTGTGTTTGTGTTTGTGTTTGTGTTTGTGTTTGTGTTTCTGTTTGTGTCTGTATCTGTGTGTTTGTGGGTTGTGTCTCTGTGTTTATAAAAAAAAACTTTTTTTTTTTTAATTTAACATGTTTTATTCTTGTTTTAATTCTATAAACTTTATAAAAAATCCTAAATTTTAATATATTAAACTTTTTTTAATTCCTCACAACATATATTAATTTGACAATTTTTGGAGTTAGTTTTAGCTAATGCGTTATACCCTCTTTACTTCTAATATCTCGTAATGTTTTTTAGTTTATGTAATATTTTTTTAGTGTAATGTGTGTTGTATGAAATAAAATATTTTTTTTGGAATAAAATGTTATTTTTATTGAATATAAAATGTTATTTTTATTAAATATAAAAATAAAAAAAATTAAACTAGGTCGCATTAGGTCGTCAGATTGTGGCAAATAGATCGCATTAAGTCGCCGGATGCAAAAACTAGATCACGACCTAGTAGCATTGTGCCTAACCTAAACAAATTATCCCTCTAAACAAATTAAGTCGCTTATCCTTTTCCATTAGTAAACATGGAGTAAAATGTTACGCTATGAGATATAAATTTTAAATTACAATTTCATCGAACACTTCAAACAAGGTTTTCACTTGTATCTTGAGAAAAAATCGATTATCTCATCATGATCAACATTCGCTAAAATATTATCACAATTTCATGATAGTCCAGCTTTTTCTACATCTTTAATCCACATTATACATATATTATAAGAGTTATTTGCACATAATATGATTTTTTTACAAGAAGTAGACAATTTTTTATTTTTTTATTTTTTTATTTTTTTTGGAAGGAGCAGACAACTCAAACGCACATAAATAAATATATACTACTATTTCTTTAGTGAATGTAGTCAAAGTACAAAAATTAAAAAAACTTTATTCTATATTACCCAGTAACCCACTTCTCTGTATAACATTTAAAATAAATAAATATATATTTTTTTTATCTTTCTCTTTTCTTAATGTATCATCTCTTTCTTTCAATTTCTTCTTCCTCCAGAGTTATAAAAAACAATCTGAGATTTACTCCTTAATATTTTTGTTTATACCAAATATGCATGAACATAAAATTTAATGCCCTCCAAAGTTGGCTGTCCTGGGCCGTCGCCCACCTCGCCCGATACCAAATCCAGCCCTGTTCAGCAAAGAGGTGAAGAAGCTTCAACATCATTTGATGACACAAATGCCACAACTTTATCAAACTCCTCCTGCTTTTAACGATACAACTATGTCGACCCCATTGGAGAACTTGTAAAAACTGAATCTTTTTTTGGATAAATCTTTCTTCTAGGGATAAATAAGCATACTTAACAAGACATGTTATGCCCAAACACTATAAATGTCTTGCTACATGTGTATAAGATGGAGAACAGAACACCACTGTATGTCTTGCCACATGTGTATAAGATGGAGAACAGAACACCACTGTTGAGTTCCTGTATTCAACTCAAGACAAAAGCTAAAGCTCTATTCTTGCCATGAAAATATAAATCCGCCAGACAAATCCCACAGTTCCACCAACCCTTTGTTATGCACAGTGGCGGACCTTGACCAACTTTTCTGGGAGGGCCAGAATCATTTTCGATAACGATTTATACATAATAAAAATCCAACAGACTATGAAATACGTACATGTTTACTATATATGTATATAACAACGTCAATAGTTAATTGTGTTTATAAATAATAGTTTTATGAGAGCCCAAAAGTTGAACATATATTGCAAGGTGTCTACATTGATATACAAGGGCATGAATAAATAAACAAAGAGAACATGCTATCAACAATGAAATAACTAATTTTTTTTATGTGGGATTCTCTGTTTGCTCACCTAGTAGGAGTAATATTAATGTTAATATATTTTATCCTCTTGAAAATACCAAATAAGAAGTATTAATTGACCAATTGCACAAATTCTTGGGATGGCCGGGGCCTCCTTAGCCCTCAGAGAGATCCGCCATTGGTCATGCAACGTGACAGACTCGGCGCAATCAAAGCAATTCCTCAATGAGAATGGTCGTGCATAATTATTAGGGGGCATTCTTTCAACTCCAGCTCCAATAAAAATCTAAAGAGAAAAAATGTTATTTAACAATATACTAGTATGACAACAAATAATTAAGATACGAATAGCAGATATTGATAAGGTAATGATGCTTGAAAATTGTGGCGAAATGGGTGGGAGGAGGTAGGGGAGGCGGTGGTGAATATGTGGTGTTGGGGGAGAGGGTTATCCATTCCCCACGTGATATATCTCGGATGAAAAAGATATAAATTTTAGGCATTTAAAAGCTGGAGGAGTTTGATAAAGTTGTGGCATTTGTGTTATCAAACGATGTTGAAGCTTCTTCACCTCCTCACGTGATATATCTCTCAGCAAAGAGGTAAAGAAGCTTCAACATCATTTTATTAGGTATTGTTTCTAAACCGGGTATTACATAAATGAACCGGGCAAAAAGTTTACTAAACTATTCATGGTGGATATTGAATGTTCTTTTTTTTAATAAAAATTTTAATGACGTGTAAATGTAAACGGTTATAATGGTAATATTGCTAGAAAAAAAACAAGTTCGTTGGTGATATCTAGCGATTAAATTATAACTGTTTAAAATCGGTATATTATTATAAGTATAATGGTATTGTATGGCTTTAAAAAAAAAGAGAAAAAAAAAAAAAAAAAAAGTGTGTACACCTAGTGGTGGGACTCCGACCTGGCATGTCATCTTAGTCTAGCAGACACATACAATGACATGGTCTAATAACCTGAACTCTTTAAGTTTTGATCGAATGTTCTTCATGCATCTCATCTCTTCATATATCAACAAATTTTGTAATCGTAGCCAATGGTTCTAGTTTGAGGCTCATAAGATTTAGTCCGACCTCTTGATACAGGATGTTATCATCTCATTCTCTTTTATTAATGATGTACTTTAAATACTTTGATTTTGTTTATATAACCTATTTACTAGAAAAATCTGATACGAACCTATCCCATGTATGGCTCATATCGGTTCATAAGTTCAAATGTAGAACTCATTCAGAAAGCTAGCTTGTTTGAGGAGGGAACACTTAGACTTTATAAACCATCAACCAATCCCATACTTGGTAGATGTGGGATCGTAACAAAATCATAGTTCAAACCAACTCATTTTTGTGTATTAGATATTGCTGGTGTTAAACTGTTGTTGTACAACTTCAATTCATTTATCATAATCCTAGTGGTGGCAAAATAGTCTGCTTCGCTATACTTAAACCCATGAATGCAAGTTTATTCTTTATATTACTTCTTCGTCCGGCTGAAATATTATCAACAGAAGCTAGTAATGACAATTACGGCGGGATCACAAAGATCTCCCTTTTGGATTACAACACCAATTCACTCAAAAAAATCTGCAATTAGTAATTTAGACATCCTATTATTTGTGCAGACAAAGATTAGGCCTGGACATCATCTAACACTCGATTACAAGATTTTGACGCATTTTTGTTCCTTAATGTTTTTAGTCTTATGAAGAGTTATTGTGTTGAATATGATTACAAAATCAACTTTTTGACACCGAGATTTAGGAGAGTTTAATTTATGCACAGTAAATTGCGGTTGTGGGGACTTTTAAATAACTTCCAAAGTTGTTTCCATGTTCATTATTGGCTTAAATACTGTTTGAGCTTAAAAATGATCTTATTCTTGAATAGGTACACTAAAAATTAATGGCAATTTTCATGACGGAGTTCGAAGAACTTGAAATCAAATTGGAAGAGATTAAATCAGCCACCGACAACTTTAATGACAAAAAAGTTATTGGAAGTGGTGGTTTCGGGAAGGTTTATGCAGGAGAAGTGTCTCACTCGAAGGGTCGAGGCATGGTTGCTTTTAAGCGTTTAGATCGTAAGTATGGGCAAGGAGACCCTGTGTTCTTTAAAGAAATCAGGATGCTTTCTTGTTACATGCATGAAAATGTCATATCTTTATTAGGATTTTGCAACCAAGGTGATGAAATGATCCTCGTGTATGAGTATGCGGCTCGTGGAAGTCTCGATCGAATTTTAAATGATACTGCTCTCACGTGGACACAACGAATCAAAATATGCCTAGATGCTGCAAAGGGACTAAGCTTCCTTCACGATGCTAATGGGACACACCAAAGAGTGCTTCATTGTGATATTAAAAGTGCCAACATCCTACTTGATGAGAATTTTAATGCTAAAGTTTCTGACTTTGGGTTGTCGAAAATAAGCCCCGCTAATCAGCAACACACATTTCTTGTCACCAACACCGTGGGTACCGTTGGGTATTGTGATCCTCTGTATATGGATACATACTCTCTGACAAAAGAGTCAGACGTGTACTCTTTTGGTGTAGTTTTATTTGAAGTATTGTGCGGGAGTTTATGCTTCGACAGTAGCAATGATAAGTTTAAGGTCTTCGTGTCTGCGTGGAAAAAAAGCTACGAAGAGAACAACTTAGACAAGATTATTTTTCAAGGTCTAAAGCAACAAATGGATGTGGATTCTTTAGAAACATTTGCAGATGCTGCATATCAATGTTTGCGGAAATCTCGCAATGAACGGTCATCAATGTCTCATGTTGTTAAGCGACTTGAGATCGCACTGGAATCACAAGAGCTTCACAATCTCAAACTGCAAGATAAGTATAAACTGATACTTGAGGTTGCTGATCGTCATATGAAATACACATCTGTAAAGAAATTGAAAGCGCTTCTCTCTAACGCTATGTTCTCGAGTTATAATCGGGATGAAAAGAAAAGAATTACAAACAAGAGAAGAGAAGAGAAGAGAAAAGAAGAATCATCTCAAAAATGGGAAGAAGTTTTTGTGGCCAAAATGACTTATATGTTCCTTTCTCTTCCTTTGTTTCTCTTGTTAAAAAAACTCGAGAACACAACTAACTTCTAATTTCTTTCAAAATCCTTTCCTTTCTCCCCAAAATAAATCTCGAGAACATAGTGTAAAGGGTTCCTAATGAACGAGGGCAAGAGGGTAATTAACTAAGTTGCTTTTGGTTTTTTTTTTTTTTTTTTTTTTTTTTACGGCTGCTTTTGGTTATTTTACAAAATAATGAGAATGGTAAAAATAATTAGTTAAAAATGCATCTGTTGTTAGTGTTAAATATATAATCCCTACTACTTATAAAGGATATAGGACTTATTTTTTAAGTACACTTATCTTTGGAAATATAGGAATTATCTAAGGAAATATAGGAATTTTGAAAGGAAATATAGGAAAAAGATTCCTAACATTCCATAGTTAGATAGTTGACAATGTGTAGTTGATAAGCGTGTATGCCAGCCAGAGTTTCAAACAACCGGGCCTAATTCATTGTATGCTGCACACATAAAAAAACACACACAACTATTTTATTTCTCTCTAAACCCTAAAATAAAATACACACAGCCGCCACAAACTTTTTACCCACTTGATCTGCCGAATCCGCCACCATCTTTCGGTTGTTTAGGTGGTTTCAGGTAGTTCCGGTTGAAGGTATTGTTTGTTGGTTAGGGTGCGTGTATGCCGAATCCACCATAAACTTATTACCTCACCACCTCGAAATCTTCGACTCTGTGCCGCCGGAAAATGTTGTCACGGGTAAATTTAATTAGTTATTTGGTTTGATGTTTCGATGGTACTAGCATAATAATACTCATACAAGTTATTTTCCTCGCGGGTTTGATGTGGGAGGGTGTAGAAGTGGATATGAACAGTAAAAGGAAGAAGGTTTGGAATGTGAAGATGGCCGAGAATCCTACATCCGACACTGCTTGGTCCAGGTAACACGCACATGTCTACTACTAAGTAATAGTGAGTTTCATTGTATAATTCGCACGTGAGTATTTTTTTAGGGTAAAGATCAGGTATACCCAATAACCGGTTAGAGTCGGGTTGTGTTTTAAGGGTAAAAAACCCCAAATGGTACTAACCGGTTAGGGTTGGGTACTAACCGGTTAGGTTTTTTTGTTTCCTACACTGATCATTTTTAGTCTAACACATCTGTTCTTATCCTGCTACATATTTTTGAAGCAATCTATATCACAATTATTATTCTTAGGGATATTTATAGTCAATTATCTCGCTATATGTTCTTTAGAATGCCTTTATCGTGTTACCCAAAAAAAGGGGTACTCGGTATTTCTCTACCTGGTTCCATAATACCCGCTTCATACCCGGTTCTAAGCTCGGAAAGTGTAACCGGTTAGTATTTGACGGTTACGGCCAATACCCTAACCGGGTATGGTCAATAACAAGTTATGATAGGGTCGGGTTCGGTTTCGGTTCCAGTTATTATGTGCACGATTATGTGAAACCTGTTTATAACCGCCGGCTGTGTGTACCATCTGTTAAAAATTATATAGATTACTTCACTTCAAATGCAAGTGTTGCAGATACCAATAGATTTTAAAAACTATGTATTTTGTGCTTCCAAATGCATTATGCTATTCAGGACTCTTATAAAGGAGAACAACATGTTATTATTATAGCTAAAAGATATTGTAACAAAATCAAAGAATCTAACATATTTTTGCAGCCTTTTTCTAAAATCAAATACGACCAAAATAAGTCAAAAAAACAGTGCTTAAATATATATTGCATTGGCTTTGCTATGATAATCAATAAATATTGCATTCACAATGACTTTGCTATGATAAACACCAAAATATTTGTATCGTTAATTATCTGTCGCTAGGTAATTTTGCAGCTATGATAATCATCGAATATTGCATTCACTAAAGTCTATTTGATTAAAACAGTTAGATTTAGCTCTTGACTTGGCTCTACTTCTAATACATGTATGTGTCTTTTCTTTCAGTTTCTATCACATGTAAATTGGTTCCTACTGTAACGCCCCATTTTGATAAATGGAACGTCACACGTAATTATGGCGTGTCATCAAAGCATGCAAGGTAATATGTACTAATCATACTTCACCATAAGGAAAATCAGAATCAAACATCGGTTCCCAAACATACGCCCAAAACATAAATAAAGTAAATGAACAAAAAGGAAGACTAAACAAGCATAAATATGAAGGCAAAAGGAGAAGGAATCTAAGGTAGCTCCCATCCTATGCGTGTCCTCCAAATGCTCCAGTCAGTCCTTGAGTACCTGCCGTTTTGGGACATGGAAAGGAAGGTAACGGCTGAGCAAAACGCTCAGTGCACGGATATAGACATAGTATGAATGACTAAAACATGATAAAGATTTAATAGCAGCGGAAATGTATAAGTCCTGGAAAACCTGGAACATGTTCATAAAACTGGTTTTATAGTTTGAAAAGCCTTATGTTTATTTTATGAAAATTGTTTACATGTTTTACCATTAGCCAACATAGGTCATGAAAATCCACCGTGCATGAATACTTGGAGGGGTGACCTCATCATGCAAATTAGAGGGGCTGCCTCTAATTTAATATACTGGTTTGGGTAGGAGGGATCAGCTCCTTGTGAAGGATGCAAGGCACACACCACATTCACCATGAAATCCTGACTGAAACATGTAACTAGGATGCACCCATACGCCCCACATAATAAATATAATAATATGGCCAAAAGCTGAAGGGACGCCACGAGCAATCACTCCGCCGTGGTGAAGTCATAACATTGGTGCCTCCAATGTTATGGTTATGGTACCTCCATAACTAGGTGAAACTGGTCATACATGTATATGGCTTTAGGTATTCTAATTAAACATAAGCAATTTAAAAACATATAAAACAAATACTGGGAAAACAGTTGGCTGCATACGGGGAATCCTAATAAGGAAAGAATGTCCATACTGAAAGGACGGGAATCCGTACCTTATGTCCAGTGAACGAAGAAGACGAACGGAAGGGAGTCCTACTTCGGTATCACTAACGCTACATAAATACATACGTGTATAAGTATCTGATCACTGAGTACGTAACTGGTTTAATGTTATGTCTTAGCTTATTTTATAAGTTCATGTCATGTTTTACTGATTTTAACGTTATACTGTATTTATCGTGTATTCTGTATATTCTGATTAAGTATTTCTTGTATTATTATACTCGCTGCGTAATAATAAGTAACTTTCTAAAAATAGTAGGTTTCCTAAAATAGAAGTTTCCAAAAATAGAAAGTTACCAAAAATAGAAAGTTTCCAAAAATAGAATTACTGCTTAAAATAGATAAGTTTCTAAAAAAATAGAAAGTTTCCATAAATAGATTAGCTGCCTTAATTAAATAAATTTCTAAAAATAGAAAGTTTCCATAAATAGAAATAAGCTGGTCAAAATAAGCTAATTCTATAAGCTTAAGTGTTTTTTGATTATTATTCTAAGTCATGTATTTATAAAGTATAGTTTATTAATTATTTCATGTAGTTTATATAAACTATAGGTTAAAGCATTTAATTAAATATAATGTGATTTAATTAAATAAGATATAATTACTTGGGTTAAAACATGTATTATCAATTATATTAATATAACCTAAGTCATGAGAATTAATTAATTATAAGTCATGTTTAATAATTAATTAATTACTATAGTCTAAATTAAATAAATAAAAATACTTAGGTTAAATCATGTATTATTAATTTATAATAATAAACCTAAGTCATGAAAATTAATTAATTATAGGTCCTAGTTTTAATAATTAATTAATTACTTAGTCTAATTTTCATGATTAAAATACTTAGGTTTAACTATGTATTATTAGTAAAATAATTAACCTAAGTCATGGTTTAAATTAAATTAATTATATACATGTTTAATTAATTTAATTACTCTCGTAATAATAAGTCATGATATTAGTCCAATTGTCTCGTAATTAATGTACATGTTAAGTCAATTAACTCGTAAAAATAATACCCCGAACCCGTGTATTATTTATGAAACGTGTCGAAACCAAACCGTGAAAACCCTTGTAGTTTTAAATATAACCCGAACCAAACAACTCCTTTTTCTGCCCTTAAACCGTAGCCAAACAACCCCTAAACTGTTCCTAAAACGTGTTTCCAAACACCCCTGTCCCTGCACAATTCCCCCCGACAGTGGGGGATTTCCCCCTGCTGCGCGTCTGGTTACCACCGAGAGCTCTAGGCTCTCGGTTCCCACTGCCAGACCACCACATACCACTGGCCGCAGCCAGTGGTTCCCCCTGCTTGCTCGCTGGACGCCACTGCTAGCACAAAACCAAGCCAGCACCCAATAAGGTTGCGGCTGGTGGGGAAAAATACCACCGAGACCTTAAAGGTCTCGGTTTGTGTGCCAAACGAGAACAACAACATCCAAAACACAATCCCACCTTATTATAACTCGTTTAACATGTTTTAAATACCCCAAGAAATCGGATTCAAGATAAAATAAAAGGAAGAAAAATAGAAAACGAATTAGGGTTTTACTTACTTGCATTTTTAGGGTTTAAGGAAAACAAAACGTGAATCAATCCTTCTTCCTGAATTCAAGCCTGCGATCCCATCTTGTTCTTGGTGTTGGTCGCGGCAGAGGAGAGAAAAAAAAAAGAAGAACAAAAGTGACGGCTGTTATTGGATTTCAGGGTTTTGGAATGTTTAAGTGTTAACCAAAAATTAAACATATACTCCCTCCCCGTCTTTTGCTTTACACGGCCAAACATACCCACTTGGGCCTTGATCCCAAGTCCTTCCTTCTTTTATTCTTGTCTAAAACAGCCCGAAAACATTACACTTTAATTAAATCGCATCTTGTTAAAAATGGTACGCGTAAACGAGTATTAAATGTCGTGACTTTCATAGTTGTTTATATACGTGATAAAAGTGAAAAATACGTACGTAATTACTTCTCGTGTAATTTAATATACGTAGTAATAATAATAATCGTCTTAAGTATTCGTGTTTACGTGTTGCATAATTATTAATTATTCATGTTATTAATATTACTTATACGTAACGACAATCATCGTATTAATAAAATACGTAAGTGCGTAATTATCTGTTCGTGATTTTATGCTCGTGATTATAATTATTATAATTAATAATTATCGTGTAATACCACGTACGTTATACTTATAACCAATATTCGTGAAACGTAAACATGTTATAAAAGGAAAGTTCTAATCCTATACGTACTATCTTAAGGGTACTATTCATGGTAAAAGCATGCGGGTTTTACAACTCTTCCCCCCTAAAAAGAATAATTCGTCCCAGAATTATAGATAACGTAACTGGAAGCGTAACATACCCGACCAAACTGGAAGGGTATGTAAGATAACGAAATGTGAAGGTGACGTGGAACGTGACATGTCTTGAAAGGACATGGAACGTGACGTCACTGAAAGGACATATCTAATTGATGAGAGAAAAACGGATAAGAAGTCCGGATGAACTTGTCCGTTCCCAAGTGGCTTCCCTCTTGGAACGGTTCCTTCACAAGATCTTGACACAAATGATAAATCTTGGTCTTCCTGACCTTGACTTGGAATACTAAGAAATTCTTGGTTATCCACGCAAGGTAGATCCCCTAAATTTGATCGAGGAAAATAAGAGTTAACGTGCAAGGGTAACCGAAACGTTATGGTGCAAAACACTCTAATCTTAACTGATATTTAGCAACGATGCGCGAGATATAAAGAAACGTAGTATGTGAAAAATTTTGAACGTGATACGTGAAAATTTTTGAACGTGATACGTGGAGTTATGATGAGTGTAATATGAGTAAACATATCATGATCCATGATACGTGTAACATATCTTGATCATGATATGAGGAACGTGGAATATACATGACATGTGAAACATATCGTGAACATAGAATATAATGGCGGTAACGCCAAACGCTACAAGGTGAGTGATGGTTGTAAAAAAGCACTTGTTGAGGAAAACAAGGCAAATAGGACAAGCGTGCACGACGATTTAGGAAAACCGTGTGTGAATGACCCTATAAGTGAGTTCGTTCTCGAGGAGGCTAGTGCGTTGTGTTAAGAGATGATTTTGATTTGTGATTATGTGATTGAAAAAGAAAGAAAGAAATGGGATTAGAAGAGAAAGACGGTTACGAAGACGGATTAAACTAAGACGAAAAAGGCGATCACGCAAAACCGTAAATAGTGCAACAATTAAAATTTTAACCTAAAAATTCCTAAAAATTACTAAAAATCCGCAATAATATTCTAAGAGTTTACAAAAAATCCAAACTTGCTAAAACCTTTTAATTAATTAGATAATGACTTTTTAATGCTAATTAAAGCCCTAAAAATCACAATTAATTATTAAAAAGCCCTAAACAATATTTTAAAGTTTGTAAACCTCAAAAATAACCTAATTAAGCTAAAAAGTATTTTTAAAAATTTTAAAACCAAATAAAACTGTTTTTAAACACTTAAAAACTATTAAAATCAATTAAAACTTAAATTAATTCTAGAAAATAATTGAAAAGCCCTAAAAATATTTGGAAGGTTACAAAACTCCTAATTAAGTGACTACAATCTAGGAAAAATATAAAAACTTAAAAAATCAAACTTTAAATTTTTAATAATAAAATAATATTAAAATATTCAAAAAAGTTCAAAGTTTATAAAAAAATTCTAAAAAATTACCAAAAATCTAGAATAATGTAACTAAGACAGAAATGCAATTAAAAGTTTCTAAAACCTATTTAATAATTTTATATTAAATTTTAAAGTTGGTTAAAAACCCTAAAATCCTATAAAATCAAAAATAAGACTTTTTCAAAACTTAAATGGCTGTAAACCCCAAGTTACTTAAATAAAACCTAAAAACATTTTTTATAAAATTTTAAAACTATTTTTTCTATTTTTAAATTACTAAAAACTATTTTAAAACTAAAATAATTATAAAAAATAATTTAATAATGCCAAAAATAATCTGATACTTTTAAAAATCCTAAATTACTCTAATTAACAGTAGAAAAATGAAAAAGTTTAAAAAATAATAAATTTACCACTAAAAGACAAAAACAATTTAATATTAAACCCTAATTAACTTAAATTAATTCTAAAAAATATATAAAAGATGAACAGTGAAAAATTTTTCAACCAAAAATCTTAAAATGTTTTTCCTAATCTAAGAAAAATGTTTAAACAGAAAAATAAATATTTTTGGCACTAAATGCCAAAAACAGAAATTTAAAAAGATAATTAAAAATGATATTTAATCTAAAAATACTAAATGAACAGTAATAAAAATTCTATTTTAAACAGAAATATCAAAAATAAAATAAGAAAAATATAGAAACAAATTTCAGACCTTAACTCCTAAATTCAACCACTAAAGACAAAAAAGTCAAAACCTGATAGTGACATGTGACAGACTTTTGTCTGTTTGCTTAGCAGTGGTAAAAATTGTGCTACCAGTGGGAAAGGAGTTCCCACTGCTAGTGTAAATTTTTGTTGAGTTGAGTAATAAGCTTAGGAAAGCTTAATGGTGTGCTTATTTTGGACAATAAGGCACCCTTATACTCAGTTGAGTATAAGGAGTCAAATACAACACAAAATCAAGCAGGTTACTTCACAAAATTTCACACAATTAGCACCAAATGTTACTGATCAAGGCTAAATGGTATCTGATGAACAGTTGACTATTTTACTTGCATAAAAATGAGATTCAATGGCCAAGATCTTGCACAATACTCAACCAAATGACATATAAGCTATAACAAACCCTACTCAATACCCTACCCTAGCAGATTTCACAATTGGTTGGCATAAATTTCACAAAACAAGTAGTAAAAGGCACTTACTGATTTTTTTGACCTCTTTTCCAATTTTTATCATACAACTTGTTTTAAAACTCACCCAAACAGAAACCTAAGCTAGCATATAGCTTGTAACTAACCCTGGGAGTGCATTTAGACAGGTCTTAACCCAACTTCTTGTCACAAAACGTGGCTAATCCCTTATCCCAAACACCCCTTTCTAATCTAAAATGCAAATTTTGCACACCCAACTCAATCACAAATCAAACAAATGGATCCTAATCAACTCTAACATGCATGACAACATCTAAACAGTAGAATGAAACCATTCAAACAGTCACTTAAACACTTTCATGCATAATCACATAAACACCAAATTTTAACAACTGAAAATGGAACAAGGCTTTTACCTTGTTGGACCTACATCCAGGCCCAACAATGGCTGCTAGCCATCTCCAAACATGTCCGGACCTGTGCAGACCCTTGGACTAAAATCAATAGCTTTTCAAACTTTCCTGCTAAGAAAAAAATGAACAAGCACAATATGAAAAATAAACTGATTTTCCTTCTCCTTTTTAAACCTTTTCTTAAAATCTTTCCAAGTATTTTTCTTTCCAATAACCTTAACCAAATAACTTATACTTCCTGAAAATCCAAATTGAAAACAAGATTTCACCCAAAAGAAATCAATATTTCAGAAACCTTGCAAAGGAATAAATTTTGAAAATTTTTGAAATTAAATAAATGAACTTGGAACTTAGAACTCAATCAAACAATAGAAAGTAAATGGGATCTTTTGTTTCTCATCAACATCTCAACACCTCTTTTTTCTATTTCATAAAAAAGGGATTTACAGGCAAGTGACAAAGGAGAAAGAAAAAGAACACTAAATACAACCACAAACGGCTGTATTTATACTAGCCTATAGAACAGACTAGAAGCTTAAATAAAATAATACAAGAAAATCAAAGCCTAAAACCCTAATGGAGGAAATTCCAGGAATGCCCCTTGGTCGTCTTGATTCTTGGTCAAAAACCATGCCATGTGATGCTAGCTGGATTGATAGTTGTCTTCATGTGATCTTGAGCGTTCAAAAATCCCTTTGGAAGCACGAAATACTTGTGGGACGTTCATTGGGTCAAGTCCCATGTGATGAGTGTAGCAGGGGAGGGGACAAAAAGTACAAGGGTCGTTTTCTAGGTTTGTTGGTGTGTTGGGAGTGGGGTTGTGAGTAAAACCTCTAATGTTAATTTGGGTTTAGGTTAAAAATGAGTTTAATTAAAACTGGGGGTTTTTAGGGTTTATGTGTGATTTGGGGAAGGTTTAATCTGTTTTTGGGTGGGGTTAATTTAAAAAGTGTGTTTGGGGGGGAACATTAAGGGGGTTGACTGGATTTGTTGACCAGGTTTATTTAATAAACCTGGTGGGTTGGGTTGCGGGTTTGGACTGGGTTAATGGGTAAGGGTTTGGGTAAATGGGTGGGTATGGTGACGTGTAATGGTGTGAGTGGATGGGTAAGTTTGGCTGTCTGGTAGAATCAGTCCCCCAAGGTTCACTTCTTGTTCATGTTGTAATAAACAGCACCAATCTTCCATTCCTTTGTTAATAAGTTTGCCATCTTGTCATTTTTGGCACAACTTATTTTCAAACTTGAAACAAGGACTTCAATTGAAATTTCTTCATTCTTCAAGGACTGAACTTGTAATATTTTGATAATTTAGGGACCAAAATGCATTTTATGAGTTTTGCAAGGGTATAAATTACCAAGTCTTCAAAAATGAGGGACCAATGTTGACAATCTTCAATTCTTCAAGGTCATTTTTGGAAATTCCAGATTTGGGCCCGGTTCATTGAGCGGCTTCGTTTCCCGTGTTTGTTTTTGATTGATTCTTGTGATCTTTTGCCATTTCCTCAATATCCGTACCTAAAATACACAAGCAACAAACACGAGCATATATTTGGCAGTTTTGATGATATTTTATGCAATTTAAGCCCGATTTGGACGATGAGACTATGTATAAAAGCAGTCTCATCACTCCCCCATACTAAACCATTGTCGTGCCCTCACGCAATGCTAGAATAAAGTATCGTAGCATCTCCAAAATTCATTTTTATTCACTTTATTGAATGATAAACTAACTATACTACTACTATTGCTACTACTTGTGTTTTAGACATAATGTATGATTTCCATCGCAAAATGGGACGTTTAGGTTCATAGAATAAGAACACGTGAATGCTTCGTTAGAAATAATTTCATCGTCCTCGATTTTCAGTCTAATTCCATGCCAAGCGTGCAACGAGATCATTGTCATTATAAGTTAGTAATGCCAACACTACTCATATGCCCTAATCACGTACTTATCCTCCCATTATTCCTAAGTTGTATCTCTTATATTTTATTTTGTCTTGAATGTTTCACGAGGATACATTGTTTGACTTATGCGATAATAGAGATTTAGCTCTAAAAATAGAGTCCTAACGGTGTAACTAAGACCATCAAATCAATAACCCCTCCCAATAGACAACGATGTCAAAAAATTAAGTTGACAAGAAGAATCGATAAATACGGTTTTATAACGGTTTTGAACATGAGACTTATTACCAGGACTTTTATACGCCCCCTAACGGAAGGGCCTTATTATCTTTGGTTTACCTCCATCTTTTATTCAACTTCGCCATGAAGCTTTTATTATGACTTCGGTCTTGCCTTGCCTTTTATTATCCGCCTCATCGGTGGTTTTATTAGCCAAAGACGTATATCCTCACGCTAAAGCGAATTTTGGATCTTTAAAGCTTCGAAGATTAACGCTTGATTCACTTTCAATTTTGCATAGATTTTAGGCCTTGTGGGGCTTCAAATTGTTTGCTAGATTTAGGTGAGCACTTGAAATCTTATTATTGGGTGAAGCTTTCGATTATTCGGGTGCCAATACTTCAAAACCGTGACGCTGGCGATACCTTAATGTCTTCCCAATTTAATTACACGGAAGCTACTAGAAAAGACTAGAAACCCAACAATCAAAAGTAAACCGCTAAGTCAATATTTATTAAGCAAAAAATATTTACAAGCGAAGGGAGAATAAGCAAACAACGAGAACACATGAGTTTTTGAAAGAATACGAGTACTCTACGTTTAGCATAGTAACTTATAATTAACTCTATCATTTCTCGTCCTCATTTAAGAGACTTAGCCTAATGTGTAGTTAAGGAATCAAAGCTAAGTGCTCAACACGCACGGTCGAGTCAAAAATACTCTTATTCTCGCCATCAGAAAATCTACATTCGTGTCTTCAAACACTTATAAAACATGAGAAAAATTTAAAATTTGGCCATTTTTAGCCTTATTTTGCAACAAAACGATAAACAAAAAGATAAACTTTGGAAAGCGTGAAGGTTTGGCAAGGCAAGTATCTATTCACCCCCCATACTAAAGTTAAACATTGTCCTCAATGTTTCGAGTCTAGGGGTGCAAACACCCCCATACTAGAGACGTAGTCGAATGCCTAATCTAGCATGGAAAGGGTGCAACCAATAAATTAATAGCCGTTTATGAAGTGTGCTAAAAACCTAAGGTTAGAACATCAAAAGGATATATCATAGATATTGAGAAAGTCTACAAAGCAAACGATCGAGTGCTCCCATAAAACAAACACGAGAGGCTCCAATCGTGAAGATCATGATCATCTAAAGTTCACAATTCACAAACAACCACGGAACAAAGGTTGGAAGGACACAAATCCCCACACATAAGCTACATTAGAAAGCGATAATATGTACATGGATAAGCATGGGTCTCCCCCAAGAGGCACCTCGTTTTTGATTACCGAGTCATGAGCTCGACTCGATCCCCTCAATACTAATTATCATTGGGGAAAGTGATTTGGTCGAGGTAGTTCAAGGATGGAACTTCCCCGCCAAAGTAGTGCTTCAACCTATGTCCATTCACCTTGAAGTTAGGACCATCATCTTGAGCTAGCTCGATGGTACCATAAGGAAACACTTGAGTCACGGTGAATGGACCGGACCAACGGGATTTCAACTTACCGGAAAAGATTTTTAATCTTGAATTAAAAAGCAAAACTTGATCCCCAATGTTAAAAACCCGGTTTTAAATTTTAAAATCATGCAACTTTTTAGTTTTCTCTTTATAAATCAATGAATTTTCATAAGCAATATCCCTCAATTCATCTAATTCATTCAATTGCATTTTCTGGTGTTTTCCCGCAGTCTCCATATCATCATTACAATGCTTTAGGGACCAATAAGCCTTGTGTTCTAATTCGATAGGCAAATGACAATTCTTTCCATACACAAGCTTATAGGGAGTGCACCCAATGGGCGTCTTATGAGCGGTCCTAAAGGCCCATAAAGCATCGTCCAACTTATCCGACCAAGTTTGTCGGTTTTCCCCAACGGATCTCTCCAAGATCCTCTTCAACGCTCGGTTTGAAACCTCGACTTGCCCACTCGTTTGTCGGTGATAAGCCGTAGAAAGCCGATGTGTAACCCCATATTTCCTTAGAACCCTTTCAAATTGGTCGTTACAAAAATGGGTTCCATGATCGCTTATGATAGCACGAGGGGTTCCAAACCGAGAAAACAATTGCTTCAAAAACTTGACTACCACACGAGCATCATTGGTGGGCAAGGCCTTGGCCTCCACCCACTTAGATAGGTAGTCAACCGCAACGAGAATGTACTTATTACCACGAGATGATGGGAACGTGTTGTCCCTTCAATTTGTGATTGATTAAACAATGAAGAAAGAAAGAAAATAGATGAAGAAGAGATGAATTCCTAGAGAGAGAAACTAGAGAGAGAAAAGAGAGGAGGAGAGGATTAACTTGTGAATATTAGATTAAGGAATGAGAAAAATGAACCACCAACCCTCCTAACATGCTAGGAGGGTAGTATATATAGTCCACCCACATGCGGGCTTTAATGGGCTATATATTGGACCGGGCTTGTCTTTTGGACTTTAATTAGTTTAAATCCAAGCCCGTAAACTACGACTAATTAACTACCAATTACAACGTTCTAACTAATGTTACAATAATAACCTTTGACCGAGCATTCTTGTTTGACTCAATATTTTGAGGCTAACAATCTCCCCCAATGTGAGGTCATACCCTTTTGATGTTTGAAGATCAAAGGAGATTACGAATCTCGTCATAAATGAGCCTTGAACGTGTAACAGTAGTTTTGTTCCTTCATGCTGTGATCTTTAAGCCTTTGTCATTGTCTTTTGACTTAGTCTTTTATCTTGAGATCTTCAAATCATTCTTGACTTGTCTTCGCCATCTTGCGATCTTGTGTCTTTATCCACATGCTCACACTATCAATTGTTGGATAAGTCTTTGGGCATGAATATGTGGT
Organism: Glebionis coronaria; assembly: GCA_025667525.1. Taxonomy (NCBI): domain Eukaryota; kingdom Viridiplantae; phylum Streptophyta; class Magnoliopsida; order Asterales; family Asteraceae; genus Glebionis; species Glebionis coronaria. The sequence continues at coordinate 241,343,994 of CM046877.1, forward strand.
AGTGAATCGTTGACTTTGCTGAGTACACCGGGACGCCACCTTCTCGAGACAAATATTAGACACGGACTGAATGGCTTTGACATTCGTCCTAAATCGGTAGCGTTTTACCTCCGGTCGGTGAAGACCGTTATACGATATTAAATACCGTACCTGTGTTTAGGTAGATTCAATTAAGAATCTCCTTGATAGGGTTTCGCGGCTGTACTAGCCGTTCTCTTTATTCGACCGTCTCAAAGCAAGACTGCGAACATAAAGAGTGAATCAATTGGATAAATATCCGCTTGATTAGGTCGTCAATTCAAATTCCTGGAACAAGTTTGATTCATTAAGAATCTTACCATTGTTGCTTTCCAGTTGACACAAGTTTGATTCATGAGAATCTCACAAGTCACCTACCGTAGCGCTGTTTGATGTTGACGCTAGAAGGATTTCCATTCGTCACTGTGAATATTAATGAATATCACTCTGAATGTTCTGGCAAGACCATAAAGATATTGCGTAGAAACCTGAAACGAGTTTGAATCAATTCAGAATCAAACCACTGTTGCTTTTCAGTTTTACATATGTTCAATTCATAAAGAATCTTGCATATGACCTACCGCAGTGTTGTTTGATGTTAACACTGGAAGGATTTCCACTCATCATTGTGAATACTAAGTAGTATCACTCTGAGTGTTCTAGCAATATCACAAGGATATAGCGTAGGAATCTCTTTATCTTCATCCGTGTGTCCTAACGAGATTTGATTGATCTCTTGGCTCTAGACTCGATTTGTGCACTTTTAGTGGTCGGAGGCTGGAGCAGATGCCACCTATTCAATATCAACTATCTCGGAGTGAGAAAGTCAATAGAAGTCGTGTTGATCTCCGTGACAATAAAATAAACTTCTTTTAAGAGAAGCCTGAGTAGCTAGGAAAGGGTTGTGCTTCACATCACTGGGTCCATGATGAGTTTGTCTTTATGATGAGTTGACCCGGTTTCTGCCTAAGTTGTATGGGGGGCTTCTTTCTTTAGACCCTTTATCCTTACATTTCTTTTTCATTCTTCAACCCCTTCAATGCTTACCAAGACATCATTACTAGCACCTTGTTGTGATTGTTCCAGTGCTAGCATCAGTACTTAGTCGGCATTCTGCTACGTTCACATTCTACTCCATCTTTCCTAAGGACTTCTAATAATCTATTGGATTGTCCCTGGGAAGATCCCTCCGGTTCTGGTTGGATCATAGGACTTAAACCTAACCACCCTTTTGACACCAATAACGTCGTGAATTAAAGATGTTGTGGGTATTTGATCATAACCATGAAAACCACTTTAAATTCTAACAAAGTGTTTGAAAAACATTTAACACCTTGCTAGTTTTGTCGTTTCAGAAAAGCTCCCCCTTCACATGTGCATCGATAATCGAAAGTGTTTCGCACATGTAGGTAAGATTTAAAGTGCTTGAGTCTTATATATGATCACATTTTAATCACATTTTCTCCCCCTATCTCTAATATATAAAATCTTTTGATATTAGAGATACCAAATTTGATTAAAATATATTTTGAAAAATTGTCTTGAAAATCTTCGGGAGAAAGATGTGTTAATCTTTTGCATGAAGTTGAATTGCCCCCCCTCAAAAATTGATCCAATGGAATTGTCATTACGAGGATTTGATCCACATTAAACTTTTGAGGATAGGAGTTTTTGAACACACAATTTTTGAAAGATTTTGAATATCATTGAGAAATTCTTGAAAAAATTGTGTTCAACGCTTTTTGAAAAATCAATTCTTTTTGACGAAAAGGTTTTTCTAAAGCATAAACTTGAGTTCATAGACTTTGAATGTCTTGACGAATCCACTCAAGTGTAAGAAGATTTAACTTCTTTTGCTAAGGGTAAGAGTACAAAAACGTACACTCCCCCGTGAATTTAGAGCCGGGTTGCAATCTGAAAGTGATTACAAGCCATTGTGTTGAGCTCAAGACGTTGAATGTTTTGTGACAAGCTCAACCCAAGATAGATTGCTCTACCCGTTGTTGGAAATATTGTCCAAAATAGACAATTTCCTTTTGAAAAGATAGAAATGACATGTTTTGAAAAAATATTTACAACTTTCATTCGAGCTTTATGTACACACCCGTGTCGTTATTGAGCGACATTTCTAGGTACGTCCATATTATCGATACTGAAAGACATGTCGAGAAGAATATTTTTGGATTATTAAAGATTTTTTAATTTTGTATTTTGCTTTTTGATTAATATTTACAGGTAGATGTTTGATATATGAATCAAGCAGGCTTCTTTGCCAGAACCTCCAGTTCTGCTGGAGTCAAACATCTCATACCAATTTGCCTAACTAGATACGCAAACCTCTCTTTCGAAAGAGCTTTTGTAAACAAGTCAGCTAATTGGTAATCAGTTCCAACAAAGTATAATTCAACAATACCTCTTTCAACTTGTTCCTTAATGAAGTGATATCGGACATCAATGTGCTTCGTGCGAGAATGCTGAACCGGATTGCAGGAGATGGCTATGGCCGACTTTGAGTCACAGTACATAGGTACTTTATCAAAATGGAAGCCATAATCCGTGAGTTGTGTCCTCATCCAAAGAACTTGAGCACAACACGCAGATAGAGACACATACTCCGCTTCGGCTGATGAAAGTGATGTGCAATCCTGCTTCTTGGAAGACCATCCCACAAGCTTGTCTTGACCTAGAAATTGTGCACCACCAGAAGTACTTTTACGTGTATCAAGACACCCTGCATGATCAGAATCTGAATAGGCCGTTAGAAAGAAACCGGTTTCCCTCGGATACCAGAGTCCCATGTGAATGGTATTCTTAAGGTACCGAAAGATCCGTTTAACCTCCTTGAGGTGCTTTTCAGTGGGTCGTGCTTGATATCGTGCACAATAACATGTAGCATGATGAATATCAGGTCTGCTTGCTGTCAAGTACATGAGGGACCCGATCATGGAACGATATCTCGTTTGATCTATGGGTAATCCCTCCAAATCAGCATCTAGGGATGTGGTTGATAAAGGTGTCCCAACGGGGTCACATGATGTCATACCATGCTTTTTGATTATCTCTTGACAATACTTAGCTTGGTTTATAAAGATACCACTTGGGGATTGGTGAACTTGAATTCCTAAAAAGAATTTTAGTTCGCCAATCATAGACATTTCAAATCTGCTGTGCATTACTTTTTCAAACCATTTTGAAAGTTTTGGGTTTGTAGACCCGAAAATAATGTCATCAACATAAATCTGCACAAGCAAAATGTCATCCCCATATTTATAAGTGAACAAAGTTAAATCAATGGAACCTTTTGAGAACCCTTTGGAGACCAGAAATTTCGAGAGCTCGTCGTACCACACCCTTGGAGCTTGCTTGAGTCCATAAAGTGCTTTGTGGAGACGATACACCTTGTTAGGATAATGAGGATTGACGAATCCTTCCGGCTGCGTGACATAAACTTCTTCCTTCAAAGGACCGTTAAGAAACGGCGTCTTTACGTCCATTTGATAAACGATGAATCCCTTATGTGCAGCATAAGCAAGGAAAATCCTGACCGCTTCCATTCGAGCTACTGGTGCAAATGATTCTTCAAAGTCAATACCCTCTTTCTGTCCATACCCTTTAGCCACAAGCCTAGATTTGTTCTTGATGATCGTGTTTTCTTCATCCATCTTGTTTTTCCAGATCCATCGAAGATTTAATGGTGTTACATCGTATGGTCTGTCAACAAGTTCCCAGACTTTAAGTCTTTCAAATTATTGAAGTTCATCCGTCATCGATTCAATCCAAGCATGATCAGCCATGGCTTCTTTGATGTTTTTCGGTTCAACAGTACTCACGGTGAGTGCGAACATACAAACATCACCATCGGTTGCTAGTTGTCGTCTTGTACGAACAGGCTGTGAAGGGTTTCCAATTACGTGAACCAAAGGATGATCTCGGGTCCAATGATGTGTTGAAGGATGTCGTTGGTAAAACGTATGCATATTTGACGGATCAACATGGCGAGTAGAGGACTCTCCAGTTTCGTGTACCGGTGTACCGAATGGGTTGATAAATTCGTCTTCGTCAGATAATGCATCGTCTGCTTGATTTGTGTTCTCTGGAGCTATGACAGTATTTGTGGATGTTGTAGGATCGATTGTTGAAGTGATATTCTGAGGAGGTAAATCTGCAACAACCCGTGTTAAAGTAGATGAAGTTGTATCCTTTTGTTGATGATGATCGATATCGTCATTCGTATCATGAGTGACAGCGGAAGACTTCGATACAACTTGTTTCTCCCCCGTGAAATATTCATCATACATTGGTCCATATAACATTTCCAGTTCTTCAATTGTCGTGTCATCAGTCATATCAGCTCTAGGAACATTTTCTGGAACCAGCGTTGAACTTGACGGTTCATTGCTGTGGTCTTGAGTTCCGAGTTCCGTGCGGTTGTGAACGGAAGTCGTTTGTCGTTGTGGATCGGGACTTAAACTGTTTTGTTCAAGTGCCATTTCTTGCAATTCATCAAATCGGATGTGAATTGTCTCGACAATCAATTTTGTTCTCTTGTTGTATACTCTATATCCCTTTGACTGAGTTGCATATCCCACAAGAATACATGAATCACCTTTCTTTTTCATCTTATCCAAATTTTGACCATCTCGAATAATGTAGCAAGTACATCCAAAAACATGAAGGTGTTTGAGTGAAGGTTTTCGATCATGAATTATGTGATATGGTGTCTTTTCATGTCTTGGGATAATTAAGGAGCGGTTTTGTGTGTAGCATGCGGTTGACACGGCTTCGGCCCAAAAGTATAGTGGAAGTTTTGAAGCGGATAATAATGTTCGAGCAGCTTCAACCAAAGTACGGTTTCGTCTTTCAACAACGCCGTTTTGTTCGGGTGTTCGAGCAATAGATGTTTCATGTTCAATCCCTTCGGCTTCAAAATACTTTCTCAGATTTGAATTCAAAAATTCTGTACCTCTGTCAGTACGAACCACTTTAACTTGAGCTTGAAGACCACGTTGTATCAATTTAAGAAAGCTGATGAGAACGTCGGGTGTTTCATCCTTGGACCTCAAGAAGTGAGTCCATGTGTACCTTGAGTAATCATCGACAATTACCAGAATATATTTCTTTCCATTGATACTCTGAACACGCATGGGACCACACAGATCCATGTGAAGAAGATCTAACCGTCCTTTAGAGCTTGGTGTGGTCTTTGTTTTAAAGCTACTTCGTTTAGCTTTACAAAGTTCACAAGAAGAACAAAGATGATCTTTGATGAATTTCAAGCTTGGAAGGCCTCTCACAATATCTTTCTTGGAAAGCAAGTTGATGGTATCAAAGTTTAGATGAGAAGACGTTGATGCCATAACCATGCCTGAGTCGTTGAAGCTTTAGCCATGAAGCAAATTGGAGTTGATGAAGTTGTGTCTTGAAGTGAAATTGTGTAAAGATCAGTACCCCGTGTACCGGTAAGTAAGTCATTCCCATCATAATCACGAACAAAACATGTCTTCTTTCTGAAAGCAACTTCCAAATCCGCATCACAGAATTGACCAACCGAGAAAAGATTATGATTGAGCCCTTCGACGTAGTATACCCGTTTAATCGTGATATTCCCCTGAACAAAATCTCCATATCCTAGGATCGGTGCAAATTGATCATTTCTGAATCGGACCGTACCCAGGAACTTCTCCACGAAGTTAATTAGAAGCTTGAGATTCCCTGTCATGTGCTTCGTGCATCCGGAGTCCAGTATGAAGAGAATTATTTGTATCACCTGCAGAAGAGTTAGAACACGATGGAGCATTTGCTAAATTGGATACCACAGTAGTTGAGATAGTAGAATCATTAGTGTCCTTATCAACATTTAAAGGCAAACTAACACTCGTTTTCACATTTTCTGTCCTAACTTTAGGCATCCATTTATATCCGGGAGGACATTGATTAGCAAACCACCATTTCCAAGACTTACTGGCAGACTCATATAATTCCTTAATTTTGCTTCTAGGATTCTTAGTGGTGGAGTCTGATGCAATACTTTTCTTAGTGGGGGTAGCACCAGAATGGTTCACTTTGCGTTTGGGTTTACTAGCACTAATAGGCATCACAGTTTGCTTCTTAGTTCTAGTTTCAACGCCTTTGACATTATTCATAGCACACATAGAATGATTAGCATTAGCACACTTGCCACATTTGACACAAACAAATTTCACATTCATAGCATTCAAAGTCGAATCATTCAAATCGTCATGACACGCGATTACAGACGTTTTATTCTTAGAAACATTAAAAATCCTAGGGTGTTCTTCTACTTGCTTCATCTTCCCTTGATTCTTGTGTTTCCAGACCTTATCATTCACTTGAGTGCTCTTAAGCTGAGGCCGGCTAACACTAGTAGTGGAGACTATTCCTGTAATAGAAGACACATGAATATTAGTGTTTCTAGAAGTCTGAGGCGAGTGAGAATATTTGTTTGTGGGCTTAGTGGACATTCTATACATCCCTGGTTTAATGACATTATTGTGCCTAACGCTTGGTGCTATAGGATTCCTTATGGGTTGAGCTTGTGGTAACCTTTCCTTTCCATCCATCTTGGGGGCAAACACTGGTTTTGCAAACGAGGAATTAGATAAAGCAGATGGTTTTCCCAAGATAGAGGATCTATTCTCTTTAGAGGCATTGGGTTGTCTTACAACAGGTTTCTTAACACTAGGTTCCACAATCTTCCCACCCATCTTAGCAATGAGTTTCTGCAACTCTGCTATCGCTCTGTCCCTGTCTTGTAACTGAGCTTTCAACCCTTTAATTTCCAAATTCTGTTCATTCATTTCTCGAAATGTTTGGGAAAGTTTTTCTTGCAATTTATTATCATGTGGAAAACGACCAACGTCTTTTTTCAAAGCAAGTTCAAGTGAATGACAATGTTTTTGAAGGAAATCAGTTTTGTGTTGAAGTAACTCAAAAGCCTTTTTGTCAACATTTTCTTTCCGTTTCGAAAGCTCAATCTCAAGACGTTCACATTCTTTGATCTTATCAAGATATTGGCATGCAACTTCAGAATATTCATCAATATCAGCACAAGATGTAAAATAAGCACACATAATATCTTTAGAAACGCATTCTTGCAAGAGTAAATCATATTCATCAGAAAAAACGGACTTGTCCATTTGAAGATCATCAATAGCTTTCTCAAGAGACTCAACATATTGTAAATCATCAAACATTTCAGACCGAATTAAGCTTTCGAATTTAAGAACATTTTCTTTTAGTGTGGCCGCGTTCGGTATTAAGATTTGTTTGACAAGCACAGTTATGTTTTGAGGAATTGGTTTCTTCCACTCGTCATTTTGTCGTTGTTTCCAATCATTATCAACAATGGACTTAATATTATCTATGTAATGAGTAAGAAACCCAAATATCTGCCTACTCTTGCTTTTAGAAGCATCTAGGGGCAAGTAGTTGATGAACTTAGAAACGTTTGTTTTCTTAGTGGCAAACGCTTTCTTCCATTGAATTCTCTTTTGCCTGCATTCTAAAAATACTTCCTCACGAGATTTCTGAGTTTGTTTGTGGAACAGACCATAAAGACTATTCTCATAAGCATAATTATATGGTTTCACAAACTCCTTATTAACTGATGGTTGACTATCAGCATCCCAAAGGGCAGTCTCTTCACTATTGGCACTTAGAGGCATGCAATCAAGATCTGTCCTTTCAGTCTCATCAAGATAAAGATACGGGTTCGCAGCTTGAGCTTTGGCAAGGTACTCAGGACTTGCAAAGCTAGCTTGACCCTTAAACATCGATGGAGGTGCTAGCATTCTTACGGATTGAATAGAATCATGCGTTTTATAAACAACGTTCTTCAAAAAGTCGACTTGTGCTTCTAGTTTCGTAACTTTTTCGGTTTCTTTATCATATCTACTTTTGAAGTCTTGTTTTAACGCATCTACCTCTTGTTTCTTATCCTCTAGAATTTTAGCAGAATCAGTAGTGGTCATAGAGAGCTTTTGTTCAAGTTCATTAACTTTGGTATTGGCAAGGTACGTTTTTTGACGTTCATCCATTAAGAAAACATTATATTGACGCTTCTCTTTAGCTAATAACTCAAGAGTGGTATTATATTTGTTTTCAAAATCGTCCTTTTGACTTTTTAACGCACTTCCCTTGTACCCCTCAAGCTCTTTGTTTTTCTGAAGGAGCTCATCTCTATAGCTTTCAGTCATCTCAGTAGATTTGATAAGAGCAGCTTTGCATTCTTCAAAACTTTGAGTGAGCGTAGCGTTTGCCTTCTTTAATTGCTTTTGACTCTTTTTATTTTCAGTGACATCTTTTTGTAAAGTAGCAATTAAATTAGCAAGCGCAATACGTTCCTCTTCATCATATTCATTTGCATGTTGATCATCCTCAGACTCATTATTGCACATGTCTGATGAATCGGGTGTGGTATTACTATCAACCGTTTCCATCATACACGTGTCATTAATGGCATTGGGTAGATCACTATGCTTAGGAATATCACCAAACACATTATATTCATCAGTAGTGTGTACCTTATCGATTGGCTCAGTGTCAAAGATAGGACCATTGTCATATTCAGTGACTTTGAGAACTTCTTCAACATGTGCCATGTACGAGTAATGTGCTTCTAATTCCTGGTCGGAGGCTTCATCATCAGTGTCATCAAGCATAGCTCCTTCCTCAGCTGTCAGTTTGACCCCTGCTTCCATCTTCTTGCATAGCAGCATCTTTTCCTTATGGTAGCTAGAGTCCCTAACCCGTTTCGGCTTCCTACATTCCTTTGCCATATACCCATAACCTTGGCAATTATAACACTGAATCCCACTTTGTTGAATCACTTGAGTTCCAACAGTTTCCCTATTCCCAGTAGCAACAACAATCCTCTGAGTATCATACTTGGCAGTTTGACGATCATACCTTGCAGAACCCTCAACATGTGTTGGATTATGTCGATCATACCTAGAAGGACTTTCACCACGTCGACGTGTGTCATACCTTGGAGGACTCGCAACATATCGGTTCTTTGTGTTAGATGATGTTCGAAGATTGTTGTTGGTGGGTTTGTAGATCTTCTGGTAAGTCTTCATAATGAAAGCAATTTGTTGTTTCATCTCACGATTTTTATGAGCTTGATCTTCATCACTATCTTCTTCAGAAGATGACTCAGATGGTGGTGAAGGTGCTCTTGGTGCTTTGCCGCGTGATCTTGTGGATGATGAAGACTTGGATGATGTGGAATATCGTGGTGAGGATGATGGGCTAGAGTATGGCTTAGGAGCACGAGAGCGATGATCTTGAACATTTTGAGTGGTAGTTAATAAAGCAAGTGGATTAGCCGTCTTTGCAACTCGTTCAGCTCGAATCTCATTTGCTTCATGCTGAAATTGTTTCAAGATATCAAAGAGAGTGTGATAGTTTACCTTGTCTAACTGCTTCTGTTGTTTCACCAAAGTAACAAAACGTGTCCACTCTGGTTGGAGTTGTTGTAGAAATTGCACATTGACTTGCATGGTGGAGACTTCCAAGTTGTTTCTTGTCATATCATTCATCATCTTGTAAAATCTTGAATAATAGGACTCAATTGATTCTCCATCCAATGCAGTAAACTTACCAAATTTCCAAAACAAGTTTGTTTTGACATCTTGCTTGTTGAGAGACTCTCCTTGTTGCAAGCGTTCAATGGCCGTCCACATTTCTTGTGCCGTAGGACATGCATCGATTGTGGAATAAATATCATCTCCAATTCCACTTAGGATCATATAGATCGCTTCTTTCTCTGCATCATGCCAAGCACGTTTCTCGGGTGTAAGGTTAGATAAAGTTTCCTTTTTCTTTGTTGCAGGTACTTCTGGACATGTGTCTGTGGCTGGTGTATAAGGAACATCAATTTCGGAAAAGACATATGGGCCATGGTTAATACATTGTCTCAAGGCATCACCATTAGGTCTTGTATCAAGATAGCGAAGAAAGCGTGATTGCCATTGAGCATATCGACCAGCCACAAGCATTGGTGGTCTCTCTTTATTACCCGCGACCATGATGTTGTTGTTCGTCACACGATATTCTGCAGTAGAATCCATCTCAAAATTCTCTGAAATGATGTAGTGAATATGGATCTTAAGTAGATTTGTTGTGATTGTTGTTGTGGTTTAAATTCCGAAAATTGCAATTTTTCTCCAGGCCGACAATAAATTCTCCAGTCCGACAAAACGGTAGATCAAAAAATTTTGTATCGCCAAATTTTGAAATTGAGCTAGAAATGTCCTAAAACTAGTAAGGAAAAAATTTGAATTTACTTGACGGAAAAATTTTAACTCTTTTTTTTTTTTTTGATCTTCGTGTAAACGATATTTCGAAACTAGTCTAGATGGTGGCTAAGTCTAAAAAATACTCAAACAAAATTTAGCCAAACACATCATCGGAATGTCCCCTAATCGGAATCCCAATCGGAATGTCTAATCGGAATCCCAATCGGAATGTCCAATCGGAATGTCCCCTAATCGGAATGTCTAATCGGAATCCCAATCGGAATGTCTAATCGGAATCCCAATCGGAATGTCCAATCGGAATGTCTAATCGGAATCCCAATCGGAATGATGATCGGAAAGACCTTGTCGGAATACCCAATCGGAATGATGATCGGAAAGCCTGGTCGGAATACCAAATCGGAATGTCTGATCGGAATGATAAAACCCTTTTCCGATTGCACTGATCGGAATATATCCCCCTTTTCTCGGACAAAACTCAACCAATACGTGATTTTAAGCCAAAAAATGATCAAAACACCCAAAGATTTTGTGTTTTTAACCAAAGTAAATATACCAAATCACTACTACAACTATGTAGAAGATGTAGATGAAGAAGTAGAGCACGAAAAACACAAAATAAAATTGAATCCGAGATGATTTATGGATTAAATCATTCGAATCAAATATAATAACAACAATGAATCACACATCTACCCCATGGCGATTGATACTAATTGTTGTCCCTTCAATTTGTGATTGATTAAACAATGAAGAAAGAAAGAAAATAGATGAAGAAGAGATGAATTCCTAGAGAGAGAAACTAGAGAGAGAAAAGAGAGGAGGAGAGGATTAACTTGTGAATATTAGATTAAGGAATGAGAAAAATGAACCACCAACCCTCCTAACATGCTAGGATGGTAGTATATATAGTCCACCCACATGCGGGCTTTAATGGGCTATATATTGGACCGGGCTTGTCTTTTGGACTTTAATTAGTTTAAATCCAAGCCCGTAAACTACGACTAATTAACTACCTATTACAACGTTCTAACTAATGTTACAATAATAACCTATGACCGAGCATTCTTGTTTGACTCAATATTTTGAGGCTAACAGAACGGCCCCATAAAGTCTATACCCCAAACGTCAAAGATCTCACACACTTGGATGATATTTTGTGGCATTTCATCTTTTTGTGAGGCTTTTCCTTGTCGTTGGCATGCATCACACGACTTCACAAGATCTTGTGCATCTCGGTAAATAGTAGGCCAAAAGAAGCCGGCGTCAAACACCTTCTTAGCCGTGAGATTAGCACCGTGGTGACCACCCGTGGGTCCCTCGTGACAAGCTCTAAGGATGTTAGAAGCTTCGGTGCCAAATACACAACGTCGGATGATTTGATCCGCACAAGTTCGAAACAAGTAAGGGTCGTTCCACAAGTAGAACTTGACGTCACGAAAGAATTTTCGTTTTTCTTGAGTCGTCATACCCTTAATGATGAAGTTACCCGCATGGTAATTTGCAAAATCCGCAAACCATGGGGTAGAAGAATCAAGCTTAGAATTCACTACATCAAGTGTCTCGAGCGGAAATGTTTCGGTGATTTCCTTGGGCTCGTAAACACTTTGGTGAGGATCTTCCAAACGAGAGAGATGATCGGCCGCTAGATTCTCGGCTCCTTTTTTGTCAACAATGGTGTGATCAAATTCTTGAAGGAGGAGAATCCAACGAAGTAATCTAGGCTTAGCATCTTGCTTTCCCATGAGATACTTAATAGCCGAATGGTCCGTATACACTATGCATTTCGTCAAGACGAGATAAGGTCGAAATTTCTCAAATGCATACACCACGGCAAGGAACTCCTTTTCCGTTGTAGTGTATTTTAGTTGAGCCTCGGTCATCGTCTTGCTAGCATAGTGAATAGGCAAGAAGTGCTTATCATGACGTTGCCCCAAAACGGCCCTAATAGCGTAATCACTAGCATCACACATGAGCTCAGAGGGGAGGTTCCAATTGGGAGCAACAAGAATGGGAGCTTCGGTAAGTTTCCTCTTAAGGATTTCAAAGGCTCGTACACAATCTTCGTCAAAGACAAAACGTGCCTCTTTTTCAAGAAGATGTGTAATGGGTCGAGAAATCTTTGAAAAATCCTTGATGAATCGGCGATAAAAGCCCGCGTGGCCTAGGAAACTCCTAACTCCCTTGACGGTTTTGGGATGAGGTAATTTGGCGATGACGTCTACCTTAGCTTGATCTACCTCAATCCCCGCTTTCGAGACCTTGTGCCCTAAGACGATTCCACTCTTAACCATAAAATGACATTTCTCCCAATTGAGCACAAGGTTGGTTTCCTCACAACGTTTCAACATTCTCTCTAGATTCGACAAACACGAAGTGAACGAATTACCAAACACGGAAAAGTCATCCATGAAGACTTCCATCGTTTTCTCGATCATATCATGAGAAATAGCCATCATGCACCTTTGAAAGGTTCCCGGTGCATTACAAAGTCCAAATGTCATTCTACGATAGGAAAACGTTCCATATGGACACGTAAACGTAGTTTTTTCTTGATCACGAGGATCGATGGGAATTTGGAAGTAACCGGAAAAACCATCTAAAAAGCAATAGAAATCGTTTCCCGCAAGACGCTCCAACATTTGGTCCATGAAGGGCAAGGGAAAATGGTCTTTTCGAGTGGCTTCATTCAACTTTGGATAGTCAATGCACACTCTCCATCCGGTCACGAGTCTAGTGGGAATTAACTCGTTGGCATCGTTTGGCACAACGGTCATCCCTCCCTTTTTAGGGACACAATGAATAGGACTCACCCAAGGGCTATCGGAAATAGGGTAAATCATTCCCGCGTCAAGGAGTTTAAGGACCTCCTTTTTGATGACGTCGTGAATTTTGGGGTTCACCCTCCTTTGACTTTGGATTGTGGGCTTGAAATCCTCCTCCATTAAGATTTTGTGGGTACAAAACTTGGGATCGATTCCCTTAATGTCGGATAACTTCCACGCAATCGCCCCTTTGTGATCCTTTAGAACATCGACAAGTGCGGTTTTTTCATCATTCGAAAGTTCCTTCGCAATAATAACCGGCAACTTGTCGTCCTCCTCCAAAATAGACATATTCGAGGTGAGGAGGTAAATCTTTCAACTCGAGGATAGGTGGTTCCTCAAGTGAAGATTTGGGCTCGATACTCATAACCTCCTCGGGTGGAGGAAATGGGAAATCGTTAAGAAAATCCTTGATAATCGAGAAGTCCTCATCGTTGTCGAGGTCTTCGTCACAAGTACGTGGAACATCGAATTCTTCCAACATAAAACCACCACCTTCAAATGGAGTGAAGGTTGGTGTCGAATTATCAAGAATTGGATCTAACATAGTGGGATTGCCACTAGTTTCTTCATCACCAAACCCTAAAACTTCTTGTGAAAATTCCTCGCAAACCACGTCGATCATATCAACGAGGTTTATGGTAGCAACGGAATAAACATGAGAAAGTTGAGAATTTTGAGTCGCGTTTATAACAAGTTCCTCGTCGTTGAAACGTAAGGTGATCTTTCTAGCATGAACATCGATTAAAGCCATAGACGTGTCTAAAAACGAACGACCTAAAATAAGAGGAACTTGAGGATCCATGGGGATATCAACGACGATAAAGTCTACGGGATAGTATAACTTCCCCACTTTCACAAAAACGTCTTCCGCCAAACCACATGCACGAATCGTGGAATGGTCGGCCAACTCGATAGACATTAGTGAAGGAGTAAGATTAGGAAGATTGAGCGACTCGAAGATTGCAAGTGGCATCAAATTAATGCTAGCACCAAGATCAGCCAAGGCATAGCATTCTTCCATATCTTAAATTGCACAAGGGATCAAAAATTTACCGGGATCACCGACTTTTTGAGGTATGTGATTAAGATAAACCAACGAACAACTAGATAATTGGTGCAATTTCTCCTTGTTGTTCAACATACTCTTAAAGTTAGCGGCAAATCGAGGCATCATGACCAAAGCATCGGCGAAACTCACATTAAAGTGCAAATCACAAAACATTTTCATAAAAAGCTCAAATTGATAATTGTCGCGCTCTTGTCGTTTCTCCTTCCTAAGTCTCGATGGGTAAGGCAAGGGTGGTGTGAGTTGGGGCATAGGCATAGCCTTTGGAATCTCGGTTTCCAATGTTGGCAAAGGGTCGACCGTAGGTGTGGCATGAGCGGTACTTTGTGGGCTTGAGATATGCTCCTTTTCGACCACCACCTCGGGTTCTTCCTCAATTTCCTCCACCGTTGGAGAAATTGGTTGAGGAGTCGGTTCTTTAAGTGCCTTACCACTTCGTGTGGTAATCACTTTCATCTCTCCCTTCGGGTTTGAAACGGTGTTACTAGGCAAACTTCCCGAAGTAGAGGCTTTGTTCCCCATGACGGCTTCTAAAATGGCATTAAGCTTAGCATCTTGACTATTAAACTTAAGATCTTGACTAGCGGCTTTTTGGTCAATTCTTTGTTCAAGCCTAGCATGACTTTGTTCAATTTTATTGTTTTGGCCTCTAATTTGATTAGCAAAATCATTTTTCAACTCATTTCTCATGTTAAGATTTTCCTTCACAAAATTAGCTATCTCCTTGGTGTTTTTAGCCGTGTCCCTAGCTTGACTAGCCAATTGCTCTTGAATGTTTTCCAAAATCTTATCATTTGCTTTAGCGTAATTCAAAAAGTCCATTGGAAGTTCTTTAGTGTAAACATTTTGAAGACCTTGACTTGTGTTTTGAAAATTACGGTTTTGGTTTTGATTTTGCAATTGGCTACTACTCCCTTGGTTCCCATAGTTGTTGTTACCCTTGTAATTGTTCCTTTGATTGCTTTGGTAACCAATTTGATTGTTTCGATAATTGTTAGCATTTTGATTTGGTGGAAAACCCGGTAGAGTCAATTGATTAGTGCGGGGAACTTGACCGTTTTGGTTATAAGTTCCCGCGGCCGCGAAGGCACTCGAAGTGTTACCACCGTTGGTAATGCACTCGGAATAATCGTGAGCTCCACCACAATACATACAAGAAACCTCAACCGCTTTAGCCGTAGCGGGAGTGGGTTGTTCTCCAACTTTAAACTCAATTAACAATCCTTTAAGCTTATCAAAAATCTTGTTCTCCAAATTAGCCTCGATTTGGCAAGCATCAATGGTATGTGACAATGTAGGTGAAGGTGTAGATGAAGTCTTACGAACACTCGACGTGCTACGAGGACTATAGACCTTAGACCTATTCTCAATGATTAACAATGCTTCCTCGACCGTCTTACACAAAAAATTACCACCCGCGGCGGCATTAAGATAATCACGCTCATGATCGTTCAAGCCATTGTAAAACGTGTCAATTTGATGCAAGTCGGAAAAACCATGATGAGGACATTCGTGCAACATTTCCTTAAACCTATTCCAAGCCGTTGAAAAACTCTCATTATACTCTTGTGAAAACTTTGAAATCTCGTTTTTCAAATGTGTAGTCTTAGAGGGCGGAAAAAATTGGTTCACGAATTTTGAAACGAGATCCTTCCACGTCAATATAGAATTGGGTGGCTCTTTCTCTAACCAAATTTTTGCGGGCCCCGCTAAGGAATACGGAAAAAGCATCATCTTAATCGAGTCGTTAGAGACGTCCTTAAACTTGCAAGTGGCGGTGAGACGATTAAATTGGCGAATGTGGTTATGAGGGTTGTCCTTTTCGTCACCTCGAAACTTGTTGTTTTGAATCATGGACAACAAACCCGTCTTAACCTCAAAATTCTCCGCAAGGATAGCGGGAATCACAATCGCTTCTCCATAACCCTCGGTGGGTGCTTGAAGTAACTCCATCATAGTTCGACTCGCCATGGTTGGTGTTTCTTTTACAATGGGTTCGTCAATAGGAGACTCCTCACTAGAAGGAGTGGTTGACTTGTTTCTTCGTTTACGTGCACGTCTTGCTTTGGAGCGAGTTTGCATAAACGTCACGTACAACGAGGGGGTGAGCAAAGAAGATTCTTTTTGGTGTTTTTACTTTTTCAATTTTTTTGTGGTTTTTGATTGTTTTAACTTTTTTTGGATTTTTGGAATGTATTAGGTAGACAAAAATCTACAAATCTCCTCCTTAATCAAATCTCTCAATTAAAGAAGCCTCAAGGAATGAAAACGATCACGTGAAGTGAACGCCTTCGATGACTTTAGAACGATGGTGGAACACCAAAACGTTCGAGAGGGTTTAATCAATAGAAACCAAGAAAATATATATGATACTTAAGTAATACTTTGGGCGGCAAAACCCTCGATTAGCTTTCAATCTCAAAATACGCACAAGCAAGCGGAGGAAACGAGGCGGCGCGAAGCACTTAAGAGCCTTTTTCCTTTAGGTCGTGAAATACAACCGCCTTATACCCACCTTATAGTTTGTATTTTTCAAAATCGAGCTTCTCGAAAGTGTTTATCTATTTTTGCCTTTTTCTTTGGTTTGAGATTCGAATACAATGATTGGGTAATGACCTCCCAAGTCAAGGTTGTGATTTCTCACGTATTTGGAGTACTTGTGAATTTATTATTCTACGTATACAATATAGTAATAGTATTCACACAAAAACGAAAACCGATAATACGTATTAGTAGAGTGTTACTAATACAAATACTAATATGGCTATATATAAAAACAACAATGTTCAACCAAAACACAACACGCCTCCCCGGCAGCGGCGCCAAAATGATGGTTGTAAAAATGCACTTGTTTAGGAAAACAAGGCAAATAGGGCAAGCGTGCACGACGATTTAGGAAAACCGTGTGTGAATGACCCTATAAGTGAGTTCGTTCTCGAGGAGGCTAGTGCGTTGTGTTAAGAGATGATTTTGATTTGTGATTATGTGATTGAAAAAGAAAGAAAGAAATGGGATTAGAAGAGAAAGACAGTTACGAAGACGGATTAAACTAAGACGAAAAAGGCGATCACGCAAAACCGTAAATAGTGCAACAATTAAAATTTTAACCTAAAAATTCCTAAAAATTACTAAAAATCCACAATAATATTCTAAGAGTTTACAAAAAATCCAAACTTGCTAAAACCTTTTAATTAATTAGATAATGACTTTTTAATGCTAATTAAAGCCCTAAAAATCACAATTAATTATTAAAAAGCCCTAAACAAGATTATAAAGTTTGTAAACCTCAAAAATAACCTAATTAAGCTAAAAAGTATTTTTAAAAATTTTAAAACCAAATAAAACTATTTTTAAACACTTAAAAACTATTAAAATCAATTAAAACTTAAATTAATTCTAGAAAATAATTGAAAAGCCCTAAAAATATTTGGAAGGTTAAAAAACTCCTAATTAAGTGACTAAAATCTAGGAAAAATATAAAAACTTAAAAAATAAAACTTTAAATTTTTAATAATAAAATAATATTAAAATATTCAAAAAAATTCAAAGTTTATAAAAAAATTCTAAAAAATTACCAAAAATCTAGAATAATGTAACTAAGACAAAAATGCAATTAAAAGTTCTAAAACCTATTTAATAATTTTATATTAAGTTTTAAAGTTGGTTAAAAACCCTAAAATCCTATAAAATCAAAAATAAGACTTTTTCAAAACTTAAATGGCTGTAAACCCCAAGTTACTTAAATAAAACCTAAAAACATTTTTTATAAAATTTTAAAACTATTTTTTCTATTTTTAAATTACTAAAAACTATTTTAAAACTAAAATAATTATAAAAAATAATTTAATAATGCCGAAAATAATCTGATACTTTTAAAAATCCTAAATTACTCTAATGAACAGTAGAAAAATGAAAAATTTTAAAAAATAATAAATTTACCACTAAAAGACAAAAACAGTTTAATATTAAACCCTAATTAACTTAAATTAATTCTAAAAAATAAATAAAAGATGAACAGTGAAAACTTTTTCAACCAAAAATCTTAAAATGTTTTTCCTAATCTAAGAAAAATGTTTAAACAGAAAAATAAATATTTTTGGCACTAAATGCCAAAAACAGAAACTTAAAAAGATAATTAAAAATGCTATTTAATCTAAAAAAAACTAAATGAACAGTAATAAAAATTCTATTTAAACAGAAAAATCAAAAATAAAATCAGAAAAATATAGAAACAAATTTCAGACCTTAACTTCTAAATTCAACCACTAAAGACAAAAAAGTCAAAACCTGATAGTGACATGTGAAAGACTTTTGTCTGTTTGCTTAGCAGTGGTAAAAATTGTGCTACCAGTGGGAAAGGAGTTCCCACTGCTAGTGTAAATTTTTGTTGAGTTGAGTAATAAGCTTAGGAAAGCTTAATGGTGTGCTTATTTTGGACAATAAGGCACCCTTATACTCAGTTGAGTATAAGGAGTCAAATACAACACAAAATCAAGCAGGTTACTTCACAAAATTTCACACAATTAGCACCAAATGTTACTGATCAAGGCTAAATGGTATCTGATGAACAATTGACTATTTTACTTGCATAAAAATGAGATTCAATGGCCAAGATCTTGCACAATACTCAACCAAATGACATATAAGCTATAGCAAACCCTACTCAATACCCTACCCTAGCAGATTTCACAATTGGTTGGCATAAATTTCACAAAACAAGTAGTAAAAGGCACTTACTGATTTTTTTGACCTCTTTTCCAATTTTTATCATACAACTTGTTTTAAAACTCACCCAAACAGAAACCTAAGCTAGCATATAGCTTGTAACTAACCCTGGGAGTGCATTTAGACAGGTCTTAACCCAACTTCTTGTCACAAAACGTGGCTAATCCCTTATCCCAAACACCCCTTTCTAATCTGAAATGCAAATTTTGCACACCCAACTCAATCACAAATCAAACAAATGGATCCTAATCAACTCTAACATGCATGACAACATCTACACAGTAGAATGAAACCATTCAAACAGTCACTTAAACACTTTCATGCATAATCACATAAACACCAAATTTTAACAACTGAAAATGGAACAAGGCTTTTACCTTGTTGGACCTACATCCAGGCCCAACAATGGCTGCTAGCCATCTCCAAACATGTCCGGACCTGTGCAGACCCTTGGACTAAAATCAATAGCTTTTCAAACTTTCCTGCTAAGAAAAAAATGAACAAGCATAATATGAAAAATAAACTGATTTTCCTTCTCCTTTTTGAACCTTTTCTTAAAATCTTTCCAAGTATTTTTCTTTCCAATAACCTTAACCAAATAACTTATACTTCCTGAAAATCCAAATTGAAAACAAGATTTCACCCAAAAGAAATCAATATTTCAGAAACCTTGCAAAGGAATAAATTTTGAAAATTTTTGAACTTAAATAAATGAACTTGGAACTTAGAACTCAATCAAACAATAGAAAGTAAATGGGATCTTTTGTTTCTCATCAACATCTCAACACCTCTTTTTTCTATTTCATAAAAAAGGGATTTACAGGGAAGTGACAAAGGAGAAAGAAAAAGAACACTAAATACAACCACAAACGGCTGTATTTATACTAGCCTATAGAACAGACTAGAAGCTTAAATAAAATAATACAAGAAAATCAAAGCCTAAAACCCTAATGGAGGAAATTCCAGGAATGCCCCTTGGTCGTCTTGATTCTTGGTCAAAAACCATGCCATGTGATGCTAGCTGGATTGATAGTTGTCTTCATGTGATCTTGAGCGTTCAAAAATCCCTTTGGAAGCACGAAATACTTGTGAGACGTTCATTGGGTCAAGTCCCATGTGATGAGTGTAGCAGGGGAGGGGACAAAAAGTACAAGGGTCGATTTCTGGGTTTGTTGGTGTGTTGGGAGTGGGGTTGTGAGTAAAACCCCTAATGTTAATTTGGGTTTAGGTTAAAAATGAGTTTAATTAAAACTGGGGGTTTTTAGGGTTTATGTGTGATTTGGGGAAGGTTTAATCTGTTTTTGGGTGGGGTTAATTCAAAAAGTGTGTTTGGGGGGGGGGGGGAATTAAGGGGGTTGACTGGATTTGTTGACCAGGTTTATTTAATAAACCTGGTGGGTTGGGTTGCGGGTTTGGACTGGGTTAATGGGTAAGGGTTTGGGTAAATGGGTGGGTATGGTGACGTGTAATGGTGTGAGTGGATGGGTAAGTTTGGCTGTCTGGTAGAATCAGTCCCCCAAGGTTCACTTCTTGTTCATGTTGTAATAAACAGCACCAATCTTCCATTCCTTTGTTAATAAGTTTGCCATCTTGTCATTTTTGGCACAACTTATTTTCAAACTTGAAACAAGGACTTCAATTGAAATTTCTTCATTCTTCAAGGACTGAACTTGTAATATTTTGATAATTTAGGGACCACAATGCATTTTATGAGTTTTGCAAGGGTATAAATTGCCAAGTCTTCAAAAATGAGGGACCAATGTTGACAATCTTCAATTCTTCAAGGTCATTTTTGGAAATTCCAGATTTGGGCCCGGTTCATTGTGCGACTTCGTTTCTCGTGTTCGTTTTTGATTGATTCTTGTGATCTTTTGCCATTTCCTCAATATCCGTACCTAAAATACACAAGCAACAAACACGAGCATATATTTGGCAGTTTTGATGATATTTTATGCAATTTAAGCCCGATTTGGACGATGAGACTATGTATAAAAGCAGTCTCATCAGTGAGACATAGAATATGACGAGAAACGTCTATCTGAGGATAGGGAGTTATACTAAACTTGGGTCTGGTCTCTCAAGTTCTTGCAAAACTTCCCAGAATGAGGAAAATGAACATAAAATCGTAAGCCAATATGCCCTCATGAACGTGAATAGTGTCATGAACGCGAGCACGAAGGCAAGTCGTGAAATTAGAATGAAGACGTCAAGTAATTAAGGAGTACAATTGCGAATCTTTGTCTGACCCGATAACTGAGAGATTGCCAAGTGATCGGATGAGCCTTGGTTGGAACATGTCCGATCAATCTGTTGGTTCTGAAATCCTTACGGATGTAAGGATTTTGCAGACTTGATCAAACTATTTGCAATAACCCAATTAGCATCATGCTTCTTGTGAGTTTGCATAAATCTGGTAACCAAAATCCGTGGAGATCTTGTCCCATTTTATTTCACAATTTCAGATGATGAAACATCCCAGTTTGTTGGTGTCCTATCTTAGTCTGTTTGTATGACATGTATGAAGATATGAACGTAATTGTATCTTGCTTCATCGAACTTGATATATAGGAGTTTGCGAAACTTTGAGTCTATGTATCCAAACTTCTCTTAGCGTAGGATTTTCTAGAACACCTAATGTAATGTAGGGTTCTCTCGTTTACGCATAAGCTGAGTCATGGTAAGATTAACCATGCAAATCCATGTGATCCAACGTGTCACTGTAATCAACCGGAATTGATATTGGAAATTTCTAGGGTGAAATTTCGCTTGTCATAGGATTTGCAACATAGTCCAGATATGGTCTTCCTGTTCTTCTCTAGGCTTAGAGGGAAATCAGGTTATCCTCAATGAAAACGCTGACGAATTTGATTATGAGTTCATGGAAACTCAATTTATTAAGTCCGTAATGCTGTTGGAGCATTGATGAGACTAATTCAAAATCATAATTCTAGCATGACCCAGTCGTGCACGAATAGCAGTCATGGACATGTCCTGCTCTTTCACCCGTCACTATTGGCAGCATGATCATGAATCCGATCTCGTCAATACATGGAGGAGAGTAACGATCGTAAATGGTGATTTGTTTAAAATCGACGGTAGTCGACACATAATCTTATGGTACCGTCCTTCTCCTTGTATGGGAAGATTTTGGAATAATCACTAGCTAGAAAATTTTAGCGACCATGGCTAACAACACACATGCTTGTAAGCATAGATAATTTGTACAGATTTTCCTGATGGAAAATCAAGCTGAATGTATTCAGGAGCCTGAACATTACTGTACATAATTATGAATCGTAGCATGGTGTGCTGTTCATAGTCCATAATTAGGATAAATTTCAACTCGTGCTTGTCCGAGGAAATGCGTTAGCAGCTTGGATCTCATCATTAAGCTGAAGGAAAACCTTCGTATACGTGGTAATACGAAAGGCGTCCTTCATGGTCATGAATCTATGATCTATGGTTACAAGAAATGGAAGTGTCATCGGGAAACGTGCTAGTTCCCACTGATGCGCTGATAATGGTACTGAAATTCTTGTGGCCTGATTAATACATGGCACAACAAAATGGATATACCCTTGGAGGGTACCCTGAATTTATTAGAATGTTCCATAATTAGACGTGAGTCATGTGTCTTGACTCGTGTCTTGAGAAATGTAAGCGTGACATATGTCTTGACTGGTGTCTTGACATGTGTCTTCAGGAAGTATACGTGAGACATGTGTCTTGACTGATGTCTTGACATGTGTCTCGAGATGTGAAATAACTAGAACCACATTATTAGGGTATTATGCCAGAATTGGCAGATCGGATGGACCACTGATTAATTGTATGTCTGATCACGTCCGCGACCGGAGCCTCGGGTGCGATTTCTAGGATAGTTGTTGTCATAGTAGTGGTTACTATCGTCCTGTCTGTCAGTTCCATGATGGTCATTCTCATGACCTTGATTCATGTAACAAATCAGCTGAGTGGCCGGCTGGTACCGGTTTGCACTCATATGGCAGAAATGACAGTTGAATGACGTGTGACATGTAACTGAGAATTAGGGACTATGATTGATGAAAATCGTCTGATGGTGAAGCATCTTCTCGTCCAATTGCTTTGCTATGACGCCTTTGTCTTCGTCTTGTAGGATCTCCAGATTGTGAACAGCATCCGCATCTCCTAGCGTCTCCGAATGTCAGCAGCATCAACCTTTAGTAACATCTCCAAGCTATGAGCGGCATCAACAATTTGTAGAGTATCAGCAAGTGGAAGTACGCACATGGGATAAGGTACATGGAGTACACATGGAATGTACATGAAATGATCGGTATGGGTCGATCATTTGTCATGATTTAAGGAAAGTATATCGGTTAAACGGTTAGTAAAACCATCATGATAACCTGGCAATGCCAGTATATACCTCATTCTGGTTGCATAGAGTAACGTTAACGTGTGGTCATACAAAATTCAAGATGATTTGCCTGACAGCATGATCAATGAAAACCAACCATGACTATCATGAAAGCAGGATTCAATGAAATCCAACAATGCCTTGCATGAAAACATAAATAACAAAAGAGGCGTAAGACGTAATCAACATGAAGACGGATTTATCATGAAGAAACATGTACAATTCAACATGAAGGAGTGTATAACATAATCAGCATGAACTGAAGTTAACCATGACAGTATGAAAACATACTTGACATAAAAACATATTATCTTATGAGGGGACATGAAAAAAAAAATTTATGCCAATAAATCATGAGAAAGATTTTATGCATGAAAAACAGTGCATGAATGTGTAATGTAGTTTATAAAAACCTTTATATGCGTGAGGGGACGCCTATGGGTCGGTCCCAAAACAAAAGACATGGCGAGGGGACGCCTATGGGTCGGTCCCAAAGTTAAAAGTTTCGATAAAAGCACATGCGACTAAATAGGGCCAGTCCTGTACCAACCATTACTTAGTCATAATCCCTGCAACAATGATACATGAAACATAAATAAATGAAACTCATCTGTCAAAACTTATCAGAAAAAAAATTTATGTGACTAATTATGAACTATTGAGGTTCCGTCCACATAGTCACAGTTCACGAGGAACGTCATGCATGAAACAATGACACATAACTAAATATGAATGGCGGTTGTCCATCCATCTTAGTACAACAATATCGACGAAAAAATCAAGGTTAAAACCTCAAGGTTCTGAAAACATCATGGTTAAAACATCAATGCGCTGAAAACATCAATGCGTAGAATAACAAACGTTGGCTTAGGAAACTCCTGGTGACTACCCACTAGTCACAGGTCAAGTTTTCGAGCCTACAGGTCGAAGCCTTGGCTCTGATACCATAATTGTAACGCCCCATTTTGATAAATGGAATGTCACACGTAATTATGGCGTGTCATCAAAGCATGCAAGGTAATATGTACTAATCATACATGACCATAGGGAAAACCAGAATCAAACATCGGTTCCCAAACATACGCCCAAAACATAAATAAAGTAAATGAACAAAAAGGAAGACTAAACAAGCATAAATATGAAGGCAAGAGGAGAAGGAATTTAAGGTAGATCCCATCCTATGCGTGTCCTCCAAACACTCCAGTCAGTCCTTGAGTACTTGCCGTTTGGGACATGGAAAGGAAGGGACGGCTGAGCAAAACGCTCAGTGCACGGATATAGACATAGTATGAATGACTAAAACATGATAAAGATTTAATAGCAGCGGAAATGTATAAGTCCTGGAAAACCTGGAACATGTTCATAAAACTGGTTTTATAGTTTGAAAAGCCTTATGTTTATTTTATGAAAAGTGTTTACATGTTTTACCATTAGCCAACATAGGTCATGAAAATCCACCGTGCATGAATACTTGGAGGGGTGACCTCATCATGCAAATTAGAGGGACTGCCTCTAATTTAATATACTGGTTTGGGTAGGAGGGATCAGCTCCTTGTGAAGGATGCAAGGCACACACCACATTCACCATGAAATCCTGACTGAAACATGTAACTAGGATTCACCCATACGCCCCACATGATAAATATAATAATATGACCAAAAGCTGAAGGGACGCCACGAGCAATCACTCCACCGTGGTGAAGTCATAACATTGGTGCCTCCAATGTTATGGTTATGGTACCTCCATAACTAGGTGAAACTGTTCATGCATGTATATGGCTTTAGGTATTCTAATTAAACATAAGCAATTAAAAAACATATAAAACAAATACTGGGAAAACAGTTGGCTGCATACGGGGAATCCTAATAAGGAAAGAATGTACATATTGAAAGGACGGGAATCCGTACCTTATGTCCAGTGAACGAAGAAGACGAACGGAAGGGAGTCCTACTTCGGTATCACTAACGCTACATAAATACATACGTGTATAAGTATTTGATCACTGACTACGTAACTGGTTTAATGTTATGTCTTAGCTTATTTTATAAGTTCATGTCATGTTTTACTGATTTTAACGTTATACTGTATTTATCGTGTATTCTGTATATTCTGATTAAGTATTACTTGTATTTCTTGTATTATTATACTCGCTGCGTAATAATAAGTAACTTTCTAAAAATAGCAGGTTTCCTAAAATAGAAGTTTCCAAAAATTGAAAGTTACCAAAAATAGAATTACTGCTTAAAATAGATAAGTTTCTAAAAAAATAGAAAATTTCCATAAATAGATTAGCTGCCTTAATTAAATAAGTTTCTAAAAATAGAAAGTTTCCATAAATAGAAATAAGCTGGTCAAATAAGCTAATTCTATAAGCTTAAGTGTTTTCTGATTATTATTCTAAGTCATGTATTTATAAAGTATAGTTTATTAATTATTTCATGTAGTTTATATAAACTATAGGTTATAGCATTTAATTAAATATAATGTGATTTAATTAAATAAGATATAATTACTTAGGTTAAAACATGTATTATCAATTATATTAATATAACCTAAGTCATGAGAATTAATTAATTATAAGTCATGGTTTAATAATTAATTAATTACTATAGTCTAAATTAAATAAATAAAAATACTTAGGTTAAATCATGTATTATTAATTTATAATAATAAACCTAAGTCATGAGAATTAATTAATTACAGGTCATGGTTTTAATAATTAATTAATTACTTAGTCTAATTTTCATGATTAAAATACTTAGGTTTAACTATGTATTATTAGTAAAATAATTAACCTAAGTCATGGTTTAAATTAAATTAATTATATACATGTTTAATTAATTTAAATACTCTCGTAATAATAAGTCATGATATTAGTCCAATTGTCTAGTAATTAATGTACATGTTAAGTCAATTAACTCGTAAAAATAATACCCCGAACCCGTGTATTATTTATGAAACGTGTTGGTCCACGACACTTGTGCAAACATATAATCAATAAGAAACTATGAAGAACATTTGCATAATTAAACCAATTGAATAACTAATAACACAAGCTTGTACTTTTCATCGTATGTATATCTTATTAATAATGAATCAACAAATATACAAGACTTGCCCGGTTGTTTGCGGAATAACAACCAGGCGATGAATGACAAACTAAACTCCCATGTTCATAGCTAGCTAAGCTTATGCAACCATGGGAGGATGAAACCCTAAACCACTAAAGTATTACATGTTTGTTTCTGTGGGTGGGAATCAATAACTATTCTATTACAAAGACCACATATATATAGTGGGAGTGTGAAGCTTCCTTGAGAAGCTTTACTAAAGTACAAGTAACCACCTTGTACTTTGTTGTCTTCATCTTTTGCACCTTTAACAAAGTAAGCCTTCCTCTTGAACCTTTGTCTTCATTGCTAATAAGACATGTTACCACTAATACTTCAGACATTCTTTATGTCTTCTACGTTCTTCAGGTCTTTGATTAAGTAATAGTCTCGAGGACTTAGTAAGCTGTTATGTCATCACTTACTAACTCCATCATCCTTGATTCTTTGCATCACTTACTGAAATCCGCCTCAGCTAATGACGAGTCTATCTCGTAGACTCTAAAGAACTCTAAAGAATGACACATTGAACTTATAACATACAAAGTTCAGTGACTAACACTACTTAGGATACTTTACATCCAAATCCTGTGCAAGGGACAAATCAGGCACTGAATTGGCCCAACAATCTCCCCCTATTTGGATAGAAAAGTAGCCTAAGTTAAATAGCAGTAAGTGAGCATAAAGGCTTCTTCTTACATACTAAGATACAACAAAGTGACATAATAAATATAACAATCTTCTGATCCTTTGTTGCTGAAAAAATGTAACATGTGTTCAGACCAGATCTTCATCTTCATGACTGTGTCATCTCTGATGAACATCTTCAGCTACTCAGAATATCTTGGTGTTTCAAAGACTTGCTTCAAACAGTGGTGATCAGACACGGCATGAACTTTACTCCAAACTACTAAGTACCCAAGTATACCATCGAATCCCAGAACACTAGTTCACTACATCTGATGTTAACATCAACTATGCACAACTCTTTTACCCTAAACCAACTTCTTTCATTCAATAAAACCTCTAACATGTTCAAGCATACTACCAATACCAGCTTCATCATTACTTTCTTCAAACATTCATCAGATACCCGTCGATACCTATTTAAGGAATGTGATGGATTTTTTTGAGTGATGCTCCTGGATAAAATTTTGATTTTTTTTGGTATGTGATTGGTTTTGATTTTTTTGGTGTGGTTTGAGAGGTTGTATGGTAGTGATGGGGTGGTTGTGTTGTATGGTATGGTGAGGATATCTATAGGTACAATCATCAGGGATGTGTCTTCATCAAGGATTGTGTATCACTAAGGTACAATCATCAGGGAGTGTGACTCTCTCCCCCTCAAAAAATGCAGTTTTAACAGCATCTTTTGACTCCGATTAACCACTTATCACATCAACCGAAAGGCGTACAACGCACCTCAACTCATTTGAGTTTGGATAAAAATCCACCTAAAAACCAAGTATCTGGAGTATTCATCATCAGATACCTCAAACTTTGTAAGTTTGGGCGTCTCAGCTACAGCTTTTAACCTGAAGAAATGTTTTGGTTTACTGAAGAAAATCAAGTATAAAACTACCTGAAAGAGAGTTCTCTTCAGCGAATTCTGGGGTTCAGAGACACCGGGTTGGTGGTACAACGACTTTGAGACCTCTGGGTTCTCGACCTCTGGGCTCTCAACCTCTGGGGAAGCATCGACCCCTGAGGTTCTATCATAATAAGTCATAACTCCTGAAGAATCGGGGATCGATGGTTATGATTCAGCAACAACGATCAATGCCACATTTGTCAACAACCTTCCAAGAAAGTGGCTGAGTATGAATCAGACTCAGAGAGCTAACAACTCAATCAAGAATGACACTCTTGCTCAGCTTTATGGAAAGTATAATTATGAAGAAGGGCTGATTGATACTATTTACAAGTCAGAGACTGAAAGATTTGTAGTCCAAGGAGCCTCTTCTAAAGCCTTGATCTCTGCATCACATCCTCATGACAGCGATTCTGATGTTGAAGAAGACACCCGCAGCAGCCAAGAGTTCTTGACAGACCTTAATGCAGAGTTTCATGAAAGAGCCTTGCTAGCCAACCAAAGAAGATACTTCAAAAGATCAGGAAGAATATGATCAGCTAGTAAATCAACTGACATGTCAAAAGAAACTTGCTTTGCCTGTGGAAAGCTTGGACATTTCCAAAAAGACTGTCCTTCCACCAAAACATCCTCACCTTCTTATCCATCAACTTCATCCAAACCTTACAAGTTCAAACAACATAACAACTCATCTTACCAATCCAATTCATCAGACACTGAGAAGAAGGATTACAAAAACAAGTACAAGGCACTTAAAGCTGAGTTGGAACAAATGAATTTGAAGCTTGAGGCTCTGTCCAAAAAGAAGGGTGGTGATAAAAAGACAGAGAAAGGGTTGGTTGCTGAAGCTTATGATTGGAATGATGAGCCACTGACTTCAGATGAGGAAGATACCACCAGAGTCAGGGCTTTCATGGCAATAGCTGAGGATGAACCAGTTGTTGGAAAAGGTGATGCAAGATCAGGACAATGGGTTGACATCACAATGAAAAAGGTACACAGGCTTTTATCCATTTCTGATAGTGATGAACGTAAGCATGTCCTTGATTACACCATTGTTGATTTACACTTTGTTGAGGAACAAAGAAAGAACCTACTTGATAAGTTTCACTCTGTTAAATCTGAATTGCTAAATGCTAAATCTGAATGTGAAACTCTCAGGCGGGTTAATTTAGAGAACATATCCCTGCAAAATGAAGTAGCTAGATTAACCTTGAAAAACATTGCTTTAAATGATCAAGTATCTGAATTAAACAAGGTTATTGAAAAATGGCTGTGTGCTAGGTTCACTATAGATCAATTGCTTAATGATGAATTGCCTGCTGACATTAAAAGGGATATATCTGCTAAGAAAAATAAGCTGAGAATTCTCACCAAACCCAAAGACATTGTCTTCAAATCTACAGAGACTATTCATATGCCAGATACCACTTCGACTAATGACCATGTCTCTGAAGATGTAGCTGAGTTACCACCTTTGCCCAAACTCTCTGGAGTTGAACCTAGCAGTTCCTCTCGAGCTGCTAAGGGTGAACTTAGAACTGATATTGAGAAACCTCCAGCTAAAGTTTTTCATGTGCCTGTTAAACAAACTGGTAAACAAGTAGCTTTTAAGCCTGTCGCTACTAAAGCCGTGGATAAGGTTGACCCTACCACTGAAGATCGCCTGTTGTCTCTTATGAAAGAAGTAGAACTCTTGAAACAACTCATTAAGCCTTCCGCTGAATGCTCTACTTCTCATGAACCTAAGTCAGTCCTAGGTGAACCCAAAGGGGAAAGGTTAATCAAACCTTATTGCAATATATGTAAAAATTCTCACCACATGACCTTAGATCATGACAGACACATGGCAGCTAAAAGAGCTCAGACACCCTCTAGGGATAGACCACAGGGTTCCAAAAGACAACAGGGAAACTATAGACCTTATCCTCCCTATAAATTCTGTGGTTTCACAAACCATCACTCAGACGAGTGTGGTGACTTCCCTGGGTGTGATATCTGTGGAAGTTATACCCATGAAACAATGAATTGTCCCTCCCAGCGCCAAAAGTTCTTCAGAAACTCAAGAGTTGCTAATAAGCAATTCAGGGAACCCACTGGAAAGTGGGTTCACCATAGGAACTAACCTGTTTTTATGTATCTGTGCAGAAATATCTCAAGGAATCAGTATGGTATCTAGACAGTGGCTGTTCTAGACACATGACAGGGATTCAACAATACCTGCACAGATACTCAAAGGAGCCTGGACCTAAAGTGGTGTTTGGAGATAACTCTTCAGGTGACACAGAAGGATATGGCTTAGTGAACTGCAATGGGATTACATTTACCAGGGTTGCATATGTGAATGGTCTTAAACACAATCTTATTAGAATCAGCCAATTGTGTGATGCTGACTATAAGGTTTTGTTTACTAAGACTCAAGGAACCATATTCAACAAAAACAATAATGTTGTGCTTATTACACCTAGAAGAAGAGATGTTTATGTCATCAACATGGTTGTTTGCTCTGAAGACAGCTCAAATTGTTTTCTTGCTAAAGCCTCTGAAAGTGTCAATTGGCTGTGGCACAAAAGATTGTCTCATCTCAACTTCAAGAACATCAACAAGATAGCCACTCATAACCTGGTTGCTGATCTACCTACAGTAATGTTTTCTAAAGACAAGACTTGTTCTGCCTGTGTCAAAGGAAAGCATCACAGGTCTTCATTCAAGACTAGGCAATCATTCTCTATTGACAAGTGCTTACATCTCCTTCATATGGATTTGTTTGGGCCTGTCAAACCTCAGAACATTAATCACAACAAATACACCTTGGTTATAGTTGATGAATTTTCAAGATACACATGGGTGTTCTTCCTCAGAAGGAAAAGTGATGCAGTTGAAACCATCATGTCCTTCATCAGACAGGTTGAAAATATGAATGATGTTAGAGTCAAAGCTCTAAGAAGTGATAATGGTACTGAATTCAAGAATCATCAACTTAAATCTTTTTGTGATAAAAAAGGAATTTCACAGAACTTCTCTTCAGCTGGCACCCCTAAACAAAATGGTGTGGCTGAAAGAAGAAACAGGACTCTGATTGAAGCAGCTAGAACTATGTTGAATGGTGCAGCCCTACCAAAGCAATTTTGGGGAGAAGCTGTTCACACTGCCTGCTACACACAAAACAGATCAATTATTGTCAAAAGACATGGTAAAACTTCCTATGAAGTTTTCAGAAAAAAATCTCCAGATGTCAGCTATTTTCATGTGTTTGGATGCCCTGTGTTCATTTATAACTACAGGGATAAACTTGGAAAGTTTGATGAAAAAGCTGATGATGGTTTCTTCTTAGGATACTCTCCAACAGCCAAAGCCTTCAGAGTATTCAACATCAGAAGACAAGAAGTAGAAGAAACCTTCCATGTTAGATTCAATGAAGATGATGAAGTCATACAGAGAACATGAACAAAGGGTGATGAACTTGATTTTAATGAAAATGTATCTTTTCCAAGTGATGAGTTCACATAACCAATACCTACCAGTCATCATCACTCCAACACTCTCACTCCTTATGTCCCTGCCTTCGACCCTCTGTCTACTCACAACATAGAAGTTCCTATCTCTCAGGAACTTATTGAAGAAGAACCTCAAACCTCTGTTTGTCCTTCTCCTTCTAATGCTATTGATGACTCACAAATTCCTCATATCCCTAAAGACTCTCCTGCTGATAATGAAGTTGTACCTCTTGATATGGCTGAAGAAGACTCTAACACTGAAGTAGTCTTTGAAGAAAGCCCTCCTAGTCAGCAGGATGAAACTCAAATTGTACCAGCTGTGCCCACAAGTGTTCCTGTCCTTGAGCCCCCAGCTCCTCAAAATAAGTGGTCAAGAGATCAACACATTCTTCTTGTCAACATTATTGGGGAACCTAATGCAGGGGTCACAACTAGACAGCGAATCCAAGACTCAGAGTCAGCCTCAGCCAATGAATGTCTCTTTGCTGAATTTCTCTCACAAATTGAACCTAAAAGAGTAGTTGAGGCTCTGGTAGAAGAAGGATGGGTAGCAGCTATGCAAGAAGAATCAATCAGTTCAAAAGGAACAAAGTATGGACACTAGTGCCAGCTCCACCTGGAAAGAATATCACAGGCACTAGATGGATCTATAGAAATAAGATGGATGAAATTGGGAACATCATCAGAAACAAGGCCAGACTGGTGGCACAGGGGTTTTCACAGACTGAAGGAATTGATTATGATGAAACTTTTGCTCCTGTTGCAAGACTTGAAGCCATCAGAATCTTCCTTGCTTATGCTGCCTATATGAACATCACTGTGTATCAGATGGATGTAAAGAGTGCATTCCTCCATGGTGATTTGGCTGAGGAAGTGTATGTTGCACAACCTGAAGGATTTGAGAACAGCGAGTTTCCCAACCATGTGTACAGACTTCACAAGGCCATGTATGGGCTGAAACAAGCTCCAAGAGCATGGTATGAAACTCTTTCTAATTTCTTAACTGAAAATAAATTTGTCAGGGGTTCTATTGATAAAACACTCTTTACCTTCAAGGATAAGAGTGATTTCATCATTGTGCAGATTTATGTGGATGATATCATCTTTCGGTCAACAAATGTCAATCTTAGTAAACGTTTTGCTAAATTAATGACCAAGAAATATGAGATGAGTATGATGGGTGAATTAACTTACTTTTTGGGCTTTCAAATTAATCAATGTCCTGAGGGAATTTCAATTTGTCAAGAAAAGTATGTTAAGGATTTACTTAAAAAATATGACTTAGCTGATTGTGTATCAGTGAAATGCCCCATGCTATCACCTAAATTTGAGCCCTGATGAGTCAGGGGTCTCTGTTAATGAGACTTTATATAGAGGCATGATTGGGTCACTCATGTATCTGATAGCTAGTCGTCTTGATATCCAATTCTCCACATGTCTCTGTGCAAGGTACCAAGCTAACCCAAAAGAATCCCATCTAGTGGCTGTTAAGAAAATTTTCAGGTATCTCAAAGGAACACCATCCCTAGGCCTATGGTATCCAAAGGAATCAGGCTTTGATCTCAAGGCCTATTCAGATTCAGATTATGCTGGATGCTGTATTGACAGGAAAAGCACTTCAGGCAGCTGTCAAATCCTAGGAGGAAAATTGGTTGGATGGAGTGCTAAGAAGCAAAACTCTATGGCTATGTCTTCAACTGAAGCAGAATATGTCGCTGCAACAAGCTGTTGTGCTCAGGTGCTCTGGATGAAAAGTCAATTGGCTGACTATGAAATTTTATATGACAAAGTGCCAATCTTTTGTGACAACACCAGCGCCATTGCCATATCCAACAACCCTGTTCTTCACTCTCGGACTAAACACATTGATATCAGGTATCATTTTATCAGGGATCATATAATGAAGGGAGATATTGAGCTGCATTTTGTTCCCACAGAGCTGCAACTAGCTGACATCTTTACAAAGCCTTTGGCTGAACCTTCGTTCAACAGACTAGTTGCTGAGCTAGGGATGCTCAATATCTCAAAGCCTGTGGCTTGATATTAAATGTGTTCATTAAATGATTGATTATATATTAAATGTTTTTCACATGAAACTAGGTAGTTACTTTCCAAGTAAATGCAAAAAACATTCTCAAATATTTAATCATTTATTTTTCGAATAACGAGGAGACAAGTAAGTTTTGAAAGGTCAAGGGGACCCACTTGAGCAGTCATATTCGCACCTTGCATTTAATGCGGTTGAATAACTGTTCACTTTGTTTGAATATATATATTGTCTCTCTTCTCTTCTCCCCCCACCATTCTTATTTCTCAAATATCTTCTCTCTCTAAGTACTTCTCTCTCTTAACCCATACACCATTTTCTTTCATCTTCAACCTCAAATCCATGGCGTTTTCAGTTCCCAAAGCAGCAAACATTAACTTCGAGATCAACGAAAGCATCCTCGCCTCCAACAACGCCATTGGATGGATTAAGGCTCCAAACAACACATACTCAGATCTGGTTAATTTCATGCAGAATTGTGACCTAAGTGAAGCCTTCACCAAATCCCCATCCACCTTTTACCAAGAATACCTTAGGGAATTCTGGTATTCTGCTGAAGTAGTTGATGACACAATAACCTTTATCCTTTCATGCAATGAACATCCATTCGCTTTCTCCCTTAAAGATTTCTTGAGTGTGGCTAGATTGAAACATGGAGATGAATGCCTTAAGGTTGTTGATAAAAAGGCTATCAAATAAGCCCTGGCCACACTCAAACCCTGTCATGATGTAAACCCTGCCCTTACACCAACTGAGGTCCTCTCCAAATCTCCCCTAAAGATTAAGTATTTCACTCCCATGTGGCGTGTCCTCTTCACCCACATTGTTAAATCCCTGGGAGGAATGTAGGGATCCCAAGACCAGATGTCCTTCAACCATCAGGCTATTGCATATGGGCTTATCTGGGGAGCTGATGTTGATGTTGGAAGCATTCTCTTCTCCAACCTTGTGGAACAGCTGAAAGGAAGAAATCAAGTCAGGGAAAATAATATCTGCTATGTGCGCTTCCTGTCTCTGATCTTTGAAAGTTTGTTGGGAGACAACTACCACAACACTGCGTTGACTGCTCTGAAGCCCTACCGCATCACAGGTGCCATCTACAAAGAAATAGGAGCTGAAGATGTCCCTGTCACCTCTCATTTGATGAATGTGGCCAATAAACTACCAACAGCTGAGAAGCCCTTGCTCCCTTCTTCTGAGAAGGTGAATACTTCTAGTGTGTCTGGCAAGTCTATGTCTTTGACCTCTGGGCAGCACACTACCAAGTCCAAGGCTTCTTCTGGCCAACAGCCTAAGAAGAAGAAAATCCCCTCTTCTTCCCACACCAAAGCTGTTACTAAGGCCAAGGGAAAGAAGACTGACACCTCCTCTGTTCCAGATACTCATGTGGAAACAGATACATCTGCTGACCAACAACAGGAGTCTAGTGTCTCAAAGTCAGCTGAGACGACAGGAAACCATCCTAATCCAACTGATATCTCACAGGTAATCAGTGTACATTTTTAGAGGTTCACAAGCAGCCACTCTCATTTGTCTGTAGGAGAGAGTGGTGAAGTTAGGGTAATCCTAGACCCATAGAAGTCTGTCCATGCACTTAGAACTCTTTAAGACTTCTGTACACCCTGTCTTTGCACCAGGGAATGATTCATTTGTGTTTATAAAGCACCCCGATGACCCTACACCCTCTAGACAGTATTCAGGCTAACAACAACTTGAATACACTTATGTCTCAACCTTGAGCAGTTGTACTTCACACAACCTCTTGGTTCCCTCCTTAAAAGAATCCCAAAGGATTTATCCTTTTCAGGGGGAGCTGAATCATCACCCTCAGCTTTCCTAGGGATAGCGTAACAGGCGACCTTTAACCACATATGTTCCACTCTTAAAAGAGTCCCAAAGGTTTCTTAACCTTTTGGGGGGGCTGAATGATCACCCTCAGCTTTCCTAGGGGCAGCGAATGGCGATCCATAAACAACATATGTTTCACAATCAAAAGAGTCCCAAAGGTTTTAACCTTTTGGGGGGGGCTGAATAATCATACTCAGCTTTTCTAGGGGCAACGAATGGCGATCATTAACCATATTTTGTTTCACACTTAAAAGAATCCCAAAGATTTATCCTTTGGAGTGGTTGAGTAATCACCCTCAGCCTCTCTGGGACAGCGAAATGGCGACCATTCCCCTTATCTTTTTCCCTGTTACTAATTAAAACAATTTGCAGGCTGATATTGTACAGCCAGTCACAGAATCTCAGGTACAAAAAGAGAAGGAGGCTGATACAATCACTCAAGACAAACCCAAAGATGAAGAGCCTCTGTTGAATACTGATGAAGAAATGCTATCATTGGAGGATGATGTCTCTGATCTAGAGTCGATGCCTGAAGATGAAATCCCTGAAGGGATGTTTGAGGAGGAGGATGAAGAAGATGAGGAAGATCAGCTATCTGTCTCTCCTCCCAAAGAAATAGCTGTGTCCACACCAGCTGGCGATAAGACTCCTCCTCCCAAGGATGTTGTTGTTACACCAAACTCTGCTACCTCAACAACAACAGTTTTCTAACGCCCAGCCTATGATCCAACAGCGGAGTTTCTCTTGTTTGATCATCCTGCCTAGACTAACTTTGATCTCTTACCAAGGGGGGATGATTATGCTCAGCAAAGCCTCAACATCAAGAATCTTCAGCCTGTTCATCATCAGTCAGACATTGAACGTTTATCAAGGAAGCTGGATGTGATCAAGTCTGAGATGTACAACTTCACTGTTACATTCCCTGGAATCATACAAAAGGTTGTGGCTGAGGCGGTTACTGAGCCAATCAAGGATGGTGCCAGGAAAGGTGTAGCCCAAGGACTCAGTCACCTTTCTACTAGAGTGAAGGATGTCATTGACTCAGAGGTCCCTGCCATGTTTCATGAACATGAGCTAACCATGCACAGGCAATTTGATGTTGTTCACAACAGGCAATACCGTCATGCAAACTTTATTGTCAGTCGTGTTCAGGCCAACACTAATGCAAATGGAAACCTCCTATTGAAGATTGCCAGGGCTTCAAGGAAAAGGCAACGTGATATGGCTGCCTCTGTTGAACAGATTGCAAGGCATTTTCAGTCACGTTCATCCAAACGTCTGCGAAGCTAGGATGAACGTGAGGGGGAGAAAGAAACAACACTCAACCTTGCATCTGCTAAACAAGGATCATCATCAGCTAACAACACCATCACACCTGTTCCTCTCTAAGTCATCAAACCAGTTATAATACCTGATGATGAGGATAACACTCAGGGGGAGCAACAAAATCAAGATGGAGCTGACTCATCAAAGTCCCTGGTTTTGGTTAACACCAGCAAGCCTGGGGATGATGATGAACCAGCTGCCAAGAAGCTAAAGTTCACTATTAGCTCCCTCCCCAAAGCTATTCAAACTCAGGCTCAGACAGCATTTATCAGAAGAGCTGATGTTTTGAAAAACTTAAGTGTGGAGTCCTCTGTCTCGAAGAAAGGAAAGGAGATAGTTTTGGTTGACACAGACACCAAACTCAAGAAGATAGTTGCGATGCTAGAGACAGGAGGATCTACCACAGACCTTTCCCAATTCTCAACCTTTACACCTTCCAATGAGATTCCTTTAACCCCTGAAGAAATAGAGAAACAGGCTGAGGAATTCAAGAGATTAAATGAACTCAAGACAGCCAAAGAATTAAATGAAGCTACTCTAAGGAAGATGACTCCACCTGAAAGAGAAAAGCAAAAACAAAGGTTGAGGGAAATGGAAGCAAAACGCGCTGAGGCACTAAGGAATGTCAAAGCTGACTATGATGCCTGCGTTAACAACAGATATGCCCCTGGAAAGATAACCAAGTTCAAATACAACATTCATAAATCCACAAACACCCCACAGATGATCTTATGGAGGGATAATCAACAGGGAAATATGAATGTGTTTGACAACTTCAGGCTAAAGACACTTGGGTTATCAGAATGGTTCGAACTTGAAGCCTTAGCTGCCAAAAGAACTGGACAGGCCAATTTTCTTCTACTTAAGACTATTAAGGCCAAGTTCACCTGGATTTAAGAAACAGCTGTCAAACTCAAGACTGATCCCCCTTCACAGCTTTTTGAACAAGAACCCCCAAAGACTGGCAACAAAAAAAGAAAAATTTCTCAACTCATTAAAGAAACTTTTGTTACTGATGATGTTCAAGTGGATGGCATGCACAGGGATTTGATCCTACCCAATGGTATAGTTGGCCCTGTTGATGGTCAGACATATACAGAACCTAAAAGAGGAATGGCATTTATGAACAGGGCTTGCCAGTATGCATTTCAAAGAGAAGATGAGTTGTGCTTAGCTTCAACAATTCAGCTACTTTGTCACAAGAAGTCACTCAAGATCAACACAGAGTATTCCAAGAAGTTTGCAAAGACTTTGTAGGAAGAATTAGATAACAGATCGGACTTGGCTGAAGCTGAAGAAAGGATTAAAAATGATGACTATTGAAGATGTTCACAGCCCAATTTTACCTTCACCTTTTATTTTACTTATGTAATGTAATTGTAATTTTCTTTAAGTATTAATAAAATCATGAGGTATGTTTGTTTAGATCTGTTATGAGTAAGAAGAAGCTGTTAACTCACTTACCTTAACTTAGTTAGATCTAGCATTATTTATGTTTAAATAGGGGGAGATTGTTGGGAATCTAAACTTGTTAGATTCCCTGATCATAGATTTAAACATAATTAGGCTGTGAGATAGTCCCTTGCCTGTGCCTAGGAGGCAGGCAAGTTTCGCAAGACTCACAGAGATCCAAGTCTCTGTGAGCAACCTTAGAGGAGTCCATGTTAGAGACATTGTCAAGGAAGTCAAAGATTACTTGAAGACATACTCATTGGCTGTGATGGATAACAGCCAAGATGTATCAGGGACTCTGAGAGGTTGAGGGTTAACAGGGGTGGCAATACCCTGTTAACACTCAGCACACTTTGGACATGCCATTTGTGTGTTCGAGACTATGAAGAAAAAGGAAACTGTTTTGACAACTGTTTCCTTAAAGCATAATGGAAGACTACCAAGAATAGAAGGACATCATGTGACTGATGTGGGAACTTGTGAAAGCTTGTGTAGTCACCATCAAGTACTATTTAGGTCAATCTCGTAACACTATAAATAGGATGTGTATCCATGCATTATTGTTTAACACTTTGAGATATTTAGAACATTATTGCATATAAATTAGTGAATCAAACAACTACGACTGTATTCATAAGTTAGGGTTTATAGTTGTTCAAAGTGTACACAACACATTGTCATCAAACGGTGTTATCCATAACACTTGTAAGTCTTTATTATACAATAATAAGATTACGTTTGAAAAGTAATACCTTGTGTTGATTAAGGTAAGATTAGGGTTTCTTGCATTGATTTGGGACTTTCAATTGGTATCAGAGCAGTGTTTGATATTAAAACCTTCAAGAAACATCGTTCTTAGTTTTATAATCAAGATCCACCATGCCAGAAACTTCTAACCCACCACAATCACCTTCCACAAACCCATCTTCACCAAGACTCAACCCTCCTGCCAATGACGATGATCTACCCCAACTTCTTGACTCAAGAGGTGGATCACACGTCACAAGTGTACCAGTCTTTGATGAAGAAGATTTTGCCAGTTGGAAGAGTCAATTTCTTGTGTATCTCGATGGGCTTGAACCTTTTCTTCTAGAAATTTTAGAAAATGGTCCTTATATTCCTATGGCACTTACATCCACTGAAGAAAACCCTCTTCCTAAACCTCTTAAACAATGGACTCCAGCGGATAGAAAATTGGCAAACCAAGATAAACGTCTCAAAAGCATCATCATTTCCTGTCTTCCCAAACACATAATGAAGCCTGTCATTCAGTGTCCCACAGCCAAATAAATGTGGACAGACCTCATCCTTGGCCATGAAGGACCCTCTGAAACAAGAGAGACAAAGATTCAGGCACTCAGACTTCAGTTTAATGCCTTCAAGTCACTTGAAGGTGAAAAGGTTCAGCAAACCTATACAAGGCTGAAGATTCTTCTCAATGACCTAGCAATGAATGATGTCACTATTGGTCAAGCTGAGATCAATGCCACATTTGTCAACAGCCTTCCAAGAAAGTGGCTGAGTATGAATCAGACTCAGAGAGCTAACAACTCAATCAAGAATGACACTCTTGCTCAGCTTTATGGAAAGTATAATTATGAAGAAGGGCTGATTGATACTATTTACAAGTCAGAGACTGAAAGATTTGTAGTCCAAGGAGCCTCTTCTAAAGCCTTGATCTCTGCATCACATCCTCATGACAGCGATTCTGATGTTGAAGAAGATACCCGCAGCAGCCAAGAGTTCTTGACAGACCTTAATGCAGAGTTTCATGAAAGAGCCTTGCTAGCCAACCAAAGAATATACTTCAAAAGATCAAGAAGAATAGGATCAGCTACTAAATCAACTGACAGGTCAAAAGAAACTTGCTTTGCCTGTGGAAAGCTTGGACATTTCCAAAAAGACTGTCCTTCCACCAAAACATCCTCACCTTCTTATCCATCAACTTCATCCAAACCTTACAAGTTCAAACAACATAACAACTCATCTTACCAATCCAATTCATCAGACACTGAGAAGAAGGATTATAAAAACAAGTACAAGGCACTTAAAGCTGAGTTGGAACAAATGAATTTGAAGCTTGAGGCTCTGTCCAAAAAGAAGGGTGGTGATAAAAAGACAGAGAAAGGGTTGGTTGCTGAAGCTTATGATTGGAATGATGAGCCACTGACTTCAGATGAGGAAGATACCACCAGAGTCAGGGCTTTCATGGCAATAGCTGAGGATGAACCAGCTGTTGGAAAAGGTGATGCAAGATCAGGACAATGGGTTGACATCACAATGAAAAAGGTACACAGGCTTTTATCCATGTCTGATAGTGATGAACGTAAGCATGTCCTTGATTACACCATTGTTGATTTACACTTTGTTGAGAAACAAAGAAAGAACCTACTTGATAAGTTTCACTCTGTTAAATCTAAATTGCTAAATGCTAAATCTGAATGTGAAAATCTCAGGCGGGTTAATTTAGAGAACATATCCCTGCAAAATGAAGTAGCTAGATTAACCTTGAAAAACATTGCTTTAAATGATCAAGTATCTGAATTAAACAAGGTTATTGAAAAATGGCTGTGTGCTAGGTTCACTATAGATCAATTGCTTAATGATGAATTGCCTGCTGACATTAAAAGGGATATATCTGCTAAGAAAAATAAGCTGAGAATTCTCACCAAACCAAAGACATTGTCTTCAAATCTACAGAGACTATTCATATGTCAGATACCACTTCGACTAATGACCCTGTCTCTGAAGATGTAGCTGAGTTACCACCTTTGCCCAAACTCTTTGGAGTTGAACCTAGCAGTTCCTCTCGAGCTGCTAAGGGTGAACTTAGAACTGATATTGAAAAACCTCCAGCTAAAGTTTTTCATGTGCCTGTTAAACAAACTGGTAAACAAGTAGCTTTTAAGCCTGTCGCTACTAAAGATGTGGATAAGGTTGACCCTACCACTAAAGATCGCCTGTTGTCTCTTATGAAAGAAGTAGAACTCTTGAAACAACACATTAAGCCTTCCGCTGAATGCTCTACTTCTCATGAACCTAAGTCAGTCCTAGGTGAACCCAAAGGGGAAAGGTTAATCAAACCTTATTGCAATATATGTAAAAATTCTCACCACATGACCTTAGATCATGACAGACACATGGCAGCTAAAAGAGCTCAGACACCCTCTAGGGATAGACCACAGGGTTCCAAAAGACAACACGGAAACTATAGACCTTATCCTCCCTGTAAATTATGTGGTTTCACAGACCATCACTCAAACGAGTGTGGTGACTTCCCTGGGTGTGATATCTGTGGAAGTTATACCCATGAAATAATGAATTGTCCCTCCCAGCGCCAAAAGTTCTTCAAAAACTCAAGAGTTGCTAATAAGTAATTCAGGGAACCCACTGGAAAGTGGGTTCACCATAGGAACTAACCTGTTTCTATGTATCTGTACATAAATATCTCAAGGAGTCAGTATGGTATCTAGACAGTGGCTGTTCTAGACACATGACAGGGATTCAACAATACCTGCACAGATACTCAAAGGAGCCTGGTCCTAAAGTGGTGTTTGGAGATAACTCTTCAGGTGACACAGAAGGATATGGCTTAGTGAACTGCAATGGGATTACATTTACCAGGGTTGCATATGTGAATGGTCTTAAACACAATCTTATTAGCATCAGCCAATTGTGTGATGCTGACTATAAGGTTTTGTTTACTAAGACTCAAGGAACCATATTCAACAAAAACAATGATGTTGTGCTTATTGCACCTAGAAGAAGAGATGTTTATGTCATCAACATGGTTGTTTGCTCTGAAGATAGCTCAAATTGTTTTCTTGCTAAAGCCTCTGAAAGTGTCAATTGGCTGTGGCACAAAAGATTGCCTCATCTCAACTTCAAGAACATCAACAAGATAGCCACTCATAACCTGGTTGCTGGTCTACCTTCAGTAATGTTTTCTAAAGACAAGACTTGTTCTGCCTGTGTCAAAGGAAAGCATCACAGGTCTTCATTCAAGACTAGGCAATCATTTTCTATTGACAAGTGCTTACATCTCCTTCATATGGATTTGTTTGGGCTTGTCAAACCTCAGACCATTAATCACAACAAATACACCTTGGTTATAGTTGATGAATTTTCAAGATACACATGGGTGTTCTTCCTCAGAAGGAAAAGTGATGCAGCTGAAACCATCATGTCCTTCATAAGACAGGTTGAAAATATGAATGATGTTAGAGTCAAAGCTCTAAGAAGTGATAATGGTACTGAATTCAAGAATCATCAACTTGAATCTTTTTGTGATGAAAAAGGAATTTCACAGAACTTCTCTTCAGCTGGCACCCCTGAACAAAATGGTGTGGCTGAAAGAAGAAGCAGGACTCTGATTGAAGCAGCCAGAACTATGTTGAATGGTGCAGCCCTACCAAAGCAATTTTGGGGAGAAGCTGTTCATACTGCCTGCTACACACAAAACAGATCAATCATTGTCAATCACTTTTATCCTTGAAGGTAAAGAGTGTTTTATCAATAGAACCCCTGACAAATTTATTTTCAGTTAAGAATCTAGAAAGAGTTTCATACCATGCTCTTGGAGCTTGTTTCAGCCCATACATGGCCTTGTGAAGTCTGTACACATGGTTGGGAAACTCGCTGTTCTCAAATC
Source organism: Glebionis coronaria (assembly GCA_025667525.1). Classification (NCBI taxonomy): domain Eukaryota; kingdom Viridiplantae; phylum Streptophyta; class Magnoliopsida; order Asterales; family Asteraceae; genus Glebionis; species Glebionis coronaria. The sequence goes on from CM046877.1 coordinate 241,386,830, forward strand.
CTTCAGGTTGTGCAACATACACTTCCTCAGCCAAATCACCATTGAGGAATGCACTCTTTACATCCATCTGATACACAGTGATGTTCATATAGGCAGCATAAGCAAGGAAGATTCTGATGGCTTCAAGTCTTGCAACAGGAGCAAAAGTTTCATCATAATCAATTCCTTCAGTCTGTGAAAACCCCTGTGCCACCAGTCTGGCCTTGTTTCTGATGTTGTTCCCAATTTCATCCATCTTATTTCTATAGATCCATCTAGTGCATGTGATATTCTTTCCAGGTGGAGCTGGCACTAGTGTCCATACTTTGTTCCTTTTAAACTGATTTATTTCTTCTTGCATAGCTGCTACCCATCCTTCTTCTACCAGAGCCTCGGCTACTCTTTTAGGTTCAATTTGTGAGAGACATTCAGCAAAGAGACATTCATTGGCTGAGGCTGACTCTGAGTCTTGGATTCACTGTCTAGTTGTGACCCCTGCATTAGGTTCCCCAATAATGTTGACAAGAAGAATGTGTTGATCTCTTGACCACTTATTTTGAGGAGCTGGGGGCTCAAGGACAGGAACACTTGTGGGCACAGCTGGTACAATTTGAGTTTCATCCTGCTGACTAGGAGGGCTTTCTTCAAAGACTACTTCAGTGTCAGAGTCTTCTTCAGCCATATCAAGAGGTACAACTTCATTATCAGCAGGAGAGTCTTCAGGGATATGAAGAATTTGTGAGTCATCAATAGCATTAGAAGGAGAAGGACAAACAAAGGTTTGGGGTTCTTCTTCAACAAGTTCCTGAGAGATAGGAACTTCTATGTTGTGAGTAGATAGAGGGTCAAAGGCAGGGACATAAGGAGTGAGAGTGTTGGAGTAATGATGACTGGTAGGTCTTGGTTCTGTGAACTCATCACTTGGAAAAGATACATTTTCATTAAAATCAATTTCATCACCCTCTGTTCCTGTTCTCTGTATGACTTCATCATCTTCATTGAATCTAACATGGAAGGTTTCTTCTACTTCTTGTCTTCTGATGTTGAATACTCTGAAGGCTTTGGCTGTTGGAGAGTATCCCAAGAAGAAACCATCATCAGTTTTTTCATCAAACTTTCCAAGTTTATCCCTGTAGTTATAAATGAACACAGGGCATCCAAACACATGAAAATATCTGACATCTGGAGATCTTTTTCTGAAAACTTCATAGGAAGTTTTACCATGTCTTTTGACAATGATTGATCTGTTTTATGTGTAGCAGGCAGTGTGAACAGCTTCTCCCCAAAATTGCTTTGGTAGGGCTGCACCATTCAACATAGTTCTGGCTGCTTCAATCAGAATCTGTTTCTTCTTTCAGCCACACCATTTTGTTTAGGGGTGCCAGCTGAAGAGAAGTTCTGTGAAATTCCTTTTTTATAACAAAAAGATTCAAGTTGATGATTCTTGAATTCAGTACCATTATCACTTCTTAGAGCTTTGATTCTAACATCATTCATATTTTCAACCTGTCTGATGAAGGACATGATGGTTTCAGCTGCATCACTTTTCCTTCTGAGGAAGAACACCCATGTGTATCTTGAAAATTCATTAACTATAACCAAGGTGTATTTGTTGTGATTAATGGTCTGAGGTTTGACAGGCCCAAACAAATCCATATGAAGGAGATGTAAGCACTTGTCAATAGAGAATGATTGCCTAGTCTTGAATGAAGACCTGTGATGCTTTCCTTTGACACAGGCAGAACAAGTCTTGTCTTTAGAAAACATTACTGAAGGTAGACCAGCAACCAGGTTATGAGTGGCTATCTTGTTGATGTTCTTGAAGTTGAGATGAGACAATCTTTTGTGCCACAACCAATTGACACTTTCAGAGGCTTTAGCAAGAAAACAATTTGAGCTGTCTTTAGAGCAAACAGCCATGTTGATGACATAAACATCTCTTCTTCTAAGTGCAATAAGCACAACATCATTGTTTTTGTTGAATATGGTTCCTTGAGTCTTAGCAAACAAATCCTTATAGTCAGCATCACACAATTGGCTGATGCTAATAAGATTGTGTTTAAGACCATTCACATATGCAACCCTGGTAAATGTAATCCCATTGCAGTTCACTGAGCCATATCCTTCTGTGTCACCTGAAGAGTTATCTCCAAACACCACTTTAGGACCAGGCTCCTTTGAGTATCTGTGTAGGTATTGTTGAATCCCTGTCATGTGTCTAGAACAGCCACTGTCTAGATACCATACTGATTCCTTGAGATATTTCTGCACAGATACATAGAAACAGGTTAGTTCCTATGGTGAACCCACTTTCCAGTGGGTTCCCTGAATTGCTTATTAGCAACTCTTGAGTTTCTGAAGAACTTTTAGCGCTGGGAGGGACAATTCATTGTTTCATGGGTATAACTTCCGCAGATATCACACCCAGGGAAGTCACCACACTCGTCTTAGTGATGGTCTGTGAAACCACAGAATTTACAGGGAGGATAAGGTCTATAGTTTCCGTGTTGTCTTTTGGAACCCTGTGGTCTATCCCTAGAGGGTGTCTGAGCTCTTTTAGCTGCCATGTGTCTGTCATGATCTAAGGTCATGTGGTGAGAATTTTTACATATATTGCAATAAGGTTTGATTAACCTTTCCCCTTTGGGTTCACCTAGGACTGACTTAGGTTCATGAGAAGTAGAGCATTCAGCGGAAGGCTTAATGTGTTGTTTCAAGAGTTCTACTTCTTTCATAAGAGACAACAGGCGATCTTCAGTGGTAGGGTCAACCTTATCCACAACTTTAGTAGCGACAGGCTTAAAAGCTACTTGTTTACCAGTTTGTTTAACAGGCACATGAAAAACTTTAGCTGGAGGTTTCTCAATATCAGTTCTAAGTTCACCCTTAGCAGCTCGAGAGGAACTGCTAGGTTCAACTCCAGAGAGTTTAGGAAAAGGTGGTAACTCAGCTACATCTTTAGAGACAGGGTCATTAGTCAAAGTGGTATTTGACATATGAATAGTCTCTGTAGATTTGAAGACAATGTCTTTGGGTTTGGTGAGAATTCTCAGCTTATTTTTCTTAGCAAATATATCCCTTTTAATGTCAGCAGGCAATTCATCATTAAGCAATTGATCTATAGTGAACCTAGCACACAGCCATTTTTCAATAACCTTGTTTAATTCAGATACTTGATCATTTAAAGCAATGTTTTTCAAGGTTAATCTAGCTACTTCATTTTGCAGGGATATGTTCTCTAAATTAACCCGCCTGAGAGTTTTACATTCAGATTTAGCATTTAGCAATTCAGATTTAACAGAGTGAAACTTATCAAGTTGGTTCTTTCTTTGTTCCTCAACAAAGTGTAAATCAACAATGGTGTAATCAAGGACATGCTTACGTTCATCACTATCAGACATGGATAAAAGCCTGTGTACCTTTTTCATTGTGATGTCAACCCATTGTCCTGATCTTGCATCACCTTTTCCAATAGTTGGTTCATCCTTAGCTATTGCCATGAAAGCCCTGACTCTGGTGGTATCTTCCTCATCTGAAGTCAGTGGCTCATCATTCCAATCATAAGCTTCAGCAACCAACCCTTTCTCTGTCTTTTTATCACCACCCTTCTTTTTGGACAGAGCCTCAAGCTTCAAATTCATTTGTTCCAACTCAGCTTTAAGTGCCTTGTACTTGTTTTTGTAATCCTTCTTCTCAGTGTCTGATGAATTGGATTGGTAAGATGAGTTGTTATGTTGTTTGAACTTGTAAGGTTTGGATGAAGTTGATGGATAAGAAGGTGAGGATGTTTTGGTGGAAGGACAGTCTTTTTGGAAATGTCCAAGCTTTCCACAGGCAAAGCAAGTTTCTTTTGACCTGTCAGTTGATTTAGTAGCTGGTCCTATTCTTCCTGATCTTTTGAAGTATATTCTTTGGTTGGCTAGCAAGGCTCTTTCATGAAACTCTGCATTAAGGTCTGTCAAGAACTCTTGGCTGCTGCGGGTATCTTCTTCAACATCAGAATCGCTGTCATGAGGATGTGATGCAGAGATCAAGGCTTTAGAAGAGGATCCTTGGACTACAAATCTTTCAGTCTCTGACTTGTAAATAGTATCAATCAGCCCTTCTTCATAGTTATACTTTCCATAAAGCTGAGCAAGAGTGTCATTCTTGATTGAGTTGTTAGCTCTCTGAGTCTGATTCATACTCAGCCACTTTCTTGGAAGGCTGTTGACAAATGTGGCATTGATCTCAGCTTGACAAATAGTGACATCATTCATTGCTAGGTCATTGAGAAGAATCTTCAGCCTTGTATAGGTTTGCTGAACCTTTTCACCTTCAAGTGACTTGAAGGCATTAAACTGAAGTCTGAGTGCCTGAATCTTTGTCTCTCTTGTTTTAGAGGGTCCTTCATGGCCAAGGATGAGGTCTGTCCACATTTGTTTGGCTGTGGGACACTGAATGACAGACTTCATTATGTGTTTGGGAAGACAGGAAATGATGATGCTTTTGAGACGTTTATCTTGGTTTGCCAATTTTCTATCAGCTTGAGTCCATTGTTTAAGAGGTTTAGGAAGAGGGTTTTCTTCAGTGGATGTAAGTGCTTTAGGAATATAAGGACCATTTTCTAAAATTTCTAGAAGAAAAGGTTCAAGCCCATCGAGATACACAAGAAATTGACTCTTCCAACTGGCAAAATCTTCTTCATCAAAGACTGGTACACTTGTGACGTGTGATCCACCTCTTGAGTCAAGAAGTTGGGGTAGATCATCGTCATTGGCAGGAGGGTTGAGTCTTGGTGAAGATGGGTTTGTGGAAGGTGATTGTGGTGGGTTAGAAGTTTCTGGCATGGTGGATCTTGATTATAAAACTGAGAACGATGTTTCTTGAAGGTTTTAATATCAAACACTGCTCTGATACCAATTGAAAGTCCTAAATCAATGCAAGAAACCCTAATCTTACCTTAATCAACACAAGGTATTACTTTTCAAACGTAATCTTATTATTGTATAATAAAGAATTACAAGTGTTATGGATAACACCGTTTGTCTTTGATGACAATGTGTTGTGTACACTTTGAACAACTATAAACCCTAACTTATGAATACAGTCGTAGCTGTTTGATTCAATAAGTTATATGCAATAATGTTCTAAATATCTCAAAGTGTTAAACATTAATGCATGGATACACATCCTATTTATAGTGTTACGAGATTGACCTAAATAGTACTTGATGGTGACTACACAAGCTTTCACAAGTTCCCACATCAGTCACATGATGTCCTTCTATTCTTGGTAGTCTTCCATTATGCTTTAAGGAAACAGTTGTCAAAACAGTTTCCTTTTTCTTCATAGTCTCGAACACACAAATGGCATGTCCAAAGTGTGCTGAGTATTAGCAGGGTATTGCCACCCCTGTTAACCCTCAACCTCTCAGAGTCCCTGATACATCTTGGCTGTTATCCATCACAGCCAATGAGTATGTCTTCAAGTAATCTTTGACTTCCTTGACAATGTCTCTGACATTGACTCCTCTGAGGTTGCTCACAGAGACTTGGATCTCTGTGAGTCTTGCGAAACTTGCCTGCCTCCTAGGCACAGGCAAGGGACTATCTAACAGCCTAATTATGTTTAAATCTATGATCAGGGAATCTAACAAGTTTAGATTCCCAACAAAACGTGTCGAAACCAAACCGTGAAAACCCTTGTAGTTTTAAATATAACCCGAACCAAACAACTCCTTTTTCTGCCCTTAAACCCGTAGCCAAACAACCCCTAAACTGTTCCTAAAACGTGTTTCCAAACACCCACTGTCCCTGCACAATTCCCCCCCACAGTGGGGGATTTCCCCCTGCTGCGAGTCTGGTTACCACCGAGAGCTCTAGGCTCTCGGTTCCCACTGCCAGACCACCACATACCACTGGCCGCAGCCAGTGGTTCCCCCTGCTTGCTCGCTGGACGCCACTGCTAGCACAAAACCAAGCCAACACCCAATAGGGTTGCGGCTGGTGGGGAAAATACCACCGAGACCTTAAAGGTCTTGGTTTGTGTGCCAAACGAGCACATCAACATCCAAAACATAATCCCACCTTATTATAACTCGTTTAACATGCTTTAAATACCCCAAGAAATCGGATTCAAGATAAAATAAAAGGAAGAAAAATAGAAAACGAATTAGGGTTTTACTTACTTGCATTTTTAGAGTTTAAGGAAAACAAAACGTGAATCAATCCTTCTTCCTGAATTCAAGCCTGGGATCCCATCTTGTTCTTGGTGTTGGTCGCGGCAGAGGAGAAAAAAAAAAGAAGAACAAAAGTGACGTCTGTTATTGGATTTTAGGGTTTTGGAATGTTTAAGTGTTAACCAAAAATAAAACATATACTCCCTCCCCGTCTTTTGCTTTACACGGCCAAACATACCCACTTGGGCCTTGACCCCAAGTCCTTCCTTCTTTTATTCTTGTCTAAAACAGCCTGAAAACATTACACTTTAATTAAATCGCATCTTGTTAAAAATGGTACGTGTAAACGAGTATTAAATGTCGTGACTTTCATAGTTGTTTATATACGTGATAAAAGTGAAAAATACGTACGTAATTACTTCTCGTGTAATTTAATATACGTAGTAATAATAATAATCGTCTTAAGTATTCGTGTTTACGTTTTACATAATTATTAATTATTCATGTTATTAATATTACTTATACGTAACGACAATCATCGTATTAATAAAATACGTAAGTGCGTAATTATATGTTCGTGATTTTATGCTCGTGATTATAATTATTATAATTAATAATTATCGTGTAATACCACGTACGTAATACTTATAACTAATATTCGTGAAACGTAAACATGTTATAAAAGGAAAGTTCTAATCCTATACGTACTATCTTAAGGGTACTATTCATGGTAAAAGCATGCGGGTTTTACACCTACTAAAAACGATTCCACCAGTGAGCTAGATCACCTCCATTGCACTGTAAATGAACCTGATCACATGGTTCCTGAAATGCGTGCCCAAATTCCATGTTTGGATGAAAGGATAAGTTGGTTGAAGATCATATGAAAAAGATTGATGTTAGCATTTTATACATGCATAGGTGAATGTTATGTCTTTTTTGTATGCCATATTCAAATGAAATTTATATGAAACATGCTCAGATATATGTTCTTTCCAAATCTCATATCATTATGTATTTTGTGTTTGAACTTTTTAGCCTGCTAATTTGCATTTTGCATTTTGCATTTTGCTTTTATGGTAATGTGGTGCAATTTGATTCTATTGTAGGATGAATTAAGAGATGCAGTGCTGCTTGTTTTTGCCAACAAACAAGATCTTCGAAATGCTGTAAAAGTTGCTAAAATCACTAAGACGCTTGGATTTTAATCTCTCCGACATCAGTGCTGGTATTACTCTCTATAACAACTTCATACGTGCACACAGGCACAGTAATAGATATTGGGAAAACGGGCAGGTCAAACTAAAGGTGGATTTTGTAGTGGCCGAGACGGTTGGGCTAGACCCAACACACTTATAATATAAAGTTAACTATTTTTATGGAAGACAAAATTTGACAGCATGTACTATCTTTCTTACACTTGTATCCAACGAAACTTGAATCCACATTCGATTGGTTGATTGGATACAACTGGACCAAAGGCCTTTGGGAATGTGTTATAACTTGAAAGCATGATTAAAATTTTTAGCCTCAATAATAATAAGATGTGTTGATTAAAACAATTACGAAATCATGTATTGTGCAAAAAGTTTTACTTTTTTTAATTTTACTTATTTGACCAGTTAGCCTGCAATGACATATTGATGTATATCCAGAGCACTTGTGCCACCTCTGGGGAAGGTCTATATGAAGACTGTGTTGGATTTCCAACAACATTGCTAACAAGGTAAACCATTGAAATCATAATCAAAGTGATAGTATTCTTTAGAGCAGCCTGTTCTTCTTTGCCTATGAAGAAAAACTCTCAAAATTTCAAAATTTGAATTAGGCTGGTTAAGAAAATGAAATGTGTCTTATCTTATTTTATAATGTGGCAGTTTGTACATTCTCACTGCTCAACTTGGCCAGGTACCACAATAACATAGTCACACACTCACGGCAATTAATTATGCTGATTGTTTTTTGCTATTGAGTTGTGACCAAAATTGCTTAGAAAATTGTACGAAGTATTACATATTGTACTAATATTTGATTACTATAGTTTGAGTTGTGATAGAATGCTAGGATATAACATAAAATATACATATTTGCTTTTGCTTGGTTTTATTTGTAACCTCTAATGAGTATAGGCTATGGCATCTTAGCATAAACGGGCAAGGTAGAAGTCTATGACTCTTTGACGTTTTGGTGAGTTGCTGTAATTACAAGATGATCAAAGATGATATATTTCTCACCCGATTCTTGAGTTACTTTTCTAATTCACATGAAAATTGTTATATAATAAACCATAAGTGCACTCCATATGACACCTTTTTCTAAACTCTGAATCTAAAATCTAAAACAACAAATAATCTTTTACTTGATCATTTAATATCATTTTTACTTGTAAATCTCATTTAACTCAAATGAGACAGGTAAAAACCAATTGGGAATGTTTTTGGTTCTTTTATTGCCGATATAAAAGCAAATAGGAGTATAAATACTATGACACACACTAACTACTCATTGCGTTTGATAGTACTATGGAGAGGTGCTCATAGCAAATAAGCAACAAAATTTTAGTTTTGTGTCTCTATTGCACTAATTTACTATTGCTCTATAGATATTCTAAACATATTAGTCCCGCCATTATTTGTTACAAAGAATGCCTAAGGTCTCAACTCATAAGTTCATGGATTGTCAATATGTTTGTCGTTATTATTTGTCGTAAATTATATGAATTTACGTGTTACGTTCTCGCACATGTTTTCTAATTGGTTTGCGTATTGAAGACATTGTCCATATGTTATTGAGGCTATCACAGCATTTGTCGAGTCAATAGCATGGTATAAAGCAATTACAAGGTATACAACAACTTCTTGCGGTCCAAGATCACCATTGACAAGCACTTGGGAGTTGGAACTACACTGGAGACAAAGCAATGAAAGCCCAAAGATTTGACCGCTCAAAAAATGGCTAAAGCAAAAGACTTTACCTTTCATAGGCGGGTGCGGATAAGGATTACATGGTTAGCAGTTGACACAGTGGTTGCCACTAAGGATTGAGGGCTATTGGGCACTTAAAAGATGTGGCAACTGGTAATGTGCAAAAACAATGGATCTGCTCACTAGGAATAAGAAGAAAGCTAGAGAAGTTTTCCGAAACTAGAATAGCTACAAAGGTTAGTCGAACTTGATCATATAACTTTTTTTTCTTCGTTTTTGTATAAAATTCCTATAATAGGTATTGTAGTTTGTTCAATCATTTTGGATATAGTTGTCGTGCACAACTTGGATAAGAATGAAAAAGGTTTAGGGTGTTCGATCATTTTGGATATAGCTCTTAAATTTTAGCTGGTTTGTGATTTGTACAAAAACACTTGCAATATAACCAACTATTATCTCCTATAACCGTTTATTACAATTGATCACCTACGGTATTTATGTAAGTATCATTATTCGAAATCACAGATACTTCTGCATAAGGCATATCCAAACATCCATATTGTATAGATTATCACATAAACAGTTATTTATGGTAATATATAGAATTTCAGAAGTACTAAAATGTTAAAAACGCGACCCAAGGAATTTTTTGAAGCGCTCATAATGATATAAGATAAATAATCATTGCAGGTGCAAGTTAAAATACGTGATTGCAGAAGTAGACACGGTCTTAAGACCAGAAGGAAAATTGATTGTGCGCGATAACATTGAGATCCTTGCTGAGATCGAGAACATGGTCAAGTCTATGCATTGGAATATCCATTTGAGTTACATCAAAAAGAAGGGTTGTTGTGTGTCGAAAAGACATTATGGCGACCATCGGAGGTTGAAACTTTAGCTTACACCTACTAATAGAGATGCCGACATAATTATCTCATGCTTAATTCCCGATGTGGTTTGTGTGTAATCTGCAGAAGTCAAAGCGAATAACCCACTGTTACGAACAGTGTTACCGAACATGAGTATTTTATGATATTATCGGTTACTTCATCAGTTCATCACTGATTTACATTCATTGAGGTAATTAGTAATGTTGTTTTGACTTTTATTTGGACGAACATTATGTTTCAATAAAGGCCTATGATTTTTATTTGTTGGGGCTGTTTGTTTAAGCTTATATTTAGGCTTACAAGCTTATTTGATTTTACTTGTCTTTCATAAGGCTCGACTTATTTTGTGCCATACGGGCTTATATAGCAGCTTATTTTCCAGCTTAAGAGCTTATTTTTTATTAACTATAGGTGATGAATATAGATTGTTTTTCTACATTTAGCGTTTTTCCACCCATAATAAGTTAATAGATCATAACATGTGAAATCAAACCGTATCTTGTCAATGCAGCATGGCCAAAATAATGTCTCGTTTGCTATGCTAACCTTTTATTCAGTTTTATGCTTGCACATCTGAGGCAAACGGCTTTACACAACTTTCTTAGGTACTTGATAATGGCGGGAAAAGGATAGGATTTAAATATAACCAAAGCACACTAAAAGGTTTATTGCATTTGATCTGTTATATCCATATACTTTTAGTGATTGCTTGAAGTCGATGTGATTTAGTAACCGTAACTCATTAAATCCATTTTTGTTATAGGCTTTAAAGTTTTGCCACATAATGATATGTCTTGAATGATGTGTCTTGAATCTTGATGCATAAAAACGAATCAACATGAAACCAAGATAAAAAATCTAGCATAAACTTGGAACATAAGGAAACAACGTGTATAGTAGTTTCCATTCACATGTAGTTGTTGAAATATATCGCATAGTTTGCAATTAAATTATAATCTTTTCATTTTCTATTTCAAGCATCACACGAAATACCTACCACAATACCGTCTATTTAATTATTTGTCGTTTGGAGTTTTCACCGCGCGTAATGACATTTTGCACAGAGTTTGATTTTATCACGGTATAGAGTATCGTTAATTATCTGTCGCCATGCAATTCCGGCGCTATGCGCGGGTAATCGTCTAGTAGTAATAAAGATATACATCCCAAGAGTAGTGCTGATAGCACTTTTAACGGAAATGCAGATGTTTTCTGTAAATAATTACGGACAACACTGTGAAAGCATATACATTGAAGGCTGTTTATATCCAGATGACATAAAAACTGGCCGTTTATGTTATCTTTCGGACTCTAATTCAAGGTGACATGTACTTCCTACACCGCAGCCCATTTGTTTCTCTATGATTTTCATGTTGCCTTTATTTGTTTGCTGTTTCTTCTTACAGATTTCTAGGACCGTTGGGGGGGATCTGTTACGAATATCAAAAAAAAATTAAAGCACATGTTAAAGCTCAATTTTTGTCACCATTAGTCACATACACGGTGAACCTTGTCTTCAAATGTGACAATTGGTACAAGCATAAATACATAACCATCAGATACAACTTAGACGGGGAGACAAAAATATCCATAGTCTATGATACGGATAAGAGAGAAGATGGATGGTTCATGGCCGAATTATATCAGTGTACTAGCCAACACGGAATTGTAGATCTTGAAATTATGTTTGACCTATGTTGGCCCAAACTATTAGTCGCAGGCATCGACTTTGAACCCTTTGCAGAAAAAGTAAGTTGATAAATCTGCTTTATTCACTGACGTCATTTTCTTTATTATTGATAGCTCTATTTTGAGTGAAAGACTGAAAGCTAACCACTATGGCGTACTTCCTTTATAGATTTGTGTACGTTTCATGTATAGGTGGAATATGATCAAGTGTTAGTATACCAAGAGATACTTAAGGCTGCGTCGCATTCTCTGGTCTATAGATCTGTTGACGAGCTGAAAGTCCTCTCCAAAGGTGTTCACCTTAACGGGTACAAAACGGTAATTGGCTACATACGTCTATCTGTAAGCTCTGCTAATGTAGATATAAAAAAGAACTACTTTTATATTTTGAAAAACATAACGTATATATTATACACAGCTAATTCCAACTTAATTATTCTCTAATAAATGGACAGTGGTTTTCATTAACTGAGAATGGAGACAACTGTGAAATGATATCCATATCTGATTGTTTAACTCCAAGTGATCCATACAAAGATTACACTATACAATTTGCGTCTCATCACATGTCAAGGTGACTTGCCCATCCCTTCCTTATTGTTTCTAGGTTTTTAAACTAATAATATTGCATTTGTATCATTTTTTACTTCTTCATCAGATTTGCAACAGGCTTGTATCAAACAGACAGAAAGGGATTCAGAACACACGCCAAAACTCAATTTTTGTCTCCATTAATCTCATACACTGTGAACCTGGTCTTTCAGTATGGAGATTTTTATGAGAGGGAACACCGGTATTTGCACCTGAAATACAAATTAGAAGGGGAGACAAAAAGTTCTAATGTGTACCTTGCAAATCCGAGAGAAGATGGATTGGTTATGGCTGAATTGTATCAACTCACTAGCGACGGGAGAACTGTTGATCTTGAAATTATGTTTGACGATCATGAGGACGACATAGAAGTAGAAGGCATCTTGTTTCTACCCATGGAAAAAGTAAGTTGATACAGTATGTTTTTTGTTTTAGTGTTAATGCCGGTTTTAGTGTTTTAAACGTTACGACGAGGCAGTCAGAATATACCGAGTTACAGATGGCAAAGGATCAGACTGTATTGGGTCAGGAACATACATGTCAAAAATCGTTCAGGTCAGGCGGGTTTGGTCGACCCGTTTATATATTGGTTTCCTAATCCAGTAAATTGCCATAATAATTTACATTTAGTTAGAATAAACTGCTAAAAAGAGTTGATTTAGATATATTGGCTGCCCATAAGCTACTACTAGAGTTGATTAAATATATGAACTCATTTTAGCTCCATTTAAAATCGGGGTTGGCGAAATATGTAAGATTAATGTGCAACAAACCTTCAAATTTTATAGGTTGAACATTATCAAGTGTTAGAGGATGATAGTTTGCAGTGGACACTCAAGAAAGACGTCTACTCAAAGCTTTTATGTTGTTTCCATGTCGGTATAGGTCAAGAGGTATATCTAATATGTATTATGTACGGTATTTGTTTAGATCATATGAATACAGTTTCACCGGTTCAAAGTTCAAAAACACCAAATTGCTAAACATTTGGTACTTACATATTACTTTTTTGTATTCGTTGGTTGATAGTGGTTTTCTGCTCATAAAAATGGGAAGAAATGTCAAATGATATCAGCACGAGCTGTAATAAGGAATCCGCTTCCCACTTTTCAGTCTTTACCCGAATCCAGGTTCTATTTCTATCTTTCTGCCATTCTTATTGTAGAAGTATATATCATATTCACCTCCGCAACCTACAAATACGGGCTACCATTTTTTGTATCGACTGATGTCATACAATTGTAAAAATGCGAATAGAGACGCTTTATAAAAGTTTCTAAAATGTTAATAGTTCTCACACACAAGTGAGAGTGTCTAAATTTTGGCATAAAATGCCAAATTTTTACTGTATCTTTTGTTGTCGGAGTGATTTTATTCTTTACCTGCAAGTTGTAAGCAAAATTCTCGTATTTTACATGATTTACTTGTAAAACAAAATAAAATCCTACGACTTGTGAAACATTTGAAATGGAGCCTTCAATGAGGATTATCACAGTATATGCCAGACTTTAATTTGGTGTGCGATGCCGTGGAGAATTTCCATTGACTAATTCTACTCAGATTAGTTATCATCCATGTTTGAACTTTGAAGTTAACATGCGTTTTGACAATTTGTTCAAGTTATCCATTAATAACGCACTTAGAGAACTTTTCGTTTTTTCACAAAAATCTTGCTTACAGGTCCACAAATCATAATTTGTTGGCTTGTACTTGGACCGTTCCACTTCCCAAAATCTTCTGCACAATTACCATTTGTAGTTGCAATTCTGTTATACACACAATGAGCTTCTATGTTTTTGCAGATTTATGGAAGAGCTTGTAATAACTAGTGGCTATGAATTTAAAATTCTGAGCAAAATCAAATCCCATGCAGTATCACCTCAAACATTATATGCAACTTACCTTGTCTACAAATTACAGAAGACCAATCTGTTAATGCAAGTGATGCCTAAAAACATTATTAGTTTTAACTAATCTTTCTTTGTTTTGATCACAACAAACCATACAACACATTTAGTGTAAAACACAAAATGAATTATTTAACTAACACTATCATCAAGGTAATAATCATATCACTAATCTTTCTTAATCATAATTAGTGATCATCAAAATGATTATCCTTAAAACTCACTTTTGTTAATATGACAAAAGACTTTTTAATAAACTTTCTTTTTTAGAAAATGTTTTATTAAAATGGAAAATGAAAATTTGAAAATAGCATATTCCAAATGCTGTTAGAATATCCTTTGAAGGTTTCAAATACCTCAGATATTCTCACCCCACTAAAAGACAAAAAACGGAGCGGAGTCTAGTGGCGGTACCTTAAGTACCTACGCGGTTCCTTAGCGATAAGGTACCGCGGGGTGAGATAAGGTACCGCGCACAGCTAGCCGTTATAGATCCGTTATACTTTGTCTCCTTTAAATAGTGGGTCAAATCTCATTTTCCAGCAAGCCTCTTGGACGTTTTTCTCAGCCCTCTTTCTATTTTCTATAGCATAATCATTAGTAAATGATCACTTAAATTGTTAAGGATGTTTACATATGATTATCCTCTTTATCCCCTCCTTTACCTTGTCCAATGAGAAGATCACTCACTCACTAGTGTTGTGATAAAAATGAATCTATGAGCTAGTCATATTCATCATGATACCCTTTTTATTATAGGTCAATCCAAGAAATATGTATTTATGAATACTTGGACTAGTTGTGTTCATCCAAGTTATTTGTGGATACTTGGATTTGTTATGTACATCCATTGCATATGTGTTTGCTTGGATTTGTGTTGTGTAAATCCAAACTACATGTGTGTACTTGGATAAGTCTAGTTGAGTTGTAATAGATTTGATTAGGAGTTCTCACTAAACTATAAAATGATGTGGTTGTGTCTTGTGAGTTCTCATTAAACTATAAAGTGACTAGTAGTTGTGTTGTGTGAAGTTCTCACTTAGCTTCAAAGTGAAGAGTCGTGAAGATTGGTTCTAGCTTTCGATTAGAACTCGACATCTAGCCTTGTGTCGTAAAATGGTGAAGTAGGCAACGTCGTGAAGATTGGTTCTACCTTAAGATTAGAACTCGACATCTAGCCTTGTGTCGTTAAATTGTGAAGTAGGCAACGTTGTGTAGATTGGTCCTAGCTAAAGATTAGGTCTCGACATTTAGCTTAGTATCGGAAAATAATGTAAGCAACGATGTAAGGTTTTCTCAGTCGAGAAGGGAGCTTGTGGATATAGTGGAAATCTCGAGTAGGTGTACTCGAGGAGTGGAGTAGAAACGAGGATAGAGCCTCGTTGTCGGACCACTATAAATCTTGGTGTCTTCCCACTAGGTTGTCTCCTTCCTTACTCTTTACTTATTTTACTATCATTACACTTACCTATTATCTTTGCTAGTGCATTTGAATTGAACCTAATCATTATGCAACTTAGCCTCAAGTAAAAGATAGTTTTGATGCAAACTAAATTGAAAGTAATTTTAATTTGGTCACCAATCGAAGAGAAACTATTCAACCCCCCCTTCTAGTTTCTACAATTGGTATCAGAGCGATGGTCACTCAAGATCTTTAAAGTATATTGTACTTTGAAACTTGGATCGATCCATTGTCTCCTCAAATTAGAAGGTCTAGTTGTACTAAAGTTTCTCTTTGGTCAAAACTATGTTTTCTTTGAAAATAGGTCTTTTAATTGATAATATTGCATCCCACTTAAGATTAGTAGCCTTTATGCATTTTAGATATACTCTTGAAATGTATCTACTAGTTTGCATCTTGCTTTGTGTAGGTACTCATGAAGGTCAATCATTTAATTAGTTGTGGATTGTGTGGAAACCTTGGTTTCCGGATCTTTGAAGCAACTAGGAATGCATCATGTTCATATGATTATACAATCAAAGCGGAATTAGAACACGACACATTAACAAGGTGTTTAGGCACGAATAACATGAATTAAAACAAAAGGGATGTTCATTATATTAATAACAAACATCCACTAGACGTGTATACATTGAATCCCACGTCTAGTCGACACACGCTTTTAGGTTTACATTGTGAATGAAAGTTATATATAAAACCTAAGACCCTTGTTCCTTTTATAGTGGAAGGAACAGAATCTACAAGAGATCAAATCAAATAAACAACTAAATATTCTATTTCTATAGATATATACTAAATATATTATTTAGAATATATCCAATATATTCCGTAAATAGAATTCTCCATCAAATCTTCAACATCCATCAGCGTTTGACTTTGTTGACTGCGTTTGACTTCTGTCAATGCTTAAGTTACTCTTGTCAACGTCTGATTTACTCTTGACAACGCTTGAACAAATGTTTTCATGTTTTCTTTGATTTTGAGTTTCTGCCACATCAACTTTTTGACCCAACAATCTTCCCCTAGTTGATAGTGGCAAAACTCTATGTGTATCTCTTGTAAGTTGTACATGATCTTCAAATTGCTTCCCCTCAAGTTTAGCATGTATGTCTTCCCCTTTTTGTCACATCAACAGGGAAGTAAACAATGTATGCAATCTTTGAAGATTCTCCAAATGTAGGCTCTGTGTAATGATCTTGAAGAACAATTAATATAATATTTTTGATGTAGAAGTAGAATAACCCAACCTTGTGTTCCATGTCTTGTACTATCCACGTGATGAAGAACTTATACCTGGCAAATTATAAGTAGACCTCGATCCCTTGTCAATATTCTCATCCTTTGTGAGACACTGAGCACGGTAATGTAACTCCTTCAAGTGTTATGACAAGCCTTCATCACCAACCATGTAAAGCACGAACAAGTTACCTTTAAAGTCACAAGTGCTTGACTTTAAGATATGATAGAACACAAACTCGCGAAAATCTTCTTCAATCATCAAACTTACCATAAGAATTCTTCCCCTTAAGCCAACACTTCTTCATGATGAATTTAATGGAATAACATCTTCATACCATATGTAAAAGCTCCTGATGGATAACTCTTTCACAAGGCTATCCCGATTACATAGTTTAAATATCCATCAAATTCCCATAAAAAGTTGCTAACTCACTTTAAGATCATTAATTCCTTTCAAAAATATCCGAGCCATAAATATCAACATGATATTCTATATTAAAACGGAGATTCCATGTACCTTCGTGTGTATAATCCTCCTTTTTGTGTGCTAAAAACGTCCAATTTTCTCAAACAGCAGCCTTCATTGTGTTGTCCAATATCCTCTTCTGTCCAATATCTTTGGCAGATGTATTGTCCAATATCGGACAATACCTATCAGCGTTGAAGTTTATATATCGGACGACACTGTCAACTCTATCAGTGTTGACTTATTTAGTCAGCGTCAAATTTTCACTCGTCGGCGTCTATTTCATTTTTGTCAGCGTCTCGTCTCTTAGGCCAACAAATCACATCCAAATTTAAACCGTGATCTCTGGATATGTGATTACCAAGTTTATATCCCTAAGTTTATATCCCAAACTTGATAGATCACACTCCTGTTCTCCATGTCCTAATAATCATCACGTCATCCCTTCAATTTTTGGACAATCGTACCAAATAAATTCATCAAAAACTCACGTCTTTGAATGGGCTTTGATCATGTGACCGCAGGTCCACCATAACCATATGAATATAGAAACCAATCGTGTGAATACAACTTTGCTCCACCAATAGGAAGGCTAGAATCGTGTGAACATAGACTGAAGCCTTTCTTGATTGTGTGACTTTTCTAATAGCATCTCCACTGTACCAATACCCTCTAATCGTGTGAACACAGGTTCATCAATAAGGATTGACCAATAGAAATCTTCTAACCGTGTGAACACATTGTAGTATGTCACGCGAATAAACTCAATTTGCTCTTTTAGGATACAAATATTCCTTCTTCTTTGTCAAAGGTCACGGGACCACAAAACTGCTCACGTGATCACACATGTTTCTTTATCTAACCAAGATGTTGTCTTTTGGGGACCAATATTGTTTCTGTCTTTTCTGCCTGGGACCCCACGAAACAAACAATTGGTTCATACAAATCGTACCAATTCCTCACTTCGACAATCAAACAAGAAGTAACATAGCCATGCTATGTATAACGAATAGCAGATCTGATTCAATAGTAGCAAATCAAATGTCCAACAACATGTCATTAAATTCTTTATAGTCACAGATCTAGGGTTTGTATAAACCCTAATATCCAACACGACTTCAACCATGCTGCCCATTACTCAATCTGTTGCAATCATGTTGCTAGGGTTCATCACCAGTTCATGAAGAACTGATTCCCCAAAGCTAACAACATGTCTTCTTTTATGTATAGAATCGATCTAGGGTTTGTTGAAACCCTAAACCATGATTTCATGTAAATCTGACAATCTGAAAATCACACATCAGCCAACTTTGACGCCTAATAACTTTTGCCTGGGGATAAAACTCGACAATCCCTCCGGTGGATGTTTAGATATGTGTATGTAGAACACACATATAAAATTTCGTGACGATCCAACGGTTCAATCAAAAGTTATGACCTTCTGAATACTGCTGCGCACACAAAAACGTCCAGAAAAACTCTATACGAATTTTTCTTCTTCTTCACGATACACGAACACCTTGTTGGTCCTAGCATCACGAGCCACGAGGCTCTGATACCAATTGTGGAAACCTTGGTTTCCGGATCTTTGAAGCAACTAGGAATGCATCATGTTCATATGATTATACAATCAAAGCGGAATTAGAACACGACACATTAACAAGGTGTTTAGGCACGAATAACATGAATTAAAACAAAAGGGATGTTCATTATATTAATAACAAACATCCACTAGACGTGTATACATTGAATCCCACGTCTAGTCGACACACGCTTTTAGGTTTACATTGTGAATGAAAGTTATATATAAAACCTAAGACCCTTGTTCCTTTTATAGTGGAAGGAACAGAATCTACAAGAGATCAAATCAAATAAACAACTAAATATTCTATTTCTATAGATATATACTAAATATATTATTTAGAATATATCCAATATATTCCGTAAATAGAATTCTCCATCAAATCTTCAACATCCATCAGCGTTTGACTTCTGTCAACGCTTAAGTTACTCTTGTCAACGTCTGATTTACTCTTGACAACGCTTGAACAAATGTCTTCATGTTTTCTTTGATTTTGAGTTTCTGCCACATCAACTTTTTGACCCAACAGATTGAGTTGCTTGCACTTGTAGAAGACTCGTCTTCATTGATCTTCAACATCTTTGAATGATGATACCAAGATGATTGGGAATGATACTAGTCCTTGAAGACTTAGTACTCATCATAGTCATTGATTGGGCATAGCATTGATTCCTTCATGGATTGCTCTTTGTGGCCAAGGTACGCTTTCGTTCTTCCACACGCTCTTTTGATCATTATTTTGATCATTACATGACTATGTGCTTGCTCTTGGCATCCTTGCCTTGACATTTATTTGTGGTTTGTGTTTCTTTTCTTTTATCCTCTCAAACCTTCATTGCTTGGATACTTGACTCACTATGGTGATGTAGAGTGAGTTAGTAGAAGCTTAAAGTATCAAGCATGATTTCCATGGTTTGCACCCATACGGTTAAGGCCCTTTGTGGGAGAGAAAGTGAATTAATACCTTGCTCATATTTTGGTTTAGACTAAGACTATTATTGAAAGTGATCTTAGTCTATACTTGAATAATTTCTTTGTGCTTATTCATTACCAAAGCCGTTTAACGTTTCGCCGGAAAGGCACGTCTTAAACCACTATATATGACACAAGCTCTTCGTTACCACTATTTGAAGATTGTAATTAATCCCTTGAGCATTGGTCCTAGTCATGATTCACTTCCCTTGACTTCTCTCCACTTAGTCGTTTTGCTACGAGTAGTCGTTTGTCCGTTTCGGTTCTTTTCGATCTTGATTTAACTCGTAATCCTTCGTTAAGGCATATTGCTTAGTGTTATGATGATCCAATGATATTCTAAAAGGCTCATGATATAATTTTAAGTATTTTAGAAAAACTTGGTTTTTAAAATTTGGCGTTTTTCAAAGATAAAAACCTGCCTCTGTAGGCGGTTCTTTATCTCTGCGGCTCAAACCCGTGGTTCCTTATCGATAAGGTACCGCGGGCAGTAAGTTTTGTCAGAGCGCCAGTTTGATTATTTTATTCTTTTTCAAACCAAACCCTCTCTCTCCCAAAAACACACAGCCGACGGTTTACCCTTTTTCCACCATTGTTGAAGCTTCCAAAACCTTCAATCACTCAAATTAATTGATTCCAAGTTGTGGGTTTCACTCATCCTTCATCTAACATCAATTAATTGTAAGTATTTTCTTTCAATTTCATCTATTTTGTTCTAGGGTTCATCCTTTCATAATTGAGGATTTTTAAAATTGAAATTGAATTAAAACCTTAATAGGAATGTGGGTTGACATGGTTATTTTACTATGATTCCTTAGGTTCATATTCATTAAGATTTCACTAAAACCCACATGTAGAACAAATCCGAAATTAGGCTAAATGATTTTGGTTAAAGGATGGATTTGAGATGAACCCATGAACAAGTAGGTAATGACATTGTTAATGCTTACCTAAAAACCTTGTTTTGAAAAGCCAATGTTCCAGTCCATTGTTGATCTAACATAGATCATGTGTTCTTGGTTAATGATGGAATAGACACATTGTGAACATGAGAATGATATGGATTCAATCCTATGTTTGTCAAGAAATTGATATAACACATTCTTATATTTTTTATCTTTGATTTTTATTCTTCATATGAGTGATTGGAGAAATATTTTCTTGTGTTTATTTAGGTACTAATCATGCCTTCACAATATCAAAAAGATCATCAATACACTAGACAATACATGCCAAACCTCTCCCAAACCTATGCTTCCCCTCAACTTCAAAACTCTTTTCCATCCCTTTCCTCTCGAAATTTCCATGAGGGTAGGGTTGTAGATACAAGAATAACGGGGTAAAGATATATCAACTCTATGTTTGAGCATATTGGATTTGATTGATTGCCCTAGACGAAGAAATTTATCCCTTGTTTCTTCTTGAATTCTTTAGCACTTACTCCATGCTCGAAATCAATGGCCAAATCTTTATTCGCTTCATGTTGAATGATCAAATCATTCAATATTCCCTCGATGATTTTGG
Source organism: Glebionis coronaria (assembly GCA_025667525.1). Lineage (NCBI taxonomy): Eukaryota > Viridiplantae > Streptophyta > Magnoliopsida > Asterales > Asteraceae > Glebionis > Glebionis coronaria. The sequence continues at coordinate 241,408,215 of CM046877.1, forward strand.
TGATATTCTTGGTGTGCCATATAGAGGCACTTGTCATTTTACGGACAAATGGAGACTTGATGCTCTCATGGAGTCCAACGATAAACCTTTAGATGACATCACCGAAGTTGATCTAAATTTCATCCTTGATATCATCTCGAAGGAGCGTGATGGAAACGTTGTGAGAAGCCTTCATACTAATGTGCGAAATGTGAATCACTATGAAGTGCTCTCAAGCGACCTTAAGGACTTCATGGTCCAATGGGATAACATCCTTAGGGAGAATGTGTTTTGTCTTGGTGGAAACCGATATCATATCCCGGCGTGTATGGTGTATATGTTGTTTTGCATCTTTACATCAACCGAGTACAACTTAGCATTCTACATCGCTCGACGTATAAATTATGCTCTTTCCAAAACCAAAACAAACCTCCCTTATGCTATGCTTCTTACTCGCCTCTTTAGAAGGGTTGGTCAAGATTTTCCTCAACTCGATCTTTCTCGCTTTCACCCGGTTCAACGGGTTATGATGCCTATTCAAGAGGCGTATGAACGAAAGCCAAGAAGTGACCGTGGTTCGAGAAAATCCGACCATCAAGAGCCGGATGATGAGGACACCGATATGCCACCAAGTGATGGTGATGTCATCGGTCCTAGTTCTCATTTTGACTCTTCGAGTAACTCCCATCCATCCTCAAATCAATTGGAGGATGATTTTGAAGACTTAGCTCCTCCTCCTCACCCTTCTAGTGATGTTCCGTAAGATCTCAATATGGAGCATCTTTATCGTGAAAATCTTAGAACTCGGGGAGAATTACATGAACACCGAGTAGAGACAAGAAAATGATTCAAGTATTTGGGAAAGATGATCAAAGGTTTAGGAAAGAAAAGGAGGTGGAGACTTTGAAGTTGTGTCACAGTTTGGATTTGATGGATAAACATTTGGTTATTAACACCTTGGTTTAGTTGTTTATTAACTTTTATTGCATGTTTGGATTATTATTTATTTTGATCCTTAATGTTATTTATGCCATCATGTTTGTGATTTACATAGATTTGTGCATGCCTTATGATAGTTAGCTTATTAGATTATGATCTGTAGTTAACTTTGGCTTGTGAATCTTTCAATAAAAATCTTGGTTTATCAAAAACTAGGATGGGAAATTTTTGAAAACCCTCTGGTCGCGGTTCCATATCGACCCGCGGTTCCTTATCAATAAGGTACCGCCGGTCCTAGATAAAGAACCGCTGGTCACTGTGCACGACAGAATCTTTGCTTTACACTGTTTTCTTAAATCTGTGTAAACCTTGCATGATTTTCAGTAATAAAACTGCACATTTCCTAAACTAGCTTACCTAAATTCATTATTCACCTAAAATGATTTTAACCCATTACTAGTTTGGATCATCCCCTCACCCATTTTAACCCACCTTGTTTGCCATGTTCTTCACACATCAAACATACTTCCCTAAACCTTAAACCACCCTAAACAACCATGGTGTGTACCAAAACCTCAAACACTTCCAAGACCTCCACCCCAAGAAAAACACTCAAAATAAGGATTAAGGTAGCCAAGCATAACTCCTCATCTTTCCTCACACCTAAGAATGAGATGGTTCCTATCCTCATTTCTTCATCACCTTCCCCACCTCTTGCACCATGCAAGACATCATCCACCCATGGTACTAACCACTCCATTGGTTCTACCTCCTCTTCATTCAACTCAAGAATGAATGAGCTCTCTTCACCCTTCACTCCAAGTGCACCCTTGGATGTGACCACACAACCCCAACCAATCCAAAGCATTCCTTTTGTGAATGACTTTGATGACACTTTGGTGAATTCACCATTTACCCCTCTCAACTCACCCATTTCACCAACCTTGGAGAATTTACCTCCACACTCACCTATTTCCCCTTTAGGGAACATGCCTCCACTTTCACCCACATCACCCTTGGAGAACATGCCTCCTCCACCTCCACCCAACTCAAACATTCCAATTTTGGGTGTTCCACTTTCCCTCCTTTTGGGTGATCCATACTATGGGTTTCAACAAACTCATGGTCCTAGTTGTCCATGTTGTCTTTACAACCACTACATCATCCATAACCTTAGGATGGATATGTATGGACTACATAGGAGGTTTCAAGAGTTCTTGCTTGCCTTGTTCTCCATGCCTCCTCCTAGGAGATGAATGATGGAGTTTTCTTAATAAGAGTTTTCAACTAAACCAAGCCATAGAAGACTTCTTATCTAGATATAATGTTAAGTTAGCTATGTATTAGTTAGTTTTATTTGTCATTGTACTTGCTTCTTTCATGAATGTTTCTTGTTGTTGATCTATGGATTTAGTCTTGTGTGTTTCTATCCTTTTGTGCACACTAATCAACTTTAATTTGAAATTAAAATTGAACCTAAATCTATCACAACCTCTAAACTTGACTAAAATTGGTTCAAAATGATATCTAAATTATTTTGTCACCCTTTGTCAAGACATTCTTTGTGAATGTGTTGCTTTATGCAACCCTAGCATAATTTGGTGATAATAGAGGTAAAATTCCAAGATTTGCAACTTTTTGAAAAAGTCTTAGTTATTCTCAAAAACCTGTAAAAACTTGGTTTCAAGACTTCTGGACGCGGATCCTTAAAGCCCCGCGGTTCCATAGCGATATGGAACCGCCGGTCCCTATAAGGTACCGCGGACAGTAAGTGGCTTTTGACGAATTTTTGGTCAAAACTTTTAAAACCCTATACCCTGTCAAGATTCCTTGTTTACTCAAATTGACTAAACATTCCTTGACACTACACATTTTGTATTCAAACTCTTACCTTGATGACATTTTACTTATACCCCAACCTTGAGATTTCATTCTCACACCTTCCCAACCTTGAGATTTCATTCTCACACCTTCCCAACCTTGAGAATTCATTCTCACATAACCTTGAGATTTCATTCTCACACTCTCACAATGCCTAACTCCTACATTCCTAACCTTGACATTTCTTTGTCACAACCCCACTCACCCAAAGCTTCCTCATCCAAGCTTTCAAAGAAACCGAAAATCCTGGTTCGACCTATTTGGGTTAAGAAGAATGAACCATCTTCGTCCAAACCACCCAAAAACCATACCTTCTCTCCAATCAAGTATTGGAATGAGACTTATACCATAAACCCCATCACCTGAGCAAAAGAAAATGTTCCCCCACCACCACAATCCTTCAAAACCCCTCAACTCAATGACCTTTCAACCTTCCCAAATCTCACAAGGCATTGTGAAAACATTTCCAAACCTATAACCCCACCACCACCAAACCCTAAGTTTGATGCCATACCCCTATCAAACGATTTTGTATTGCATCATGGATCCTCGTGTGATTGTTGCCGATTTCAACAAATTGAACTTGCTCATGTGTATGAGAAGTTAAATTTTCTTGAATTCCTCCTCACTCGACCTCCTTTTTCAAGTTTTCGTTCCGGTGGAGAAAACTTCGAATGATGCATCGTCGTCTTTTTAGTCTTTTATTTTTTTTAAGCAATCTTGGAAAATATCACTATTATACTAGCTTATGCTTAGTGGTTTATTTTCCATATTTATTGCTTTTAGATACTCATATTGTGTGTATGACTATCTTCTTTGTTGTGTCTTTTTCTTTTATGTAACCTTTGTGTTGTTTGTGTGCTATTTCATTAGTTCTATTTTGAGTTGATCATGGTTAATTTTTACAATTTCTTATGGGTGATTCCATCAATTCTAAGCTTTAACCCATTGACAAGCTTATCATCTTCATTGGATTGAAGTTTGATTTTGTCAATTACCTCTTTGGACATACTTAGCAAAATACTTGCTTCTAATTTGAGATTTCTTCTCTCTCTCCCTCTCAAGTTACTTAGTAGGTAGTGATCATATATACATTGGTGTTTCTTTCCTTTCTACTAACCTTTGTGTAGCATGTCACCTTAGCTCACAAACTTGGTGCCCCAAGCAAGGGGGAGCTACTAGCAAAGTTCGATGTTCTTCAAAGACTTGTGCTAACCTTTTTGCTACGACAAAGGGGGAGAAATGATAGTGATAAACTAGTTAATAATTCCATATTTTGTGTTTCTACGTAAATGAGTTTATAGTTTGTCGTAATAAAAAAGGGGGAGATTGTTAATGCAAGTGATGCCTAAAAACATTATTAGTGTTAACTAATCTTTCTTAGTTTTGATCACAACAAACCATACAACACATTTAGTGTAAAACACAAAATTAATTATTTAACTAACACTATCATCAAGGTAATAATCATATCACTAATCTTTCTTAATCATAATTAGTGATCATCAAAATGATTATCCTTAAAACTCACTTTTGTTAATATGACAAAATACTTTTTAATAAACTTTCTTTTTTAGAAAATGTTTTATTAAAATGGAAAATGAAAATTTGAAAATAGCATATTCCAAATGCTGTTAGAATATCCTTTGAAGGTTTCAAATACCTCAGATATTCCCACCCCACTAAAAGACAAAAAACGGAGCGGAGTCTAGTGGTGGTACCTTAAGTACCTACGCGGTTCCTTAGCGATAAGGTACCGCGGGGTGAGATAAGGTACCGCGCACAGCTAGCCGTTATAGATCCGTTATACTTTGTTTCCTTTAAATAGTGGGTCAAATCTCATTTTCCAGCAAGCCTCTTGGACGTTTTTCTCAGCCCTCTTTCTATTTTCTATAGCATAATCATTAGTAAATGATCACTTAAATTGTTAAGGATGTTTACATATGATTATCCTCTTGATACCCTCCTTTACCTTGTCCAATGAGAAGATCACTCACTCACTAGTGTTGTGATAAAGATGAATCTATGAGCTAGTCATATTCATCATGATACCCTTTTTGTTATAGGTCAATCCAATGTATTTATGAATACTTGGACTAGTTGTGTTCATCCAAGTTATTTGTGGATACTTGGATTTGTTGTGTACATCCATTGCATATGTGTTTGCTTGGATTTGTGTTGTGTAAATCGAAACTACATGTGTGTACTTGGATAAGTCTAGTTGAGTTGTAATAGATTTGATTAGGAGTTCTCACTAAACTATAAAGTGATGTGGTTGTGTCTTGTGAGTTCTCACTAAACTATAAAGTGACTAGTAGTTGTGTTGTGTGTAGTTCTCACTTAGCTTCAAAGTGAAGAGTCGTGAAGATTGGTTCTAGCTTTCGATTAGAACTCGACATCTAGCCTTGTGTCGTAAAATGGTGAAGTAGGCAACGTCGTGAAGATTGGTTCTACCTTAAGATTAGAACTCGACATCTAGCCTTGTGTCGTTAAATTGTGAAGTAGGCAACGTTGTGTAGATTGGTCCTAGCTAAAGATTAGGTCTCGACATTTAGCTTAGTGTCAGAAAATAATGTAAGCAACGATGTAAGGTTTTCTCCGCCGAGAAGGGAGCTTGTGGATATAGTGGAAATCTCGAGTAGGTGTACTCGAGGAGTGGAGTAGAAATGAGGATAGAGCCTCGTTGTCGAACCACTATAAATCTTAGTGTCTTCCCACTAGGTTGTCTCCTTCCTTACTCTTTACTTATTTTACTATCATTACACTTACCTATTATCTTTGCTAGTGCATTTGAATTGAACCTAATCATTATGCAACTTAGCCTCAAGTAAAAGATAGTTTTGATACAAACCAAATTGAAAGTAATTTTAATTTGGTCACCAATCGAAGAGAAACTATTCAACCCACCCTTCTAGTTTCTACACAATCACCATTTGAGGCTTCTCTGTATGTGCGCAATATAGATAACCCCTATCCCGATTTTTGGTATGTCTATCTAGTAAGCCCTCCACCTACACCGTTTATCAAGCTTAATATTGTTCATGACACCCACAGCCCATCATCATATAAAGCTAAACTGGTCGCTTTTCCACGACAACGGAGCGATGGTTGGATGGAAGTACAAGTATGGGAATTTCAGACCCTAACTACAGTCGAGACGATTTATATGTGTCTTCATTTAGAGCAACCACGACGTGATAATCTTTCTGGAATGATTATAAAAGGCATTAAGCTTTTACCTATATAAACCACCTTTAACAATACTACGCGAGTATTTAGTTTTGAAATTTTGGTTTAGGGTTACTTGTATATGGATGTAAAGTACTAATGGAAGGTAAGACTTCTGAAAGCTGGAAGTGACAAAAAAAACTCACCTTTCATTGTCATTTTAGTTTTCTCACTCTTCTGATGAACTCACCGATTACTCACGTTTCAATTGAATCAAGAAAACAAAACTCACGTACACCTCACATTCACTTTATATAAAATATATCACACTAAATACCCTCACAAACTCTTAACCTTATTAAAAATCATTAAAAGATTGCACGGAGTCCGAGTGGTGAAGAACTTACCGTTCGTTGGTTTTTATGTAGAAACTCACGCGTGAGTTATAGAGGAGAAAGTGGTAAATGAAAGGTGGCTTTTTGCCACATAGGAGTCATGAATGGGTTAGAAACCCTCCACCTCCTGCCTAAGGTAAGAAAGCTTGAAAATTCGATAAACATTCTTGCCTAATACGGAAAGAATTAAGTAAATAACAATTACTCCATCCGTCCCATTTTATTTGTCCCTACAAAAAAATTGATATTAAGATAGATTCGATGAACTTGGACATTTATTTATTATAATGAAAAATTTACCCTATTAAATGCAATTAATATAAAAATTAGTTTTCTAAAATAAATGAGATTGGTAAAATTATAAATTTAATATATATGAACATGTATTAATTAAGAAAGTGGAAAAGATTTTTGAGACAAACCAAAATAGTAACGAGGCCAATTAAAATGAGACGGAGGTCCTCTCTCCTATTTTAATTGTCTTTCAAGAAAAAATTTGTGATTTAAGATAGATTCGATGAACGTAGACATTTTGGGCTTAGAAAGACAAACTTACCCTTTAACTACATTATTAGTTTCCTTATAAAAAATTAATAACATGGGTAAAACTGGAAAATTAATTAACTTAGACTTTGATGTAAACTAAAAAAAAAGTAACAAATATAAGTAATTGGATCTGTTGATTAAAAAAGAATGCCAGAAATAATTCTGCTAATAATCGTTGATTCTGAAGAATTCCCGAAAATTAGGGTAAAACACGGCAACACAATGGCCAGTGGTTTAACTTTTATTAAACTAATAACTGTCTTTCTAGGGTTACAGCAGATTCATTAAATAATGACTGCAAACAAAGAAAAATCCTAAAAAACCAACGGGCTAGACCGTAGCCCAAAGACAAAGTCCAACTGAAAGGGAAAAAAACATACATATGTACAAAACTGATAGTAAAAAGGCTTTTCGGGCCCTGAAAAATCCGCAACCAGCTAAAAGATGGTTACAACATCGTCCGCCTCCTTTTTACGCACGTTTTGACAGGTCACGGGCTGAAAACGGACTTAGGATGCAAAAGTTATGCCCGTTTTACTAAACCCCTCTTCGTCACGCGATCTCGGGCCTCTAGAAACAAGTCAGCCCGTTCTTTAACACTTGGGCATCCATCATTACCCCTGGATAGGAAAAATCGTCCTCGAATTCCCACCTGTATCATCATCTGAAGAATCACCATGGTAAGGCAACAACTGCTTCACATTAATAAAATCAGAACAACGAATATGGCTTGGCAACTTCAAACGATAAGCATTTGAGTTCATCTTATCCACAATTTCCACTGGACCAATCTTCTTAGCAGACAACTTATTATATTCACCAACTGGAAAACGATCCTTAGTCAAAACAGCCCACACAAAGTCTCCTACTTCAAAGTCAACATGTCTCATCTTTTGATCTGCATCTTGCTTGTACTTCGAATTAGCTCGAACCAAGTTGTCATGAACAAATTTATGAACATCATGCAATCCTGCACTTTCTTCGGAACAGACCTAGAAACCTGAGGAGTCATAAGATCAAGAGGACCACGTGGTTGAGCAGAATAAACCACCTGAAATGGAATAAACCCAGTGCTCCGATTAACAGCATGATTATGAGCAAACTCAGCTCGATACAACTTTTGATCCCATGCCTTCACATGACCACCCACCAAACACCTTAACAGGTTACCAAGGGACATGTTAACAAGTTTAGTTTGCCCATCAGTTTGAGGATGATAAGCACTACTAAAATTGAGTTGAGTATTCACCATCTTCCACAAACTACGTAAAAAATGACTCAAAAACCTGGTGTCCCGATTAGAAACAATGGAGGAAGGTAAACCATGTAAACGGTACACATCCCTAAAGAAAAGTTGGGCTACATCAACTGCATCTGTTCTCTTCTTACAATGAATAAAATGAACCATCTTAGAAAAACGATCAACAACAACAAATATTGAATCATTACCCCTTTGAGTACGAGGTAGCCCCAACACAAAATCCATGCTAATATCAACCCAAGGCTGCAAAGGAACTGACAAAGGCATATAAAGTCCTGCATTAGTAGTCGCCCCCTTTGAAACTTGGCAAATACGACACCTCTTGACGTAACGATCCACTTCCTTCCTCATAGTAGGCCAAAAATAAGAAGCTTGAACCAACTGTAAAGTGCGATCACGACCAACATGTCCTTCACCATGCAACTCCTTAATAATTTGCAAGCGAAGACTTGAATTAGGAATACAAAGTTGATTCCGTTTGAACAGGAACCCATCATGCATAACAAAATCTGTTTTCTCTCCGGATTGCAAATCCTGCAAAACAATTGAAAAGTATGGATCCACAGTCACCATGTCACGAATGACATCAAGTCCTGGAACATCAACGTGCATGGTTACAAGTAAACTACTCCTCCTGCTTAAGGCATCAGCAGCACGATTGGAAGCACTAGTTTTGCGTTTCACCACAAAAGTAAATTTCTCAAGAAAAGCCAACCAACGCCCATGCTTATGTGAAACCTTATCTTGAGTACGAATACGCCTTAAGGAATCATGGTCAGTGAACAAAACAAACTCCTTATGAAACAAATAATGGCGCCAATGTTTCACAGCTTGGACCACTACATAAAACTCCAAGTCATAAGTAGAGTACCTCGACTTCGGCCCTGTCAACTTCTCGCTAAAATAAGCAACATGCCGCCCACCTTGACTAAGAACGCCACCAATTGCAACCTTAGAAGCATCAGTATGACGCTAAAAAACTTTAGAAAAGTCATGCAATACCAGGATTGACGCTGTAGTAAGCTTTACCTTGACAACCTGAAAAGCCAGCTCTGCATCCTCCGTCCACACAAATGACTTCCCCTTCATACAGTCTGTCAAAGGGGCCATAATGGAACTGAAATTCGGGATAAACCGCCTATAGAAAGAAGCAAGACCATGGAAACTCTGAACTTCAGTAATGGTAGTTGGAGTTGGCCACTCCTGAACAACTGCTACCTTAGACTCATCCACCTGTATGCCATCACCAGAAACAACATACCCTAAAAACAAAATTTTAAGGGTCATTAACACACACTTCTTCGTGGCTGCATAAAAATTGTCCTTTCGAAGCAAGGTCAAGACCACTCATACAACCGTTCACGGGTCTTGAAAGCGGTCTTCCACTCATCACCAGGTCTAAGACGAATCTGGTAATACCCACTCTTCAAATCCAGCTTCGTGAAAATGGTAGCACCACTAATCTGGTCAAGCAAATCATCAAGGCGTGGAATAGGAAACATGTACCTCACAGTAATCTTGTTGATGGCTTGACTATCAACACCCAAACGCCATGTACCATCCTTCTTTTGGTTTAATAGGGCAGGAACAGCACACGGGCTCATACTCTCACAAACATGACCCTTGGAAACCAGCTCCTCAACCTGCATGCGCAACTCCTCGTGTTCTCCCAGGCTCATCCTATAATGTGGCCTGTTAGGAAACTATGACCCACACTCTAAACCAATATGATGTTGTATGTCACGCAATGGTGGCAAACCATCAGGTAGTTCATCAGGGAAAACAATAGAGATTTCCTCAAGTAAAGGGATCATGGCTTCAGGAACTTCACCGTCTTCAGAAACCTCCTTCCATATTAGTACAAAAACATCACCTCCCACCTCCAGCTCGTCTTCGAACTGCGAAAGAGTTAGTAAAGTACCAGCGGGTTTATTAACTACTTCCTTGGGTTTATTTGGCCCCAAAGTAATCTTCACACCCCCAAACAGGAAACTATAAGTATTAGTTATCCCATGGTGAGTTAAATCACGATCATACTCCCAAGGTCTAACCAACAACAAGTGACAAGCATCCATAGGTATCACATTACACCAAAGATTATCCTTATAAATTGTTACTACAGAAAATGAAACTTGAACACGCTTGGAAACTGTTATCTCCCCACCCCTTTTAAGCCATTGTAACTTATAAGGTTTGGGACGATTTTCAGTTTTCAACCCTAATTTCTGGACTGCTTCTTCAGCTATCAAATTATCACAACTACCTGAATCACATACAAAAGTGCAAACCTTACCCATAATGGTACAAGTTGACTGAAAGATGTTGTGTTTGAGCCAATCATCACCATCAGCTTTAGGTGTTAAGCAGGAGCGCCTTACCACCAAATTCACCCCCACATCTCCAGACACATACTCATCCTCATACTCAAGTTCTGCATCATAAACTGCGTCTCCCACGTAATCATCATAAGCCACATCATCATCTTCCTCAGGTTCAATAAATAATTGTCTCTTCCCAGCCTTCTTACACTCTGAGTGTCGGTGACCAGGTTCACCACAGTTAAAGCACTTAAACCCGCCATTGTCGGTCGCCTTAGGAACTTATCTAGTATTCTCACCAACTGCTTTAGCATGACTTGGGGAAAAACGAGATGCCGCATTACCCGAACCAAAAGCACATGCTATTGTAGGAGAAGACGAACTCCTCACTCGTCGGTTCTGCTTCTCAAAAGTCAGTTCACGCTGATATGCTCCAGAAAGTGTTATCGGATCAAACATGTTAACAAAATCCATGATATGGACTCTTAAACCACCAATGTATCGAGGGACAAGTTGATATTTTCTCTCTTGAATGTCATTCCTTGCAATTAGTTTGTAAAATTCGGTTGTATAATCTTCAACAAACTTGGCCCCCTGTTTCAGATTCTGTAACCGCTGGTACATCATTCGCTGGTAGTTATGAGGAATAAAATTACCCCTCATGACCATCTTCATCTTCTGCCAACTCGTGATCTTTGACTTCCCAACTCTATTCCTCGTCAGTTTCAATTGTTGCCACCACGCGGATGCCCGACCACGTAACTTGGTAGCGATCAACGAAACCCTTTTGTTTTTTTGAATCTTCTTTGAATTCAAATACTTCTTCAACAGCAACAAGCCAATCAATAAACTCATCAGGCTTTAAAGTGTCCCTATTAAACCCAATAATATTAACCCTCATTCCAGTCTCCCAACGCCTATCATTATTCTCATTGCGATCTCTCATCCGTCGCCCTACTGATTGTTCATCATCAGCCGAACCATCACCAAACGGGTTTTCTTCTAGATCTGCATCTTCGTACTCATGACAGCGATTACGGGGCCTCCTATTGCTCATCAAATTATTCATCTGGTCGGTCAATTGATCAACAATTTGATCGAATCGCTCCTCCATTCTGTCCATCATACGCTGCTCAAATTCTTGTTCATTCACATCGTGAATAGGCCTAGTTCTCCTTGGAGGCATCTTGATCAGTAACTTTGGCTCTTGATACCAACTGATGTAGACTAAAAAAACAAAGTAACAAATATAAGTAATTGGATCTGTTGATTCAAAAAGAATGCCAGAAACAATTATGCTAATAATCGTTGATTTTGAAGAATGCCCGAAAATTAGGGTAAAATACGGCAGCACCACGGTCAGTGGTTTAACTTTTATTAAACTGATAACTGTCTTGCTAGGGTTACAGCAGATTCATTAAATAATGACTGCAAACAAAGAAAAACCATAAAAAACCAATGGGATGGACCCTAGCCCAAAGACAAAGTCCAACTGAAAGTGAAAAAAACATAAATATGTAAAAAGCTGATAGTAAAAAGGCTTTTCGGGCCTTGAAAAATCTGCAACCAGCTAAAAGATGGTTACAACATCGTCCGCCTCCTTTTTACGCATGTTTTGATAGGTCACGGGGTGAAAACGGACTTAGGATGCAAAAGTTATGCTCGTTTTACTAAACCCCTCTTCGTCACGCGATAACGGGCCTCTAGAAACAAGCCAGCGCGTTCTTCAACACTTGGGCCTCCATCAAACTTCTTATTTAAGAAACTGGAAAATATTTTTAGAAAAATTAAAATAATAATGAAGACAATAAAAATGGGATGAAGGGAGTATTAATTTGTGTAATTAATAATACAAATGATTTTAATCGAAAACATTTATAATAGAATTAAATAAATAATCATTATTAATTTTCAGTTACTTGTACTCCCTCCGTCCCATAAATAGTCCACCGACCAAAAAACGCAGTTTAATAAAAACATTATTTTTCAGTTTTCTCTCTCTTACTTTTTACGCAATGACAATTTTACCCTTAATCATTTAATTTACAACTTCTTTATTATTTGTAATAATATCCTTAAGTGAGAGTGATATGGTAAACTTATTCTACATTTCTTATTTATTTTTGGACTGAACTATTAATTTGAGACGTCCAAAAATAATAACTTGAACTATTAATATAGGACGAAGAGAGTATTAAACTATACGCTATTTATTTTATTATTAAAAAATTATCAATAGATAGATAATAGATTATCTTAGAAAGTGGTTGTGTATAGTTTGTTAACATGATGAAAAAAATATGTTAGCTTAAAATGGTGAAGTCAATTATTAACTACTTCCTTGGGTTTATTTGGCCCCAAAGTAATCTTCACACCCCCAAACAGGAAACTATAAGTATTAGTTATCCCATGGTGAGTTAAATCACGATCATACTCCCAAGGTCTAACCAACAACAAGTGACAAGCATCCATAGGTATCACATTACACCAAAGATTATCCTTATAAGTTGTTCTTACAGAAAATGAAACTTGGACACGCTTGGAAACTGTTATCTCCCCACCCCTTTTAAGCCATTGTAACTTATAAGGTTTGGGACGATTTTCAGTTTTCAACCCTAATTTCTGGACTGCTTCTTCAGCTATCAAATTATCACAACTACCTGAATCACATACAAAAGTGCAAACCTTACCCATAATGGTACAAGTTGACTGAAAGATGTTGTGTTTGAGCCAATCATCACCATCAGCTTTAGGTGTTAAGCAGGAGCGCCTTACCACCAAATTCACCCCCACATCTCCAGACACATACTCATCCTCATACTCAAGTTCTGCATCATAAACTGCGTCTCCCACGTAATCATCATAAGCCACATCATCATCTTCCTCAGGTTCAATAAATAATTGTCTCTTCCCAGCCTTCTTACACTTTGAGTGTCGGTGACCAGGTTCACCACAGTTAAAGCACTTAAACCCGTCATTGTCGGTCGCCTTAGGAACTTATCTAGTATTCTCACCAACTGCTTTAGCCTGACTTGGGGAAAAACGAGATGCCGCATTACCCGAACCAGAAGCACATGCTATTGTAGGAGAAGAAGAACTCCTCACTCGTCGGTTCTGCTTCTCAAAAGTCAGTGCACGCTGATATGCTCCAGAAAGTGTTATCGGATCAAACATGTTAACAAAATCCATGATATGGACTCTTAAACCACCAATGTATCGAGGGAAAAGTTGATATTTTCTCTCTTGAATGTCATTCCTTGCAATTAGTTTGTAAAATTCGGTTGTATAATCTTCAACAAACTTGGCCCCCTGTTTCAGATTCTGTAACCGCTGGTACATCATTCGCTGGTAGTTATGAGGAATAAAATTACCCCTCATGACCATCTTCATATTCTGCCAACTCGTGATCTTTGACTTCCCAACTCTGTTCCTCGTCAGTTTCAATTGTTGCCACCACGCGGATGCCCGACCACGTAACTTGGTAGCGATCAACGAAACCCTTTTGTTTTTTTGGAACTTCTTTGAATTCAAATACTTCTTCAACAGCAACAAGCCAATCAATAAACTCATCAGGCTTTTAAGTGTCCCTATTAAACCCAATAATATTAACCCTCATTCCAGTCTCCCAACGCCTATCATTATTCTCATTGCGATCTCTCATCCGTCGCCCTACTGATTGTTCATCATCAGCTGAACCATCACCAAACGGGTTTTCTTCTAGATCTGCATCTTCGTACTCATGACAGCGATTACGAGGCCTCCTATTGCTCATCAAATTATTCATCTGGTCGGTCAATTGATCAACAATTTGATCGAATCGCTCCTCCATTCTGTCCATCATACGCTGCTCAAATTCTTGTTCATTCACATCGTGAATAGGCCTAGTTCTCCTTGGAGGCATCTTGATCAGTAACTTTGGCTCTTGGTACCAACTGATGTAGACTAAAAAAACAAAGTAACAAATATAAGTAATTGGATCTGTTGATTCAAAAAGAATGCCAGAAACAATTATGCTAATAATCGTTGATTCTGAAGAATGCCCAAAAATTTGGGTAAAACACGGCAGCACCACGGTCAGTGGTTTAACTTTTATTAAACTGATAACTGTCTTGCTAGGGTTACAGCAGATTCATTAAATAATGACTGCAAACAAAGAAAAACTCTAAAAAACCAACGGGATGGACCCTAGCCCAAAGACAAAGTCCAACTGAAAGTGAAAAAAACATAAATATGTAAAAAGCTGATAGTAAAAAGGCTTTTCGGGCCTTGAAAAATCCGCAACCAGCTAAAAGATGGTTACAACATCGTCCGCCTCCTTTTTACGCATGTTTTGACAGGTCACGGGGTGAAAACGGACTTAGGATGCAAAAGTTATGCTCGTTTTACTAAACCCCTCTTCGTCACGCGATCACGGGCCTCCAGAAACAAGCCAGCGCGTTCTTCAACACTTGGGCCTCCATCAAACTTCTTATTTAAGAAACTGGAAAATATTTTTAGAAAAATTAAAATAATAATGAAGACAATAAAAATGGGATGAAGGGAGTATTAATTTGTGTAATTAATAATACAAATGATTTTAATCGAAAACATTTATAATAGAATTAAATAAATAATCATTATTAATTTTCAGTTAGTTGTACTCCCTCCGTCCCATAAATAGTCTACCGACAAAAAAACGCAGTTTAATAAAAATATTATTTTTCAGTTTTCTCTCTCTTACTTTTTACGCTATGGCAATTTTACCCTTAATCATTTAATTTACAACTTATTTAATATTTGTAATAATATCCTTAAGTGAGGGTGATATGGTAAACTTATTCTACATTTCTTATTTATTTTTGGACTGAACTATTAATTTGAGACGTCCAAAAATAATAACTTGAACTATTAATATGGGACGAAGAGAGTATTAAACTATACGTTATTTATTTTATTATTAAAAAATTATCAATAGATAGATAATAGATTATCTTAGAAAGTGGTTGTGTATAGCTTGTTAACATGATGAAAAAAATATGTTAGCTTAAAATGGTGAAGTCAATTATGATCTTGGCAATACTAAGAATTAACACTAGGGTTGTTTGGTTCACAGAATTTTTTGAAGGAATTGTGATCTTTGAAATGAGTTGTAAATTAATGTAATTGTAATTTAGGGGCCGTTTGATTCACAAAATATTTTTGAAGGAATTGTAATCTTAGGAAAGAATTGTAATTTGATATAATTGTAATTTAAAGGTTTGTAATTTGTCGTAATTGTAATGTGTTGTAATTGTAATTGATTAAATCTTTTGATGTGTTTGGTTGACTTTTAGTATAATGTAATTCATATTTGTTATTAAATAAAAAAAATAATAGTTAAAATATAATATTATAATGAATAATAAATGAGTAATTATAAAAGTTATTATAATAAAAAAATAATATAATTAAAAATACTTTTTTATTATTATTTTTTTATCATTTAAAATGAATAATAATAAAATTATTATAATATTAGAAATAAGATAATAATATTAAAAATAATTAAAATAATAATATTTTTATAATTAATAATAAATATTATTATTAAAAAATAATATTTATGTAAAAAATTTAAAATAAATAATAAGAATAAACTTTTAAAATAAAATTCATAAAAATATTAATAATAAAATAATAATATTATTAAATAATTTTAATATATAATAACAAAATAATATAAAATAATAAATATCTATAAAAAATAATAAATATTTATATAATATAATAAATAAATAATAATAATAATAATAACTAAAAAATAAAAATTAAGAAAAAAGTAAAAATAAATAATAAGAATAATAATATAATATTAATATTAATATTAATAATTAATATTAATACTAATACTAATATTAAAATTATTTATTATTATTTTTAAGTTATATAATGTTAATAGAAATAATAATAATATTATTATTATTTATAAATAATCATATTTTAATATAAAAATACTGAATTACGACGTAATTCAAAACTTTCCATCCAACTTCCTATGTAATCTCAATTCCCTCATTTAATGTAATTGTAATGTTAGAATTACAAATACAATTCAAACCAAACACCCTACGTAATGTAATTCGAATTACAATTCAATCCATTTATGAACCAAACAATCTATGTAATATAATCTAGTACAGTTACATCCAATTACCTTGAATTACAGTGAACCAAACGCACCCTAAGAATTGACATTAGTTTTGTTTCACATTATCACTAAATACAATGTGCCATCTATTATTGTGCAAAAAAACAACGACATTGTTGCTTTCTCATTTCTTAGTTTCCATGCATTGTTATGATGTATTATGATGATTGTGATGCTCCAGTTATATCTTGTTGTGGTTATTTAATTATGCAGGTACTCGTCGATGCAACGCGCGAACACTCGTCTAGTTAGGAGGAATCTGAAAAAAATTAGACCAATTGTAGAGCTTGGTCGACTTTTTTCTATTAGCAATAATTACATGAGTGTTTAAGTGTAAATGAGTTGGTCATCAAAGATAACTTTAGGGAGGTATTCTTGGTGAGGTCTTAAGTTCGAGTCTCACTAAAAATTTGATGTCACTGTAAGCTCAAATCACTAACTACTAACTCGCTCTTAAAAAAAGACGCATGTGAAGTCATTTAACTACAAAAACTAATGCTCACATGCCATTTAAATTTCGTATTGTAATTTAAATTTCATATTGTAACTTAAAATTCGTATTATGATTTTGAGTTCTTAACCTAACGTCTACTTTTCCTTTATAAATACTTTTTTACCATCTTTTCATTTTTCACACACCACTTCTTATTAAACTCTTTTAATTCTAATTCATACACAAAAATGTCGAGGGATTGTTTCGACTAGCATTTTGTTTGTTTCGTTTATTATTTTTCAGAAGTGTTTTCTTGAAGCAAAACAAAAAGATCCTTATTTTATTTATTGTTGTTATGTAATGTTTATATTAAGAAAAGAAATTAAAATTCGTCCCTATCGTTTACACAGAATATCAACTTTCATCCTTATCTCAAAATAACTCCATGAATCGTCCCTATCGTTTACAACTACGATCAAAATTCGTCCCTATCTTAGATGAGGGTTAGTTTTCTCTGTTAAGTGATATGAAGGGAGTGCTATTTTAGACCTTTACTTGTTTTTTCTTGTGTATGATTCAAATACACTCACTTTTTTTTCTTTTTTTTTCATCTCTCTCTCTCTCTCTCTCTCTCTCTCCCTCTCTCTCTCTCTCTCTCTCTCTCTCTCTCTCTCTCTCTCTCTCTCTCTCTCTCTCTCTCTCTCTCTCTCCACCGACACACACCACCACCACCGATTTAAACAAGATACATAACCCATATCTTATCTCTATATTCTTAATCATCCTTTTTCTTTCTTTCTTATTGGCACATAAGCTGCTTTATAATCTTGGTAATCATCAGCTACAAACCATGAGTTTACAGCAGCAATTTCGATTGCACCATAGACACATAAACCATATGCGACATCCTTGTATCCAGGATAACAAACCCCACTGATTTTTTTCACAACCAGCCACGCATTTTTAATAACCCATTATCAGCTTCTTTTAAAGCTACTGATTTTTGTTTTAATCAGTTTGTAAACCTCATTGAACAACCAACTAATTGTTTATCAGTTCCATCATACTAAATACACATGACAAATAGAACAGGTCATAATAAAATATTATACCAATGATACACATGACAATGATTTTTCTATTATAGTCATTATACACATCTCATTAACATGAGCTAAAAATGATTGGGAGAATGTAGCTCATTAGAGGTGAAACGACAACCAAGATGTTTTTAGTGTATGCTGTTGTACCAAAAGGTACTACATAGTCCTCATGAGTATGTGTCAACGTGTCACCGTTATTTTCAATCACCTAAAAATATGACAAATTACTTGTTAAAACGATAAAGAGTAAGACGTCCATGTGAAAGAAAAAAGAATTGCGAGCTCAAACAACTAACATACTTTTAATACTGATGAATAGCTGATCATTGATAGTCTTCATAACTACAAGGCCAACATGGCCATCAAATTCTCCAACAAAAGATCCTTCCAACTTACAAGCTACATACATCCACGCTTAAACTCCAAGATTCAACTTAGCATGTTTCAAAGATGATGGCACTAAAACCCATCCAAAATTTAACCTCAGCCTGAAGCTACCCTTTGCAACCATTTTCACAGTGTCCTTGAATGGCCTCCAATACGGATACAAAAATTTCTATTGTATAGACCATTCTCCTAATTGACATATCCATATCAGTCCAACAATAAAACAATCATAAGTTCACATTAAAATTTCAATCATCACAAACTCATAACAAAAAGGCAAACGTGATTATAAACAAAAGGTAAAATCACTAAAATATAACTCGGCACAATTTTGTTATCAAATTCCTAACCATAATTTTTATCAATATCAGCCTATAAAATTTAGGGTTTATACATACGAAGTAAATTTACATACTAAACCATCTAATTAACAAACAATTTACCAAAAACTAACATATAATATTGACAATATGATCCTACTACTGATGTAGTAAAATACGCTTTTAGGAAAAAGACGTATAATGGACAAGTATTAAATTCGACGGTTTAGGAAAACCGACAAATCTAACAAATGCGAGTTCGTTCTCGAAGGAGGTGTGTGTATTATGTGCCAATAATATAAAATCAAGTTTGGATTAGTGACGTATTTGAGAGAGAGAGAGATTTGAAATTAAAGACGAATTATGCTAAAAATTACTCTACGACGGTAAAAACGCGAAATCGTAAAATTCGACGAAAAACCAAAGCCAACTAAAAATTACCAAAATTTTAAACTAAATTAAGAAAAGTCTAACTAAAACAAAAGTGAAAACCAAATTTTGCAAAACCTTTTTAGTTATTTTATATTAATTTTTAAAGTTTATTAAAAAACCTAAAAATAAAAATAACAATAAAAAGTGAAAATACAAATTTTTTTTGAATGTAAACCTAAATTACTAATTAAAAACTGATAGGTGTGAAAACACCCATCCTTTTACCACTTATTGCTTGCGAAAACGAGACCAAAACGTGTATTTAATGTCATTTTTTTGGAATTATGCGTGGTTTGTGTTTTGTTATGTTTCAGAGCCAAACGGATAAATATTGAAGAAAACATGGGATTGCACGGGTTTTTATCGAAGAAAAAGATGAAAGATGAAGTCTATAGTCCAAGAGTGCAAAAGATTTGAAGTCAATGGGCCTATTTGAAGATTTATCGAAGAAAAGGACCAAAGATGGAAGATTTATATATGTCGAAGAACTCAAGTCTATTAAACGAAGAAATTAAAAGACGAGTTATAATTATTCATCGACAAATCCCGAATCGAAGCCGAAAACGTCAACTTCATTGAAGAGACGAGAAGACCAAAAGAAAGGAGAAAAGCCCACTCACCAAACCATTCACAAGGCCTATAAATAGAAGACAACCTCACACATTTGGATGGGGGGAGCTTTTAGTTTTATTTTTTCTTCCTTTTTCTTTTTTGGTTCGTAGCTTTAACCAACACCATTAGGGTGATTGGGATTTTTTTTAATCAATCAATCCATCCATGTAAGTTTAATCTTTACTTTTGTTTGTTTAAATCTTAATCTTTAATCTAAGTTTTCCTTTAATCTTGTTCTCCCTTATCTTGTTGATTCTAAGTTCTAAGTTTTGATTTGGTTGATTGTGGTTTCCTAAAAACTAGTGGGTTTTGTGTTTTTATTGATTTGGTTTGATATTTATCATTAGTTGATGATTAGTGGTTAGTTTGGTTTAATCTTTGGATAAAACTTGGTTGATTTTGGTTAAAATTCGTAGTTGCGTTTTTCCCCTGTTCTTCGCATTCATTTTTTGTTTCCCAGATTTATTCCGAATGAAGTGAGTATTCCGAGTAAACAGTTTATTCCGAGTCAAGCTTTTATTCCGAGTGAGTTAAGTTTTTCCGAGTCAGGCTATTATTCCGAGTAAAGCTTTTTATTCCGGATGAACCCTTTTTTCCGCATGAGCAAGTATTCCGAGCAAGTTAGTTTTTCCGCATGAACAAGTATTCCGAATGAACAGTTTATTCAGAACCAACATCTTTTTCCGAGTCAGCAAAATATTTCGAGACACCTAATTATTCCGAGTAAAGCTCTTTATTCTGGATGAACCCTTTTTTCCGCATGAGCAAGTGTTCCGAGTGAAGCTATTTTTCCGAATGAGCAAAGTTTTTCCGAACCAAGGTATTTATTCCGAGTGAAGCTATTATTCCGATTGAGCAAAGTTATTCCGTGTGATGTGATTTATTCTGATTTGTAATTTATTTTTCCGAAAAAATTGCACGCTTCCCGAAATCTCTGTTTTTACCAAGTGTTTTTCTAATTTTTAAGAAAAAGTGTCAGATTTTCTAGATTTGTTTTTAGCTTATTTTAATTACGTCTCGCACTTACACTTCAAGTAGAAATAGAATACCAAACCCTCTTTTAGTCACCAAGAACGATAATTCCACTTCTAACCGTGATCAATTCGAAGAGATACCGAGAACGAACTTTTAACGAGCAAAATCTGTATATTAAATGGCGCCGCTGCCGGCTCTTTTCGTAAACATTAACGGTTTTTTGTGAGAAAATTGGATTTTGGGATCCGTTCCCTGTGAACGTTACTTTCTAAGCATAAAAAATTTTCAAAAAAATCCTAAAAAATATAAAATTTTCAAAAATCCAAACAAATAAAAAACATAAAAAATCAAAAATATTTCTGCTCTATTTTTCTTTTGTAGGTGTATGCGTACCCGATCACGCAAGAAGAAATCCATTCAAGCTACTATCAATCAACCTCCGGTTGTCGAGCCTCCTGTTGTTAACACAATGGATAACCGTCCAATGATCGAGCTTTTGTAAGCGCATGTAGAGGGCAACACCGATGCTATTGTCATACCCGAGATTGGAGCCAACAACTTTGAGCTCAAATCCGGCTTCATTCAAATGGTCTCTGCTCAACCATTCTTGGGGCGTACACTTGATGATCCTCATGACCATATCAAAAGGTTCCTTCAACTCACTAATACGGTCAAATACAATGACGTTCCACAAGAGGTAATTCGTTTGCAACTTTTTCCTTTCTCCTTAGAGGGACAAGCCCGTCATTGGCTTGCAAAGGAACCACCACAAAGTATTCTTACGTGGGCGGATTTAGAGACCAAATTTATCAACTACTTTTTCCCACCCTCACGTACTACCGCTTTGCGGAATGAAATCATTAACTTGAACAAAAGTACGATGAGACTTTTAGTGAATCTTGGGACCGTTTTAAGGAACTTTTAAGAAAGTGCCCACAACATGGTTTTACCAAAGTGCACCAAATTAATACTTTTTACAATGGTTTAAGCATGAATGACCAAGATTCACTAAATAGTGCCTCGGGGGGTAACATTTTGGTTAAGACTTCTAATGCCGCATGGGATATTATTGAGAGTAAGTCTAGAGTGCAAACGAAGAGTGTTCGGACTAATGTGGCTAGCGCTAGCACTGGTGACAGCGACAAGAGAATTGATAAGCTTACTTCGTTTGTTGAAACACTTGCTCTCCAAACCGCTAACAATACCAAAGCCATCACTGCTCAAGTAAATGCTTTGAGTCAGTCATGCGAAATATGCGGGGGTCCTCACTCTTTCAATCATTGTCCTTCAACCCAAGACACTCTTTGTGAAAACGTTTAACGCAACATACGGTACCTATTCTATGGGAGGCTATCAAGCCCGCCCTCAAGGAGACCGTAACTTGCTAAGTTATCGTTCCACCAACTTTCTTTCCCCACCCGGTTTTCCTCCTACAAACCAAAACCAACAACAAAACCTTAACCGAAACAATCAAAGCCAACCTTGACCTCCCACCCAATTTCCACCCCAAAGACAACCATATCCACCTCAAAATAATAAACACGTTTACCAACCCGCTCCATACCAATCACCTGCTTATCAAGCACCCCCTCCCATGCAACCCACCGTATTTAATCACGAGGTTGAAACTTACATGAGGACTAATGATGCGATAGTGCAGAATCTTCAGCGGCAAATGGCCAACTTGAAAGGAGATATGGTGAAACAAGGGAATGATCTTCGAGCCGATATGCGAAACTCTTTGAGCAGTCAAACGAATGACTTAAGGGACATGATGGCTAGTTTCTTCCAAAGTAATCAAGCCTCTGGTTCGGGTTCTCTTCCGAGTAACACCGTTGCTAATCCAAGAGGGGAGATGAAAGCAATCACCACTCGCAGTGGAAAAGGTTTAAAGGAACCCGAGCTTCCTACACCTACACCGGTGATCGTGACAAAGGAAAACGAGTCTACTTATCCTATTCCTCCACCTTCTACTTCTCCTATTCCTCCACCTCCTACTTCCACCCCTCCACCACCCAAGGATGTGAGTGAGAATTCCATTCCCAAGCCTTCCTCTTCATCCGATATACCTTATCCCTCAAGGTTGAGGAAAGAGAAGCTCAAAAGCAAGGATGATATTCAAGTTTCTAACTTTCTCATAATGTTTAAACAATTGAATTTCAACATCTCCTTTGCTGAGGCTCTCGCTCACATGCCCAAATATGCGAAGATGTTTAAAGATCTTCTAAGTGACAAGGAGAAGCTTCTTAAAATAGCTCAGACCCAACTTAATGAGAATTGCTCTGCGGTTCTCGTAAGGAAATTGCCCACCAAACTTGGTGATCCGGGTCGCTTCTTGATTCCTTGCAACTTCCTGGGAGTAGAGAATCGCATGGCCCTAGCCGATCTAGGTGCTAGTATAAACTTAATGCCATTAAGTGTTTGGAAGCAATTATCTCTCCCCGAGCTAGTCCCCACCAAAATGACTTTGGGATTAGCTAACCGTACGGTTGCTTATCCAGTGGGGATAGCCGAAGACATCTTCGTTGGCGTTGACAAATTCACCTTTCTGAAGGATTTTGTTGTCGTTGACTACGAGATGGACACCCGTGTTCCATTAATCGTTGGACGTCCATTCTTGAGGACTGGTCGCACTCTCATTGATGTAGCCGCGGGCAAATTAATCATGAGAGTTGGTGACGATAAAATCGTCTTCAACATGGGTAAACTTTCTAAGCAGCCTTCTGAAAACGAGAGCGTTAATTTCATTGACATTCTTGATGAGGCTTGTGAAGAACACTTTAATGATGCTTGCTAAAGTAGTCTTTCTTCTCTTCCTAATGTTGAGACCGTTGCCTCACTTGCTCCGTCATTGAATCCTTTTGGAGAAAGTGACTTTCTTTTGGATGACTTTGAAGCTAGCTTGGGTACACTTGATCTTAATTATGATGATTCCCCCACCGATTGGGAAGAAGACATTCGTACCATTGAGAAACTTCTTAATGAGGACTGTTCCTCTCCTCCTTCTCCTAAAGAGGTGACTAATGATGATCCATCGTTAGTTACACCATCTATTGAGGACCCTCCGACTCTCGAGCTTAAGGACTTACCCCCTCATCTCGAATATGTTTTCTTAGAGGGCATTGATCAACTCCCCGTTATCATTGCTAAGGACTTAAAGGAGGATGAGAAAACTCGTCTCATTGAAGTTCTCAAGAAGCATAAAAAAGCTATTGCTTAGAAAATCTTTGATATTCGTGGAATTGATCCTCACTTTTGCACACATAAAATTCTAATGGAGGACGACTTTAAACCCACAATTCAAAATCAAAGAAGGGTGAATCCCAAGATCCATGATGTTATCAAACAAGAGGTTATCAAACTTCTTGATGCGGGCATGATCTACCCTATCTCGGATTCACCTTGGGTTAGTCCGGTCCATTGTGTGCCCAAGAAAGGCGGAATCACCGTTGTGCCCAATGAAAACAACGAGTTGATTCTAACTCGTCTCGTTACTGGGTGGAGAGTTTGTATAGACTATCGTAAACTCAATGATGCCACTAGAGAGGATCATTTTCCCCTTCCTTTTATGGACCAAATGCTTGAACGTCTAGCGGGTAATGAATATTACTGCTTCTTAGATGGTTTCTCAGGTTATTTTCAAATACCCATTGATCCCCAAGAACAAGAGAAGAAAACATTCACTTGTCCCTACGGAACATTTGCCTATAAAAGAATGCCTTTTGGTTTATGCAATGCTCCTGGGACTTTCCAAAGGTGCATGTTGGCTATCTTCCATGACATGGTTGAGCAAACCATGGAAATCTTCATGGATGATTTCTCGGTCTTTGGGGATTCCTTATCTTCTTGCCTTGCCAATTTGGAACGCATGCTTAAGCGGTGTGAAGACACTCGCCTTGTTCTAAATTGGGAAAAATGCCATTTTATGGTAAAAGAAGGCATTGTGCTTGGACATAAAATCTCAAAAGCCGGTCTTGAAGTGGACCGTGCTAAAGTTGATGTCATAGCCAAATTACCTCCACCTTCAACCGTGAAGTGTGTGAGAAGCTTCTTGGGTCATGCGGGCTTCTATCGTCAGTTTATCCAAGGTTTTTCTAAAATCGCTCGCCCGATGACCCACCTCTTGGAAAAAGATACTCCTTTTATCTTTTCCAAAGAGTGTATTGAATCCTTCAACCTTCTTAAGGATAAGCTAACTAAGGCACCGGTCTTGGTTACCCCTAATTGGGAGCTACCTTTCGAGTTGATGTGTGATGCTAGCGATTTTGCTATTGGAGCGGTTCTGGGACAAAGGATCAACAAACATTTCCAACCAATCCATTACACTAGCAAAACAATGACAGGGGCTCAATTGCATTATACGACAACCGAAAAAGAGCTTTTAACTGTTGTCTATGCATTTGAAAAATTTCGCCCCTATCTTGTTCTTTCCACCACAATCGTGTACACGGACCATTCCGCGTTGAAGTACTTGTTAACCAAACAAGATTCTAAACCAAGACTTCTTCGCTGGGTTTTACTCCTTCAAGAATTTAAAATTGAAATTCGTGACAAGAAGGGAGCTGAAAACCTAGCCGCAGATCATCTAAGTAGACTTGAGGATCCTTATCAAGGGGATCATTCGAATAAAGAGATCAATGACTCTTTTCCCCTTGAGGCCTTAATGTCTATCAATTCCAATCTTGATGAGACCCCGTGGTTTGCGGACATTGCAAACTACTTGGCGGGTGGAATTCTCATCGACGGGTTAACATCCCAACAAAAGAAGAAGTTCTTTAAAGATGTTAAGACTTACTTTTGGGATGACCCGTATCTCTTCAAACAATACGCTGATCTGATTATTCGCCGGTGTGTTGACGGACCCACAGCTCTAGATATTCTAGAAGCTTGCCACAAAGGACCCACCGGTGGTCACTTTGGTCCCAACTTCACAGCGAAGAAAGTATTTGACTTGGGATTCTATTGGCCCACCATTTATCGTGACGCTCACGAAATGGTTAAAAATTGTGATGCTTGCCAAAGACAAGGCAAGATCACACATAAAGATGAGATGCCTCAAAATTTCATACAAGAATGTGAAATCTTTGATGTATGGGGCATCGACTTTATGGGGCCATTTTCATCTTTTAAAGGGAACAAGTACATCCTCGTAGCCGTTGACTATGTTTCTAAATGGGTTGAAGCGAAATCCTTACCCACTAATGATGCGAGGGTGGTTGTTCACTTTTTGAAACAACTTTTTGCTAGATTCGGTGTGCCTCGAGCTATTATTAGTGATCGCGGGACTCATTTTTGCAACGACCAATTCGCAAGAGTCATGGCTAAGTACGGTGTCAATCACCGACTTTCCACCACGTATCATCCACAAACTAATGGCCAAGCCGAGGTGTCCAACCGTGAACTTAAACGAATCTTGGAAAGAACCATGGGAGAGCATCGTGCCTCTTGGGCCGATAAACTTGATGATGCTTTGTGGGCTTTCCGTACCGCATATAAGACCCCGATTGGTTGCACACCATATCGTCTTGTGTACGGAAAAGCATGCCACCTCCCCATTGAGTTGGAGCACAAGGCTTATTGGGCATTGAAATGGGCTAATTTTGATATCAATAAAGCCGGTGATCTACGCAAAATCCAACTCAATGAGCTTAATGAACTCAGGAATGAAGCTTATGAAAACTCCTTGATCTATAAGGAAAGAACTAAGCTCATTCATGGCTCTAAGATTAAGAACCGAGAGTTCCAAGTTGGAGATAAAGTTTTACTCTTCAACTCTCGGTTGAAAATCTTTTCGGGCAAACTGAAATCTCGTTGGTCCGGCCCCTTCACCGTTGCTAATATTTTTCCATATGGCACTCTTGAGCTCGCTCAACCCAATGGCCCAAATTTTAAGGTGAATAGCCAACGAGTGAAGTTGTACTTTGGAGAGGACATCTCTCATGAGATGATTCCATCCCTCTCCACCTTTCCTTTGAATTAATTCGAGATCGAGTCAGGCTCGTGACTCGGTTAACAAAAACAAGCGCTCCTCGGGAGGCAACCCGAGTATCTATCCCCCCCTTCCCTCTTTCATCATAAGTGTAGGGGGACCAATATAGGTTGTTTGTGTTTGTGTGGTGATGTGATTACAAGGATAAGTACACTTTTGGAATATTTGACGAACCGTGCCCCCGTGCTATCCGCAAATCTGGTTCTATCTCTCAGCTATCGCGATTCAGTTTTGTACATACATAAAACTTGAAATTGATCACTTTAGTTGTCTCCTCCTTAGCTTGATTTAACCAGCGTACACAATGTCATAAGTGTAGGGGAGCCCTCTCCCACATGCTTAAACATTGAGGGCAATGTTTATATTAAGCGTAGGGGAGACTTCTATCGAAGTACTAAGTGGGCTTTTCCATTAAAATGTCCTCATTTCAACCAGAAAATTCTATTTTTCGACATTTTTCAAAATTTTTGATCTTCTTTGGCCTAGTAGTATACTTGTAGTTTTTCCTTTGTTATCGTTATTTACTTTTTTTGCTAGAATAAATTTTGAATAAAGTGGTTTTAATTTTTCAAAGTCATGAACCCTTTGACTCAACCCGAGTTTACTTATCCAAGTTTACTCTAGCTAGTATCCTTAACGTGTTTAAGTCAAGTTTTGCTAGGCTTTTATATAGGGAACTTTAAAACGCGAAAGTCTTAACTCGTACGGGTTAAGAACAAGAACTTTTCGCAAGTTCCTATAATTGATGCTAGAAAGTCGTTTATCAAGGGAACTTTAATATGTGAATTCTAAAACTTGAAAGAGTCTAAGAAATTGCAAGATCCTATAGATGACTTGAAAACCCAAAACTTTGATTTAATAGGCTAAGCATCCACGAGTCTCATTCTTTGAGATTTTAAATTGTGGAGAACGAGAGATGATAGAGTCAATTATAAGTTTGGTATTCTTTCATGAATTTATGTGAGTTAATTATGAGCTTTTTCTCCCATCGCTTGCTAATAACTTTAATTGCAATAAGTAAGGTTGTACGATATGAAAAGTTACTTAGCTTCTAGCACAAGATCGTTTAAAAGTTGCTCGGTATTAATTAGAGTTCATATCCAAGGCATAACTTACTAAAGCGGGATGCGAAGATTGGCGAGTCCGAAAAGGCCCTAACAAGGCATGAGGGATACGTTTTGTTGCAAAAGATCCAAAAGTGATGTGAAGAATCGTTTATCAAAAATCAATATGAAGGATCGAGACACACGACGAAAAGCAAATACCCTCCAAAAGATCATGGAGAAGTCTATCCGAAAATACCCTAGCTAGGTATGAGGATATTTAGATCCAAGTCCTAAAAGGAGGCGGATCGTTGTATATCAAAGTCCAAAATAAAGATTGGAGAAAAATGAAGAAGTCGTGGTCCAAATATGAAGAATCTCTCAAAAACTTCAAGTGAAGAAATTCCTATTATGAAGAGAAGACCATAATTTCAAGAACGTCTCTCAAGATTCGAAGTATGAAGTCTCTGCCAAATATCGGTCCGAGAAAGGTCTCAAATCGTGAAGCAAGTTACGCTAAGATATGAACTTTTTGAGATCTCGAGAAGCAGTTTTAAAAGATTTTGTCCTTTAGCTAACTATGGATTAGATCGTCCTACTTTATTTTCAGCCTAAATAACTATCGAAATAAGTCAACAATGCATCCTCGTGATCATTTAAGACAATCATAAAATATAAGAGATACACCTAGGAATAAGGGAGTCTAAGTGAGTAATTGGCCCACATGAGTTTGCGTTAGTTTGCTAACTTATAATAACAGTGATCTTGTTTTTAAGCTTGGTGTGGGGAACGTGAAACTTGAGGATGATAAACATTCATGACAACCAAAACCCCAATGTAAGTCTTTGATGTCTTTACTTGTTTGTATATTTTCTATCTTTTTTAGTTTCCTTAATGTCTTGTTTTTATTAAAGGCCAAGGTAGGTTGATTATGATGGAGAATGTAAATCTTGCTTTGTCACTAATGCATTGCATGAGGGCATGACAATGGTTAAGTGTAGGGGATTTGATAGGTGTGAAAACACCCATCCTTTTACCACTTATTGCTTGCGAAAACGAGACCAAAACGTGTATTTAATGTCATTTGTTTGGAATTATGCGTGGTTTGTGTTTTTGTTGTGTTTCAGAGCCAAACGGATAAATATTGAAGAAAACATGGGATTGCACGGGTTTTTATCAAAGAAAAAGATGAAAGACGAAGTCTATAGTCCAAGAGTGCAAAAGATTTGAAGTCAATGGGCCTATTTGAAGATTTATCGAAGAAAAGGATCAAAGATGGAAGATTTATATATGTCGAAGAACTCAAGTCTATTAAACGAAGAAACTAAAAGACGAGTTATAATTATTCATCGACAAATCCGGAATCGAAGCCGAAAACGTCAACTTTATTGAAGAGACGAGAAGACAAAAAGAAAGGAGAAAAGCCCACTCACCAACCCATTCACAAGGCCTATAAATAGAAGACAACCTCACACATTTGGATGGGGGAGCTTTTAGTTTTATTTTTTCTTCCTTTTTCTTTTTTGGTTCGTAGCTTTAACCAACAGCATTATGGTGACTGGGATTTTTCTTAATCAATCAATCCATCCATGTAAGTTTAATCTTTACTTTTGTTTGTTTAAATCTTAATCTTTAATCTAAGTTTTCCTTTAATCTTGTTCTCCCTTATCTTGTTGATTCTAAGTTCTAAGTTTTGATTTGGTTGATTGTGGTTTCCTAAAAACTAGTGGGTTTTGTGTTTTTATTGATTTGGTTTGATATTTATCATTAGTTGATGATTTGTGATTAGTTTGGTTTAATCTTGTGATGAGACTGTATTTATACATAGTCTCATCGTCCAAATTGGGCTTAAAACGCTTAAAATATCATTAAAATACCCAAAAATATGCTTGTATTTGTTCATTGTGTATTTTAGGTACGGATATCGTGAAATCAACAAAAGATCACAAGAATGAAGCAAAAACGAACACGGGAAACGAAGCCGCACAAAGAACCGGACCCGAGAAATGATTTTCCAAAAATACCCTTGAAGTTTGAAGATTTGGCAAGTTTGGTCCCTCAACTTTGGTGATTTGTCACATTTATACCTTGAAGAAATCATTTATACATTTTTGGTCCTTGATGTTTGGAGACATGGCAAAACAAGCCCTTGAAGATCAACAAAATTACATTAATAAGTCCTTTACCAAAGAGGGACTTATTTTGTAATTAACTCAAACTCATTTGTAAAGAATTTGAGTACTAAAGCTGCCAAAAGTGTTAAAGACAAGTTCTTGAAACTTCAGGGGGCATACATGTGAAAACCAAACACATACCCACTTCAAACCCGTCATTAGCCCAACAGCCTAAACCAACACCCCAAAACCCATCACTTACCCGGCCCAAGTCAACATACTAGTCAAACCCCACTTAAAACTTTTTAAAACCGGTTTAATAATATTAAAAAGTGGGGGGAAACACCCACTGTTCATCCTCCACCCCTAATCACCCCCTAATCCTCTCCTATAAACCCTAAATTTATCTCACACCAAAACAAGGGGTTTTCAACCCTAACTTTCCAGATCACTAATCAACCCGACCACAAACCAAACCCACTACCCATATTACCAACCTGTGACCCCTGGGACCCTCACAGACAATGTTGTCTTGTCCAAAAATGGCAACAAAGGAATCTCTCTGTTCATCAACGCTCCTAGGCGCATTCCGTGCTCCCCAATGTTCAAATAAACGTCCCAGATCAAGAGTACAAGGCTGTCAATCACATGGGCACATATTGACCATTTCCAGTCAACATTCAAAGGGCATTTCAGGAAATCCCTTAGCTAGGATTTTAGATTTTGATTATTTTATTTACTTTCTAGCAAGATCAGTTAAGTAGTATTTAAGGAGTTTCCAGTTTGTGGTTTTGCCCTTGTTCCAGTTTTTATTGTAAAAATCTTTAAGTGATTAATGATAATGAAAACTTTTAATTTTTGTCAATAAACTGAGTTCCAAGTTATTTATATTTTCTAGTGTAAACATTTTAAGATTTTATGCAATTAGTTTAAGGTTTCATAAGATTTTCACCATTCAAAAAGGTATTTTCAGAAATTTCCGTTTTTATGGTTCTTGAAAGAGATGTTTCAAAATTTTGAGATTAATGACTTGATGAAGTGATAGTGGATTCAAGTCATAAGCCTCAGTTTTTTGCTAATCTTTTGTCTAGTTTTTAAAGAGGTTTCAAAACCAGTTTTCAAGTGTTTTTCTTTATACTCACCAATTACTGTTTAAAAAGCCATAAGCTTCTAGCTTATGGTCTTTTTATAACAAGGATTTGTTTCTTGGTTGTTTATGTTTGTGCAGGTTCAAGGAAGAATCAACCACTACTTCCTTCTCATTCCATTTCATCAAATTTTGAAGATATATTTTGGCTTGGGGTCCTGCTTTGGATTCCCACAACAAGCCCCTCTACATATGCATAAGCTCTGAAAAGCCATCAAAAACCTAGGATAGAAGGCATCAGCCAAGGTTGTGGCTTGAACCCTATTTCAAAGTTTTTTTTTGAAGTCTTGATTATGACTTATGTGATGTTTGGTGTTGCCTGTTCTTGTGCCAATGTTTTTTGTTTTCTTATGCTTATTTAGCAGATGTATGCATGTTTGAGCTCTTTTCAATCAATTTAGATAAGATTTGTTAGCATTAGGTTTGCAAATTTTCAATTTCAGATTATAAGGGTGTGTTTGGGTCTGCTATATGCTAGGTTTGAGTGACACAAAAATAGAGTTATATCAGCTGAAACATACCCCATATAGGTCTTGGTAGGTGTTGTTGTGGTCAACATTGAATTTGGTAGAGTAGAAAACAAATTGCATGCTAAAAATTTGGTATTCACCATAAAAAATCAGTAAATCCTTTTTCTGTTAATTTTAGTGTAAGATTTTCTTTGAAAGTTTGTTGATTGTTAGATATTAAGTCAATCTAGGTTTCTAGATAGCTTTTATGTGATTTGGTTTAGTTTTGTGCAAGATTTGAGCTTTCAAAATTCGTTATTGTGCCATTTGTTTCAGCTACTGTTCATTAGATATACCATAGGCATACAGTGACTGCATATTGTGATTGATTGTGTGATTTCTGTGTTTAAGTTGTTGTTTTTACATTTTTACTAACTCCCCACAACCCAACTGGTTGTGGGGGTGCCAATATTTGTCCAAGAAACCAAGCACATCACAAGTTACAAGTCAATACGTGTCCAGACCTGTTTTTTTTTTGCACTAGCAGTGGGAATAAAGTTACCCCTGCTAGTGTATTTCTAGGTACTGCTATACAAGCAGACAAATCAAGTCCTAGTGTCACTATCAGAAACTCAAAATTTTGTCTTTAGTGGCCTTAAATAGCATTTAGGACTTGATTTTAGTTTCAATATTTTTCTTATTTAATTTTTGATTTTTCTGTTTAAGTAATTTTTATTTTACTGTTCATTTAGTATTTTTCACATTTAATTGCCTTTTTAAATTACTTTTAAATAGTCTGTTTTTGTCTTTTAGTGTAGAAAATTAATATTTTTCATTTTTAAAAATTTACTTAGACTTAGAAAAATATTTTAAGACTGTTGGTTTAAAAATATTTTACTGTTCACCTTTTTATTAATTTTTAGAATTAATTTAGTTTAATTAGGATTTTAATATTAATCAGTTTTGTCTTTTAGTGCAAAATTTTACATTTTTCAAACTTTTTCATTTTTATACTGCTCATTAGTATAAATTAGGATTTTTAAAATTGCCAAATCATTTTTAGCATTATTTTATTATTTTTTATGATTATTTTAGTTTAAAAATAGTTTTTAGTGTTTTAAAAATAGAAAATTAGTTTTAAAAATTTAGGAAAAATACTTTTTAGTCTTTAAATAATATAAGTGAGTTATTTGTTCAATAAAATAATATTTTAGGCTTTTTCTTAATTATATTTAATTTAGGGCTTTAATTAGCATTTAAAATTGAATATTTAATTAATAAAAGGTTTAAAAATATATTTATTGGATTTTTATCCTTATTTATATTATTTTAGACTTAGTTTAATCTTTTAATTAATTTTTAGGTTTAATTTTTAATTTTGTCACGTTTTACGTATTTACGTTCGCGTTTTACGTCTTTACGTCGTAGTGTAATCGTAGTCGTAGCTCGTCTTTACTTTTTCTCTTCTAAACCAAAAACGTCACTAATCCAAACTTTGATTTTATATATTGGCACATTAATCCACACACCTCCTTCGAGAACGAACTTGGAATTTATTCGTCTTGTCAGTTTTCCTAAATCGTCGAGTTTAATACTTGCCGCACTTATACGTTGTTTTCCTAAACGCGTATTTCTACACCTATCATTTTGGCGCCGCTGCCGGGGAGGTGTTTATAGTGCCATTATTACTATCGTGTTTGTGTGAGTAGTGCGTTTTTGCTTTTCAATTTTTGGAAATCATAAATATCGTACATACTCATTTTTGTTATTTTTCTCTATTATACTATAATATCCAAATAAATCGTGTTTAGTTTTCCTAAACTAAACACAAACCAATCATTTTACTATATTGTAGATATCCCATTATCATTTTTCGTGTTTTGTGAATATATTACTATATTGTACCTACGTAGAACAATAAATATACAAGTACTCCAAAAGCGTGAAAACGCAACCTTGATTCGGGATTTCATCACTCGATCATTGTATTCGAATCTAAAGCAAAAGTTTAAAGGCAAAATAGATAAATACTTTCGTGAGACTTAGTTTCAATTAACACAAACTATAAGGTGGGTATAAGGCGGTTGTATTTCACGACCTAAGGGAAAAAGGCTCTTATGTGCTTAGCGCCGCCTCGTTTCTCCCGCTTGCTTGTGCGCGTTTTGAGAAAGAGGGCCAAATGAGGGTTTGCCGCCCAAGTATTATCTACGTATCATATATATTTTCTTTTTTTCAAGATTAAACCCTCTTGAACGTTTTGGTGTTCCACCAACGTTCTAAAGTCATCGAAGGCGTTCACTCCACGTGATCGTTTTCATTCTTTGAGGCTCCTTTAATTGAGAAGATCGATTCGAGGAGAGATTTGTAGATTTGAGTCTACGTAATACACAAAAAATTAAAAAAAAATTAAAAAACAATCAAAAACCAAAAAAATTGAAAAATCGAAAAACCGCAAAAAGAATCTTCTTTGCTACCACCCATTCTACGCTTAGTGCATGCGCACTCGATCGAAGGATTATTCTAATTCTAGCGACGCTTCGAATCGACGCAATCGTAATCGAAGGAATCGACGACGTAGACGAGAATTAGAAACCGACGTTCCTAATATCGTTGTTGAAGAGACCGTAGACGAGATGGCCGACAATCTTTCGATGATGAAATTGCTACAAGCACCCACCGAGGGTTATGGAGACGCGATCGTAATTCCCGCTATCGAAGCGGAGAATTTTGAGATTAAGAGCGGAATGCTTTCGTTGATTTAAGCTACGAAGTTTCGAGGTCGTGAAGCCGATAATCCTCACGACCATATTCGGAATTTTGATCGTCTTTTGGCCACGAGCAAGTTTAAGAACGTCGACACTGATGTTGTCAAGCTTATGCTTTTTCCGTACTCGCTCGATGGTGCCGCCAAGGATTGGTACGAGAAAGAGCCACCTAATTCGATAACTACGTGGAAGGATCTCGTCTCCAAGTTCGTTAATTATTTTTTCCCACCGTCTAAGACAACGTTTTTCAAAAATGAAATTACAAAATTTGAGCAAAAACCGAATGAATCTTTTAGAGACGCGTGGGATCGTTTTAAGGAATTCTTAGGCAATGTCCTCACCATGGTTTTTCCGAGTTGCACCAAATCGATACGTTTTACAACGGTCTTAATTTTCAAGAACAAGATTCGTTGAATTCCGCCGCCAGTGGCAACTTTTTGTGTAAAACTCCGAAAGATGCATTGATAATTATCGAAAACCAATCCAAGGTTTACCAACTCCGCAACGCACCGAGTGTTTCCAATGTTGCCAATGTTAGTAGTTCTAATCGCGACATTGAGAGGGTTGATGCGAAAGTCGATAAGTTGACGAATGTGTTCACGTCTTTTCTCGTTGAAATGCAAAAGAAAGACGCTCCCGCTACGGTGAAAGCGGTTGAGGTTTTGTGTACGTTTTGTGGTGGACCTCATAATTATTACGAGTGTGCGGCTAGGGATGGCCAAACGTCGAATGTGAGTGCGTTAAATGGAAACAATAATTTTCAAAATCAAAATAACGCGGTTCTATCACAACAAGGCAATTATGACCAAGGCAACAATTTTAATCAAAACCGAAACAATTTTCAAGGAAATAATCAACAAGGAAATTTTTCGAATCAAAATCAAGGTTATAATCAAGGTCGGAATTTAAATTGGCAAAATCGAGTCAATAATCAAAACTCGAATTTTTCAAACAACAACAATCAAGGCAACAATTTTTCAAGTGGGAATCAAAACAATTTTCAAAGAAGTAATCAAAACCAAGGGAACTTTAATTCAAATCAAAATAGTTCGTCAAATGATTTTCAAAATTACATGAAAACGAATGAGGCTAATATGAGACGATTAGAGGGAGAAATTGGTACTTTGAAAAAATGACTTTTCTAATACATTGAAATTGCAAAACACGAAGATTGAGCAAGGACAAATCGACATTAAAAAGATGTTTTCGGCCATTATGAACAAAGCCTCGGGTGCGTCATCGAGTTCGTTACCTAGTGACACCGTTGCAAATCCGAAGGAACAATGTAAAGCCGCCTCGTCTCGTGCGAAAGGTCGTGTGATTACCCCTAACCTTAATGGATTTCGAGTTGTTCCTTCTTCTCAACCCTCGACTTCTAAGACGTCTTATTGTTCTAAAGTCGATGGGGTGAACGTGGCAACCAAGGAAAAGAGTGCACACCCTCGTGTACCTTAAATTCCATCCACGGTTCAAAAAGAGAGTTTTATCGACCTTACGAAAGTAACCCTTGAAGAAACTTGTGCATCGATCCTTCTTAAAAAACCTAAAAGGCGTATGCCAAGAAATGAAAAGGATCCGGGCCAATTTCTACTACCTTGTGATTTTTCCGAGATTGAGGGATGTTTAGCCCTTGCCGATTTAGGTGCTAGCATCAATCTCATGCCTCATTCTCTTTGGAAATTGATGAGATTGCCTTCACTTACCCCCACGAACATGACAATCGAGCTTGCAAATTGTACTCCACTTATACCAATTGGAATAGCCGAGGATGTCTATGTCAAAGTTGGAAAGTTTGTTTTTCCCGCGGATTTCGTTATATCCGATTACGAGTGTGACCCTAAATGTCCCATTATTTTAGGCCGACCATTCTTATCGACGGCTCGAACCGTAATTGACGTTCACGAGGGGAGACTTACTAGGAGATATGGGGATGACAAAATGGACTTTTTCGCTAGAAAATATAATAAGCGTGTAAACACTTATCCTTTTGCCACTAAAATCAAGGAAAAACAAGACCTAATCATGTGTTTTATATCGTACAAGTCGGAATTACGCGTGGTTTTGTGTTTTTATGTTAAAATAGGTACAAAAGATCAAAAGAAAAGAAAACACGAGATTTCACGGTCAAATGTTGAAGAAAAGTCCAAAAAGAGACGAAGACAAAGTCAAAAGACCAAAAGTGTGCCCGAGTTCACGAAATCCGGCTAAACCGACACGGTTTTGAAGAAACAATCAAGGAAGCTGAAATCAAGTCGTTTTTAGCGGATTTAATCTTTTAAAAGATATTCGAGCTTTGTGGGTCCCACATTAGCTAAATGGTTTTAAAGGCCCATTTATGGGATATAAACTGCATTTTAACCAAAAGCCTAATATGGCCCATTTGCTTATGAATTACGGGACTTGTTTAACAAAATTGGGCCATTGTACATGAAAAGAGAGACGGATGGACTTGTGTGACAAATGGGCCAAGCCCATTTACTTAGCAAATGAAACGAATAGGCAAATGTTTATTGTCTGTTTTCACTCCTCACACACACGTGAATTTTTACCTCCCCACTTCACACGATTAAATAAAACAACCTCCCCCTCAGTCAACCTTCACCCCACACGGTCAAACCCACACATTACACCCCTGGTCAACTCACATTACTCTCACATAAATACCACCCCACACGTGTAATCCCACTTGCAACCTTCATACTTTTTAATAACCATTTATTATTTACCCATCCCCACCTTTTTATTCATTTCGATATAACCAAAGAAAAAACCAACCACTCCCACTTTATCTCTCCCAAAATTACAGCCACCACCTCCAAAAACCCTAATTAATCCTACCAAAAATTACTCAAAAGATTTTAGGGCTTTTATCAAAAGTGTGTAATTCACACGGATGGGGATTAAATCCCCATCTTTTTCGCAGCAAACACCAAGGATGGTCCTCATCTCTCACCTACGTGGCTCCCATCCTTTATTTTGATTGGTGGAAACAAATCACCAATACCAATCCACCAATAAACTTGCTCCACCTCAGCCTCAACAAACACAAGAAGCACAAATTAAATCCATGTTGGCAATCCGTGGCTCATAAGGTGAGTTTTCAGCCGATGATCAAGGGAGAGAAAGAAGAATGAAGGATTTAAAGGCCAAGATTTAATCCGTGGGCACCAAGAAGTTTTGGGGTTTTGCCTATAAAAACCCCAACTCCAAGATGTAATGGGCAGCTTTTTCTTTAATTTACTGTTTTTTTTAATTAATTTAGGAGTAGGGATAATTTAGATTTAATTTTTGCAAATTAGTTTTAGGGTTATTGTATTTTTCAATTTTCAGCAAAATGTAATTTTCTTTATTAATTAATGAAAAGTTTATTTTATTAATTTCATCTCAGTTTCTCTGAATTTAATTTCAATCTTTATTCTGCTTCTTTTTAAATGTTACTGTTCGTTTTATCATTTATATGAAAAAAATATAATAAATAAAGGAAGTTACTGTTGTTCGTTTGGTTCTCGGATTGGGTTATTATTTGGCTCGGTTCGAGTACTATTCCTGTTCGAGGCTCATTATTGGTTCGAGTGGTTCGTACGGATGATGATGATGAAGTTTCAGTGATGATGTGTAGCTTTGGTTCACAAGTACGCTCAGCGCGTTACTTCTCCTCAACGGATTCAACATCGGGTTTTAATCCTCTTTTTAATTATTGTTATGTTTTAGTTTAAGTTTTTTTTGCTTATATTGTTTAATCTGCTTTGAATTCAGTTCATGTTTATTCGCTTATCTGTTAAGTTTAATTGGATCTGAGTAGTAGTATTTGTGTTAGAATATAGTTTAATATTGGTTTTAGCTTTATTTTATCTGCTAGTTGGGATTTTGTTTAAGTTGGCTTGTTTAGATTAATTTTGAATTTGATATATTCCTGTCTAGTACCTTTTTAATCTGCTTTATTCTCATTTCAATTAGTCTGCGTATTCTGTTATCTATTTTGCTGTTGTAGGGTATTGGGTTGTTTAGATTTGCTTATTTAGCACTGCTTATTTAGGATCATAAGTTTACTTGATTTAGCTTTTAGGATAGTTTGTTTTTTGTTTTATTTGGTGTAGTTTTAATCTGCTATTTGGTTCCTGTCCTGGCTTATTTGAATCTGCTTATTAGACTTTATGCTTATCTGATTATCATCTTATTTTCTGCTTATTTATTTGCTTATTCTAGTTTCTTGTTTTAGCTGTGGTTTGTGTGCATTGCTGATGAGCTCAAACCCACTTGGTCTGAGTTTCAAAATTCCAAAAAAATAATGGTCTGCTGGGATTCGATCCCCAGACCCCTCGCATAGCTACCATACGCCCCAACCACTTGATCTAGGCACTCTCTTGTGTTTCTTTTCTCTACGTTAAATTAATATAGGATTATTTACTTGTTTTTATTCATCTAGTTTTAATATTAAGTTTTAAGTTTGTTTAAATTTAATTAAAAAGTTTTTATTTCTTTAATTCAGTTTTTATAAAAAATATTTTATTTTATTTACTTTTATAAATTTTAAAATTAGTCTTCAATTTAGTTTTACATTAAAAATAGTTTTGTTCTATAGATTAAATATAGTTTTTAAATTTAGATTTAAGTTTTATTTTAAAATTAGTTTTATTTAATATTTGGTTTAAAATTAGTTTACTTGAATTAGATTAAATAGTTTTTATATTAAATAGTTTTTAGTTTTAAATTCCAAAAGTTTTATTTTACCAAAAACAAATAAGTCTATCGTCTAATCCAATTTCAATTCGAGTCGAGTCGAGGAACGATAAATAGACATAAAAAGAATTGGCAAAATTCCTTTATTAGCCGTTGCCGCTTCGCTCGTACGATTGACGATTTTTCGTGAAGACGTTTGGATTTTGGGATCCGTTCTCTTTGAACGTTAATTTTCTTGCAACAAAAATCAAAAACATAAAAAAATCAAAAAGATTAAAATACAAAATAATTAAAAAAACCACAAAAGCAAATTCTTTCCTAAGATTTGCACCAAAAAAAATTAAAAAAATCAATAGTAATACTTTTCCCTAAAAGTATTACACCAAAAATATTACGTATTAGTGTTATTTTTTAGTTCGATTTCTTTCGTTTTTATTGTGAATATATATTTTTCTAAAAAATACAAAAAGAATTTTCTTTTATAATATATTACGTAGCATAATAATTATTGTTATTTCGAATTCTTTCGACACTACCATGGATAATCGTCCGATTTAGGAAATATTGCAAGAAGAGCGTTATAAGATTATGTCCGAGGAGTGTTCGACTTGTGGTGGGCCTCATGCTTATTTTAATTGTGACAAAACTTATGAGGAGGTTTATGATAATGAGGAAAGTATGTGTTATGATACTAATACTTATTTTGGCTCCCCTAATTTTCCTACGACTAGTAACCCACCACAATATGATCAACGGTTTTATGGGGAATTTCAAAATCAAGGGTTTTCAAATAATGAAGGTTTTTCAAATGAAGGCAATTTTCAAAACTATAATCAAGGGAGTATTTCACAACCTCAAATGGATTTAATTCTTAATAAACTTGAGGAACATGATAGATTCTTAAGAGAAATGCAAGAGGAAACCGATAGGAAATTCATGCTCATTTTAGAAACCTATCAAGCTCAATGTGATATTGAGCCGTCTTTGAGAGTTGATATTGAGGCTAACACCACTACTAGTAGTGATGTTCCCACTGTGGATCCTTCCATCTCTCCACCAATAAAGGAGAAACAAGGCCCGGAGATTATCATGAGTTTTACTCACCCTCCGGTGTTGACACCCACAGATACTATTAGCTCTCCTCTTTCCTCACCTATTGAGGAAATTCCCGAGATTATTCTTGAGCCTCCATTACCCATTGAAGACCCCATTCCTTTTATGACTCCTTCACCTACTCCTTCAAATGACTTTATGCTTTCTTCAAATCCTCTTAGCGAAACATGTTTTAAGAAACCAATTTTTGAGGAGTGTGAAGAACTTTATAATGAGTGCATAGAAGAATAACCCATAAGTTGTCCTACACCTAAGGAGTTTGTAGATAGGGATGAGTTATCTTGTGATTCCGACTACATTTTTAATTATTCCTCGGGATCGGATGAGGATGATTCTCCTATTTTACCAAAACCGACTTTTGAAAACCACGATACTAATGATTTATCGGTTTCTTTACTCCTTAGTGATGACTTTTATACCCCGAGTATTGAGAAATTCCATCACGAGGATGCTTTTTATGATCCCGTGTTATTGGATTTCTCGCATGAGCTTAATTGCGATCATGGTATTGATTAAAAGGCAAATGGAGTTTTAAAACTTGATATTGATATTGATTTTGAGAACTCGGATTTTGATAAATTCACATTTGCCTCTTCGCCAATTACTTTTGATTCTACCATCGATTCTCATCCAATTTTCGAGAAGTTACCTAATCAACACTCCTATAATGAGAATTACGTTTACCACATTCGTGAGGATTTAACTTATCAACAAATCCCACAAATGAATGATGGTTTCATACTTGATCATGATCTCTTCGAGAGAATTTCTAAAATCCTCAATGAAGGGAACGACAAACCTTTGTTTGACGAGCCTATCTATGATGAAGAAATCGAAGAGATTCACGTTCATGAGGATGAATGCTTTGACCCGGGAGGTGACATTGATCATTCTATGATTGATACCTTTACGGCTTTGCCGAATAGTGACCATCCTATGTCTTTGGGGGATGACAATTTGTCTCCTTTACCCATCCCACCTCCCGTGGATCACGACCTGACATACTTTTCGTATGTTGAGAGGACTTTTCTACCTTTCATGACTTATCCTCCTGCCTCTCATTTATTATGTTCCTCCGGGACCGAGGATAAGATTTTTGATCCTGGTATTACATTCGAGGCTTCCTCATGGACCATTTAATTCGGGGTCGCGTCAGGCTCGTGACTCGGTTAACAAAAACAAGCGCTTATCGGGAGGCAACCCGATGATCTATCTTTTATCTATTTTTACCAATAAGTGTAGGGGGAGCCAAGTAGGTTGTTTGTGTTGTGATGTTGTGTGTAGGGACATGTGCTTAAT
Organism: Glebionis coronaria; assembly: GCA_025667525.1. Lineage (NCBI taxonomy): Eukaryota > Viridiplantae > Streptophyta > Magnoliopsida > Asterales > Asteraceae > Glebionis > Glebionis coronaria. The sequence goes on from CM046877.1 coordinate 241,449,729, forward strand.
GACCCACTTTTGGTATTTTTGACGAGACCCGTGTTCCCGTGTTTCCCGTGTACCCGGTTCCTTAGATAAGTTTTTGCTATTGTGATTTAATCTTGTATATAAATAAAACGAATAAATGTAATCACTTTAGTTGTCCTTTCCTTAGCTCGATTTTAAACAACGTACTCAATGTCCTAAGTGTAGGGGAGTTTATTCTCCCACATGCTTAAACATTGAGGACAATGTTTATATTAAGTGTATCTATCGAAATTTTAGTGGACTTTTCCATGAATTTGATCCCATTTTAACCGGAAAATTTTAAAAATTTTCAACGTTTTTCAAATTTTTGATCAATTTTGGCCTAGTAGTATTTTTATTTATTTTCCTTTTATCATCGCATCGTATTTATATTTTTCCATTTAAAGAATAAAGTCAATTAATAAATAAATAAATAAAATGGTTTTAACAAGTTTAGATATCTTTGATAAATTAGGCCCGTCGTGAATATTTTGACTCAACCCGAGTTTACTTATCCAAGTTTACTCTAGCTAGTATCCTTAACCATATGGACCTTAATTGGTTTATTAGGCTAAGCATCCACGAATCTCATTCCTTAAGATTTTAAATTGTGGAGAACGAGAGATGATAGAGTTGATAATAAGTTTAAGGGTTAATTCTTGCTTATATGGTTTTTGTGGCTCTTTCTTCCCGCTTGTATATTTAATTGCTTAATAAATGAGGATTTTTGCGGTGTCGATTCGATATCTTAACTCTTAGCCAAATCTTTATTCTCCTTGTAATTAAAGCATGAACACATTGAGGATGCCAGCGTTGTGGACTTCCGACTAAGGTGGCTCATAACCACTAAGTAGGAGGTATTCAGACCATGGGACCGCGGAATTTGGCCTACTATATATATCATAATAAGAAAGAATAAGATTAAAACATGACCTCAAGGAGCCTTAGGGTGTGGGGCATGTAGCACGAACCTTGTCATTAGAGCCTTAGGGTGTATGGCATGGTAAGTGTTGAATAAAAATTGATCAAAAAAATCAATTCCCTCGTTTATCGTTCAAGGAGCCTTAGGGTGTGGACAATAGACGGGGATCATTTTTACATCCTAAATAGCCTAAGGGTATATGATGTGAACTTGTTAAACTCCACATAAAGTCTACATGACTTTGGAGGAATAACTAATAAGTATTACTATTTGGCCAAATTTTGGGTCCGGGAATTTATTCCCCAAATCATGTTAAATCATCCTTGATGTGGGCTTACTTTAGTGAAAACGTTTTTGAGGACGAGGTTAGGTTTTGAGTGTCGGGTTTGCACCGTTTGGCCGTCATTTTTGGAATAATAATTATCAAATAAGTCAAATGAGCCTACGGGTGAATGACAATCAATAAAATATAGAGATACAAAGTAGGAATTGAAGAAAGAGTATTACACAATTGTCTTATATAAGTGGTTTTAATTTGAGGACCTATGGTAAACAATGATCTCGTTTTTATGCTTGGTATGGGGAACGTGAAACTTGAGGGTGATTTATATTCATGACACCAAAGCCCTAATTAAAGTCTTAGATTTCTTTACAAGTTTCTTCCATCAAATAATTTCCAAGTTAATAAATTGTTATAACTTTTGTTTCCTTTTAAGTTTTTATCTTTTCGTCTTCGTAGTAGTAGTAATAGTAATAAAGGCCGAGATGGATTAATTATGAGAAAAATGCAACTTAATGCTTTAAAACTATGCATTGCATGGGGTCATTGCAATGGTCAAGTGTAGGGGATTTAATAAGTGTGTAAACACTTATCCTTTTGCCACTAAAATCAAGGAAAAACAAGACCTAATCATGTGTTTTATATCGTAAAAGTCGGAATTACGCGTGGTTTTGTGTTTTTATGTTAAAATAGGTACAAAAGATCAAAAGAAAAGAAAACACGGGATTTCACGGTCAAATGTTGAAGAAAAGTCCAAAAAGAGACGAAGACAAAGTCAAAAGACCAAAAGTGTGCCCGAGTTCACGAAATCCGGCTAAACCGACACGGTTTTGAAGAAACAATCAAGGAAGCCGAAATCTAGTCGTTTTTAGCGGATTTAATCTTTTAAAAGATGCTCGAGCTTTGTGGGTCCCACATTAGCTAAATGGGTTTTAAAGGCCCATTTATGGGATATAAACTTCATTTTAACCAAAAGCCCAATATGGCCCATTTGCTTATGAATTACGGGACTTGTTTAACAAAATTGGGCCATTGTACATGAAAAGAGAGACGGATGGACTTGTGTGACAAATGGGCCAAGCCCATTTACTTAGCAAATGAAACGAATAGTCAAATGTTTATTGTCTGTTTTCACTCCTCACACACACGTGTATTTTTACCTCCCCACTTCACACGATTAAATAAAACCACCTCCCCCTCAGTCAACCTTCACCCCACACGGTCAAACCCACACATTACACCCCTGGTCAACTCACATTACTCTCACATAAATACCACCCCACACGTGTAATCCTACTTGCAACCTTCATACTTTTTAATAACCATTTATTATTTACCCGTCCCCACCCTTTTAAAAATTTCGATATAACCAAAGAAAAAATCCACCACTCCTACTTTATCTCTCCCAAAATTACAGCCACCACCTCCAAAAACCCTAATTAATCCTACCAAAAATTACTCAAAAGATTTTAGGGCTTTTATCAAAAGTGTGTAATTCACACGGATGGGGATTAAATCCCCATCTTTTTCGCAGCAAACACCAAGGATGGTCCTCATCTCTCACCTACGTGGCTCCCATCCTTTATTTTGATTGGTGGAAACAAATCACCAATACCAATCCACCAATAAACTTGCTCCACCTCAGCCTCAACAAACACAAGAAGCACAAATTAAATCCATGTTGGCAATCCGTGGCTCACAAGGTGCATTTTCAGCCGATGATCAAGAGAGAGAAAGAAGAATGAAGGATTTAAAGGCCAAGATTTAATCCGTGGGCACCAAGAAGTTTTGGGTTTTGCCTATAAAAACCCCATCTCCAAGATGTAATGGGCAGCTTTTTCTTTAATTTACTGTTTTTTTTAATTAATTTAGGAGTAGGGATAATTTAGATTTAATTTTTGCAAATTAGTTTTAGGGTTATTGTATTTTTCAATTTTCAGCAAATTGTAATTTTCTTTATTAATTAATGAAAAGTTTATTTTATTAATTTCATCTCAGTTTCTCTGAATTTAATTTCAATCTTTATTCTGCTTCTTTTTAAATGTTACTGTTCGTTTTGTCATTTATATAAAAATAAATATAATAAATAAAGGAAGTTACTGTTGTTCGTTTGGTTCTCGGATTGGGTTATTATTTGGCTCGGTTCGAGTACTATTCCTGTTCGAGGCTCATTATTGGTTCGAGTGGTTCGTACGGATGATGATGATGAAGTTTCGGTGATGATGTGTAGCTTCGGTTCACAAGTACGCTCAGCGCGTTACTTCTCCTCAACGGATTCAACATCGGGTTTTAATCCTCTTTTTAATTATTGTTATGTTTTAGTTTAGGTTTTTTTTGCTTATATTGTTTAATCTGCTTTGAATTCAGTTCATGTTTATTCGCTTATCTGTTAAGTTTAACTGGATCTGAGTAGTAGTATTTGTGTTAGAATATAGTTTAATATTGGTTTTAGCTTTATTTTATCTGCTAGTTGGGATTTTGTTTAAGTTGGCTTGTTTAGATTAATTTTGAATTTGATATATTCCTGTCTAGTACCTTTTTAATCTGCTTTATTCTCATTTCAATTAGTCTGCGTATTCTGTTATCTATTTTGCTATAGTTGGGAGTTGGGTTGTTTAGATTTGCTTATTTAGCACTGCTTATTTAGGATCATAAGTTTACTTGATTTATCTTTTATGATAGTTTGTTTTTTGTTTTATTTGGTGTAGTTTTAATCTGCTATTTGGTTCCTGTCCTGGCTTATTTGAATCTGCTTATTAGACTTTATGCTTATCTGATTATCATCTTATTTTCTGCTTATTTATTTGCTTATTCTAGTTTCTTGTTTTAGCTGTGGTTTGTGTGCATTGCTGATGAGCTCAGACCCACTTGGTCTGAGTTTCAAAATTCCAAAAAAATAATGGTCTGCTGGGATTCGATCCCCAGACCCCTCGCATAGCTACCATACGCCCCAACCACTTGATCTAGGCACTCTCTTGTGTTTCTTTTCGCTACATTAAATTAATATAGGATTGTTTACTTTGGCAGTTTTTATTCATCTAGTTTTAATATTAAGTTTTAAGTTTGTTTAAATTTAATTAAAAAGTTTTTATTTCTTTAATTCTGTTTTTATAAAAAATATTTTTATTTTATTTACTTTTATAAATTTTAATATTAGTCTTCAATTTAGTTTTACATTAAAAATAGTTTTGTTTTATAGATTAAATATAGTTTTTAAATTTAGATTTAAGTTTTATTTTAAATTTAGTTTTATTTAAATTTTAGTTTAAAATTAGTTTACTTCAATTAGATTAAATAGTTTTTATATTAAATAGTTTTTAGTTTTAAATTCCATAAGTTTTATTTTACCAAAAACAAATAAGTCTATCGTCTAATCCGATTTCAATTCGAGTCGAGTCGAGGAACGATAAATAGACATAAAAAGAATTGGCAAAATTCCTTTATTAAAATCCCAAGGGTTTAATGAGAATGAAAAAACCGAGGTTTCAAAACCTAATGATTCAAATCCTAATGATTTCAAAATGTTCACTTTAGCAGAAAGAATGAGGCTTAATGCATGTTTTGAAAGAATTAAGAAAAACGGTTTTAAAGATGATGATTTTAATGATAAAGAGTACGTGTACCTAATGCAAAAGGGTATGTGTAAATTTATGGATGAAAACTCACTTTGGGATGTTTTTAGCAAAACAAGTGAAACACCAATTCCGAAGGGCGACGTTAGTGCCATCACGACAATGACCAAAATGGGCTCGTCTTCACCACCTTCGAAGGACCACGTCTTTGAGGCTTCAACTTCTAACTCCATCGAAGTGCCTCCTTTGCCTAGCCCAACACCCGTTGAGGCTAAAGGGTTTATCGACATCGATCCTCCCGTCTTAGAAAAGTCACCTAAGCATAGTCATTCGACTTGTAAGACCATGGTTGTGAGTGCTCACATCGACTCTTTCTTTGACGATGACGATGGAGATTTTGCCGAGATTGATCACGTACTTCGAAATCCACATGCAATTTTTGATTCTCCAAAGAAGAAACATGTGAAGTACGATGATTACGAGTTTGATCCCGAGATTGAGGAAATCATTGAACGAGAGCTAGCTCTTATGCCTTCACTTCCACCTACAAGTGAGGTCGATCCCAAAATCGCGGATGAACTAAATGAGTTGGAACGTCTTATTTTCGATGACGAACCAACTCATGTGACCACCAAAAATCCAATTCTCGAGGAGTTACCTAATCAACACTCCTCAAATGAGAATTACGTTTACCACATTCGTGAGGATTTAACTTATCAACAATCCCCACAAATAGATGATGGTTTCGTGCTTGATCGTGATCTTTTCGAGAGAGTTTCTAAGATACTCAAGGAGGGGAATGACAAACCTTGGTTTGACAAGCCTATCTTTGATGAATAAATCGATGAGATCGACGTTCATGTGGATGACGAGTATGTAGACCCCGAGGGGGCAGTGTTCTTTATTGATCGACGTTTTGAGAACTTATATAATCCGCCGCCTCCTCCCACCAATGACTTAAATGTGAGGATTTTTAGCGCGACTAATTTTGAATTTGACACGCCAAATATTTTCGACATTATCAAATCGGGTTTTCATAAGAGTTTAAAAACGATGAAAAAGGAAAGGATTTTAAAAATGTTTTAAAAGATTTTTCTACATGTTTAACTCCGTCATCACCGCGTTATATGAGTGTTACCACCTCGTCTACTCCTTTTGAAGATGGTGTGTGTGGATCTAGTGTGGGGGAAGCCCCTTATGTTCCCTCACATTTCTCCACCGAGGACGAGATTTACGATCCCGGAATTGCTTGTAAAGGGAAATCTCAGTCTTCCACCGATGCAATAAATGGAAAACTTATCTATTTGCTTGGTGTGAGTCTACCTCGAGTAGCTCATAAGTTTTACTTACCAATTGCCCCACCTTTCTACTTCTCATCTATTTTCTTCTACCTCTTTGGGGTTTCGGCTTCGGTTGAAGTAGCGTTGTTTCGTCTTTCATTCGAAAACGAAGACGCTATCTTTGACCCCGGTATACGTTTATCGGGTTTTTAAAGTACTCCATGTACTTTTGGGCATTGTTTATCATGTAAGCCCCACCAAAAATGACCATACCATGATTATCCCTAAATGATCACATTTATGGGGATTCGAGTCGAGCTTTTGACTCGGTTATCAAAAACAAGGTGCCTCGTGGGGGATTCTCATGCTTATCCTTGTAAATATTATCGCTTTCGTAGTTAACGTAACGAGGGGACTTGTGCTCTTCCTACCTTTGTTCCGTGGTTGTTTGTGATTGTGATTCATTAGGTTCATCGTCATCATTGAAGCCTCTCGTGTTCGTTTTACGGATCACTCGAGCTTCGATCATTGCCTTTGGAGATTCTGATATCCGATGATATACTTTTATGTTCTAACGTTTATCTTATTAGCATAATTCATAAACAGCTATTAGGTTATTCGTTTTACCCTTTCCATGCTCGAGATTAAGCATTCGACTTCGTCTCTAGTATGGGGGTGTTTTCACCCCTAGACTCGAAACATTGAGGACAATGTTTAGTTTTAGTATGGGGGGTGAGTAGATACTTCACCTTGCTTACGTCACCACGCAATCCAATATTCATCTTTTTGTTCTCGTTTTGTTGAAAATAAGGCTAAAATTGGCCAAATTTGTAAAATTTTTTCTTATTTTCATAAGTGCTTAAGACACGAATGTAGGTTTTCCGATGGTGAGAATAAGAGTAATTTTTGACTCGACCGTGCGTGTTGAGCACTTAGCTTCGATTCCTTAACTTTTTAGGCTAAGTCTCTTAAATGAGGACGAGAAATGATAGAGTTATTTATAAGTCTCGTAATCGTCACGATCTCATGTGTAGTAATTATTAGCTTATTCTCCCCACGCTTTTGATAATAAATTGTTAATAAATATTGATTTAGCGGTTTAGTCACTATTGTTGGTTTCTAATTTGTTTTAGTAGCTTCTATGTAATTAAATTTGGAAAACATTAAGGTATCGCTAGCGTCACGGTTTTGATGTATTGGCACCCGAATAATCGAAAGCTTCATCTAATAATAAGATTTCAAGTGCTCACCTAAATTAAGCAAAAATTTGAAGCTCACAAGGCTGAAAAATCTATGCCCAAATTGAAAGTGAATCAAGCCTTAATCTTTGAAGCTTTAAAGATCCAAAATTCGCTTTAGCATGAGGATATACGTCTTTGGCTAATAAAACCACCGATGAGGCGGATAATAAAAGGCAAGGCAAGACCGAAGTCATAATAAAAGCTTCATGGCGAAGTTGAATAAAAGATGGAGGTAAACCTATGATAATAAGACCCTTCCGTTAGGGGGCGTATAAAAGTCTTGGTAATAAGCCTTATGTTCAAAACCGTTATAAAACCGTGTTTATCGATCCTTCTTCTTGACTTAATTTTTTGACATCGTTGTCTATTAGGATGAATTATTAATTTAATGATTTTGGTTACACCGTTAAAACTCTATTTTTAGACTTAATCTCTATTCATGCATAAGTCAATGATGTATCCTCGTGATCATTAAGACAAAATAAAATATAAGAGATACCAAGTAGGAATAAGGGAGTTTAGGTTCGTAATTAACACTCATGAGATTTGATTGTGTTGCTAACTTATAATAACAATGATCTCGTTACACGCTTAGCATGGAATTAGGTGAAAATCGAGGACGACGAAATTATTTCTAACGAAGCATTCACGTGTTCTTGTTCTATGATCTCAAAAGTCACTTAATCGTGATGAAAACATTACATTATGTCTAAAACACGTGTAGTAGTCTATTTAAGTTTGCATTCTCAAATAAATGTCATCATAAAATGAAGTTTGGAAGTGCTATGATACTTAATTCTAGCATTGTGTGGGGACACGGCAATGGTTTAGTATGGGGGAGTGATGAAACTGTATTTATACATAGTCTCATCATCCAAAATTGGGCTTAAAACGCTTAAAATATCATTAAAATACCCCAAAATATGCTTGTGTTTGTCCATTGTGTATTTTAGGTACGGATATCGTGAAATCAACAAAAGATCAAAAGAATGAAGCAAAAACGAACACGGGAAAGAAGCCGCACAAAGAACCGGACCCGAGAAATCATTTTACAAAAATACCCTTGAAGTTTGAAGATTTGGCAAGTTTGGTCCCTCAACTTTGGTGATTTGTCACAATTATTCCTTGAAGAAATCATTTATACATTTTTGGTCCTTGATGTTTGGAGACATGGCAAAACAAGCCCTTGAAGATCAACAAAATTACATTAATAAGTCCTTTACCAAAGAGGGACTTATTTTGTAATTAACTCAAACTTATTTGTAAAGAATTTGAGTACTAGAGCTGCCAAAAGTGTTAAAGATAAGTTCTTGAAACTTCAGGGGGCATACATGTGAAAACCAAACCCATACCCACTTCAAACCCGTCATTAGCCCAACAGCCTAAACCAACACCCCAAAACCCATCACTTACCCGGCCCAAGTCAACATACTAGTCAAACCCAACTTAAAACTTTTTAAATCCGGTTTAATAATATTAAAAAGTGGGGGGAAACACCCACTATTCATCCTCCACCGCTAATCACCCCCTAATCCTCACCCATAAACCCTAAATTTATCTCACACCAAAACAAGGGGTTTTCAACCCTAACTTTCCAGATCACTAATCAACCCAACCACAAACCAAACCCACTACCCATATTACCAACCCGTGACCCCTGGGACCCTCACAGACAAGGTTGTCTTGTCCAAAAATGGCAACAAAGGAATCTCTCTGTCCATCAACGCTCCTAGGCGCATTCCGTGCTCCCCAATGTTCAAATAAACGTCCCAGATCAAGAGTACAAGGCTGTCAATCACATGGGCACATATTGACCATTTCCAGTCAACATTCAAAGGGCATTTCAAGAAATCCCTTAGCTAGGGTTTTAGCTTTTGATTATTTTATTTACTTTCTAGAAAGATCAGTTAAGAAGTATTTAAGGAGCTTCCAGTTTGTGGTTTTGCCCTTGTTCCAGTTTTTATTGTAAAAATCTATAAGTGATCAATGATAATGAAAAATTTTAATTTTTGTCAATAAACTGAGTTCCAAGTTATTTATATTTTCTAGTGTAAACATTTTAAGATTTTATGCAATTAGTTTAAGGTTTCATAAGATTTTCACCATTCAAAAAGGCATTTTTAGAAATTTCCGTTTTTATGGTTCTTGAAAGAGATGTTTCAAAATTTTGAGATTAATGACTTGATGAAGTGATAGTGGATTCAAGTCATAAACCTCAGTTTTTTGCTAATCTTTTGTCTAGCTTTAAAGAGGTTTCAAAACCAGTTTTTCAAGTGTTTTTCTTTATACTCACCAATTACTGTTTAAAAAGCCATAATCTTCTAGCTTATGGTCTTTTTATAACAAGGATTTGTTTCTTGGTTGTTTATGTTTGTGCAGGTTCAAGGAAGAATCAACCACTACTTCCTTCTCATTCCATTTCATCAAATTTTGAAGATATATTTTGGCTTGGGGTCCTGCTTTGGATTCCCACAACAAGCCCCTCTACATATGCATAAGCTCTGACAAGCCATCAAAAACCTAGGATAGAAGGCATCAGCCAAGGTTGTGGCTTGAACCCTATTTCAAAGTTTTTTTTTGAAGTCTTGATTATGACTTATGTGATGTTTGGTGTTGCCTGTTCTTGTGACAATGTTTTTGGTTTGCTTATGCTTATTTAGCAGATGTATGCATGTTTGAGCTCTTTTCAATCAATTTAGATAAGCTTTGTTAGCATTAGGTTTGCAAATTTTCAATTTCAGATTATAAGGGTGTGTTTGGGTCTGCTATATGCTAGGTTTGAGTGACACAAAATAGAGCTATATCAGCTGAAACATACCCCATATAGGTCTTGATAGGTGTTGTTGTGGTCAACATTGAATTTGGTAGAGTAGAAAACAAATTGCATGCTAAAAATTTGGTATTCACCATAAAAAATCAGTAAATCCTTTTTCTGTTAATTTTAGTGTAAGATTTTCTTTGAAAGTTTGTTGATTGTTAGATATTAGGTCAATCTAGGTTTCTAGATAGCTTTTATGTGATTTGGTTTAGTTTTGTGCAAGATTTGAGCTTTCAAAATTCATTATTGTGCCATTTGTTTCAGCTACTTTTCATCAGATATACCATAGGCATACAGTGACTGCATATTGTGATTGATTTTGTGATTTCTGTGTTTATGTTGTTGTTTTTACATTTTTACTGACTCCCCACAACCCAACTGGTTGTGGGGGTGCCAATATTTATCCAAGAAACCAAGCACATCACAAGTTACAAGTCAATACGTGTCCAGACCTGTTTTTTTTTGCACTAGCAGTGGGAACAAAGTTACCCCTGCTAGTGTATTTCTAGGTACTGCTATACAAGCAGACAAATCAAGTCCTAGTGTCACTATAAAAAACTCAAAATTTTGTCTTTAGTGGCCTTAAATAGCATTTAGGACTTGATTTTAGTTTCAATATTTTTCTTATTTAATTTTTGATTTTTCTGTTTAAGTAATTTTTATTTTACTGTTCATTTAGTATTTTTCACATTTAATTGCCGTTTAAATTACTTTTAAATAGTCGGTGTTTGTCTTTTAGTGTAGAAAACTAATATTTTTCAGTTTTAAAAATTTTCTTAGACTTAGAAAAATATTTTAAGACTTTTGGTTTAAAAAAATTTTACTTTTCACCTTTTTATTAATTTTTAGAATTAATTTAGTTTAATTAGGGTTTTAATATTAATCAGTTTTGTCTTTTAGTGCAAAATTTTACATTTTTCAAACTTTTTCATTTTTCTACTGTTCATTAGTATAAATTAGGATTTTTAAAATTGCCAAATCATTTTTAGTATTATTTTATTATTTTTTATGATTATTTTAGTTTAAAAATAGTTTTTAGTGTTTTAAAAATAGAAAATTAGTTTTAAAAATTTAGGAAAAATACTTTTTAGTCTTTAAATAATATAAGTGAGTTATTAGTTCAATAAAATAATATTTTAGGCTTTTTCTTAATTATATTTAATTTTAAGGCTTTAATTAGCATTTAAAATTGAATATTTAATTAATAAAAGGTTTAAAAATATATTTATTGGATTTTTATCCTTATTTATATTATTTTAGACTTAGTTTAATCTTTTAATTAATTTTTAGGTTTAATTTTTAATTTTGTCACGTTTTACGTATTTAAGTTCGCGTTTTACGTCTTTACGTCGTAGTGTAATCGTAGTCGTAGCTCGTCTTTACTTTTTCTCTTCTAAACCAAAAATGTCACTAATCCAAACTTTGATTTTATATATTGGCACATTAATCCACACGCCTCCTTCGAGAACGAACTTGGAATTTATTCGTCTTGTCGGTTTTCCTAAATCGTCGAGTTTAATACTTGCCGCACTTATACGTTGTTTTCCTAAACGCGTATTACTACACCTATCATCTTTGGATAAAACTTGGTTGATTTTGGTTAAAATTCCTAGTTGCGTTTTTCCCCTGTTCTTCGCATTCATTTTCTGTTTCCCAGATTTATTCCGAATGAACTGAGTATTCCGAGTAAACAGTTTATTCCGAGTCAAGCTTTTATTCCGAGTGAGTTAAGTTTTTCCTAGTCAGGCTATTATTCCGAGTAAAGCTTTTTATTCCGGATGAACCCTTTTTTCCGCATGAGCAAGTATTCCGAGCGAGTTAGTTTTTCCGCATGAACAAGTATTCCGAATGAACAGTTTATTCAGAACCAACATCTTTTTCCGAGTCAGCAAAATATTCCGAGTCACCTAATTATTCCGAGTAAAGCTCTTTATTCCGGATGAACCCTTTTTTCCGCATGACCAAGTATTCCGAGTGAAGCTATTTTTCCGAATGAGCAAAGTTTTTCCGAACCAAGGTATTTATTCCGAGTGGAGCTATTATTCCGAATGAGCAAAGTTATTCCGAGTGAAGTGATTTATTCCGATTTGTAATTTTATTTTTCCGAAAAAATTGCACGCTTCCCGAAATCTCTGTTTTTACCAAGTGTTTTTCTAATTTTTAAGAAAAAGTGTCAGATTTTCTAGATTTGTTTTTAGCTTATTTTAATTACGTCTCGCACTTATACTTCAAGTAGAAATAGAATACCAAACCCTCTTTTAGTCACCAAGAACGATAATTCCACTTCTAACCGTGATCAATTCGAAGAGATACCGAGAACGAACTATTAACGAGCAAAATATGTATATTAAAAACTAAAAATTATTTTTCTAAAATTTTAAACTACTTTTAACTATTTTAAAATCTATTTCTAAAATCTAAAATGAAATAAATGATAAAAAAAAAATAATAAAGCGAAAAATCTGATTCTACTTTTCAAAAATCTTAAACTATCTGATTATCTAAGGAAAAGTGAAAAAACTCAAAAAAACTTACACCAATAAGCCATAAAATGCTTATCAGTGTTCGAATGTGATTAATAAGCTATAAACAAAACAACCCTTAAGTAATTAACATTCCAAGACTTTACCAGTAAAGACCCTAGGGCAACTGGTAAAGGCGTTGGTGTGTGAGAGTAGGGGCCTAGGTTCGATTCCTGGCCCTTGCTTTTTGGAAGAAATAACTTTTTTTCTTTTTTTTTCTTATGTTACGTTTTCAGCTAAAATAGCGCCTATTAATCACACAGACCTTACCCTGATGTGTTTTGTCCTTATGTGCAGCAGTGGCAAGGATAACAATAGCAGTGGGAAAGGAGTTCCACTAATCTGTTACAGAAACCGAATTGGTGGCTTTTGAGCCTTGTTTTGATGGCGTTTTTGGATACCAAAGGCACCCCCACACTTAGTGGAGTGTGAGGGGTCAATATAAAGCAAAAAACAACAACTCTTAACACGGCTTAGCACACAAATCAAATAAATCCAGTTACTGTGATCAAAATAGGGGGTCTGGTAGTCTTTAGCTGATGCAAATGGTCACAATGGTGAGATTTGAACAAGCAAATCTTGACTCCAGCCTATCCAATCTTCAAAATGGAAGTACACAATCCTAAAGAAGCTATTAGTCTACTAAATATCAAGATTTAAACAACCTAGATACAAAATCAAGAACAAGAAGTTCCTACTGATTATCTATGCAAATTTTATGACTATCATGCAATTTTGAATTTCAGAATACACTACCCTACCCACAACTAAAGATTAACTATATTAAAGTGGACAGGGCTGCCTCTACTTAGAAATAGGCTTAGGTGTTACACCTAATGCCTTAACTACCCAAATCCAAACACTACTTTATCAGTGAAAACACAAGATTTTCAAACCAACATATGAAAATTAATCTAAAAACTTTTATCAATCCTACTTAAACTAACATATCACATAAAAACAACTCAGATTGAACATGTAACTTGCACAAAGAAAATAAATAGCAAAAATCCTCAGTAAAAAAAAGAAGTACAAGCAAAGCAAGGAGAAAGGGGGTTCAAGATCAAGACCTGATGCCACCAGCTTTGGCATTTGCTTAGCTGCACTCATAAGCTCATGGAGTGAAGATTGCTATAATGAAGGATCTTGGTTGTTGGTTCTACAACAGAACCCAGGATATGGTATATCTTCAAAAAAGGGAAAATAAAGGGAGTGTGGTGTGGAAGTCTACAACAGATAAATCCACCACCACCTCTTGGTACCTGCTAAAACACAACTCAAAACAAAGAAACAAGTCTCAAAGCTGCCTTAGAAGCTTGGTGTCAATAAGCTTCTAAGGAGCTTATGAAACCGTAAGCTTTTTTTAAAGAAGGAAAGATTTTGTAAAATCCTTGAAAATCACACTTGGAAACCCAATTTTAGAACCAGTTAAGTAACCAACTTAAGTAGCTTATACAATCTTAAATAAGTTGTTTGGGTGTCAACGAAATAACCCAAAAGCCCCTATAATGCTATGATCAAAGATAGCTAATAACCAAGTGTCCTTGAATTATTAGCTAACTTATGATAAAAAATTTAAAAGATAAGTATTACACTAAGTGAAAACAATAAAGTGGAACTCAGAATCGTAGGCCAATTTTTATGTTTAACTATTTATTAAAAAAAGGTTACAAAAACTAGAACAAAAAAATGGGGATACAAGCCATCTCCCATTTATACTAAGCTACAGAAATTACTAGAAGATCTTAAAAAATAAAAGGAAAAGAAAACCTAGCATCTAATCTTCCAATACTGCCCTTGGACGAATCTTCAGAATATGCTTGATTTATCCTTTGTTTGAACTCAGTAAAAGTCGACATGTGATGTTTTCTTGTATTGTTGTGGAGTATACAACTGTTAGGGTGCATCATGGCCATCAGTTTTGAGTAGCAAGCACGCCATCAGATCATAAACGTTCATCTACTGCCAATGTTTTGGTTTATTGTGAGTGGTGGGGCAGGGGATGACCATGTGATGGTATTGGGTGATGTGGAGTTTGATTTAGGGGTGGGAAATGAGTGAGGGGACCCTTAATTTAGGATCAGCAGCATATCAAATCAAACCTCTTTCGTTTAGGCTTAATTGAAATTAGGGTTCTTGGCTGGAAAGGGAGGTTGTTTAATTTATTTTGGGTGTAAAATAGGTGTTACCCGCCAGTATAACAAGTTTTAAAAACGTTTTATTATTAATAAAACAGGTTTAGTGGAAGGGTGAGGTGGCGGTTGGGGGTGACGTGGAAAAAGGGGACAGGTGGAAGGAGTTTGCTTGTCTGGTCAGCTTTGGTCCCTCATTTTCCAAACTTCTTTCATATAAGTTTTAAACACCCTATACCTCTTTTCCCTTTATAGAAACTTTGGATAAGTTGTCAAAAGTGGCACAAATACTTTCCAAACTTTTCACAAGGACCATTAATGCACTTTTGACTATCTTCAAGGGTCATTATTGTACAATGTTAAAACTTTAGGGACCCCAATGTAGATAATGATAGATGAGGAATATAAAGGGACAATTCTTCAAACTTGGAGGACCAATCTTGTAATTCTTAAAAATTTCAAGGGTATTTTTGGAAAATCATTGTTCAGGTCCGGTTCTTTGTGCGGCTTCGTTTCCCGTGTTCGTTTTTGCTTGATTCCTTTGATCTTATGGTGAATTCACGATATTCGTACCTAAAATAAACAATAAACAAACACAAGCATATTTTGGGGTATTTTATGACATTTTTAAGCGTTTTAAGCCCGATTTGGACGATGAGACTACGTATAAATGCAGTCTCATCAACTACCTTGAATAGGTGCACATAACATGAATTTATGATGTTGTTTTCGATGGTGTGGTTTGGTGTATCATCAATTAATTTGTCTTAAATCCATTTTCGAATGAGTCGTGAATGTTTATGATGAGGTATAGTCTCACCCCCATGCTTAAGGTGAGACATTTACAATTGATTCCTAATGCCCCGCGAGTAAAGCTACCTCAAGCTAGAACAACTCACTGGAATAGCTAAGGTGACGAAGTTCACCTCAGGTTCAGAGACAATGGAAAGAGTTAAAGCTTTCTCAAGAAGCAGAAGGCTACACAGGGCTAGGTAGGCTACACAAGGATAGGTAGGATACACAAGGCTAGGCAGGCTACACAAGGCTAGACAGGCTACACAAGGCCAGGCAGGCTACACAAGGCCAGGCATGCTACACAAGGCTAGGTAGGCTACACAAGGCCAGTCAAGCTACACACATGGAGCAAAGTAGGGAGCAACACTAGGAGGAGTAGAGCATAGTCTCCATCGGAATATGGACGATGACACCTGACTTATATAGTACAATAATGTACGAATGGTGCAGACGTCTGGACCACGACTAGTACTAGAGGAGCATGAGGAAAACTCTGACCCGGAAGAACAGACCTGGTGTTCATCAGCTACTCAGACGCTGCCCCTACAAGACAACCTTGACTCCACAAATCATGTGTTTTAGAGTCACCTCCAAGTAGTATATAAAGAGATGTTCCTCCAGGAACAAAGGTTAAGTTTTACACACACACTTCACTATTTACTTTCTCTCTCTTGAACTCTCACTTACTAGAATCACATACTTACTATCACGCCGGAGTTGGTCTCGGATTCAAAACCCGAGGCGAGCTAACGGTGTTCTTTCTTATTTCAGCCTAAGGGACTAAGGGCTAGACTAGGGAACTCTGAAGGAGGAAGCTAGGGCTTCACGGGAAGGAATAGCCACAAGATACTCTAAGGGAGCAAGCATAAGCCTCATTAGAAGGATTAGCCTTAGGAGACCCAAAGGATCAGGGATAAAGAAGCTTCTCCAGAAATTTGCTTCAACGTCTGGCGCCATCCGTGGGACCGGGAATACCAATCTGCCAAAAACTAAGCAATGGGAGACGGTGTTAAAGGTCCTAGACTGAGGGAAGGCACACACCTGAACACTGGGTCACATGGGACTGAGAGGGCTCCTTCGGAGGTAACCCTTACTCCCGCCAGACCTGTTCAGGAACATGTTACCCCAGCATATGTCAAAGAGAACTATGAAACATTGAGAACCATGATGAAGGAACTTGATGAGCAAAATCACGAGAAAGTAATTCCTCGAAGGCTCTTCAACAATGAGGTTGAAGCAGATCCTGAGGGCTCCCAAAGGATTTCTTTAGTGAAGGAAAAAAGAGGATACTCCTCAAAAAACTCATCCAGACCAAGGAGTCGAGGTAGGTCTCGATCTGCTCGAAGACACCACGGGAGTGTTTCGAGAAAAAAGGCTACCTCCAAATCCTATCGCTCGGTCAGGACAAAAGCACGCAGAAAATCTAAGGCTAAGAGTGCTAAATCGAAGTCTGTGTCAGCAAGGGCCTCTCGAAAGAAGTCAAGTGAATCTAAGTATGATTCAATGTATGGAAGTGACTCGGAAGATTTGAGCAAGCCTTACAGGTGACCCAAACCATTTCCCTTCACTTCTAGAATCACACGTTTTAGATATCATAGGCGAGCCAAACTCCCAAAAAATGTTATGGTATATGATGGAAATAAGGATCCAAAAGATCATCTTAGTATTTTCTCTGTCGCAGCTGAGCAAGAAGAGTGGCCTATGCCGGTGTGGTGTAAAATGTTTCGCCAGACCTTGAGTGGCTCTGCTAGAAATTGGTTTGATAGCCTAGACCCGAAAAGTGTGAATGGATTTGAAGAGCTAAGTAACAAACTCCTAGAAGAATTCTCGCAGCAGAAGCGGTATGACAAAGATCCAACTGAGATACACGGGATTAAGCGAATGCCCGATGAAGGACTTCAAGAATTCATGGATCGCTTCAAGGCTGAAAGTTCATACATCAAAGGAGTACCTCCCGTTTTAAGGATCTCTGCGTTTATGCATGGTCATAGTCATCTATAGCTAGCAAAGAAACTCAATGACAAGATTCCAAAGACAGTGGATGAGATGTGGGAGAGAGTTAAAGCCTTTATAAGAGGAGAGGCAGCTACTAATACCACAATAGTAAGTGGATCCCCTCATTGGGAAAAAGGCACTGATAAGGGTGGTTGGTATGAGAATCAGAGTGAATCTAGTAACATGAGTCATGAAAGCATGGATTCCCCTAGAGGGAACGGTGCTCCTTCCGCTAGAAAATATGGCTTTACACCTCTGACGAAAACTCCGGAAGAGATCCTCTCTATGATAGATTTGAACTTTACACCACCACCTCCGACGGTAGGGACTCCAGAAAAACAAAGCATGAACAAGTTCTATAATTACCACCAAGATCGAGGCCATAACACAAATAATTATTATCGTCTCAAGAAGCACATTGAAGAGGCAGTGGCCTCAGGGAGGTTGGCTCATCTAGTGAAGGATGTTAAGGGATCAGACCAATAAGGCTAATTCCCTAAGCAAAATAGCAACAATTGAGTTTGATCACTTATCTATGAAAATACTTTTGGAAGTGTTGAATGAGCACTCCATTGAAACCCCAAAGTTTAACATGATGGTTGAGATACCTAGGACTTGGTACTCTAGCAACCTCCGTAAGTGCTACATGTAAGGCGTCTGACTATGTTTATCACAATTATCAGGTATTTCCTCTGGAGGAGCAATTTTCAAAGTATAAGACTTGCTCCAGAGATGATCCTAGTTTAACCCAGTGTATTGTTTCTTCTCTCATGATATGAATGAAGCAAAATTTTCCTCATGTTTTCTATTAAGACTATATGTTTAAGATACTATGCTATAAAGTGAAACACACGACGACGGACGGTTCGCTACCTCCGGTCAAAGAGGGTGACGCCTACCAATTAGTCCCCCATGGTGAAACTGATACCATGACGGTTAGGCTGAGCAACCTTTTCAATTTGACTCCGTAGTAGAAAGATAGGAACAAACCTTCCTACCTTTCTCACAAAAATTTATCCTCCGATGCATAGCTACACTTGAGAGAAGGAGGAGTAGCATGAACCTACAAGGCAAATGCTACACCTAAATCACATGAATGAAAATCAAAATTAGGTGAAAAAAGAAATATGGAATCAAACATGCTAGACTCATCAATAAGGCTAAAACATCATCATAGGCACTTGTGATCATGCTAAAGCAATAAAATATGAGTCACGCACAACACATTCTAAACCTTGATTCAGTAAGTTTGGTACTTTGATGGCTAGGTATGAGTGACTGGATTTAGCACAAAACATGTGATGGCAATTGATAGGTGTGAAAACACCCATCCATTTTACCACTTAATTACAATAATAACCGGACCAAAACGTGTATTTTATGTCTTTTATGTCGGAATTATGCGTGGTTTGTGTTTTTGTTGTGATTTAGGACGAAATTGTGAAAAGTGGGGAAAACACGGCATTTATGGGCTTTGATTGAAGAAAAAAGATGAAAAGACGAAGTCAAGAAGTCAAGAGTGTAAAAAGAACGGAAGTCCAAGACCAATTCTGAAGATTTATCGAAGAAAAAGTCAAAAGACGGAAGTTTACTAAAAGCCGAGGAACTCAAGTCTATTTTATTAAAGAATTAGAAGACGAGTTCAAAAGAAATCCCGAGCCACAAGTCATTAGAGTCCAAGTTTAAAGAGATTAACAAAAGATTAAAAAGATCAAGGACTTAAGTGTGCAATTAGGAGAAAGAAGAAAGAGGGAGGAAGCTTCCTAAGCTCCTCTCTAATCTCCCTATAAATAGAGGAGGCTAGATTCATTTGTAGTGGTTGGAGGCTTGACAAGCCTCTCTTCCCCATTTTCATTTTTCTTGTTCCTTAACTTTATGCACTTTAATTTTCATGTAACGCACCCTTGATTCTCTTTTAATTCCATGTAAGTTTACCTTTAGTTATTGTTAATCTTTATCTTATTTCTAATCTCCTTCTTCCTTTCTTCCTTTCTTGTTTGATTTGTTCTTTATCTTCATTGTTCATGTTCTTGAATTTTTATAATTTTGATCAAGTGGGTTTTGATTGATTTGGTTATGTTTGTTAGTTTTGATGATTTGTTTTGATTGATTATCGTTAGTTGATGCTTATTGGTTGTTTTGGTTTAATCTTTTGTTGAATTTGATTAACTTGTGGATCAATTCGTTGCTACTGTATGTCCTTGTTCTTCGGTTTGTTAGTTTCTGAAGTTACTGTTCTTATTCCCAGAAGTTCCGGATCAATGGTTGTTCATTCGGAAGTCTAGAGGTTCCGGATCAAGTGCTTCATTCGGAAGTCTATAAACTTCCGGATCAAGGGTTCTTCATTCGGAACTTTGAAAGTTCCGGATCAAGTGCTTTTCATTCAGAAGTCTAGAAGTTCCGGATCAAGTGCTTCATTCGGAAGTCTATAAACTTCCGGATCAAGGGTTCTTCATTCGGAACTTTGAAAGTTCCGGATCAAGGGTTCTTCATTCGGAAGTCTAGAACTTCCGGATCAAGATTGTTTCATTCGGAACTTTGGAAGTTCCGACTCAATTGTGTTCATTCGGAAGTTTTAAACTTCCGAATCAAGGGTTCTGTCAAGTTTTCTTTTTTTCTTTTTAAGTTTTTGTCTTTTATTTTCAAGTTTTATTTTTCCCGCCTTTTTCTTTATTTGAATTTTTATTTGCTTTCCTTTTAGTTTAAGTTTTGGTTTGCATCATTTACTTTTTGTTAAGTTTTAATTTTACGTCAATTCACTTCTCGTCTTTTACTTTTAAAGTTTTAAATATCGCATCGTTTACATTTTAACTTGTTTTAGTGCTAATTTCTCGTCATTTATTATTAAGTCTTGCACATTTATTTTACCAAAACTAAAAATATTTGTTTCACCAAGAACAACTAACCTCAATCAATTAACCGGAAATCAATTCGAAGAGATACCGAGAACGAACTTTCAACGAGCAAAAATGATAGTTATTAAAATGGCGCCGCTGCCGGCTCTTTTCGTGAAGATCGAAGGTTTTTTGTGAGAGACGCGTTGGCTTTTGGGATCCGTTCACTCGTGAACGTTATTTTTCGTGTCCAACAATTTTCAAAAATCCAAAAACATTTGAAAAATCATAAAAAGCATTTCTTTTTCAAAGTTTTGCACCAAAAATATTCTTCTTGCTTATCTATCTTTCTTTATGGATTTTTATGTCCATTGCGTCCGGTGTGGGAAACAATTATCTGGGAACAACTCTTGTCAATGGTGTACATGTGAGCGGTGCGGAAACGATATCGACTACACACAATTCGGATTTTGTCCCTTGTGCAACTCGACTAATTCACTCTTTTTGAACCCACCTCCTGTTCCCCCGTGCATCTATTGTGGAGGCGATTCTCATTGGCATGTTTCGTGCCCGGTTCGATACCCGTATGGTCACGGGCAAGAATCGGGGTACAATTATGACAATGATAATAGCTATCCACAAGACGCACTTGATTTTTCTCCATACCCGGTTTGCAATAACTGTGGGGGTCCTCACGATACCTATTATTGTCAACCAATGAATTGTTATGAGCCAAATCCGTGTCCTCAGTTTTCTTCACCTATGGATTATTATGAACCAAACCCGGTTTCTAATTATTCTCAACCAATGAACAACAATGAGCCACAACCTTGCTATAATTCAGGTTTACAACACTTTGAGCCCCCACATCACACCCTCAATCATCAATCCTCTCAGCAAATTAATCTTGACCCTCAACTCACTACCTTGAATGAAGAAACACACTCCATTGTTTTGCAACTTCAAGAAGCCATTGTTTTGCTTAAAGAACTTAGGGACGAGGAAAAGCGACTGCAACAAGAGCAAGTATCTAATCTTAGTGATTATACCCCTCCGCTTGTGCGTCAATACTATTATGATGATGATGACGATGATGCTGTATGCACTTTCCACTCATCTTTTGCAGTTCCTGCTCCTACTCTCGATGTTCCTTCTACATCTAAGGATCTAGATTCGCTGAATGAGCTTAGTGATGTTGGTCTCGACAAAATATTGGATGATGAGGTTTGTGACTTACCTGCTATGGAGCCTGAGGACGACGTTGCTCTTACGGAAGAGGTCGATCCTAGTGATGACGATTTTTCTCCAAGCTACGAGAATTTCACTTTTGATATTTCTCAATCTCCACCGGGAGATGCGGGTGATGACGATTTATTTTCTCCGATTTATGAGAAGTTCATCGATGAACATGATCTTGTGGATGAGGTGGAAAACGTGCTTCTTCGCGATAGATTACGGAAAGTTCACCTTCTTATTGCTCAAATCGAAGCGTTGACTTCTCCTTCTCTTTCCAAGTCTTTATCTCCATCTACTCCTCCCGTTGAAGATAATGACCCATTGCTGGAAGAAATCGACATCCACTCCATCCCTACAGGTATTGATGATTCTGACATGGAGGGGGACATTATTTTTGATAATTTGCTGCAGGAAGATATTGTCCCAAGGCCACCTCCCGAGCACCTTTCATCCTTCCCCTTTAGCCATTATTTTGGAGGATGAGTGCTTTGACCCGGGAGGTGACATTGATTATGCTATGATTGATACCATTACGGCTTTGCCGTTTGCTCAGCTTCCATTGTCCTTGGGGGAGGACAATGTGCTTACTTTAACCACCCCACCTCCCGTGGATCTTGAATTCACATACTTTTCGTATGTTGAACGGGTTTTTCTCCCATTCAAGACTTATTCCCCCGCCTCTCCTTTGTTGATGTCAACCGGGAACGAGGACAAGGTCTTTGATCCCGGTATCACATTCGAGGCTTCCCCATGGACCATGTAATTCGGGGACGATTCAGGCTCGTGACTCGGTTAATATAAACAAGCGCTTTTTGGGAGGCAACCCAATTATCTATCTATCTTTCCTGTTTTCACCATAAGTGTAGGGGGACCCCCGTGGTGTTTCTTGCTTTCTTTCTTATCATGTGCAGGGATTAGAGCTTCAAATACACACTCTTGATGACTTTTAACGAACCGTGACTCCGTGTTCCCTTCTTCTCGGTTCTATCCTAAACTCTTTTCGATTCACTATTTTATATTTCTCTATATTAAAATAGGAATCTCTTTAGTTGTCTTTTCCTTAACAAGATTTAAACAAAGTGCACAATGTCCTAAGTGTAGGGGAGTTTACTCCCACATGCTTAAACATTAAGGACAATGTTTATATTAAGTGTAGGGGGGACTTCCATCGAAGTTAAGTGGTCTTTTCCTTGTTTTTGTCCTCATTTTAACCGGAAAATCGATTTTTCAACATTTTTCAAAATTTTTAATCTATTTTGGCCTAGTTGTAGTTCCCTTTATTTTTGCTATTTTTCTCTTATTTCAATAGAATGGTTCTAACAAGTTTAGTTATCTTAGATATATTAGGCCCGTTGTGAATTTTTTTGACTCAACCCGAGTTTACTTATCCAAGTTCACTCTAGCTAGTATCCTTAACCGTGTAGACCTTAATTGGTTTATTGGGCTAAGCATCCACGAGTCTCATTCCTTGAGATTTTAAATTGTGGAGAACGAGAAATGATAGAGTTGGTTACAAGTTTGGTATTCTCTCATTAACTTATGTGAGTTAATTATGATCTTTTTCTCCCATCACTTGCTAATAAATTATCTGTAATAAGTAAGGTCGTACGATTTGAAAAGTTACTTAGCTTCTAGCCCAAGATCGTTTAAAAGTTGCTCGGTAATGATTAGAGTTCATAGCCAAGGCATAACTTATGAAGCGGGGCGCGAAGATTGGCGAGTCCGAAAAGGCCCTAGCAAGGCATGAGGATTCCATTTTATTGCTGAAGATCCAAAAGTGATGAGAAAAGCATTATTCCCAAAGTCAATATGAAGGATCAAGACTCACGACGAAAAGCAATCAACTCCCATAAAGATCATGGAGAAGTCTATCCGAAAAGACCCTAACAAGGTATGAGGATAAATAGATCCAAGTCCGAAAAGGAGGCGGATCGTTGTATCTCAAAATCCCAATTAGAGATTGAAGAATAATCATGAAGTCGTGGTCAACAAAGTTGGAGAATCCCTCAAAAGTCTCCAAGTGAAGAAACTCTATAACGAAGAGAAGACCATTATCTCAAGAACGTCTCTCGAAGATATGAAGTATGAAGTACATGCCAAATATCGGCCTGAGAAAGGTCTCAAATCGTGAACCGAGTTATGCCAAGATATGAACTTTTTGATATCCCGAGAAGCAGTTTTAAGAGATTTTGTCCTTTAGCTAACTATTGATCAAATCGTCCTACTTTGCTTTCTGCCTAAATAAATTATCGAAATAAGTCAACAATGCATCCTCGTGATCATTCAAGACATCAATAAAATATAAGAGATACCCATAGGAATAAGGGAGTTTAAGTGATTAATTGAACCGCATGAGTAAATGTTTGTTAGGCTAACTTGTACTAACAATGATCTTGTTTTTAAGCTTGGCATGGGGAACGTGAAACTTGAGGGTGATAAACATTCATGACATACAAGCCCTAAGGTAAGTCTTAGATTTCTTTACAAGTTTCTTCCTTGTTGCATCTTGTTATTTTCTATCTTTTTGATTTTCCTTAGTTGTTTAATAAAGGCCAAGATAGATTGATTATGATGGAAAGTGTAAACCTTGCTTTATTACTAAGCATTGCATGAGGACATTGCAATGGTCAAGTGTAGGGGATTTGATAGGTGTGAAAACACCCATCCTTTTTACCACTTAATTACAATAATAACCGGACCAAAACGTGTATTTTATGTCTTTTATGTCGGAATTATGCGTGGTTTGTGTTTTTCTTGTGATTTAGGACGAAATTGTGAAAAGTGGGGAAAACACGGCATTTATGGGCTTTGATTGAAGAAAAAAGATGAAAAAAGATGAAAAGACGAAGTCAAGAAGTCAAGAGTGTAAAAAGAACGGAAGTCCAAGACCAATTCTGAAGATTTATCGAAGAAAAAGTCAAAAGACGGAAGTTTACTAAAAGCCGAGGAACTCAAGTCTATTTTATTAAAGAATTAGAAGACGAGTTCAAAAGAAATCCCGAGCCACAAGTCATTAGAGTCCAAGTTTAAAGAGATTAACAAAAGATTAAAAAGATCAAGGACTTAAGTGTGCAATTAGGAGAAAGAAGAAAGAGGGAGGAAGCTTCCTAAGCTCCTCCCTAATCTCCCTATAAATAGAGGAGGCTAGATTCATTTGTAGTGGTTGGAGGCTTGACAAGCCTCTCTTCCCCATTTTCATTTTTCTTGTTCCTTAACTTTATGCACTTTAATTTTCATGTAACGCACCCTTGATTCTCTTTTAATTCCAAGTAAGTTTACCTTTAATTATTGTTAATCTTTATCTTATTGCTAATCTCCTTCTTCCTTTCTTGTTTGATTTGTTCTTTATCTTCATTGTTCATGTTCTTGAATTTTTATAATTTTGATCGAGTGGGTTTTGATTGATTTGGTTATGTTTGTTAGTTTTGATGATTTGTTTTGATTGATTATCGTTAGTTGATGCTTATTGGTTGTTTTGGTTTAATCTTTTGTTGAATTTGATTAACTTGTGGATCAATTCGTTGCTACTGTATGTCCTTGTTCTTCGGTTTGTTAGTTTCTGAAGTTACTGTTCTTATTCCCAGAAGTTCCGGATCAATGGTTGTTCATTCGGAAGTCTAGAGGTTCCGGATCAAGTGCTTCATTCGGAAGTCTATAAACTTCCGGATCAAGGGTTCTTCATTCGGAACTTTGAAAGTTCCGGATCAAGTGCTTTTCATTCAGAAGTCTAGAAGTTCCGGATCAAGTGCTTCATTCGGAAGTCTATAAACTTCCGGATCAAGGGTTCTTCATTCGGAACTTTGAAAGTTCCGGATCAAGGGTTCTTCATTCGGAAGTCTAGAACTTCCGGATCAAGATTGTTTCATTCGGAACTTTGGAAGTTCCGACTCAATTGTGTTCATTCGGAAGTTTTAAACTTCCGAATCAAGGGTTCTGTCAAGTTTTCTTTTTTTCTTTTTAAGTTTTTGTCTTTTATTTTCAAGTTTTATTTTTCCCGCCTTTTTCTTTATTTGAATTTTTATTTGCTTTCCTTTTAGTTTAAGTTTTGGTTTGCATCATTTACTTTTTGTTAAGTTTTAATTTTACGTCAATTCACTTCTCGTCTTTTACTTTTAAAGTTTTAAATATCGCATCGTTTACATTTTAACTTGTTTTAGTGCTAATTTCTCGTCATTTATTATTAAGTCTTGCACATTTATTTTACCAAAACCAAAAATATTTGTTTCACCAAGAACAACTAACCTCACTCAATTAACCGGAAATCAATTCGAAGAGATACCGAGAACGAACTTTCAACGAGCAAAAATGATAGTTATTAGCAATAAACATAAACGCATAGATACTATCCAGTCAAATAAACTCAGTTAAAGCACAAGTCATCATAAAAAGATGATGTCACTACACATCATATAATAGTCAAGCACACATGCAACAAAAGGCCATCATACATATGATGGAAAGTTAACAACAAAGTCATAGTAGCATCAACAGCACCACCAGTTGGCTCAGACTCACTCTTAGATCCCTGATTGCTAGACCCTGTCCCAGATTTCTTCTTACTCATCTTGGTCTTTGATAGTTGTAAAATCACACTCGTTTAGGAAAACGAGGCAATTAGGGTAAGTATTAACGAGTAGTTTAGGAAAACCACAAGTTATGACCCAATGAAGTGAGTTCGTTCTCGAGGAGGCTAGTGCGCTGTGTTAAGAATTGATTAATGTTTGTGATTATATTTGAGAAGAAAAGAAAATAGAAATGGGGTGAGAAGAGAAAGACGGTTACGAAGACGGATCGAGCTAAGACGAAAAAGCGTTCACGTAAAACCGTAAAAACTACAAAATTAAAAATTTTAAACCTAAAAATTATTTAAAAGCTAAAAGTAGTCTAAAATAATATAAATAAGAATAAAAATCCAATAAAAATATTTTAAAACCTTTTATTAATTAAATATTCAGTTTTAAATGCTAATTAAAGCCCTAAAATTAAATATAATTAATCAAAATGTCCAACATATTATTTTATTGAACAAATAACTTACTTATATTATCTAAAGACTAAAAAGTATTTTTCCTAAATTTTAAAAACTATTTTTCTATTTTTAAATCACTAAAAACTATTTTTAAACCAAAATAATTATAAAAAATAATAAAATAATGCTAAAAATAATTTACCAATTTTAAAAATCCTATATTACTCTAATGAACAGAAGAAAAATGAAAAAGATTGAAAAATATAAAATTTTTCACTAAAAGACAAAACTAGTTTAAAATAAAACCCTAATTATACTAAATTAATTATAAAAAATAAAAAAGATGAACAGTAAAAACTTTTTATACTAAAACTCTTAAAATGTTATTCTAAGTCTATGATAAATGTTAAAACAGAAAAATATCAACTTTTACCACTAAATTCCAAAAACATAATATTAAAAGTGAATTAAAAAAGGCTATTAAATAGAAAAAATAGAAAATGAATAGTATTAAAAATTTTATCTAAACAGAAAAATCAGAAATTAAATTAGAAAAATAACAAAATTGGTTTGAAAGTCTAATTCACAAATTTGCCCACTAAAGACAAAAATTCTCAAAAGCTGATAGTGACATGTGACAGACTTTTGTCTGTTTGCTTAGCAGTGGAAACAAGTGTGCTAGCAGTGGGAAAGGAGTTCCCACTGATAGTGTTAATTTTTGTTTAGTTAGCAATAAGCTTAGGAAAGCTTATTGTGAGTGCTTATTTTGGACAATAAGGCACCCTTATACTCAGTTGAGTATAAGGAGTCAAATGGAACACAAAAATACACAAGTCACTTAGAAAAAATCCACACAAAGAGCACTCAAAGTTTCTGATGAAGCTTAAATGGGTGTCTGATGAACAGTAACAAAATTACATGCACAAATCCGAATTTCAATGGCTCATAACTAGCTCATAAGCTCACCAGATAACATATAAGCTATTTCAAACCCTACTTAATACTAGAATCTAACAAATAGCAAGATATGATGAACAAATTTCCACAAAATTGGCAGAAATATGACCTAAGGTGTTTGACTGTTTTTTACCAAGCAAATAGCATACAAACTTGTTTTATCCTCTACCAAACTGAAAACTAAGAACTGAGAACATGTAATAACAACCAAAAGAGCATGTTTAGGTAGCTTTCAAACCAACAGCCATTCAAACTCCTACCTGAAAACCTAGACCCAAACACCCCTTTAATACTGAAAATGACTTTTTTCTCAAATCAAAAGCTTTTAAATCACACCAAATCTGATTACAAGTGCTACTAACATGCAAATAACCAACAAGTGAGCAAATTCAAACACTTAAACAAACAAATTAACAACTTTCATGTCAAATCAACAAATCGCGTATAACACATAAAACTTTAAACTAAGAGCACAAGGGACTACCTTGTGGGACCCACATCCGGGCCCCACTATGGCTGCAATGCCATTTCCTTCAGGCTGGGGCCTGAGCTGATCCTTGAACAAACAATGCTTCCACTCAGAACCGGCTAAGATCAGATGAACAAACACACATATCCAATTCTGATTTTTCTTCCAAACTCCTTTTTGAAACCTTAAAATCCAACAAACCTTGGAACAATGAACACGTTTTAAAACCAAATGCAAGTTCAGAAATCCAGGATTACCAATCCACTTTCACTTCTCAATAATCATGGATTTCTGAACACATCAAACTTTCTGAAAACACCAAATTTTTAAACCTATAACACGTTCAGTGTTATACTACAATAGAAATGGAACTCAGAATCTTCCACAAGCCAAGACCAACTTTTAAAAAGGAAAAGGAATTACTTTTTAACCAAAAATACCAACTTTCATTAATTAAAAAGGAATTACAAAATAACTTTGAAAAATTCTGGAACAAGAAATAATGCTAAGCTAGGGGTGCCTTATATAATGGCTACAGAACAATCCAGAACATAAAACCCTAATGGCATGAAATGCCAATGCTACCCTTGGACGAATCTTGAAGTCTTGTTTGAAAAATCAGTCAAAATGGCCTCTTGTGAAGATGTTGACATGGCCAGCTGTTGTCTTTGCATCTTGGCTATTTATTTTGTGTGGGGAACAAGTTGAATCATCATAGCCCTCCATCTTGTCTGCTTGTTGGGGTTTGTATGAAAGAGACGTTGCAGGGGAGCATGGGGGGTCCATTTGGGTGATTGGGAGTGGGTTTTGTGAAGTGGGATTGGGTGAGGATACGTTTAATCTTGGTTCTGGAGCGAATGGGTTGAAAACCCTTTGATTTAAGGTTTTAATTAGGTTAGGGTTTAAGGGATTAGGGAGGTGATGAAGGTGGGGTTTGATTGGGTTAAGGGTGATTAAAATTTAAAAAACGTGTTTCCCTCACAATTATAATCAGTTTAAAACTGATTAAATAAAAAGGTTGGTTGGATTCTGACGTGGGCCAAGGAAAGATTGTGATTGGCTGGGGGGTTTAAGTGGGATGACGTGGAGAGTGGTGAGTGGGTGAGGTGTGTTTGTTTGTCTGGGCAAAAACAGCCCCCCAAGTCTCTTTACTTTGGCACTTTCCATAAAACAACTATAAACTCTTTTTCCCTTTATAATGACTTTGGACAGTTGGCATTTTCAGTCCTTGTGTTTGGTAAAAAACATGAACAAGGACTAAACATGTACTTTCTTCAATTTCCAAGGACCTTTAATGTCAAAACATGATTCTTCAAAGACCATAGTTGTTCAATCTTGATTATTCAAGGGTAAAAAGTGACAACTTGCAAATCTTGAGGGACCAATCTTGCAATTTCTTCAAACTTCAAGGGAAATTTTGGAAATTCCAGATTTGGGCCTGGTTCATTGTGCGGCTTCGTTTCCCGTGTTCGTTTTTGATTGATTCTTGTGATCTTTTTGTCATCTCCTCAATATCCGTACCTAAAATACACAAGCAACAAACACGAGCATATATTTGGCAGTTTTAATGATATTTTATGCATTTTAAGCCCGATTTGGACGATGAGACTATGTATAAAAGCAGTCTCATCACTCCCCCATACTAAACCATTGCCGTGCCCTCACGCAATGCTAGAATAAAGTATCGTAGTACTTCCAAAATTTAATTTTATTCACTTTATTGAAATGATAAACTAGCTACACTACTACTATTACTACTACTTGTGTTTTAGACATAATGTATGATTTTCATCGCAAAATGGGACGTTTAGGTTCATAGAATAAGAACACGTGAATGCTTCGTTAGAAATAATTTCATCATCCTCGATTTTCACTCCAATTCCATGCCAAGCGTGCAACGAGATCATTGTCATTATAAGTTAGTAATGCTAACACTACTCATATGCCCTAATCACGTACTTATCCTCCCATTATTCCTAAGTTGTATCTCTTATATTTTATTTTGTCTTGAATGTTTCACGAGGATACATTGTTGACTTATGCGATAATAGAGATTTAGGTCTAAAAATAGAGTCTTAACGGTGTAACCAAGACCATCAAATCAATAACCCCTCCTAATAGACAACGATGTCAAAAAATTAAGTTGACAAGAAGAATCGATAAACACGGTTTTATAACGGTTTTGAACATGAGACTTATTACCAAGACTTTTATACGCCCCCTAACGGAAGGGCCTTATTATCTTTGGTTTACCTCCATCTTTTATTCAACTTCGCCATGAAGCTTTTATTATGACTTCGGTCTTGCCTTGCCTTTTATTATCCGCCTCATCGGTGGTTTTATTAGCCAAAGACGTATATCCTCACGCTAAAGCGAATTTTGGATCTTTAAAGCTTCGAAGATTAAGGCTTGATTCACTTTCAATTTTCCATAGATTTTAGGCCTTGTGGGGCTTCAAATTGTTTGCTAGATTTAGGTGAGCACTTGAAATCTTATTATTGGGTGAAGCTTTCGATTATTCGGGTGCCAATACTTCAAAACTGTGACGCTGGCGATACCTTAATGTCTTCCCAATTTAATTACACGGAAGCTACTAGAAAAGACTAGAAACCCAACAATCCTAACTAAACCTCTAAGTCAATATTTATTAAGCAAAAAATATTTACATGTGAAGGGAGAATAAGCAAACAACGAGAACACATGAGTTTTTGAAAGAATACGAGTACTCTACGTTTAACATAGTAACTTATAATTAACTCTATCATTTCTCGTCCTCATTTAAGAGACTTAGCCTAATGTGAAGTTAAGGAATCAAAGCTAAGTGCTCAACACGCACGGTCGAGTCAAAAATTACTCTTATTCTCGCCATCGGAAAATCTACATTCGTGTCTTCAAACACTTATAAAACATGAGAAAAATTTTAAAATTTGGCCATTTTTAGCCTTATTTTGCAACAAGACGATAGACAAAAAGATAAACTTTGGAAAGCATGAAGGTTTGGCAAGGCAAGTATCTATTCACCCCCTCATACTAAAGATAAACATTGTCCTCAATGTTTCGAGTCTAGGGGTGCAAACACCCCCATACTAGAGACGTAGTCGAATGCCTAATCTAGCATGGAAAGGGTGTAACCAATAAATTAATAGCCGTTTATGAAGTGTGCTATAAACCTAAGGTTAGAACATCAAAAGGATATATCATTTGGATATTGAGAAAGTCTTCAAAGCAAACGATCGAGTGCTCCCATAAAACGAACACGAGAGGCTCTAATCGTGAAGATCATGATCTAAAAACCACAATGCACAAAACACCACGGAACAAAGGTTGGAAGGGCACAAATCCCCTCACATTAAACTAATTAGAAAGCAATAATATGTACATGGATAAGCATGGGTCTCCCCCACGAGGCACCTTGTTTTTGATAACCGAGTCAAAAGCTCGACTCAAATCCCCATAAATGTGATCATTTAGGGATAATCATGGTATGGTCAATTTTTGGTGGGGCTTACATGTTAAACAAGGCCCAAAAAACAACCGGTATTAAGGACTAAGTCCTTTGATGGTGCAAAATACCGGGATCGAAGATGGCGTTTTCGTTTTCATTGGAAAAACAAATCAACGCCACTTCATTGTGAGTCAACAAAAACCCAAAGGGTTTCAAGAAAATAGATGAGAGGAAATAGAAGGGTGGGACAATGGGTAAGTCATGAAAACATTGAGCTACTCGAGGTAGACTCGCACCAATCAAATGAAAAGATTTTCCATTTATTGCATCGGTGGAAGACCGAGATTTCCCTATATAAGTAATTCCAGGATCAAATATCTCGTCCTCGGTGGAGAAAGGGGAGGAAACATAAGGGGATTCCCCCACACTAAGTCCACACAAAGCATCGTCAAAAGGAGAAGACGAGCTTGTAGCACTCAATACACGTGGTGATGACGGAGTTAGAGTTGTAGAAAAATCTTTTAAATTCAATTTAAAATCTTTTCCTTTTTCATCTTTTAAACTCTCCTTGTGAAAACCCGATTTGATTATGTCAAAAATATTTGGTGTTTCTAAAATGTTAGTCATACTAAAAATTCTCACATTTGAAAACCGTTTTGGTAAAGGTGGTGGTAAGTTCTCAAAATGTTTGTCAACAAAGAAAACTTCCCCATCGGGATCAACATATTCATCATCCGAAGAATCATTCACAACTGGATCGTAGGCTTAACACTCTTAACCTCCACCGGCGGAGGGGATGGAACTTCATTTTTCTCAACAACTCCTATAACTCTTTTTGAAATTCTTTTGCAAATGTTTTTGATGGGATTGACATTGTACAAAGACGTGATAGAATACACATGAGAAAGTGTGGAGTTTTGGGTTGCATTAATGACGAGTTCTTCCTCATTGAAACGAAGAGTGATTTTCCTTGCATGCACATCGATAAGTGCTCTCGAGGTATCCAAAAATGATCGACCTAAAATTAGAGGAACTTTAGGATCGATAGGAATGTCAACAACTATAAAGTCTATGGGATAGTAGGACTTTCCAACTTTCACAAAGACGTCCTCGGCAACTCCACAAGCTAGAATCGTAGAATGATCGGCCATCTCGATTGACATTCTTGAAGGAGTGAGATTGGGAAGATTGAGCGATTTAAAAATCTCAAGAGGCATCAAATTAATACTAGCACCAAGATCGGCCAAGGCGTAGCATTCTTCCATGTCTTGTATAGCACATGGGATTAAAAACTTGCCGGGATCACCGACTTTTTGAGGTATGCGGCTAAGAAAAACCGATGAAAAACTAGACGATTTTTGCAATTTCTCTTTGTTATTTAACATACTTTTGAAGTTCGCGGCAAATCGAGGCATCATGACCAAGGCGTCGGCAAAGCTTATATTAAAATGCAAGTCACGAAACATTTTCATAAAAAGTTCGAATTGATAATTATTTCGTTCTTGTGCCTTTTCCTTGTCTCGTCTTGAAGGGTAGGGTAAAGGTGGTGTGGGTTGGGGCATAGGCATGGGCATCGGCCTTGGAATCTCGGGTTCCACTATTGGTATTGGTTCAACCGTAGGTGTGGTTTGAGCGGTACTTCGTGGGCTTGTAATTTGCTCCTTTTCTACCACCACCTCAGGTTCTTTCTCTTTTTCCTTCTCCGTAGAAGTACTTGGACGAGAAATGGGTTCTTTGAAAGTTTTACCACTACGAGTAGTAATAACCTTCAATTCTTCCTTCGGGTTTACGATGGTATCACTAGGAAGACCAACCGAAGAAGAGGGTTTACACATGATAGCTTCAAACATTTTAGCCATTCGGTCTTCAAACTTAGATTGCCTAGCATCCGCCTTTAACAATTCTTGCTTAATCTCATGTTGACCTTGCTCCATTTTTTGTTGATTTTGTTGGAGACGTGTGACATTTCCTTCCATTTTATTAGCATGAGTTTTAAGTTCATTAGCAAGTTCGTTTTTAAGCTCGTTTTTCAACTCGGATCTTAAGCTAACCATTTCACGTTGCATATTATCAAACTTAGAATCGTTTGCCTTAGCATAATTCAAAAACTCTCCTTGAAGATTTTTGGTGTGATCATTTTGAAAACCGTGGGTCGAAGTTTGAAAATCACGGTTTTGGTTTTGGTTTGAAATTTGCCCATTTCCACTTTGATAATTACCCTTGTTGTAATTCCTTTGATTGCCTTGATAATTTCCACCTTGGTTGTTGTTTCGATAGTTATTAGCATTTTGATTTTGTGGAGCTTGATTTTGGCGGGAACCTTGGCCGTTTTGGTTATAAGTTCTCGTGGCTACATAAGCACTCGAAGTGTTACCATCCGCGGTAATGCACTCGGAAAGATCATGAGCTCCACCACATGACAAACAACTTTTAGCAACCGCTTTAACCGAAGCGGAATTTGAAGCTTCTTGATTTTTCCAATGAGTCATAAGGTTAGAAAATCTATCAAAAAAACGATTTTCTTCATTTGCTTCATCATGTAAAGTATTAATGCTACGAGACGATGATGACGAGCCCAATTTGGCAACACTCGGTGTGTTACGAGGGCTATAAACCTTAGACCTATTCTCAATTATGACCAAAGCTTCCTCAACCGTTTTACACAAAAAATTACCACCCGCGGCGGCATTTAAATAATCTCTTTCATGATCATTAAATCCATTGTAAAACGTGTCAATTTGGTGCAAATCGGAAAAACCGTGATGAGGACATTCATGTAACATTTCCTTAAACCTATTCCAAGCCGTTGAAAAACTTTCATTTGATTCTTGTGAAAATTTAGAAATCTCGTTTTTCAAATGCGTAGTCTTAGAGGGCGGAAAAAATTGGTTCACAAATTTCGAAACGAGATCCTTCCACGTCAATATAGAATTGGGTGGCGTTTCTCTAACCAAATTTTAGCGGGCCCCGCTAAGGAATACGGAAAAAGCATCATCTTAATCGAGTCATTCGAGACATCCTTGAATTTGCAAGTGGCGGTAAGACGATTAAATTGGCGGATATGGTTGTGGGGATTGTCCTTCTCATCACCACGGAATTTGTTGTTTTGGATCATCGACAACAAACCCGTTTTCACCTCAAAATTATCCGCAAGGATAGCGGGAATCACAATCGCTTCTCCATAACCCTCGGTGGGTGCTTGAAGCAACTCCATCATAGTTCGATTAGCCATGGGTGCTTATTTTACTACAATGGGTTCGTCAATAGGAGAGTCCTCACTAGAAGGAGTGGTTGATTTGTTTCTTCGTTTATGTGCACGTTTTGCTTTGGAGCGAGTTTGCATAAACGTCACGTACAACGAGGGGACGAGCAAAGAAGATTATTTTTGGTGTTTTTAATTTTTCAATTTTTAGTGGTTTTTGATTGTTTTTACTTTTTTTGGATTTTTGGAATGTATTAGGTAGACAATAATCTACAAATCTCCTCCTTAATCAAATCTCTTGATTAAAGAAGCCTCAAGGAATGAAAACGATCACGTGGAGTGAACGCCTTCGATGACTTTAGAACGATGGTGGAACACCAAATCGTTCAAGAGGGTTTAATCAATAGAAACCAAGAAAATATATATGATACGTAATAATACTTTGGGCGGCAAAACCCTCGATCAGCTCTCAAAATCAAATACTCACAAGCAAGCGGAGGAAACGAGGTGGCGCGAAGCACTTAAGAGCCTTTTTCCTTTAGGTCGTGAAATACAACCGCCTTATACCCACCTTATAGTTTGTATTTTTCAAAATCGAGCTTCACGAAAGTATTTATCTATTTTTGCCTTTTTCTTTGGTTTGAGATTCGAATACAATGATTGGGTAATGACCTCCCAAGTCAAGGTTGTGATTTCTCACGTATTTGGAGTACTTGTGAATTTATTGTTCTACGTATACAATATATTAATAATATTCACACAAAAACCTAAAAACGATAATACGTATTAGTAGAGTGCTACTAATACAAATACTAATTATGGTTAGTATAAAAACAACAATTGTTCAATCAAAACACAACACGCCTCCCCGGCAGCGGCGCCATTTTGATAGTTGTAAAATCACACTCGTTTAGGAAAACGAGGCAATTAGGGTAAGTATTAACGAGCAGTTTAGGAAAACCACAAGTTATGACCCAATGAAGTGAGTTCGTTCTCGAGGAGGCTAGTGCGTTGTGTTAAGAATTGATTAATGTTTGTGATTATATTTGAGAAGAAAAGAAAATAGAAATGGGGTGAGAAGAGAAAGACGGTTACGAAGACGGATCGAGCTAAGACGAAAAAGCGTTCACGTAAAACCGTAAAAACTACAAAATTAAAAATTTTAAACCTAAAAATTAATTAAAAGCTAAAAGTAGTCTAAAATAATATAAATAAGAATAAAAATCCAATAAAAATATTTTAAAACCTTTTATTAAATAAATATTCAATTTTAAATGCTAATTAAAGCCCTAAAATTAAATATAATTAATCAAAATTTCCAAAATATTATTTTATTGAACAAATAACTTACTTATATTATCTAAAGACTAAAAAGTATTTTTCCTAAATTTTAAAAACTATTTTTCTATTTTTAAATCACTAAAAACTATTTTTAAACCAAAATAATTATAAAAAATAATAAAATAATGCTAAAAATAATTTACCAATTTTAAAAATCCTATATTACTCTAATGAACAGAAGAAAAATGAAAAAGATTGAAAAATATAAAATTTTTCACTAAAAGACAAAACTAGTTTAAAATAAAACCCTAATTATACTAAATTAATTATAAAAAATAAATAAAAGATGAACAGTAAAAACTTTTTATACTAAAACTCTTAAAATGTTATTCTAAGTCTATGAAAAATGTTAAAACAGAAAAATATCAACTTTTACCACTAAATTCCAAAAACAGAATATTAAAAGTGAATTAAAAAAGGCTATTAAATAGAAAAAATAGAAAATGAACAATAATAAAAATTTTATCCAAACAAAAAAATCAGAAATTGAATTAGAAAAATAACAAAATTGGTTTGAAAGTCTAATTCACAAATTTGCCCACTAAAGACAAAAATTCTCAAAAGCTGATAGTGACATGTGACAGACTTTTGTCTGTTTGCTTAGCAGTGGAAACAAGTGTGCTAGCAGTGGGAAAGGAGTTCCCACTGATAGTGTTAATTTTTGTTCAGTTAGCAATAAGCTTAGGAAAGCTTATTGTGAGTGCTTATTTTGGACAATAAGGCACCCTTATACTCAGTTGAGTATAAGGAGTCAAATGGAACACAAAAATACACAAGTCACTTAGCAAAAGTCCACACAAAGAGCACTCAAAGTTTCTGATGAAGCTTAAATGGGTGTCTGATGAACAGTAAAAAAATTACATGCACAAATCCGAATTTCAATGGCTCATAACTAGCTCATAAGCTCACCAGATAACATATAAGTTATTTCAAACCCTACTTAATACTAGAATCTAACAAATAGCAAGATATGATGAACAAATTTCCACAAAATTGGCAGAAATATGACCTAAGGTGTTTGACTGTTTTTTACCAAGCAAATAGCATACAAACTTGTTTTATCCTCTACCAAACTGAAAACTAAGAACTGAGAACATGTAATAACAACCAAAAGAGCATGTTTAGGTAGCTTTCAAACCAACAGCCATTCAAACTCCTACCTGAAAACCTAGACCCAAACACCCCTTTAATACTGAAAATGACTTTTTTCTCAAATCAAAAGCTTTTAAATCACACCAAATCTGATTACAAGTGCTACTAACATGCAAATAACCAACAAGTGAGCAAATTCAAACACTTAAACAAACAAATTAACAACTTTCATGTCAAATCAACAAATCACATATAAAACATAAAACTTTAAACTAAGAGCACAAGGGACTACCTTGTGGGACCCACATCCGGGCCCCACTATGGCTTCAATGCCATTTCCTTCAGGCTGGGGCCTGAGCTGATCCTTGAACAAACAATGCTTCCACTCAGAACCTGCTAAGATCAGATGAACAAACACAAATATCCAATTCTGATTTTTCTTCCAAACTCCTTTTTGAAACCTTAAAATCCAACAAACCTTGGAACAATGAACATGTTTTAAAACCAAATGCAAGTTCAGAAATCCAGGATTACCAATCTACTTTCACTTCTCAATAATCATGGATTTCTGAACACATCAAACTTTCTGAAAACACCAAATTTTTAAACCTATAACACGTTCAGTGTTATACTACAATAGAAATGAAACTCA
The DNA here is from genome assembly GCA_025667525.1 of Glebionis coronaria. Taxonomy (NCBI): domain Eukaryota; kingdom Viridiplantae; phylum Streptophyta; class Magnoliopsida; order Asterales; family Asteraceae; genus Glebionis; species Glebionis coronaria. The sequence goes on from CM046877.1 coordinate 241,487,480, forward strand.
GAATCTTTCACAAGCCAAGACCAACTTTTAAAAAGGAAAAGGTATTACTTTTTAACCAAAAATACCAACTTTCATTAATTAAAAAGGAATTACAAAATAACTTTGAAAAATTCTGGAACAAGAAATAATGCTAAGCTAGGGGTGCCTTATATAATGGCTACAGAACAATCCAGAACATAAAACCCTAATGGCATGAAATGCCAATGCTACCCTTGGACGAATCTTGAAGTCTTGTTTGAAAAATCAGTCAAAATGGCCTCTTGTGAAGATGTTGACATGGCCAGCTGTTGTCTTTGCATCTTGGCTGTTTATTTTGTGTGGAGAACAAGTTGAATCATCATAGCCCTCCATCTTGTCTGCTTGTTGGGGTTTGTGTGAAAGAGACGTTGCAGGGGAGCATGGGGGGTCCATTTGGGTGATTGGGAGTGGGTTTTGTGAAGTGGGATTGGGTGAGGATACGTTTAATCTTGGTTCTGGAGCGAATGGGTTGAAAACCCTTTGATTTAAGGTTTTAATTAGGTTAGGGTTTAAGGGATTAGGGAGGTGATGAAGGTGGGGTTTGATTGGGTTAAGGGTGATTAAAATTTAAAAAACGTGTTTCCCTCACACTTATAATCAGTTTAAAACTGATTAAATAAAAAGGTTGGGTGGATTCTGACGTGGGCCAAGGAAAGATTGTGATTGGCTGGGGGTTTTAAGTGGGATGACGTGGAGAGTGGTGAGTGGGTGAGGTGTGTTTGTTTGTCTGGGTAAAAACAGCCCCCCAAGTCTCTTTACTTTGGCACTTTCCATAAAACAGCTATAAACTCTTTTTCCCTTTATAATGACTTTGGACAGTTGGCATTTTCAGTCCTTGTGATTGGTAAAAAACATGAACAAGGACTAAACATGTACTTTCTTCAATTTCCAAGGACCTTTAATGTCAAAACATGATTCTTCAAAGACCATAGTTGTTCAATCTTGATTCTTCAAGGGTAAAAAGTGACAACTTGCAAATCTTGAGGGACCAATCTTGCAATTTCTTCAAACTTCAAGGGAAATTTTGGAAATTCCAGATTTGGGCCTGGTTCATTGTGCGGCTTCGTTTCCCGTGTTCGTTTTTGATTGATTCTTGTGATCTTTTTGTTCATCTCCTCAATATCCGTACCTAAAATACACAAGCAACAAACACGAGCATATATTTGGAAGTTTTAATGATATTTTATGCATTTTAAGCCCGATTTGGACGATGAGACTATGTATAAAAGCAGTCTCATCAGTCTTCTTAGCTACACAAAGGGATAAACCTGTTGAAGTAGAGGTTTTTTACTTCGCAATGCTCTTTGCCTTTGTAAGCACCTTAGGATCAAGATCAGTAATAGCAATATGTTCGTTAGTAACAGAGGAATGCTGGTACCCTAGGCGTTGGCATCATGGCACGATGACCAACCCGCTCCAAGATAGGCGTATAACTCATCACCAAAACAAGGTGTGAGTTACCATGAGGGAATCGCCAACCAAATGGATACTCTTCTCGTCTCCCCCATAAAGTGGAATGGTCAAGGAGAAGCGTGAACTCGAAAATCGTAAATACATAACCCTAAAAGGAGAAGGATGCAAGATGTGTTCTTCTCCTACACCGGGTTTAGTGGAACTTATAATAAGAGGCATGCCACATAGTTAGAGTCTAGCACTCACAGTCAAGGATTACGAATGCTAGACTGGCGAGACATGATGAGCTTAGATATCATATCTAGCTAGCTGAAAAAACTACATCCTTCATGTGGGATTTTATAACCTTTGAATGAAAAATTTGGACTAACAAAAATTGGGACTAGCCAAAAATCCGGACTAGCCAAATATCCTGACTAGCCAAATATCTTGACTAGCCAAATATCCGGACTAGCCAAATATCCTGACTAGCCAAATATCCGGACTGGCCATTAGCTCCGGGCGATACATTAGCTCCGAACGAGACATTAGCTCCGTACGAGACATTAGCTTCGGGCGAGACAAGAGCTCCGGACGAGACACTTCTGGATGAAACAAATCATCTTGAAAAAAAAAGAAAAAAAACATCTCAATCGTATATTAACATGCGTCCCGTTTGCATTGGTATACTATAAAGTCAAGTTCCGATGTAGCCAAGCTTCCATGTATATTGTTTATCATTAATGGTCTTTTGGAGACTTGGACAACACGTTATCATTGATAAACTACTAATATAATCTTACATGTTATATTCTAGTTATTTTATTTTATCTAAAACATGGACACAACATGTAGAATTGTTGGTCTCGATTTGTAGCTTAGATATCAAATCTAGCTTCAAGAATACACTCCATAAAGGATGAGACCCAGTAATTCAAACCAAACACTTTCGATGAAGCTCTCCTCCGAACGAGGCATCATGTTGAGCCCCTCCGATCGAAACCACAGAACGATCCGATCGAGAAGACTGACCTCCAACTATAAGAACCCATAATTTTCCCTGCATTATTTTATTCTTTTATTCGTGTTTCTTGAATTTTCCAATGTATTACGTTTTCTTGTATTCTTATATGTAAATCCTGAGATTATGATAATTTTAATAAATTATACCTTTCAAGTATTTTCTGATCATTGATAAATATTTTATCTGGAATTATAAAAAATTTATTTTATTTTTCCATATTTATTTAAATCAAAGATTTTGATTTAAAATCACCCGCGTGCGTATTACAACGAGTTTACTCAAAATCAATGTACAACGAGAATTCCTAGTGATCGCGATACCGACGGATGCCCAAATTTTACATTTTATTATCGATCGTTTCGATAATTTATATTTTCGATGATTTTGTTTTAATTACGTGTTAAGTCGTGTCAGGAAATCATATAATCATATTTATGATGCATTGTAACTTTTTAATAACTAATTTTTAGTAAGGTAAAAGTTCGTTTTGTCTCGACTCGATTCGAATTGAAAAAGGTTTTAACGTGTGACTCAGTCGTTCTTGGTGTAAAAAGAAAAGTGTCGTTGATTATCTATTTAAACTAAAAATGAAAACTTTAAAGATATAAACTGAAAATAAAGGAAATTAAACAAACTTAAAACTTGATTAAAAGTAAATATGAAAATAAAAGTAAAACAAAACACTTTAAATTAAACTTAATAAAAATGGCGGAAAAATAAAAGTTTGAAAACAATTCGGGAAACTAAAACAAAACATAAGTCGGAATAATCTCAAATCCTAACCCTATTCGGAATAATCGAAAATTTAACCTAATCCGAAATCTTAAAAATCCAACCTAATCCGGAATGTTTCTAATCTAATCCGGAATACTTCTATCCTAATCCGGAATAATATGAAACGCAATCCGGAATAAATAGTGACACAATCCGGAATACTTATCACCCTTATCCGGAATGTTGTTAGACCTTGTTCGGAATAAACACCTTATCCGGAATCCATTGAAGTACACAATCCGGAATATTTCAGTTCGTTATCCGGAATGAAGGTGTTAGACCTTGTTAGGAATAAACTCCTTATTTGGAATGAAGGTGAATGTAATCCGGAATGTTTCTATATATAAGTCAGAATGAAGAAAATGTAACGTAGTTCGGAATACTAGGGTTTTCAAAGGATAAGAAAAAAAAAGCAAAAACCTAATAAGCACTTAACCAAAAATAAAACCAAATTAATTTTAAGAAAAACTAAATAAGCCACGAATTAAAAACTCTAAAAACACTAAATAATCAAAATATTAAAAATCACTTTTTAAAAGATTAAACTATTAAAACCACTTAATTAAAATAAGACAAACACAAAATAATCAATAATCACAATAAGCTAAAACCATCAAACACATGAAAACCATAAGAACAATGAAATAAGCACTTCAATAAAACAAGTAACAATATTAAACAAACTACATGATTAATCAAACCAAACAGTAGATTTAAAAACAAGAAAGGAAGAATGAGAATTATTTAAAAAGCTTGAAATTAAGATTAAGATTAAAGATTCAAATACAAGATTAAAATTGAAAAGCTTGAAAACATTAAAAGAAGTCTAGAGAGAGAAAGTAAAGTACACTACTCCTAATTACCTTACAAAAATAAAACTATTCACTACTCCTCTCAAAATGAAGGAATAAAAGACTATTTATAGGAGGAAGGGAAGTGGTGTTGGTGCTTCTTTCTTTCTTTCTTTTGTTTTCTCGTCTTTTCATTTTTTGACAATAAATCGTCATTCTCGACTTTGTCTCGGGATTTGTCGATAATTAAAATGAACTCGTTTTCTAGGTTCTTCGACTTTGTTAAACTTCTATCTTTGGTCTTTTTCTTCGATAAATCTTCAGAATATGCCTTTGACTTCCGTTCTTTTTGCACTCTTGATCTTTTGACTTCGTCTTTTGTCTTTTTCTTCGATAAAAGCCTGTGAAAGCCCGTGTTTTCTTCCTTTTTCATCTTTTGGTCCTAAAACACAACAAAAACACAAACCACGCATAATTTTGACATTTACGACATTAAATACACGTTTTGGTTTCGTTTTTAATTCTTTTAAGTGGTAAAAGGATAAGTGTTTTCACACTTATCAAATCCCCTACAATTGACCATTGCTATGACCTCATGCAATGCATTAGTTTCAAAGCAAGATTTACATTCTCCATCATAATCAACCCACCATGGCCTCTATAAGATATATTATTACTACTACACTAAAAACTAAAGAATGAAACGATAAAAACTTTAATCAAGGAAACAAAAGATAAAACAATTTCCATTTTATTTATTTACTTAAAATTGTTTGATGGAAGAGACTCGTAAAGAAATTTAAGACTTAGATTAGGGATTTGGTGTCATGAAGATTAATCACCCTCAAGTTTCACGTTCCCCAGACCAAGCTTAAAAACAAGATCATTGTTATTACAAGTTAGCACACTAACACTTACTCATGTGGTTTAATTAATCACTTAGACCCCCTTATTCCTATGGTGTATCTCTTATATTTTATTTTTGTCCTGAATGATCACGAGGATGCATTTTTGACTTATTTCGATAATTTATTAAGGCCAAAAATAAAGTAGGACGATTTAATCTATAGTTAGCTAAAGGACAAAATCTTTTAAAACTTCTTCTCGAAACCTCATAAAGTTCATATCCTGGCATAACTCGTTTCACGATTTGAGACCTTTCTCGGACCGATATTTGACATTGACTTCATACTTCGAATCTTGAGAGACGTTCTTGAAATAATGGTCTTCTCTTCATAAATAGAATTTCTTCACTTGAAGTTTTTGAGAGATTCTTCGAACTTGGACCACGACTTCTTCATTTTTCTTCAATCCTTATTTGGGAATTTGATGTACAACGATCCGCCTCCTTTTCGGACTTGGATCTATTTATCCTCATACCGTGTTAGGGTCTTTTCGGATAGACTTCTCCATGATCTTTATGGGAGTAAATTGCTTTTCGTCGTGTGTCTTGATCCTTCATATTAACTTTGGAATAATGATTCTTCACATCATCTTGGATCTTTAGCAACAAAATGGAGCCCTCATGCCTTGTTAGGGCCTTTTCGGACTTGCCAATCTTCGCGTCCCGTATCAATAAGTTATGCCTTGGCTATGAACTCTAATTAATCCCGAGCAACTTTTAAACGATCTTGGGCTAGAAGCTAAGTAATTTTTCAAATCGTACGACCTTATTTATTGCAATTATTTATTTACAAGTGATAGGAGAAAAAGCTCATAATTAAATCACATAAGTTCATGAAAGAATACCAAACTTATAATTCACTCTATCATCTCTCGTTCTCCACAATTTAAAATCTCAAGTAATGAGACTCGTGGATGCTTAGCCTAATAACCAATTAAGGTCTACATGGTTAAGGATACTAGCTAGAGTGAACTCAAATAAGTAAACTCGGGTTGAGTCAAAACGTTCACGACGGGCCTAATATATCAAAGACATCCAAACTTGCTAAAACCACTTTATTTATTCATTGTTTTTCCTTATTGACTTTATTCTAGAAATGGAATATATACATACGATGGTGATGACAAAAGGAAAAGAGATAAAAGAAAATAAAAGAAAAATACTACTAGGCTAAAATAGATCAAAAAATTTGAAAAATGTGGAAAAATCAATTTTCCGGTTAAAATGAGGTCAAACTCATGGAAAAGCCCACTTAAATTCGATAGAAGTCCCCCTACACTTGATATAAACATTGTCCTCAATGTTTAAGCATGTGGGAGTAAACTCCCCTACACTTAGGATATTGTGCACGTTGTTTAAATCTTGCTAAGGAAGAGACGACTAAAGTGATTCCTATTTTAATATTGAAGAATATAAAATAGTGAATCAAAAGTTTAGGATAGAACCGGGAAGACGGGTACACGGAATCACGGGACATCAAATATCATTAAAAGTGGATCGTTGAAGCTCTAATCCCTGCACATTGTAAGAAAGAAAATAACAAACAAATACTAGGGTCTCCCTACACGTATTATGAAAACGGATAAAAAGGATAGATACTCGGGTTGCCTCCCGAGAAGCGCTTGTTTTTGTTGACCGAGTCGTGAGCCTGACTCGACCTTGATTACTATGATTGAAAACTCATAGAAAACCTTGAAGAAAATCCGTCGGGATCAAAGACATGGTTTTCATCTAACAAATAGCACAACCCGAAGGTGAAGAGCACGAGACAAAGTAGAGTAGGCAAGGACCTCTTAAGCAAAAGTTGAGCATGGTGGTAGAAGGTATGATGAAGTGAAAGCATAGCTCCATATTTTCGAAAAGTCTTTACTTTTATTTCATCAGATGGATACTGAGATGGCTTAAAAATGGTGATACCCGGATCGAACACCTTTTCCTTTAGGGTAAAATAAGACTTACACTCAGTATAACTTGAAGATGATCCGCTCATAAATCGCACAATCTCATCCGACGAAGGTGGATAGAGAGGTGTCAAAACATAAGTACTGCGGATGTTGGTGTCTTCCGGTTTCTTCTCCTTTGAAATGGGTTTCTTAATATCCGAAGGAGGATAACGACCATATTCAAAATCCAAGGAAGGGGAATCATGCTCATGAGGAAAATAGGTATTGAGAAAGGTGGCGAAATCTTCCTCAAAAGAGTAATCCTCTAAAATAGCATCAAGCATTGTTGGTGGAGGATCCTCATCAAAAATAGGAGCAAAATCATCCTTAGAAGACACAACACTTGAAGAATCACTCGAGAGAGTGTCAACATCATCTAAGTTATCATAAATCGACATGTCTTCATACTCGGAAGAAAGATCATCATCATAACTTGGTGAAGCATCCAAATCGGAAGTATAATCATCATATTCATCAAAAATTGGTGGAGTATCATAGATTGATGGAGCATCCAAAACGGGAAGAGGATCTTCAGTATTTTCCACATTCTCTTGAAAAAGTGGATTATCATAGATAGGCTCGAAAAGAGGATTGTTGTAAACGATAAAATCATTGACATCAAGTTTTGTAGTTTCCAATGGAGTTGTAACAAGCTCGTCTTGAAGCACATCAATCATTTTCGCCGATTCTCTTCCACTTGATTTACTTGTAATCTTCCCCATTTTAAACACTTGTTGATCATTCCCGACCCTAATAATTAGCTCACCTTCGGCAACATCGACTAAAGCTTTTCTGGTTCTCAAGAATGGCCGTCAAAGTATTAAAGGAATACGAGGATCCATTTCATAATCAACAACAACAAAATCAACCGGAAAAGTGAAGGTACCAACTTTAACGAAAACATCTTCGGCAATACCAACGGGGTAAGCGAGAGTTCGATTAGCTAGCTCAAGAGTCATACGGGTTGGTATAAGATCGGGCAATGATAACTTCTTCCAAACACTTAATGGCATTAAACTGATACTTGCCCCGAGATCGGCTAAGGCAGTACATTCGGGAATTTGAGAAAATAAACAAGGTAACACAGAACGACCGGGATCTCCAAGTTTCTCCGGGAGTTCTTTGAAGAGGACTGAAGAACAATTTTCATTTAAGCGTGTGTTGACAAACTCAGTCATCTTCTCCTTCTTACTAAGCAAGTCCTTGAACACTTTAACAAATTTCGGCATTTGGACAAGTGCTTCAACAAGGCTAATGTTGAAGTTCATTTGGGAGATCATCTTCAAAAAGGAAGTAACTTGAGCATCCTCTTTAGTGAGCAATTTGCACTTGTCTAACCGAGAAGGATAAGGAATATTAGGTTTAGGAGGTGTAGGTGGAGAAGGTACAGGTGGAGAAGGTGTAGAAGGTAAGGGTTGAGATGTTGAAGGTTGAGAGGGTGAAGGGGGAGACGGTAATGGAGAACTAGTACTAGGCGTGGTAGTAGGAGGGATAAATGGTGGTGGAGGAGGTGAAGGTGGAGTAACTAGGGGAGGGACAGAAGGTCCTACTAAAGTTGTTCCACTGCGTATAGTAATAGCACTCACATTATCTCTAGGGTTGGTTTCGGTTGTAGAAGGAAGAGCACCTTGGGGACGAAGGGCTTGAAGCATTTGCATAAATCGCTGATCGGTCGATTCTTGTATCGCTCTGGTCGATTCTTGCATCACTTTCATTGTTTTCTCAGGTTCAGTCAATCTTTGTAGAACCAACTCCATTTCTGGATTAGGTAAATTGAACCCTTGTTGAAAACCTTGGTTTGGGTATTGGTTGTATGGTTGAAAACCTTGAGGATTGAAACCTTGGTTTGGAAAGCCTTGATTTTGCACTTGGTAATTTCCTTGATTTGCATTGTAGCCCCGCACATTTGCATTTCCTTGAAAATTAGCTCTTGGTAGCCCTTGGTTGTTTTGGGTGGGTGGGGGTAGTCTTTGTTGAAAACAGGGTGGAGCCAAATGATTCGTGGAATTATAGGACAAATGATTAACATCGACATTCGGCTTGAAATGAACCCTCTCAGTGTTGTTATAAGCATACACTTTGTTGGAAATACGTTTTTAACGTATATTAGAAGGATTGGTCACTCCAACAATATGTTAGTTCGTAGTTAAACTTTTAGTTATTTTACTATTAGAACCTAACCCATGGGCTTGTCATGGGTAGGAGGCCCAAGTCCACTATGGGCTTGGGTATATAAACCATTTCCTTTGTTGGAAAGGGTGTTGGTCGTTTGTTTTACTTTCATAATAATAATAGTTTTTCTCTCATCTCTCTCTAGTTTCTCTCTCTAGAAACATCAACCCTCTTGATAGAATTATAGATTATCACCTTTCTACAATTGGTATCAAGAGCCATGGGGTGAAATAAGGTTTTTTGTTGTGTTAGTTATAGTTTTATGCTCTTTCAATCAAGATATATCCGAGTTTTCAAATTTTTTTGTGCTTTTCGCCACAAAATCTTTCTTACAAATTGCCTACATAGTTGTGGTAGGGATTTGTGATCTTCATGTTGGTGATTTTCATGAAAAAATTGGTAGTTTTGGCTTGATTATTGGGTATATTAGAAGGTACGAAATTTTATTTTTTTTCTTTTTATCCGGGTTATAAGGGTTTTGTTAGTCGGAAATTTATTCCGGATAAGCTGTAGTTGCTTATTCCGGATAAGTAGTACAAGGCATATTCTGGATAAGTAGTCGAAGGCACATTCCGGATAAGTAGTAGAAGGTATATTCCGGATAAGTAGTACAAGGTATATTCCGGATAAGCTATAGTTGCATATTTCGGATAAGTAGTACAAGGTATATTCCGTATAAGCAGTACAACCTGTATTCTAGATAAGCTATAGTCGCGTATTCCGGATAAGAAGTCAGACACAGTATTCCGGATAAGAAGACAGACGCAGTATTCCAGATAAGATTTCATACACATATTTCGGATAGTATCCAGAAGTTATATTCTGGATGAACAGTAGAACCCATATTCAGGATAAGTTCCAGTATTATTGCGGATAACAAGTAGAAGACGTATTCCGGATAAGTTTCAGATTTCTGCATCTACACAACAAATTTCACAACTTTATTTCATTGCTCGATCAAAAGATAATCTTTTTTTCTTTCAAGTGATAAAAATGAACCCACATTCATTTATGCCGACGATGCCGACGATAACATCGCTTACGGATATTTCCATCATCTCGGGTACCGTTACCCGTCCACCGTTGCTTATCAAAGATCTATTTGAAGCATGGCAAGGTCTCATGATGTCATATATTATGGGTCGCCCAGGTGGACGTCTTATGGTCAAATCAATTCAGGAAGGCACTTGATTATGGCACCATTACGGTCGATAATGTGACAAGACCGAGAGTATTTGCTGAGTTAACACCTGCATAACAACACATTGCTGATGCGGATGAAAGCGCTACTAAGACTATCAAACAAGTTCTTCCCCTAGATATTTTTGGAATGATAAGTAACCATACGGTGGCAAAGGCATTATGGGAACGGTTGGAGGTATTGCTACAAGGGACTTCCTTGTCTAAGCAAGAACGAGAGTGTCAATTGTATGATTTGTTTGATCGCTTCACATACATTCTAGGGGAAACTCTACGTGACTATTACTGGCGAGTCACCACACTAATGAATGACTTGAATGTCTATAATCTTTCAATTGCTCAGTTTCAAATCAACGCTAAGTTTCTGAACACGCTACATGTGGAATGGAGCCAATATGTCACTGATGTTAAGTTGATCTGTGATTTACACAAATCAAACTTAGATCAACCGTAATCTTTCTTGCAGCAACAAGAAAAGCATGTGCTAATGAAACGTATGTCTCAAGGATACTATCCCGAAACATTGGCGTTAATGGCAAATCATCCAAATTTTTCATATAACAACATATCTTCTGCTATGGGACAACAAGGTTACTATCAGCCAGCTTATCACACTCCAAGCTTCCCACAGTACTCCATCTTACCTCAACCACCCACTTCATATCAAACACAATATCGGCTTTCAGCATCATCATCACAAAGGGATCCACATCCATCATCTTATGCTCAGCAAGTGTATTCTCCTTACCAATCTCCTCAGGTTCCTGCTATCACTTATCCTACACCTGCGGCATGTCAGCCGAGTCACTCACAACATGTCAGTACCTAATATTTTTTCTTTTTAGTGTTCGTATTTCCAAGCTCAAGACAAATTGAGAGGCCAATCAATATCAAGTTTACAATCGTTCTTGGTTGTTAAGGATATTTGGAATTCTATGTCTAATTCAATCCACACGTAAAAAGTGAAAAATATTAATTCTACGTATCCGTAAAACAAAGTGCACGTACCAATTAGTATTCACAAAGTACAAATTAAAATTGCACAAAAAATAAATTGCTAAAAATGTAAGCTAAATGAAAGTGCAAGGGCTAAAATGTAAATTTCAGAAACTAAAAGGACCAAAAGTGTAAATTTTAACCAACTAGTAACAACTTTTAACCAATTTAACAAACTAGCTAACTAATTTTATCAAAAACTGAAACTACAAAGACTGTTATTAGGCAAACCCTAAAAATTAGGAAATTTAGCTAAGAATGAAATCAGTTACAAACAAAAAGGACCAAAGTGCAAATAATAAGAAAATAATATGGAAAACGGGCTAAACAACTCGAATAAGCTGGTTAGAGCTTATTACTGGACCAAATCAGCTCTAGTTTGTTTTAAAATGCTTAAAATGAAAATTTAGCTAGACTTGCAAAAGGAATCAGCTTAAAAGCTTGAAAATAACAAAAGAGCTTATTCTAATAAGCCAAGATTAAACAAACTAAAAATCCAGACTTCCACAACTTGATTTTAATGCACAATCTTATTAATCAGCTAACAAGGAGTATGGAATGTCTTTCCAAATGGAAAATGGTTCACTATATAAGCCAAAAACTGAAATTAAGCTCAAATGAGCTTATTTGACCAAACGTTGACCAAATTTTCCAAAAAGCTGAAAAGTTCAAAACCTACTCAGGACATGTTTATAACAAGATTTGTGAAAGAAAATTAACTAGTTTGTGAAGTAGAACTTGAGATATGAGAAATCAGTTTAGGCTTTTATCACATAAACTAGCAAATGCTCAAGTGCTTAATGATAAGTTGTTTTCTTACTCAAACTTGCAAAATGTATTGTTTCCTTATACACACTGAAACTACATAAGTTGGACTACAAGTGAGAACATGTTTCAAGCAAATCCATCAAGAAATGAAGACATGGCCATGAATTGAATCTAGCTAGTTTTCTGATTAACTAGTAACAGGTTTTGACCCAAACTTTTTTCTAGCCCAATTGCCTGTTTGACTGATATTTTGACAACAAACCTGAACCAAATTGTTTACACTAGCTAACCCGATGTAGATGATCACACCTCAACCACCTAAACAAACTCTAACTACCAAAATAGACCTAAACCAAACACTCCTTTAAAAAACTGTTTAAGACTTTTACAAAGAGATTTTGAGCACAAAGCTAAATCAGGTTAAGACTTATATCAAGACATGCTTATTATGTGAAATGAGATGTAATTGGACTCAAAACAAACTTGCATACACACTTAACCAAAGAATGATATTAATGACTAAAAACTGATGAAAACTCTTAACAGATTGCAAGTGAACTAAGATCAAAGCTGCAATACTACTCAACTACTATCAAACTAATACAATTACACTAAGATTAAGCTAAGCACATCATCAGTTCAATGTTTAATAGCTAAACTAGGTATTGAACATGCAATCAACAGTTTAGAGGAACCAAAATCAGAACTTTGAAACCTTTTAGCTTGAAGCCTCCGTTGTAGGAGTAGAGGAGCGCTGAGCTCTCTATATAACACTTCCTTCAACCCAATTCAACTAAAATCAACAACCTTATCACCTCCAACAGCTATTTCTGAACTAATCAACAAAACAACTACAATCTACTACTCATGAACTGGAAATGAACTGAACTTGAGCTGCAAACAACTAGGATTAATGGTGAAACTTCCAAATCACAAACACAACTCTATTGATCAAAGGAGATCAACAGAATCACAAGATATCAACAAGAGTGTAGAATTGAGTGAAATGAGATAAAGTAATGAACTGAATATTTTTGTGTTTTATTTATTTGGAGGGAAAATAGGTTACAAATGCTAACTGACTAACTAACAAACTCTTAAGTGTTTGTCAAACACTTAAGAGTTGTTATCTAACTGAAAGTAGAAACAGAATTGAGAGAGAAAATTAAGTGTGTGTTTTTTCACACTTAAGCTACTTGTTACAAATGAACTATCTATCTGCTATTTATAGAGTGAGGATGAGAAGTTGTTGGAGTGGATGACGTGTCTTGGCCAATGGGAGAGTGCCAGGTGTCCTGAGTTGGGCAATTGCAAATCCGTCTTCAAGAAGACAAAAGGGTCTTTTTGATCTTGTTGATTTCAGTCTAATTAAGTGATGCAGTTAGATTCGTCTTTCAATTTGGAGTAAGTTTCATGTAGAAAACTCGTCTTGATATGCAGTGTAGCTCATTCCATGATCTGGGCTCGTTTAACTTTGGAGATGACACGTGGCGTGGTCTTAGTGGGTTATGGCTGAGCACACGGATTGTTATCCATATTTGGGTATAATGAATATTGGTTGTTGCAATGTGATTGGTCAAAAGGAGAGAAAGTGGGTTTTACTGTTTTTGATTCGGTATTAAATGAAAAGTGAGTAAGTGGCCAGCTGTCAGCATACTTGGCAATCCGAAACCCATCTTTCTTGCATTCTCATTGGCTGATAAGGTATACACACGGATCAAGCACAAAGTTATTGTAACTTTGTCATTTTCAGTCCCTCTCTTTTAGCAGATTTATCATTTTGACTCCTTTCTTCATTCCTTTGGCAAATTAGGTCCTTTGACTTGCAATCTTGATTATTTAAGTCCCTTGACTTGGTTGACTTGAAGGTTGACCATGTTTGACTTTAATCTTGATTTTCTCTAAAATTGCATTAAATTCCTTCAACTTTTGAACATTATCAAGATAGGTCCTTTGACTTCAAATGGCTTGTCATCTTTGATCCTTCTCTTGTCTTTTCATCATAAATAAGCTTGATTTTCACTTGTTTGCTTGAAATTGTATCCTTGTTACCTATTTGAGCACAAACACAAAACATACCACATAATACTGCTTTATAGCACAAAAGTTAGGTATTTGCTATGTGTTTTAGGGTGATTTGTTGACTTATTGATATGAGATCTTGCTCATATCAAATCCCCTACACTTGACCATTTCCATGACCTCATGCAATGCAGTATTTTAAAGCACCAAGTTACACTTTTCTCATAATTAACCCACCTTGGCCAATATGGAATGCATCTACACTAATCTACACTATATGATGCATGATTCTGAATTTATACTATGCAATGCAAAGGAAAGCAATTATATATACATCTTTTTGTATTTTCTTGAAATGGTTTTGGTGGAAATAACTCATAAAGACTCAATGACCTGGATTAGGTCTTTTGTACCATGAATTTTTATCACCCTCAAGTTTCACTTTCCCCAAACCAAGCTTAAAAACGGGATCATTGCATTCACAAGTAAAAAGTGCATCAACTAATTCATAACAATTAATTGTGGAACCGGTTATTATTTGAGCAAATTGCTTTTGGGCAAATTTGTCATTATTCAAGTGTGAAGTATAAGAAATGCAAAATCCAAAAATAAGGAAGCACGATTTTAACCCTAAGTAGTCATCTCATCCATTACTTGAAAAACCGCCCATGGTTAATATAAGTACGACTCAAGAATAATAAGTCATTCGTTTTATGTGTAAAATCCTCATGTCATGCATAAATAAGTAGCTACACACTCGCTAAGGAAAGAAAAATAAAACTCACGCAATAATCTACATCCGCCGCCTTTTTGAGACCTTGTATCCTCAACCCCGCAACCCGTCAAGGTAATATTGGATTGGAGAAACTATCAAATCCCCGCAACCCTTGTGAGAGTAATATTGGAATTCAATAGTCACTATAATTAACACCACACTGCCCCTCTTGGGAGTCTTGTATAATTATATTTTTTTCTTTTCTTTTTCTTTTTTTCTTTTTTTTCTCTAGCCACTCGTTTTATTCATAAGCCGCTCTTATTTTTCTTTATTCCTCACAAAGAAAGTTGAAAAGAAGAAAAGGAAAAACACCCGCTAAGTGTTAAGCATGACATAAGTCTAGTACACATAAAACGTTCTAACTTAGAATCTTAAGACGTACTTATATCAACCACGAATGATTAGTCAAAAATGCATAAAATACTACAAACCGATTAAAACCGTTCTTGATTATTTATTAACAATATATATATGCGAAGAAAATAGAGGCAAAGAAATAGAAGGGTTTAGCCACAATTAATTGTCATGAAGTTTATCTAGCCCTTTTATACTTGCTTCAACTCTATCATCTCCCATTCTCCACAAATTTAAAATCTCAAATAATGAGACTCGTGGATGCTTAGCCTAATAGACCAATAAAGGACTACATGGTTAAGGATACTAGCTACAGAATGCTTAGATAAGCAAACTCGGGTTGAGTAAAAAAATTCATGGCGGGCCTAATATGTCAAAGAAATCTAAATTTGTTAAACCATGTCTTTTATTACATTTTTTTTCCTTTTTATATATTTTTGATGCAAAATAAAAAAAGAAATATATACAATGCATGTGTTATGCAAATGAAAAATGATTTATGCAAAAATTATGAATGCATATTTTTGGTGGCCAAAGTAGATCAAAAATTTGAAAAATGTTTGAAAATTAATTTACAAGTTATCATGAAGTCAAGGGCAAAGGTCTAGGTAAGGTCACTTCGATAGAAGACCCCCATACACTTAAGATAAACATTGTTCTCAATGTTTAAGACCATGGGAGTATAAACTCCCCTACACGTATGACAATGAATAGACTTTTTTTAACTCTTGTTAAGGAAAGATCAACTATAGTGAATTCATTTTTTAAGCATAATGTGTCTATGAAAAATCACAATAATAATGAAGTAAACCGGATACAAGGGCCTCCTCCATAAGCTCCAATGCATTTGAATGAGAGAGCAACCCTACAAACAACATGAAGACAAAATGAAAGTCTCCCCTACACTTATCCTCAACTCTATACCTTATTGCTATCCTACCACATGCTAAGTCTAAAAACTCTAAGCCTAGTTATTCAATGCTTGAGTTATGGAGTCTCTAGCTCGACTCATCCCTCAATGAATTAACTCATGGGGAAATGGGGATCTCTTGGACCATTTCAACAGAAATGTCCTCCCCAAAGTAATGCTTGACACGGTGACCATTCACTTTGAAATTTGGGCCATTTGGTTGTGATAACTCAATAGTCCCATATGGGAACACTTGAGCAATAGTGAATGGACCGGACCACCTTGACTTAAGCTTGCCCGCAAAGGGTTTCAACCTTGAGTTAAAGAGGAGAACCGGCTCTCCAACTTTGAACTCACGGTTCTTGATCTTAACATCATGCAATTGCGTAGTCTTTTCCTTGTAAAGCAAAGAGTTTTCATAGGCATTGGCTCTTAATTCATCCATCTCATTGAGTTGGTCTTTCTTATGTGAACCGTCTTGATTTAAATCAAAGTTAGCCCATTTGAGAGCCCACGAAGCCTTATTTTCTATCTCGAATGGGAGGTGGCATGCTTTTCCATAGACAAGCCTATATGGAGTACAACCAATAGGTGTCTTAAAAGCCGTCCTAAAAGCCCACAAAGCATCATCAAGCTTATCCGACCAAGAAGCTCTATGCTCTCCCATCGTACGTTCTAAAATTATCTTCAAACCACGATTTGTGACCTCAGTTTGGCCATTTGCTTGAGGGTGATACGCGGTAGAAAGTCTATGGTTGACACCATATTTCTTCATGACTCTTGTAAATTGATCATTACAAAACTGAGTCCCACGATCACTTATAATAGCCCAAGGTACACCAAATATAGCAAATAATTACTTCAAAAATTTCACCACAACTCGAGCATCATTGGTAGGAAAGGCTTTGGCCTCAACCCACTTTGAAACATAGTCCACGGCTACGAGTATGTACTTATTTCCCTTTGATGAGGGAAACGGTCCCATGAAATCTATTCCCCACACATCAAAAATTTCACACTCTTGTATGAAATTTTGTGGCATCTCATCTCTTTGACTAATCTTCCCTTGTCTTTGACATACATCACAAAATTTCACCATCTCTTGGGCATATTTGTATATGGAAGGCCAATAGTAACCCGAATCAAAGACTTTCTTAGCCGTGTAGTTGGGCCCAAAATGGCCACCCGTGGGTCCCTTATGACAAGCCTATAAAATCTTAAATGCTTGGGCCCATCTACACACCGTCTTATGATTTGGTCCGCACATTGCCTAAAGAGGTAAGGATCATCCCAAAAGTAATATTTTGCTTCCTTGAGAAACTTTTTCTTTTGTTGTGAAGTGAGACCCTGTACTAGCACATCCCCCCCCCAAGATAGTTTGCAATATCCGCAAACCAAGGGGTGGCATCCTCTTGGGAAGAGATAGACATGAGCTCCTCTAATGGAAAAGATTCATTGATTTCCATATAAGGTAATTCACCTTGAAAAGGATGCTCAAGTCTACTCAAGTGATCCGCCGCAAAATTCTCGGCCCCTTTCTTATTACGTATCTCAATCTTAAACTCTTGTAGCAAAAGAACCCTCTCAAAAGCCTAGGCTTAGCATCTTGCTTTGTCATGAGGTATTTGAGATCGGAATGATCCGTATAGACTATGGTCTTTGAAAGCCCAAGATAGGGTCTAAATTTCTCAAAGGCATAGACTATAGCAAGCAACTCTTTTTCCGTGGTGGTATAGGTTGAAAATGCTTATTCACTCTTTGGCCCAAAACAGCCCCCATGGCATAATCACTCGCATCACACATGAGCTCAAAAGGCAATTCCCAATTTGGTGATACCAAAACGGGAGCCTTAGTCAACTTTTCCTTAAGGGTCTCAAAAGAGTCTAAACACTCTTATGTGAATATGAAAGAAGCCTCTTTTTCTAAGAGGTGGGTCATGGGTCTTGCTATCTTACAGAAGTCTTGTATGAAACGCCTATAAAACCCGTATGACCCAAAAAGCTCCTAACTCCTTTCACTGTGGTAGGTGGGGGAAGTTTGGCAATCACATCTATTTTAGCTCGATCTACTTCTAACCCTTTAATGGATATCTTATGGCCCAAAACTATACCCTCTTTGACCATGAAATGGCACTTCTCCCAAATTTAGAACAAGACGTCTGTCTTCACACCTTTGTAGCATACATTCTAAATGGGAGAGACAAGAAGTGAATGAATCTCTAAAGACCGAGAAGTCATCCATGAATACTTCCATAGTATGCTCAATCATGTCATGGAAGATTGCCATCATACACCTTTGAAATGTCCCTGGTGCATTGCATAAGCCAAAAGGCATTCTCTTGTAAGCAAATGTACCATAGGGACAAGTGAATGTGGTCTTTTCTTGGTCTTTGGGATCAATGGGTATTTGGAAATAACCCGAAAATCCATCAAGAAAACAATAGTACTCATTTCCCGCTAAGCGTTCAAGCATTTGGTCCATGAAAGGCAATGGGAAATGATCTTTCCTAGTAGCATCATTGAGCTTCTTATAATCAATACAAACTCTCCAACCCGTGACAAGTCTAGTAGGAATAAACTCATTGTTCTCATTAGGCACAACGGTGATTCCACCCTTCTTTGGAACACAATGAACCGGGCTAACCCATGGAGAGTCGAAAATTGGATAGATCATTTCCGCATCGAGGAGTTTGATAACTTCCTTTTTGATGACCTCATGGATTTTTGGGTTAACCCTTCTTTGGCTTTGAATGGCGGGTTTGTAATCACCCTCCATAAGGATTTTATGAGTACAAAAATTAGGATCAATCCCCCTTATGTCAGATATTTTCCATGCTATGGATTTCTTATGTTTCTTAAGGACTTCTACAAGTTTTTCCTTCTCATCCTCTTTCAAGTCTTTTGCTATGATCACGGGTAATTGGTCCTTTCCCTCTAAGAAGGCGTATTCAAGGTGTGATGGAAGCTCCTTAAGCTCTAAGGGAGGTGGACTCTCAATGGAAGGTTGTACTAAAGATGGATCATCATTAGTAACCTCTTGTGGAGTAGGTGAAGGAATGGGATCCTCATTGAGCAACTTTTGGATAGTTAGAATGTTTTCTTCCCAATTAATGGGAGAATCATTATTACCAAGGAAGTTGGACTCAAATTCCTCCAAGAGGAAATAACTCTCTCCAAATGGTGTTAAAGAGGGAGCAATGGAGGCAACGGTTTCTACATGAGGCATGTTCTCACTATCATTCCTACAAGCTTCATGAAAATGTTCATCACATACCTCATCAAGAACATCCACTATATTGATAGTTTCACTATTTGGAGACGTCTTAGTTACTTTTCCCAACTTAAACACCACTTTCTCATCCTCAACTCTCATAATTAATTCTCCCTCTGCCACATCTATAAGAGTACGACCTGTCCTCAAAAATGGTCTACCAACAATAAGAGGAACTCGCGGGTCCATATCACAATCAACCACTACAAAATCCGCGGGGAATGTAAACTTATCCACCCCTACAAACACATCCTCCGCAATGCCTACCGGATAAGCTATAGAACGGTTTTCTAACTCAAAGGTCATCCTAGTGGGAGTGAGCTAGGGAAGAAAGAGTTTTTTCGAAATCGATAAAGGCATGAGATTTATGCTTGCCCCAAGATTCGCTAGTGCCGTCAATTTTCCACCGTGGGAAAATTACACGGAATCAAAAACCGCCCCGGATCTCCAAGTTTGATAGGAAGAGTCTTGAGCAACACGGCGGAGCAATTCTCATTAAGTGAAGTGTTAGGCATATCCACCAACTTTTCCTTGTTTGAGAGGAGATCTTTGAACATTTTTTCAAACTTTGGCATATAGGCAAGAGCTTCCGCAAAGGAGATATTTATGTTAAGTTGCTTGAACATCCTCAAAAAGTTAGAGACTTGAATATCATCCTTGTTATTAAGCTTCTCCTTTCTCAATCTTGAAGTGTAAGGAAGACTTGGTTTAAGTGTAGGTTGAGTAGGTGTGGTTGAAGGGTTATCTTTGTTAGTTTCTTCATTGGTAGGTGTGGAAGGTAAAGGATTAGTAGGTGTAGGATGAGGAAGTGTAGTTGTTAGGTTAGTGGAGCTTGAAGGTGGTGAAGAAGATGTAGAAGGCACATCACAAGGTGGAACCGTAGTAGGCTTAACCATAGAGGTGTAGGAGGTGAAGGTTCATGAGTTGTCTTTCCACTTCTTGTTGTGATAGCATTGACATTGGCCCTTGGGTTTGTTTGTGTGTTTGAAGGTAGAGCCCATTGTGGTCTTTGATTAAGTGCCATCAAAATCCTTTTGGTGGACTCCTCATTTATAATTCTCATTTGCTCTTGCATTCTCTTTTCACTTTCACGAATTGTCCTTTCAACATACTCATTATTATCATGTTTCCCATATCCTTGATTATAACCTTGAGGGTATCCTTGATTTGGAAAGGGTGGAGGTGGTCAGTTAAATCCTTGATTGTTGGTATGAAAATTATTCCCTTGATAGTTATTGCCTTGGGATTGAAAGTGATTAGGTGCTCTATTGTTGGGGTTCCCTTAATAATTTCCCCTTTGCCCTTGATTTCTTTGAATCAATTGTGGAGGGTTTGCTTGGTTTTGGGTGGGTTTATGGGGTGGGAAATCGGGTGGAGTAAGGTAGTTATTTGACTTGTAAGAGAGATGGTTTTTATTGATGTTAGGTTTGAAGTGCTCTCTATGTTCATCTTGGTAAGCATAACATTCACCTTGATAACCTTGAACCTTGTCACATTGTAAGTAAGAATGGGGACCTCCACAAGTCCCACATAAAGTAGTAATGGCATGCACATCATTGGAAGAATTTCCCAAAAAAACTTTCATAAGGGATTGAATCATATCTTGGTTCATCTTATGATTCTTCTGTTGGTTCCTTTCCATGGCTTGAAGTATCTCTTGTTAACTCTTAAGGAATATATTATCAATGGATGTGTTAGAACTATCTTGCACAACATGGACCCTCTCCTCATTTTGGGTATTTGTTTGCACCATGGATTTAGTCTCAATAATGTCCCATGCCTCTTGAATGGATTTGGAAAGAATATTCCCTCCCGCGGAGGATTTGAGGGAATCTTGATTATGTGGTCTTAATCCATTGTAGAAGGTATTGATTTGGTGAACTTCATTGAATCCATGATTGGGGCATTTTCTCAATAACTCTTTGAACTCTTCCCAAGCATCACTAAAGGTTTGGCTAGGTTTTTGTTGAAATCCTATGATGAGGTTCCTTAAAGCCGTAGTTTTAGATGGAGGAAAGAACTTGTTCAAGAACTTCTTAGTAAAGTCATCCCAAGTGGTAATTCTCTTAGGTGGTTGTGTGTCTAGCCAATACATAGCATTTCCTTCTAAGGAGAATTGGATCAAGATTAACTTAATGGCATCATGTGGAACTCCATTGTACTTAATGGTATTGCAAAGTGATAGAAACTTCTTGATATGATCATGTGGATTATCACTAGGTCTCCCAACAAATGGTGTGTTTAAAACCAAGGTAATCATAGATGTCTTAAGCTCAAAGGTGTTTACGGGTATCTTGGGTATAACAATGGCATCGGCATATCCTTGCACATTTGATTGGAGATGATCCATCAATGATCTAGTATCCATGGCGGCCATAACTTCGTTGACGGGGCCGAAAGCACGATGCTCGGGATCGGCTTGATGAACGGTGTTGGTTTTACTCTTTCTCTTTTTCTTCCTTTTTGGAGGAAGGGGTTTTACACCAATCGGTATGAGTGCACGCCCTCGTGTGAGCATGCAACTAAAAGCAAGGAGTGAGAGATGAGCTCTCGTTCGACTTTGGAAAGGAAGGGATTATCCTTTCCGAGGTTCAATATGAAATATCCACAAGAAAGTATAATATACGTAAGTAATACTTGGGTGGCAAGACCCCCAACAAGCTTTCCTTCTTAGAATATGCACTAGTGAGCGGGGGGTTAGGTGGCGCGAAGCACTTAAGTACCTATTAACCCTTAGACGGCATTTTATAGCGCGTCGCCTATCTATTCACTTGAATATTTTGTATTATTAGAATTCTTGCCTTTGGAAGTATTTATCTATTCTTGCCTTTAATTTACTTTGATCGATACACGAACTTAGGACCGGAACGCCCCTAAGAACGGGGTATTGCAAAAGCAATACTTATGGAAGTAGGTGTGTTAAGGTTCTTATCTACGTATACGTATTTACATATAATAATTTAGAGAAAATATTTTTGTATTTATTGATTTTTTTAACGAAAATATAGTATGTACGTAAAAACCGATGAAAACCAATATATACAATATATTTTTGGTGTAACCTTTTAGGAAAAATATTACTTTTGTGATTCTTTATTTTTTTGGTTCAATTCTTTAGGAAAAGAATTGATTTTGTGATTTTTAGTTTTTTTATATTTTTATCTTTTTGATTTTTTTTTATGTTTTTGATTTACAATACGTAAAAGGAACGTCCAAAATTGTGAACGGATCCCAAAATCCAATCAAAACCGTCAATCAACTGTCAATCGTAATGTCATGAACCAGCAGCGGCGCCATTAAATATTTGTTCTTTTTAGTGTTCGTATTTCTAAGCTCAAGACAAATTGAGAGGCCAATCAATATCAAGTTTAAAATCGTTCTTGGTTGTTAAGGATATTTGGAATTCTATGTCTAATTCAATCCACACGTAAAAAGTGAAAAATATTAATTTTACGTATCTGTAAAACAAAGTGCACGTACCAATTAGTATTCACAAAGTACAAATTAAAAATGCACAAAAAATAAATTGCTAAAAATGTAAGCTAAATGGAAGTGCAAGGGCTAAAATGTAAATTTCATAAACTAAAAGGACCAAAAGTGTAAATTTTAACCAACTAGTAACAACTTTTAACCAATTTAACAAACTAGCTAACTAATTTTATCAAAAACTGAAACTACAAGGACTGTTATTAGGCAAACCCTAAAAATTAGGAAATTTAGCTAAGAATGAAATTAGTTACAAACAAAAAGGACCAAAGTGTAAATAACAAGAAAATTATATGGAAAACGGGCTACACAACTCGAATAAGCTGGCTAGAGCTTATTACTGGACCAAATCAGCTCGAGTTTGTTTTAAAATGCTTAAAATGAAAATTTAGCTACACTTGCAAAAGGAATCAGCTTAAAAGCTTGAAAATAACAAAAGAGCTTATTCTAATAAGCCAAGATTAAACAAACTAAAAATCCATACTTCCACAACTTGATTTTAATGCACAGTCTTATTAATCAGCTAACAAGGAGTATGGAATGTCTTTCCAAATGGAAAATGGTTCACTAGACAAGCCAGAAACTGAAATTAAGCTCAAATGAGCTTATTTGACCAAACGTTGACCAAATTTTCCAAAAAGCTGAAAAGTTCAAAACCTACTCAGGACATGTTTATAGCAAGATTTGTGAAAGAAAATTAGCTAGTTTGTGAAGTAGAACTTGAGATATGAGAAATCAGTTTAGGCTTTTATCACAGAAACTAGCAAATGCTCAAGTGCTTAATGATAAGCTGTTTTCTTACTCAAACTTGCAAAATGTATTGTTTCCTTATACACACTGAAACTACATAAGTTGGACTACAAGTGAGAACAGGTTTCAAGAAAATCCATCAAGAAATGAAGACATGGCCCTGAATTGAATCTAGCTAGTTTTCTGATTAACTAGTAACAGGTTTTGACCCAAACTTTTTTCTAGACCAATTGCCTGTTTGACTGATATTTTGACCACAAACCTGAACCAAATTGTTTACACTAGCTAACTTGATGTAAATGATCACACCTCAACCAGTTAAACAAACTCTAACTACCAAAATAGACCTAAACCAAACACTTCTTTAAAAAACTGTTTAAGACTTTTACAAAGAGATTTTGAGCACACGCTAAATCAGGTTAAGACTTATATCAAGACATGCTTATTATGTGAAATGAGATGTAATTGGACTAAAAACAAACTTGCATACACACTTAATCACAGAATGATATTAATGACTAAAAACTATTGAAAACTCTTAACAGATTGCAAGTGAACTAAGATCAAAGCTGCAATACTACTCAACTACTATCAAACTAATACAATTAGACTAAGATTAAGCTAAGCACATCATCAGTTCAACATTTAATAGCTAAACTAGGTATTGAGCATGCAATCAACAATTTAGAGGAACCAAAATCAGAACATTGAAACCTTTTTGCTTGAAGCCTCCGTTGTAGGAGTAGAGGAGCGCTGAGCTCTCTATATAACACTTCCTTCAACCCAATTCAACTAAAATCAACAACCGTATCACCTCCAACAGATATTTCTGAACCAATCAACAAAACAGCTACAATCTGCTACTCATGAACTGGAAATGAACTAAACTTGAGCTGCAAACAGCTAGGATCAATGGTGAAGCTTCCAAATCACAAACACAACTCTATTGATCAAAGGAGATCAACAGAATCACAAGATATCAACAAGAGTGTAGAATTGAGTGAAATGAGATAAAGGAATGAACTGATTATTTTTGTGTTTTATTTATTTGGAGGGAAAATTGGTTACAAATGCTAACTGACTAACTAATAAACTCTTAAGTGTGTGTCAAACACTTAAGAGCTGTTATCTAACTAAAAGTAGAAACAGAATTGAGAGAGAAAATTAAGTGTATGTTTTTTCACACTTAAGCTACTTGTTACAAATGAACTATCTATCTGCTATTTATAGAGTGAGGATGAGAAGTTGTTAGAGTGGATGTCGTGTCTTGGCCAATGGGAGAGTGCCAGGTGTCCTGAGTTGGGAAATTACAAATCCGTATTCAAGAACACAAAAGGGCCTTTTTGATCTAGTTGATTTCAGTCTAACTAAGTGATGGGGTTAGATTCGTCTTTCAATTTGGAGTAAGTTTCATGTAGAAAACTTGTCTTCATATGCAATGTTGCTCATTCCATGATCTGGGCTCGTTTAGCTTTGGAGATGACACGTGGCGTGGTCTTACTGGGTTATGGCTGAGCACACGGATTGTTATCCATATTTGGATATAATGAATATTGGCTGTTGCAGTGTGATTGGTCAAAAGGAGAGAAAGTGGGTTTTACTGTTTTTTGATTCGGTATTAAATGAAAAATGAGTAAGTGGCCAGCTGTCAGCATACTTGGCAATCTGAAACCCATCTTTCTTGCATTCTCATTGGCTGATAAGGTATACACACGGATCAAGCACAAAGTTATTGTAACATTGTCATTTTTAGTCCCTCTCTTTTAGCAGATTTATCATTTTGACTCCTTTCTTCATTCCTTTGGCAAATTAGGTCCTTTGACTTGCAATCTTGATTATTTAAGTCCCTTGACTTGGTTGACTTGAAGGTTGACCATGTTTGACTTTAATCTTGACTTTCTCCAAAATTGCATTTAAGTCCTTCAACTTTTGAACATTGTCAAGATAGGTCCTTTGACTTCAAATGGCTTGTCATCTTTGATCCTTCTCTTGTCTTTTCATCATAAATGAGCTTGATTTTCACTTGTTTGCTTGAAATTGTATCCTTGTTACCTATTTGAGCACAAACACAAAACATACCACATAATACTGCTTTATAGCATAAAAGTTAGGTATTTGCTATGTGTTTTAGGGTGATTTATTGACTTATTGATATGAGATCTTGCTCATATCAGTACCCCATCACATGTGTATGAAGCTCCTCCAGCACCAGTTTTATACTGTGATAATGAGGTACCAGTCCCTGAACTTGGAGAAGGAGATGATCCAGTTGAGGTGTTAGCTAAGATGTCTGCCTATCTCACTCAAACGTTGAAAACAAGGGTACAGAAGACCGTCTCCAACAAATAATCAATTGAGGATTTCTTCTAACTCTCGTCAACAAGCTACCATTAAAGATGGCAGAGTAATGGTTCAACCAATTCAGGGGCGCCCAAGTTCTTCAATTCCTGTTGTCCGTACTTACAACACTGCTCCAAGGGGAAAGGCTACAGGCACATTGAAGATGATCACCGGCTACAACTGCAAAGGTGAAGGGCATATGGCTAAGGATTGTAAGCAACCAAAGAGGAAAAGAGATGGTACATGGTTTCAAGAGAAACTTTATCTGGTAAATGCTCAAGCACAAGGTCGGGAATTAGATGAGGAGGAGTTAGCATTTCTTGCGGATCCGGGAGTTGCGGAAAATGAGGGAATCACAGCGAACTACACTCAGAATGCAGCTTATCAAGCAGATGATCTCGATGCATATGACTCCGATTGTGCTGACTTCAATACCGCCAAGGCAGCTCTAATGGCACAAATCTCACTCTATGGGTCTGACTGAATCTCTGAGGTACCAAGCTCTAACAATACTACTAGTATTGTACCTCATCAAATTGAGCAAGAGTCTCAGTATCCGGAAGAGCCTTCGGTGGTGAGTAATTCAAACACGGAGATGTGAAATGATAGTAATATCAATGTAAGTCCCCCGACTTTGAGTGAAATACAACCGAGTGCTATTTCGCATATGTAGTCTCCTGCTCAACAAGATTTGGTAACGGTTCCAGCTTCTTTACTTATCCAAATGAATACTGTGCTCATTAAAACCATAGATGCTAATAAGAATTTATCTGCCGAGCTTGCTTTGTCCAAACAAAAGGTTCACACCTTGGAGTAAATTCCCTCGTCCACTAGTCTGACCAATCCCGAATTTCACCACTTTCGACTAACTCAAATGGGTCATTTATAAGAGACTGAAACGTTAAGAGCAAATCTTTTATAAGAATCTAAAGATAAAGATTTAGTCGTCCCTAATTTTCAAAAGCTTAAAACGGATTTCAAAATTCTCGAGTCTAAAAAGGTTGAACTGGAAATTAATGCGTCTAACCAAATTAAAAAGGCTGATAAAATGCTTTTACGACAATACTCTGCGTCACATCTCGTACATCTATTCGAGGCCTCTTTTAAGGAATTTAATATTTCACGTCAAAAAGACCTTCCACCTAACCCGGGGTATGCAAAGCAAGCTTTTAACCACAACCCACGACTTTATGATGCAACCAAGTTAGGATTGGTCTTAGATCCGATTACTTTTCCAGCAACCTCCGAGAATATGTCACCATTTGAAGAGAAACGGCCAAAAGTCATTTTCACATATCCTAAATATGACTACCCTAAGCTTAATAAAGAAAATGCAAAAACGGATTTTAGAACTCGCTTTAATATACAAAGGGGATTTATCTCAACAACCAATTACATGTCTAATAAAGGAATCCCTAGTACATTTCCTACACTTCTCAGTTCGGCTGAACCCAAGGAAACTCCAAAGGTTCTTCCACCGGTAAGTACCGTTTTGACCACATTGAAAGTGATTAAACGATACTTTACCAACTTTGAAAAGGTCATTAAGGAATGTACGACTTCAACGGAAAAAACCGCTGGAGAATGGGCTTTCGAACACATGAAATCGGTGTTTGAGAGAGAGATCGTTTCGTTTGTACACAATCTTAACGAGAGTTTTCTAGATCTAAGAGATAATCTTAATTTCGAAATGGCTGAAGTTCAAAAAGTTTTCCATGAAATGGATGATGTTTATGAGCAACATTTAATTGAGAAAGAAAAGATTTTGTCCGAATATGATCGTTTCTTGAAACAAGTGGTGTCTCTAGATGTGAAGCAAGTTGTGACTCTTAATTATGCAAATGAGATGACATCCGTTGTGAATAATTGTGATGATGTGCATGATCTCTCTTTGAATATTGTTGAGACTGTAAAAGCCGTAGATAATCATTCTTGTCACGAATCTAGCGCTGAATTTTTAAAGCTTCAAGATTCTTTTAACTCACTGTCAAAAAGTTTTGATGACCTTGAATGACAGTGTATATCTCTTGAATTAGAACTCCAATCTACAACTAAAAACATTTCAAAACCAAACGATTGTGAAAACAACGTTGAGACTAGTGACAAGATGATTCAGGTAGTTGAGAGATTAAATGAACAGATTACGAGCCTTAAGAGAGAGTCGTCATCTGTAGAACCTTTGAAACTAGAACTAGAGGCTGCAAAGATAAAAAAAATCATGCCTTAGAAACTAGACTTTCGTCTATTCTAGGGGAGCTGGAACGAGCAAAGCAGGGATTTTCGCACATTTATGGTTCGACAGAGGAACGCTTCGCTTTTAATGCGGCACAGCAAAAATTACTTGTGGACCAACTGAATCAATAGTGTGAGGAAATCTCTTACTTAAACATTCAACTCACTGACAAAAACATGGTTTTGGCTGAGTTAAAGGAAACACTTCAACTCAACCGACAAGAAGTTGTTGATAACCTAGCTACCATCTCTGCACCGTCCTCTAGTGCTCCACCAACCAACCCAGTGGTGGTCCATAAGAACCCGTCCCACAAGAATAATCCGGATGTATACTCTGTTCATATGAGGAATGTAATTAAGCACGCGAATCTTGTTAAGCATATCGTAGATGTCTTTATGCGTTAGATCCCTCAAGCAGTCACTATTACTCTGCTCATGCTTACATTAAGAGAGCACAATTTTGCTTAGCATCTATGAACTACATAGGACAACCGGGTTCTGCACCACTTAAAAATCAACCCATTGCCATATCTCCATTAAATAAGACTCCAGGAGCTAAACCTATAATAACTGTAAGTACAAACAACAAGGCTAAATCAAAATCTGTCACTAATGTTCCTTTGCCTTCTACAGGAGTAAATGTGTCTACTAAGGCTAGAGGATCTCAAGACATGAAAGATGTAAAAAAAAATATTTTTTTTTATTTTTTGAGAGAAAAACTATTATTATTATGAAAGTAAAACAAACAAAAAACACCCTTTCCAACAAAGGAAAGAGTTTATATACCTAAGCCCATAGTGGACTTGGGCCTCCTACCCATGACAAGCCCATGGGTTAGGTTTTAATAGTAAAATAACTAAAAGTTTAACTACGAACTAACTAACGTTTAATCATATTGTTGGAGTGACCGATCCTTCTAATATACGTTAAAAACGTATTTCCAACAATCTCCCCCTAAGGGAGGTCACTCCAAATTACAAAGTCCTAAACCTAGCATACTATACTAAGTCTTCGTTCTTGAGTGTGTAGTCTTTCTCTTTTCTTTTTCTTTTTGTGCTTGTGAATAAGTGTTGATAATCATTGGGCTGTGGCTGAGAGCATGTTCTTTGACCTTTCACGTGCAGTCTTTGCCTTCTTGTGATGTTCGCCTCTTCGTGACTTCATGTCCATAATACCTATCCTTTGTTGAATTCTTTAAAGTTTCAGAGTTGATACAGCGGAAGACTTTTAGGTCATTGAATTTGTTGAAATATGTGAAACAAAAGGAATAAGCATGTGAGGACGACTTCATCTGGCACCGCTACGCCACCGTCTTTAAATGTAGCAACATAATAAGACACGAATAAAATGGGTTTGACATTTTATTCTGATTTGGTAGCAATTTACCTCTGGTCGGTGAAGACCGTTGGACGATAATAAATATCGTACTTGTGACAGGTAGCTCTAATTAAAGATCTCCTTGACAAGATTTCGTGGGTAAACCCATTCTCTTTATTCGACCGTCCAAAGCTGACTGCGAACATAAAGAGTGAGTCATTTGGATTAAAAATCCCCATGACTGAAGCCGTCAATTCATAAACCTGGAACAAGTGAAGTTCAATTAAGATTTTCACCATCGTTGCTTTCCAGTTGTCACGAGCTAGATTCTGATAGAATCTTGCTTGTCACCTACCGCAGTGCTGTTTAATGTTGACACTGGAAGGATTTCCACTCGTCACTGTGAACACAAAAGAGTGCCACTCTGAGTGTTCTGGCAAGATCACTTGGATAATGCGTAGAGGCCCTGGAACAATTTTAATCTCAATTAAGAGTCAAACCATCGTTTATTTCCAGTTATCACAATATTAGTTCTCAAAGAACCGCATGTGTCACCTACCATGAGCTTGTTTGATGTTGGCTCAAATAGGATTTCCATCTTCATAGTAATACGTTCGTATCACTCAGATGTTCTGGCAATAATACAAGATTATTGCGTAGGACTCATAAAATCTTCTCACTTTGAAAAACATGTCCTAATGAGACTTTTAATGATCTCTTGGCTCTAGACTCAATAGTGCATTTTGATTTAGTGAGCGGAGGCTGGAGCGGATTGCCACCTTTTCAATATCAATTTATTCGAAGTGAATAGATCAAATGATAACGTGTTGAACATCGTGACATTAAAACAAATATCTTTTGAGAGATACTTGAGTTAGCTGGGAGGGGTTGTGCATCGCATCACTAGGTCCATGATACTTAATTGTCTTCAAGATGTGTTGACCCGGTTTCTGCCTAAGTTATAAGGAGGGCTTCTTTCTTTACACCATTTATCTTTACATTTCTTTTTCATTCTTCAACCCCTTTAATGCTTACAAATACATAATTACTAGAACTTTGTTGTGATTGTTCCAGTGCTAGCATCAGTATTGGCGGCATTTTGCTATGTTCACCATCCATTCCCCATCTTTCCTAAGGATTTCTATTTTCTGACTATGGAATTATCCTTGGGAAGATTCCTATGGTTCTGGAAGAATCATTGGACTAGTACCTAATCCTACCACCCTTTTGTCACCAAAGCCGTCGTGAATAAAGTGTGTTTTGGGTAAGTACTTGTCACCATGAAAAATCCTTGAAAAATCACTTAAGATACTTGTGATATAAAAATCAAAGTTTTTGTATCTTAAGTGTTTTTGTTCATCAAAAATGCTCCCCCTTAACATGTGTCATACACATATTAAGTTGATTTATACTTGAAGTATTTTTCATATTTAGCCAAATATATTATCAAGTCTCCTTAATCCCATTTTCTCCCCTTATCCAAAATGTTAACCACCAATATTTTAGATATTAATGGATTAACCGGTCTCTGAGTAACAAAATGAAATCAGTTGATGGCCATAGAACATATTAATGCTCCCCCTAAAATTAATGAGGGTTAGTTGTAGTGCTTGAGTATGATATATTTTGAAAGATTTAAAATCTCGTGAGAAATTCTTGAAAAATTATCATACTTTCACACTACATCAAGCCACAAAAGCGCAATATTCACAGTATTTACATATTCACAAGTAAAAAAATATGGAGTTGACCTGAGATAGTACGACCCATTAGATGGATCGTTGCATGAACTTATGGTGCGCTCCATATGGTCTACCACCAACGAATCGTTCTAGACTCCTCATTAACCGTCTTTCCCTCAGCTTTTCATTAATCTTGTTGATCATGTACTTAGCACTTGTGATATATCCATCGTACCATTTGACGGTAACCGTTGGATGCTTCTTGGTTCTGTTGAGCTGAATCAAAGTGTCCCGTACATTTTCAAGAGTCCCGTCACTAAACTTGTGAAGTTTGATGACTCCCATGAATTTCTTCTCCCCGGATCCATTTAGGTAGAATGTGCATGGGATCGGTTTTGTAGTGCTGGTGTAGGGTTATTTGTCGCGATGAATGTCAGGCACGTCAGTGTATGGAGCCGTGAGGTTCAGTTTCCTCTGATAACTTTCCACGCCCAGTTGCAAGTCTTCAACTCTCTTTTTAATTACAACCCTTCGTGTGTACATTCTAAGAGCTGAATTCAGGGCAATGAAGTCTTCGGCTTCCAAATGTTTGAGTGTGTCTTGAGTTATCAACAGCAACATGTCTTCAATGTCTTCAAGACGAAGAAGCGAAAAATCTCCCTCCATTATGGTGTAGTGTTTACCTTCTTCTCTTTTGAGTTTGATCTCTGTTATGTGATGGTAGCCGATCTTGGGTTTAATTGTCACTCCTAAACTGGCTTTTATCTGAAACTCAGATTTTACTTGAGGGCCTAAATTTTGCCTACATGCATAGTTGTAAGCTGATCGGATAGTTTCATTCCAATGCGAGGCACCCAATTCAGCATAATAATCATACTCGGGTATAAGTCCTCTTATCCAGATACGATCAACCTTTTCCTCAATCCATGGTATTGACCCCCAGGTCGAAGCTTTAACCAAGGTTAAGGAAGTCGCATATTTGTTTGCGCCTTTAACCAAATACTCAAGGTCACGACAAACAAAGAATTCAAGTATGATTTGACCATCATCTGCTGGTATAGGGGGACGAACATTTATAGGATTGTGAAAACATGTTTTCTGTGGAGTGTTCATTGCTTTCAAGAGCTCATTCGCGTTGTATTCAGCCTCCATTCTGTTGATTCTTGAATTAGCGAGAATGGTAGGATCATGAAAAGCTCTAGTCACCATAGCTGGAGTTATGTTGTCAGTCCCATAAGTGTAGACTAGATATGCTGAGAAGTCAATGGGATTGCTGAGGATTTGGGAGAAGTCTAATGCATCTTCTTGAGTGAGAGGACGAAGGCTAGTAGCTTCCGAGACCCAAGGATGCTCGGGTGCATTCTCAGAAGGTTCATGTATTGGTTGATCGGGTTCGCGGATGGGTAGTTGTTGTGTTGGAGTTGTAGATGTGATAGCTGGAGCCGATTGAAGAGATTCGGATGAAACGATCATATTAGCATCAACATTATGACGGTGTTTGGTGCGTTTTCCCTCTTGAGGTATGTCGGTTTCTGGAGTTTCCTCGGCTGCTGAATTGGTTTGATCTTTGGTAACATCATCCTTTTGAGACTTGTCAACTTTTCTTGAAATTTGATCACCTTCACCATCTGTCTTGTCTTTGTTAATAATAAGTGTGTAAACACTTATCCTTTTGCCACTAAAATCAATGAAAAACAAGACCTAATCATGTGATTAATATCGTAAAAGTCGGAATTACGCGTGGTTTTGTGTTTTTGTGTTAAATAGGTACAAAAGATCAAAAGGAAAGAAAACACGGGATTTCACGGTCAAATATTGAAGAAAAGTCAAAGAGAAAGACAAAGTCAAAGTCAAGGAACCAAAAGTGTGCCAACGATCACGAAAGCCGGCAAATTCGACACGACTTTAAAGGAAAGAACAAGGAAGCCAATTTCAAGTTCGAATTTAGCGGATTTAATCATTTATGAAGATTTTTGACCAAGTGGGTCCCACATTTGGGTATTGGGCCCAAAATCCCAATAAGGCAGCAAGTAATATTCATATTGGGGTAAAAAGCCCATCATTGCCCAACTTGCATAATACAAAGGGACGGATGAAATTATCACTTTGGGCCTAAGCCCAATTGTTATCCAAAAATAATGACGGAAGGAATTAAGTTATGGGTTTACAAAGTCCATTTGATGGACGGTTAAAAGTGAATATTATTCACTTACTTATTCTTGGTCAAACAGCCACTCACCTCACACATTTACTCACCCCTCACACCAACCGTTTTACTTTCACCCACCCCAACACACACCTGTTTTCGTTACAAACAAAGCTCTCACCATTTATCTTCACCCTCTCCCCAAAACCTGAAAAACATTATTGTTACCTAAACCCTAACCACAAATTTACACCAAACTTTTGGGGCTTTTGCCTGATTCGTGTGATTCACACGAAGGGGAATTAAATCCCTATGTTTATCGGAAGCAACATGATGTGGTCCTTAATCCTGACGTGGCTCCTTCCCCTAATTTAATTGGCTGTGACAGCCAATATTCCCCAATCCACCAATCATGAGAGCCCAAGTCATCTTTAAACAAACACAACAAACACACCCTCATGCCATGCTGGAAATCCGTGTGACCCTAGATGAATAACAACCGTTAGATTGATGAAATGAAGAAAGAGGGAGAAGAAAGATGCATTGGACGGCCTAGATTGCAAGACTTGCTCACCAAGTTCATCAAGAAGGTTTTTAGGGTTTTCTTATAAAAACCCCTCATTCTGTAATGTTAAGGGGTGCCAATTTTTATATTAATTTTATTTTATGCAAAAATTAGATTTTAGGTTTATTGTAATTTTCTTTCAAAAGTATTGTAATCCAATTTTAGTTATTAATAAAAAATTTATTTCAGTTTAATCTTGTCTCTTTAAGTTTTATTGCAATTTACTCTTTAATCTGTTTTTGATTAATAATATTAAAGTAAAAAGTGGATTATAAAACTTCCCTACTGGAAGTTTTAATAAATCTAGTTCAAGGTTCGGTTTGGTTAAGATGGTGATGATTTGGATCGTTGGTGTTGATGTTTAATGGTGGTTCCGATCTAGTGTTTTAGACGGCTCAGCGCCTCGTCTACTTCCCAACGGAATCTTCATCAGGTTTTAATTCCATTTTAATGTTTATGTTTAGTTTTTGATTAATTTTGTTTAATGGTTTAGTTTTAACTAGTCTGGGTATGCAATCTGCTTAGTTTGAGTTTTAATAGAATTATTTTAAATTATTGATAGACGTGAGTTAAGTAATTCTGTTATTGCTTTGAATCTGATTTTATTGATAGGTTAGTATGTGGTTTATGATTTTGATGACTTGCTTAGTTTAAATATTTACTGTCATGTTTTGATAGTCAGTAAGGTTAATCTATTTTTGGTTAGCAACGTTTGTGAATCTGCTTATTAGACTGGTAAATTTTAGCTGATTTGATACTTGTTGTGAGTCTGCTCTTAAGTTTCCACTGAATAAGCCACCGATTTGCTAATTAGATATTTCGTTTGTTTTGCTTGATAGTCATAAGTTTGTCAGTTTTGCTTATTGTAATTTGCTTATTATCATATTAGATTTGTTTTTTTAGTGTCAGTTTATTTGCTTATTGTCTGTTTAGTTTTTTTTTTACTGCTTATTTGATTTTGTTTTAAGTGTGAATCTGCTTATTTTCTGTTTTGCCTATTGTGCTTATTTGATTTTGATAATTGTTGATATTAGCTCACTTGGTCTGTTTGTTTCATACATTCCAAAAATATAGCAAAAAAAGGTCACTCCAGGGACTTGAACCCTTGACCTTTCGTACAACAGCCCAACGCTTTAACCATCTCGTCTAGTTCTCCCTTTGAGTTTTAATTCAGACTGTTTAATTAATATAGGTATTAATCTAGCTGTCAGTTTATTTAACTAGTTTGAATTCAAGTTTTTGTTAGTTAAATCAATTTCAATTAAAAAGTTTTTATATTTACTTTTATTAAAGTTTTAAAATAATAATAATAATAATAATAATAAAAATATTTTTTAATTACTTTTATAAATTTAAATTGTTTCTAAATTTAGTTTTTAAAATTAGTTTTCAATTAATTTAGTTTTATTTAAAAATAGTTTTAAGTAGATTTCATTTAAATTAATAGTTTTAGTTAAAAAAATTAATTAGAGTAAATTAGATTTAAATTAGACTTAAATTTTATAGAGTTTTAAAATAGTTAATTAGTTTCAATTGAATATTACTTTTTTTAATTAGATTAAATAGTTTTTAATTAAATCGTTTTTAGTTTTAAAATACCAAAAAGAGTTTAATTTACCAAGAACAATTAATCCACGTTATAATTGGAAATCAATTCGAGTGAGTCGAGGAAATGAACGATAATTGCACAAAAATACTTACATTAAATTAGCGCCGTTGCCGCTTCGCTCGTTACGATTGACGATTTTTCGTGAGTCGATTTGGATTTTGGGATCCGTTCACTTGTGAACGTTATTTTTCTTGTTAAAAAATCAAAAACATAAAAAAAAAAAAAAACTTAAAAATACAAAAAAAAATCATCAAAAGCAAACTCTTTCCTGAGATTTGCACCAAAAAAATTAAAATATCCAAAAGTAATACTTTTTCCTAAAAGTATTACGCCAAAAATATTACGTATTATTTTATTTTTCTTATTTCGATTTCTTTCGTTTTTTTATTGTGAATATATATTTTTCTAAAAAAATACAAAAAGATTTTTCTTTTACTATATTATATTACGTAGCACAATTAATTTACCTACTATCAAATAAGACCTTAGTTGGGATTTCATCACCTAACTATTGTATTCGAATCCAAAACGGAAAATCAAGGCAAAATAGATAAATACTAATAAAACGTTTGAACTCGATTTATACAAACTTAAGGTGGGTATAAGACGACGCGCTATAAAAGGCCGTCTAAGGAAAAAGGTATTTAAGTGCTTTGCGCCACCTCGTTTCCCCGCTTGCTTGTGCGTATATTGAGAGGGACGACCGATTATTGGTTTGCCAACTCAATTAGTATTACGTATATATTTTTGTAGCTTTTTAATATTGAACCTCGAGAGGGATAATCCCTTTCCTCTCAAAGTCGACCGAGGTCTCCTACCTCATTCCTTGTTTTGAGTTGTATGCGCACTCGCGCGCGTGCACACATACCGAGTGGTGTATCAAATACTTCTAATTCTTCCAAAAAGAAAAAGAAGAACAAAAAGACCGTCTCTCAAGCCGATCCTGAGAATCGAGCTTTCGACAATACGATGGCAACGGATAATCGACCGATGATTGGGATCTTGCAATCCCACGTGGAGGGCAATGATGACGCTATTGTGGTGCCCGAGATTGGAGCGGATAATTTTGAAATCAAAACGGGTTTTATTCAAATGGTTTCCGCTACACCATATTTGGGTCGTTCCCAAGATGATCCCCATGATCATATTAAGAGATTTATCCATTTGACTAATACGGTGAAATACAATGGGGTGACTCAAGAGGCAATACGTTTGTTGCTCTTTCCTTTTTCCCTCGAGGGACAAGCCCGGATTTGGCTTGATAAGGAACCACCCCAAAGTATTCTTACATGGGCGGATTTAGAGACCAAGTTCATTAACTACTTTTTCCCACCATCACGGACCACCTCTTTAAGGAATGACATCATTACCTTTGAACAAAAATATGGGGAAACATTTAGTGAGTCTTGGGACCGTTTTAAGGAGCTTTTAAGAAAATGTCCTCAACATGGTTTTACAAAAGTGCATCAAATTAATACGTTTTATAACGGATTAACTTTGAATGACCAAGACTCACTTAATAGTGCCGCGGGGGTAATATTCTTGTGAAATCAATGAACGAGGCTCGGGCAATAATTGAAAACAAGGCAAAAGTACAAACCAAGAGTGTTAGGGCTACTATGGTAAGTGCTAGTACTAGTGAGAGCGACAAGAGAATTGATAAGCTTACTTCGCTTGTTGAAACAATTGCTCTACAAACCGCTAACAATACCAAAGCCCTCAATATGCAAGTAAATGCCTTAAAAGAGACTTGTGAAACATGTGAGACTTGTGGTGGACCACATTCGTATTATCATTGTGACAAGGTTTACAATAAACAACAACAAGTTTATGCTTATAACAATAATGACAATGAGCGGGTTCATTTCAAACCAAATGTTGATGTTAACCATTTGTCTTATAAGAGTACTAACTATTTGGCTCCCCCGGGTTTTGTAGCTCCACAAAGACCACCTCCACCCGCCCAAAATAGGAACCAAGCTCCTCAAAGAGGAAATTTTCAAGGGAATACAAATCAAGGGAATTTTCAAGGGCAAAACCAAGGGTTTAATACTCAAAATCAAGGCTTTAATAATCAAGGTTTTTCAAAATCCTCATCAATTTAAAAATCAAGGGTTTAACAATCAAGGGTATAATCAAATGAACATGCATAATCCTCAGATGGACTTGGTTCTAGAAAAATTGACCGAACATGAGAGAACTATGAAAAACAAGACCTAATCATGTGTTTAATATCGTAAAAGTCGGAATTACGCGTGGTTTTGTGTTTTTGTGTTAAATAGGTACAAAAGATCAAAAGGAAAGAAAACACGGGATTTCACAGTCAAATATTGAAGAAAAGTCAAAGAGAAAGACAAAGTCAAAGTCAAGGAACCAAAAGTGTGCCAAAGATCACGAAAGCCGGAAAATTCGACACGACTTTAAAGGAAAGAACAAGGAAGCCAATTTCAAGTTCGATTTTAGCGGATTTAATCATTTATGAAGATTTTTTGTAACACCCCACCATGGCGGAATATGGGGCGCGACGTATGGATATCATCACAACAAACGGTGTCTCTATAGAGAAAACTAAAATGCAACTATAATGTCATAAATGGCGACACAAATGTCATGACAATATCTCAACAAAGCAGGAGTCTAGGTAAGTAGGTAACACTGCTACCTCTTACCCATGACAAACAAATAACACTAACAATCAACATATAGGTTCATAGTATCACTATTCAAAACACATAAAAATAAACTAAGAAGGAACGGGGATCTCCTTCTAAATGCAATCCTAATGCATCTAAATCTAGCCACTTCTATCCTCAAGCTTAACCACATTCTCACCTGAAAGAGACACTAAAACACGTCAACATAAAGTTGGTGAGAATCATAGGTTTAGACTCAAACGCCAAAATCATACCATAAGCTGTGAGTACAACCAAAAGTTAAAAACATATGGACAATGTGATACTAATATACATTAACAAACTAACATTCAAGATTTAACTACTCAAACCAAAACCAAATCCAAATACAAATCCAAGGCTCCCAGCCTTACCAAACACCATACTCCCATAGGTACTCAAACACCTATGAACCAATCCCAAGTCCCCGCCTTGCCAATATCCTCTTGGTACCAAGTCAAAAAAAACAATTAAGAATCAACTAGCAGTTAATCAATAAGTATGCACACATAAGTCCATTACCAACGCCAAACATTCACAACATAATTTATAAATAACAACACAGTGTCTCTTCCATCCCATCTGGAAGTCATAAACATTAGTAAACATGGGACTATGAAACTCACCTGATTGAGCTTCCCCAAACATCCGCGCACTAGCAAGAAGCTAACAAACCAAAAACACATAATCAAAACATGAACCAAACACTAAAATGGCTCATCAACCTATGATGGAAATCTAACCTCCTCCTATATAAATGCCTCATTTATATGCTTTAAGTATCTCATTACACCCCTCTATAAAACCCTTATCTCATTCTACTTCATAACTCGCCCCGTTAACGTTTTACTCAAAACAGTCCTTGTTTTAGGTCTCCAAACTATAAGCCAAACGCCCACTTAAACATACCCATGGTTTCGGTAAAGGGAATATTTATGCCCTTACATATGATAGCTAACACCTCCCATTTGCCATAACCTTGAAGCTACTGTTAAGGCCCCAATATATATATATATATATATATATACTTTTGTCATTCCAGATTTACTGATTTTAAACATACAAAAATTTTGTTATGACCAGAAGGTCTTCCACTATCCAAATTGATTAGCCCTCCTCCAGATATCTAATATAACATAGAAACTAACCCTCATGTTCGTTTCAAGGTCCAAGTGTACTCCTAAGTACCCTAACCATCTTAAAACTTAAAAAGAAAACAGGCTGATTTCAAAACTGTTTTGACCTCCGACTGTTGTAACCTGTTTTTGACCCACTTCCCAACCTCCAATTTAGTTCTCGTTTCTTGTATTGGAAAGCCATTTCAATTTTCTTTCCAGGGATACTTGGATCGCAAAATAAGAGTTTGTAGAACTCCCGATATGATCAAAACAATTGACTCAAAATTCTGCCCAGTTTTTAAAAACGGGTTTAATCAAATTAACCTAATTAATTACCCATAACCCCATTAAATACAAGCCCTAGTTTATGTATTCATTATAACATAATTATTATAACATTAATATACTGTTTTTAAATTAAACCCTAACCTAAATCCATCATAAGATGATTATAAAAACATTAAAAACAATTAAAGTGAAAAGGGTTATGAAGATTTACCTTTGATTAATGAAAACCCCAAAATTTTTGAAGAAACCCTAACTTCTCTTATGTGACCGTCGGTTTTTACTTTCCTCCAGGGATTTATGTTTTTTTTCTCTTTAAAATCCTTATATAATTATGTATAAAGTCCTAGCCCAAGTATAATTGCCATATATAATTCCCTACTATTTCTCCTTTTTTTTCTTCTTCTTTTTTCTAAATCGACCTAAACCCCTTAAAATTCGTTTTTTTTTTCTTTTTATTATTAATTAATATCTTATTAATATTACCTTAACTTTCCTTAATTTATTTCAGCTCCTAAAGCCTCCAAAACCTCAAAACCGTAAAACTAGTCAAATTTACGCGTTTTACCGTAAAAGATGTAAAATATACACTTTTATAAAAAATCTCAAACTTTGAAATAAACTTTATATTTAAGTCCTAAATAACTTAAAACCATCCCGAAAAATACTCCCGTGATTAAACACCTCATCCGAGACCTCAAAATTCAAACCGTAAATCGTAAAAATACGATTTTCTATAATACATATATGTATACGTAAAACCACTAAATAACACCATCTCACTTCATATTCACTACCATGTGAGCTCATGAACATGAAATCATCACACATCGTTTTATTCACAAGGTACCCCGTACCGGAAACGATATCCAAACCACAATCTAAACCCACCAATAAGCACATAAACACGTAAAGACACGTAACTAGCACAAAATAAAACTAAGTGACGAACCTCAAAACCAGGGTTGTCACATCACTCCCTCCTAATAGAAATCTAGTCCCGAGATTTACTCCTTAGGATCAAACACACAAACAACAAATCACATGAGGATACTTGTTCTAAACGAACTCCCCTCATTTCCACGTGAACTTTAGTTCAAGTTTCAAAATACCACATATACAAACCAAAAATAATTAAACTTATTGCCAAACTCTTGACCTCACAGTCAATAAATCTCACAGATTACTCTTTGATAAAACAAAGACTCTTATTAACACAAGTCCCGAATAACCGTACATGCAAAATGCATTCTCAAACAACCTTTACCAAAGATCATAAATGGACTTACAAAACTCTACATCAACTCTTCCATTTTACCAAAACGTACCACCCGTTACTATGGGTGAAACTCCCTACATAACTTTGTCACTAAATCTAGTGGTTTCCTCCTTTTCTACATAGCATCCCTTGTTGCTCTCATCCTTTCCACAAACACCATTACCACATTAGTAGCCTCTTTTACCAATTCTAGTCCACAATGGGGACAACTCACCCTATCCTTTCATATAGTGCCCCAAATGGAATTTATCGACTTCTAGTATGATAACTATCATTATATGAAAATTCAGCCATCGCTAATGAGTTTCCTAACTCCCTCTAATCAATCACTCATGCTGTAAAACCCGCATGCTTTTACCATGAATAGTGCCCTTAAGATCGTACATCCTAGATTAAAACTTACCTCATGTAGTATTGATCACATTCATGTGCTAATAATCAAGCAAGTGCATACGTGTATGACATGACAAGTATCGATTACGTACGAACTCATGATAAACAGTTAATAAATATATCACGTGAACATAATTAAATCATGATCACCATTTAAAATACGAACTAGAATAATTACGTAAATACATATAATATAATTACGAGCGTTAAAATAAACAAAAACGCTTCAGACACGAACACGCTTCAGACACGAACACGTTTAACCACGAACGAACACGTAAAACACGAACACGAGGTCGCACTTATATTTTAGACACGGAAAACATGTGGGTTACCCCTTGTGGGCCCCATATCCACGAAATTAGGAAGAAGAATGGGCCTAGCCCATCATTTTACTAAACAAGGGGGTTAAGGGGAAAAAAAGGCATTCATTTTCACTTTTCAAGAAAATAAACATAAAACCCTAAAAAGTTTTCTCCTCTCCTTCCTTTTCCCTTTTGTAGCCGCCACCTATAATCATCAAAAGGAGGTGTTCTTGTTGATTTTGATCATGGATATTGTACAAGTATTAGTGTTTGTTCATCCTTAATTCATCTACACAATCGGTATACCTTTTTAACCTTTCTTTTTAATTATTTCTTTTGATTTGATTTGGTAAAATTAATTAAGAACATGATGTTTTTAAAACCTAATTAAAAACATAAGATAAACATGTATTTGGTTAAAGGGTAAAATCAAAAGGTTGTTTTAGGGGTGTTTAGTTTGGCCGCCACCTAGACCGTGCCCTAAGGGGGTCACGGCTTGGCCTAGAAACCACCACCGAGACCATGTGGCCCCGGTTTGGTGGTGTGGGTCCCACGGCAGCAAGGAACCAAGGGGAACCCCGATTTGGTTCGGGGTACGGTGTCGATTTCATGCCCGGTTCACGGTTCGTTGGTTAAACCATGATCTATGTTACATGTTAATTTTTATGAATCATGAACTTAGGATATAAATTAATTAATAACATGAAATATTAATTAAATCATGACTTAGGTTATTTTAATTATTAGTTTATCATGACATTAATTTAACCTAAGTATTTTATGTTATAAGTTATAATTAATTAATTATTAAAACATGCCTATAATTAATTAATTTAGACATGACTTAGGTTATATTATTATTAATAATAATACACATTTTAACCTAAGTATTTTTCATTTCATTTTAATTATACATGTTATACTTTAATTAAAATGCTTAACCTATAGTTTAATTAAGATACATGAAATAATAATTAAACTATACACTATATCATATGACTTAAGAAATAAGCTTAAACACTTAGACTTATATGTTAGCTTATGTAATCAGCTTAATTCTAATTATGGAAACTTCTATTTATAGAAACTTAATTAAATAAGGCAACTAATCTAATTATGGAAACCTTCTATATATGGAAATCAATCTATTTCAGGCAGCTAATCTAATCATGGAAACTTTCTATATATGGAAACTTATTTAATTAAGGCAGCTGATCTATTTTTGGAAACTTTCTATTTTTAGAAACTAATCTATTTTAAGCAGTAAATTCTATTTTTGGAAACTTTCTATTTTTGGAAACTTTCTATTTTTGGAAACTTTCTATTTTTGGAAACTTTCTATTTTTGGAAACTTTCTATTTTTGGTAACTTTCTATTTTTGGAAACTTTCTATTTTTGGAAACTTTCTATTTTTGGAAACCGGCTATTTTTGGAAAGTTACTTATTATTATACAGTAAGTATATTAATACATGAATCACCAGTAATACTTAATCAGATAAATCAGAATACAAGATAAACACAGTTTAAGGCTTTAAACAGTGAACCATGACCTAAAACATACCAAATCAGCTATAACGAGACACAGAACCCAGTACGTAATCAGTGAATCGATACTTATACACGTGTGTATTCATGTAGCATTAGTGATCCAGAAGTAGGAGTCTTTCTTCCGTTCATTTCACTGGACTTGAGGTACGGATTCCCGTCCTTTCAGTATGGACATTCCTTCCTTATTAGGATTTCCCGTATGCAGCCAACTGTTTTCCCCAGCATTTGTTTTATTGTTTTGAACTGCTTATGTTAATTTAGCATAAACTATAGCCATATACAAGCATGACCAGTTTCACCTAGTTATGGAGGTACCATAACCATAGCATTGGAGGCACCGATGTTATGACTTCACCACGGCGGAGTGATTGCTCGTGGCGTCCCTTTTCAGTTTGGCCATATTATTATATCAGTCGGGGCGTATGGGTGCATCCTAGTTACATGTTTTATTCAGTTTATCATGGTGAATGTGGTGTGTGCCTTGCACCCTTCACAAGGAGCTGATCCCTCCTACCCAAATCAGTATATTGATTAGAGGCATCCCCTCTAATCAGCATGATGAGGTCACCCCTCCAAGTATTCATGCACGTGACCTTTTCATGACCTATATGGGCTATGGTATTTATATGTTAAAACAGTTTTCACAGGTTAAACATAAGGCTTTTCAAACTATAAAACCAGTTTTCATGATACTTAACCAGTTTACTCAGCACTTAGTCTTCCGCTGTTATATGTTACATGTCTATCCTATATCATGCTTTATTGTACATCCGTGCACTGAGCGTCTTGCTCAGCCGTTACTTTCCTTTCCATGTCCCAAAACGGCAGGTACCCAAGACTCGAGCATTTGGAGGACGCACATAGGATGGAAGCTGCCAGAGACTTCTTTTCCTTTTTGCCTTCATATAGTTATGCTTGTTTAGTCTTTATTCAGTTCATTTCCTTTATTTATGTTTTGGGCTTATGTTTGGGAACCGATGTTTGATTCCGGTTTTCCCTATGGTCATGTATGTTTTACTGCATATCACCTTTCATGCTTTGATGACACGCC
The DNA here is from genome assembly GCA_025667525.1 of Glebionis coronaria. Classification (NCBI taxonomy): domain Eukaryota; kingdom Viridiplantae; phylum Streptophyta; class Magnoliopsida; order Asterales; family Asteraceae; genus Glebionis; species Glebionis coronaria. The sequence goes on from CM046877.1 coordinate 241,531,572, forward strand.
ATAATCACGCGTGACATTCCATTTATCAAAATGGGGTGTTACAACTATGGTATCAGAGCCAAGGCTTCGACCTGTAGGCTCTAAAACTCGACCTGTGACTAGTGGGTAGTCACCAGGAGCTTCCTAAGCCAACGTTTGTTATTCCACGTATTGATGTTTCAGCGCGTTGTTGTTTCAACCATTACGTTTTCAGCACCTTTTTGTTTTAGCCATGACGTTTTCAGCACCTTGTTGTTTTCACCATGATGTTTTCACCAGTATCGTCTTACTAATATGGATTGAACAACCGTCATCCATACTTAGTTATGTGTCATTGTCTATGCATGATGTTCCTCGTGAACTGTGACGATGTGGACTGACCCCAGTAGTTCATAATTTTCACATAAAAATTTTTCTGTTAAGTTTTGACAATGACTTTTAATTATTATGTTTCATGCATTCATGCATTTATATCATATGTCATCTGTTACAGGAATTTTGACTAAGTAATGGTTGGTACAGGACTGGCCCTATTTAGTCGCATGTGCTTTTATCGAAACTTTTAACTTTGGGACCGACCCATAGGCGTCCCCTCGCCATGTCTTTTGTTTTGGAACCGACCCATAGGCGTTCCCTCGCACATATAAAGGTTTTATAAACTACATTACGCATTCAGGCACTGTTTTTCTTGCATAAAATTTTTCTCATGATTTAAATTGGCATAAATTTTTTTTCATGTCCCATCATAAGTTATTATGTTTTTATGTCAAGTATGCCTTCATACTGTCATGGTTAACTTCAGTTTCATGCTGATTATGTTATACACTTCTTCGTAATAGATGGTTTCATGTTTCCTCATGATAATTCCGTCTTCATGTTGATTATGTTTCATGCCTCTTTTGTTATTTACGTTGTCCTGCAAGACATTGTTAGATTTCTTTAATCATGCTTTCATGATAGTCATGGTTGGTTTTCATTGATCATGCTGTCAGGCAAATCATCGTTGAATTTTGTGTAACCACACTTTAGCGTTTCTCTATGCAACCAGAATGATGTCTATGCTAATACTGCCAGGTTATCATGATGGTTTTCCTAACCGTTTAACCGGGTTACTTCCCTTAAATCATTATAAATGACCGACCCCATACCGATCATTTCATGTGTATTCCATGTGTACTCCACGTACCGTATTTCATGTGTATTACATGTACCTTAATCCATGTGTATTCCACTTGCAATACTTCACGAGTATTCGCTAGTCGATTCTAAATCATGTCAGGCGTAGGTTCACTTGCTGATATTCTACAAGATTGTCGATGCCGCTCATAGCTTGGAGATGTTACTGAAGGTTGACGCTGCTGATGTTGGGAGACGCTACGAGATGCTGATGCTGATGCTGTTCACAACCTGGAGATCCTAAAAGACGAAGACAAAGGCGTCGGAGCAAAGCAATTGGACGAGAAGATGCTTCACCATCAGACAATTCCCATCAATCATTGTCCTAAATTCATAGTTACATGTCACACGTCGTTCGGCTGTCATTTCAGCCATATGAGTGCAAACCAGTACCAGCCAGCCACTCAGCTAAATAGTTACATGAGTCACGGTCATGAGAATGACCGTCATGGAACCTACAGACAATACGATAGTAACCACTACCATGACAGAAAATATCCTAGAAATCGCAACCGAGGCTCTGGCCGCGGACGTGATCAGACATACAAATGATCAGTAGTCCAACCGATCCGCCAATTCTGGCATATTAACCTAATATTTGTAGTTCTAATTGTTTCACATCTCGAGACACATGTCAAGACATCAGTCAAGACACATGTCTCACGTATACTTTCTGAGGACACATGTCAAGATACCAGTCAAGGCATATGTCACGCTCACATTTCTCAAGACACGAGTCAAGACACATGACTCACGTCTAATTATGGAACATTTCTAAGAAATTCAGGGTACCCTCCATGGGTATATCTATGTTGTTGTGCCCTGTATTAATCAGGCCACAAGAATTTCAATACCATTATCGGCGCATCAGTGAGAACTGTCACGTTGCCGATGTCACTTTCATTTCTTTCACCATATTTCATGTATTCATGACCATGAATGACGCCTTTCGTATTCCCACGCATACGAAGGTTTTCCTTCAGCTTAATGATAAGACCCAAGCTGCTAACGCATTTCCTCAGACAGACACAAGATGAATTTTATGCTAATTACGTACTATGAACACCACACCATGCTATGATTCATAATTATGTACAGTAATGTTCAGGCTCCTGAATACATTCAGCTTGATTTTCCATCAGGAAAATCTGTACAATTATCTATGCTTTTCAAGCACGTGCTTTGTTAGCCATAATTGCTAAAATTTTCTAGCTGTCAGTAACACACGACTACTAAGGTCCTTTTACGCATAACCAACGGATTATTCCAAAATTGTTCCTTACACTCCAGAAGAACCTTCAAGGAGAAGGATGGTACCATGAGATTATGTGTCGACTACCGTCGACTTAAACAAATCACCATTCATGACCGTTATTCTCCTCCACGTATTGACGACATGTCCAATCAACAGTATAGTGTTAATCACTTTTCCAAGATCGAACTCACAATCATGCTGCCAACAGTGACGAGTGAAAAAGCAGGACATGTCCATGACTGCTATTCGTGCACGACTCGGTCATGCCAGATTTATGATTTTGAATTAGTCTCATCAATGCTCCAACCGCATTATGAACTTAATAAATTGAGTTTCCATGAACTCCTAAACAAATTCTAGAGCGTTTTCATTGAGGATAACCTGATTTCCTCTAAGCCTGGAGAAGAACAGGAAGACCATATCTGCACTACGTTGCAAATTCTATGACAAGAGAAATTTTACCCTGGAATTCTTTCCGATATCAATTCTGTTTGATTTCAGTGACACGCTGAATCACATGGCATTCTACGGTTAATCTTACCATGACTCAGCTTATGAGTAAAGAAGAGAACCCGACACTACATTAGGTGTTCTATAAAATCCTACGCTAGGAGAAGTCTAAATTCAGAGACTCAGAGTTTCGCAACCTTCTATGTATCAAGTTTCTACGAAGCAAGATACAGTTACGTTCATATCTAGGTACCTGTTATACCAACAGGTTAAGATAGGACACCAACAAACTGGGATGTTTTCATCATATGAAATTGTGAATCGAAAAGGGACAAGATCTCCATGGATTTTAGTTACAGATTTCAGCAAACTCAGAAGAAGCATGATGCTATCTGGGTTATTGTCAACAGTTTGATCAAGTCTGCAGAATCCTTACATCCGTACGGATTCCAGAACCAACAGATTGAACGAACATGTTCCAGCCAAGGCTCATCCGATCACTTGGCAATTCCTTAGCTATCGGGTCAGACAAAGATTCGTAATTGTACTCCTAACTTACTTCATGTCTTCATTCTATTCCACGACTTGCTTTCGCGCTCACGTTCATGACACTATTCACGTTCATGATCGTATTTTGGCTTACGATTTTACGTTCATTTCGTTTCTCATTCTGGGAAGTTTGCAAGAACTTGTGAGACCAGACCCAAGTTTAGTATAACTCTCCATCATCAGATAGACGTTTCACGTCATATTCCACGTCTCACCTTGTAGCGTTTGGCGTTACCGCCATTATATTCTATGATCACGATATGTCTCACATGTCATGTTCATTCCATGTTTCTCATATCATGATCAAAATAGGTTACACGTATCAGGGATCACGATATGTTTACTTATACTACACTCGCCATATCTCCACATAGCACGTTCAAAATTTTTCACGTATCACGTTCAAAATTTTTCACGTACTACGTTTCTTTATGTCTCGCTCATCGTTTCTAATTATCAGTTAAGTCAGATGGTCTTGCATCGTAACGTTTCAGTACCCTTGCACGTTAACTCTTATTTCCTCGATCGAATTTAGGGGATCTACCTTCCGTTGATAACCAAGAATTTCTTCGTATTCCAAGTCAAGGTCAGGAGGACCAAGATTTATCATTAGTGTCAGGATCTTCTGAAGGAACTGTTCCAAGAGGGAGGCCACTTGGAAACGGACAAGTTCATCCGGACTTCTTATCCATTTTTTTTCTCTTATCGATTAGATATGTCCTTTCAGTCACGTCACGTTCCATGTCTTTTCAGGACATGTCACGTTCCATGTTCCCTTCTACCATGTCACCTTCATTTCCGTTATTTTGCATACCTTTCCAGTTTGATTCGGGTATGTTACTTCTTTTCAGCTTACTTTATCTATAATTCGGGGACGAATTATTCTTTTTAGGGGGGAAGAATTGTAAAACCCGCATGCTTTTACCATGAATAGTGCCCTTAAGATCGTACGTCCTAGATTAAAACTTACCTCATGTAGTATTGATCACATTCATGTGCTAATAATCAAGCAAGTGCATACGTGTATGACATGACAAGTATCGATTACGTACGAACTCATGATAAACAGTTAATAAATATATCACGTGAACATAATTAAATCATGATCACCATTTAAAATACGAACTAGAATAATTACGTAAATACATATAATATAATTACGAGCGTTAAAATAAACAAAAACGCTTCAGACACGAACACGCTTCAGACACGAACACGTTTAACCACGAACGAACACGTAAAACACGAACACGAGGTCGCACTTATATTTTAGACACGGAAAACATGTGGGTTACCCCTTGTGGGCCCCATATCCACGAAATTAGGAAGAAGAATGGGCCTAGCCCATCATTTTACTAAACAAGGGGGTTAAGGGGGAAAAAAGGCATTCATTTTCACTTTTCAAGAAAATAAACATAAAACCCTAAAAAGTTTTCTCCTCTCCTTCCTTTTCCCTTTTGTAGCCGCCACCTATAATCATCAAAAGGAGGTGTTCTTGTTGATTTTGATCATGGATATTGTACAAGTATTAGTGTTTGTTCATCCTTAATTCATCTACACAATCGGTATACCTTTTTAACCTTTCTTTTTAATTATTTCTTTTGATTTGATTTGGTAAAATTAATTAAGAACATGATGTTTTTAAAACCTAATTAAAAACATAAGATAAACATGTATTTGGTTAAAGGGTAAAATCAAAAGGTTGTTTTAGGGGTGTTTAGTTTGGCCGCCACCTAGACCGTGCCCTAAGGGGGTCACGGCTTGGCCTAGAAACCACCACCGAGACCATGTGGCCCCGGTTTGGTGGTGTGGGTCCCACGGCAGAAAGGAACCAAGGGGAACCCCGATTTGGTTCGGGGTACGGTGTCGATTTCATGCCCGGTTCACGGTTCGTTGGTTAAACCATGATCTATGTTACATGTTAATTTTTATGAATCATGAACTTAGGATATAAATTAATTAATAACATGAAATATTAATTAAATCATGACTTAGGTTATTTTAATTATTAGTTTATCATGACATTAATTTAACCTAAGTATTTTATGTTATAAGTTATAATTAATTAATTATTAAAACATGCCTATAATTAATTAATTTAGACATGACTTAGGTTATATTATTATTAATAATAATACACATTTTAACCTAAGTATTTTTCATTTCATTTTAATTATACATGTTATACTTTAATTAAAATGCTTAACCTATAGTTTAATTAAGATACATGAAATAATAATTAAACTATACACTATATCATATGACTTAAGAAATAAGCTTAAACACTTAGACTTATATGTTAGCTTATGTAATCAGCTTAATTCTAATTATGGAAACTTCTATTTATAGAAACTTAATTAAATAAGGCAACTAATCTAATTATGGAAACCTTCTATATATGGAAATCAATCTATTTCAGGCAGCTAATCTAATCATGGAAACTTTCTATATATGGAAACTTATTTAATTAAGGCAGCTGATCTATTTTTGGAAACTTTCTATTTTTAGAAACTAATCTATTTTAAGCAGTAAATTCTATTTTTGGAAACTTTCTATTTTTGGAAACTTTCTATTTTTGGAAACTTTCTATTTTTGGAAACTTTCTATTTTTGGAAACTTTCTATTTTTGGTAACTTTCTATTTTTGGAAACTTTCTATTTTTGGAAACTTTCTATTTTTGGAAACCGGCTATTTTTGGAAAGTTACTTATTATTATACAGTAAGTATATTAATACATGAATCACCAGTAATACTTAATCAGATAAATCAGAATACAAGATAAACACAGTTTAAGGCTTTAAACAGTGAACCATGACCTAAAACATACCAAATCAGCTATAACGAGACACAGAACCCAGTACGTAATCAGTGAATCGATACTTATACATGTGTGTATTCATGTAGCATTAGTGATCCAGAAGTAGGAGTCTTTCTTCCGTTCATTTCACTGGACTTGAGGTACGGATTCCCGTCCTTTCAGTATGGACATTCCTTCCTTATTAGGATTTCCCGTATGCAGCCAACTGTTTTCCCCAGCATTTGTTTTATTGTTTTGAACTGCTTATGTTAATTTAGCATAAACTATAGCCATATACAAGCATGACCAGTTTCACCTAGTTATGGAGGTACCATAACCATAGCATTGGAGGCACCGATGTTATGACTTCACCACGGCGGAGTGATTGCTCGTGGCGTCCCTTTTCAGTTTGGCCATATTATTATATCAGTCGGGGCGTATGGGTGCATCCTAGTTACATGTTTTATTCAGTTTATCATGGTGAATGTGGTGTGTGCCTTGCACCCTTCACAAGGAGCTGATCCCTCCTACCCAAATCAGTATATTGATTAGAGGCATCCCCTCTAATCAGCATGATGAGGTCACCCCTCCAAGTATTCATGCACGTGACCTTTTCATGACCTATATGGGCTATGGTATTTATATGTTAAAACAGTTTTCACAGGTTAAACATAAGGCTTTTCAAACTATAAAACCAGTTTTCATGATACTTAACCAGTTTACTCAGCACTTAGTCTTCCGCTGTTATATGTTACATGTCTATCCTATATCATGCTTTATTGTACATCCGTGCACTGAGCGTCTTGCTCAGCCGTTACTTTCCTTTCCATGTCCCAAAACGGCAGGTACCCAAGACTCGAGCATTTGGAGGACGCACATAGGATGGAAGCTGCCAGAGACTTCTTTTCCTTTTTGCCTTCATATAGTTATGCTTGTTTAGTCTTTATTCAGTTCATTTCCTTTATTTATGTTTTGGGCTTATGTTTGGGAACCGATGTTTGATTCCGGTTTTCCCTATGGTCATGTATGTTTTACTGCATATCTTCTTGCATGCTTTGATGACACGCCATAATCACGCGTGACATTCCATTTATCAAAATGGGGTGTTACACATGCCCTCGGTGTAACTCCTAAGGTTGTATAAATATCTCACTTGCCTATCCTTTTCCCAGTTAGCTGGATATACTCATATCCAATCATGTTCATGAACTCCCTTCAGTCTGTACCCCAAACTACTTAAAAATTCCAATTTCCTTACAAAGTGACCCATGACGGTCTTTCACATATCCATTAGTTCTTCCAATCCAAATCATCTTATGATATATACACATCATCAAAAGGACAGTTAACTCAGTTAGACCAAGCCCTTCGTCCCTATGGCACATCACACCTATAACTCCTCATCCATTCGATTATCGATACTAAGCCTCCCAAACAATCAGTATAGGTCAGTGCCATTTCCCTTTCCACACTACGACAGTATTAGCCTGCTTTGTGCTTTATTCTACTCATTAGGCTCTACCAAAGTTCTACCTTCGGTTCCTATCTCGACCTATTTCATTCATGCTTCGCTTATATACACACTTCCTTCTCCTTCCTCTACTCCTACCATACATCACGATGTGATGCTTCCCATCGTTTCTTCCCTTGCCATAATCCTTCATAAGGCATTCCATACATATTAGGCTAACTTTTACGCAAAACCCTCTATTCCGTCACATTCGTACGGCATCCTTCCAACTTCTCAACTACGTGACTTCTCATTCCTCTTGAAATATGAGATGAATTAGTCTGTCTATCGACTATCACCCAACTCTCGTCGTACTTATTACTCCATCCCATAATGTATCCCTTTTACCAACTTAGTCCTTAAATTGCCCTTTCTAAGCTACTCATATCTATGTAGGAAGTATAGTCTACGTCCCTTTCTCCATATGATTGTCCAAGCCACGCAACATACATGTTGACGCGTTCTCTGCTTTAGACAACTCAACTGGTGCAACCTACATCCTTCATCCAAACCACCCTAATACGTCATCCATATAGTTCAAGTCCGTCTCAGCTTCACTTCATTCTTCTTATTCCATGTCTCATCAACCATGCTTGCCTTTCCCAAATGGTACTTGGCCTTGCAATTTTCTTTCACCACTTAACTCCACTCATCACCTTTGTCAAATGTTCAATCAAGATGATTGAGTATGTGTTGGAGACGTTCATGATCCGTATAGATCATTCTCTACGTCTCATACACCAAATGCCTCTAGCATTCTAGGCAGATATAACAATCCAGCTCCACTAATTAAGTCATATCTAGTTCTTCCAAATCTTCAGTTCTTGCAACGTATAAGCAATCGCCTTTCTTTGTCGTTCTCGTACACATCCAAATCCTTGCTCCACGTATCGTCATGCTTCGCGAATTCATCCAGTCCTTCTGATAATTCCAAGATCGGCTCATTATCCAATCCACCTCTTCAGCCTCCAAAATGCTTCCTCATCCTTCTTCACTTCGCCCCTTGCTGGTTCCATGATATGCTATCATCTCTAACTACTCATCATGGTAGACTTACTACTAAAACTCACACTTGAAAATCTCACGTATAATTCCACTCCAAAACCAACACATACTTCGCCTCACTCTCCTTCTTAGACTTTGAGTAGATCAAGATGTCGTCGATACTCCCGATGACAACTCATTTATATACGTTCATGCACACTCGCTTCATTGACTCCATGTAATCCGCTAGTGCTTTGGCGAAGCCAAATGCAAAACCGTAAACCCAAAGCGTTCATACAACATCCTTAGCAGTTTCAACTATGTCCTCCTTGCACCCTCTCTTAGCGGTAATACGAATAAATTCCTACCTCGTTCTACTTGCAAAATTCTACACGCATCTTAAAAGACCGGTACTTCCTCTCATCGGACCATTCAACCTCTTTCTACATCCAATCTACTACTAAGCAACTCAATTTTATCCGGCATTCCTTGCAATTTCTAACAGCTCTTGTTTTTAAATCACTCCATCAACGATTTGCCTTGGAAAGGCACTAACTACAACTCCTCTCACCTCCCCTACTTGCTCTATTTATGGTTCTACCTCACAGTAATAGGCAAACCTACTAAATTTCAGGAAATTTTCGGAAAACATACATGCCCTACGAACAATCATAAATACCTTTGAGGTATTGTATCCCCTTCCAACACTCTCTATGGCGCGTTACTTGTGCTAGTATCCCACAAATCTCTATTCATCTCCTTGGTACTCCTAAGAGACCTCATGACCACATTAGTTTGTCTACGAACTTCTTTCCTCCCCACTAAGGGTATTCCGACCGTTCTCTCATGGTCACCTACTTAAGCGTGTAGGCGTGACCAAGTTTTTCATATGACTACCTCAACGCTCCCGAACAATACGAAACCAAAACTACACCCTGAATCCATCAGATACGATCAACGAATCAAACCAACGGATAACTAACGACATTTCACGTGCACCAGTTAAAACAAGTCAAAAACCATGAGACTCAAAAGAAGACTCAAACCCAAAACGTGTATCAATTCAAAATGACCCATGACAACAAAAAATAATCCACGAAACACCCAATGGCAACCAAACATATTACGCCCCGCGACATATTATTTAAACCGCGCAAAAGATCGACTTTTCCAAAAGAATATATATCTTTTTTTTATTATTACCTCCCACATCTATGTGACTCAAACAATCTACAAACAACCCTCTTGACGAACTCAAAACTCAACTCAAAAACTAGGTATCCCGTGCATCCCAAATCATAAAAATAAACTACTATTCAAACTAAACCTTTAACCCGACACTTGTACAATAATTTCGGCCAAGATACTGACCTCCCATGACTATAAATTCTGAATATTTGAAAAGTACGTTCCGAGTACATAAATTTAGGCTTTTGAATCAGCCAAAAAGCTTTAAAAACGAACAAGTTACGACCAAAACAATTTTATACCAGTTGTTTTAAAAAAACTAAAGAATAAACTTAGTGATTAATGCAATCCTTTTAAATGAAAGATATAATTGTATGTGAAATCTTCATAAAATCAATTTAACCTTGTATTAATAATTATAAATGACGTGAATCGGTTAAACCCAATTACATAAACTATGTAAGTAGAAAGAAATTTTACTTCGCTTTATTTTAAAGAAAGTCTTTTAGAATTTGAAATAAATAAGTGTTGATTAAAAAAATATCTCATGTTACATCTTGTTTCAAACACGACTCCAACACCTTACCCTTATTTTACCGAATACAACCAACTATCTAACCCTATAATAGATTTCCAAGTCCTCCTTTTTCTCAATATATACCGACCAAAAAAAATGTAAGACCCAACACAAAAGATCTCATTATCTCAAAAGAAATCCCAAGTTATTTCAATAGACTTAAAACCAAGAACACCATTTTAAAACGTACACGTGAAATACGAAACTCAAAGAATACGCTACAAGACACACTTCAAAAGATTCAAAACGTCGTTGAAACTCCACCAAACTCGAGCACTAATAAATTGTTTAAACACAAGAGAGCACTAGGTACGTTCAAGTTATAATAACTACTGAACGACCGTAAATCATAACATAACATCTATTAGTATATATACATCCGCATATGTATACCTATTGAATCTCCCAAACATACTCGTTATCATACATGTCAAGTCAATCAATCTCTTTATACGCTCGTTTTTTCCATACGAGTAATCACCATCTTACCGTGCCACAACAAGGCATAAAGCCCACCTTCAAAACCAAACCATATCGTGTGACCCCATAATCACACAACACAACTATAACCCAAAACATATAACACAAAAAGAACAATAGCCATCTCACAGGCAGCCATTACATAAACCCATATATTATACGTATACCCAAATTGTACATCTCATCATATACAAGCATGTACTAACCCTCTTTCATGCAATCATACTTGAGAACCCATTGAAGTTGTGGTACTTGTATAACTATATTGGCCACCATACTTATACAATTACCCTTTCCCCAATGCACTCCCTCCTATGATGACACTTATAAGAATCAATACAACATATAACACATAAATCCATCTACTCACATAAGCTCATAACCACATAACCAATAAGGTCCAAAACTCCATCTATTAAAATAACATAGTAAAACTCTCGGAATACAGAAATCCATAGTCTAGCTAAAACAGCCTAGACTAAATCCAAAACGAAAACATAATCAGTTATAAGTCATGTCGCCCGTAAGAGAGGAAACAGCTTAAAACCCTTCCTATCCACCTACTCCTAGTAACTCGAATTACCACATAATTCTTTGGGAACATGACTTAAACATCAAAAGAAAAAATACTATACATTAGGTACATAAAATAACCCAACAAAAGATACAAACTACCATGTACCAAATTATGTACTATAATGTACAATTTAAGCAAAATACAACAATGACTAGCGTGGATGATTATGGTTCAACCTTCACTAGTCACCACCCGAAAAGAAAATAACATGTGGCTAAGTATGAACATACTATGGTTCAATTCATACTAGTCAAAACATCACAATAAATAACATCCAAACACATCAATTATTATAAAATGCACACATACTCCTATGACGCCTATATGCAGGGACCCTTAAGCTATACACTAGGCTACGCGACTAGGCAACCTAATTCTCTATAACCTGTCTCTGATACCATTCTGTCACACCCCACCATGGCGGAATATGGGACGCGACGTATGGATATCATCACAACAAACGGTGTCTCTATAGAGAAAACTAAAATGCAACTATAATGTCATAAATGGCGACACAAATGTCATGACAATATCTCAACAAAGCAGGAGTCTAGGTAAGTAGGTAACAGTCCTACCTCTTACCCGTGACAAACAAATAACACTAACAATCAACATATAGGTCCATAGTATCACTATTCAAAACACATAAAAGTAAACTAAGAAGGAACGGGGATCTCCTTCTAAATGTAATCCTAATGCATCCAAATCTAGCCACTTCTATCCTTAAGCTTAACCACATTCTCACCTGAAAGAGACACTAAAACACGTCAACATAAAATTGGTGAGAGTCATAGGTTTAGACTCAAACGCCAAAATCATATCATAAGCTGTGAGTACAACCAAAAGTTAAAAACATATGGACAATGTGATACTAATATGTATTAACAAACTAACATTCAAGATTTAACTAATCAAACCAAAACCAAATCTAAATCTAAATCCAAGGCTCCCAGCCTTACTAAACACCATACTCCCATAGGTACTCAAACACCTATGAACCAATCCCAAGGCCCCGCCTTGCCAATATCCCCTTGGTACCAAGTCAAAAACATAAACAATCAAGAATCAATTAGCAGTTAATCACATAAGTATGCACACATAAGTCCATTACCAACGCCAAACATTCACAGCATAATTTATAAATAACAACACAGTGTCTCTTCCATCCCATCTGGAAGTTATAAACATTAGTAAACATGGGACTATGAAACTCACCTGATTGAGCTTCCCCAAACATTCGCGCACTAGCAAGAAGCTAACAAACCAAAAACACATAATCAAAACATGAACCAAACACTAAAATGGCTCATCAACCTATGATGGACATCTAACCTCCTCCTATATAAATGCCTCATTTATATGCTTTAAGTATCTCATTACACCCCTCTATAAAACCCTTAACTCATTCTACTTCATAACTCGCCCCGTTAACGTTTTACTCAAAACAGTCCTGGTTTTAGGTCTCTAAACTATACGCCAAACTCCCACTTAAACATACCCATGGTTTCTGTAAAGGGAATATTTATGCCCTTACATATGATAGCTAACACCTCCCATTTGCCCCAACCTTAAAGCTACTGTTAAGGCCCTGATATATATATATATATATACTTTTGTCATTCCAGATTTACTGATTTTAAACATACAAAAAGTTTGTTATGACCAGAAGGTCTTCCACTATCCCAATTGATTAGCCCTCCTCCAGATATATAAAATAACATATAAAATAACCCTCATGTTCGTTTCAAGGTCCAAGTGTACTCCTAAGTACCCTAACCATCTTAAAACTTAAAAAGAAAACAGGCTGATTTCAAAACCGTTTTGACCTCCGACTGTTGTAACCTATTTTTGACCAACTTCCCCACCTCCAATTTAGTTCTCGTTTCTTGCATTGGAAAACCACTTCAATTAGCTTTCCAGGGATACTTGGATCGCAAAATAAGAGTTTTTGTAGAACTCCCGATATGATCAAAACAATTGACTCAAAATTTTAGCCAGTTTTTAAAAACAGGTTTAATCAAATTAACCTAATTAATTACCCATTACCCCATTAAATACAAGCCCTAGTTTATGTAATCATTATAACATCATTATTATAACATTATTACACTGTTTTTAAATTAAACCCTAACCTAAATCCATCATAAGATGATTATAAAAACATTAAAAACAATTAAAGTGAAAAGGGTTATGAAGATTTACTTTTGATTAATGAAAACCCCAAAATTTTTGAAGAAACGCTAACTTCTCTTATGTGACCGTCGGTTTTTACTTTCCTCCAGGGATTTGTGTTTTTTTTTCCTCTTAAAAATCCTTATATAATTATGTATAAAGTCCTAGCCCAAGTATAATTGCCATATATAATTCCCTACTATTTCTCCTTTTTTTTCTTCTTTTTTTTCTAAACCGACCTAAACCCCTTAAAATTCGTTTTTTTTCTTTTTATTATTAATTAATATCTTATTAATATTACCTTAATTTTCCTTAATTTATTTCAGCTCCTAAAGCCTCCAAAACCTCAAAACCGTAAAACTAGTCAAATTTACGCGTTTTACCGTAAAAGACGTAAAATATACACTTTTATAAAAAATATCAAGTTTTGAAACAAACTTTATATTTAAGTCCTAAATAACTTAAAACCATCCCGAAAAATACTCCCGTGATTAAACACCTCATCCGAGACCTCAAAATGCTAAACCGTAAATCGTAAAATTACGATTTTCTATAATACATATACGTATACGTAAAACCACTAAATAACACCATCTCACTTCATAGTCACTACCATGTGAGATCATGAACATGAAATCATCATACGTCGTTTTATTCACAAGGTACCCCGTATCGGAAACGATATCCAAACCACAATCTATACCCACCAATAAGCACATAAACACGTAAAGACACGTAACTAGCACAAAATAAAACTAAGTGACGAACCTCAAAACCAGGGTTGTCACATTTTTGGCCAAGTGGGTCCCACATTTGGGTATTGGGCCCAAAAGCCCAATAAGGTAGCAAGTAATATTCATATTGGGGTAAAAAGCCCATCATGGCCCAACTTGCATAATACAAAGGGACGGATGAAATTATCACTTTGGGCCCAAGCCTAATTGTTATCCAAAAATAATGACGGAAGGAATTAAGTTATGGGTTTACAAAGCCTATTTGATGGACGGTTAAAAGTGAATATAATTCACTTACTTATTCTTGGTCAAACAGCCACTCACCTCACACATTTACTCACCCCTCACACTAACCGTTTTACTTTCACCCACCCCAACACACACCTGTTTTTGTTACAAATAAATCTCTCACCATTTATCTTCACCCTCTCCCCAAAACCTGAAAAAAAATTACTGTTACCCAAACCCTAACCACAAATTTACACCAAAGTTTTGGGGCTTTTGCCTGATTCGTGTAATTCACACGAAGGGGAATTAAATCCCCAAGTTTATCGGAAGTAACATGATGTGGTCCTTAATCCTGACGTGGCTCCTTCCCCTAATTTAATTGGTTGTGACAGCCAATATTCCCCAATCCACCAATCATGAGAGCCCAAGTCATCTTTAAACAAACACAACAAACACACCCTCATGCCATGCTGGAAATCCGTGTGACCCTAGATGATTGACAACTGTTAGATTGAAGAAATAAAGAAAGAGAGAGAAGAAAGATGCATTGGACGGCCTAGATTTCAAGACTTGTTCACCAAGTTCATCAAGAAGGTTTTTAGGGTTATCCTATAAAAGCCCCTCATTCTGTAATGTTAAGGGGTGCCAATTTTTATATTCATTTTATTTTATGCAAAAATTAGATTTTAGGTTTATTGTAATTTTCTTTCAAAAGTATTGTAATCCAATTTTTAGTTATTAATAAAAAATTTATTTCGGTTTAATCTTGTCTCTTTAAATTTTATTGCAATTTACTCTTTAATCTATTTTTGGTTAATAATATTAAAGTAAAAAGTGGATTATAAAACTTCCCTACTAGAAGTTTTAATAAATCTAGTTCAAGGTTCGGTTTGGTTAAGATGTTGATGATTTGGTTCGTTGGAGTTGATGTTTAATGGTGGTTCCGATCTAGTGTTTTAGACGGCTCAGCGCCTCGTCTACTTCCCAACGGAATCTTCATCAGGTTTTAATTCCATTTTAATGTTTATGTTTAGTTTTTAGATTAATTTTGTTTAATGATTTAGTTTTAACTAGTCTGGGTATGCAATCTGCTTAGTTTGAGTTTTAATAGAATTATTTTAAATTATTGATAGACGTTAGTTAAGTAATTCTGTTGTTGCTTTGAATCTGATTTTATTGATAGGTTAGTATGTGGTTTATGATTTTGATGACTTGCTTAGTTTAAATATTTGCTGTTATGTTTTGATAGTCAGTAAGGTTAATCTATTTTTGGTTAGCAACGTTTGTGAATCTGCTTATTGGACTGGTAAATTTTAGCTGATTTGATACTTGTTGTGAGTCTGCTCTTAAGTTTCCACTGAATAAGCCACCGATTTGCTGATTAGATATTTCGTTTGTTTTGCTTGATAGTCATAAGTTTGTTAGTTTTGCTTATTGTAATTTGCTTATTATCCTTTTAGATTTGTTTTTTTTTAGTGTCAGTTTATTTGCTTATTGTCTGTTTAGTTTTTTTTACTGCTAATTTGATTTTGTTTTAAGTGTGAATCTGCTTATTTTCTGTTTTACATATTGTGCTTATTTGATTTTGATAATTGTTGATATTATCTGTAAAAGCAACAGACCCACTTGGTCTGTTTGTTTCATACATTCCAAAAATATAGCAAAAAACGGACTCTCCAGGGACTCGAACCCTTGACCTTGCGTACAACAGCCCAACGCTTTAACCATCTCGTCTAGTTCTCCCTTTGAGTTTTAATTCAAACTGTTTAATTAATATAGGTATTAATGTAGCTGTCAGTTTATTTAAATAGTTTGAATTTAAGTTTTTGTTAGTTAAATCAATTTCAATTAAAAAGTTTTTATATTTACTTTTATTAAAGTTTTAAAAAAAAATAATAATAAAATAATAATAAAATAAAAATATTTTAATTACTTTTATAAATTTAAATTGTTTTTAAATTTAGTTTTTAAAATTAGTTTTCAATTAATTTAGTTTTATTTAAAAATAGTTTTAAGTAGATTTCATTTAAATTAAATGTTTTAGTTAAAAAGATTTATTAGAGTAAATTAGATTTAAGTTAGACTTAAATTTTATAGAGTTTTAAAATAGTTAATTAGTTTCAATTAAATATTACTTTTTTTAATTAGATTAAATAGTTTTTAATTAAATAGTTTTTAGTTTTAAAATACCAAAAAGAGTTTAATTTACCAAGAACAATTAATCCACGTTATAATTGGAAATCAATTCGAGTGAGTCGAGAAAACGAACGATAATTGCACAAAAATACTTACATTAGTTAATGTCATCATCCTCTGCCTCTTCTTCATTCTTTTCCTCTTCGTCATCATTTACTGGTTCCTCCTCATCATCATCATCATCGTCATCTACATTGTTATGGACATTGTCATCGTCATCGTCATCGCCATCATCATCGTCTTCTTCATTCTCGGAGGATTCATCGGGTTGGTCAGATTCATCCTTGTCTTCATTTTCTTGGTCTAGAATTAGACTACTGCATGAGAAGACGGAGCCATGTTTTGCAAATATCTCAGTGTCTTGATCCATCGCCGTCTTTAAAGCTTTGTGAAGTGATTTTTGTTCTGGCGTTCAGTTGTAGGACCCGATTTGAATCATCTTAGCATGCAACAACTTCTTCAACTCGTAGTCTGTGAGCCTTTGAGCTATGAGAAAGTCAGATTTCTGAGTGTCGGAAGACTTGATCATCATTTTACTTGCAGAATGGTTTTCGGTTCGTCTCGCATAGCAGGAAGTGTCGTGTCAAGAGATCCTTGAACCTTTTCGTTTATCGATTCAATATGTGTAGCATTAGCTTGAACAAGTTCTGCTTTCTCTTCTTTTTATTTGTTTCTGAGTTCACGAAGACGTTCAATTGATTCTTGCTTCCTGGCTGCTTTAGCTTCTAGGCTTGCTCTTAGTGACTCTTCAGATTGTTGACGACTTGCTAATTATTCTCGAAGCCGATTGATTTCTTTTTCAAAATCTTTGTTGCTTGCTAATTCGTCACGGAGGCGAGCGAGTTCCATTGCATAGTCAGTCTTTGAAGATTCTAACTGTTCTGTAACTAAAATAGTCTTATCCTCTTGAGCCTTCAAGCGTTGTTTGATGGTTTTCATAAAATCAGTGGTGACAGGTGGAGATGCTAGCAATGGTTTTGGATGAACGGTTGGTTGTGAAGGGGTGACCGGAGTTGTCACAATGGTGCTGATTACTGATGTCGTGGCCTCAGTTACAGGGACATTTACCATGTTCGGGTTTGATGAAGGATCAGTATTAGTAACTTCAGAATATGGAGGGTCAGGGTTTAAGTACTTACCTACTAGATCCGACAAATAAGAGGATTGGGTGACATTATTTTCCTTGTGAATGTTACCGGTCTCTGTAGTATCTAGTTGAGTGTCATCGATGAAAGTGGCATGATGTTCATATTGTTAATCATCCTCGTCATCCTGAACTGGCTCGTCCTCGTACGCATCTAGTTCTCCAAATTCAGCAATGTCAGACATTTCGACTTCCTTTGTCTTCTTTCCCGAGCCACTGCCTCCCGTCTCTTTTCTACTTCGTATTAATACCTTTTTCAATTGCTTTGACTATTGTCTCTCAGTCAACGGTGTATGTTGTTCTTGTTCGTCATCCATGTCTTCATCCACAAGAAGTGTTTTCTTTCCCTTGGACTTTTTCTCCCAAAGAGGCAATGTTTTTGTCCTTTTTCCCTTATCTTGTGTTGAGGTATCAGCTTCTGAGGATTCAGATTCCTTGCGTTTGCCTTTAGGTTTTGGTATATCGAACTCGCCAACAGCTACTTTCATCTTGTGTTCTTCATTTTCTTTTAGAAGCGTCTTATACACAACACTCTTTTTGATTTTGTCACTCAGCATATGATCCGGAACTGGAGCTGGAATACCTGAGTAATTGATCTTAGATCCTTCTAGTCTCATGGCTAGCACAAAGAAATCATCATCTTCTGAGTTAACAAAGAATCCTCCACGTCTATCAATAGCTGCATCGGCTTTCATGAAGTAATTGATGATGAGCTTTGTGAATCGTAGAAACTGAAGGTGTTCGGATTTCTTCTTAGCATTTCTGAAGGCTTGATAATGAAGTTCTTCCCATATGAGAGCGGCATAATCGATATTGAGGTTCTTGTAGATTCCATAAAATATACGAGCCTGTGAAAGTCGGAAGGAATCTGCACCTCTGGATTTTCCCGTCAAACATCGGATAATGATATTAAAAATTTCCTTCCATGGTTTTCCAAGCCTAGAGGTGTTAAACGTAGATATATTTGGCAAGTCTCCATCATAACCAAGAGACAAAATCAAAGCTATTACTTCATTTGAGTCTGGAACAAGGTCATGTATTGTCTCTTTTTCTATGGGAGGAAACCCAAAGATTTCGCGAAACTGTTTAAGAGAAAATACCTTCTTCTTTTTGTTGATGTTGAATGAAAACGTTGTGTTTGTTATGGCTTTGATGGATGCCCAAAACTCATGCATGTAGATTTCGGGAACACTTGCTGACATCCGTAGTGCATTTTTGATTGGTGAGATATCAAGGATTTCAATAGAAATTCTAAATGCAGCTTGTGAGGGAATAAAGTCTTCTTTCAGTCGGTGATTATTGGGGGTGATTGGAAGACGGTTTTCTTCTGGTACGAGTGCATTGTCGAGTGCAATTTGTTGCTCTTGAGTGCGAGACATGATAGCTGCTAAGACAAAACAATGGTGTTAGATGACATCTGTTGTGAATAATTGTGATGATGTGCATGATCTCTCTGTGAATATTGTTGAGACTGTAAAAGCCGTAGATAATCATTCTTGTCACGAATCTAGCGCTGAATTTTTAAAGCTTCAAGATTCTTTTAACTCACTGTCAAAAAGTTTTGATGACCTTGAACGACAGTGTATATCTCTTGAATTAGAACTCCAATCTACAACTAAAAACATTTCAAAACCAAACAATTGTGAAAACAACGTTAAGACTAGTGACAAGATGATTCAGGTAGTTGAGAGATTAAATGAACAGATTACGAGCCTTAACAGAGAGTCGTCATCTGTAGAACCTTTGAAACTAGAACTAGAGGCTGCAAAGATAAAAAATCATGCCTTAGAAACTAGACATTCGTCTATTCTAGGGGAGCTGGAACGAGCAAAGCAGGGATTTTCGCACATTTATGGTTCGACAGAGGAACGCTTCGCTTTTAATGCGACATAGCAGAAATTACTGGCCGACCAACTGAATCAAAAGTGTGAGGAAATCTCTTACTTAAACATTCAACACATTGACAAAAACATGGTTTTGGCTGAGTTAAAGGAAACACTTCAACTCAACCGACAAGAAGTTGTTGATAACCTAGCTACCATCTCTGCACCGTCCTCTAGTGCTCCACCAACCAACCCAGTGGTGATCCATAAGAACCCGTCCCACAAGAATAATCCGAATGTATACTCTGTTCATATGAGGAATGCAATTAAGCACGCGAATCTTGTTAAGCATATCGTAGATGTCTTTATGCGTTAGATCCCTCAAGCAGTCACTATTACTCTGCTCATGCTTACATTAAGAGAGCACAATTTTGCTTAGCATCTATGAACTACATAGGACAACCGGGTTCTGCACCACTTAAAAATCAACCCATTGCCATAACTCCATTAAATAAGACTCTAGGAGCTAAACCTATAATAACTGTAAGTACAAACAACAAGGCTAAATCAAAATCTGTCACTAATGTTCCTTTGCCTTCTACAGGAGTAAATGTGTCTACTAAGGCTAGAGGATCTCAAGACATGAAAGATGAAAAAAAAAATTATTTTTTGAGAGAAAAACTATTATTATTATGAAAGTAAAACAAACAACCAACACCCTTTCCAACAAAGGAAAGAGTTTATATACCTAAGCCCATGGTGGACTTGGGCCTCCTACCCATGACAAGCCCATGGGTTAGGTTTTAATAGTAAAATAACTAAAAGTTTAACTACGAACTAACTAACGTTTAATCATATTGTTGGAGTGACCGATCCTTCTAATATACGTTAAAAACGTATTTCCAACAATCTCGCCCTAAGGGAGGTCACTCCAAATTACAAAGTCCTATACCTAGCATACTATACTAAGTCTTCGTTCTTGAGTTCGTAGTCTTTATCCTTTCTTTTTCTTTTTGTGCTTGGGAATAAGTGTTGATAATCATTGGGTTGTGGCTGAGAGCATGTTCTTTGGCCTTTCACGTGCAGTCTTTGCCTTCTTGTGATGTTCGCCTCTTCGTGACTTCATGTCCCACATACCTATCCTTTGTTGAATTCTTGAAAGTTTCAGAGTTGATACAGCGGAAGACTTTTAGGTCATTGAATTTGTTGAAATATGTGAAAAAAAAGGAATAAGCATGTGAGGACGACTTCATCTGGTACACCGCTACGCCACCGTCTTCAAATGCAGCAACATAATAAGACACGAATAAAATGGCTTTGACATTTTATTCTGATTTGGTAGCAATTTACCTCCGGTCGGTGAAGACCGTTGGACGATAATAAATATCGTACTTGTGACAGGTAGCTCTAATTAAAGATCTCCTTGGCAAGATTTCGCGGGTAAACCCGTTCTCTTTATTCGACCGTCCAAAGCTGACTGCGAACATAAAGAGTGAGTCGTTTGGATTAAAAATCCCCATGACTGAAGCCGTCAATTCATAAACCTGGAACAAGTGAAGTTCAATTAAGATTTTCACCATCGTTGCTTTCCAGTTGTCACGAGCTAGATTCTGATAGAATCTTGCTTGTCACCTACCGCAGTGCTGTTTAATGTTGACACTGGAAGGATTTCCACTCGTCGCTGTGAACACAAAAGAGTGCCACTCTGAGTGTTCTGGCAAGATCACTTGGATAATGCGTAGAGGCCCTGGAACAATTTTAATCTCAATTAAGAGTCAAACCATCGTTTATTTCCAGTTATCACAATATTAGTTCTCAAAGAACTGCATGTGTCACCTACCATGAGCTTGTTTGATGTTGGCTCAAACAGGATTTCCATCTTCATAGTAATACGTTCGTATCACTCAGATGTTCTGGCAATAATACAAGATTATTGCGTAGGACTCATAAAATCTTCTCACTTTGAAAAACGTGTCCTAATGAGACTTTTAATGATCTCTTGGCTCTAGACTCAATAGTGCATTTTGATTTAGTGAGCGGAGGCTGGAGAGGATTTCCACCTTTTCAATATCAATTTATTCGGAGTGAATAGATCAAATGATAACGTGTTGAACATCGTGACATTAAAACAAATATCTTTTGAGATATACTTGAGTTAGCTGGGAGGGGTTGTGCATCGCATCACTGGGTCCATGATACTTAATTGTCTTCAAGATGTGTTGACCCGGTTTCTGCCTAAGTTATAAGGAGGGCTTCTTTCTTTACACCATTTATCTTTACATTTCTTTTTCATTCTTCAACCCCTTCAATGCTTACCAATACATAATTACTAGAACTTTGTTGTGATTGTTCCAGTGCTAGCATCAGTATTGGCGGCATTTTGCTACGTTCACCATCCATTCCCCATCTTTCCTAAGGATTTCTATTTTCTAACTATGGAATTGTCCTTGGGAAGATTCCTATGGTTTTGGAAGAATCATTGGACTAGTACCTAATCCTACCACCCTTTTGTCACCAAAGCCGTCATGAATAAAGTGTGTTTTGGGTAAGTACTTGTCACCATGAAAAATCCTTGAAAAATCACTTAAGATACTTGTGATATAAAAATCAAAGTTTTTGTATCTTAAGTGTTTTTGTTCATCAAAAATGCTCCCCTTAACATGTGCCATACACATATTAAGTTGATTTATACTTGAAGTATTTTTCATATTTAGCCAAATATATTAGCAAGTGTCCTTAATCCCATTTTCTCCCCTTATCCAAAATGTTAACCACCAATATTTTGGATATTAATGGATTAACCGGTCTCTGAGTAACAAAATGAAATCGGTTGATGGCCATAGAACATATCAATTCTCCCCTTAAAACTAATGAGGGTTAGTTGTAGTGCTTGAGTATGATATATTTTGAAAGATTTAGAATCTCGTGAGAAATTCTTGAAAAATTATCATACTTTCACACTACATCAAGCCACAAAAGCGTAATATTCACAGTATTTACATATTCACAAGTAAAAAAATATGGAGTTGACCTGAGATAGTACGACCCATTAGATGGATCGTTGCATGAAGTTATGGTGCGCTCCATATGGTCAACCACCAACGAATCGTTCTAGACTCCTCATTAACCGTATTTCCCTCAGCTTTCCATTAATCTTGTTGATCATGTACTAGCACTTGTGATATATCCATCGTACCATTTGACGGTAACCGTTGGATGCTTCTTGGTTCTGTTGAGCTGAATCAAAGTGTCACGTACATTTTCAAGAGTCCCGTCACTAAACTTGTGAAGTTTGATGACTCTCATGAATTTCTTCTCCCCGGATCCATTTAGGTAGAATGTGCCTGGAACCGGTTTTGTAGTGCTGGTGTAGGGACATTTGTCGCGATGAATGTCAGGCACGTCAGTGTATGGAGCCGTGAGGTTCAGTTTCCTCTGATAACTTTCCACACCCAGTTGCAAGTCTTCAACTCTCCTTTTAATTACAACCCTTCGTGTGTACATTCTAAGAGCTGAATTCAGGGCAATGAAGTCTTCGGCTTCCAAATGTTTGAGTGTATCTTGAGTTATCAACAGCAACATGTCTTCAATGTCTTCAAGATGAAGAAGCGGAAAATCTCCCTCCATTATGGTGTAGTGTTTGCCTTCTTCTCTTTTGAGTTTGATCTCTGTTATGTGATGGTAGCCGACCTTGGGTTTAATTGTCACTCCTAAACTAGCTTTTATCCGAAACTCAGATTTTACTTGAGGGCCTAAGTTTTGCCTACATGCATAGTTGTAAGCTGATCGGATAGTTTCATTCTAATGCGAGGCACCCAATTCAGCATAGTAATCATACTCGGGTATGAGTCCTCTTATCCAGATACGATCAACCTTTTCCTCAATCCATGGTATTGACCCCCAGGTCGCAGCTTTAACCAAGGTAAAGGAAGTCGCATATTTGTTTGCGCCTTTAACCAAATACTCAAGGTCACGACAAACAAAGAATTCAAGTATGATTTGACCATCATCTGCTGGTATAGGGGGACGAACATTAATAGGATTGTGAAAACATGTTTTCTGTGGAGTGTTCATTGCTTTCAAGAGCTCATTCGCGTTGTATTCAGCCTCCATTCTGTTGATTCTTGAATTAGCGAGAATGGTAGGATCATAAAAAGCTCTAGTCACCATAGCTGGAGTTATGTTATCAGTCCCATAAGTGTAGACTAGATATGCTAAGAAGTCAACGGGATTGCTGGGGATTTGGGAGAAGTCTAATGCATCTTCTTGAGTGAGAGGACGAAGGCTAGTAGCTTCTGAGACCCACGGCTGCTCGGGTGCATTCTCAGAAGGTTCATGTATTGGTTGATCGGGTTCGCGGATGGGTAGTTGTTGTGTTGGAGCTGTAGATGTGATAGCTGGAGCCGATTGAAGAGATTCAGATGAAACGATCATATTAGCATCAACATTATGACGGTGTTTGGTGCGCTTGCCCTCTTGAGGTGTGTCGGTTTCTGGAGTTTCCTCGGCTGCTGAATTGGTTTGATCTTTGGTAACATCATCCTTTTGAGACTTGTCACCTTTTCTTGAAGTTTGATCACCTTCACCATCTGTCTTGTCTTTGTTAATAATAAGTGTGTAAACACTTATCCTTTTGCCACTAAAATCAATGAAAAACAAGACCTAATCATGTGTTTAATATCGTAAAAGTCGGAATTACGCGTGGTTTTGTGTTTTTGTGTTAAATAGGTACAAAAGATCAAAAGGAAAGAAAACACGAGATTTCACGGTCAAATATTGAAGAAAAGTCAAAGAGAAAGACAAAGTCAAAGTCAAGGAACCAAAAGTGTGCCAAAGATCACGAAAGCCGGCAAATTCGACACGACTTTAAAGGAAAGTACAAGGAAGCCAATTTCAAGTTCGATTTTAACGGATTTAATCATTTATAAAGATTTTTGGCCAAGTGGGTCCCACATTTGGGTATTGGGCCCAAAAGCCCAATAAGGCAGCAAGTAATATTCATATTGGGGTAAAAAGCCTATCATGGCCTAACTTGCATAATACAAAGGGACGGATGAAATTATCACTTTGGGCCTAAGCCCAATTGTTATCCAAAAATAATGACGGAAGGAATTAAGTTATGGGTTTACAAAGCCCATTTGATGGACGGTTAAAAGTGAATATTATTCACATACTTATTCTTGGTCAAACAGCCACTCACCTCACACATTTACTCACCCCTCACACCAACCGTTTTGCTTTCACCCACCCCAACACACACCTATTTTCGTTACAAACAAAGCTCTCACCATTTATCTTCACCCTCTCCCCAAAACCTGAAAAAAAAATACTGTTACCCAAACCCTAACCACAAATTTACACCAAACTTTTGGGGCTTTTGCCTGATTCGTATGATTCACACGAAGGGGAATTAAATCCCCATGTTTATCGGAAGCAACATGATGTGGTCCTTAATCCTGACGTGGCTCCTTCCCCTAATTTAATTGGCTGTGACAGCCAATATTCCCCAATCCACCAATCATGAGAGCCCAAGTCATCTTTAAACAAACACAACAAACACACCCTCATGCCATGATGGAAATCCGTGTGACCCTAGATGATTGACAACCGTTAGATTGAAGAAATGAAGAAAGAGAGAGAAGAAAGATGCATTGGACGGCCTAGATTGCAAGACTTGCTCACCAAGTTCATCAAGAAGGTTTTTAGGGTTTTCTTATGAAAACCCCTCATTCTATAATGTTAAGGGGTGCCAATTTTTATATTAAATTTTATTTATGCAATAATTAGATTTTAGGTTTATTGTAATTTTCTTTCAAAAGTATTGTAATCCAATTTTAGTTATTAATAAAAATTTTATTTCGGTTAAATCTTGTCTCTTTAAATTTTATTGCAATTTACTCTTTAATCTGTTTTTGATTATTAATATTAAAGTAAAAAGTGGATTATAAAACTTCCCTACTGGAAGTTTTAATAAATCTAGTTCAAGGTTCGGTTTGGTTAAGATGGTGATGATTTGGTTCGTTGGTGTTGATGTTTAATGGTGGTTTCGATCTAGTGTTTTAGACGGCTCAGCGCCTCGTCTACTTCCCAACGGAATCTTTATCAGGTTTTAATTCCATTTTAATGTTTATGTTTAGTTTTTAGATTAATTTTGTTTAATGATTTAGTTTTAACTAGTCTGGGTATGCAATCTGCTTAGTTTTATGTTTTAATAGAATTATTTTAAATTATTGATAAACGTGAGTTAAGTAATTCTGTTATTGCTTTGAATCTGATTTTATTGATAGGTTAGTATGTGGTTTATGATTTTGATGACTTGCTTAGTTTAAATATTTGTTGTTATGTT
Source organism: Glebionis coronaria (assembly GCA_025667525.1). Taxonomy (NCBI): domain Eukaryota; kingdom Viridiplantae; phylum Streptophyta; class Magnoliopsida; order Asterales; family Asteraceae; genus Glebionis; species Glebionis coronaria. The sequence continues at coordinate 241,557,737 of CM046877.1, forward strand.
TTGACAGTCAGTAAGGTTAATCTATTTTTGGTTAGCAACGTTTGTGAATCTGCTTATTAGACTGGTAAATTTTAGCTGATTTGATACTTGTTGTGAGTCTGCTCTTAAGTTTCCACTAAATAAGCCACCGATTTGCTAATTAGATATTTCGTTTGTTTTGCTTGATAGTCATAAGTTTGTTAGTTTTGCTTATTGTAATTTGCTTATTATCATTTTAGATTTGTTTTTTTTAGTTTCAGTTTATTTGCTTATTGTCTGTTTAGTTTATTTTTAATGCTTATTTGATTTTGTTTTAAGTGTGAATCTGCTTATTTTCTGTTTTGCATATTGTGCTTATTTGATTTTGATAATTGTTGATATTAGCTGTAAAAGCAACAGACCCACTTGGTTTGTTTGTTTCATACATTACAAAAATATAGCAAAAAAAGGTCACTCCAGGGACTCGAACCCTTGACCTTCTGTACAACAGCCCAACGCTTTAACCATCTCGTCTAGTTCTCCCTTTGAGTTTTAATTCAGACTATTTAATTAATATAGGTATTAATCTAGCTGTCAGTTTATTTAACTAGTTTGAATTCAAGTTTTTGTTAGTTAAATCAATTTCAATTAAAAAGTTTTTATATCTACTTTTATTAAAGTTTTAAAAAAATATAATAATAATAAAAAAAAAATTGATTACTTTTATAAATTTAAATTGTTTCTAAATTTAGTTTTTAAAATTAGTTTTCAATTAATTTACTTTTATTTAAAAATAGTTTTAAGTAGATTTCATTTAAATTAAAAGTTTTAGTTAAAAAAATTAATTAGATTAAATTAGATTTAAATTAGACTTCAATTTTATAGAGTTTTAAAATAGTTAATTAGTTTCAATTAAATATTACTTTTTTTAATTAGATTAAATAGTTTTTAATTAAATAGTTTTTAGTTTTAAAATACAAAAAGAGTTTAATTTACCAAGAACAATTAATCCACGTTATAATTGGAAATCAATTCGAGTGAGTCGAGGAAACGAACGATAATTGCACAAAAATACTTACATTAAATTAACGCCGCTGCCGCTTCGCTCGTTACGATTGACGATTTTTCGTGAGCCGATTTGGATTTTGGGATCCGTTCACTTGTGAACGTTATTTTTCTTGTTAAAAAAATCAAAAACATAAAAAAAAATCAAAAACTTAAAAATACAAAAAAAAAATCATCAAAAGCAAACTCTTTCCTAAGATTTGCACCAAAAAAATTAAAAAATCCAAAAGTAATACTTTTTCCTAAAAGTATTACGCCAAAAATATTACGTATTATTGTTATTTTTCTTATTTCGATTTCTTTCGTTTTTTTATTGTGAATATATATTTTTCTAAAAAAATACAAAAAGATTTTTCTTTTACTATATTATATTACGTAGCACAATTAATTTACCTACTATCAAATAAGACCTTAGTTGGGATTTCATCACCTAACTATTGTATTCGAATCCAAAACGGAAAATCAAGGCAAAATAGATAAATACTAATAAAACGTTTGAACTCGATTTATACAAACTTAAGGTGGGTATAAGGCGATGCGCTATAAAAGGCCGTCTAAGGAAAAAGGTATTTAAGTGCTTTGCGCCACCTCGTTTCCCCGCTTGCTTGTGCGTATATTGAGAGGGACGACCGATTATTGGTTTGCCAACTCAAGTAGTATTACGTATATATTTTTGTAGCTTTTTAATATTGAACCTCGAGAGGGATAATTCCTTTCCTCTCAAAGTCGACCGAGGTCTCCTACCTCATTCCTTGTTTTGAGTTGTATGCGCACTCGCGCGCGTGCACACATACCGAGTGGTGTATCAAATACTTCTAATTCTTCCAAAAAGAAAAAGAAGAACAAAAAGACCGTCTCTCAAGCCGATCCCGAGAATCGAGCTTTCGACAATACGATGGCAACGGATAATCGACCGATGATTGAGATCTTGCAATCCCACGTGGAGGGCAATGATGACGCTATTGTGGTGCCCGAGATTGGAGCGAATAATTTTGAAATCAAAACGATTTTATTCAAATGGTTTCCGCTACACCATATTTGGGTCGTTCCCAAGATGACCCCCATGATCATATTAAGAGATTTATCCATTTGACTAATACGGTGAATACAATGGGGTGACTCAAGAGGCAATACGTTTGTTGCTCTTTCCTTTTTCCCTCGAGGGACAAGCCCAGATTTGGCTTGATAAGGAACCACCCCAAAGTATTCTTACATGGGCGGATTTAGAGACCAAGTTCATTAACTACTTTTTCCCACCATCACGGACCACCTCTTTAAGGAATGACATCATTACCTTTGAACAAAAATATGGGGAAACATTTAGTGAGTCTTGGGACCGTTTTAAGGAGCTTTTAAGAAAATTTCCTCAACATGGTTTTATAAAAGTGCATCAAATTAATACGTTATATAATGGATTAACTTTGAATGACCAAGACTCACTTAATAGTGCCGCGGGGGAAATATTCTTGTGAAATCAATGAACGAGGCTTGGGCAATAATTGAAAACAAGGCAAAAGTACAAACCAAGAGTGTTAGGGCTACTATGGTAAGTGCTAGTACTAGTGAGAGCGACAAGAGAATTGATAAGCTTACTTTGCTTGTTGAAACAATTGCTCTACAAACCGCTAACAATACCAAAGCCCTCAATATGCAAGTAAATGCCTTCAAAGAGACTTGTGAAACATGTGAGACTTGTGGTGGACCACATTCGTATTATCATTGTGACAAGGTTTACAATCAACAACAACAAGTTTATGCTTATAACAACAATAACAATGAGCGGGTTCATTTCAAACCAAATGTTGATGTTAACCATTTGTCTTATAAGAGTACTAACTATTTGGCTCCCCCGGGTTTTGTAGCTCCACAAAGACCACCCCCACCTGCCCAAAATAGGAACCAAGCTCCTCAAAGAGGAAATTTTCAAGGGAATACAAATCAAGGAAATTTTCAAGGTCAAAACCAAGGGTTTAATACTCAAAATCAAGGCTTTAATAATCAAGGTTTTCAAAATCCTCATCAATTTCAAAATCAAGGGTTTAACAATCAAGGGTATAATCAAATGAACATGCATAATCCTCAAATGGACTTGGTTCTACAAAAATTGATCGAACATGAGAGAACTATGAAACAAATGCAAGAGTCCACCGATAGGAAGTTCGTGCAAATGTTGCAAGCCCTTAGACCCCAAGGAGCCTTACCTTCTAATACCGAGATTAACCCTCGTGCTAATGTGAGTGCTATCACTACTCTAAGTGGAGCCACTTTAATGGGACCTTCCATCTCTTCACCCATAAAGGAGAGACAAGGCCCGGAGGTCATAATGAGTAATCCTACTCCCCCTTCTGTGATTCCTCCCACTACCACTCCTAGTACTAGTTCTCCATTGCCCAAAGAGCCCAACCCTAAGGTTGTTCAAGAAGCGAGTCCTTCTCCTTCTCAACCTTCATCTTCAAATCCCAATATTCCTTATCCCTCTTGATTGGACAAGGCTAAAGTGCTCACCAAAGATGACGTTCATGTTTCAAACTTTTTGAAAATGATTTCCCAAGTGAATGTTAACATTAGCCTTATTGAATCACTTGCTCAAATGCCTAAATTTGTGAAGATGTTCAAAGATTTGCTCAATAAGAAGGAAAAAATGGTAGAGCTCGTTAACACCCGTTTAAATGAGAATTGTTCCGCGATTCTTCTCAAAGAGCTTCCCGAATAGCTAGGAGATCCCGGACGATTCGTGTTACCTTGCTCGTTTCCTCAAATTGATGATTGTATGGCTTTAGCGGATCTCGTCGCTAGCATCAATCTTATGCCACTCTCGGTATGGAAACGATTATCATTACCCGACCTTGTACTGACTCTCATGACTCTCGAGTTAGCTAACAGAACTCTCGCATACCCCGTTGGTATTTTCGAAGACGTTTTTGTTCGAGTTGGTACATTCACTTTTCCCGTAGACTTTGTTGTAGTCGACTATGAGATGGATCCTCGTATTTCGTTAATACTTGGTAGACCGTTCTTAAGAACCGGAAAAGCATTAGTTCATGTAGCCAAAGGGGATTTAATTCTTAGGGTAGGGAATGATCAACAAGTATTTAAAATGGGGAAAATGGTAAATAAATCAAACGGAAAAGAATCGGTCAATATGATTGATGTGCTTAATTTTGATAATGAAGAAAGTTTTATCAAACCTTTTGAAACCAAAAAGTTTAACCTTAATGATTTTGTGGTACATTCAAATCCACTTTTTGAAACTTCAAATGATAATCCACTTTTTGAAGAAAATGAGGAAGCTAATGATCATTCCACTTTGGACTTTGAGGATACCCCACTCTATGATACCTATCGTGATGACACTTCTTCAAGTGCTCCCTTTCCTTTCGATCTTAGGGAGACACCTTTAGAGCCTCCAATCTTTGATACCCCAATCTACGATGACTATGATGACGACACTTCTTTAAGTGATCTCATTTCTTTGGGTTTTGACGAGACACCTAGTGAGCCTAATGATCCTATTATCTCTATAAGTGATCCTCTCATTCTTAAGTCTCCCTTTGACTCTTATATTCCTATATTGGGGGTTACGACTTTTGTAAAGGATCCTCCACCTTTAGAGGTTGCCCCTATTTTAGAGGATATTCCATTTGAGGAGGATTTAGGTATCTTTCTAAATTCCTATTTTCCCCACGAGGATGAGTTTTCCTATGACTCCGATGATACTTATGTTTTCACATCGAGTTTGGAGGAGGATGACTCCCCCACTTTGGATCAAAATGACATTTTGAGCTTTAATGTCAACACCTCTTGCTATTTTCCCGTTAAGGAACCGGTGTTTGATCCCGGAATAGAGACTTTAGTGCTTTCATTGAAATATCACCATAACACCTTTCCTCGTAAGAAATTTTTGACAAAGGGTACCCCCTCTTTTCTTTGCCTTGTGTGATTTTACCACCTCGGGGTTTATTTCCTTTCATGATGGAAATTATGTGTTTGACCCGGGTGGATTTTCATGGGGTATTCCTTATATGAATTTGTTTCACCCTTTATCATGGAGAGATTTTCCTCCCTTGGAAATCTTGGTTTTCCCATGATTTTCCCATTTGAATGATGATATTCAGGAAATCGAGTCGAGCTAGAGACTCGTGATAAATAAATCAAGCATCGTATAACTAGGTTAGATTTTTACCTTTTCCATCCTTTCCACCCTTTTTCACCTTCACCCATTTCCACCAGTAAGTGTAGGGAGAGCCAAGTAGGTTGTTTGTGTTGTGATGTTGTGCAGGGACATGTGCTTTAATGATCCACTTTTGGTACTTTTGACGCGACCCATGATCCCGTGTTCCCGTGTACCCGGTTCTATCAAAACTATTGTGATTCATACATGTATATAAATAAGATGAATAAATGTAATCACTTTAGTTGTCTCTTCCTTAGCTAGATTTAAACAACGTACTCAATGTCCTAAGTGTTGGGGAGTTTATTCTCCCACATGCTTAAACATTGAGAGCAATGTTTATATTAAGTGTGGGGGGACTTCTATCGAATTTTAGTGGGCTTTTCCATGAATTTGACCTCATTTAACCGGAAAATTTAATTTTTCAACGTTTTTCAAATTTTTAATCTATTTTGGCCTAGTAGTATTTTCTATTTATGTTCTTTTATTTTCTTTCCTTTTGTCATCGCATCATATGTATATATTCCATTTCAAGAATAAAGTCAAAAATAAATAAATAAATAAATAAATAAAATGGTTTTAATAAGTTTAGACGTCTTTGATATATTAGGCCCGTCGTGAATATTTTGACTCAACCCGAGTTTACTTATCCAAGTTTACTCTAGCTAGTATCCTTAACCATGTAGACCTTAATTGGTTTATTAGGCTAAGCATCCACGAGTCTCATTACTTGAGATTTTAAATTGTGGAGAATGAGAGATGATAGAGTCAGTTATAAGTTTGGTATTCTTCCATTAACTTATGTGAGTTAATTATAAGCTTTTTCTCCCATCACTTGTAAATAAATAAATGCAATAAATAAGGCCGTACGATTTGAAAAATTACTTAGCTTCTAGCCTAAAATTGTTTAAAAGTTGCTCGGGATTAATTAGAGTTCATAGCCAAGGCATAACTTATTGAAGCGGGACGCGAAGATTGGCGTATCCAAGAAGGCCCTAACAAGGCATGAGGATATCCGAGTCCAAAAAGGCCCTCACAAGGCATGAGGATTCACCTTTTTGCTAAAGATCTAAAGATGATGTGAAGATCATTAATCCAAATCAATATGATGGATCAAGACACACGACGAGCAGCAATTACTCCCCTAAAAGATCATGGAGAAGTCTATCCAAAAAGACCCTAACAAGGTATGAGGATACAGAGATCCAAGTCCGAAAAGGAGGCGGATCGTTGTATATCAAAACCCTAAATAAAGACAAGGATAAATGAAGAAGTCGTGGTCAACATTTGAAGCATCTCTCACTCCTAATGAAGATGTATACCAAAATGAAGAGAAGACCGTAATTTCAAGATCGTCTCTCAAGATTTGAAGTTTGAAGTACATGCCAAATATCGGTCTGAGAAAGGTCTCAAATCGTGAAACGAGTTATGCCAAGATTTGAACTTTATGATATTTTGAGAAGCCGTTTTAAAAGATTTTGTCCTTTAGCTAAATATTAATTAAATCGTCCTACTTTATTTTCGGCCTTAATAAATTATCGAAATAAGTCCAAAAATGCATCCTCGTGATCATTCAAGACAAAAATAAAATATAATAGATATACCGTAGGAATAAGGGGGTCTAAGTGATTAATTAAACCACATGAGTAAGTGTTAGTTGTGCTAACTTGTAATAACAATGATCTCATTTTTATGCTTGGTATGGAGAACGTGAAACTTGAGGGTGATAAATATTCATGGCACCAAAGCCCTAATTAAAGTCTTAGATTTCTTTACAAGTTTCTTCCATCAAACAATTTCAAGTATATAAATAAAATGGAAATTGTTTTAACTTTTGTTTCCTTTAAAGTTTTCATCTTTTCATCATAGTAGTAATAGTATATCTTAATAAAGGCCAAGATGGGTTAATTATGAGAAAAATGTAACTGTATGCTTTAAAATTATGCATTGCATGGGGTCATTGCAATGGTCAAGTATAAGGGATTTAATAAGTGTGTAAAGACTTATCCTTTTGCCACTAAAATCAATGAAAAACAAGACCTAATCATGTGTTTAATATCGTAAAAGTCGGAATTACGCGTGGTTTTGTGTTTTTGTGTTAAATAGGTACAAACGATCAAAAGGAAAGAAAACACGGGATTTCACGGTCAAATATTGAAGAAAAGTAAAGAGAAAGACAAAGTCAAAGTCAAGGAACCAAAAGTGTGCCAAAGATCACGAAAGCCGGGAAATTCGACACGACTTTAAAGGAAAGAACAAGGAAGCCAATTCAAGTTCGATTTTAGCGGATTTAATCATTTATGAAGATTTTTGGCCAAGTGGGTCCCACATTTGGGTATTGGGCCCAAAAGCCCAATAAGGCAGCAAGTAATATTCATATTGGGGTAAAAAGCCCATCATGGCCCAACTTGCATAATACAAAGGGACGGATGAAATTATCACTTTGGGCCCAAGCCCAATTGTTATCCAAAAATAATGACGGACGGAATTAAGTTATGGGCTTACAAAGCCCATTTGATGGACGGTTAAAAGTGAATATTATTCACTTACTTATTCTTGGTCAAACAGCCACTCACCTCACACATTTACTCACCCCTCACACCAACCGTTTTACTTTCACCCACCCCAACACACACCTGTTTTTGTTACAAACAAAGCTCTCACCATTTATCTTCACCCTCTCCCCAAAACCTGAAAAAATATTACTGTTACCCAAACCCTAACCACAAATCACCAAAGTTTTGGGGCTTTTGCCTGATTCGTGTGATTCACACGAAGGGGAATTAAATCCCCAAGTTTATCGGAAGCAACATGATGTGGTCCTTAATCCTGACGTAGCTCCTTCCCCTAATTTAATTGGCTGTGACAGCCAATATTCCCCAATCCACCAATCATGAGAGCCCAAGTCATCTTTAAACAAACACAACAAACACACCCTCATGCCATGCTGGAAATCCGTGTGACCCTAGATGAAACCGTTAGATTGAAGAAATGAAGAAAGAGAGAGAAGAGAGATGCATTGGACGGCCTAGATTGCAAGACTTGCTCTCCAAGTTCATCAAGAAGGTTTTTAGGGTTTTCCTATAAAAACCCCTCATTCTGTAATGTTAAGGGGTGCCAATTTTTATATTAATTTTATTTTATGCAAAAATTAGATTTTAGGTTTATTGTAATTTTCTTTCAAAAGTATTGTAATCCAATTTTTAGTTATTAATAAAAAATTTATTTCGGTTTAATCTTGTCTCTTTAAATTTTATTGCAATTTACTCTTTAATCTGTTTTTAATTAATAATATTAAAGTAAAAAGTGGATTATAAAACTTCCCTACTGGAAGTTTTAATAAATCTAGTTCAAGGTTCGGTTTGGTTAAGATGTTGATGATTTGGTTCGTTGGTGTTGATGTTTAATGGTGGTTCCGATCTAGTGTTTTAGACGGCTCAGCGCCTCGTCTACTTCCCAACGGAATCTTCATCAGGTTTTAATTCCATTTTAATGTTTATGTTTAGTTTTTATATTAAGTTTGTTTAATGATTTAGTTTTAACTAGTCTGGGTATGCAATCTGCTTAGTTTGAGTTTTAATAGAATTATTTTAAATTATTGATAGACGTGAGTTAAGTAATTCTGTTATTGCTTTGAATCTGATTTTATTGATATGTTAGTATGTGGTTTATGATTTTGATGACTTGCTTAGTTTAAATATTTGCTGTTATGTTTTGATAGTCAGTAAGGTTAATCTATTTTTGGTTAGCAACGTTTGTGAATCTGCTTATTGGACTGGTAAATTTTAGCTGATTTGATACTTGTTGTGAGTCTGCTCTTAGGTTTCCACTGAATAAGCCACCGATTTGCTGATTAGATATTCGTTTGTTTTGCTTGATAGTCATAAGTTTGTTAGTTTTGCTTATTGTAATTTGCTTATTATCATTTTAGATTTGTTTTTTTTAGTGTCAGTTTATTTGCTTATTGTCTGTTTAGTTTTTTTACGGCTAATTTGATTTTGTTTTATGTGTGAATCTGCTTATTTTCTGTTTTGCATATTGTGCTTATTTGATTTTGATAATTGCTGATATTAGCTGTAAAAGCAACAGACCTACTTGGTCTGTTTGTTTCATACATTCCAAAAATATAGCAAAAAAAGGTCACTCCAGGGACTCGAACCCTTGACCTTCCGTACAACAGCCCAACGCTTTAACCATCTCGTCTAGTTCTCCCTTTGAGTTTTAATTCAGACTGTTTAATTAATATAGGTATTAATCTAGCTGTCAATTTATTTAACTAGTTTGAATTCAAGTTTTTGTTAGTTAAATCAATTTCAATTAAAAAGTTTTTATATTTACTTTTATTAAAGTTTTAAGAAAAAAATAATAATAAAATAATAAAAAATAAAAATATTTTAATTACTTTTATAAATTTAAATTGTTTTTAAATTTAGTTTTTAAAATTAGTTTTCAATTAATTTAGTTTTATTTAAAAATTGTTTTAAGTAGATTTCATTTAAATTAAAAGTTTTAGTTAAAAAAATTTATTAGAGTAAATTAGATTTAAATTAGACTTAAATTTTATAGAGTTTTAAAATAGTTAATTAGTTTCAATTAAATATTACTTTTTTTTAATTAGATTAAATAGTTTTTAATTAAATAGTTTTTAGTTTTAAAATACCAAAAAGAGTTTAATTTACCAAGAACAATTAATCCACATTATAATTGGAAATCAATTCGAGTGAGTCGAGGAAACAAACGATAATTGCACAAAAATACTTACATTAGTTAATGTCATCATCCTCTGCCTCTTCTTCATTCTTTTCCTCTTCGTCATCATTTACTGGTTCCTCCTCATCATCATTATCATCATCGTCATCTTCATTGATATGGACATTGTCATCGTCATCGTCATCGTCATCATCATCGTCTTCTTCATTCTCGGAAGATTCATCGGGTTGGTCAGATTCATCCTTGTCTTCATTTTCTTGGTCTAGAATTAGACTACTGTATGGGACGACGGAGCCATGTTTTGCAAATATCTCAGTGTCTTGATCCATCGCCGTCTTTAAAGCTTTGTGAAGTGATTTTTGTTCTGGCGTTCAGTTGTAGGACCCGATTTGAATCATCTTAGCATGCAACAACTTCTTCAACTCGTAGTCTATGGGCCTTTGAGCTATGAGAAAGTCAGATTTCTGAGTGTCGGAAGACTTGATCATCATTTTGCTTGCAGCAATGGTTTTCGGTTCGTCTCGCATAGCAGGAAGTGTCGTGTCAAGAGATCCTTGAACCTTTTCGTTGATCGATTCAATATGTGTAGCATTTGCTTGAACAAGTTCTGCTTTCTCTTCTTTGTATTTGTTTCTGAGTTCACGAAGACGTTTAATTGATTCTTGCTTCCTGGCTGCTTTAGCTTCTAGGCTTGCTCTTAGTGACTCTTCAGATTGTTGACGACTTGCTAATTCTTCTCGAAGCCGATTGATTTCTTTTTCAAAATCTTTCTTGCTTGCTAATTCGTCACAGAGGCAAGCGAGTTCCATTGCATAGTCAGTCTTTGAAGATTCTAACTGTTCTGTAACTAAAATAGTCTTATCCTCTTGAGCCTTCAAGCGTTGTTCGATGGTTTGCATAAAATCGGTGGTGACAGGTGGAGATGCTAGCAATGGTTTTGGATGAATGGTTGGTTGTGAAGGGGTGACCGGAGTTGTCACAATGGTGCTGATTACTGATGTCGTGGCCTCAGTTACAGGGACATTTACCATGTTCGGGTTTGATGAAGGATCAGTATTAGTAACTTCAGAATATGGAGGGTCAGGGTTCAAGTACTTACCTACTGGATCCGACAAAGAAGAGGATTGGGTGACATTATTTTCCTTGTGAATGTTATCGGTCTCTGTAGTCTCTAGTTGAGTGTCATCGATGAAAGTGGCATGATGTTCATATTGTTAATCATCCTCGTCATCCTGAACTGGCTCGTCCTCGTACGCATCTAGTTCTCCAAATTCAGCAATGTCAGACATTTCGACTTCCTTTGCCCGAGCCACTGCCTCCCGTCTCTTTTCTACTTCGTATTAATACATTTTTCAATTGCTTTGACTATTGTCTCTCAGTCAACGGTGTATGTTGTTCTTGTTCGTCATCCATGTCTTCATCCACAAGAAGTGTTTTCTTTCCCTTGGACTTTTTCTCCCAAAGAGGCAATGTTTTTGTCCTTTTGCCCTTATCTTGTGTTGAGGTATCAGCTTCTGAGGATTCAGATTCCTTTCGTTTGCCTTTAGTTTTTGGTATATCGAACTCGCCAACAGCTACTTTCATCTTGTGTTCTTCATTTTCTTTTAGAAGCGTCTTATACACAACACTCTTTTTGATTTTGTCACTCAGCATATGATCCGGAACTGGAGCTGGAATACCTGAGTAATTGATCTTAGATCCTTCTAGTCTCATGGCTAGCACAAAGAAATCATCATCTTCTGAGTTAACAAAGAATCCTCCACGTCTATCAATAGCTGCATCGGCTTTCATGAAGTAATTGATGATGAGCTTTGTGAATCGTGGAAACTGAATGTGTTCGGATTTCTTCTTAGCATTTCTGAAGGCTTGATAATGAAGTTCTTCCCATATGAGAGCGGCATAATCGATATTGAGGTTCTTGTAGATTCCATAAAATATACGAGCCTGAGAATGTTGGAAGGAATCTACACCTCTGGATTTTCCCGTCAAACATCGGATAATGATATTAAAAATTGCCTTCCATGGTTGTCCAAGCCTAGAGGTGTTAAACGTAGATATGTATGGCAAGTCTCCATCATAACCAAGAGACATAATCAAAGCTATTACTTCATTTGAGTCTGGAACAGGTTCATGTATTGTCTCTTTTTCTACCGGAGGAAACCCAAAGATTTCACGAAACTGTTTAAGAGAAAATACCTTCTTCTTTTTGTTGATGTTGAATGAAAACGTTGTGTTTGTTATGGCTTTGATGGATGCCCAAAACTCATGCATGTAGATTTCGGGAACACTTGCTGACATTCGTAGTGCATTTTTGATCGGTGAGATATCAAGGATTTCAATAGCAATTCTAAATGCAGCTTGTGAGGGAATAAAGTCTTCTTTCAGTCGGTGATTATTGGGGGTGATTGGAAGACGGTTTTCTTCTGGTACGAGTGCATTGTCGAGTGAAATTTGTTGCTCTTGAGTGCGAGACATGATAGCTGCTAAGACAAAACAATGGTGTTAGATGAAATCTGTTGTGAATAATTGTGATGATGTGCATGATCTCTCTGTGAATATTGTTGAGAATGTAAAAGCCGTAGATAATCATTCTTGTCACGAATCTAGCGCTGAATTTTTAAAGCTTCAAGATTCTTTTAACTCACTATCAAAAAGTTTTGATGACCTTGAATGACAGTGTATATCTCTTGAATTAGAACTCCAATCTACAACTAAAAACATTTCAAAACCAAACGATTGTGAAAACAACGTTGAGACTAGTGACAAGATGATTCAGGTAGTTGAGACATTAGAAGAACAGATCACGAGCCTTAAGAGAGAGTCGTCATCTGTAGAACCTTTGAAACTATAACTAGAGGCTGCAAAGATAAAAAATCATGCCTTAGAAACTAGACTTTCATCTATTCTAGGGGAGCTGGAACGAGCAAAGCAGGGATTTTCGCACATTTATGGTTCGATGGAGGAACGCTTCGCTTTTAATGTGGCACAGCAAAAATTACTTGTTGACCAACTGAATCAAAAGTGTGAGGAAATTTCTGACTTAAACATTCAACTCATTGACAAAAACATGGTTTTGGCTTAGTTGAAGGAAACACTTCAACTCAACCCGACAAGAAGTTGTTGATAACCCAGCTACCATCTATGCACCGTCCTCTAGTGCTCCACCAACCAACCCAGTGGTGATCCATAAGAACTGTCCCACAATAATAATCCGGATGTATCATCTGTTCATATGAGGAATGCAATTAAGCACGTGAATCTTGTTAAGGATATCGTAGATGATCTTTATGCGTTAGATCCCTCAAGCAGTCACTATTACTCTGGTCATGCTTACATTAAGAGAGCACAATTTTGCTTAGCATCTATGGACTACATAGGACAACCTGGTTCTGCACCACTTAAAAATCATCCCATTGTCATAACTCCATTCAATAAGACTCCAGGAGCTAAAGCTAAAATAACTGTAAGTACAAACAACAAGGCTAAATCAAAATCTGTCACTAATGTTCCTTTGCCTTCTACAGGAGTAAATGTGTCTACTAAGGCTAGAGGATCTCAATACATGAAAGATAGTATCAAGTCTTCTACTCATAGGACATCAAAGAAGAAAATAGAAGTTCACCCTAGGAATGTTATTTCAGATTTTGAATAAAAAGAATCATGTAGCTAAGACAAAAAGCTCTGCGGTTGTGCAGTAGCCTAAGCAATCTGTGAATTCTAATTTGAAATGTTAGAATTGTAATGAATGTATGCTTTCTCAACGTCATGATTTATGCCTTGTTGACCATTTTAATGAAATGTATGCCATTAGGAACAACCTTGAATGGAACCCAACGGGGAGGAAACTCACCCAAGTTGGATGGCAATGGAAACCCACTGGTAGGACCTTTACTGCAACTGGAACTACGTGCCTAATAAGTGTGTAAACACTTATCCTTTTGCCACTAAAATCAAGGAAAAACAAGACCTAATCATGTGTTTAATGTCGTAAAAGTCGGAATACGCGTGGTTTTGTGTTTTTGTGTTAAATAGGTACAAATGATCAAAAGAAGAGAAAACACGGGATTTCACGGTCAAATGTTGAAGAAAAGTCCAAAAAGAGACGAAGACAAAAGTCAAAGAACCAAAAGTGTGCCGAAATTCACGAAAACCGTCAAAATCAACACGGGATTGAAGAAAAGATCGAGGAAGCCAAAATCGAGCTCAATTTAATCTTTACGGAGATTTTGGGCCTTGTGGGTCCCACTTATGATTAATGGGCCCAAAAACCCATTTATGAAAATGTGTATTTGTTATGGATAAAAAAGGCCCAAAATTAAAACCCATTTAGCTTGACAAAATAGGACGGATTAAAAACATGGGCCAAAGCCCATTTGGGTTGATAATGTGGACGGATGGATTACATAAAGATGGCTTGGTAAACTCAATTGACTCTCCCTCACACACGTTTTACTTTACACTTTTGTTTTTATAAAACAATTCACTCATTCAGTCAACTCTCAACAAAACCTCACCCCACACACTTTATTATTAAACGTTTTTACCCCATCCCCACATTTTCGATACAACCAAGAGAAAACACCCATTCACTGTTTCTCCTTCTCTATCCCCAACACAGCCTCACCATTTACCCCCAAAAAAACCCTAATTTACATCACCAATTTTTACTCAATATTTGGGGCTTTTAATTCACCCGTGTAATTCACAAACTTGGGGATTAAATCCCCAAGTTTTTCGCAGCAAACACCTACAAGGTGGTCCTCATCTCTCTCCGACGTGGCCTATCCTTGGCTTGTGATTGGCCAATACACCTCTCCATATCCCCTCCATCCAATAATCATTTGCCACATCACCTCTAAATAAACACAACAAACACACCCCCTATCCACCTTGGCAATCCGTGGCTCAAGTGGGTTTTCCACCGCAAGATCAAAAGAATGAAGGAGGAGAAAATAATGGGCGGCTATGATTCAAAGCCGTGGGCACCAAGATGATTCAAGAAGGTTTTAGGGTTTTGCCTATAAAAACCCATAAAAAATGTAAATGGGGAGCACTTTTTCTTTATTTTAATTTTCAGCAAAATTAGTTTTAGGTTTAATATTGTATTTTTAATTTTCAGTTAATGTAATTTTTTAATATTAATGAAAAGTAATTTTGATTAATTTCATCTCATTTAAATTCCTGTCGAAGTTTAATTATAATCAGCCTTCTTTATTTTTTATATATTACTGTTTATTCGATTGATAAAATATAAAACAAAAAAAATAAAAACAAATAAAATAAAGTGTATTAAATCTTCCCCATTGGAGATTTATAAAATATTGGATCGGGTACTGTTACTGGATCCATATATATTGTTTGGTTCGAAGCTTTGTTCGAGGAAGGACTTGGTGGTGATAAGTTGATGTTCAAGGTGGTGTTTGTTTCGGTTCAAAAGGAGGCACAGCGCCTACCTTCGGCTCAACGGAATCTTCATCAGGTTCCCATCTCTTTTTAGTTTTTATAAGTTTTAAATCTTGCTTATGTTATTCAGCTTGTGTGTTTTGTAGTTCTGCTTTAGTTTATTGTTTCTGAATATTTATCTGCTCAAGTTTTTAGGTGTTTAGATTTAGTTTCTTTTTATGTTTATTTGGTTAGTTTATCTTATAGTTTCGGTATCTGCTTATGTTTGATTGGATCTTATTGATTTATTAGTGTTAAAAATGTTTTTGTTTATCTAGTTTAAGTTTGGATCTGCTCACTGTTTGTTTTTAATCTGCTTATGCTTGTTTTTTTTTTGTTTTTTAGTTTAAGTTTTAGTTAGCTTATTTGATTCAGCTTTTTGTTTATTTGGTTTTCAGCTTATTAAGATATATATCTTATTTGCTTTTCTGTTTGATT
Organism: Glebionis coronaria; assembly: GCA_025667525.1. Classification (NCBI taxonomy): domain Eukaryota; kingdom Viridiplantae; phylum Streptophyta; class Magnoliopsida; order Asterales; family Asteraceae; genus Glebionis; species Glebionis coronaria. Next base: position 241,573,521 of record CM046877.1, read on the forward strand.
GCTTATTTTCTTAAACTGCTTATTTCCTTTTCAGCTTATCTGCTTTACTGTTCATCTGTTTTCTTTTTGGTGCTTATTAGTTAATTTGATTTGGCTTATTTTTGTTTCAGCTTTTTAGTTCATTTTATCTGCTTATTCGGTTAACGTTATAGCTTAATTGGTCTTTGGTTGTGTTGCTGGTACTGCTTATATTACTGCTTAAGCAACAGACCATTTTGGTCTGCTGGTTCTAATATTCCAAAAGTAAATAAATATTGGCTAAAAAAGGGGTCACCAGGGATTCGCACCCTAGACATCTCGCATATCAACCAACACACCTTCCATCTCATCTGGACTCTTTCTTGTGTTTATCTCTGCATTCATAAATTAATATAGATTCATTACTTTTTGGCAGTTTTAGTTTAAATAGTTTTATTGCAAGTTTAGTTTTATTTTAATTAAAAGTTTAATATTACTTTTCTTTAATCAGTTTAAATAAAAATAAAAAGGAAAAAAAATAATAATAAAAAAATTTCGTTTAATTTTAAAATTAGTTCTTTTATATAATTTTCAATTAGTTTAGTTTTAAATAGTTTCCTTTAAAAAGTTTTAATTTTAGTTTAGTAGTTTTAAAATTTTATTTAAATTCAAAATAGTTTTTATTAAAATTAGTTTAAATTAGATTTATTAGATTAAAAAGTTTTCATTAAATAGATTTTAATTAAATAGTTTTAGTTTAAAATATCAAAAAAATATATTACCAAAAACAAATTAAGTCCACGTTAATTGAAAATCAAATTCGAGTCGATCCGAGGAACGAAAATAGAAAATAAAAAGAGTTTGCAAAAACCCTAGTATTAAAATGGCGCCGCTGCCGCTTCGCTCGTTACGATTGACGATTTGTCGTGAGACGATTTGGATTTTGGGATCCGTTCGATTTTGAACGTTATATTTCTCATAAAAAAATCAAAAACATAAAAAAATTAAAAACATAAAAATACAAAAAAATTAAAAAAATCATCTAAAAATTCTTTCCTAAGATTTGCACCAAAAATTAAAAAAATCCAAAAGTAATACTTTTCCTAAAGTATTACACCAAAAATATTCTTCTTTATCCTCTATTGTGTTTAATTCTTTTCTCTACCCCTCTTATTTATAACTCTTCATGGATTCGTCTTGCGTTCGGTGTGGGAGACCATGGCTTGGTTTTCCAATATGTCCATGGTGTACTTGTGCGAAGTGTGGTTCTGATATCGACAATACACAATTTGGATTTTGTCCATTGTGTAATTCAAGAAATTCGTACTTCTCCTCTTACACAAATTTCTCCCCCCCCCCCCCCCCCCCTCCCGTCTATGACAATCCTATCCGCAAAATGCACCGGGTTTTTCTCAATACCCATGTTGCAATCATTGTGGGGCCCTCACGATACTTCTTATTGTCAACCGATGAATTATGAGCCACATCCGTGCTATAATTCTGGTTTTCAAAATTTTGAACCCCCACAAAACTCCGTCGTTCATCAACCTTCTTTTAAGGAACAAATCACTAGTTTGGATGAAATTCTAGAAAGCTTAAAACAACTCAAAATTAGCTTGCATGACGAAAGACAACAAGAGCAAGTATCTACTCTTAGTGTTTCTACTCCTCCTCTTGTGCGTTCTTACTATTATGATGATGATGACGATGAGAATACTATTTCTTGGAATGATCTTTGTGCTCAATGTCCTAGTGCAATTGTAATTCCTTCTCTCGACTTGCCGGCTCTCGAGCCTAAGGATTCGACCATCCTAGGGGATGAGGATCTTGGCACAATTCCTGCAAAGGAATCTGACGAATTCATAAAGTCTAGTGTTGATAACCTTGTCCAAATTCCAAGTGAATCTGAGGCGACATCCGACAGTGACGATGAGTGTGAATCTCTTTCTAGTGATGATTCATTACCTCCCACCGACATCTTGGGAGACGATTCTTTGGCTTTCTCTAATCCTCTTTTTGATCTCGATGATGATTCTAGTGATGACGAGTCACTATCCGATGAAGACGTTCAGAAGGAAAATTTCAAGATTTATTCGAACCCTTTATTTGATTTTGATGACGCCTACATCTCTAGTGAGGTGAATCCTCTCTTTGAAGAGGGGATTGAGGACATTGATAGCTCCGACTCTCTTGCTATTGATGAGCATTCGTTGTTAGCCATGCCACCTCCCATCGTAGAGGAGGTGGAGAGATTTGACCCTACCTTCCGTTTGATTCGGTCTGGTGAGGTGACGCGGGTGGTAGATATGTCTTCTGATATTTCTCATATTATGTTGCCACCCCGTCCTACCGCGTGCACACCCAAGCAAGTGATGTATCGCTTTTACTCTCCTCATTTCATACCGGGAAATGAGGATGAGTGCTTTGACCCGGGAGGTGACATTGACCATTCTATGATTGATACCTTTACGGCTTTGCCGAATAGTGACCATCCATTGTCTTTGGGGGATGACAATTTGTCTCCTTTACCCATCCCACCTCCCGTGGATCACGACCTCACATACTTTTCGTATGTTGAGAGGACTTTTCTACCTTTCATGACTTATCCTCCTGCCTCTCATTTATTATGTTCCTCCAGGACCGAGGATAAGATTTTTGATCCCGGTATTACATTCGAGGCCTCCCCACGGACCATTTAATTCGGGGTCGAGTCAGGCTCATGACTCGGTTAACAAAAATAAGCGCTTCTCAGGAGGCAACCCGATGCTCTATTCTTATCTATTTTCTACAATAAGTGTAGGGGGAGCCAAGTATGTTGTTTGTGTTGTGATGTTGTGTGCAGGGACATGTGCTTAATGATCCACTTTTGGTGTTTTTGACGCAACCCGTGTTCCCGTGTTTCCCGTGTACCCGGTTCCTTCGATAAGTTTTTGCTATTGTGATTTTATCTTGTATATAAATAAGACAAATAAATGTAATCACTTTAGTTGTCCCTTCCTTAGCTCGATTTTAAACAACGTACTCAATGTCCTAAGTGTAGGGGAATTTATTCTCCCACATGCTTAAACATTAAGGACAATGTTTATATTAAGTGTAGGCGGAATTTCTATCGAAATTTTAGTGGGCTTTTCCATGAATTTGACCTCATTTAACCGGAAAATTTTAAAAAAAAAATCAACGTTTTTCAAATTTTGATCTATTTTGGCCTAGTTGTATTTTTATTTATTTTCCTTTTGTCATCGTATCGTATTTATAATTTCTAGAATAAAGTAAAAAAATAAATAAATAAAATAACATGGTTTTAACAAGTTTAGGTATCTTTGATATATTAGGCCCGTCGTGAATATTTTGACTCAACCCGAGTTTACTTATCTGAGTTTACTCTAGCTAGTATCCTTAACCATATGGACCTTAATTAGATTATTAGGCTAAGCATCCACGAGTCTCATTCCTTGAGATTTTAAATTGTGGAGAACGAGAGATGATAGAGTTGATAATAAGTTTAAGGGTTAATTTTTGCTTATATGGTTTTTGTGGCTCTTTCTTTCTTCCCACTTGTATATTAAATTGCTTAATAAATGAGGATTTTTGCGGTGTCGATTCGATATCTTAACTCTTAGCCAAATCTTTATTCTCCTTGTAATTAAAGCATGAACACATCAAGGGTGCCAGCGTTGTGGACTTCTGACTAAGGTGGCTCATAACCACTAAGTAGGAGGTATTCAGACCATGGGACCTCGGAATTTGGCCTACTATATATATCATAAATAAAGAAAGAATAAGATTAAAACATGACCTCAAGGAGCCTTAGGGTGTGAGGCATGTAGCACGAACCTTGTCATTAGAGCCTTAGGGTGTATGGCATGGTAAGTGTTGAATAAAAATTGATCAAAAAAATCAATTCCCTCGTTTATCGTTCAAGGAGCCTTAGGGTGTGGACAATAGATGGGGAGCATTTTTACATCTTAAAGAGCCTAAGGGTATATGATGTGAACTTGCTAAACTCCACATAAAGTCAACATGACTTTGGAGGAATAATTAATAAGTTGTACTATTTGGCAAAATTTTGGGTCCGGGAATTTATTCCCCAAATCGTGTTAAATCATCCTTGATGTGGGCTTACTTTAGTGACAACGTTTTTGAGGACGAGGTTAGGTTTTGAGTATCGGGTTTGCACCATTTTGCCTTCATTTTTGGATTAATAATTATCAAATAAGTCAAATGAGCCTACGGGTGAATGACAATCAATAAAATCTAGAGATACAAAGTAGGAATTGGAGAAAGAGTATTACACAATTGTCTTATATAAGTGGTTTTAACTTAAGAACTTATGGTAAACAATGATCTCGTTTTTAAGCTTGGTATGGGGAACGTGAAACTTGAGGGTGATTAATATTCATGACATCAAAGCCCTAATTTAAATCTTAGATTTCTTTACGAGTTTCTTCCATCAAATAATTTTCAAGTTAATAAATTGTTATAACTTTTGTTTCCTTTAAAGTTTTTATCTTTTCATCATAGTAGTAGTAGTAATAGTAATAAAGGCTAAGATGGGTTAATAATGAGAAAAATGTAACTTTATGCTTTAAAATAATGCATTGCATGGGATCATTGCAATGGTCAAGTGTAGGGGATTTAATAAGTGTGTAAACACTTATCCTTTTGCCACTAAAATCAAGGAAAAACAAGACCTAATCATGTCTTTAATGTCGTAAAAGTCGGAATTACGCGTGGTTTTGTGGTTTTGTGTTATATAAGTACAAATGATCAAAAGAAGAGAAAACACGGGATTTCACGGTCAAATGTTGAAGAAAAGTCCAAAAAGAGACGAAGACAAAAGTCAAAGAACCAAAAGTGTGCCGAAATTCACGAAAACCGTCAAAATCAACACGGGATTGAAGAAAAGATCGAGGAAGCCAAAATCGAGCTCAATTTAATTTTTACGAAGATTTTGGGCCTTGTGGGTCGCACTTATGATTAATGGGCCCAAAAACCAATTTATGAAAATGTTTATTTGTTATGGATAAAAAAGGCCCAAAATTAAAGCCCATTTAGCTTGACAAAATGGGACGGATTAAAAACATGGGCCAAAGCCCATTTAGGTTGATAATGTGGACGGATGGATTACACAAAGATGGCTTGGTAAACTCAACTGACTCTCCCTCACACACGTTTTACTTTACACTTTTGTTTTTATAAAACAATTCACTCATTCAGTCAACTCTCAACAAAACCTCACCCCACACACTTTATTATTAAACGTTTTTACCCCATCCCCACATTTTCGATACAACCAAGAGAAAACACCCATTCACTGTTTCTCCTTCTCTATCCCCAACACAGCCTCACCATTTACCCCAAAAAAACCCTAATTTACATCACCAATTTTTACTCAATATTTGGGGCTTTTAATTCACCCGTGTAATTCACACACTTGGGGATTAAATCCCCAAGTTTTTCGCAGCAAACACCCACAAGGTGGTCCTCATCTCTCTCCGACGTGGCCTATCCTTGGCTTGTGATTGGCCAATACACCTCTCCATATCCCCTCCATCCAATAATCATTTGCCACATCACCTCTAAACAAACACAACAAACACACCCCTATCCACCTTGGCAATCCGTGGCTCAAGTGGGTTTTCCACCGCAAGATCAAAAGAATGAAGGAAGAGAAAAGAATGGGCGGCTATGATTCAAAGCCGTGGGCACCAAGATGATTCAAGAAGGTTTTGAGGTTTTGCCTATAAGAACCCCCACAAAAAATGTAAATGGGGAGCACTTTTTCTTTATTTTAATTTTCAGCAAAATTAGTTTTAGGTTTAATATTGTATTTTTAATTTTCAGTTAATGTAATTTTTTTAATATTAATGAAAAGTAACTTTGATTAATTTCATCTCATTTAAATTCATGTCGAAGTTTATTTATAATCTGCCTTCTTTATTTTTTATATATTACTGTTTATTCGATTGATAAAATATAAAACAAAAAAAAAGTGTATTAAATCTTCCCCACTGGAGATTTATAAAATATTGGATCGGGTACTGTTACTGGATCGATATATTGTTTGATTCGAAGCTTTGTTCGATGAAGGACTTGGTGGTGATAAGTTGATGTTCAAGGTGGTGTTTGTTTCGGTTCAAAAGGAGGCACAGCGCCTACCTTCGGCTCAACGGAAACTTTATCAGGTTCCCATCTCTTTTTAGTTTTTATAAGTTTTAAATCTTGCTTATGTTATTCAGCTTGTGTGTTTGGTAGTTCTTCTTTAGTTTATTGTTTCTGAATATTTATCTGCTCAAGTTTTTAGTTGTTTAGATTTAGTTTCTTTTTGGATCTGCTTATGTTTTATGTTTATTTGGTTAGTTTATCTTATAGTTTCGGTATCTGCTTATGTTTGATTGGATCTTATTGATTTATTAGTGTTAAAAGTGTTTTTGTTTATCTAGTTTAAGTTTGGATCTGCTCACTGTTTGTTTTTAATCTACTTATGCTTGTTTGTTTTTTTTTAGTTTAAGTTTTAGTTAGCTTATTTGATTCAGCTTTTTGCTTATTTGGTTTTCAGCTTATTAAGATATATATCTTATTTGCTTTTCTGTTTGATTGTTTATTTTCTTAAACTGCTTATTTCCTTTTCAGCTTATCTGCTTTACTGTTCATCTATTTTTTTTGTGCTTATTAGTTAATTTGATTTGGCTTATTTTTGTTTCAGCTTTTTAGTTCATTTTATCTGCTTATTCGGTTAACGTTATAGCTTAATTGGTCTTTGGTTGTGTTGCTGGTACTGCTTATATTACTGCTTAAGCAACAGACCCTTTTGGTCTGCTGGTTCTAATATTCCAAAAGTAAATAAATATTGGCTAAAAAAGGGGTCACCAGGGATTCGAACCCTGGACCTCTCGCATATCAACCAACACACCTTCCATCTCATCTGGACTCTTTCTTGTGATTATCTCTGCATTCATAAATTAATATAGATTCATTACTTTTTGGCAGTTTTAGTTTAAATAGTTTTATTGCAAGTTTAGTTTTATTTTAATTAAAAGTTTAATATTATTTTTCTTTAATCAGTTTAAATAAAAATAAAAAGGAAAAAAAATAATAAAAAAATTTCGTTTAATTTTAAAATTAGTTTTTTTTATATAATTTTCAATTAGTTTAGTTTTAAATAGATTCCTTTAAAAGTTTTAATTTTACTTTAGTAGTTTTAAAATTTTATTTAAATTCAAAATAGTTTTTATTAAAATTAGTTTAAATTAGATTTATTAGATTAAAAAGTTTTTATTAAATAGATTTTAATTAAATAGTTTTAGTTTAAAATATCAAAAAAATTATATTACCAAAAACAAATTAAGTCCATGTTAATTGAAAATCAAATTCGAGTCGATCCGAGGAACGAAAATAGAAAATAAAAAGAGTTTGCAAAAACCCTAGTATTCGTGCCCTTTAACTAGGATCACTTCCACTAATGTTAGGTCTAAACGCCCTTTAACTAGGAGCACTAGCACTCAAGTATGGAAACTGCGCCCTTTAATTAGGTCAGCCCCCACTACTGTGCCTATCAGTGCGGAAGTACCTCAGGAGATTAGACAACCTACACCTAAACCGACAACTAGGAAGCAAATGTGGAAACCTAAGAATCCTCAGGATAGCAAATCTAAGATACTTATATTTGTACCTGCTAGCAATGAGGAACAATCAGATTCCGACACATCGTTTTGGTCTGGTAATATTTACTGGTGGTCCAAATCATTCTTTGGTACTTGGACTCCGGGTGCTCCAAGCACATGTCCGGAGATCGCTCGATGCTCAAAAAATTCTTCAGCATGTTTCTAGGAACGGTTAAGTTTGGTAATGATCATATTGCTAAGATAATAGGGTATGGTGAATATCAGATTGGGAATGTTACGATTTCACGGGTATATTATGTAGAAGGACTCGGTCACAACTTATTTTCAGTGGGACAATTTTGCGATTCAAACCTTGAAGTTGCCTTTCGACAACATACTTGCTTCATTCGTGATTTGGCAGGAAATGATTTGTTAAAAGGTTCTCGAGGGGATAATCTATACACTTTGTCTATTCAAAACATGATGGTCGCCTCTCCCGTATGTCTTCTCTCCAAAGCATCGAAGACTAAGTCATGGTTATGGCATCGACGTTTATCTCATCTTAATTTTGATGCTATCAATCACTTGGCTAAAAACGAACTAGTTCGTGGTCTTCCAAAACTTAAATTCAACAAGGATTGTTTATGTTCCGCGTGTTCATTGGGGAAAAGTACCAAGAAATCTTACAAACCTAAAGCAGAAGATACCAACCAGGAACCACTGCATCTTATCCATATGGATCTTTATGGGCCAATGCGGACGGCCAGTGTGAGTGGTAGAAAGTATATGCTTGTTATGGTGGATGGTTATTCGAGATTTACATGGGTAAAATTTTTGGCGTCTAAGGATAAAGTACCGGAATTCATTATCAAATTCTTAAAGATGATCCAAGTACGTCTTAATGCTACTGTTCGCCGCATTCGAACTGACAACGGCACTGAGTTTGTTAATCAAACTTTACAAACTTATTATGAAGAGGTTGGTATATCACATGAAACATCAGTTGCTCGCACTCCACAACAAAACGGTGTCGTGGAAAGACGTAACCGTACACTTATGGAAGCTGCTAGAACTATGCTTATCTATGCCAACGCTCCTTTATTCCTATGGGCTGAAGCAGTGGCTACAGCATGTTATACCCAAAATCGTTCAATCATTCGAAAGCGCCATGGAAAAACACCAGATGAGCTTCTTCATGGACATAAACCCGATATTTCGTTTCTTCATGTGTTTGGTGCTTTGTGTTATCCAAATACAAACAGTGAGAATTTGGGTAAACTTTAACCAAAGGCTGATATAGGCATTTTTATTGGTTATTCACCCACAAAGAAAGCTTACTGAATTTATAAACGTTGTCTTGGCAAGATTGTAGAAACTTTGGATGTCGATTTTGATGAGCTGACAGCGATGGCTTCTGAGCAACGCAGCTCTGAACTCGCGCTTCATGAGATGGGAACCGGGATTATCAGTTCCGGATTAGTTTCCAACAATCCTACTTCACCATCATTCACACCACCTACAAGGCCCGAGTGGGATGAGTTATTTCAACCTATGTTTGATGAATTCTTTGATCCCCCATGTGATGATGTTCCAGCACCTGTAGTGATAGCTCCAATTCCTGAAGTTGTTGTTGAAGATAATGGAGCTCAATCCGATACATCCACAGTCACCATTGAACCTGATGTACCATCTCCAAGTAATTCATAAACCACACCTATATCCTCACCCCCACTCATTCCTAATGATGTTGAAGAGGATCAATACGATCACGATTTGGAATATGCTCACTCTCCAGAGCTTCCATTCTTTGGGTCACACATACCCGACAACCCTAACGGTGCGTCAACATCAGAGGAAGCTCCTACAACTGTGTACTCCAGACCACCACGAATTGAAAACCACAACACCAAATGGACAAAGGATCACTCAATCAGAAATATTATTGGTAATATCAAAAGACCAGTCTCTACACGCCATCAATTACAAGAGAGTGCATTATATTGCTATTTTGATGCATTTCTCTCCGAAGTTGAACCCAAAAACTGGCAACAAGCCATGACACAATCATCTTGGATTGAAGCCATGCAAGAGGAACTTAATGAATTTCAACGTCTTGAAGTTTGGGAATTAGTTCCTTTACCCGACAACGTCGATATTCTTACATTGTTGTGGGTTTATAAGGTTAAACTCGATGAGATGGGTGGAGTGTTAAAGAACAAAGCAAGATTGGTTGCTCGAGATTACAAACAAGCTTTGGGTATTGATTTTGAAGAATTATTTGCTCCTGTTGCACGATTGGAGGCAATTAGACTATTCCTTGCTTATGCTGCTCACATGAACATGATCGTCTACCAAATGGATGTTAAGACGGCATTTCTCAATGGTGAATTAAGGGAAGATGTCTATGTAAGCCAGCCCAATGGATTTGTCAACTCGGAGTATCCTAACCATGTGTACAAGCTCAAGAAGGCTCTTTATGGGTTGAAACAAGCTCCACGCGCGTGGTACGATCTTCTATCGTCATATCTTATCTCGGAAGGCTTCTCCAAAGGCAAGGTGGACCCGACACTGTTCATTCTCAAAGAGGACAACGACATGATACTGGTACAAATTTATGTTGATGATATTATATTTGTTGCCACTACTCAAAGACTGTCTAACCATTTTGAGAAAATAATGTCCACACGCTTTAAGAAGTCGATGATTGTAAAATTTTCATTTTTCTTAGGATTGCAAATTTCTCAAAATCCCAGAGGCATCTTCATTAATCAATCCAAATATGCTCTTGAATCTTTGAAAAAGTATAAGTTTGAAAACTGTGACCCCGTGGATACTCCAATGGTGGAGAGATCCAAGTTAGATGAAGATAGGGATGGGATTGCTGTTGATCCGAAACTTTATCGTGGAATGATCGGCACCCTTCTCTATCTGACTGCTAGCAGGCCTGATTTGCAATTTGTTATATGCATGTGTGCCCGGTATCAGGCTCGGCCTATTGAAAAGCACTTACATGTTGTGAAAAGGATCTTTCGGTATCTTAAGGGAACACTTAATCGTGGTCTATGGTATCCGAAGGATTATTCTGTTGCACTAATCTCATATGCAGATGCGGATTGTGTTGGGTGTCAAGATACTAGACGTAGCACTTCTGGCAGTGTGCAACTTCTTGGAGATAGACTTATCAGTTGGGCATCCAAAAGGCAGAAAAGCGTTGCGATATCAAGTACTGAGGTTGAATACATTGCCATGTCCAGGTGCTTTGCTCAAGTTCTTTGGATGAGATCACAGCTGACAGACTACGGTCTTGGATTCAACAAAATCCCGATGTACTGCGACAACAAAAGCGCCATTGCCCTTTGCTACAACTATGTTCAACACTCCAGAGCGAAGCACATTGACATACGATACCACTTCATCAAAGAGCAAGTGGAAAATGGAGTCATCGAGCTATATATTGTCACACTGAATATCAGCTGGCAGACATATTCACAAAGGCCTTGGATCGAGGACGTATCGAGTTTTTGATCGAAAAACTGGGCATGAAATCATTCTCACCAGCGACTCTTCAGGAGTTGGCAGAAGAATCTGCAGAATAGTGGTGGTAACTATTCTAGCATATCCTTTGATCGTGATCTTGTATATTATCGTGTATATATATAAACCACAAAAAGAAAAATACAAAAATATAAAACCTACAAAAACCATAAAAAATATAAAAACAAGAAAACCCAAAAACATTTTTCTTTTCAAATTGGGCATGTCTTTTAGTACGGTAATATTTACGGCCTTAGAAATGTCGATTAAAATTGACATGGTGCCATAAATAGAGTCCGTATAAAATTTGTATATATTTTAAAACATGCCCATATGGCTTGTAGTTATTTCTGACTGCAACCCGCTTTTCGCATTAAAGTCACGTATTTCTTTCGAGAACGTTGGCTCACAACAGGAATTACTTTTCTCGGGTATGGTTTACTTTAAAACCATACAAGGGATCAAGTTTACTTTATAACTTGGTCTAACACAAATTCGTGTACGCCTCAGTGCACGTATATTATTTAAATAAGAGAAATCTTATTGCCACCAGAATCGTTCTTTTAAAACATTAAACGGAAAATTCTTTTATTGGTATTCGACTCCTTAAACAATGACTACAGCTTTTTAAATAGAAAACGGGTCAACGTTTAAAGGGGAGAAAATATCAAATCATTTTTGTCATCAATATATCATCTTCAAGAATATTTTTCAGAAAAATAAACGGTTAAATGTTGTTCGTAATGTGTTTGTCAAGTATGTGGTATTTGGATATGTTGTAGACCGTTTCTCGTGCTCTTAATAGGATTTTAGAGATTGATGGAGTTTAGGTAGGCTAATTCAAGTACATTGATTGGTTGGGTGTGAAAATTAGTTCAACGAATATTTAAGTCACAACGAATGTTAAGTCTTGCCTTAATAACCGTTAACTTAAAATAGGCATTAACTAAAATGAAAATTCAAAATAAAACGGAGGGCTACATGTGTCAATGTTGAAAACTTGACCTAGGTCAAACTATTTCCCCCCCCCCCCCCCCCCTCTTTTCATCCTTTTCGTTTCATATTTTCACAAAACCAAATCAGTTGCCGCCATTGTTAACAAGCTTTATCACCACAACCTTGCTTTGATTTTTCGTTCTAAACATCTAAGGTAAACGTGATTCTTCCATTTATTCGTTTAATTAGTCGATCCCCATGTCAGGTTAGGATTTATCGATTTAATTAGTTCGATTAATCAATTAATTAGGTGGGTTTAGAACACGAAACAGGTTTAAGATCATAGGGATATCCCTTGTTTGCAATCCTGTGTGAAAATCAATTGATTAGGTGGGTTTTTAGTCGATCCCCGTGCTGTTCTTGTTAGCAGTTAGATAATCCGGATAAGCCTTAGAACGACGCGTATTCCGGATAAGATTAAACATGGTGTATTCCGGATAAGCCTTAGAAAACGTATTCCGGATATGCTTAAGAACAACTTGATTACGGATAAGTTTTAGATGCGTATTCCGGATAACCTAGTTTTGCATATTCCGGATAAGGTCTAGCAACCCATATTCTGGATAAGGTCTAGAAACCCATATTCCGGGTAAGGTCTAGAAATATATATTCCGGATAAGAGCAGAATGAGTATTCCGGATAACACTAGAAACATGCATTCCGGACCACACTAGAAACATGCATTCCGGATAACAGTTGAAACCTTTATTCCGGATAACCCTTGAAACAAGGATTCCGGATAACATTGGACACACTTCATTCCGGATAACGTTAGAAACACGTATTCCGAATAACATGGGACAAACGTATTCCAGATAAGCAGATAAATTTTGTATTCCGGATAAGGATTGAATGGATTCCGGATAACTTTAGTAGTATGCATTCCGGATAAGGGATGGAATGTTATATTCCGGATAAGGGTTGACAAGATTCCGGATAAGACTAGTAGCATGTATTCCGGATAAGGGTTGAAATGTCTCATTCCGGATAAGGGTTGGAATGATGTATTCTGAACTATACTTTCTTACTTAAATCCTTGTTTGATATGCTTGCTTAGGATTCTGATTTGAATGTGTTTCAACTTGATGATTAGTTTGGGTAGTGATTGTATGGTTTTTCATGTGCGTATTTCTATGTTTTAAGGAAAGTGACATGTGATGCTTTTAAAGTTTATACATTATGATATATTTCTCTTGTGTATCAACATGTATGTTTTGTCTTAGCAGCTATCATGTCTCGCACTCAAGAGCAACAAATTGCACTCGACAATGCACTCGTACCAGAAGAAAACCGTCTTCCAATCACCCCGAATAATCTCCGACTGAAAGAAGACTTTATTCCCTCACAAGCTGCATTTAGAATTGCTATTGAAATCCTTGATATCTCACCAATCAAAAATGCACTACGGATGTCAGCAAGTGTTCCCGAAATCTACATGCATGAGTTTTGGGCATCCATCAAAGCCATAACAAACACAACGTTTTCATTCAACATCAACAAAAAGAAGAAGGTATTTTCTCTTAAACAGTTTCGCGAAATCTTTGGGTTTCCCCCGGTAGAAAAAGAGACGATACATGACCCTGTTCTAGACTAAAATGAAGTAATAGCTTTGATTATTGTTAGAAATACGTTTTAACGTATATTAGAAGTATCGGTCACTCCACAATATTATTTATGTTGTAATAGCTCGTAGTTAGTGTTACTTATTAAGTTAAGTAAGAAACCGACCCATGGGCTTGTCATGGGCCGGCCCAAGCCCAAATAAGGGCCTTGGATATAAATACCCCTTTCCACCATGGAAAGGGGTTGGTTGTTGATTTCACACTTTTCTCATTTAATAAAAACACACATAGTTTCTCTCTCACTTTCTCTCACTAGTTTCTCTCTCTAGGAATCTTCAACCCATTTCATAGATTCATAGTTTATCAATATTCTACATTTGGTATCAAGAGCTATGGGGTGATTTAAGGTAATGATTTGTATTGTTTTTTAGTTTTTGATTGTATTAGTGTTCTTTAAAAAGATCCATCTTGATTCTTGGAGTTTTGGTGTTTTTGTGATTGGGATTAGTAGATAAGTATTAGTTTTTACTTATTATTGTAGAAATCACAAAACTTTTTGGGTTATTTGGTAAAAATCTGGGTTTATTTCATCATTTTTTGATCGACTGTTCCTACGAATCAAGTTTCTGTTTACCCAGTAAAGTTCCGAACCAAAAACATCCGGATCAAAAAGTTCCGAACCAAAAGTTCCGGATCAAGGAAAGTTCCGGATCAAAAAGTTCCGAACCAAAAGTTCCGGATCAAGGAAAGTTCCGGATCAAGGAAAGTTCCGAACCAAAAGTTCCGGATCAAGGAAAGTTCCGGATCAAGGAAAGTTCTGGATCAAGGTAAAGTTCTGGATCAAGGGAAAGTTCCGGATCAAGGAAAGTTCCGGATCAAGGTAAAGTTCCGGATCAAGGGAAAGTTCCGGATCAAGGAAAGTTCCGGATCAAAGGAAAGTTCCGGATCAAGGAAAGTTCCGGATCAAATCTTCCGAACCAAGAGTTCCGGATCAAGGATTTCCAAGCCAAAATCTTCCGAATCAACAATTCCGAATCAACAAAAGTTCCGGATCAAGGGATATTTTACTTGTTTTTTCGACGATTTTTTTTAGAGGATTTAATCTTGGTTTCTTACAACAAAAACTCAACACAACTCACAAACTTTACTTCACTGCTCGATCAACCGATAATCTTTGTTTCTTTGAAGTGATCAAAATGAATCTGAATTCATTAATGCCTCAGATGACATCACTTACGGACATTTCCATCATTACGGGAACGGACGATCGCCCTCCAATGCTCATTAAAGAAGTTTTTGAAGCATGGCAAGGCCGTATGATGTAATACCTTAAGGGAAAACCGACATATGGGAGGCTTATGGTTAAGTCAATTCTAAATGGTCCACTTGACTATGGTACCATCGTGGTTAATAATGTGACTCGACCAAGGGAGTTTGAAGAACTTACACCAGCTCAACAACTTATTGTCGATGCAGACGAAAAGGCTCTTCAAACCATTCTCCAAGCCCTTCCACATGACATCTATCGCATGGTAAGTCAGTATACGGTTGCAAAGGATTTATGGGAACGTCTAAAGGTGTTGCTACAAGGTACGTCTCTTACCAAACAGGAAAGGGAATGTCAGTTGTATGATCTGTTTGATAGATTCACGTACAGCCCAGGGGAAATGCTACACGACTACTACTTCAGATTCACTACTCTCATGAATGATCTGAATGTATACAATCTCGTGATTGCTCCATTCCAGGTTAACACCAAGTTTTTGAATACTTTACCTCAAGCTGAATGGGGTGAGTATATTACCGATGTTAAGTTAACCAGGGATTTGCATAAGTGCAATTTGGATCAAATCTATGCTTTTCTTCAGCAGCATGAGAAACATGTGATCATGCACCGTTCGCCTCGAGGTATGTACCCTGATTCTTTAGCTTTGATGGCAAATCAACCAAGTTTGTCCTACAACAACAGTCCTTATATCATGGGACACCAAGTCTATCATCCATCACCGTACATGACTCCAAGCTTCCCCCAATATTCGATTCTGCCGCAACCATCCACCTCACATCAGCAACAATATCGGTTTAGTGCACCTTCGCCTCAGAGAGAACCACAAGCTTCACACTATGCCTCACAACCTCACCCATATTCACCAGCAAGCAATGCACCTTATGGTCAGTCATCATACCCTTCTTATCAAGAAAATGATGCATATCCATCAAGCTATTCTGACCACATGAGTATTCCTCAACAAGACCAAGCTTTGTATTGTGATAATGATGAAGTTCCCATTCCTGAGTTCCAACAAGGAACTGATCCAGTTGAAATGTTAGCCACTTTGTCTACTTATCTCACTAAGACATTGAGCAAACGAGGATTTCGAGGACCAGCTCCTACTAACAATCATCTGAGGAATTCATCCAATTCTCGCCAACAAGCTACTATTGAGAATGGCAGGGTAATGGTTCAACCTATTCAACCTTATCAGGGGAGACCTACTACATCAACTACCAATGCACGCACAGTCAATCCTGCTCCAATGGTCAACACTCCTCCACGGGCTAATTCCACAGGCAAGTTGAGAATGATTACATGCTACAACTGTAAGGAAGAAGGTCACATGTCCAGGGATTGCAAAAAACCCAAGAGGAGAAGGGATGGTCAATGGTTTGCAGAGAAGATTTATCTGGTGAACGCTCAGGTACAAGGAAGGGAACTTGATGAAGAGGAGCTTGCATTTCTTGTTGATCCAGGGATTGCTGAACAAGACGTTGTCACCACACAGAATGCAGCATACCAAGCAGATGATCTTGATGCTTACGATTCAGACTGTGATGAACTTCAATCTGCACAGGCAGCTCTTATGGCAACTATCTCTAGCCTAGGGCCAGAAAAAAGATCTGAGGTACTTATTAATACCACTGATAATACCACTGATACTAGTATTCAACCACATCAAGTTGTGCAAGAGAGTGCTGATTCGAATGAGTCTTCGGTGGTGAGTCTTTCAAATGAGGAGACAATCAATGATAGTAATATCAATGTGAGTCCCCAGACTTTGAGTGAAACACAACCGGGAGTCATTTCGCATACGCATACTCCTGCTCAACAAGATTTGGTCATGGTTCCTGCTACATTACTTAGCCAAATGAATGCTGCACTCTTAGAAACCATAGCTAAGAATAAGAATTTGTCTGATGAGCTTGCCTTATGCAATGAAAAGGTTCAAACTTTGGAATTAGTTCCTTCGTCCACTGTTCTAACAAATCCCGAATATGATCACTTTCGAAACAAACAAATGGGTCATTTGCAAGAAATTGAAACCTTAAGAGCAGATCTTTCAAACGAACTTAAAGAGAAAGAGTTAGTGGTCACTAATTTTCATAAACTTCAAACGGATTTTGAGTTACTCGAGTCTAAAAAGAATGAAATGGAAATTAATGCTGCTAATAAGATTAGAAGTTTAGATTATTTGCTTTTAAGACAATACGCTGCCTCTCAACTAGTGCACTTATTCGATGCTTCGTTTAGAGAATTTAACTTATCGCGTCAAAAAGGCCTTCCCCCTAACCCACGGTATGCAAAACAAGCTCTTATCCATAGTCCAAGACTTTATAATGCAACCCAATTAGGATTGTTCTTAGACCCGATTGTTTTTTTCGAGGATCGCACAAATAAGGATCTAGTTGCTGAGGATCGGTCATATTATTTTGCAAAATATCCTCAGTGTGATTATTTTAAAATGAATCAGGAGCTTGCAAAAACAGATTTTAGAATTCGCTTCCATATGGATAAAGATCTCATTACAGCACCAACCTACATGTTGAATGAAGAAAACCCTAGTACACTTCCTACACTTGTCAAAATGGACGGACCTAAGGAAATTCCAAAGGATCTTCCACCTGTTAGCACTGTATGGTTAAACTTGCAAGAGATTAATCAACATTTTGCTAGTTTTGACAAGGTCATTTTGGAATGTACGACTTCAAATGGCTTAAACGCCAGAGAATGGGCTTTCGAACACATGAACGAGGTGTTTAAGAATGAGATCAATCCGTTTGTCGAAAATCTAAAAGAAAGTTTTGCATCTCTAAAGGAAAATCTTCAGTTTGAAATTGGTGAAGTTCAAAAAGTGTTTTATGAAATGGACACCGCTTACGAACTACAATTAATTGAAAAGGAAAAGTTTTTATCCGAATATGACCGATTCTTGTCCCAAGTAATTTCGTGTGATGTGCTTACTACTGTGAATGTTGATTATTCGAATGAGCTTACATCCGCTATGATTAAATGTGATGCTGTAAATATATGTGATGATGTGTGTGATCTCTCTGTAAATGTTGCTAAAACTGTAAATGAGGTAGATAATCATTCTTGTCACGAGTCTAACGTTGAATTTTTAAAGCTTCAAGATTCTTACAATTTACTTTCAAAACGCTTTAATCAGCTTGAACAACATTGTATATCTTTAGAATTAAAACAACAAACTCAAAATGAGGATCTGTTGATAACAAATGGTTGTGAAAACAGTGTTGAGACGAGTGACAAGATGATTGAAATAGTCAAGGCATTAGAGGAAGAGATTATGAGATTAAAGAGAGATGTGTCATCAAATGAAACACTAAAATTGGAACTAGAGGCTACAGAGTCTAAAAACCAGGACTTAGAAATTAGACTTTCGTCTATTCTAGGGGAGATGGATCGGACAAGACAGGGACTATCCGCTCTTTATGGTTCATTAGAAGAACGCTTATCTTTTAATGCAGCACAGCAACAATCTTATGTTGAACAACTGAACCAAAAGTGTGAGGAAATCTCTGACTTAAACATCCAGCTCGTTGACAAAAACATGGTTTTGGCCGATTTAAAGGAGACACTTCTTCTCACCCGACAAGAAGTTGTTAATAACTTAGCTACCAACTCTGCACCGTCCTCTAGTGCTCCAACAACCAAATCAGTAGTGCTTTATAAGAACCCGCTCCATAAGAAAAACCCGGTTACCTACGATGATTATATGAGGAATGCAATTAAGCATGTAGATCTTGTTAGGGATATTTTAGACGATCTTTATGCCTTAGATCCCTCAAATAGCTACTATTATTCAGCTCATGAATATATTAAGCGAGTTCAATATTGCTTAGCATATTTGCAATACATAGGTAAACCAGGTTGTGCACTACTCACTAATCGACCCATTGCTGTAACTCCATTCAATAAGACCCCAGGAGCAAAACTGTCATTGGCACCATCAAGTAAGGCACCTTTAAAATCTGTTGCTAATGTTCCCACTTTGCCTTCTACAGGAGTAAAAGAGTCTACTAAGGCTAAAGGATCGCCACTCAAGAAAGATAAGATCAAGCCCTCCACTAGTAGTACCAACAAGAAGAAAGTAGAAGCTCACTGTAGGAATATTATGTCAGATTTAAATAAAAAGAATCATGTTGCTAAGACTAAAAGCTCTGCGCCTGTGCAAAAGCCTAAACCATTCGTGAATTCTAATTTGAAATGTTGGAATTGTAATGAATGTATGTTTTCCCAACGTCATGATTTGTGTCTTATTGATCATATGAATGAAATGTATGCCATTAGGAATGATCTTGAATGGAAGCCAACCGGTAGAACTCGTACCCAAGTTGGATGGCAATGGCGTCCCACTGGTAGGACCTTTACATTAGATGGAACAATGTGCCCTTTAACTAGGAATGCATCCATTGAGGTTAGGTCTCAGCGTCCTTTAGTTAGGAACACTAGCACTAAAGTATGGAAACAGCGCCCTTTAATTAGGTCAGCCCCCACTATAGTGCCTATCAGTGAAGAAATACCTCAGGATTTAAGCCAACTAGAATCTACACCACCAACTAGGAAGAAGGCTAGGAAATCTAAGAAACCTAAAATTAGCAAATCTAAGATTATTAAATCTGTACCTGCTAATAACAAGGAACATTCAGATTCCGAAACTTCTACATTGTCCTCGTCTGGTGATATTTTCAGGTGGTCCAAATCATCCTTTGGTATTTGGACTCCGGTTGTTCAAAGCATATGACCGGAGATCGCTCGATGCTCCGAAATTTCGTCAGCAAGTTTCTGGGAACGGTTAAATTCGGTAATGATCATATTGCAAAGATAATGGGGTATGGTGAATATCAGATTGGAAACGTTACGATTTCAAGGGTATACTATGTAGAAGGTCTTGGTCATAATTTATTTTCAGTAGGACAGTTTTGTGATTCCAACCTAGAGGTTGCTTTTCGACAACATACTTGTTTCATCCGCAACTTGGAAGGAAAAGACTTGTTGAAGGGATCTCGTGGTGCAAATCTTTATACGTTGTCCCTACAAGACATGATGGCCGCCTCTCCAGTATGTCTTCTCTCTAAAGCATCTAAGACCAAGTCATGGTTATGGCATCGCAGATTATCTCATCTCAACTTTGATGCTATTAATCATTTGGCTAAAAACGAATTAGTTCGTGGTCTTCCAAAGCTCAAATTTCACAAGGACCATTTATGTTCCGCGTGTTCAAGGGGGAAAAGTACCAAGAAATCATACAAGCCCAAAGCTGAAGACACCAATCAAGAAAAACTTCATCTTTTGCATATGGATCTTTGTGGGCCAATGAGAACCGAAAGTGTGAGCGGTAAGAAATTTATCCTTGTTATTGTGGATGATTTCTCCAGGTTTACATGGGTTAGATTTCTACGTACAAAGGATGAAGCACCGAAGGCTATCATCACTTTTCTGAAATTCATTCAGGTACGTTTAAATACTACTGTCCGCCGTATTTGTATAGATAATGGAACAGAGTTCGTCAACCAGACTCTTCGTGATTACTATGAAGAAGTTGGTATCTCACATGAAACATCCGCTGCACGTACTCCACAACAAAACGGTGCCGTTGAAAGACGGAATCGTACGCTTATGAAAGCTGCTAGGACTATGCTGATTTATGCGAACGCTCCATTGTTCTTGTGGGCAGAAGCTATATCTACTGCATGTTTCACCCAAAACCGTTCTATCATTCGGAAACGCCATGGAAAAACACCTTACGAGCTTCTACATGATCGTAAACCCGATGTTTCATTCTTTCATGTGTTTGGTGCTCTTTGTTATCCAAATATTAATAGTGAGAACTTGGGCAAACTTCAACCGAAAGCCGATATAGGTATTTTCATTGGTTACTCACCCTCCAAGAAAGCATACCGAATTTACAACCGTCGTCTTGCTAAGATTGTAGAAACTATGGACGCAGATTTCGATGAGCTGACAGCGATGGCTTCTGAGCAACGCAGCTCTGAACCCGCGCTTCATGAGATGGGAACCGGTGCTATCAGTTCCGGATTAGTTCCCAATAATCCTACTTCTACATCATTTTTACCACCTACAAGGCCTGAGTGGGATAAACTGTTTCAACCGTTGTTTGATGAATTCTTTGATCCTCCAAATGATGAAGTTCCAGCACCTGTAGTGATAGCTCCAATCCCTGAAGTTGTTGCTCAAGCTAATGAAGCTTTATCTAATGCATCTTCAATTAACATTGAACCGGATGCACCTTCACCAAGTAATTCTCAAACTACACCTGAATCTTCACCCTTACTTGTGCCTAATGATGTTGAAGAGGATTCTATTGATCACGATTTGGAATATGCTCACTTACAAGAGCTTCCCTTCTTTGGTGTACCGATACCCGAAAACCCTTCAGCCGCGTCTACCTCAGAAGAAGCTCCTTCAATTGTTCATTCCAGACCACCACGGATTGAAAACCATAGCACCAAATGGACAAAAGATCATCCAATCAGGAATGTTATTGGAGATCTAGATCGACCAGTCTCTACACGCCATCAATTACAAGAGAGTGCACTCTATTGCTATTTTGATGCATTTCTCTCCGAAGTTGAACCTAAAAACTGGCAACATGCTATGACTCAATCATCTTGGATTGAATCCATGCAAGAGGAACTAAATGAATTCCAAAGACTTGAAGTATGGGAATTAGTTCCTCTCCCTGACAAGGTTAACATCCTTACTTTGTTGTGGGTTTATAAGGTTAAACTTGATGAGATGGGTGCAGTCTTGAAGAATAAGGCTAGATTGGTTGCTAGAGGATACAAACAAGCCTTGGGTATCGACTTTGAAGAATCTTTTGCTCCTGTTGCAAGATTGGAGGCTATTAGACTATTCCTTGCGTATGCTGCTCATATGAACATGATCGTCTATCAAATGGATGTGAAGACGGCATTTTTGAATGGTGAACTAAGGGAAGAAGTCTATGTTAGTCAGCCGGATGGGTTCGTTAGCACGGAGTTTCCTAATCATGTGTACAAGCTTAAGAAGGCTCTCTACGGGTTGAAACAAGCTCCACGCGCGTGGTATGATCTCCTTTCAACATATCTCATTTCGGAAGGCTTCTCCAAAGGCAAAGTGGACCCCACTCTATTTACTCTCAAGGAAGACAACGACATGATACTGGTACAAATTTATGTTGATGATATAATATTTGCCGCCACTAACATAGAATTGTCAAATCGCTTTGAGAAGATAATGTCCACACGCTTTCAGATGTCAATGATGGGAAAATTTTCATTTTTCTTAGGATTACAAATTTCTCAGAATCCCAGAGGCATCTTTATTAATCAATCCAAATATGCTCTAGAATGTTTAAAGAAATATAATTTTGAAAATTGTGACCCCGTGGACACTCCAATGGTGGAGAAATCCAAGTTAGATGAAGATAGGGATGGGATTATTGTCGATCCGAAACTTTACCGTGGAATGATCGGCACCCTTCTCTATCTGACTGCTAGCAGGCCTGATTTGCAATTTGCCGTATGCATGTGTGCCCGGTATCAGGCTCGGCCTACCGAAAAGCACCTACATGTTGTTAAAAGGATCTTTCGGTATCTTAAAGGAACACTTAATCGTGGTCTATGGTATCCGAAAGATTCCTCTATTGCTTTAATATCATACGCAGATGCCGATCATGCTGGGTGTCAAGACACGAGGCGTAGCACTTCTGGATCTGTGCAACTCCTTGGAGACAGATTGATCAGTTGGTCTTCAAAACGGCAGAAAAGCGCTGCAATTTCTAGCACGGAGGCTGAATACATCGCCATGTCCGGTTGTTGTGCTCAAGTCCTTTGGATGAGATCATAATTAACTGACTACGGTTTGGGGTTCAACAAAATCCCGATGTATTATGACAACAAGAGCGCCATTGCCCTTTGCTGCAACTACGTTCAACACTCCCGGGCCAAGCACATAGACATTCGCTACCATTTCATTAAAGAGCAGGTGGAGAACGGAGTGATCGAGCTGTATTTTTTCACCACTGAGTATCAGCTGGCAGATATGTTCACCAAAGCCTTAGATCGAGGACGAATCGAGTTTTTGATCGACAAGCTTGGCATGAAATCATTCTCTCCAGCGACTCTCAAAGAATTGGCAGAAGAATCAGCTGAATAGTAGTGGTAAACTATTCGGGCGTATCCTTTGTTCGTGATCATGTATATTATCGTAAATATATAAACCACAAAAAGAAAAATATAAAAATATAAAAGCAAGAAAAACCATAAAAAAAATATAAAACCTAGAAAAACCATAAAAATTATAAAATCAAGAAAATCCAAAAATATTTTTTGTTTTTTAAATCGGGCATGTCTTTTAGTACGGTAATATTTATGGCTTTAGAAATGTCGATCAATATTGACACGGCGCCATAAATAGAGTCCGTATAAAAGTTGTACATTTTTAAAACATGCCCATTATGGCTTGTAGTTATTTCTGACTGCAACCCGCTTTTCATATTAAAGTCACGTATTTCCTTGGAAAACGTTGGCTCACAACGGGAATTAATTTTCT
The DNA here is from genome assembly GCA_025667525.1 of Glebionis coronaria. Taxonomy (NCBI): domain Eukaryota; kingdom Viridiplantae; phylum Streptophyta; class Magnoliopsida; order Asterales; family Asteraceae; genus Glebionis; species Glebionis coronaria. Next base: position 241,597,028 of record CM046877.1, read on the forward strand.
CGGGCATGATTTACAAGTCAAATCATGCAAAGGGATCAAGTTTACTTTACAACTTGTTCTAACACGAGTTAGTGTACGTCTCAGTGCATTAATTTGTCTAAATAAGAGAAATCTTATTGCCACCACGAATCAATCTTTTTCAAGATACTAATTGGAAATGTTTTCATCAATATTTGACTCTTTAAACAATGACTACAGCTCTTTAAATAGAAAACGGGTCATCGTTTAAGGGGGAGAAAATATTAAATCATCTTCGTCATCAAAAAGATTTTCAAAAGTGTTTGTGGAAAATTAATTGGCTAAATGGTTTATGAGTGGTCTTGCTTTAGAATACGACTTGTGTTCATTCAATGTGATAGGAATTGCTTTAAGATCTTGGAGATTTGCTAATAGGTTGCGATGCTTAAGTTGTGTGAAGGTTAAGTTGGCTAAGTTAAACGAGTGTTAAGTATCTTAACGGATGTTAGCCTAATAGGAGTTATAAACCAAAAAGGAAAAGAATAGAAAAGTATAGGGACTTAAGGTGTCATTTGTGAAAATGGTTAAAATTTGACCTAAGTCAAATACAAACCCCCCGTCCCTTTTTACTTTATCTTCTTCACTGTTTACTTTCCGCCATTAAAACACACACACAAGCTCTCAAAACTCTCGTTATTAATCATCCAACCTGTTTCATTCGATTTAAAAGGTAATAACATCAATCTTTAACTTATAATTCGCCTAACTCATCATTTAAATCCTGTTAATTGATTCGGATAATCAACTTTATCAAAATTAGGGATCGTTTGCCTAATTAGAGTTTAATTGATTAGGGTTTTAGATGGGTTTTGCTCAGAATATCATTAGATTGTGTTAGGTTACCTTAGATTGCCTTAAAATCTCACAAACGCGACTAGATTAATCATCAATAGGTGCGATTAGAAGTTCCGGATGAACAAGGCTATCAACTTCCGAATGAAGGAAGTTCCGAATGAACTTCCGAATGAAGGAAGTTTCGAGTGAACTTCCGAATGAAGGAAGTTCCGGATGAACTTCCGAATGAAGGAAGTTCCGGATGAACTTCCGAATGAAGGAATTTCCGAATGAACTTCCGAATGAAGAAGTTCCGGATGAACTTCCGAATGAAGAAGTTCCGAATGAACTTCCGAATAAAGAAGTTCCGAATGAACTTCCGAATGAAGAAGTTCCGGATGAACTTCCGAATGAAGAAGTTCCGAGTGAACTTCCGAATGAAGAAGTTCCGAGTGAACTTCCGAATGAAGAAATTCCGAGTGAACTTCCGAATGAAGAAGTTCCGGATGAACTTCCGAATGAAGAAGTTCCGAATGAACTTCCGAATGAAGAGGTCCGAATGAAGGACTTCCGAATGAAGAAGTTCCGAATGAACTTCCGAATGAAGAGTTCCGAATGAAGAGTTCCGGATGAACTTCCAAATGAAGAAGTTCCGGATGAACTTCCGAATGAAGAAGTTCCGGATGAACTTCCGAATGAAGAAGTTCCGGATGAACTTCCGAATGAAGAAGTTCCGGATGAACTTCCGAATGAAGAAGTTCCGGATGAACTTCCGAATGAAGAGTTCCGGATGAACTTCCGAATGAAGAGTTCCGAATGAACTTCCGAAAGAAGGACTTCCGGATGAAGAGTTCCAAGGACTTCCGGATGAAGAGTTCCGAATGAAGGAAATTTCCGGATGAAGGGTTATTTGATTAATAGTGTTTGCCTGTTATAAGTACTTGTTGAAATGTGTTATGAAATGTGTTATGCTTAGAAGTAATAATGATACATATCTATATATTTTTGTGCATCAACCTTTCATGTCTTATCTTAAGCAGATACGATGACTAATCCAACAGTACAAGCAATCCAAGACTCTAGAGCAGCCGCTATTGCCGAAGCACGAACACTCAAGTTCATACCAAACAATTACCGGCTGAAGCAAGTCTCAAAATCCACTCACCATGGATTTAAAGTAGCCATAGCAATCCTTGATCACTCTCACTTTAAGAATGCTTTAAGGAGTACTGCCTCGGTGCCATATGAGTACATGTATGAGTTCTGGGCTACCAAGGAGAGTACTTCAAACAAGATCACCTTCACTCTCGACAACAAGCAGCAGACACTCACAGTTTCCGACTTCCGCAAGATATTTGGAATACGGGATACACCCAAAGGTATGTCATTTTCGAGGGATCCTACTAAAGATGAACTCATGGAGATGTTCGATGCTCTTGGATGTCCGGACATACGAGTTGTGTCTGAGTTTACCACCGCTAAAGTAGGTCAACCTTGGAGAGCAATCTTGGGTATTCGCAGTAGATGTCTTACACCGAAAACAAGTGGGCATGATGCTTTGCGTGGTCCAATTATGAACATCTTCCATGGAATGTACAAAGGCGCAAATGCAGATTATGCTTTATTGTTGTGGGAAGAATTTAACTTTCAACTCTTCCAAAACAAGAAGCTGAAGACTAATTTCTTTCCTTACCCTCGGTTTATCAAGCTTATTATTAACTATTTTATGAAGAATGATGTCTCAATTGATAAGCGTGCAGCAAGTCGTCATCACACTGAAGAGGCTGATCACACTGTGGATCTAAGGCATGAAGGACCAGCTGGTGGTGTTATTCCTGGTCCTATTCCCGATTATCTTCTGACGGATAAAATTAAAGGTTCTGCTGATTACAAACTACTGCTCCTAGAAATCAAGAAGCTAAAAGCAAGCCTTCAGACAGGAGAAGACTCGTCTACTACAGTCAAGAGTAAAGGTAAACATAAGCAACCAGCTGCTTTATCTGAACCCGAAACCAAGAAGAAGAAGACTGAGGCTAAGAAGGGAAAGGGTACAGCTGATGAGTTAGTTCTCTACGATGAAGAAGATGTTGATGATCCTACTCTTAACAAGGCTGAGAGAAAAGCAATGAAGATAGCTATTGAAAAGAGTAGGAAAGATACGGGAGGTAGTGGTTCGGGTGTACAGATGAATATTGAAGAAGAGTACCATGAGCCAGATGATATTGATGAGTTTGGATCACCTGAACGGTATTCTACTTCGAAGGAGACATCAATCCCTGTTTCGGCAAGTGTTGAAAAGGAGTCCGGTGCTCCTACAATCATGGTACCTACTCAGCCTTTAGTAACTCAACCTCCACCAATACAGCCCTTACCAACCCGACCGGTTTCAACACCATTCCTTCCACCTCCAATCACTCCCATCCTTAGTACTGTGGTTACAACCGAGCCTCTTCAACCAACCCAGAGTAGCTCTGCATCATCTTTAATGGCTGCATTTGTTATGGCAGAAATGTTGGACAAACACACGGATAATCAAAAAAGAGAGATGAATGAACTTCGCCAAGAGCTACTTAGACGAGTTCAAAGTGAAGAAGCATCTAAAAAAGCCCAAGAAGAGATGATTGCTAAGTTCGCTGCAGAGATGGAGTTAACACGTAAAGCTCATGCAGAAGAACTAGCTCAGGTTAAGCAAGCTGAAGCTGATAAGCATGGTGCACGAATCACAAGACTTCAAGCTATGAGGGATAAATACAAGGAGCAGAAAGAAACACTTGAAGCTTCTGTTGAAGAGAGAGTGAAAGAATCCGTTGAGTCCCTTATGCCAAAACTTCGTGATGAGTTGAAGACACTCGCAGCTGATAACTTGATGGTCAAGTCATCCAATCCTTCTGAATCCGCCTACAAAATTGCTTATGATTTAACGGATTTTGAATTAAAGAAGATCCTCAAAGCTCGTATGAGGGAACTTGGATCTTTTGATAAATCTAAAGTTCAACGGACTCTCTACAAGTCACTCAATGACGCTATTATGGAGGATGATCAGCTATTTAAGATGTTTGGAAGTGTGGTACCTTACCACATTCTGCCTGAGGAAGAAAGGGAAGAAAGTGAACAAGAAGAGGGTGACGGGGAAGAAGAAGAAGAAGAAGAAGAAGAGGAAGAAGAAGAAGATGATGATGATGACGATGATGGTAATGATGATGAGGAGGATGATGATGATGATGGTGATGATGGTGGTGATGGAAATGAGGAGAGTGCTAAGGGAAGCAACGAGGGTGACGATGAGGATGATGATGGTAAACAGTCTAAAAAGGGGGATAAGGTTGCCAGCACAAAGAAACCTTCTAAGTCTGGAACCAAATCTAAGAAAGATGTTGTGGCAAAGGAAAAATCCACTTCAACGGAATCAAGACGATCCAAGTGGCGCCATGATGTGAATGCTACTACGGCGTCATCGATTCCTGGTACATCTATTGCTGTGTCTATACCTGTTACCACTAACCCTGTTAGTTCTGTTGTTGCTCCTGTGATTGCAGAGTCAGTAACTGAACCTGAAGCTGCACAACACTCACCGGTTCATGACACCGCCGAGATGCCTGAATCAGAACCAGCAGATGTTCATGTCTCTACTCCTCTACAACAAGAACCACAATCTACTGTTCCTGAGTCAAGCACACGGGACTGGGCAGACACATTGGAGATTGACGAGACTGCACCGCCACAAGCTTGGATCACGGCAGCGGCTCAATATGATCCAATCACAGATGCTGACAGAGATGTTCTCTATCTCCGTATACGCAGTCCGATTGACTTGTGTGCATTTCTGGCTCATGAGTATAAGTCTTCGGTCACTCCATCTTTGGTAAAGAGAGCGATAAAGGATAAGAGAATTCGCGCCAAAACCAGGTTAAGCCGAATGGAGTTCGAGTATTATGCTGACGAGGTCCTGAAAGCTCTTAACACCGTTCAAAGGCCAGGCCTCCATGAATCAGAAAGAGCTCCACCTCCACTTGATCCTTCTCAAGATAATCAAATTGCTCTCGACTTCTTCGTCACCAATGATCTTGAATATCTCCTCAAGGGTTCATCAAAGTACGCAACCTCCCTGACCTTGCTGAAAGCTGCCAACTGGGGGACAATACCCTGGATCGAGGAAAAGGTAAACCGACTCTGGGTCCCAAAGGTAACTCGTAATTATGATATGTATGTTGTTATAGGTGCATCTCATTGGGACGAACGAGTCCGAAGGGCGTACAGAGGTTGCTGCTTAGCCAATTCAGGAAGCAACGTTAGATCCGATATTCGCATCTCCAGCATTTTGGTACTGAAAACTGAAGCCAAGAATGGCTATTATCATGTGACGGAGATTCGTCTAAAAAGGAAGGATGACAGAGAATACACAATCCAGCAGGGAGACTTTTCTATCATTCGCCTTGAGGATATCGAAGACATGTTGCTTATGATGACCCGGGATCAACTCACCCATATTGCTCGTCAAGACATCATTGCCTTGAATACAGCACTTCGTATGTTCACACGAAGCGTTGTTATCAAGAAACGAGTTGAAGATCTTCAATTGGGAGTCGAAAGCTACCAAAGGAAGCTCAACCTCACCCGTCCAATGAATCAAGTTCTACCTCAACATGTCGATAGATGTCCCTATACCGGCATTACTGTTCTGAATTACGGCATTTTCTACTTGAACAGTCGAGGGTTAATGAAGTTTATGAGGGTGGGTGAGCTTTATAAGTACAGTGATGGGACTCTCCTATACGTCAGAGGAAAGTTGGAGCATCTTAATTCGGGTGGGTCTTTACCTGAGATGACTGAGGATTGGCATCAGGGTTATCGGCAAATGGCGAAGTATGTGATCAAGAAGATTGATCAAAAGCTCCGTGAACGTAGATTGATGAGGAGCTTAGAAAGATTCGTTGGTGGTAGACCATATGGAGTGCACCACAAGTTACTGCAACGATCCATCTAATGGTTCGTACATTTCAGGTCTACTCTATATTGGTTTTTTAATTGTGAATATGTAAATTTGTGAATATTGTGCTTTTACGACTTGATGTAGTGTTAAGGTATGATAATTTTTCAAGAATTTCTCACGAGATTCTAAATCTTTCAAAATATATCATACTAAAGCACTACAACTATCCCTTATTAATTTAAGGGGGAGCATTAACATGTTCTATGGCCAAACATCGATTTCATTTTTACCCAAAGACCGGTTAATCCATTCAATATCCCAAATATTAATGGTTAACATTTTGGATAAGGGGAGAAAATGGGATTAAGGAGACTTAAATGATACTTGGCTAAAAGATGAAAAAGACTTAACGATAATCCAACTTAATATGTGTAAAGCACGTGTTAAGGGGGAGCGTTTTTGATGAATAAAACACCTATGGTACAAAACTTTTGATTTCAATATCACAAGTACCTTAAGTGATTTTCAATGATTTTTCATGGTAGCTATACTTTCCCAAAACACGCTTAATTCACGACGAATGTGGTGACAAAAGGGTGGTAGGAATAGGTTTAGTCCAATGATTCATCAGAGCCGATGGAATCTTCCCAAGGACAATTCCCTAGATAGAATTAGAAGTCCTAGGAAAGATGGAGAAAGATTGTGAACATAGCTGAATGCCGACCAAGTACTTAAGCTAGCACTGGAACAATCACAACAAGGTGCTAGTTATGACGTATTGGTAAGCATTGAAGGGGTTGAAGAATGAAAAAGAATTGTAAAGATAAAGGGTGTAAAGAAAGAAGCCCTCCTTACAACTTTAGGCAGAAACCGGGTCAATACATATGCTATTGAGATCATTTTTGTTAATGATTCTCGATATTGAAGAAAGACATCATGGACCCAGTGATGCAATGCACAACCCTTCCCAGCTAACTCAAATATCTCTCAAAAGGTATTTGTTTTAATCACACGGAGATCAACACGTTATCTATTGGTTTATTCACTCCGAATAGACTGATATTGAAAAGGTGGCACTCCTCTCCAGCCATCGCTCACTAAATCAAAACGCACAATCGAGTCTAGAGCCACGAGATCATCAAAAGTCTCATTAGGACACTTTCCATTTATTCCTTGCTTTCTCACACACTGTGAAAAGTAAGAGATTTTCATGAGTCCTACGCAGTATTCCTTTAATATTGCCAGAACATCCGAGTAATACGCAAGTATTACAATGAAGATGGAAATCCTGCTTGAGCCAACATCAAACAAGCTCATGGTAGGTTACACGTGCGGTTCTTTTAGAATCAATCTTGTGAAAAACTGGAAAGAAACAGTGGTTTAATTCTTAACTGAACTTAAACTCGTTCCAGGCCTCTACGCATTATCATATGATCTTGCCAGAACACTCAGAGTGAATCTTTATTGATCACAGTGACGAGTGGAAATCCTTCTAGTGTTAACATCAAACAGCACTTGGTAGGTGACGTGCAAGATTCTTTATGAATTGAGCTCGTGATAACTAGAAAGCAACGATGGTGAAAATCTTAATTGAAATTCACTTGTTCCAGGTTTCATGAATTGACGGCTTCAATCACAAGGATAATTTATCCAAGTGATTCACTCTTTATGTTCGCAGTCAAGCTTAGTGATCGTCGAATAAAGAGAACGGGTTTACCCGCGAAATCCTGTCAGGAAGTTACTTAATTGAAACTATCCGTCACAGGTACGATATCTAATATCGTCCAACGGTCTTCACCGACCGTAGGTAAAACGCTACCGATTTAGAATGAAATGTTCTAAGCCATTTCATTCGTGTCATGTTGCTGCGAAGACGGTGGCGTTGCGGTGTACCAGCTGAAGTCGTTCCCACATGCTTATGTTTTTCTGCATCAAAGTTCAGCAAAAAATTCAAGAAAGTACAAAATGAAGTCTTCCGCTGTACCAAACTCTGAAGCTTTCGAGAATTCAACAAAAGACATAAGTGTGTGGAACATGGAGTCACGAGGAGGCAAGATTCACAAGAAGGCAAAGATCGCACGTGATTGGTCAAAAGAACAATGCTCTCAAGCCAAAGCCTAAAAGATCAAACCAACATATTCACAACAAAAAGAAAGAAGAAAAGACTACGAGCTAAAGAACGAAGACTTAGTATAGTATGCTAGGTTTAGATCTTTGTAACGTGGAGTGACCTCCCTTAGGGGGAGATTGTTAGAAATACGTTTTAACATATATTAGAAGTATCGGTCACTCCACAATATTATTTATGTTGTAATAGCTCGTAGTTAGTGTTACTTATTAAGTTAAGTAAGAAACCGACCCATGGGCTTGTCATGGGCCGGCCCAAGCCCAAATAAGGGCCTTGGATATAAATACCCCTTTCCACCATGGAAAGGGGTTGGTTGTTGATTTCACACTTTTCTCATTTAATAAAAACACACATAGTTTCTCTCTCACTTTCTCTCACTAGTTTCTCTCTCTAGGAATCTTCAACCCACTTCATAGATTCATAGTTTATCAATATTCTACAATTATGTCTCTTGGTTATGATGTAGACTTGCCAAACATATCTACGTTTAACACCTCTAGGCTTGGACAACCATGGAAGGCAATTTTTAACATCATTATCCGATGTTTGACGGGAAAATCCAGAGGTGCAAATTCCTTCCGACTTTCTCAGGCTCGTATATTTTATGGAATCTACAAGAACCTCAATATCGATTATGTCGCTCTCATATGGGAAGAACTTCATTATCAAGCCTTCAGAAATATTAAGAAGTAATCCGAACACCTTCAGTTTCCACGATTCACAAAGCTCATCATCAATTACTTCATGAAAGCCGATGCAGCTATTGATAGACGTAGAGGATTCTTTGTTAACTCAGAAGATGATGATTTATTTGTGCTAGCCATGAAACTAGAAGGATCTAAGATGAATTACTCAGGTATTCCAGCTCCAGTTCCGTATCATATGCTGAGTGACAAAATCAAAAAGAGTGTTGTGTATAAGACGCTTATGAAAGAAAATGAAGAACACAAGAAGAAAGTAGCTGCTGGCGAGTTCGATATACCAATACCTAAAGGCAAACGCAAGGAATCTGAATCCTCAGAAGCTGATACCCCAACACAAGATAAGGGCAAAAGGACAAAAACATTGCCTCTTTGGGAGAAAAAGTCCAAGGGAAAGAAAATACTTCTTATGGATGAAGACATGGATGACGAACAAGAACAACATACACCGTTGACTGAGAAACAACAGTCAAAGCAATTGAAAAAGGTATTAATACGAAGTAGAAAAGAGAAGGGAGGCAGTGGCTCGGAAAAGAAGACAAAGGAAATCGAAATGTCTGACATTGCTGAATTTGGAGAACCAGATGCGTACGAGGACGAGCCAGTTCAGGATGACGAGGATGATCAACAATATGAACATCATGCCACTTTCATCGATGACACTCAACCAGAGACTACAAAGACTGGTAACATTCACAAGGAAAAGAATGTCACCCAATCCTCTTCTTTGTCGGATCCAGTAGGTAAGTACTTGAACCATGACCCTCTATATTCTGAAGTTACTAATATTGATCCTTCATCAAACCCGAACATGGTAAATGTCCCTATAACAGAGGCCACGACATCAGTAATCAGCACCATTGTGACAAATCTGGTCACCCCTTCACAACCAACCGTTCATCCAACACCATTGCTAGCCTCTCTACCTGTCACCACCGATTTTATGAAAACCATCGAACAACGCTTGAGGATAAGACTATTTTAGTTACAGAACAGTTAGAATCTTCAAAGACTGACTATGCAAAGGAACTCGCTCGCCTCCATGACGAATTAGCAAGCAAGAAAGATTTTGAAAAAGAAATCAATCGGCTTCGAGAAGAATTAGCAAGTCGTCAACAATCTGAAGAGTCACTAAGAGCAAGCCTAGAAGCTAAAGCAGCCAGGAAGCAAGAATCAATTGAACGTCTTCGTGAACTCAGAAACAAATACAAAGAAGAGAAAGTAGAACTTGTTCAAGCTAATGCTACACTTATTGAATCGATCAACGAAAAGGTTCTAGGATCTCTTGACACGGCACTTCCTGCTATGCGAGACGAACTGAAAACCATTGTTGCAAGAAAAATGATGATCAAGTCTTCCGACACTCAGAAATCTGACTTTCTCATAGCTCAAAGGCTCACAGACTACGAGTTGAAGAAGCTGTTGCATGCTAAGATGATTCAAATCGGGTCCTACAACCGAACGCCAGAACAAAAAGCACTTCACAAAGCTTTAAAGACGGCGATGGATCAAGACACTGAGATATTTGCAAAACATGTCTCCGTCATCCCATACAGTAGTCTAATTCTAGACCAAGAAAATGAAGATGAGGATGAATCTGACCAACCCGATGAATCTTCCGAGAATGAAGAAGACGATGACGATGACGATGACGATGACAATGTCCATAACAATGAAGATGACGATGATGATGATGAGGAGGAGGAGGAACCAGTAAATGATAACGAAGAGGAAAAGAATGAAGAAGAGGCAGAGGATGATGACATTAACAAAGACAAGACAGAATGTGAAGGTGATCAAACTTCAGGAAAAGGTGACAAGTCTCAAAAGGATGATGTCACCAAAGATCAAACCAATTTAGTAGCTGAGGAAACTCCAGAAACCGACACACCTCAAGAGGGCAAACGCACCAAACACCGTCATGATGTTGATGCTAATATGATCGTTTCATCTGGAATCTCTTCAATCGGCTCCAGCTATCACATCTAGAACTCCAACACAACAACTACCCATCCGCGAACCCGATCAACCAATACCTGAACTTCTGAGTTTGCGCCAGTAAAAGACATTCCATCCACTCAGATAGTTCCAAAAACTCGGACAGTTCGAGTAACATTCCCGAATCGAGCTCCAGAATCTACACAAGTTCATGATATTCCAGAATCGAGTGAACCGGCGTGGGTCGATACAATTACTGTAGATGAGAATGCAACCGAGCATCCTTGGGTCTCGGAAGCTGCTATCCTTCGTCCTCTTACTCAAGAAGATGCATTAGACTTCTCCCAAATCCTCAGCAATCCCATTGACTTCTCAGCATATCTAGTCTACACTTATGGGACTAACAACATAACTCCAGCTATGGTGACTAGAGCTTTTCATGATCCTACCATTCTTGCTAATTCAAGAATCAGCATAATGGAGGCTGAATACAACGCGAATGAGCTCTTGAAAGCAATGAACACTCCACAGAAAACATGTCTTCACAATCCTATAAATGTTCGTCCCCCTACACCAGCAGATGATGGTCAAATCATACTTGAATTCTTTGTTTGTCACGACCTTGAGTATTTGGTTAAAGGTACAAACAAATATGTGACTTCCTTAACCTTGGTTAAAGCTGCGACCTGGGGGTCAATACCATGGATTGAGGAAAAGGTTGATCGTATCTGGATAAGAGAACTCATACCCGAGTATGATTACTATGTTGAATTGGGTGCCTCGCATTGGAACGAAACTATCCGATCAGCTTACAACTTCGCATGTAGGCAAAATTCAGGCCCTCAAGTAAAATCTGAGTTTCGGATCAAAGCCATTTTAGGAGTGACAATTAAACCCAAGGTCAGCTACCATCACATAACAGAGATCAAACTCAAAAGAGAAGACGGCAAACACTACACCATAATGGAAGGAGATTTTCCGCTTCTTCTTCTTGAAGACATTGAAGACATGTTGTTGTTGATAACTCAAGATACACTCAAACATTTGGAAGCCGAAGACTTCATTGCCCTGAATTCAGCTCTTAGAATGTACACACGAAGGGTTGTAATTAAAAATAGAGTTGAAGACTTGCAACTGGGTGTGGAAAGTTATCAGAGGAAGTTGAACCTCACGGCTCCATACACTGACGTGTCTGACATTCATCGCGACAAAAGTCCCTACACCAGCACTACAAAACCAGTTCCAGTCACATTCTACCTAAATGGATCCGGGGAGAAGAAATTCCTGAGAGTCGCCGAACTTCACAAGTTTAGTGACGAGACTCTTGAAAATGTACAGGACACTTTGATTTAGCTCAACAGAACCAAGAAGCATCCAACGGTTACCGTCAAATGGCACGATGGATATATCACAAGTGCTAAGTACATTATCAACAAGATTAATGAAAAGCTGAGGGAAAGACGGTTAATGAGGAGTCTAGAACGATTAGTTGGTGGTAGACCATATGGAGCGCACCATAAGTTCATGCAACGATCCATCTAATGGGTCGTACTATCTCAGGTCAACTCCATATTTTTTACTTGTGAATATGTAAATACTGTGAATATTGCGCTTTTGTGGCTTGATGTAGTGTGAAAGTATGATAATTTTTCAAGAATTTCTCACGCGATTCTAAATCTTTCAAAATATATCATACTCAAGCACTACAACTAACCCTCATTAATTTGAGGGGGAGCATTAATATGTTCTATGGCCATCAACTTATTTCATTTTGTTACCCAAAGACCGGTTAATCCATTGATATCCAAAATATTGGTGGTTAACATTTTGGATAAGGGGAGAAAATGGGATTAAGGAGACTTGATAATATATTTGGCTAAATATGAAAAAGAATTCAAGTATAAATCAACTTAATATGTGTGTGGCACATGTTAAGGGGGAGCATTTTTTATGAACAAAAACACTTAAGATACAAAAACTTTGATTTTTATATCACAAGTGTCTTAAGTGATTTTTCAAGGATTTTTCATGGTGACAAGTACTTACCCAAAACACACTTTATTCACGATGGCTTTGGTGACAAAAGGGTGGTAGGATTAGGTACTAGTCCAATGATTCTTCCAGAACCTGAGGAATCTTCCCAAGGACAATTCCATAGTTAGAAAATTGAAATCCTTACGAAAGATGGGGAATGGATGGTGAACGTAGCAAAATGCCGCCAATACTGATGCTAGCACTGGAACAATCACAACAAAGTGCTAGTAATGATGTATTGGTAAGCATTGAAGGGGTTGAAGAATGAAAAATAAATGTAAAGATAAAGGGTGTAAAGAAAGAAGCCATCCTTACAACTTAGGCAGAAACCGGGTCAACACATCTTGAAGACAATTGAGTATCATGGACCCAGTGATGCGATGCACAACCCCTCCTAGCTAACTCAAGTATTTCTAAAAAGATATTTGTTTTAATGTCACGGAGTTCAACACGTTATCTATTGATCTATTCACTCCGAATAAATTGATATTGAAAAGGTGGCAATCCTCTCCAGCCTCCGCTCACTAAATCAAAATGCACTATTGAGTCTAGAGCCAATAGATCATTAAAAGTCTCATTAGGACACGTTTTTCAAAGTGAGAAGATTTTGTGAGTCCTACGCAATAATCTTGTATTATTGCCAGAACATCTGAGTGATACGAAAGTATTACTATGAAGATGGAAATCCTTCTTGATCCAACATCAAACAAGCTCATGGTAGGTGACACGTGCGGTTCTTTGAGAACTAATCTTGTGATAACTGGAAAGAAACGATGGTTTGACTCTTAATTGAGATTAAACTTGTTCCAGGGCCTCTACGCATTATCCAAGTTATCTTGCCAGAACACTTAGAGTGGCACTCTTTTGTATTCACAGTGACGAGTGGAAATCCTTCCAGTGTCAACATTAAACAGCACTGTGGTGGGTGACAAGCAAGATTCTATCAGAATCTAGCTCGTGACAACTAGAAAGCAACGATGGTGAAAATCTTAATTGAACTTCACTTGTTCCAGGTTTATGAATTGACGGCTTCAGTCATGGGGATTTTAAATCCAAATGACTCACTCTTTATGTTCGCAGTCAGCTTTGGACGGTCGAATAAAGAGAACGGGTTTACCCGCGAAATCTTGTCAAGAAGATCTTTAATTAGATCTACCTGTCACAAGTACGATATTTATTATCGTCTAACGGTCTTCACCGACCGGAGGTAAATTGCTACCAAATCAGAATAAAATGTCAAAGCCATTTTATTCGTGTCTTATTATGTTGCTGCATTTGAAGACGGTGGTGTAGCGGTGTACCAGATGAAGTCGTCCTCACGTGCTTATTCCTTTGGCTTCACGTATTTCAGCAAATTCCAGAAAGTCTGACCTAAAAGTCTTCCGCTGTATCAACTCTGAAACTTTCAAGAATTCAACAAAGGATAGGTATGTGGGACATGGAGTCACGAAGAGGAGAACATCACAAGAAGGCAAAGACTGCAAGTGAAAGGCCAAAGAACATGCTCTCAGCCACAGCCGAATGATTATCAACACTTATTCATAAGCACAAAAAGAAAAAGAAAAAAGAAAGACTACGAACTCAAGAACGAAGACTTAGTATAGTATGCTAGGTTTAGGACTTTGTAATTTGGAGTGACCTCCCTTAGGGGGAGATTGTTGGAAATACGTGTTAACGTATATTAGAAGGATCGGACACTCCAACAATATGATTAAACATTAGTTAGTTCGTAGTTAAACTTTTAGTTATTTTACCATTAGAACCTAACCCATGGGCTTGTCATGGGTAGGAGGCCCAAGTCCACTATAGGCTTGGGTATATAAATCCTTTCCTTTGTTGGAAAGGGTGTTGGTTGTTTGTTTTACTTTCATAATAATAATAGTTTTTCTCTCATCTCTCTCTCTCTAGTTTCTCTCTCTAGAAACATCAACCCTCTTGATAGAATCATAGATTATCACCTTTCTACACACTTCCCCTTGAGATTGGTTATAAGCCTTATCACAATTAGCATACGAGTGTGGCCCGCCACATGTTTCACAAGTAACATTAAAGGCATTCACATGTTGAGTGGGAGTGTTATCTCTTAAAGCAAGGTGTTTTACTATTGAAGTAAGCTCCTTAATTTGATTAGTGACTTCACTTTCACTAGCACTAGCCATTGTAGCCCTCACACTCTTAGTTTGCACTTTAGCCTTGTTTTCTATTATTGCCCAAGCATCATTCATTGATTTAACAAGAATATTACCCCCGCGAAGCACTATTTAGTGAATCTTGGTCATTCAACCTTAATCCATTATAAAAAGTATTAATTTGATGCACCTTTGTAAAACCGTGTTGTGGACACTTCCTCAAAAGTTCCTTAAAACGATCCTAAGATTCACTAAACGTCTCACCGTACTTTTTTTCAAAATTAATGATATCATTCCGCAAAGCGGTAGTACGTGAGGGTGGCAAGAAGTAATTGATAAATTTGGTCTCTAGGTCCGCCCATGAGGCAATACTCTGGGGTGGTTCCTTATCAAGCCAAGTTCGGGCTTGTCCCTCGAGAGAGAAAGGAAAGAGGAGAAAACGAATTGTCTCTTGTGAGACCCCATTGTATTTCACAGTATTAGTTAAGTGTAAAAACCTCTTGATGTGATTGTGCGGATCATCGTGAGTGCGGCCCAAGAAAGATGTAGCAGAAACCATCCGAATAAAATTGGGTTTGAGCTCAAAATTGTTAGCTCTAATATCTGGCACCACAATAGCATCGTAATTGCCTTCAACGTGTGATTGCAAGATCTCGATCATTGGTCGGTTATCCATGGTGTTAACAACAAGAGGCTCGACAACAGGAGGCTTGATAATAGCAGCTTGAATGGATTTCCTCTTGCGTGAACGGGTACGCATACACCTACAAAAGAAAAATATAGCAAAGAAATAAAGTTAATGTAAAAAGAAAATATTTTTGGTGCAAAGCTTTAGAAAAGAAATGCTTTTTATGATTTTTAAATGTTTTTAGTTTTTTTAAATTTTTTATTTTTTGGATTTTTGAAAATTTTTGAGAAAAAAAAGAAAAAAAATGCAAGAAAAAATAACGTTCACGGGGAACGGATCCCAAAATCCAACGCATCTCTCACAAAAAACCGTTAATCTTCACGAAAAGAGCCGGCAGCGGCGCCATTTTAATAACTAATTTTTAGTAAGTTAAAAGTTCGTTTTGTCTCGACTCGATTCGAATTGAAAAAGGTTTAAACGTGTGACTCAGTCGTTCTTGGTGTAAAAAGAAAAGTGTCGTTGATTATCTATTTTAAACTAAAAATGAAAACTTTAAAGATATAAACTGAAAATAAAGGAAATCAAACAAACTTAAAACTTGATTAAAAGTAAACATGAAAATTAAAGTAAAACAAAACACTTTAAAATAAACGTAATAAAAATGTCGGAAAAAAAAAATTTGAAAACAATTCGGGAAACTAAAACAAAACATAAGTCGGAATAAACTCAAATCCTAACCCTATTCGGAATAATCGAAAATTTAACCTAATCCGGAATCTTAAAAATCCCACGTAATCCGGAATGTTTCTAATCTAATCCGGAATATTTCTATCCTAATCCGGAATAATATGAAATGCAATCCGAAATAAATAGTGACGCAATCCGGAATACCTATCACCCTTATCCGGAATGTTGTTAGACCCTGTTCGGAATAAACATCTTATCCGGAATCCATTGAAGTACACAATCCGGAATGTTTCAATTCGTTATCCGGAATGAAGGTGTTAGACCTTGTTCGGAATAAACTCCTTATTCGGAATGAAGGTGAATGTAATCCGGAATGTTTCTATATATAAGTCGGAATGAAGAAAATGTAATGTAGTGCGGAATACTAGGGTTTTCAAACCCGGATAAGAAAAAAATAAGCAAAAACCTAATAAGCACTTAACCAAAAATAAAACCAAACTAATTTTAAGAAAAACTAAATAAGCCACGAATTAAAAACTCTAAAAACACTAAATAATCAAAATATTAAAAATCACTTTTTTAAAGATTAAACTATTAAAACAACTTAATTAAAATAAGACAAACACAAAATAATCAATAAGCACAATAAGCTAAAACCATCAAACACATGAAAACCATATGAACAATGAAATAAGAACTTCAATAAAACAAGTAACAAGATTAAACACACTACATGATTAATCAAACCAAACAATAGATTTAAAAACAAGAAAGGAAGAATGAGAAAAGATTAAGATTAAAGATTCAAATACAAGATTAAAATTGAAAAGCTTGAAAACATTAAAGGAAGTCTAGAGAGAGAAAATAAATTACACTACTCCTAATTACCTTACAAAAATAAAATTATTCACTACTCCTCTCAAATGAAGGAATAAAAGACTATTTATAGAAGGAGGGGAAGTGGTGTTGGTGCTTCTTTCTTTCTTTCTTTTGTCTTCTCGTCTTTTCATCTTTGACAATAAACTCGTCATTCTCGACTTTGTCTCGGGATTTGTCGATAATTAAAATGAACTCGTCTTCTAGGTTCTTCGACTTTGTTAAACTTCTATCTTTGGTCTTTTTCTTCGAAAAATCTTCAGAATAGGCCTTTGACTTCCGTTCTTTTTGCACTCTTGATCTTTTGACTTCGTCTTTTGTCTTTTTCTTCGATAAAAGCCCGTGAAAGCCCGTGTTTTCTTCCTTTTTCATCTTTTGGTCCTAAAACACAACAAAAACACAAACTACGCATAATTCTGACATTTACGACATTAAATACACGTTTTGGTTTCGTTTTGGTTTCGTTTTTAATTATTTTAAGTGGTAAAAGGATAAGTGTTTTCCTACACTTATTACTTTTGAAAAGTATTTTTACGAAACCCGAGCCCCGTAAATATTTTCAAGATTTACTAATAGTCATTTTCTACCCTTTAAACTATTAATTGTTTTTGAGTCCACAAGTTTCAAACTTGACAAAACTAGCCCTCCACTTACCTAACCATATATATACATCATTTTTTTCTTTCACCACACACATATCATAACTTAACAAAAAACTTCACCACCCTTTTCTTCTCTCTACATTTGCCGCCACTCCACCACCATAAACAACCAAAATCATCAAATTTTATTTTGATTCACCAAAATCTAATCATAAACCCATGTTCCAAATCAAAAGATGATTCTATCTATACAAGAATTTCACACATGCATCAAATTTTCAAGATTTTATGACTTTATGATTTGTATATGTTTTGATCATCTTGCATGTATGGTTTTTGGTGAGATCTTCATGCCTTGATGCTAAAAAGTTTGGTTTTTAATCTTTGATTTTTGTTAAAATTTGACATACAAGTATTTAAGGAGTTTTTCGTTGAGGGGTATGATAGTAGGGTGATTATAGAGGTGTGGGAATGGTTAGAATTGGTGAGAAAATTGATTTGATATGATTTTCTAAAGTATATATTACATCAGTGGGTTTAGGCTGATTTTTCGTGGGTTTAAGATTTGAGATTGGCTGAGATTATTTGATTTTGTTGTATAGATTTCCGAGACGCTCGTTTTGGTATAAGATAGAGCTTCTGACTTATTACGAGTCAAAAGTTATGCTAGTTTTAGAATTCGTGTACCGGGAGACGCAAGTCGGCACAATCCAAAATTGTGGTTGATTTTGGGTCGACTCTCGGGGACTTTAGCTTGGTTAGATAATGGGTACTACTGGTTTTCAAAGTCTATAAACTTAATTTGATGAGTCTAGTAGTGGTTTTAAAAGTCGGGTTGTCAAGATAGTACTTTTAAAGTATTCTAAACGGTTATATAAAACAAGTATGCAATTCTGTCCCAAATTTTAGGGTCGATTATAGTGTCGAGCTGATGGGTTTTAAAGTGTGAACTTTGGCTCAAACTTAGCTGAGGTCTTATACAGGTTATAAGTGACCTTGACACCAATTTTACTCTAATTCGGACAAGTCTAGATAGGGTAGATCGGTGTGTACATTCGGAGTGTACTTGTTGATTTGTATTTTGGACACATAGTTCAATGATTGTGTTGCGTGAGTTTGAGTATTCACCATTGGACATGGTGACTTACTCGAGTGCTTAGTCATTATGTAAATGACTTAGCTACTGGTCCAAGTAAGGTAAAAGAATAGTCTGACTTGCGTTGACTTGGCGTCTTATGACGGGTCAATTCCAAGTGTACAAGTGTTTAAACGAGTAGTGTTGGATAAATGGGTTAATATGGATTCATTTGGTTCGTGTCAATGGTTTTGAAATATGAATACTTTGAAAACATTTGATTCGTGTTATACTTGGTACATATCGATACATGAGTTCGAGTCGTGACGCGCGCCTTATTTTGATAGGTTGTGGCTTTCGTGTTTCCCGGGCATCCATATCGTCGGTGATCGTCTTACCACTACTGTTTCTACTCAGCTTCTGAGTACCGTGATTTACTTACCTCATGGATAAGGTGAGTTCATAACCCCTTTTTACTTGTACATGGTTTCTAAACACGAGGTGAGATTTTACATGGTGGAATACAACCATTTAAAAACTGTATGCTATTCAGAACCTGTATGCTATCCATAACGTGTATGCTTTTCAGATGAATTCAATGATATTATTGCTTTTAGACGTTAGCCTTGAGTTTCCTCTCCTATCATGAACCGTTAATTGTCCCATATGCTTTGTGCTAAGCGCGAATGTTGTGGGTGGATCCATCGGGATTGACAATCCCCGTCCTGATTACCTTGACGCACTTACATTTGTTTACACTTGAGTATTTAGGCTGAATACTCCCTAGAGGAACTTACATTGAGTTAAGCTTCTGTTCATGAGACTAAACAGTAATAATATACATCGTGACTATGTACAATGTACATAGTTATCCCCCCCCCCATTACTTGCTTTACAAATTCTATTGTGTTCCACACCTTTGCAGCTAAACCTATGAATATCACTCAACTTTATGTTGACGATTTTACATGTTTAATCTCAGGTATAATTACTTAGCTTTGCTTGGATGGGAGCCCGCGGGATATCATCGCGGCTTGGAGATTTCTGTGTATATTTCAACATTGGTTTTATCTAAAAACTGTCAGAAGATTTCTCTGTATTTTTGGTAATTAATTGTTATTAAGCATGATGAAATAATAAATCTTTCCGCATATAAAACTCTGGGACCTATGTTTAAAACTCTAATCTTTTATGATGTAATGTATATGTTTTTATTACGTCAATTTTGTGTCAACAGTAATTCATTGTTTCTTGTACCATGACGTGTTACCCCCTCGTTGCCTAGTTGTTCCATGTCAGATTCTGGGGGTCTCACACCAATCAAGATAGCTTGACCTTCGATCGAGATAAACTAACTAACTCTAATCAAGACTCGAGCTAACCTCCGGACTAGATACCTTCGGTCTAGATACCTCCGGATGAGCAACCACATATGTACACAATGTAAATTATATAAAAATATTTGTGCTTAGCTGCAATCCTCAAACCAAGTGGGTCTGAAGCATGAGGTAACTACTTGCTCCACTAAATGTAGCATTCGTGGCATCACTTTCGTGATTTTAGAAGATATAGTTATATAATGTACACATTATGTATTGATATATTGTCTTGTACCGAGGATACTTCATGTATCAGTACAGATTTAAGAATATAAGTATCTTGATACAAGCGGACAATCAAAAGATCATAGGATAATCGTATACAACCATCCCCAATAGAAACCAGTGAAGAAAGCACGCATTTTATACCATGAAAAAGAAAGATGAGCAACAGATATTCTAAAGTCAGATGGCTCCCGACGAGACTCAAGGGTTGGACACGGGCGAGACCAACTGTGAAGACTCGCAAACTCCGATCCAGGTCCAACCTTAGCTCCCAAACTCAGGATGAAGTAATACCGGACTAGAACCCTTGGACGAGGCTTAGGTTCTGGACGAAACACAAACACCGGAAGAGCTCACAACCTCTGATGGAGCCCATCGGATGAGCCCACGCCAACTCCTACCGAACAAGTCAACACCCACCGGACGAACCCAAACCTCCGATGGAGCCCACCGAATGAGTCAACTCCCACCTCCGGACGAGTTGTACTAAATTTACCACCGGGCTAGACCTATGGACGAGAGGATAAACTTAGGAGGATGAAACCTCCGTTTAAAACCTCCGGATAAGATATTGATGATGAGATTGATGTGACCTCTAGACAATAAACAACCGATGGGACAACCTCTGGACGAGCCAACTCCTAGCGACTTACTCTGATAACCTTCGAATGAAACAAACTTAACCAAACACCTCCGAAGGAGGTACACGGACGAAACCCTATCAATACAAACCAAACGCCTCGGATCGAACTAATACTCAACCTCCGGTAGAGACAACCGAAGGAGATGAGGCAGATAAATCATTTCAAAAAATGCATGATACATTTGTATGGGGGAAGTAAAGTAAATTCATTGACCAATATTATACTATTTAAATATTTCATTTTTTGGGAAAAAAAGTTCGGCTTATTCTTTCTATTTGTGTTTAAATGAATGGTCAAAGTTATCAACTTATGTCTCGTCTAATCTTATTGATTTTTATTGTTATTCAAATGTATTGGTTATAAAAAAATGACAAATATGTAAAATATACATATACCTTTTCCTTGCTTCCTTTTTTCTTTTTCAAGCAATAAAGATTTTAAAAAATGTCTTGATCCGGCTCTCGATTAGCAGTCCAAGAGATGAAAGAGAAAAAAAAAATTACTTTAAGTCTAGTATCAACTTTTTAAACACGTTGACACTAGACTGGGGGGGCATGATGAGGTATAGTCTCACCCCCATGCTTATGGTGAGACATTTACAATTGATTCCTAATGCCCCGCGAGTAAAGCTACCTCAAGCTAGAATAGCTCACTAGAATAGCTAAGGTGACGAAGTTCACCTCAGGTTCAGAGACAATGGTAAGAGGTAAAGCTTTCTCAAGGAGCAGAAGGCTACACAAGGCTAGGTAGGATACACAAGGATAGGTAGGATACACAAGGCTAGGTAGGCTACACAAAGCTAGGCAGGCTACACAAGGCTAGGTAGGCTAGACAAGGCCATGCAGGCTACACAAGGCTAGGTAGGCTACACAAGGCCAGTCAAGCTACACACATGGAGCAAAGTAGGGAGCAGCACTAGGAGGAGTAGAGCATAGTCTTCATCGGAAGAAGGACGATGACACCTGACTTATATATTACAATAATGTACGAATGGTGCAGACGCCTGGACCACGACTAGTACTAGAGTAGCATGAGGACAACTCTGGCCCGGAAGGACGGACCTGGTGCTCATCAGCTACTCAGACGTTGCCCCTACAAGACAACCTTGACTCCACAAATCATGTGTCTTGGAGTCACCTCCAAGTAGTATATAAAGAGATGTTCCTCCAGGAACAAAGGTTAAGTTTTACACACACACTTCACTATTTACTTTCTCTCTCTTGAACTCTCACTTACTAGAATCATATACTTACTCTCACGCTGGATTTGGTCTCGGATTCAAAACCCGAGGCGAGCTAACGGTGTTCTTTCTTATTTCAGCCTAAGGGACTAAGGGCTAGACTAGGGAACTCTGAAGGAGGAAGTTGGGGATTCACATGAAGGAGTAGCCACAAGATACTCTGATGGAGAAAGCATAAGCTTCATTAGAAGGAGTAGCCTCAGGAGACCCGAAGGATCAGGGCTGAAGAAGCTTCTCCAGAAATTTGCTTCAACAGTTTAGATTCTTCAAATCGGTTTAGGATTGTGAAATTAGTTTTTTTAGGCACCGAGAAGAGGTAGAGTATATTGTGTAACTGTAATTTAATTTTAGATAAGGTAGTCATTTAAAAGGGGGAGTTGTTCTTTTTACGTGCCAAAGTTTCAAAAGTTACATCCGGCTTTTTAAGTTTCAGTGTTCCGATTTTTAACACATATGTTTTATGATTTTTTTTTCTCATCCATGCGATTTTTTGTTCAATTTTGACCAATATTCATTTAATTTTGACTTTTTACTAGCCAATAGGATTGCATATTTTCGCCTATGTGTCAAAACAAAACAATATAACTGGTTTAATATTTTTCCTTCAACCTCCACTAACTATTAAAATTCTAAAATAATCTAATTCTTTTATTATATAAAATATTTAAATATAAATTATTATGCTTATTGATCAATTTTACAGTGGCTTTTGCATATATATCCTTCCAAAAATGCAAAATTGCATATATATCCAAAACATGCATAAAAACCATTGTACCATGTGCATGAAAAACTTGTAAAAATGATATATATATATATATATATATGCAATTATTCACCTTTGGAGGGATATATATGCAATTCCCCCATATATCATTCTACTTTTAAAATTAATTTCATATATACACACAATATAATTATTAAATGCCATGGTTAGAAATAGCGTGAAGCGTGGCGGCATGTCCAAGCTACACGCTTTAACGGCTAAGGCGAAGCTTTAGCGTTTTTAAAGCGTAGGTTATGACGGCACAACATATAAAGATATTTGTTTGTTTTATCATATTTTAATATTATATTTATATTTAGTTCACAATAAGTTTTGTACATAATAATTGAAGTTAGAAAAGTCTCCTTACATGTAATAATATTCATATTTTGAAGTTGAATTCAAAAATAACCACACCTCATGTCGTAACGCGTCTCAACATATTGCGTAGCGTGGAGGTCGAACCTCAAGCTTTAGCGCGCCTTAAGGCGAGCTATAGTAGGCTATTTAGAACCATGTTAAATGCATAATGTATAATGATTTTTAAATATAGTTTAATATATATGAAATTGATTTTAAAAGTAGAATGATATATAAAATTGCCTCCACTTAATTAGTAACTTGATATTATGAGCCGATTAATTTTAAAACAAATAATTTTTAGATAATTCAAAGTTGGCGAAAATTAACCTCAGTAGCCACTCCAAGATCCATAAAACTCTATTTAAAGGTAAATCATTTCGCTCAGATCCAGAGTACTAGAGCCATGAACACCGGGGACATCTTTTACCCCTCACCTTGACTTACAAATATTTATGGTGCGTTTAGTTGGAAAAAAATTTCTTTCATTTTCTATTTTAGGTTTTGTAAAAAAGAGAAAAAATTTCTGTTTCTACAAAACACTTGAAAATTTAAAAAACGCGTTCATTTAGAGAAACATATGTTTGTGTTTTCCATTTTACAAAAACTTAAAAAATGCTCAAGTGTTCTTGTTTTATATCTCTATTCTTTATACATTATTTTATTATTATAAAAATATTTTCAAAACACGAAAACATTTATCATAAACTAATCAACTAAATAGTAAAACACAGGGATGAGCATTTTGACCCGAATCCGAACCTGAACCGTACCCAAACCGTACCGATTCCCGATACTCGAATCTCGTTCGTAAC
The DNA here is from genome assembly GCA_025667525.1 of Glebionis coronaria. NCBI lineage: Eukaryota > Viridiplantae > Streptophyta > Magnoliopsida > Asterales > Asteraceae > Glebionis > Glebionis coronaria. Next base: position 241,620,977 of record CM046877.1, read on the forward strand.
GGGACCGGGATTACGAAATAAGGTGAAAAACAAATCGGGGCCACTAATTCGGTAAGAGACTGGTAACAAATCGAGAAATTCCGAAAAAAAAACAGGAAAATCCCGATTTCTCGGTACCCGTACCAGTACTGATACCCGAATCTCGTTCGGTACGGGATCGGTACATAAGTTTTTAGATCGGGAAAAAAACGGAAGCACTAAATCGGGACGGGTACGGGACAGGAGTGGTCCCGAGCTCATCCCTAGTAAAACAAATAAAAATTATTAATATGAGAAAAAAAAATCAAGTAAAATTTAACATCAACTTAAATGGAAAACGAGAAACTACAAAATTTAAAATTAAAATTTAACGTCAGTAAACATGTAAAAAATATTAAAAGAAATACGATACAACATAAAAACAATTTATAATTCATCTCCAAAAATATTCATCTCCAAAAATATTTTTACGTTTACGTCATGTCTCAATTTTACGCTTTCGTCGGTAGTTTTATCTTTTGTTAACTTTTTTACGTTTTCGTCAGAACTTTTACGTTTTTGTCAGTTTTTACATTTATGTTCGATTTATTACATTTTTGTATTTTTACGTTTTTGTCAGTTTTTACGTTTTTTTTCAATTTATTATGTTTTCGTCGGAATTTTTATCTTGTTTCACATTTTTTACGTTTTCGTCAATATTTTTACAATTTTGTCATTTTTTTACGTTTTTTCTTCGATTTATTACGCTTTCGTCAGTATTTTACGATTTTGTCCGTTTTTACGTTTTTCTTCGATTTATTAAGTTTTCGTTAGTATTTTACGTTTTTGTCAGTTTTAAAGTTTTTGTTCGATTGATTACGTTTTCGTCAGTACTTTAAGATTTTATCAGTTTTTACGTTTTTTTCTTCGATTTATTTCGTTTTTGTCTGTATTTTTACGTTTTTGTCAGCTTTTACGTTTTTTCTTCGATTTATTACGTTTTCGTCAGTGTTTTTATATTTTGTCAATTTTTTACGTTTTCGATAGTATTTTTACCTTTTTGTCAGTTTTGGTAAGAATTTTCACGTTTTTGTTAAAACACCGACGAAAACGTGAAAATGCTGACAAAAACGTAACGAAAACGATACAAACCAAACGTAAGCACACTGACTAAAATGTAAGAAAATGACGAAAACGTTAAAATACTGATAAAAGCGTAAAGATATTGACTAAAACGTAAAAAAACCTTATGAAAACGTAAAAATACTGACAAAATCGTAAAGATATTGACTAAAACGTAAAAAAATGTCGTAAACGGTAAAATTCAGACAAAAGCGTAAAGATACTGACTAAAACGTAAAGAAAACTGACGAAACATAAAAATACTGACAAAGGGTGAAGATGGTCACTAAAACGTAAAAAAAAATACGACCAAATACATTAAAATACTGACAAAAGCGTATAGATACTGATTCAAACGTAAAAAAAAACTTACCAAAACATAAAAATACTGGCAAAAATGTAAGCATACTGGCGAAAACTTAAAAATGCTGATGAAAACTTAAAAATACAGATGAAAACGTAAAACTACTGACGAAAATGTTAAAATACTGATGACAACGTAAAAAATCAAACGTAAACGTAAAAATACGAACGAAAACGTAAAATATCGCCGAAAACGTGAAAGGTCAAAAAAGACCATTTTCGTTATGGTGGCGAGAGGGTGTTAGAGTTTGATCGAATGTTACTGCGAAAATAAGAGGAAAAATATATCTGATGTATTAAAGGGAAAACACGGAAAACAAATAAAAGTTGTTTTCTTGTTTTGTGAATAAAATGGCAAAATATGAATTTTGTGTTTTCTAAAGAATTTTCTTGGAAAATTTTTTTTTTTCTAGAAAACATTTTCACTCTGTTACCGAGTTTAGTTTTGGAGTGAAAGCGAAAGTTTTGGGAATGTGACAATAAAAAATTGTGTTCTTAAAATTTTTTTAGGAAAGAAGAGGAAAGTAAAGAAGAGTAAATTACGTCATAATTTCACTCCTAATTTACTTCCCAATTTGGGATGATTTAGAAAGTAATGTTTTTATTTACTTAATTAGTTATGAAAAATGATAGAGAGGCCTAATTCGTTTGCCTAAAAAGAGGCTTAATCATAAGATTGAAACACGTGGCGAAATGAAAGACTGAGATGAAGAAAAAGAATATATAAAATAGTGGGGCCTCTGCATTTCACCAATCACAACACGACACGTAGGCTTAGGTCTATTTCTAAGACTTCATATTAGGTCCATATATCAACACGCATTAGTTATAATTGTTTGTTGAGAGAAGTGCAAAAATCATCCCTGTGGTATGTCGAAAAATCGAATTACATCCTTCGTTAACTTTTTGGACAACAGTCATCCCTCCATTAGTGCGCGGGGCACAATACATCCCTCATGGACTAACGGTGCAAATGTTTTCTCGTTAAAAATTAACAAAGTTTAAAAGAGAGGGTATTCTTGTCTTTTTCCTTTCCCATGAATGTATTGTGAACCTTATCATAAATAGTTTCCCAAAAAAAAAAAAATTTTGAAAAAAGAAATTATTTTCGGAAAAAAAAAGTTTTATTTTCTCGAAAATAATTTTATTTTCGAAAAAAAAAATTATTTTCGGAAAAAAAAAAGTTTTATTTTCTAAAAAATAAGTTTTATTTTCGAAAAAAAAAATTATTTTCAGAAAAAATAAGTTTTATTTTCTCGAAAAAAAATTTAGTTTCGAAAAAAAAAAATTATTTTCGGAAAAAAAAATTTTATTTTCTAAAAAATATTTTTTTTTCGAAAATAAATTTTTTTTCGAGAAAATAAAACTTATTTTTTCTGAAAATAATTTTTTTTTCAAAATAAAATAACTTTTTTTTTGAAAAAAAAATTATTTTCAGAAAAAAATAAGTTTTATTTTCTCGAAAAAAATTTATTTTCGAAAAAAAAAATATCTTTTAGAAAATAAAACTTTTTTTTTCCGAAAATAATTTTTTTTTTCAAAAATAAAATTTTTTTCGAGAAAATAAAACTTATTTTTCTGAAAATAAATTTTTTTTTCGAGAAAATAAAACTTATTTTTTCTGAAAATAATTTTTTTTTCGAAAATAAATTTTGTTTTTCGAAAATAAAACTTATTTTTTAGAAAATAAAAAAATTTTTTTCCGAAAATAATTTTTTTTTTTGGAAACTATTTATGATAAGGTTCACAATACATCCCTGGGAAAGGAAAAAGACAAGAATACCCTCTCTTTTAAACTTTGTTAATTTTTAACGAGAAAACATTTGCACTGTTAGTCCATGAGGGAAGTATTGTGTCTCGCGCACTAACGAAGGGATGGCTGTTGTCCAAAAAGTTAACGAATGATGTAATTCGATTTTTCGACATACTACAGGGATGATTTTTGCACTTCTCTCTAGTTTGTTTTTCACACTTTTTTTCAACTTAGTAACACAAAAAGGTTATGTCATCTTTCACACTTATTTCCCACGTAGGAACACAAAAAATTTAATCATTTCCTCTACATTCCACTCCCTGTCTTCTCATATACTTTTCTTCATTAAACTCGAGAAGAGTGTTTGTGGAAAAGAAGGTGTTTTCCTTCTAACTAAACGCAGCTTTATGTTTTGAATTTCACTATGCATATTCGAAGTGGTTAAGAAAAAGATCAGAAATAGTTATGACTCGAGTCGTATACATTAATGTCAAAAACTCGTCCTCCCCGATTAACAGGAAGCTGTCGACAATATTATCGTCTTGCAAATAAATATATAAAACTATGTAATGAAGTCGTACAAATGAAATGAATTATTGATAAAAAAATAAAAATAATAATAATAATAATAATAAGACTGCCAATAAATGTTCTGCATTGTTGCCTTTACCCCCCTATGGTCCCAAATTCCCCATATTGTACAAGTGAATGAATAGCATTTCAAACATCGTCACACAAATATACAGACAATGTATCATGTTTAATAAATGACATAAGATTTAAGTTTATTTGGATATCAAACTTTATTTGGATACCAAGGGACTAATCTCCACCACTTATTTTCATCTTAATCTAATGGATAATATTAAATATAAAACCAATTTCCTCTTTTTTTTCAAACATTAATATCTTTTAAACCGTCAATCGTTATACGAAAAAAAATATACCATTACGACGGGCATTTAATTATCTTTCTACAGATATGCTATATGATATACTTTCGACAATTTTTTTTTTGTTTTTTCCGTAATCCATCATATATGATACTGAATATCATATATGATAGTAACACTGGTATCATATATGATATAACTTATTCTATATGATATAAACCAATATCATATATGATTCTGTAATAATTTGTAACATAACACTAATATCATATATGATAAAACACTATTATCATATATGATATTTTACGCAAATTTAAAAAAAAAACGATTTTTTTTTCCCTTTAAAAGTATATCATATTGCATATCTGTAGAAAGCTAATTAAATGCTCGTCGCGATGGTATATTTTTTTCTGTTTAACACTTAACGGTTTAAAAGATATTTAAGTTTTAAAAATAAGTGAAATAATTAAATACTTTTAATCTCAACCATTAGATATGGTGAGGATGGATGGTAGGGATGAATCCCTTGGTATCTATGATAAATATAGTATCCAAAATAACTTTACTCATGACATAAACCAAGTCACCAAGTACTTCTAGATTTTAAAGTAGGTGGCAATGGGTCGGTTTGGCGAATCAGTATCACCCCAAGTGGCGAACCAGTAACCCAGGGTACACAAATCGACCCGAACTTAAAAACTTAAGATGTATTAAAAAACTTACCATTTCCATCAGAAATCCAAAGTATTCCCTCAAACCAGATCACGAACTAAACTGACACAAGCATGAGACATGAAAACGCAATACTGACCGTTTGTTCAAAAACAACAATTTTCATACAGTTCTTTTAGCATACATCTGTCCGCTTCATGAAAAACATCTGTCCACTTCATGAAAAACTGTGGATGATACAACATTATATCATAAAACCATAACTTAACTTCCGTTCTGACGATTCTGTGAATGCATGATCAATCTCAACCGTTGATAAGAATCCCGACAAACGTGAGCATAATCCGACATAGCTCTAAAAAGCTCAGGCAGACGGATCTTAAGACTCCCTAAAGATTTATCCCTCACTTGCACACAAAGCTTTTGATGAGCTTCCATTTCATCCTCAAGTCTCTTCTTCAACGATTCCACCACAAACTGCCTCTCAGCTATTGGATCTTTAGGATCCGTACCTGTTACCCCCGTTTCTTCTTGTGGGCCCCTCCTCATAATATACTTCTGATACCAATCCTCAAAAGCTTGGTTCTTTCTTAAGTATTCTTTTCTGGTTTCTTCCCATTTGTCTCTAAGCTTCATTTCTTCCTCTTGATGGTTCATAATCGTTTCAATAACCGCAGCAAAGGATGAAATAGCACTTTTTGCAAGTTCGTCCGGAAGCTTCTGAAGGTGGTCGTGCCACGAATGGAGGAGTGTTTGGATAGGGGGTGTCTGAATTCTGGGTGGGGATGAGATTTTTTCCTTTAAGCTGCTTTCGATGGGGACAAGGTTAAGTTTGAGCCAGTTGTTAAGGGCTTGAACATAATGCTTTTGATGGGTTACTAGGGTCTCGAAATGTGAGTGCCACCCTTGAACCACGTGATAGAGCTGAACAGTTCTTTCATAGTGGTGTTTAGTTGTTTCTTTGGGTGCCCCTGAAACGTCAAGTGATTTGAGGTCTGAGACAATTGTTAACTGGTTGTCGTGATGCTCGCACATTGAGTCCCACATCTTCGACATCCTGCATGTTTAAGAGATACTTTAGGTATTTGTCGTTAATAGTTAAAGGTGTAAGATTTCAAGGAACATAGAAAGAAGTATTATATTAAACTTGGCCGATATCTTTGAATTCTGGTTTAGTTCGATTTTTTTTTTATATTTATCACCATATATAACATTAATTATTGCATATGAATTAGTGGCATAACGCCTTGGGATGTAAATTGGGTATTTACAACAAAGCCGCCCAAAATTTGACGAAAATGCCCTCACATGTACGTTTTGGATGTCCACGCATAATGTAAACAGTTGGTGTTTAACCTATATGAGCCTAAACTTTTGAATTGAGAAAAAAACAACAGCCTAGCTCAAAGAGGGAGAGGAAGAGGGTTAGTTTGGTGATGTTGTCAAGCATGAATAATTAATGCCGGAAGTTTATCTACATAGGTAATCAATGCCCAAATTAACAACGTAAAACAAAAATTCAGGTGCAAGTTGGATTAAGATTCAGGCTGGTATGATGATTTCGTAGACTTGAAACTGCACCGAAGGGCAGAACGGACATTTTATCATTTCAAAGCTCAGTTTGGTCAGACTTGGCGTAAATGAACTCAATCACCTAGTTGTAAACAGGAGTTCCCATTTCCATAAAACCATTCTATAACGAGTAATCAATTAGTACTTTTAGCAGAAGATTTTCAATAATCTAAAACCACCTACTTATTCTCCTCGAGTCCTTGGTCTCTGTTAAAGGGTATTTTGAATATTTGACGGACAGCTAAATATACTACGCTAGTTGCAATCAATTTTCGATCTACATATAATACTCAAACCAAAAGACCCCTAAAACTAGAAATATAATTATCTCGAACAATAATCATCTAATCATAACCACGTGGAAGGTAAAACAATAACAATATAAAACAGAAACTTACCCGTCAACAAGAGCAACAAGTTTTGGATATAACTGCTTATCACGGATATCATTTACTTCTGACACAGTTGAATCCAAAGATTGCATGTCAACAATGTATCTTGTATGCAAATGACTCACAGCTGCCTTTGTTTTCTCTAAAGATTCGGTACTCGCACTACGTTTTTTCAATTTGTTAAGCAATGCAACCTTCCTTTGATACTCTAGCTTCATAAGCTCACCAGCCTACAAACACCAGTAAACCCAAAGTTATGAACCTTACAATGCATACAAGGAAGTTGTGAACCTTACTATTTTGCCCCTACCCATTACAAAATTTAAAAACGCACCTTCACTTCTTCGTAGAGCTTTTTCTCCCATGCAAGAAGCTTATCAAGCACGGTGGCATGTGTTTCATATTTATCCTCATCATATTCATCATTACCATTTTCACCGGGCACACCTTTGAACGATTTGTTCCATGTGATCACGCGCATCACTCTTGCAGCATGATCAATGTGACCTACCGAATCACATAAAGAAATATATGTCACATAGATAAAAAAAATATAAGAAAACAAGAATCTAAAAGGATCCAGCAGCTTCCAATTTTGTATGAACATTAACTGAAATTGCCTATTTTTTCCTCACGTGTACTCACTTGCAAACAAAATATGCAAAAAAAGTTTAGTTGATTCACCTCTATTATCTGCAAAATTCGAATGATAATGCAACCTTGTGGCTTCAAGCATCTTGGATACCTCTTGTGCACTCTCTGAAGCCTTTAAGAAATGATCATCTATTTCACCCAAAATCTTCAACAAATTCACACTACTCGACCCAACAACCATACCACCACCACCTCCATGTACTGCACCTCCGCCACTTCTCCGGTTAATATCTGGTGGCGCAGTATTAGAATGCATAAACTGCTTATCCTTCATCGCCATCATCACCGGTGTCTCCTCTTCTTCAGTCGTAAAACCCTCCATCACCACTTTTTCCGGTGTCTTCGGCTCAACCTGATGATGGTGGATGTGGTGGTTCTGATGGTGATGGAGGTGGTGCGGCTCTTCTTCTTCTTCCTCCTCTTCATCATGATGTTCATCAATATAGTCATCGTCATCTTCTTCTTCTTCACTGAAATTTGTTCGCGGCATACTATCAGTATTGAAAAAGTAATCCCATGCCTCCCCTTTAGACTCAGGCGGCGGCGGTGGAGCCATTGGAGATGGAGTTTCCTCCACTGTTGCCATTCTACCACCACTCTTCCGCCCTTTTCTCAATCTCAAATCATGTTCTCTGTCTTCTTCCTCCTCCTCCTCTTCCTCTTCCTCTTCATCTTCCTCAAGTATAGCTCCGTTATTAATTTTTCTGCCACCCTTTTTAGCAACTGGAATCGCAGGCATAGTAACTGACCGCTGCAATGGTGTAGTCGGTGTAGGCGAAAAGCTAGGCATTGGTGGCGGAACAGGAGAATAAGTAGGTAAAGGTGGTGGAGGTGGCGGGAGCGGCTGCTCCATGATTGGTGGCGGAGGAGGTGGTGGCTCTGACGACTCAACACCGCCACCACCACCACCCAAATGAGGATGGTAAACCTCTTCAGCTTCCCCTTGAGCATAATCACTTAAAGCAGCTCCAGTGTTCTTTAAAGCCATAGCATAACCAGAATGACCAGAAGCAAATGCATTTCTTGCTGTCACGGCTTCTTTCATATAATTACGGCGTTCCTTACATCTAGAAACAGATTCCTCATTGTCAATCTTAGATTGAGCACACCCCATTCTGATTCAGCTAAGATATACTCTTTTCGATCAAATCAGTACGGTTTTACCTGGAAGTTTCAAAACATATACTTCAGATTCCATTTCTTTTCCCAAAGAGTTACAGTATTACTTTCTTCATCACAGGTCAAAAAACAAAAGCCTACATATGCATATGAATCTAAAAACCGAATATACTTAGATCGTACACTATAAAGTAGACTTTTTGCATCCAGAATATCAATCTTTTTCTGATTATAAACAAGAATATAACCAAAAGATTCGCCAAATATGAATCAGTTTCCAAATTTTAAACACAAATCTACACCAAACATTTGCAGGGTTAAACAAGAACACGGATAAAACACAAACCCGATCTTACCACTACAGACATCTAGATTACATATCTTTTTAAATAAAGCGAACTTTTTCATGACAATATGAATCTTTTTCCTATTCTTAAACAGGACTTGTACCAAACAATTTGTGTAGATTTAAAGTCACTTTATACACCAACATGAAAGAGCCCAAACACAAATACGCACACCGACATAAACATATGAATCTTTCAAAAAGCAATCTTTCTCATTCAGAAAACTAATCTTTTTAGTTTTTACCAACACTAAACAAAATTTATAAGGAATAAAATTGTGGGTTTTAGCAAGAACAAATACACAAAAACCCCAAATATACATATGAATCTTTTCGGAATATCAACCAAAACTTCTATAATTATTACAAAATTTATAGAAACAGTTTTGTTGGTTTGAACAAAAACACAAATTAACACAAACCCAAATACACAGAAGAATCTTAACACTGCATATACTTAGATTACATACCTTTTTCACAAAAAGTAACCCTTTTTTTAAGAATCTGAATCTTATTTCCTAATTTTTCTTGTGGGTTTTAACAAAAATTTAACCTCCAAAAATACTACATAAACCTCAGATTCAATCTTTGTCACAAACAAACAAAAATTAACAACAAAAAAAACTAATTTTTTTTACTGATTTTAACAACATAAACATATTTCATTAGTGGATTTTACTAATAACCAAAAAAAACCTAAAAAACAAATAATCAGTACTTTTTTCCTGAAAAAAATATGATCCCAACAAAATAAATATATATCCTTAATGGGTTTTAAGAAAACCTAAAAACAACACAAACCCATTTCATTTCATCATCCATACCATCAAAAATCAACAAAAAAGTATTTTAAAAAATGCTGAAATTTCTTTTTAAAATAAATAAAGAAGATATACCTGTTGCATAATCAATGCAAATCCTTTGTGGGTTTGATGGATGCAACTCAATAGATTATAAAAGTTGGTTAAGATAAAGTGAAAAACACACACAGTGATGAAAAAGTAGAAAATGACAAAAACGAGAGGAGAGGGGGAAGAACATGAAAGCACGAGACGGTGGCAGTGATAAAAACAGGGTTTTCTTTCTACATTCATTTCTGTTTCTCACGCGAATTGTTTTCGCGCGTGGAGTTTACTCGCGTGTTTAAAATTGGTATAACGGTCACAAACTTCGAGGTTATGCGAACGACGTCGTATTAACTGTTTTTAAAAGAAAGGAGTTCCACACCTGCTTTAATACCAACTAGACGAGTACCCGCGCATAGCGGCGGAAATTGTCTAGCAACAGATAATTAACACGATGCGATATTGTGGTAAGTGTTTCGGTGACGTTCAAAATATAAGGTCAAAAGATTATATTTTTATTGCAAAGCGTTGTAACATGTTATAATTCAAAATATCTAATAAGTATGTTTCAATTGGATGAAAGGGTGACATTTGTTTAATTAACCAAAGTTTATATCTTTTTTAATGAATAAGATTTGCATGTAGTAGTTTTTAGTGGGACCCACATTTTTCAAACATTCAACATTTTCAACTTTCAACCAAAAGGATACACCTTTTATAATGTAATATAAATATACATTAGTGGGACCCACATTTTTCCAGCATTCAACATTTTTAACTTTCAACCAAATGATACACCCTTTATAATGTAGTATAGATATAGATTAGTGGGACCTACATTTTTCAACGATTCAACATTTTCAACTTTCAACCAAAGGGAGTATCCTTTATAATGTAGTATAAATATAGATTAGTGTGACCCATATTTTTCAACCATTCAACATTTTCAACTTTCAACCAAAGGGATACACCCTTTATAATGTAGTATATATATAGATTAAAGGGACCCATATTTTTCAACCATTCATCATTTTCAACTTTCAACCAAAGGGATACACCCTTTATAATGTAGTATAGATATAGATTAGTGGGACCCACATTTTTCAACCATTCAACATTTTCAACTTTCAACCAAATGGATACACCCTTTATAATGTAGTATAGATATAGATATAGATTAGTGGGACCCACATTTTTCAACCATTCAACATTTTCAACTTTCAACCAAAGGGATACACCCTTTATAATGTACATAGATTAGTGGGACCCACATTTTTCAACCATTCAACATTTTCAAATTTCAACCAAAGGGATACACCCTTTATAATGTAGTATAGATATAGATTAGTGGGACCCACATTTTTCAACCATTCAACATTTTCAACTTTCAACCAAAGGGATACACCCTTTATAATGTAGTATAGATATAGATTAGTGGGACCCACATTTTTCAACCATTCAACATTTTCAATTTTCAACCAAAGGGATACACCTTTTATAATGTAGTATAGATATAGATTAGTGGGACCCACATTTTTCAACCATTCAACATTTTCAAATTTCAACCAAAGGGATACACTTTTATAATGTAGTATAGATATAGATTAGTGGGACCCACATTTTTTAACCATTCAACATTTTCAACTTTCAACCAAAGGGATACACCCTTTATAATGTAGTATAGATATAGATATAGATTAGTGGGACCCACATTTTTCAACCATTCAACATTTTCAACTTTCAACCAAAGGGATACACCCTTTATAATGTAGTATAGATATAGATTAGTGGGACCCACGTTTTTCAACCATTCAATATTTTCAACTTTCAACCAAAGTGATACACCCTTTATAATGTAGTATAGATATAGACTAGTGGGACCCACATTTTTCAACCATTCAACATTTTCAACTTCAACCAAAGGGATACACCCTTTATAATGTAGTATAGATATAGATTAGTGGGACCCACATTTTTCAACCATTCAACATTTTCAACTTTCAACCAAATGGATACACCCTTTATAATGTAGTATAGATATAGATTAGTGGGACCCATATTTTTCAACTATTCAACATTTTCAACTTTCAACCAAAGGGATACACCCTTTATAATGTAGTATAGATATAGATTAGTGGGACCCACATTTTTCAACCATTCAACATTTTTAACTTTCAACCAAAGGGATACACCCTTTATAATGTAGTATAGATATATATTAGTGGGACCCATATTTTTCAACCATTCAACATTTTCAACTTTCAACCAAAAGGATACACCCTTTATAATGTAGTATAGATATAGATTAGTGAGACCCACATTTTTCAACCATTCAACATTTTCAACTTTCAACCAAAGGGATACACCCTTTATAATATAGTATAGATATAGATTAGTGGGACCCACATTTTTCAACCATTCAACATTTTCAACTTTCAACCAAAGGGATACACCCTTTATAATGTAGTATAGATAAAGATTAGTGGGACCCACATTTTTCAACCATTCAACATTTTCAACTTTCAACCAAAGGAATACACCCTTTATAATGTAGTATAGATTAATTAAAGAAAATTTTGGTTTTATGTTTTTTACTTTTTTTTAGAGCATGAGTAAACGCATCAAGTTTTTATTATTTGACGTATTTATTGTATTTAATGAAATTTATATTTGAGTAAAATACACCGTTCATTCTTATGGTTTGCGTTGACTGACGTCGTTCGTCTTTTGACCAAAAAGATTACACCGTTCAGCCTTAACTTTGAAACCTTTGTCGCCGTTTGTCCCTCACTTTAACTAGGCCCACGAACAATTGTTAACTCATTTTAGTACAAGGGTATTCCAGTCCTTTCATTTATATTATTATTTTGCTTCACTTCTTCCCCAACCTTAAAACCCACCACTATCACCTAATTCAATATTATAAATACATAAACCACAAATCACTTAAAATCAAACCCAACTTAAAAACCCATATACCCCCAACTATGATATACGCAATCAAAAATCAAAACCCACTTAATTCATTGTCAATCTCAAAACAAAGCAATATCTAATCATTCCACACGAATAAAAAAACAAAGCAATATCTAATCTTAAACAAACAACCATTCTTATTCTTGTTATCAAGATCAGACACCATAATTCTTCTTGTTAAATACGTAATTTTCTTCAGGTATGTCAATGGGGTTGCTCTTCCTCATTGCAAAACAGGTATGCTCAAGACGAGGTTTGCGGAACACTTCTGAAACATATATTTCGGAGAGTGGTGGTTGAGTTACACATATGATCAAGATCAAATTCCATGTGTTCGGTTAATTGATGTAACACTGATGAACTGTTTATTCTAATATATGTCGTATTTCAAACAAGAAAATATTTTTGGTCGATTTTAACACATTAATTACATGTATGTGATTGGGCCTCACAGCTTGGTTGGAACTTTAGGTTTTGTCATCTTGAAGACCAAAACAATCTTTCTCCGGTTATAACAACAAAGAGGTTTACAAAGAACCGTTCCACCAATTTTGCAACATTCGTGTAATTAATTAGTTTAGTCTTTCTTAACTATATAATCCATTGTTTGGGAATTGTTATTCTGTTTCTTCAGTTTTTTTTGCACCATAATGTTAGAATGTGATTTTTTTAAGAGAGTTGGTTTAATTGTTACTCATGTGATGTGATATGTTTCTTTTACCAAATTTATGTCAAGAATCATGGTTTGGGAATATGATGTTTCTAGAAATAAGTTAAAAAGGGAAGATAAATATAGTTAAAGATAGTGGTGGGTTTTAAGGTTGGGGAAGAAGTGAAGCAAAATGATAATATAAAGGAAAGGACTGGAATATCCTTGTACTAAAATGAATTAACAATCGTTTGTGGGTCCAGTTAAAGCGAGGGACAAACGGTGACAAAAGTTTCAAAGTTAAGGCTGAACGGTGCAACTTTTTTGGTCAAAGGACGAACGACGTCAGTCAATGCAAACCATAAGGACGAACGGTGTATTTTACTCTTTATATTTAATGGCTAAATTTTCTACAAAAGACTTGTTATTTATCAAATTTTTGTAAAAGTGATCTCAAAAAACTTTCTTTACAATAATAAAAACCACAAAAACGACATTATATAATAGTGAAAAGTCTCTGAGAGCTTTTTCAATTGTGGATGCTCTTTAGACGTCTAAAAAGTCAATAAAACGGTCTCGTATCATATCGAAATCGAGCGATGCATTAGAATCGTGGTCTGATTTTTTGTTTCTAAAGTTTTAATTTTTCGATTTTCGAGACAAATTTGAAAAAAAAGGCCAAATTATGTTCTTTCCTTAAAAGAACCATTCGTTTAGAAATATAATTTGTGTATGGTTTGTTTATTTATGTCAATAATGATACCATTGCTCGACGTTAGCTGATTTGGGGATTTATAAGATGTCGTTCGAGGTTTGTCGTAGATTCTCATTCGTGATTTTAATGTTGCGTTGAATTTGGATGATTGTCTGTTAGGTTCTGTTGTGCTTAGTCCTGCCATGTGTGAATTTAAAGAATTCATTTAGTACATTTAGGTGATGGATATCAATAGATTGTGTTGGGCCAATTCAGTGCCTGATTTGTCCCTTACACGGAATTTGGATGTAAAGTATCCTAAGTAGTGTTAGTCACTGAACTTCGTATGTTATAAGTCCAGTGTGTCATTCTTTAGAGTTCTTTAGAGTGTACGAGATAGGCTCGTCATTAGCTGAGGCGGATCTCAGTAAGTGTGCAAAGAATCAAGGATGATGGAGTTAGTAAGTGATGACATAATAGCTTGCTAACTCCTCAAGACTATTACTTATTACAAGACCTGAAGATGTTAGAAGACCTGAAGAAGTGTCTGAAGTGTCTGTCTAAAGTATTAGTGGAAGACTACAAGGTGGTTACTTGTATTTTAGTTAAAGCTTCTCAAGGAAGCTTCACACCCCACTATATATATGTGGTCATTGTAATAGAATAGTCAATGAATCCCACCACAGAAAACACACATGTAACACTTTAGTGGATAGGGGTTTCATCCTCCCATTGTTGCACATGCTTAGCTAGCTATGAACATGGGAGTTTAGTTTGTCATTCATCGCCCGGTTGTTGTTTCGCAAACAACCGGGCAAGTCTTGTATATTTGTTGATTCATTATTAATAAGATATACATACGATGACAAGTGCAAGCTTTGTTATTAGTTAGTCAATTGGTTTAATTGTGCAAATGTTCTTCATAGATCTTCATGGATTCGATGTTTGCACAAGATTCGTGGACCAACAATTGGTATCAGAGCGGGTTGGATTAATTTCTATCCAGATCCGTTCATATGGCTGCTAATAACAATCTTATGATATGAAGAAAAATCAAAACTGCTACTGTGTTACAGTTTTGAGGAGACATGATAGCTTTATTATCCATCCTCATATTAACCCACGTGTACTAAGTTACACCGCATTTACCACCCTTATCCTAAACGAAAAAAAACAAGAAACAAAAATAGAAACCATTCCGGTTATCTACGATCCAAATCACAACACATACTTGTTCCATTAACAAAAAATCAAGATCCTCACATGTCTTTACGTTACATCCACCAAAACCTCACCGTCTCCTCCTAATCTTAACTCACGAAGTGAAACAACAAAATCCAAAATGGATTCAGTCAAAAAAAAAACCTCACACCGAGATCCTCAATCCTCTCATTTCTCACTCTCATCTCACTCTAAACCCAGATCAAAAACCATTAACACAATAAACCTCATCTCATATCCCACTCAACCAATATCCCACTCAAATCTGCTATATCTGTTATACACGATGAGTATGTTCTGTTTCCCAGATCACAACAATAAACAAAAACGGATACCCATCATCTTCCATTCACAAATCCTTACGAAGTAATCAAATCAAAATATATTGTTCCTTTCGTTGTGGCCACACGAGGGATGCAGATTAAATTGAAGAACGATTATGTTTTACTAAGCTGAGTTAATGAAGACCTAGATGAATTAGGATTGTTGTATTCGATGGATGATGTTGAGCAGTAAACTGGATATGATAAATCAAGGGATGGTGGTAGTTGGGTAGTAGCTTTTGTTAAACCGGTCACCGATGTGACTATGTTACTGGGTTTGAACTAATGAGTGATATTCATGGCGGATTAAAAAGATATGAAGATTTTTATTTGGGTAGTTGTTCCTGATTAAATCAGTTGAGATGGATGTGGATGTTGCTTATGTTAAAGGGGTAGTAGAATTAAAAAGGGGCGCTGGTGTATTGAGCTGATAAAAGCATCTGATTCTTTGATTAAAGAAGTCAGGATCGATACATCTTGAGGTTGCTGAGTTTATGTGAATCCAAATGGCTGATCCAGCCGACGCCTGACCAGTCCCTTAACAGCGAACCCAAGGTATCTAGAGTGTTACTGGTATGACCTCAGACCAGCGAACTCCATTTCCCTCTGTAAACCATGAGTGATTGCTGTTTGGATGTGGCCTGATGGTTCTTGAGTGCTTTGAAACTGATAAAATATCAGGTGGGATGAACTGTGCGGGCCTATTGATTTCCTCAGGGTACACACATCAGTGAAGCTAACCCCAAGTCGCTGAACCAGTCAGCTGTCTATGGAACTAAGTAGCTTCAGATGGTGAATAGTGAAAAACACTTGGCCCAAGTCAGTGATCCCTGTAGCTGGACCTCATGAGAACCTGTCGTTGAGCACAGGTCGATTAACAAAGTCACCAGGTCGCTGTGTGTAACTTCCAGCGGGCCGAATCTCTATCACTCAAAGTCTCTGAACCTGTCTGCACAGGTCATTGGACTGATACAGACTCTGACCCCATCAGCTGAACCCCTAGAGGTAGTTGAACCCCCAGAGATCGCTGAAACCCCCAGCTGTCCCTGAACCCCCAACTGAAACCCAGGTCGTTGAACCCCCCAGGTCTCTGAACCCTCAGCATGTCTCTGAACCCTCAGCATGTCTGAACATGGATCCATGTGAACTGGGGTCGCTGAACTCCCAGCCAGCCGACCACTGTTCGCTGATATAAACCCCTAAACCTACCCAGTGATCCCTGTCGCTGTACAATGAACTAAGTATTGAACCGGTCAACAGAAGCCCTCTGTGACCCCTATCACCTATCAGCGAACCATCTAATATGGACCTATGTCAATGGACCCCTGTCCCCAACTTCTCTCTGAACTCTACAATCTCTAAACTCCTCCAACCTAGTCAGTTGACCTCTTTATCAGCTAAAGTCAACAGAGGCAGCTAACCACCCCAGTCAATGTGACAACCCAGCTATAGCTAAACACCCCTCGAGATCGCTGAATATGTACTCACAGCCATTTTAAACCCACAGCCACCACTTAAACTGTGATTGATGAAGAAGATGATAAAAATCAGCTTAACAAAGGATTCGCTGGCAAGATGACCAGTTGATCAAGATGCTATCTTCAGAGCCTTCAGCATTTGAAGGACTTGGTCACTCAGGAACTATTTTCTCACACCAAGATAAAGAAAGAAGATATCTTCACAGCCACCCCCCTCCCCAGCAGCTGTCCCCCTCCCCCCACCGCTGTGACCCCATCCGTTGTAACCCCAGCCACAAAGTTTTTGAGAAACCAGGCTGTGTTTCACATGTAATTGGAGAAACAGTGTTTATACAGGGGTTTGATAACATCAGGGGTTGATAACATCAGGCGTGTTTGATAGGAGATGAAATTCAGGGGGAGTTGTACTTCAGGCGAGATGGAAACCATCACGCTATGATTGTGTACTAGTGTGTAGCTGGTCAAAAGTTGCTTGGTTCCCTAGCAAATTTTGAGGGGGAGAGAAACGAGGACGGAAGTAAACTTGTGTTTATATGAAGAAACATCAAGTTTACTCATGATACATACACACTGTCATACATCACTACACACAACCTTCAGGGACTTACATGTTTACATATATGGCTGATTGAGCCAAGTCGCTAAAGATGGGTTACTGAGCTTACTCTATGATCTATTATGGTTGTTGCATCAACCATTTACCACTCCACTGTTTAAAGGTATATGAACTCCAGATCTTAATTGATAGAATATGCCATACTTTATATATGCTAGTGGAGGGCATATGATATGTAATGAACAGGCATATATACACTTCACTCTTAACCAAAGTGAAGTAGTCATTGGGGGTTCTACTATATAAGCCTCTGGGAGTTTGTTCAAGTTTTCATTATACAAGATCAGAGATTGTATAAGCTCAGTACCAACTACAACAGGGACAAGACGATACAAGTTAGCAGAGGACTTGAACTAGTGAAGCTAGTTATTCTTGGTATACTTTGTTGTAATATAGCAGGTAAGAAGAAGACTTTATGCTCACTTACTACTATTTAACTTAGGCTACTTTTCTATCAAAATAGGGGGAGATTGTTGGGCCAATTCAGTGCCTGATTTGTCCCTTGCACAGGATTTGGATGTAAAGTATCCTAAGTAGTGTTAGTCACTGAACTTCGTATGTTATAAGTTCAGTGTGTCATTCTTTAGAGTTCTTTAGAGTCTACGAGATAGACTCGTCATTAGCTGAGGCGGATCTCAGTAAGTGTGCAAAGAATCAAGGATGATGGAGTTAGTAAGTCATGACATAATAGCTTGCTAACTCCTCAAGACTATTACTTATTACAACACCTGAAGATGTTAGAAGACCTGAAGAAGTGTCTGAAGTGTCTGTCTAAAGTATTAGTGGAAGACTACAAGGTGGTTACTTGTATTTTAGTTAAAGCTTCTCAAGGAATCTTCACACCCCACTATATATATGTGGTCATTGTAATAGAATAGTCAATGAATCCCACCACAGAAAACACACATGTAACACTTTAGTGGATAGGGGTTTCATCCTCCCATTTTTGCATATGCTTATCTAGCTATGAACATGGGAGTTTAGTTTGTCATTCATCGTCCGGTTTTTGTTCCGCAAACAACCGGGCAAGTCTTGTATATTTGTTGATTCATTATTAATAAGATATACATACGATCAAAAGTACAAGCTTTGTTATTAGTTAGTCAATTGGTTTAATTGTGCAAATGTTCTTCATAGATCTTCATGGATTCGATGTTTGCACAATATTCGTGGACCAACATATTGTGTTTCCATTTCACATGGAATCAAAAACCAAAGGGTGATGATGGGATGTTGAGGAAGCTAGACCAAGTTATGGGGAATATTGAGTTCTATTATGTTTTTCTAAGATCTCACGGTCTTTCAACCGTATAGGATCTCGGAAGATTCCCCGATAGTGTTGAAAATGTTGGACCTTACATATGCCAAACTAAGACTGAATTCTAGGAGTTGGTTTCTAACTCTTGGAATACTAATGAGAGTGGCATGCTATGTTTTAAGTTGTTCGTAAGTTAAAAGGTAAAGAAAAACTTTAACGAAAACTTCTACATAATCAAGGAAATTTACATGACCGTGTTACTAGGTTGTGTCATGAGTTGGACGTGGTGTAACAAGTCATTCTAATCCAGTTGATAAGGTGCTTCGAGATGAAGCGGGTGCTTATCTACAAGCTTTTAGTGATGCTAAGTTGGACGAGGAACAGTTCTTGAAGTCGAAAGCAAAAACTGAATGGTTCGAGGTCAATGATTAGAGTTTAGCCTATTTTCATAAGTCTATTATAATCTGAAACCAAATAACTCACATTGATCCTATTGTGAACGCGGAGAATGAGAAAATTACGGGTAACTATGTTTCTAATATTTTTGAACAACACTATGAGATATTTCTAGGTATGAATATGGTTTGTGAGGAGCTTGATATCCACGTGTTGTTTATGAATACCATCTCGGAGAATACAACCAAGGATATGATCTAAAGTGTTACTAACGATGAAATTAAGAATCATATGTTCTCTATTATAGATGATCATGTTCCTGGTCCGGATGGTTTCACGTCCGCTTTCTTTAAGAAATTATGGGACATTGTTGGTAATGATGTGTGCATTGCCATCGTGATTTTTTTACGAATGGGAAGATGCATGTTAATTGGAATAAGTCGTAACAACGTTTATGACTATTTTATGATCTTTTCTTATTTTGTTGATAACAATCACAAAATCTATATCAAGTAAAACTATAAGTCTTAAGCCAATCGTTTTTATAACAAATATTTGTTCCTTTCATGCTTACTCTTACAATTTACTTTCTATTTTTACCAAAGTAACTACATATAATTTATTACAAAAGTATACTTTAACTCTAAGAAGAATCCGAAGGAGAATGAATCACTATACATCATGGGTTACATTGTTACAAGATTTGGAAGATTTGGATGATTTGAGTGGTCAACACTCGCTTTGACCCGACCCTGCCTTGTATAGACTACCGGATCCCTTGGATATAAAGTCAGATCCTATAGGCAAAAGGATCCGCGAGATCCTGATGAACAGTAACCATTTTCCCTATAAATATACGATCATTTCTCACTTGTTTCTTAACCCTCTTGTTCACACATCTCTTACACTAACTCTAGATATCAAATCTATTCTCTCTTCTCTTGTCTTAGTGTTTACTTGTAGTGAATCAAGGAAAATCTAAGTCTCTTGTGAAAGTCAAGATCAAAGGCAAACTTGCTGCTTCACTCTCTCATCTCAAGAGCCAAAGTTTTCTTGTAGATTTCTTGTATAAGTTTCATTAATCTCGTATCTAGTTTAGTTGTTGTACGCTGATGCATTTCGCAGGAGGTTTTAAATTTATAACACGATTCACCAACTAATTAACTAAAAAAACAAACACATATGGGAAAGTATACTGATAGGTGTGAAAACACCCATCCTTTTACCACTTATTTCTTGCTAAAAACAAGACCAAAACACGTATTTAATGTCATTTGTTTGGAATTATGCGTGGTTTGTGTGTTTGTTGTGTTTTCAGAGCCAACCGGATAAATATTGAAGAAAACATACATGGGATTGCACGGGTTTTATCGAAGAAAAAGACGAAAAGACGAAGTCTATAATCCAAGAGATGCAAAATATTTGAAGTCGTTGGGCCTATTTGAAGATTTATCGAAGAAAAGGACCAAAGATGGAAGATTTACCTATGTCGAAGAAACTCAAGTCTATTAAATGAAGAAATTAAAAGACGAGTTGAATTTATTCGTCGACAAATCCCGAATCGAAATCGAAAACGTCAACTTTTCTGAAAAGACGAGAAGACAAAAAGAAAGGGAGAAAGCCCACTCACCAACCAAGGGAGAAGCCTATATATACTCCTCCCATTCACAATTTCCAGGAGTTTTTTTTTCTGTTTTATTTTTCCGAGTTCTTAGGAAAAACCATCTCCCTTAAGGAGTGGTTTTAATTTTCTTTGAGTTCTTCCAATCTTGTAAGTTTAATCTTTTCACTTTTGTTTGTTGAATCTTAATCATCAATACAAGTTTACATTTAATCTTTCCATCATCTTGTTCTTCATCTTTTTGTGATTCAAAGTTCTTAAGGTTTCATTTTATTAGTTTGATCATAAAAAGTAAGTGGGTTTTGTGTTTTTGTTGTTTTGAATTGATGTTTACCTTAGGTAAATGATTAGTGGTGAAATTGGTTTAAGTTTTGATTGAAAACTTGGTAAATTTTGGTGTTAAATTCGTGTTTTTGTAATCCCCTGTTCTTCGCACTTAGTTACTGTATTTGCCCAGAAACATTCCGGATAGAGGTTCTTTGACTGTGTTGGTTCGGAATATTAATTATTCCGGATCAAGGTGGGAATTAGTTGTTTACTCGGAATATCATAATATTCCGCATAGGGTTTTTCTTTCAAATATTCCGCATAGTGTCTTCTTTCAAACATTCCGAATAGGATTTCTTTTTAAAAAATATTCCGCATAGTGTTTCTTTCTAATATTCCGCATAGGGTTTCTTTCTAAAACATTCCGCATAGAGCATTATTCCGAGTAGGGTCAGTATTCCGCATAAGAATTTTATTCCGAGTAGTGTAGATATTCCGCATAGGGCACAAATGTTCCGGATAGACTAATGTTCCGAGTAAGCTCTACATTCCGCATAGAGTTTTCTTTCCAAACATTCCGAGTAGGCTTATTATTCAGCATAGCCGTTATATTCCGCATAGACCATATTATTCCGCATAGACTGACATTCCGAGTAAGAGCAAATATTCCGGATAGCCATTATTCCGAATAAGGTGAATTTCCAGTTTTAATTTCCAGTTTTCCAGTTTTACATTTTAGCTTTATTTAAATTCTAGTTTTCCTCTCAGTAATTGCTTTTAGTTTAATTTTATTATTTCTAGCACTTATCATTTTAGTAGATTTAGACCAAAGCTCCCCCTTTTTAGTCACCAAGTACAACGATTCCACTTTTGACCGTGATCGATTCGAGAAGATACCGAGAACGAAACAACGACATATATCAATTGGGTACGAGCAATGCAAAGAAAGATCTTGCAAAAGTAAAACCTTTTTTAATAACTAAAAATAACAGTTATTAAAATGGCGCCGCTGCCGGCTCTTTTCGTAAGGTTCAACGGTTTCTTGTGAGAAAAATTGAATTTTGGGATCCGTTCTTTCGGGAACGTTATTTTCAAGCTCAAAAATTTCAAAAACCCATAAAAATATAAAATTTCAAAAATACAAAAAAATTAAAAAACATATAAAAACCAAAAATATTTTCTCTTGCATTTTCTTTTTAGTGTATGCGTACTCGATCAACGTCTTATTCAGAGCCCGAGACTATCTCTCAACTAGTTGCTTGTGTTTGTATGGTGATGTGCTTACAGGGATTGGTGCACTCTTGGAATCTTTGAAGAACCGTGCTCCCATGTTATCCGCAAATCCGGTTCTATCTCTCAACTATCGTGATTCAATCTTCTTCATATTCATATTTGAAATTGATCACTCTAGTTGTCTCCTCCTTAACTTGATTTAACCAACGTGCACAATGTCATAAGTGTAGGGGAGACTTTTCCCACATACTTCAACATTGAGGACAATGTTTATCTTAAGTGTAGGGGGGACTTCTATCGAAGTTTTAAGTGGACTTTTCCATTAAAATGCCTTCATTTAACCAGAAAATCATCTTTTTCAGCATTTTTCAAATTTTTAATTAACTTTGGCCATTTAGTCGTAATTTTTAAATTTTTATTGTTGCTTTCATATGTATATATCCCGCAATAAAGTCAAAAATATTAATAAAATGGTTTTAACAAGTGTTGATATCTTTGATATATTAGGCCCGTCGTGAATATTTTGACTCAACCCGAGTTTACTTATCCGAGTTTACTCTAGCTAGTATCCTTAACCATATGAACTTTAATTGGTTTATTAGGCTAAGCATCCACGAGTCTCATTCCTTGAGATTTTAAATTATGGAGAACGAGAAATGATAGAGTTAATAATAAGTTTAAAGGTTAATTTTTGCTTATATGGTTTTTGTGGCTCTTTCTTCCCGCTTGTATATTCAAATTGTTTAATAAATGAGGATTCTTGCGGTGTAGATTCGATACCTTAACTCTTAGCCAAATCTTTATTCTCCTTGTAATTAAAGCACGAACACATTGAGGGTGCCAGCGTTGTGGACTTCCGACTAAGGTGGCTCATAACCACTAAGTAGGAGGTATTCAGACCATGGGACCGCGGAATTTGGCCTACTATATATATCATAATAAAAGAATAAGATTAAAACATGACCTCAAGGAGCCTTAGGGTGTGGGGCATGTAGCACGAACCTTGTCATTAGAGCCTTAGGGTGTATGGCATGGTAAGTGTTGAATAAAAATTGATCAATAAAATCAATTCCCTCGTTTATCGTTCAAGGAGCCTTAGGGTGTGGACAATAGACGGGGAGCATTTTTACATCTTAAAGAGCCTTAGGGTATATGATGTGAACTTGCTAAACTCCACATAAAGTCAACATGACTTCGGAGGAAATAATTAATAAGTAGTACGATTTGGCCAAATTTTGGGTCCGGGAATTTATTCCCCAAATCGTGTTAAATCATCCTTGATGTGGGCTTACTTTAGTGACAACGTTTTTTAGGACGAGGTTAGGTTTTGAGTGTCGGGTTTGCACCGTTTGGCTTTCATTTTTGGAATAATAATTATCAAATAAGTCAAATGAGCCTACGGGTGAATGACAATTAATAAAATCTAGAGATACAAAGTAGGAATTGGAGAAAGAGTATTACACAATTAACTTATATGAGTGGGATTTAACTTGAGGACTTATGGTAAACAATGATCTCGTTTTTGAGCTTGGTGTGGGGAACGTGAAACTTGAGGATGATTCATATTATGACACCAAAGCCCTAATGTAAGTCCTTGATCTCTTTACAAGTTATTTCCATATAGCTATTTTCAAGTGAAAATGGTTTCTATCCTTTTGTCTCCTTTAAAGTTTTAATTTCTCTTAGTATTTAAATCTTTGTTTAGTAGAACTTTAAATAAGGCCAAGGTTGATTGATTATGAGAAAAAGTGTATAATTGCTTTATCACTAAGCATTGCATGAGGGCATGGCAATGGTTAAGTGTAGGGGATTTGATAGGTGTGAAAACACCCATCCTTTTACCACTTATTTCTTGCTAAAAACCAGACCAAAACGCGTATTTAATGTCATTTGTTTGGAATTATGCGTGGTTTATGTGTTTGTTGTGTTTTCAGAGCCAACCGGATAAATATTGAAGAAAACATGGGATTGCACGGGTTTTATCGAAGAAAAAGACGAAAAGACGAAGTCTATAATCCAAGAGATGCAAAAGATTTGAAGTCGCTGGGCCTATTTGAAGATTTATCGAAGAAAAGGACCAAAGATGGAAGATTTACCTATGTCGAAGAAACTCAAGTCTATTAAATGAAGAAATTAAAAGACGAGTTGAATTTATTCGTCGACAAATCCCGAATCGAAATCGAAAACGTCAACTTTTCTGAAAAGACGAGAAGACAAAAAGAAAGGGAGAAAGCCAACTCACCAACCAAGGGAGAAGCCTATATATACTCCTCCAATTCACAATTTCCAGGAGTTTTTTTTCTGTTTTATTTTTCCGAGTTCTTAGGAAAAACCATCTCCCTTAAGGAGTGGTTTTAATTTTCTTTGAGTTCTTCCAATCTTGTAAGTTTAATCTTTTCACTTTTGTTTGTTGAATCTTAATCATCAATACAAGTTTACATTTAATCTTTCCATCATCTTGTTCTTCATCTTTTTGTGATTCAAAGTTCTTAAGGTTTCATTTTATTAGTTTGATTATAAAAAGTAAGTGGGTTTTGTGTTTTTGTTGTTTTGAATTGATGTTTACCTTAGGTAAATGATTAATGGTGAAATTGGTTTAAGTTTTGATTGAAAACTTGGTAAATTTTGGTGTTAAATTCGTGTTTTTGTAATCCCCTGTTCTTCGCACTTAGTTACTGTATTTTCCCAGAAACATTCCGGATAGAGGTTCTTTGACTGTGTTGGTTCGGAATATTAATTATTCCGGATCAAGGTGGGAATTAGTTGTTTACTCGGAATATCATAATATTCCGCATAGGGTTTTTCTTTCAAATATTCCGCATAGTGTCTTCTTTCAAACATTCCGAATAGGATTTCTTTTTAAAAAATATTCCGCATAGTGTTTCTTTCTAATATTCCGCATAGGGTTTTCTTTCCAAACATTCCGAGTAGGCTTATTATTCAGCACAACCGTTATATTCCGCATAGGCCATATTATTCCGCATAGACTGACATTCCGAGTAAGAGCAAATATTCCGGATAGCCATTATTCCGAATAAGGTGAATTTCCAGTTTTAATTTCCAGTTTTCCAGTTTTACATTTTAGCTTTATTTAAATTCTAGTTTTCCTCTCAGTAATTGCTTTTAGTTTAATTTTATTATTTCTAGCACTTATCATTTTAGTAGATTTAGACCAAAGCTCCCCCTTTTTAGTCACCAAGTACAACGATTCCACTTTTGACCGTGATCGATCCGAGAAGATACCGAGAACGAAACAACGACATATATCAATTGGGTACGAGCAATGCAAAGAAAGATCTTGCAAAAGTAAAACCTTTTTTAATAACTAAAAATAACAGTTATTATATACCCATCTCATTTTTTGTAAAGTTTTTGTGGTAAGTCGAGATTGTCCCAAGGGGATTATATTTTGCAGTTTATTATAAAGCACTAAAGGTATAACGGATACCACAAACCAAAATATCATAAAAGTAATTAAAGACGGAATTCAACGAGATGTATTCAAATAACTAAAAACAACTTGCTTGGAACTAGTTTCTATTTTAATAAAGTGAATGGAACATCGAGTAGATATTAAACAATAGAACACAAAATCAAAAGCATACACTTCCAAGTCAGTGGGTAATATCATGGAATTGCATATAAAACGGTTTACCCAAACGGACCCTTTCGACTTATGAACATTAATATAAACAAATTTGTTACGATCCATTTTGTGAAAATATTGATTTTAACAATTTATTCTTAAGAGCCCTTTCGACCTATAGCCTTGATTAAATCATTACGAGTCCATTTAACTTGTTTAACCGTAGTTGTCAATTACGAACTACCAAACATATTTTCGCGACGATTTTTTGGAACAAACCATGACAAGAAGTCCTTTCGACCTATAAATCCGGTTATGATTCATCAACAAGATATTTAGACACGTTCAAATTCAAATAAACTCATTAGTAAGACCATAATTCTATATTGATTAAATTGCCAAACACTCTATATCAATATCTACATAGTTTCAAACAAGTAAATGTAACTACTCCACATCAAATTTGATTAACAACCCAAGTTCCAACATGAGTAATAAAGTTAAACATCATGAATAAAAAGTTTACCCAAAGTACTAATGACAATAAGTAAAGAATATGATTTAGAGAAATCCTACGAGCCTCGAATCAACCGTTTCACATTCTAAACATACAATTCTATTACTCCAACACTTTTTTGATGTACTAAAATACGTTCTCTATTAATGGTAGGGTGAAATATGGTTTTCCAGTTAGATAATTGATAAAAAACCTGCCCTTATGGGTGAAGGAGAGTTTTCAACATAAGAAATACTAACCATGGCGCTTTTATTTATACTATAGCTCGCCTTGGCCTCTATACATATTTCTTTGGCTAAAAGGATTGTAAATGAGGTGAAAATAACATGTATGAAGTGATATGATTGGACTCAAGTTCTTATTGTTCATAAAATGAGGCTAAAAGGATTGTAAATGAGGTGAAAATAACCATGGCGCTTTTATTTATACTATAGCTCCCCTTGGCCTCTATACATGCATAAAGTAAATGAAGTGAAAAAGGAAAAGAAGTATAAGGTAGCTCTCATCCTATGCACGTCCTCTTCATGCTCAAGTCTGTCCTTGGGTACCTGCCGTTTGGGTCATGGAAGAAAATATACGGCTGAGCAATACGCTTAGTGAACGGATATAATGATATAATAAGAATAACTGAATCATATGTTAAGATTTGAAATGCAACGGAATATGTGTAAGTCCTGGAAAACCTGGAAGTTGTTTAAAAACAGATTTATACTGAAAAGTCTTATGTTAAATGTTTATACTGAAAAGTCTTATGTTCATGTTTATACTGAAACTATAATTTAAATGCCAAAGAGCTCATATAGGTCATGATAAATATCAACTTGCATGAATACATAGAGGGGTGACCTCGTCATGCAATTAAAGGGGTTGCCTCTAATTATATTAGTCTGGGTGGAGGGATCAGCTCCATGTAACGAATGTAGAGCACACACCACAGTTACCTTGTAATCTGCAAAACATGTACTAGGATGCACCCATTCGCCCCACATGATAATGATATAAATGGCCAATAACTAAAAGGGACGCCGCGAGCAATCACTCTCACCGCGAAAGAGTCATAACACCGGTGCCTCAAATGTTATGGTTATGGTACCTCCATAACTAGGTGGACATGGTCATGCATGTATATAACTCATGCAGTTTAAAATGATAACATAGTATTTACTGAAAAGTTTTATGACATGTAAACTAATAGGGAAAACAAATGGCAACAAACGGGAAATCCTAAGCATAGGAAAAAGGAAGTCCTTACTGAAGGACGGAATATCCGTACCTTATGTCCAGTAATGAAATGAAGATGAAAGCGGAAGAACTACTCCGACTTCACTAGTTCTACATAAATAAGGTACGTGAATGAGTTGTATGTTCAATGTATAAT
The DNA here is from genome assembly GCA_025667525.1 of Glebionis coronaria. Taxonomy (NCBI): domain Eukaryota; kingdom Viridiplantae; phylum Streptophyta; class Magnoliopsida; order Asterales; family Asteraceae; genus Glebionis; species Glebionis coronaria. Next base: position 241,648,879 of record CM046877.1, read on the forward strand.
TTACTGATTCTTAATTTAGTTTACTTGTTTTTGACTTGTTTTACTGTTTCATGTTTTATCATGTGTTTCTTAGTGCTTCATGTGTTCTTGATTAACATATTTCATGTTTTATGGGTTATTGTACTTGATAGTCCATAATGAGAAACTTTCTAAAAATAGCAGGCTTCTATATATAGTAACTTTCCAAAAATAGTAAGTTTCCATAAATAGTAAGTTTCCAAAAAATATAAAGTTTCCATAATTAGTAAGTTTCCAAAAACAAAAAGTTTCCATAAATAATATATTTCTATAAATAGTATATTCCATAATAGTATGTTTCTATAATTAGTAATAAGCTTATTAATAAGCATAAGATATAAGTTAAGGTTTAATAAGCATATATTATAAGTCATGATTATGTAAATGTCATATATAGTAAAGTTTATTAATAATTAAATAATTTAGTCATAACATAATAATTATTAACTAATAAAATAATACATGGTTTATAAGTGATTATTAATTAATAATATAACATGATTATATTAATAAAACGTTACCATAACTTGTTGATTGTATAATTAAATTAAGGTATAGTATTAATTTAATTAAACCATGAGTAAAATATAATTAAATAATTAAGCTAAGTTCTTAATTAAATTAATTAAATGCAACATGCAACTTATACCACGAATAATTATGATAATTATTATAACCTATAGTTTATTTAAATAAATGGTCATGTCAATTTCATGATTAAATAATTAAATTAACATAAGCTAAGTCCTGATTTAATCTAATTAATTATGTATGATTAATTTAATATCACTCAATTAAATCAGTATAATTAATTTAGCAAAACTTTCATCCAAACACACCCTTGTGTTTTTGTGTGTACCCGAGCCCCGAAACTGGCCCACACCAAGACCCAATGGTCTCGGCTTGCCTCGAACCACAATAAACACCACAGCCGCAAGGCTGTGGTTTTGCCGCTGCCAGTCGAAACTAGCCACTGGCTACTGCCGTTTTGCCACTGCCAAGCCAAACACTCCCCTGCGGGTGGTGTTGGTATTGTGGCTCACCCAGCAAAACAGCCACCAACAGCATGCAATTCCTACCGAGACTACATGCTGTCTCGACTTGCCACTGCATGAATCAAACACCCCGCTGGGGCTGCTGCGCTTGTGAATGACCATAGAACCCCGCCACCGTGCCACTTGGCTGGTGGCTGTGGGTGAAACGAATCCCACCGAGACCTTATTGGTCTCTGTTCCCGTGACCATCACAACTAAAACCCTGTTTAAATCCTCATATACCATGTTTTATTCCATGTTTTATTATTCATATGTGTTCATAAGATTAAAATCAAATCCATGGCTTAAAATTAATAAAAGAAAGATTAAGTAAAATGATGATGCTAAAGGAATACGATTTAAAGATGAATGAGCCAAACACATCCTTGAAATTAATTTAAGATCAAAAGCTGTCTTCCTCCTCCCTTTTCTTTTGAATCCGGCGACCACCACAGGGAACTACGGTTCCTTGTATTTTTGTAAAACTTGTTTAATGAATGAAATTTGGTTTCCTGTATATGTATTTTCCTTAATGGGCCGGGCCATAAGCCCTCCTTGTTTCCTTCTCCTTCAAACGGCCAAACACCCTTTTTAAGTTTAGCTTTCATTTTTCGTGTTTTAATTAATTCCCGTGTATTATTATTAATAACGTGTGTTCATGTTTTACCTTGTTTTATTTCTTGTCATGCTTTAAGTATTATGCGTAAATACTTATCGTAAATAATTTACATACGTAACACTTATATTTATACATTAAATATTCATGATACGTGTCATGCATTAATAAATCATAAAGTTTTGTTTAATCTGTGTTTTCATGTAATTAATGTTCTTAGGTATTTTATGCGGGTTTTACAACTCTTCCCCTCTAAAAAGAATAATTCGTCCTCGAATTAGAGATACGATAAGCTGGAAGAACATGGACGTGACGTAGCTGAATAGAACGTGGAATGTGACGTGGCTGAAAGAACATATTTGAATTATGAAAGGAAATGAGGATAAGAAATCCAGATGGACTCCTCTATGTCCCAAGTGGATTCCCGCTTGGAATGGTTCTTCCAAAGGATCTTGACGGAAGGAAGAATCTTGTTCTTCATGACCCTGTCTTGAGGATACGGAAAGGTTTCTGGTTCTTCGACTTACGATGGATCCTTGAGAATCTGAGTGAGTGGATACCTGACAACGTGCAGATGATGATAATGGTAAACTCTGAGCAATGATGTGCGAGACATATTGAAACGTAGTACGTGAACAATTGTGAACGTGATATGTGAACAATTGTGAACGTATTACGTGGAGATATAGTGGATGTAATATGTGAAACATATGGTGAACTACGTGCAACATATCATGAACGTGATATGAGAAACGTAGGGTGAACATGATATGTGAAACATATCGTGAATGTGCGATAACTGAGGAGGTAACGCCAAACAATACGAGATGTGACGTGAAAATGCGATGTGAAACGTCTGTCTGAGGATGGAAAACTGTGCTAAACTTGAGTTTGGTCTCCCAAGCTTTCTACAAATCTTTCTAGAACGAAATGTGAAACGTAAATCGTAAGATAGAATTCGATCATGAACGTGAGCAATGTCATGAATGTTAAAGTGAAAAAAATAGTGAAATTGAACAAGGACGTGAACGCGTACAAGGTCGTGACCACGAACATGAGACGTATTTGTGAGTGTCAACGTAAACATGAACGTAAATTTCTGTCTGATATGATTGTTAATGGAATACCATGAAATCGTACGATCTCTTGTTGAACTTCCTGCAGATATGCTAACTGTGTAATCCTTTCAGATGAAACATAACGTGTAGGCTAGGTTAAATGGTCGAACAACGATCCAGATAACATTATGCTCCTTCTGAGCCGGCGGTAGTCCGGTAGCAAAATCCATGGAGATCTTGTCCACTTCCATTCAGAAATTTCTAAAGGTTGAAATAACTACTAGCGTGTTGTCGTTCTATCTTAACCTGCTGGTATGTCAGACATTTAGATATGAACGTAATTGCATCTTGCATCACGCTGTTCCACCAAAATGTGGTTTGAGATCATGGTACATTTTTGTCGAAACTGGATACATAGAAGTTTTGGAAGACGGTGAGTCTCGGTAAATTATACCTCTCTTAGGATAGGATCCTCTGAAACACATAATTTAGTGTAGGATTCTCTCCTTTACGCGTAAGCTTAGTCATGATAAAACTAACCGTGAGAACCAATGCGATTCAGAGTGTCACTGTAATCAACCAAAATTCGTACTGGAAAAATTCAGTGTATAGTTTCTTTTGTCGTAGAATTTGTAACATAGTGCGAAGATGATCTTTGTGCTCTTCTTTAGACTTGGAGAAAATCATAATGTTATTAATGAGCATAATGACGAACTTATCCAAGAATTCTTGAAAATTCCATTTCAAGTCCATAATTACAGCTGGGGCATTTGTGAGACCAAAAAGGCATAACCACAAATTTATAATGACCATAACGTGTGCGAAAAGCAGTCACAGAAATGTCCTGCTCTTTCACTGGCAACTGATGATAGCCTGATCGTAAATCGATCTTGGTAAAGTGCTTAGCACCTTGTAGTCGATTAAACACGTCATCAATACGTGGAGTAGGATAACGGCTACGAATGGTGATTTGTTTAAATTTTTACGGTGGTCGATACATAATCTCATGCTACCGTCCTTCTCCTTTAATAAACAGAACCGGTGCACCCCATGGTGATACACTCGGCGAATAAATCTTGTCTCATCAATTCTTGTAGTTGATCCTTCAACCCTCCTAGCTCAAGGAAGCCATGCGATAAGGAGTCTTGGAGACTGGTTCTGCTCCTGGAATAAGCTCAATGCCAAACTCCACTTCACGGATAGGTGGCGTACCTGGGAGTTCTTCTGGAAATACATCTAGGAATTCTGAACAATCGGTTGATCATGGTTTTAAGAAACTTCAGAAATTGCGTCATAAATGGTAGCTAAAATATTTTTGTAGCCATGGGATAATAAAGCACGTGCTTGTAAAGCAGAAATAATTTATACAGATTTTCCTAGTAAAATATCACGATGAATGTATTCAGGAGCCTGAATATCGCTGAATATGATGCAATATGAATGGCAATCAATGGTAGCGCGATGTGCTGCTAACCAGTCGAATCATATCGAACTCGCATCAGTCCGAGGAAAATGTGTTAGCAGAAAGGATCTTGTCGTCAAAACTGAAATGGAAGCCTTTATATACATGGGTGATACAACGACGTCTTTTATGGACATGGATATATGTAATATGTGATCGAGAAATGAAGGTGCCATGGCAATACATGAAGTAAAAGTGGCAGCCTTCACTAAAGGTGTTTCGTCCGTCTCACACAGAACGAACACTGCGTGTCCAAACGTGAATAATACGCTGGTGATGGTACTGAATTTTGTGGCCTGATTCGTATATGGCGCAACAGGATGGGTATACCCCTTGGAGGGTACCCTGAATTACTAAGGCTTAGTTTAGAAGTTATGTGTGAGTCATGTGTCTTGACTCGTGTTTAGAGAAAATATATACGTATGACATGTGTCTTGACTAGTTTCTTGACACGTGTCTTCTAAGAATATACGTGAGACATGTGTCTTGACGGATGTCTTTACATGTGTCTTCAGATGTGAAAATGAATAAAGTTGAAAATTTTGGTCATAATACCAGAATTGGCGGATCGATTAGACTGCTGACCCTTTGTATTTCTGGTCACGTCCGTTACCGGAGTTTCTGTCGTTATTATAAAATATTTGTTGTCGCAGTAGTTGCAATACCTCCTTGTCTGTCAGTTTCATGACGGTCATTATCATGACTGTGATTCATGTAACTATTCAGCTGAGGGTCCGGCTGGTACCGGTTCCTAGTCACATGACTGAAAAGACAACTAAATGGCACGTGACATATAACTGAGAAAATAATGACATGGAATGGAATGGTAGCGTCTGGTGGATGAAGAATATTTCTACTCTGGTCGTTCCGATCTATCGCCTTCGTCTTTGTCTCGTAGGATCTCCATTGTGAGCAGCATCAACATCTTGTAGAATCTCCAAATTATGAGCAACATTAGCATCTTGTAAAATCTCCATATTATGAGCAGCATCAGCATCTTGTAGAATGTCGACAAGTGGAATACGCCTGGGATGATTGAGAATCGACTAGCGAATACTCATGGAGTATCGTAAGTGAAATACACATGGATTATGGCACGTATAATACACATGGGATATAGTACATGGAGTACACGTAGAATACCGTACATGGAGTACACGTGGAATACGATACATGGAGTACACGTGGAATACGGTACATGGAGTACACGTGGAATATGGTACATAAAGTACACGTGGAATACACATGAGATGATAGGTATGGGTGTCAACCATCTGACATGATTTTAAAGGAAATAATTGATTAAACGGTTAGAAAACCGAACTGAAGCGAGCAACATGATAGCCTAGCAATTCCAGCGTAGACATCATTCTAGTTGTATAGAGGAAACACCAAAAGTATGGTTAAACGAAATTCAACGATGATCATCATGAAAGCATGATTAATGAAAACCAACCATGACTATCATGAAAGCATGATTAAATGAAATCCATCAATGTTTGGCATGAAAGCATAATCAACATGATGAAAACATATTCGACATAAGGAGGCATGAAAACATAATCGGCATGAAAACAAAATCAACATGAGAGTATAAAAACGTAGTTGTCATAAAGAACATAAAAGCATAATCAACCGAGATTTAACATTGACTGGTGTGGACGGCTATGATTCAATCCACAAAATTCAACGAAAAGACATGTGACTAAGTATGGATGATTATGGTTCAATCCGTACTTGTCAAATTTCAAGGGAAAACCATCATGGATGGAAATTAACGACATGGGACTGAATATGGATGGCTGTGGTCCAATCCATACTAGTCAAAACTTCAATGCAAACATCGTGAGTATGGATCAACAATACTCAAAAATATAATTATCGTTACATGGAATGTAACAAACATCATTTTAGGAAAATCTTGCTCACTACCCATTAGTCACAGGTCAAGTTTTAGAGCCTACAGGTCGAAACCTTGGCTCAAATACCATAATTGTAACACCCCACTTTGATAAGTGGACCGTTATATGATAATTATGGGGTGTCATCAAAGCATGCAAGGTAATATGTCTTAAAACATAAATGACCATAAAGGAAAACAGGAATCAAACATCGGCTCCCAAACATAAACTCAAAACATGCATAAAGTAAATGAATGCAAAAGGAAAAGAAGTATAAGGTAGCTCACATCCTATACACGTCCTCTCCATGCTCAATTCTGTCCTTGGGTACCTACCGTTTGGGTCATGGAAAGAAAATATACGGCTGAGCAATACGCTCAGTGAACGGATATAATGACATAATAAGAATAACTGAATCATAATTTAAGATTTGAAATGCAGCGGAATATGTGTAAGTCATGTAAAACCTGGAAGTTGTTTAAAAACAGATTGATACTGAAAAGTCTTATGTTAAATGTTTATACTGAAAAGTCTTATGTTCATGTTTATACTGAAACTGTAATTTAAATGACAAAGAGCTCATATAGGTCATGATAAATATCAACGTGCATGAATACATGAGGGGTGACCTCGTCATGCAATTAGAGGGGTTGCCTCTAATTATATTAGTATGGGTGGAGGGATCAGCTCCATGTAACGGATATATAGCACACACCACAGTTACCTTGTAATCTACAAAACCCGTACTAGGATGCACCAATTCACCCCACATGATAATGATATAAATGGCCAATAACTAAAAGGGACGCCGCGAGCAATCACTCTCACCGCGGACGAGTCATAACACCGATGCCTCAAGTGTTATGGTTATGGTACCTCCATAACTAGGTGGACATGGTCATGCATGTATATAGCTCAGGAAGTTTAAAATGGTAACATAGTATTTACTGAAAAGTTTTATGACATGTAAACTACTGGGGAAAACAGATGGCAGCAAACGGGAAATCCTAAGCATAGGAAAAAGGATGTCCTTACTGAAGGACCGAATATCCGTACCTTATGTCCAATAATAAAATAAAGATGAAAGCGGTACTCCAACTTCACGAGTGCCACATAAATAAGGGACATGAATGAGTTGTATGTTCAATGTATAATTTACTGATTCTTAGTTTAGTTTACTTGTTTTATTGTTTCATGTTTTATCATGTGTTTCTTAGTGCTTCATGTGTTCTTGATTAACGTATTTCATGTTTTATGTGTTATTGTACTTGATATTCCATAATGAGTAACTTTCTAAAAATAGCAGGCTTCTATATATAGTAACTTCCCAAAAATAGTAAGTTTCCATAAATAGTAAGTTTCCAAAAAATAGAAATTTTCCATAATGAGTAAGTTTCCAAAAATAGAAAGTTTCCATAAAGAGTATATTTCTATAAATAGTATATTTCCATAAATAGTATATTTCAATAAATAGTATATTTCCATAATTAGTAATAAGCTTACTAATAAGCATATTGTATAAGCTAAGGTTTAATAAGCATATATTATAAGCCATGATTATATAAATGTTATAATTAATAATTAAATACTGTAGACTTAACATAATAATTATTAACTAATAAAATAATACATGGTTTATAAGTGATTATTAATTATTAATATAACATGATTATGTTAATAAAACTTTACCATAACTTGTTGATTGTATAATTAATTTAAAGTATAGTATTAATTTAATTAAAACATGAGTAAAATGTAATTATATAATTAAGCTAAGTTCTTAATTAAAGTAATTATATGCAACATGCAACTTATAACATGAATAATTATATTAATAATTATTATAACCTATAATTTATTTAAATAAATGACCACGTTAATTTCATGATTAAATAATTAAATTAACATAACCTAAGTCTTGATTTAATCTAATTAACTATGCATGATTAATTTAATATAACTCAATTAAATTAATATAATTAATTTAACAAAACTTTCATCCAAACACACCCTTGTGTTTTTGTGTGTACCCGAGCCCCGAAAATAGCCCACACCGAGACCCCATGGTCTCGGCTTGCCTCGAACCATAACAAACACCACAACCGCAAGGTTGTGGTTTTGCCGCTTCCAGTCGAAACTAGCCATCGGATACTGTCGGTTTGCAACTGCCAAGCCAAAGACTCCCCTGCGGGTGATGTTGGTGTTGTGGCTAACCAAGCAAAACAGCCACCGACAACCTGCAGTTCCTACCGAGACTACCTGCTGTCTTGGCTTTCCACTACATGAATCAAACAGCCCACTGGGTTGCTGCGCTTGCGATTGACCATAGAACCCCCGCCACTGTGCCACTTGGCTGGCGGCTGTGGGTGAAACGAATCCCATTGAGACCCTATTGGTCTCAGTTTCCGTGACCATCACAACCAAAAACCAATTTAAATCCTCATATACCATGTTTTATTCCATGTTTTTTTATTCATATGTGTTCATAAGATTAAAATTAAATCCATGGCTTAAAAATAATAAAAGAAAGATTAAGTAAAATGGTGATACCGAAGGAATACGATTTAAAGATGAATGAGCCAAACACATCCTTGAAATTAATTTAAGATCAAAAGTCGTCTTCCTCCTCCGTTTTCTCTTGAATGCGGCGGCCACCATAGGGAACTATGGTTCCTTGTATTTTTTGTGAAACTTGTTTAATGAATGATAATCTTTATGAATCAAGAGGGTTTATATTTTTCTAGAGAGAGAAAGTTAGAGAGAGAAGTGAAAGAAACTTATATATTGAAAACAAGAAATGAAACAACCAACACCTCTTTCCATGGTGGAAAGAGGTTTAAATACCCCAAGTCCTTAATGGACTTGGGCTTCCGGCCCATGAACATACTCATGGGTCGGGCTATTTAATAAGTGAACTTAAACATAACTACGAGCCTATAACTACATTGTTGGAGTGACCAAGACTTTCTAAATGCGTAAAACGTATTTCCAACAATCTCCCCCAAAGGGAGGTCACTCAAAATTTACAAAGTCCTAATCTAGCATGTTAGATCTTGTTCTTGAGCTCGTAGTCTTCTTTTCTTTCTTTTTCTTTCCTTTTGTGAATATTTGTTGAGTAATATCAGCCTTTTGCTTGGAACACGTTCTTTTGGCCTTTCACGTGCAGTCTTTGTTTTCTTGTGATGTTTGCCTCTTTGTGACTTCATGTCCCACACACTTATCCTTTGTTGACTTCTTGAAAGTTTCAGAGTCGATACAGCGAAAGACTTTTAGGTCATACTTTCTTGAATTTGCAGGAGTATTTGATGCAGAAGGGATAAGCATGTAAGGACGTCTTCAACAGGTACACCGCAACGCCACCGTCTTCAACAGGTACATAGCAACGCCACCGTCTTCAACAGGTACACAGCAACGCCACCGTCTTTGAATGTAGCAACATAATAAGACACGAATAAAATGGCTTTGACATTTTATTCTAATTCGGTAGCGTTTTACCTCCGGTCGGTGAAGACCGTTGGACGATATTAGATATCGTACCTGTGACGGATAGTTTCAATTAAGTAACTTCCTGACAGGATTTCGTGGGTAAACCCGTTCTCTTTATTTGACCGTCCAAAGCTGACTGCGAACATAAAGAGTGAATCATTTGGATTAAAAATCCTTATGATTGAAGCCGTCAATTCATGAAACCTGGAACAAGTGAATTTCAATTAAGATATTCACCATCGTTGCTTTCCAGTTGTCACAAACTTGATTCAAATTGAATCTTGCTTGTCACCTACCAAGTGCTGTTTGATGTTAACACTAGAAGGATTTCCACTCGTCACTGTGAACACTAAAGAGTGTCACTCTGAGTGTTCTGGCAAGATCATACGATAAAGCGTAGAGGCCTAGAACGAGTTTAAGTTCAATTAAGAATTAAACTACTGTTTCATTCCAGTTGTCACAAGATTAGTTCGTAAAGAACCGCACGTGTCACCTACCATGAGCTTGTTTGATGTTGGCTCAAGTAGGATTTCCATCTTCACTGTAATACTTGCGTATTACTCGGAAGTTTTGGGAATATTACAAGAATACTGCGTAGGACTCATAAAAGAACTCTTACTTTTCACAGTGTGTGAAGAAGCAAGGAATAAATGGAAAGTGTCCTAATGAAACTTTTGATGATCTCGTGGCTCTAGACTCGATAGTGCGTTTTGATTTAGTGTTCGATGGCTGGAGAGGAGTGCCACCTATTCAATATTAGTCTATTCGGAGTGAATAAACCAATAGATAACGTGTTGATCTCCGTGTGATTAAAACAAATACCTTTTGAGAGATATTTGAGTTAGCTGGGGAGGGTTGTGCATTGCATCACTGGGTCCATGATGGCTTTCTTCAATATCGAGAATCATTAACTAATGATCTCAATAGCATATGTATTGACCCGGTTTCTGCCTAAAGTTGTAAGGAGGGCTTCTTTCTTTACACCCTTTATCTTTACAATTCTTTTTCATTCTTCAACCCCTTCAATGCTTACCAATACGTCATCACTAGCACCTTGTTGTGATTGTTCCAGTTCTAGCTTAAGTACTTGGTCGGCATTCAGCTACGTTCACATTCTTTCTCCATCTTTCCTAGGACTTCTAGTTCTATCTAGGGAGTTGTCCTTGGGAAGATTCCATCGGTTCTGATGAATCATCAGATTAATACCTATACCTACCACCCTTTTGTCACCACATCCGTCGTGATTTAAGTGTGTTTTGGGTTGATATAGTCACCATGAAAAATTCTTTGAAAATCACTTAAAGCACTTGTGATATTAAAATCAAAGTTTTTGTGCCTTAAGTGTTTTAATCATCAAAAACGCTCCCCCTTAACTTGTGCATTACACATGTTAAGTTAGTTTATCTTTTAAGTCTTTTTCATTGTTTTAGCCAAATATCATTAAGTCTCCTTAATCCCATTTTCTCCCCTTTCCAAAATGTTAATTATCAATATTTTGGATATTAATGGATTAACCGGTCTTTGGGTAATAAAATGAAATAAGATGTTGGCCAAAGAACATATTAATGCTCCCCCTCAAATTAATGAGGGTAAGTTGTAGTGCTTGAGTATGATTTGTTTGAAAGATTTAGAATCTCGAGAGAAATTCTTGAAAAAAATCTCATACTTTTACACTACAACAAGCCACAAAAGCTGATAAAGCAAAAAGATAACATATTCACAATTATAGACATATGGAGTTGACCTGCTATAAGACGAACCATAATTAAATGGCTCGTTCCGTGAACCGATGGTGAGCTCCATATGGTCGTCCACCGACGAATCGTTCTATACTTCGTAGCAACCGACGCTTCCTTAGAAGTTCCTCAATCTTCCTGATTGCGTACGATGCTCCTTTTCTGCACTGGGTTGTCCAGGTGTATGTGACTGCCGGAAGAGGTAAGTTGGCATTGAGAACTGACAGATCATCTCGAACTTTCTTTAGCGTTCCATCACAAAATTTGTGTAGTTCTGAGAATCGCATGTATTGCATGACGCCAGTCTCATTTGGATAGAAGATCCCTGCTTCCGGCGTTGTGGTCCCAATGTAAACCTTCTTGTTCTTATGAAAGTTACTGAGTGGAGTCGTATGGGGACGTTCCATGTTAAGCTTCTTCTGATAGCTTTCTACTCCAAGTTGAAAGTCTTCCACCCGGTTTAGAATGACGATTTTCCTGGCATATTGACGAAAGTTTGAACTCAAGGCTATTACAATCTCAGGTGATAGATGGTCAACTTTTTCTTGAGCCAATAGCAACAAAAGATCTTCGATGTCTTCTAGTTGAAGGTACTGGAGATCACTTTCGTCAATGTGGTATTCTTTCTCATCGGTACGTTTGAATATGATTACATTCAAGTAATCATAACCGAAGACGGTCTAAGTGGTTGCTCCTTGGATACTTTTGATTCTGTGAGCTGAGACAATAGATGAACCTCTCTTAGGACGATGGAAATGATTGTAGGCTAACCTTTTCTTTGCAGTCCAGTGAGAGATGCCCAGTGAAGCATAGGTATCATAAAACTTGAGTAGCTTCTTTCTCCATATTGAAACAGACACTTTATCCTCTATCCATGGAACATTCTCCAAGTTAACGGCCTTGAGCATTGTTAGTGACGTTGCATATTTCTTTGCTCCATTTTCAAGGTATTCAAGATCGTGAGAGACAAAATGCTCTATTGGGATAGTGGCAGAACCGGTGATGACCGTTGGTGTAAGAGGTCGCAATACGGGAGTCTGAATTCCTGTAGTTGTCGCTCGCATTGCTTTTGTAAGCTCATTCAGGTGATATTCTGCTTCATTATGGCTGATCTTTAACGTGTCAAAGAAGTCCACATTAGCAGCTGCCATCTTGATCAGATCCGGGGTCATCGTCGGTTTCCCATGAGAATACCTTAGAAAAGTCGAGAAGTCGACAGGGTTGTTGAGGAATTGAGTCATCTCCATTACAGTTGCAGTGTCAAATGGATGCTGTGGTGCTGCATTTGTTAGCCAAAGTTGCTCTTGTACAGTATCATCGATGATAAGCGATTCAGCAAATGTCGGTTCTGGAACATTTAAATCTTCCACTTCCATATCATCGTCCTGCGGATCTGCAGATGATGTTGAAGGTTGATTTTGCGTCACCGGTATATCCTCGTGAGGTTCTTCTTCAAACATTGTCTCTGTCGGTTCTTCTGCTTGCATGTATTCTACAGATTCAATATGAGAATCAGTAGTGAATTCAGGTGCAATAGATATACCTGTAGCAACCTGCTGAATTTCTGGGATTGTTGACTCCAGTGTCTTTTCTGTGGTGTCAGGAATCTTTTCTGCAGTTTCCTCTAAACCCTTCTCTGTGGCCGTAGCATTGTCATCCTTGTTTGACCCTTCGACATTTGTACCGGTGTCGTCATTCTTATCACCCTTGTTGACTTCGTGACCCTTTTCATTATTATCATCGTCATCCTGATCATCATCTGTATCCTCGTCGTCGTCCTCATCTTCATCTTCATTCTTATCCTTTCCTTGTTCATCCTCTTCTTCCTCCTCATCTCCTTCCTTATCCTTATCCTCATTATTATCATGATTACCATCATCCTCTTCACCATTTTCCTCGTCATCTTCCTCTTCTAACTCATCTTCATCGTCAGACTCAGAGTCAGTTGTGTCTGCAGGTTTCTCTTCAAGAATTGCTTTGTTGAGATATTGCAGAACTTTGCGTTTGTATTTCGATTTATGAGCTCCCATATCTAGCAGACGTGTCTGTAGCAATGTCATTAGTTGAAGAGTAGATAAACCATTACCGACAAGATGTGGTAGTTGTTGATCAACATAATACTTGACTTCGCGTTGAATGATCGTTGTCATCTGCTCATCAATTGACCCGAGAAAAGCAGCATTTTCTTTATCCCGAGTTTTCTTCTCTTTAAGAAATGATTTATGTTGTGTTTTAAGCTTTGACACTCTGTCTGTTAGTTTCTGAAGAGTAGGCTCATCAGGTTGCGGTTCCTTGGGAGGAGTGGCAAACCTTTCAGTCAACGTAGCTATTTGTGTCGCTTGAGCCTCTAGCTGTTGTTGAAGAGACTGGATCAATGGATCATTGACTGTGAGGAAAGGATTTGATGTGGATGATACTTGTGGTTCTGTTGGTGGAGGTGTTACCATTACCGTTAAGGTGGTGGTGGATGATACTGGTTGTACAGGGATAGGTGTTGATGTAGATTCAGTGATATGGGCGATGGTTGATACAGGTTGTTCGGCTGTGGATGACGGTGTAGATTCAGTGGTGAGGGTGGTGGTTGATACTGGTTGTTCAACAAGTCCGGGTGTGATAGTGGTGGTTATGACCTCACTGATGATCGGGGTGGATAGTAGTAGAGTGGTGGTCGATGTAAGAGTGGTTATAGGAACATCACCATTCCTTCATTTGCTGACGGATCAGTGTTTGTGACCTCGACACCCTCCCCTTCTAAATTGAGATATTTCATAACATCATCAGAGTTTGAAGTAGACTTACTTTGAAGTTGCGTTTCTGGTATGAAGGTCGCATGAGCATCTTCATTTAGCACCATGTGAGTCGGTTGGGGCAAAGATGTGGTGATATTTGCGTCTCGATACATCATACTTGTATCCGTGTTAGCACTGCTCTCACGTTCTTCACTTGGTTCACGACTTTCAAAATGATAGTTTGCAACATTTTCGTATGCATCTTCATAAGTACCTTCCTCAGTAGGATCGTCATAAAATGCCGTATCATCATCAGGATTACCAAAATCTGCCAAGTCTTCAAATACTCTTGAGCCTGATCCGCCAAAAGCTTCCTGTCGACTTTGTTGAAGAACAATACGAAGTCTTTTGGCTTCAGAAGTTTGTTGTTGAGCAAGTTCACTTGGAGCAACACTTGCCTCTTTGCCTTTAGCTTTCCTTGCTTTCTTAGGCTTGCGGAGTGGTACTTCTTCCTCCTCTTCTTCAGTATGGATCAGCTCATCTTCATCGTCTTCATCAACAATTTGCATTTTCCTGGACCTTTATCTTTAGAAGCAGTTGATTGGCGCTTTGAAATTCGTTTCTTGCGTTTACCTTTTTGCTTCTCTGAAGGATGTGAATTTGCACGCTTAAACTGTGCGTCAATATCATTAAGCATCTCTTGGTATTTATCACTCTCCTTGATTCCATCATTAATCATTGTGTCGGGTACTAGTGCAGGAAGTAACGCATACTTTGTGGAATTAGTGTCTGCATTCATTGAGAGAATCACATAATCATCATATTTGGTGTGATAGAAGAAATTCCCGCGAGTGTCAATGGTTTGGTCATTCTTCATAAAATGGTGGATAATGAGCTTGGTGAATCTCGGGAACGGAAGATGCACGGATTTCTTCTTCGTTCCAGTAAACTGATAGCAAAATTCTTGCCAGAGAAGAAGTGCATAGTCGACTTTAGATGCCCCTAGTTTTTCTAGTAAGACACTTGACGATGATGGTGATAATTGCTTTCCAGGGTTGCCCTATGTGTGAGGTGTTAAATTGTGATGGGTTGTTGATTTCACCCTCATAATTCATGGCACGAATGACTCGAAGCACTTCATCATTCTTTGGGTTAGCCACAAATTGTTCTCCTTGTGCCAACCTAGGAAGTTTAAACAATTTCCGAAAAATGCTCAAGTTGAGTACCCTTGGTGTTTTGTTCAGTTCAAAGGAGATAGTCTTTTTAGAGAAAGATGCAGTGTTCCAGAATTCATGCATGTAGACTTCGGGAACAGATGCAGTACGTCTGAGTGTGTCTCTGATGGGTGAGATGTCTAGGATATCCGTGGCTATTTTGAAAGCTGGTAAAGCCGGATCAAAATCATCTTGTAATCGAGAGTTGTTCTCAGCATATGGAAGCCTATTACTGAGCGAGACAAGTTCAAGATCACGAAGTCATTGTTCTTCCTCGGTGATTGACACTTTCCTGCTTTGATGACATATTCACAAATGATATACACAACATATGTAGATGTATTAAGTCTATGCCAAGTTTAAACATAGGGAAAATATCATTACAATTATTACCACAATATTCACACATACATCAGATGAACAAGGTCCTTACATTTAGCAATACACTTGACATAAATGCGAAATACATTTTTATTCTAAAGAGATAACGACCTAGCATTAGTTCTTAAAATATTTGGATTTCTTGGTGGTCATGACCAAAACCTCAGTGGGTCTAGGTTTGATTTCTACTAACACCTCAGTAGGTCTTGGTTTAATTTCAACCAAAACTTCAGTGGGTTTTGGTTTAGTTTCAACCACTACGTCAGGAATTGTAGGATTATCCTCAACCCAAACAATAGTGGGCTTGAACAAAGATGAAGCTTTGTCTGCCATGGCCTGGAAACAAAACACAAGACATTGACTAAGTAATTTGTATCTCTTTTGTTTACATAGGAATCAACTTATTAAATAAGATGAACTTTTGTAATAAGAAACCGTTCAAGTATTCTTATGAGATAAAAATTAACTTGTTTCAGTAACACTTGGTTTCGTTTAAATGGCCCTAAATTACTTAAACCTAAGGAGGAAGAAGTGCAAGCTAGGCCGAGCTCATTAGATATTCTAAGGCAATTGCATAATCATAAGAAACCTAATTCCATCACAATGTAGCAAACCATCGGAATCCTAACCAAACCATCGCAATGAATCAAGCATCGGAATCCTAATGAAATAACATCCTATCGCAATATCTAAGGCCATCGCAATCAGTACATTTCCATCGGAATAAATGAGAACTCATCGCAATATTACCCAACGCAATACCTAGTGCGAAGCCATCGCAATGACACATCGGAATGCGCCATCGCAATGAGCCATCGTAATGGTCATCGTAATGAGCCATCGCAACGAGCCATCAGAATGACCCATCACAATGACCCATCGCAATGAACCATCGCAATGACACAGCGCAATGAGCCATCGCAATGAGCCATCGAAATGACTCATCGTAATAGCCCATCGCAATGAGTCATCGGAATGACTCATCGCAATGACAGGCATCGCAATGATGTATTGTAATGTGCATCGAAATCCGTGACAGGGATTCGATCTCAAACTTTGACTTCTCGATCTGGAACTTAGGCAATGTTTTAAGAGATTCTGGGCAAAACAATGTGTAACTATGCATCCTTAACAAATCCCACCACTTAAAAACCATATTCATAGCAAGAAAAAACATGAAAACCTAAATCGTATGATCTAACGTTACTGTTTTGATGTGTTGAGATGAAACGGATTAAAGAGATTAACTTAACCAAGAGATAATACCTAGATTTTATGCAGCAATGAATAAGTCACAAATCAAAGATCAACTGGAGCTTCAAGGTCGTTAATGGCGGAAAAAAATATGTGTGTGTTTGCAATAGATAAGGGGGGGGGGGGGGGGTGACATGTTTTGACTTGGTCAAAGTTTGGTCAAGTACCCACAATTTTGCAAAAAGTGCAATAATGGTCCCCCTGGTTTAGAATGTAAGTTAAAGTTAAATTAATTACCTTAACAAAACAAAAAATAAACCCGTTCACAAACACGACCACAAATACTTAACGCCAAAATTTTAATGACCTATTCATGAGATTCTATATCACACAAGGCACACACATAGCATAATTGATGATGAAGAATAGCTAATATTTTTTGACAATCCTTTTTAACGACCAAATTTGTTTCCACGAAGAGTTAATATTTGCTCCCCCTTAATCCCTGACCCGTTTTCTATTCAAAGAGCTGTAGTCAAAGATTTTAAGAACACAATTATTAATGAGGACATTTGCCGGTAAAGTGATTTTATAGAACGATTCTGGTGGCAATAAGATTTCTCTTATTTTTACAAAATAAGTGCACTGAAACGTACACAAATTTGTGTTAGACCAAGTTATAAAGTAAACTTAGTCCCTTACAAGGTTTTAAAGTAAACCTTGCCCGAGAAAGTTAATTCCCGTTGTGAGCCAATGTTTTCAAAAGAAATACGTGACTTTAATGCGAAAAGCGGGTTGCAGTCAGAAATAACTACAAGCCATAATGGGCATGTTTTAAAACTTGTACAACTTTTATACGGACTCTATTTATGGCGCCGTGTCAATATTAATCGACATTTCTAAAACCGTAAATATTACCGTACTAAAAGACATGCCCGATTTGAAAACGAAAATAACAATATTTTTGGATTTTCTTGATTTTATATTATTTATGGATTTTCTATGTTTTATATTTTTTATGGATTTTCTGTGTTTTCTATTTTTGTATTTTGCTTTTGATGGTTTAAATATGTACGATAATATACAAGATCACGATCAAAGGATACTCGAGAATAGTTTACCATTACTATTCTTCAGATTCTTCTGCCAACTCCTTAAGTGTCGCTGGTGAAAATGATTTCATGCCTAGCTTTTCGATCAAAAACTCGATACGTCCTCGATCTAAGGCCTTTGTGAATATATCTGCCAGCTGATACTCAGTGTTGACGAAGTACAGTTCGATCACTCTATTTTCCACTTGCTCCTTGATGAAGTGGTAGCGAATGTCAATGTGCTTTGCTCGAGAGTGTTGAACGTAGTTGCAGCATAGAGCGATTGCACTTTTGTTATCACAGTACATCGGGATTTTGTTGAATCCAAGACCGTAGTCAGTCAATTGTGACCTCATACAAAGAACTTGAGCACAACAACCGGACATAGCAATGTATTCAGCCTCAGTACTTGATATCGCAGCGCTTTTCTGCCTTTTTGATGCCCAACTAACTAGTCTATCTCCAAGAAGTTGCACACTGCCAGAAGTGCTACGTCTGGTGTCTTGACACCCGGCATAATCCGCATCTGCATATGAGATTAGTGCAATAGAGGAATCCTTCGGATACCACAGACCATGATGAAGTGTTCCTTTTAGATACCGAAAGATCCTTTTCACAACATGTAAGTGCTTTTCAGTAGGCCGAGCCTAATACCGGGCACACATGCTTATAGCAAATTGCAAATCAGGCCTGCTAGCAGTCAGATAGAGAAGGGTGCCGATCATTCCACGGTAAAGTTTAGGATCGACAGCTATCCCTTCCTTATCTTCATCTAACTTGGATCTCTCCACCATTGGAGTATCCACGGGGTCACAGTTTTCAAAATGATATTTCTTTAATGATCAAGAGCAAATTTGGATTGATTAATAAAGATGCCTCTGGGATTCTGAGAAATTTGCAACCCTAAGAAAAATGAATTTTTTCCCATCATCGACATATTAAAGCGTGTGGACATAATTTTCTCAAAACGGTCAGACAAACGTTGATTAGTAGCAGCAAATATTATATCATCAACATAAATTTGTACCAGTATCATGTCGTTGTCCTCCTTGAGAATGAATAATGTTGGGTCCACTTTGCATTTGGAGAAGCCTTTGGAGATGAGATACGACGATAAGAGATCGTACCACGCGCGTGGAGCTTGTTTCAACCCGTAAAGAGCCTTCTTGAGCTTGTACACGTGATTAGGATACTCTGAATTGACGAATCCATTCGGCTGGCTTACATAGACATCTTCCCTTAATTCACCATTGAGAAATGCCGTCTTAACATCCATTTGGTAGACGATCATATTCATGTGAGCAGCATAAGCAAGGAATAGTCTAATGGCCTCCAATCGTGCAACAGGAGCAAAGGATTCTTCAAAATCAATACCCAAAGCTTGTTTGTAACCTCTAGCAACCAATCTAGCTTTGTTTTTCAGCACACTACCTAACTCATTGAGCTTAAACTTGTATACCCACAACAATGTCAAGATTTCAACGTTGCTGGGTAACGGAACTAATTCCCACACTTCAAGACGTTGGAATTCATTAAGTTCCTCTTGCATGGCTTCAATCCATGATGATTTGGTCATGGCTTGTTGCCAGTTTTTAGGTTCAGTGTCTGAAAGAAATGCATCAAATAGCAATATAATGCATGTTCTTGGAGTTGATGGCGTGTTAAGACTGGTCGATCGATGTCACCAATAATATTGCGGATTGGGTGATCCTTTGTCCATTTAGTGTTGTGAGTTTCAATCCGTGGTGGTCGGGAGTGAACGATTGCAGGATCTTCCTCTGAGGTAGACGCACCGGTAGGGTCTTCAGGTATATGTGAACCAAAGAAAGGAAGCTCTTGTAAGTGAGCATATTCCAGATCGTGATCATATAAGTCCTCTTCAACATCATTTGGAACGAGTGGGGATGATGATTCAGGTGTTGTTTGAGAATTGGTGGGGGATGGGACATCTTGTTCACGAGTAACAATAGATGCCTCGGATAGATTTCCATTATCTTGAGCAACGACTACGGGAATCGGAGCTACTGCTACAGGTGCTGGAGAATCATTACTCCGTGGATCGAAGAATTCATCAAACATAGGTTGAAATAACTTATCCCACTCGGACCTTGTTGGTGGTGTAAATGATGAAGAAGTAGGATTGTTGGGAATTAGTCCGGAACTGATTGTACCGGTTCCCATCTCATGTAATGCGGGTTCAGAGCTGTGTTGCTCAGAAGCCATCGCTGTTAGCTCATCAAAATCGACATCCAAAGTTTCTACTATCTTGCCAAGATGACGGTTATAAATTCGGTAAGCTTTCTTTGCAGGCGAGTAACCAATGAAAATTCCAATATCAGCCTTCGGTTGAAGTTTTCCCAGATTCTCACTATTTGTATTTGGGTAGCAAAGTGCACCAAACACATGAAGATATGAAATATCGGGTTTGTGTCCATGAAGTAGCTCATATGGAGTTTACCATGACGTTTGCGAATGATGGAGCGGTTTTGGGTATAACATGCGGTTGCCACTGCTTCAGCCCATAAGAATAAAGGAGCATTCGCATAAATCAACATAGTTCGAGCAGCTTCCATAAGTGTACGGTTACGTCTTTCAACGACACCATTTTGTTGTGGAGTGCGAGCCACAGATGTTTCATGAGAAATACCAACCTTTTCATAATAGTTTCGAAGAGTCTGATTAACGAACTCAGTGCCGTTATCAGTCCGAATGCGGCGAACAGTAGCATTACGACGTACTTGGATCCTCTTTAAGAAAGTAATGATATACTCTGGTGCTTGATCCTTGGATGCTAAAAACTTTACCCATGTAAACCTTGAGAAATCATCCACAATAACGAGGATGTATTTTCTACCACTCACACTAGCTGTACGCATTGGCCCGCAAAGATCCATGTGCAAAAGATACAGTGGTTCTTGGTTGGTGTCTTCTGCTTTAGGCTTGTAAGATTTCTTGGTGCTTTTCCCCAATGAACACACGGAACATAAATGATCCTTGTCGAACTTAAGTTTTGGAAGACCACGAACAAGTTCGTTTCTAGCCAAATGGTTAATAGCATCAAAGTTAAGATGAGATAACCGTCGATGCCACAACCATGACTTGGTCTTAGATGCTTTGGAGAGTAGGCAAACAGGAGAGGCGGCCATCATGTTTTGAATAGACAAAGTATAGAGATTATCCCCTCGAGAACCCTTTAACAAATCATTTCCTGCAAGATCGCGAATGAAGCAAGTATGTTGTCGAAAGGCCACTTCAAGGTTTGAATCGCAAAATTGTCCTACTGAGAATAGATTGTGACCAAGTCCCTCCACATAATAAACCCGTAAAATCGTGACATTCCCAATTTGGTATTCACCATAACCCATAATCTTTGCAATATGGTCGTTGCCGAATTTAACCGTTCCTAGAAACTTGCTGACGAAATTTCTGAGCATCGAGCGGTCTCCAGTCATATGTTTGGAGCACCCTGAGTCCAAATACCAAAGAATAATTTGGACGACCTGAAAATATTACCAAACACAGACGATGTATCGGATTCTAATTGTTCTTCTGAGTTAGCAGGTACAGATACAATTATCTTAGATTTGCTATCAGACGAAACTTTAGGCTTCCAGATTTTTTTACTAGTGGTTGGCATAGATTCTAGTTGTCTAGTATTCTGAGGTACTTTTTGACTGGGGACATTACCACTGGTAGGCACAATAGTGGGGGCAGACCTAGTTAAAGGGCGCTTTTTCCATTTCTTAGTGCTAGTGTTCCTATTTAAAGGACGCTTAGACCTAACTTTCGTGGATGTAATCCTAGTTAAAGGGAACTTAGTTCCATTAGCAGTAAAGGTCCTACCAGTGGGTTTCCATTGCCACCCAACTTGGGTGAATTTCTTCCCTGTTGGAATCCATTCAAGATTGTTCTTAATAGCATACATTTCATTCACATGATCAACAAGGCATAAATCATGACGCTGAGAAAACATGCATTCATTACAATTCCAACATTTCGCATTAGAATTCACATTTTGCTTAGGTTTCCACTCATAAAGAGAACCTTTTGTCTTAGCTACATGATTCTTTTTATTTAAAACTAAAACAACGTTCCTAGGGTGCACTTCTACTTTCTTCTTCTCAGTCCTATTAGTGGAAGACTTGATCCTATCTTTCTTGTCTTGAGATCCTTTAGCCTTAGTGGACACAGTTACTCCTGTAGAAGCCAAGGGAACATTAGTTACAGATTTTGACTTAGCCTTGATGGGTGTGTTTAAAACGGGCTTAGCTCCTGGGGTCTTATTAAATAGAGTAATGGCAATGGTGGTTTGTTGTTTAGATGGTACAGATATCGGTTGCCCAATGTACTCTAAGTATGCCAAACAGTCCTGAACGCGATCCACATATAATAAGAGCTCATATACGCTATGACTTGTGGGATCACGTTCACGCATTTCATCAACAATCTCTCTAGCTAGATCAGCATGTTCTAGGGCATTTTTCATATATGTGGCAAACTTAGTGGGACTTTTCCTAAATTTTGGATCCCGATATAGCACCCGTGGGTTGGGTTTAGGAGCACTAGAGGTCGAGGCAGAGACAGTAGCTGGATTATCAACACTTTCTCGTCCTTTGAGTTGAAGTGTCTCCTTTAATTCTGCTAGAACCATGTTTTTGTCTATGAGCTGAATTTTTAGGTCAGAGGTTTCCTCACATTTCTTGTTCAGTTTGTCAATTAATGACTTTTGTTCTGTCGCATTAAAAGCGAGACGTTCTTCTATTGAACCAGAAATTTGTGAGTCAACCTGCCTTACTTGTTCACGCTCTCCTAGAATAGAATTAATTCTATTTTATAGGACATGATTCTTAGTCTCTGCAGCCTCTAGTTCCGTTTTTGTTTCTAGTAATTCTCTCTTAATTCTCATCATCTCTTCTTCTAAAGTCTGAACCATCTGAATCATCTTGTCACTTGTCTCAACGGAGTTTCCACCATCATTTAGTTTTGAAAGAGTTTTGTTTTTTGATTGATTCTCAATTTCAAGAGATATAGAATATTGTTGAAGCTCGTTAAAACTTTTTGAGAGTGTATTATATGAATCTTGAAGCTTTAAAAATTCAGCGTTGGATTCATGACAAGAATGATTATCTACAGTATTCACATGGTCAACCGTATTCACAGATTCATGTACATCATCACAAATATTCACAGTAGATGAAATTTCATGAGTATATTTAACAGTAACAACTTGCATCACTTCGAGAGACACCATATGTTCTAAAAAGTGGTCATATTCGGATAAAATCTTTTCCTTTTCAATTAAGTGTTTTTCATAAGCATCATCCATTTCATTGAAAACTTTTTGAACTTCACCAATTTCAAATTGAAGATTGCACGCAAGATCATAGAGTCCTTGTTTAATATGTTCCACAAACGGGACGATCTCTTCCTCAAACACCGTTTTCATGTGTTCGAACGCCCATTCTCCAGCGGTTTGAGCCGTTGAAGTCGTACATTCCAGGATGACCTTGTCAAACTCGGTAAGGTATTGCCCAATCTCTTCAAAGCTGAGCTTTACCGTACTAACCGGTGGAAGATTCTTAGGAATTTTCTTTGGTTGGTCCGAGTTAACGAGTGTAGGAATTATACTAAGGCATTCTCTAGTAGGCATGAAAGTAGATGTTTGGATAGTTCTCTTTTTCATATTAAAGCGAGTTCTGAGATCTATTGTGGCATTTTTTGCATTCATTTCAGCATAATCATATTCAGGATATGTAGGAAGTAATTTTAACCGCTTTTCATCATATGGTGTCATACTCTCAGAATCATTTGAGAACACAATCGGATCTAATACCAATCCTAACTTTGTTGCATCATAAAGTCGTGGGTTGTGGTTAAGCGCTTGCTTGCATATCCCAGGTTAGGTGGTAAGTCTGTGAGACGCGATAGATTGAACTCTTTAAATGATGCATGAAACAAGTGTACTAGATGTGAAGCAGCATATTGTTTTAAAAGCTTAATTTCCGTTTCTTTTATTCTTTCAGACGTCTTAATTTCCATTTCAAGCTGTTTGGACTCAAGAATTTCAAAATCCGTTTGAAGTTGTTGAAAATTAGTAATGACTGACTCTTTTTCTTTAAGCTCATTCGAAAAATTTGCTCTTAAACTTTCAATTTCTAGCAGATTGTCCATTTGAACTTTCCTAAACCTATCAAATTCAGGATTGTTTAAGGTAGTGGACACAGGAGTCATTTCCAAGGTTTTAACCTTGTCCTTATGCAAAGCAAGCTCGGCAGATAAAGTCTGATTAGCATTAAGGGTTTCAAGGACCGCATTATTCATTTGGCTAAGCAAAGATGCAGGGACCATAACCAAATCAGGTTGAGCAGATGGATTGGTAGTCGTAATAGCTCCCGGTTGTGGTTCACTCAAAGTCTGAGGACTTTCACTGATATTGCTATCATTGTTTGTCTCGTCGATTGAGTTACTAACCACCGGAGGCTGTTCCGAATACTCAGACATTTGCTCAACTTGATAAGGTACAATACTAGTATCTGTAGCAGTATGTGGTACCTCAGAAATGGTATCAGCTCCATATAGTGAAAGGTTTGCCATGAGAGCTGCTTTGGCGGTGTTAAGATCATCACAATCAGAGTCATATGCATCCAAATCATCACATTGATATGCAGCATTGTTGGTGATGACTGTTGTAAGACGATCAGTTTCCGCTACTCTCGGATCTGCAAGGAATGCCAATTCTTCTTCATCAAGCTCACGACCTTGGGCTTGAGCATTCACCAGGTAAATCTTCTCCTTAAACCATGTGTCGTCCCTTCTCCTCTTAGGCTGCTTGCATTCTCGGGCCATGTGCCCTTCCCCTTTGCAGTTGTAGCAAATAACCACCTTCATTTTACCAGTGCTGTTTGCCCTTGTAGCAGTAGTAGTAGATGAACGTGCACCAGCAGTAGACAAATTCGATCTCCCTTGAAGTGGTTGCACCATGACTCTTCCGTCCTAAATTGTTGCCTGTTGTCGAGAGTTAGACGAGTTCCTTAACTGATTGTTAGTTGTTGCTGGAGCTCGGTAACCTCGTTTGTTCAATGTTTGACTTAAATAAGCAGACAGCAGAGCAAGGATTTCAGTAGGGCTATCTCCTTGTCTAATTTCAGGGACAGGGATGTCATTTTCACAGTAGAAAGCTGGTGCTGCTTGAGCTACAGTCTGATTGGTTGGAGCACTGACTTGTTGTGAGTAATGGGGTTGAGGAGCCTCAAGTTGTGGATAGGTACTAGCAAGGTTGGTTGGAGGTTGATACGGTGAATACTGGTGTGAACCATAAAGTAATGGGTGTGAATCTCCTTGTGATGATGATGTTGCTGGTTGGTGATAAGATGTTGGTGGTGGTGGAAGAATCGAGTACAGTGGGAAGCTTGGTGTTTGATACACAGGTTGATATGAAGATTTGTGTCCTAAAGCAAGCTGAGAGTTGTGGTATGATAGTGTAGGATGGGTTGCCAATAATGCCATTGGTTCATGATAAGGTCCTAGAGAAATTCGGTTTTGGATCACATGCTTCTCATGTTGTTGTAAGAAAGCATAGAGTTGATCTAAATTGGACTTGTGTAGATCGCGAATCATCTTGACATCTATGACATATTGACTCCATTCAGGGGGTAATGTGTTCAAAAACTTGGTGTTTAACTGAAATTGTTCAATCCTAAGATTATAGACGTTCATGTCATTCATGAAAGTGGTAAAACGCCAGTAAAAATCATGAAGAGTCTCCCCTGGAATGTATTGGAACCTATCAAACAAATCATACAATTGACACTCTCGTTTTTGCTTAGTGAGAGATGTCCCTCGTAGCAAAACCGCAAGTCGATCCCAAAGATCCTTGGCCACTTTATGTTCACTCACCATTCTAAAGATATCGGGTGGAGGGGCTTGAAGAATTGTCTGAACAGCCCTTTCATCGGCATCTGCAATGATTTTGTTGGCATCGGTTAACTCATGATACTGCCTTGCTCTTGTCACATTGTTGACGGTAACCTCCCCCAATCTAATGGACCTTTTTTCAATTGATTCTAGCATAAGTCGACCACTTTGTTTGCCCATGATGTACGTTCTCATACGGTCTTGCCATGCTTCAAATAGGTCTTTGATGAGCAAAGGCGGGCGAGTATCGGTACCCGAAATGATCGATATATCGGTGAGTGAAGTCATAGTTGGCATAAATGAATGTGAGTTCATTTTGTGATCCCTTGACAAAAAGATTATCAAAGATGATCGAACAATGAAATAAGGTTATGAGTTTTTGTGTTGTTATGTTGTTGTTGTGTTTGCTTTTAAAATTTACCAAATTACCAAATTAATTGCCAAATAGAAGAAATCCCCTAAGTATCTAAAAACATGTTCTATCGAAATGTTCTTTTTGTCGGAATACCCAGATCGAAATATCTCACTATCGAAATGCTTAGATCGCAAAGCTCAGATCGCAATGTAACTTTGTCGGAATGATGATGGTATCGGAATGCCTAGATCGTAATGCAATGCTGTCGAAATGTTCCGATCGCAAAGACTGTCGGAATGCTCAGATCGCAAAGCCTATCGGAATGATCAGATCGCAAAGCCTATCGGAATGATTCAGATCGGAATGCTCAGATCGCAAAGTAGCTGACAAAATTTAAGCAGAGTAACGACTTAAAAAAAACTTCCTTATACCCGTTGGAATCCCAGATCGCAAAGTACGATCGGAATGTCCAGATCAGAATAAGTAATGAAATCCAAGTATCTTAATGTAGAACCAAACCCTTTCTGATGGTGATGGTTATTGCGATGGAAGCCCACTTTTCACTTGTACTTTCCGATGGAGGTTTCTGCTTGAATTTCGGAATGAAGAACACAAGACTTTTTTGCACTTTTGATCCAAGAAAGATGATGTTTTAACGAAAACCAAGATACCAAGAACATGTTAAACACGAATCCCTATGTTACACTACTTTAAACTACGATCAAACACAAAAAAATTTGAAGATTTCGGCAATAACAAACCAACACTCACGATATGTTTAGAAAACAATACGCAACACAAAAACAAACCTATATCTCATCCCATGCTCTTGATACCAATTGTAGAACAATGATAATCTTTATGAATCAAGAGGGTTGATGTTTTTCTAGAGAGAGAAAGTTAGAGAGAGAAGTGAAAGAAACTTATATATTGAAAACAAGAAATGAAACAACCAACACCTCTTTCCATGGTGGAAAGAGGTTTAAATACCCCAAGTCCTTAATGGACTTGGGCTTCCGGCCCATGAACATGCTCATGGGTCGGGCTATTTAATAAGTGAACTTAAACATAACTACGAGCCTATAACTACATTGTTGGAGTGACCGAGACTTTCTAAATGCGTAAAACGTATTTCCAACAGGTCGGGCCATAAGCCCTCCTTGTTTCCTTCTCCTTCAAACGGCCAAACACCCTTTTTAAGTTTAGTTTTCATTTTTCGTGTTTTAAAAAATTCCCGTGTATTATTATTAATAATGTGTGTTCACGTTTTGCCTTGTTTTATTTCTTGTCATGCTTTAAGTATTATACGTAAATACTTATCGTAAATAATTTACATACCTAACACTTATATTTATACATTAAATATTCATGATACGTGTCGTGCATTAATAAATTATAAAGTTTTAACTAATCTGTGTTTTCATGTAATTAATGTTCTTAGGTATTTTATGCGGGTTTTACAAAAAATATGTTGGATTTGAGCGTTATCAAATCCCTTCACAATTAAACTTTGTTTACCCTCAAGCAAATCTAAAAAAAATCACATGGTGCACATGGATGATTAGAAGTACAAGTACAAGATACGATTCATCATTTTAAGCTTTTGGTGAAAAATCAAAATGTTAAGACAACACCCATTATAAGTAAAAAATCTAAGTCCCACATGTTGCTAGCTACGGAACAAACCACAAACCGGTAAATGATTGAGATATGAGCTTATTCAACACATAACACGCATATATCACGTCTTGACACATTGGCCAATCGATATCCAAACATACGTCATCTTCATCCATCTTCATAAACATATAGCACGTCTTAGCACATTGGCTATTTTTGTCATCACTTTTTTTTCGATGACTTATTCTTTTTCTTTGTTTTTTTCTTCCTCAGCCTCCTTTATTTTTTCAAAAAAAAAAAATTCTTCATACATCACATCTTCCCTCACTCGCATAAACATACAACACAAAAAATACAAATAGAAGCGTGCACTCTCCATCATTGAATTGGAATGACACATACAAGTGCGAAGTGTGACAAAGCTAATGTGTAGTAGCTTGTATATCCTTGCTACTGAAACATAGTTAGTTCTTTTATGAGTTTAAAGGTTTCTTTCAACTTGTAACAAATCATTTGTAGATCATGAAAACAGATATTCAAAATGGTTTAACCCTCAAACTTTGAGTTATGGTTTAACTAACTATTTGGTTTTGACCACATACCATAATATTTACTAAGTTAGATGAAAGGTCTCCTTATTTAAATTACTTTTGTGGTCTCGTTTGCTTTCTGTTAATTCCACCAAGTTTTGTTTGGTTTTGAGATGTGTCCCAATTGCAATTTTACCCTTGTCAAGATCTAAAAAGTTGGTTACTAGATACTTAGTATGTTTGGATATATATTTCTCATGTCTTCTAAAACACATCATGAAATCTGTCATTCAGTGTGCCACAACCAAACAAATGTGGACTGACTTAGTGTTAGGTCATGAAGGACCAACATAGACTAGAGATACTAAGATTTAGGCACTTAGACTCCAGTTTAATTCTTTCAATTTTGGTTAACTTGTTTTTAACTATCCTATAAGGGATAAAACTGATTGACCAAATAGTTAGTTAAATCATAACTCAAAGTTTGAGGGTTAAACCATTTTGAATATTTGTTTTCATGATCTATGAATGATTTGTTACAGGTTCAAAGAAACCTTTTGAACTCGTAAAAGAACCAACTATGTTTCACTAGCAAGGATATACAAGCTACTACACATTATGATGCAGGGCGTGTTCGATCTCCAACTCGTCTAGAGTAGCCACCGGTTCTTCGATAAACATGTGAAGTCATGTGTTCACTAGTTCTAATAGATTGAAGGGTAAAAAACGACAATTCATAATTGTCGTAGTCTATCTTTTACATATCATGTTTTTTGATTTGTTTCCTTATTTCTAGTTGATTCTCGTCTTTCTCTCCAAGAAAATATCAGAATATAAATATACCTATTAGGTTTAGGTTTAAACAGTTTTATGTGAGTTATTAAGAAAATAGAGTTTTCTCTTGAAGTCCTGGTTGGGAACCCTTTTGAGGGTTTATGGAATTTCTTTTTTCATTGCATTAGTGTGGTTTTTTGCACTCACACCAGTCCCGCCATCATTTGATAGATTTCATGTGTTTACCGAAGAATCGACGGCTAAGCCAGAGGAGTTAGAGATCGAACACACCCTGCATCCTTCTCCTCCTCTTGGAAAAGAATCGTCCTCGAGTCTTGTCTTTCCAAGTCTCGAGTTTGAAACTTTCTAACCCCCACCGATTTCCTTAACACGACTTCTCAATGAAGAATCACATTCCATCATGTCAACCATTCAGTAAGATAATTCGGGCGAAGTGGCATCATCCTCACTCACGTGACTGTTGCCTCATTCAAAGACTCTACAGTTTGTTTGTTTAGGACTCCGTCTGAACTTCCTTCATTTGTTTAAGCATGTCTTCATTCGTTACAACACGTAGTCCTTTTTGGTTTGATATATCATTG
Source organism: Glebionis coronaria (assembly GCA_025667525.1). Taxonomy (NCBI): domain Eukaryota; kingdom Viridiplantae; phylum Streptophyta; class Magnoliopsida; order Asterales; family Asteraceae; genus Glebionis; species Glebionis coronaria. The sequence continues at coordinate 241,678,594 of CM046877.1, forward strand.
CCTCTACCGGCGAATCTACGATTTACAAAACCATTAGGTCTTCTATGCCCACAAAGTTGTGGTATAAGTATAGCCATCTACAAAACAAATCAGCAACTTTAGACATGTATATCTCCCTGTAGAGAATTCCAATCGCAAATCCGAACGGTCGGATCTAGATCTACGTGGCTTAGACATCCTGCCAAAAATCATAGAGATACAACGGTTAACGAATTCCTGCCGTCAATTTTATCACAGTTGTGCACTTGACGAACGGAAACAAAAAAAATTGTTTCTCCCGATATGGCTTCACTAAGTTGGGTGATTTATTTTCTAAACCTAGGCTCACGATATGGATCTGATACCAAATGATGGTGGAACCGTTGTGAATGTAAGAAACCACACAAACACAAAGAACAAAGGATTTGATAAACCCTCAAAAGGGTGCCCAACCGGGACTTCAAAGAGAAAACTCTCTTTTCTTAATAACTCATCATAAAACTGTTTAAACCTAAACATAATAAGTATATTTATAGCCTGGTAGTTTCTTGGAGAGAAAGACAATATTCAACTAGAAATAAGGAAACAAATCGAAAAACATAATATGAAAAAGATAGACTATGACAATTATGAATTGCCGTTTTTTGCCCTTCAATCTATTAGAACTAGTGAACACATGACTTCACATGTTTACCGAGGAACCGGCGGCTAAGCTAGGGGAGTTGGAGATCGAACATGCCCTGCATCACATTACAACAATAAGCTACATCGAATTACAAATAACTTGAGGTCTTTCAACTAGCGCAAACTTTGATTGCTTGTTGACTTTGACATTCCGTGTAATGTTGATCTGATGAACTCATATAAAAATATATGAGTTGCCACTTAATATTGTGATCTGATGCGGTGAAAGGGAAGATCGAGCAGTTGTCGTAAAAGATCCTGAAGCATTGGAAAGGTCACTTGATGAGATAGGTAAACTTAATTAACGGGTTAGCCAACTAAAGGTGAACGGCTATAATAAAGTCATGGTTCAAATCTTAGTTTTTTTTTGTATAAAACTGGTGTCGATGAAGGTTGCCTAGGATACTAATTTCATCTGTTACAAACTCAAAGGAATGTGGTAGGATCATTATATTGATTTGTTACAAATTGAAAGAAACCTTTTGAACTCGTAAAAGAACAAAGTTTTTTAAAAAGTCAGATATTGCTATGTCTTTTTAAGTCCTTGATAACAACCAAAATATACATATTCAACCCGTTATTATAATGCCATTTTGATTATAAATAAGAGCTTTTGATACTTAATATATTGCGTTTTATATGCAGGTATGAAGTATGGAGAAGCAAAGTGAAGAAAATACAAAGGAGGGTCCTTATTGTGCAAATATGCCAAACTATTGAAAGAAGAATCTGAAACGCACCAAAGTGCGGCGCACAAAGTTTTAAGTGCGGCGCACATTCCTACATCCAAAGTGCGGCGCACTTTCGGATAAGTGCGGCGCACATTTGCTCCCAGACAACACTATAAATAGATGCCACTTCTACTCATTTAAAAACACATCTCTCAACTACTACTCTATAAATCCGAGTATTCTTAGCTTTCTTAGTGATATTTCAGTATTATCCACTTTTGGGAAATACTTGTAACGAGAGTATTCCACTCTTCGATTCGTGGAGAAACGATACAATCGTGACACTTATGTACTCGTTCCTTCAATCAATCTAAGTATGATGTTCTCTTATTCTTTTCCATTTGTTACTTTGATTACTATGTTAGGCTAAGCTATTTATGACTATATGGGCATGTGACTATGATTAGTGATGATGCTATGATCCTTTATAATTGATTTCAAGCTAATGTTGTAGAACCATTTTACCACCTCGTTCTATAAACCATATTTTATCTATAGTTGATTTGTTACGATGGCTTGGCGTTGAGAAACGCAAATCGTTGTAATAAGTTTTTAAAGACTTGTCTATGGTTTTAAATCTTTGGTTGGATAAATCCGCTTAGAAACCGTGATAAAGTATTGAACTCGTTGGCAACTTGTTTTGAGCTTAGTCGCTCGAATAAACATAAGTCTTGAATCACACTAAGTAAGTTATGTAAATTCCATTTTGACGAAAAAGGATTATCACTCTTTACCTACCCAAACATATCTCGATCATTATTATCATCATCACGAACTCATACGAACTATCCCATATTAGTCATATTTGTTACTATTTCTATTCATATCAATCATTTCTTTCTTTAGTTATTATATTGATTACCAAAACGAAACTAAGTCTCAGCGAACGATCTGGCTTACCACTACAAGCTATTTTACGAACGAAAGGGTATACTTGTCCATGTATGTATTTCTAGTCTCTTGTTTTGTCTAAACCTTGTAATAAAAATTTAAGACTTGCAAAACAAACATCAAGTTTTTGGCGCCGCTGCTGGGGACTTATCATCCTGTTTTGTAACCAAAACGTTCATAATCTTTGAAGAATTGAACCATTTTCTACTCAAACAAAACCAAAATTTTTCTGCAGTACAGAAAGTACGCCGCACAATCCAAAAAGCGCGTCACACTTCCTGTAGCGAACGAAAGTGCGCCGCAAAATCCAAAAAGTGCGCCGCACATTTATTCTGTAAAATAAAAACTCTTGTTGGATGCACACCCGTTCATCCGAAACCCGACCATTATCACCATTATCAGAACCTGAATGTACCCTTAATTGAAGGTTACGTAGACTTCACCTTCGTGTACCTTTAGATAGGCGACACGAACAACATCAACCTCGCGAAATCAACCAACCTTTCGACAACCTTTCTCAATTCCTATTTCTCACCAAACTCATCAACCATTACGATCCAATGTTGGACGTCGATGATGAACTGATGTGGTCAGCCGATAGAGTTGTCGCACCAACTCCTGGCTCCGCAATCGTTTTACCTGAAATTGCGAACGATTTTGCAATCAAAGGAAACCACTTGACACTCAAAAACCACCAATTTGATGGTCGAATCAAAACCGATCCTCACAAACACATCCATGAATTTAGTGGAATATGCAAAATGTTTAACTATGGAGAAGGACAAGCTGAAGCCGTACAACTCATGATGTTTCCATCATCTTTGACTGGAAAGTCATGGCTCGACGAACTTAACGAAGGAACCATTCGAACATGGGAAGGTCTTAGAACCGCTTTCATTAGTAGATTCTTTCCTCCTGCCCTATTAGAAAGACTCCTCGGAGAAATTCGAAACTTTTCTCAACAAGATCGAGAAACTCTCATTGACGCATGGTTAAGAATGAAAGAATTACTCAGAAACTGCCATGGTCATGGACAAAAAAAGGAAGGAATAATCAAGATTTTCTATCATGGTCTAGACGATGCTACCCAAGATGCATTGAACGCCGCAGCGGGCGGTATTTTCCTTTACAAAACCCCTAACCAAGCTTACTAATTGTTAGATGACAAAGTCTTACTCAAGCTTGATTGGCCCAAAAATCACAAAAACAAAAACCCACTAAAAACCATAGCTTTTGCCGAAGAAAGCAACAACCCAACCAACACTAAAAAATATATGGCTCGTATGGACGCCGTGTCTCTCAAAATCGACAGTCAATATAAAGAAATGAAAAACAAAAGTCGCGAAAACTGCAAACACTATAGAGGAAACCATCGTTCTAGTGAATGTGATGACGATGGCACACCTATGACAAAGGAAGAAGAAGCCAATTTCATGAACACCTTTCGTCGAACTCGATTTTATAATGATTATCATAATCGTGACCGCGACAACTGGAGATCTAACGATAAACCAAGTTACGATCGAGACAAAAAGAAACCTAACCAAACCAAAGATAAACCTAACCTCGAAACCAAGCTCGACAATTTTATCGAATCTCAAAGGAAAACCAACCTTTTCGTGCGAGATACATTCACTGACCTCAAAACAAAGTTCGAGACTTCAAACAAAAACCACCAAGCTTCCATTCAAAACCTTGAAGCTAGGTTTGATCGCTTTGCCGAAAAGCAATCGAATCGCGCTTCTGGTTCTTCACCAAGCAACACCAATCCAAACCCCCAAAACAAGAACAAATATCAACCACCACAAGCTCGTAATGAACATGTGAATGCCGTATTCACGTGGAGTGGTTTATCCTATGAATCACCTACCAAACCTACCCAAGACACACTAATCGAAAACCCACTCGATAGTGACGATGAGGATGAAGCCCAACCAACCAAAACCAAACCCACTGAAAACTCAAACCTAACATCCAAACCGTATAAACCGAAAGTACCATACCCTCAACGCTTACGAGCAAAAGTTGCAAGCTAAGTATGGTAAATTTCTCGACTTAATCCAAGAAGTTAGAATCAACATGCCTTTAGTCGATGTTCTGGCTGGAATGCCAAACTATGGCAAATTTATCAAAGAACTTATCAAAAGCAAACATAAGTTTGAATATGTATCTTCTGCTTTTCTAAATGATGAATGTTCTACCATTATCCAAAAAAGTACCACCAAAACTTGGAGACCCTGGAAGTTTCCTAATTACATGTACTTTCCACCATTCATACTCTTGTAACGCCTTGGCCGATCTTGGCGCTAGTATTAACCTCATGCCATACTCCTTGTATGCTAAACTCTCAAAATATGTTCTCAAACCCACAAAAATGAGCGTTCGCCTTTTCGGATCGTTCTTTTCAATACCTAATGGGAATAGCCGAAAACATTCTCGTTGAAGTTAGAAATTTTATTTTTCCTGTCGACTTTGTAATCCTAGAGATGGAAGAAGATAGCAAGGTACCACTTATCCTTGGTAGACCCTTCTTGCATACAGCTGATGCTGTGATTCGTGTGAATCAAAAACAACTCAACCTTGGAGTTGGAGAAGATAGAATTTCCTTTTCTATCGATGAAGCAATGAAACACTCTTATTCTAATGATGATACTTGCTTTAGTATTGATGTCATTGACGAATTCGTTGAAGCCGATTTCGACGCTCTTCTTGATGAAGGAAGCGAAATTTTATATTCTATCGAAGTAACCATCCTCGAAGAAGAACTTTTTGCTGAATTTGATGCCTTCATAGCCGTCAATACCCACGAACCTATAGAAACACCTGAAGAAGAAAAAGAAGCACCATTTGAAACCATAACTTTCGAAACCGATTTCAAAGTTAAGAAGTCTGTGGAAGATCCCCCTACAAATTTAGAACTTAAACCTCTTCCTGAACATCTGGAATATGCGTTTCTTCACGAAGAAAAATTACTACCTGTAATTATTTCATCCAAACTTTCGGAAGAACAGAAAAACGATCTAATCGAAGTTCTCAAGAAGCATAAACAGGCTTTTGCTTGGAAAACTTCTGATATTCCTAGCATATGTCCATCGTTCTGTAAACACAAAATACAACTTTTGGATAACAAGAAACCGATTGTTGAAAAACAACGAAGACTAAATCCTAACATGAAGGACGTTGTTAAAAAAGAGATCCTTAAACTCCTCGATTCTGGAATAATCTACCCAATAGCCGATAGCCCCTGGGTTAGTCCTATTCATTGTGTACCTAAAAAAGGAGGTATCACTGTAGTAACTAACGAGAACAATGAATTAGTACCAACACGAATCATCATCGGATGGAGAGTTTGTATTGACTATCGAAAATCAAATGACGCGACTGCGAAAGATCATTTTCCTTTGCCCATTATGGATCAAATGTTAGAAAGACTCGTAGGGAATGAATACTTTTGTTTCGTCGATGGTTTTTCTGGATATTTTCAAATCCTCATCAACCCTATGGATCAAGAGAAAACCACATTTACTTGTCCATTTGGAACTTACGCGTATAAGCGCATGCCCTTTGGCTTATGCAATGCACCTGCTACTTTTCAGAGGTGTATGATTGCAATCTTTCACGATATGATTGAAGAATCAGTCGAAGTCTTCATGGACGATTTTTCCGTCTTTGGAAATTCTTTCGACACATGTCTTAACAATCTTGATAAAATGTTAGCACGATGTGAAGAAGAAAATCTTGTGCTAAACTGGGAAAAATGTCACTTTATGGTTAAAGAAGGAATTGTTCTTGTACACAAAGTGTCTGGCGTAGGCTTAGAAGTTGAAAAATAAAAAATAGATGTAATTTCAAAACTCCCACCACCTAATAATGTGAAAGGCATTAGAAGTTTTTTAGGTTATGCCGGATTTTACCGACGATTTATCAAAGACTTTGCGAAGATCGCAAGACCTTTAACTCAACTTCTAGAAAAAGAAAGAACATTCGATTTTAACGATGAATGCCTTTTAGCATTTGAAACTCTTAAATCAAAGCTTACATGCACACCAATTATTTCAAGCCCCAATTGGAACCTTCCATTTGTGCTTATGTGCGATGCAAGTGAACATGCCCTTGGAGCCGTCCTTGGACAAAAAGATGGAAAAGAATTTCACCCCATCTACTTTGCTAGTAGAACTCTAAACGCAGCCCAAAAAAATTACACCATCATGGAAAAAGAACTCATGGCTGTTGTTTATGCGTTTGAAAAATTCCGATCATACCTCGTATTATCAAAAACAATAGTTTACACCGATCACTCAGCCTTAAAGTACTTGTTTAAAAACCAAGATGCCAAACCTTGTCTTATACGATGGATATTGCTTTTGCAAGATTTGATTTAGAAATTAAAGATAAAAAAGGTGATGAGAATGTTGTTGCCGATCATTTATATCGCATAGTGAATGATTATTCTAGCGATGATGAAATCGATGATTTTCCCGATGAACACATAATGCAAATAAATACCAATATTACACCATGGTTCGCAGACTTTGAAAACTATTGAGCTGTAGATATTTTACGAAAGGGAATGACATATTAACAAAAGAAAAGATTCTTTTCCGAACGTAAAAAGTATTTTTTGGACGATCACCACTTGTTTAGAATCTGTTCCGATGGAATGATCCGACGTTGTATTTTCGGATCGGAATCTCGAAAAATTCTCGATGAATGTCAGTACGGACCGACCGGAGGACATTATGCAACGAACACCACCGCTAAAAAGTGTTCGACGCTGGCTTTTACTGGCCAAAAATTATTCGTGAAGCTCATACCTTAGTAAGGTTATGCGAAGCATGTCAAAGGACTGGAAATCTTACAAAAAGAGATGAAATGCCTCTAAATAATATCCAAGTCTGCTAAATCTTTGACGTGCGGGGTATCGACTTCATGGGACCATTTCCTAAATCTTACAAATGTGAATACATTTTAGTCACCGTCGATTATGTATCGAAATGGGCCGAAGCTCAAGCCTTGCAAACTAACGATGCAAGAGTTGTTATAGCATTCTTAAAGAAACTATTCTGTCGTTTTGGAATTCCGAAAGCACTCATAAGTGACAGAGGAACTCATTCCTGTAACAAACTCATGGAAAAAATCATGAAAAGATATGGAGTAAACCACCGATTTTCCACATCTTACCACCCTCAAACGAGTGGCCAAGTTGAAAACACTAATAGAGCTCTTAAGAGAATCCTTGAGAAGACCGTAAAAAACAACCCTGCTCGTTGGTCTAAGAAGTTAGAAGATGCTCTATGGGCCTTTCGTACCGCTTTCAAAACACCAACTCGAACCACACCATACAAGCTTTTGTATGGCAAAACATGCCACTTACCAATAGAAATTGAACACCGTGCATATTGGGCACTTAAGAAATGCAACCCCGATCTTATTGCACCTAGAGAAAAACGTATCTTTCAACTACATGAGTTAGATGAATTTCGACATCAAGCTTATGAAAGTTCACGTTTATACAAAGAACGAACCAAAGTGTGGCATGATCGCAAATTCCGACAAAGAAAAGATTTCAGACATTGAGATAAAGTACTTTTCTTTATCTCGAAATATAAACTCAATCAACCTAAGCTTACTTCGAGATAGATTGGACCTTACACAGTAAAACACCAATATCCATCTGGATATGTTGAACTCTACGGTAGAGACAATACCACTTTTATTATCAATGGACATAGACTCAAGCTCTACCATGAAGAAGAAAACTTTAATGAATTCGATAAAGAAGAAATCCCCTTCTTTTTAAAATAAAACCGAGTAGCCGAGTCTGGCTGAAGACTCTAAACTTAGCGCTATTCGAAAGGCAATCCGTATTTTATCCCCCACTTTTTACCTTAAGTGTGGAGGAGGACATGTAAATAAATAAAATTGTCCTTGTATATATGCATGTGTTATGTTTTGTTTTATAGCATGCAGGAAAATAGCAAATTTGGAGCTCTAAGTTGGATTCATCTGTTGAAGTCCCGCAATTTTCTACTTAGCCCCGAGAAATTCTCGTTTCCCTTTGCATTTTTCCTATTTTCAGTTTTTATAAGTTATCACCTCGAGGACAACGTTCACCTTAAGTGTGTAGGAGGGACAAATAGGAAAAATAATAAATAATAAATTTCTCCACATGAAAATCTTTTTGAAAATAAAATAAAAAATAGATGTATATTTAATAAATAAAGTTTTTAGCAAAGCAAAAATCTCATTGATTGATACTATAACTAAGCACAAAAGCCATCCACCAAATATGTGAGGAAACTTAGCCTTATATTTCTCTATTTTGTGTGAAAGCCGATAATTTAGTATGCTTTAGAATTTGTGCTTGATAATCATATACTAAACCGCAGTGAGGTTAATTTATAGATATTTTCGAGAAGGGGCAAAATAAATCACCATTTTATCATTTTAGTTGAGCTACACTGGCTTGCTAAAATACGTTGCACTCGTACCTATGTGCTATATTATCCCTTGTGTTATTATCTCGATATGATGCCTATCTATTTGTCAAGTTGAAAAAAGTATATATGATGTTCTCTTAAATATATATATATATATATATATATATATATATATATATATATATATATATATATATATATATATATATATATATATATATATATATATATATATATATATATATATATATATATATATATATATATATATATATATATATATATATATATATATATATATATATATATATATATATATATATATATATATATATATATATATACATATATACATATATACATATATATATATATATATATATATATATATATATATATATATATATATATATATATATATATATATATATATATATATATATATATATATATATATATATATATATATATATATATATATATATATATATATATATATATATATATATATATATATATATATATATATATATATATATATATATATATATATAAAGTATTCTAGCATAGTTGTTCTACGTCTTTGACAAGGCATATTTTGTTCTTACACCCCCATCATTATCACGTTTTGTCTCTTTGAAAATTTATCTGGTGCTCACGCCGTAACGGTTATGTTTATCAGTCTTGTACAAACCTATGGTAGCTATCTATTTTATGCCCGTGCTATTTGAGTGTTATCTTCCATTTACCCTTTGTGAGTGACATTTGTGTGAACTTAAAATCTAAACACTATCCATGTGATGTGCTGAAGTTATTTGTCATTTGTTTTTGCTACCTATAAAAATTCAATCATTTTCCTATCATACTTCCTAACAATTAAAAGCATTTTTAAAATCTAATTTGTTTTCTCGCTTTGATTGCTTGAGGGCAAGCAATAGCTAAGTGTAGAGGAATTTGATAACGACCAAAATATACATATTCGACCCGTTATTATAATGCCACTTTGTATTATAAATAAGAGCTTTCGATACTTAATATATTGCGTTTTATATGCAGGTATGAAGTATGGAGAAGCAAAGTGAAGAAAATATAAAGGAGGGTCCTTATTGTGCAAATATGCCAAACTATTGAAAGAAGAATCTGGAACGCACCAAAGTGCGGCGCACAAAGTTTTAAGTGTGGCGCACATTCCCACATACAAAGTGCGGTGCACTTTCGGATAAGTGCGGCGCACATTTGCTCCCAGACAGCACTATAAATGGAGGCTACTTCTACTCATTTTAAAACACATCTCTCAACTACTACTCTATAAATCTGAGTATTCTTAGCTTTCTTAGTGATATTTCAGTATTATCCACTTTTGGAAAATGCTTGTAACGAGAGTATTCCACTCTTAGATTCTTGGAGAAACGATATAATCTTGACACTTGTGTACTCGTTCATTCAATCAATCTAAGTATGATGTTCTCTTACTCTTTTTCATTTGTTACTTTGATTACTATGTTATGCTAAGCTATTTGTGACTATATGGGTATCTGACTATGATTAGTGATGATGCTATGATATGATCCTTTATAATTGATTTCAAGCTAATGTTGTAGAACCATTTTACCACCTCGTTCTATAAACCATATTTTATCTATAGTTGATTTGTTACGATGGCTTGCGTTGAGAAACGCAAATCGTTGTAATAAGTTTTTAAAGACTTGTCTATGGTTTTGAATCTTTGGTTGGAGAAATCCGCTTAGAAACCGTTATAAAATATTGAACTCGTTGGCAACTTGTTTTGAGCTTAGTCGCTCGAATAAACATAAGTCTTGAATCACACTAAGTAAGTTGTGTAAACTTCATTTTGATGAGAAAGGATTATCACTCTTTACCTACCCAAACATATCTCGATCATTATTATCATCATCACGAACTCATACGAGCTATCCCATATTAGTCATATTGTTACTATTGCTATTCATATCGATCATTTCTTTCTTCAATTATTATATTGATTTCCAAAATGAAACTAAGTCTCAGCGAACGATCCTGGCTTACCACTACAAGCTATATTACGAACGAAAGGGTATACTTGCCCGTGTTTGTATTTCTAGTCCCTTGTTTTGTCTAAACCTTGTAATATAAATTTAAGACTTACAAAATGAACATCAGTCCTTATCTCATGTGGGGAAACTAATTTTCTTTCTTAATTTTCTTAGGTTAGGTTATGTAATTCATAAGTTAGATTGTTACTTCCTAGTGTTTCTTTGAGTTGAAGCTTTTCTAGCAGATTTAGTTAGGGATGTTTATGAATTTTGTAAGTTATACATGAACCACTAACTAATGGACCACATGAAAACAATTAAAAGCTTATTTTGTATAATTTGTATATGAAATCGTTTTTGTTGTATTATCATATTCATCATATTCATTTTAAGATGGGTCTACATTCTAGAAACTGATGCATTCATTATATGAACTCATTAAGTGCGATTGGCTTTAGTGGTCTTGTGGTATATTTAAATTAAAATTAGTTTTAGATATCACATAATACGTTTTCACTTTCCGTCACTAAAACACATCTCTCTCTCTCTCTCTCTCTCTCTCTCTCTCTCTCTCTCTCTCTCTCTCTCTCTCTCTCTCTCTCTCTCTCTCTCTCTCTCTCTCTCTCTCTCTCTCTCTCTCCCGCTCTCAACATGGCAACCCTTTGGTTTGATTCACCAAGACCATCATATGTGGATTATCGTATACCTACAATTGGTATTAGAGTCGATAGTTCAATCCTGGGATCGAGCGAGTTTTTGTCATTGATTCGGTGGTCTTTTGTCACATAAATCTCGCTGTCACGTTGCCTGCTGTCCGGGCAGTTTTGCTTTTAGTTTGATGTCAAATTTATATGTGTCAAGGTGTTGTTTGTTTTTGTCCCGTGTTTGGTTTGGTTATTTAACACAGTTTTGTGTATTGTGGTCAAATTTCAAACTTGTTTTCAAAGGTGATTTTCTTGTGCCCTTATTTTAATTACTTTTTGGTCTCGTCTGCTTTCTGTTCATTCCAAGAAGCTAGTCAAAGCCATAGTTATATTTTATATCATTTTTTATTCTGTATTTTTATTGGTTGTTTGTTCTTGAATATAAACACCTAAGAGAAACAAAAAAAAATGGTACCCATAAAAAACAGATCCGATTATGATGAAGATATGCAGAAAAACCCAAATCCGAAAATGTTGGAAAAAGGACAAAAGGATAAGGCTTTTTCTCAAGTACCGAAATACTATTCCGATCATATATCACAAAAATAAGTTATTTTGGCTTTGGAGCCGAAGTAAACTTGCAGCCAAAATAAGCTTGTTGGGGAGACACCGAAATAACTACTTTTGGCGTACACCGAAATAACAGTTATTGAAAAAACATGAAATAACATGTTATGAAGTATCCCAGAATAATTAAGTTGGAAGTAAGCCGAAATAACTTTTGTCGAAATAACCAAAATACAAAATGTTATCATGGAAAAATATTTTGAAGCCAACAATACTTAATCACATCTCACAATCAGTCACAAATCCGACTCAATCTACCTACCCATCGTCACATGCATCAAACATTACAACATCTAATCCTATCCTATAGCGATTCAAACATCAACCAGAAAACACAACTTCTATCAAGATCTCAACTATCCTTTTTTATTTGTGGTGTGCTTAACACATTTGTTGGAAATACGTTTTTATACTTAAAAAGGATCGGTCACTCCAACAATATAGTTACGGGCTCATAGTATATCAAATGTAATAGTTTAAGAAAGCCCGACCCATGAGCATGTTCATGGGCCGGAGGCCTAAGTCGTTTCATGGACTTGGGTGTATAAGCCCTTAATACTTAGGTTTTGTATGCCCTTTTTTATATCTATTATCGTTCCTCGGATCGACTCGAATTGATTTCCAATTAACGTTTCAACTAACTCTTGTTTTTGGTGAATAATATTTTTGGTATTTTAAACTAAAATCTATTTAATTAAAAACTTTTTAAACTAATTTAAAAATCTATTTAAATAAGACTAAAACTAATTATAAATAAAAACTAATTTTTTTAAAGAAAATACTTAACCAAAATTTTAAACTAAATTTGAGATAAGAATCTAAAACTATTTTTAAATATAAATAAAATGAAAACTAATTAAAAATTTAACTTTATAAAAACTTGAAATGAAACCTATTTAAACTTTCAAAACAAAACTATTTAAATGAAAATGAAATTAAACTAGATTAAATATAAAAGGAATTTAAATAAAATATTTTTTTTAACTTTTTATAAAAAAACTGAATTAAACAAAACTATTATAAATTTTTTTTAATTAAGAATTAAAAATACTTAAACTTGTAATTAAACAAATTAAAACTGCCAAGCCTAAAGTTCCTATATTAATTAAACTATGGGTAAACAAACACAAAAGAGTTGCAAGATGAGATGGTTGGGGTGTTTGTTGATAGACGAGAGGTCTGGGGTTCGATACCCAGCAGACCCTTTTTTGGTTATATATTTTTGGAATTTAAACTCACTCAGACCAATTGTGTCTGAGTGTGTAAACGCAGCAGTAATAAGCAACAAAATGAATCAAATAAGCCAGACAACCATTACAAATAAGCGGTTAAAACGAAAATAAGCCAATTAAGATATGAAAATAAGCAAACCAAAAGCTGTGACAAATAGAAATAATATGCAGACTTAAAACCAAATAAGCAGTTTAACAATTAAAATAAGCTAAATAAAATCTATAATAAGCTAAAACATATTAAGCTAAAAACTAAGATTCAGAATAAGCAATTCAAACACCAAAATAAGCAAATCCAAACGAATGATTAAGTAAACTTAAGAGGACTAAAACATAAGCAGACTAAAACATAAGCAGATTCTAACAGTCCCAAACCAAACAAATAATCCAAAATCAAAAAAGGCAGAACTAATAAACTCAAATATAGCAGACAAGGCAAATCTAAACAAACAGATACCAAAACTATATAATAACACTACTAAAAAAAACTAGAACAGGAAAAACAAATTACGCAGATCCAAACAACTCCTAATCCAATACGAAAACTAACAAAAATCTTAAACAGATTTAGCAGCACAAAACGGAAAATAAGAAAATAATATTATCCAGACAAACTAAAAATAGCAACAAACAAATCTTCAACTAAGCAGATCCAACAACTTCAAAAACACTAGCAGATAAAAGCATAAACTAAATTAAACATAAATAAAATAAAAGAAAAACAAACCTAATGGAGAAATCCTTTGAGCAGTAGGTGGGCGCTGTACCCCCTAATGAACCGAATCGAATCAACCAAACATCACCATTTATCAACCGAGAACATCATCCAAACATCAACAGTAACCAAAACTCACAACTTATATTTTTATATAATTTCCCAGTAGGGGAAATTATTGCTATCCTTTTAATTTAATAATTATTTAATCAAAAATAAATTCAAGATAATTATGCAATATAATCAAACGAGACACTAAATTAAACAGAAACTTAATTTTTCATTAATTAAAATTCGGATTACAATACTTGAAAGAAATTACATAAAATCTAATTCTATTTTTTTCAGAAATAAAAATTAAACTAAAAGAAAAGCACATCATTACATGTGAAAAAGGGGGGTTTTTATAGGGAAAACCCTCAAACCTTGGTGCCCAAGGTCTTGAATGTTGGCCGTTCAATCTTTATTCTCATCCTCTCTCTTGATCATACGGATAAGATTCATCCTTGTGCACACGGATTGCCACCGTGGCACAAGGATGTGTTTGTTGTGCTAGTTTTCAGCTTAGGTGGCTTCTTCTCATTGGTGGGTTGGTGAAGATGTTCTGTCACAGCCAATCACAGGGTAGAATGGGGCCACGTCACGGATCAAAATGAGGACCACTCCTTGGTGTTTACCTCCGACTTTATGGGGGATTAATTCCTTATGGTGTTAATTAACCTTTGAGGGTAAAACCCCCAAATTTGGTTGGTTAATTGTGATGGTAATTTTTTAGGGTTTGGGATGGTGTTGCGTTTTTGTGGAGAAGAAGAAGTGGGTGAGAGAGAAGTTTACTTCGTTTGTAACAAAGTAAAAAGTGGGGAAGGGTAAAATAAGGGTTTTATTTATTTGGGGAGAGTATAAATGAGAGACACGTGGGGAGGGGTAAACAGTTTGTGGTTGTGGGAGTTGACCGGTCAACCAGGGGAAAACTTATTTCACAAATTCGTTTCTTGTTAATCCACTTGGGCTTGAGGTCCATTTTCATTACTTCTTCCATCCATCCCATTTGTTGGGCCATGTATGGGCTTTAGCCAAATTATCCATCCGTCCCAAAGTAGTAATCTTCCAATTCGGCCCAATAACTTTTTGATCCATTAGTTTAGGTTAACCATCCCTTAAATGGGCTTGTGGGCCCATTAAGCAAAAGTGGGACCCACAAGGCCCAAAATCTTCGTAAATGATTAAATCCACTAAAACGAGCTCGATTTTGGCTTTCTCGATCTTTTCTTCAATTCCGTGTTGATTATGACGGTTTTCGTGATCTTCGGCACACTTTTGGTCTTTCGACTTTGTCTTTGTCTTTTTTTTTGGACTTTTCTTCAATATTTGACCGTGAAATCCCGTGTTTTCTCTTCTTTAGATCATTTGTACCTATTTAAACACAAAACACAAAACCACGCGTAATTCTGACTTTTACGATAATAAACACATGATTAGGTCTTGTTTTTCCTTGATTTTAGTGGCAAAAGGATAAGTGTTTACACACTTATTAAATCCCCTACACTTGACCATTGCAATGACCCCATGCAATGCATAGTTTTAAAGCATTAAGTTACATTTTTATCATAATTAATCCATCTTGGCCTTTATTACTATTACTACGAGGAAAAGATAAAAACTTAAAAAGGAGACAAAAGTTATAATCATTTATTAACTTGGAAATTATTAGATGGAAGAAACTCGTAAAGAAATCTAAGACTTGAATTAGGGATTTGGTGTCATGAATATTAATCACCCTCAAGTTTCACGTTCCCCATACCAAGCTTAAAAACGAGATCATTGTTTACCATAAGTCCTCAAGTTAAATCCCACTCATATAAGATAATTGTGTAATACTCTTTCTCCAATTCCTACTTTGTATCTCTAGATTTTATTGAATGTCATTCACCCGTAGGCTCATTTGACTTATTTGATAATTATTATTCCAAAAATGACGGCCAAATGGTGCAAACCCGACACTTAAAACCTAACCTCGTCCTCAAAAACGTTGTCACTAAAGTAAGCCCACATCAAGGATGATTTAACACGATTTGGGGAATAAATTCCCTGACCCAAAATTTGGCCGAATAGTACTACTTATTAATTATTTCCTCCAAAGTCATGTAGACTTTATGTGGAGTTTAGCAAGTTCACATCATATACCCTTAGGCTCTTTAAGATGTAAAAATGCTCCCCGTCTATTGTCCACACCCTAAGGCTCCTTGAACGATAAACGAGGGAATTGATTTATTTGATCAATTTTTATTCAACACTTACCATGCCATACACCCTAAGGCTCTAATGACAAGGTTCGTGCTACATGCCCCACACCCTAAGGCTCCTTGAGGTCATGTTTTAATCTTATTCTTTTATTATGATATATAGTAGGCCAAATTCCGCGGTCCCATGGTCTGAATACCTCCTACTTAGTGGTTATGAGCCACCTTAGTCGGAAGTCCACAACGCTGGCACCCTCAATGTGTTCGTGCTTTAATTACAAGGAGAATAAAGATTTGGCTAAGAGTTAAGATATCGAATCTACACCGCAAGAATCCTCATTTATTAAGCAATTTATATATACAAGTGGGAAGAAAGAGCCACAAAAATCATATAAGAAAAAAATTAACCTTTAAACTTATTATCAAATCTAACATTTCTCGTTCTCCACAATTTAAAATCTCAAGGAATGAGACTCGTGGATGCTTAGCCTAATAAACCAATTAAGGTCCATATGGTTAAGGATACTAGCTAGAGTAAACTTGGATAAGTAAACTCGGGTTGAGTCAAAATATTCACGACGGGCCTAATATATCAAAGACATCTAAACTTGTAAAAACCATTTTATTTATTTATTTATTTTTTTGACTTTATTCTTGAAATGGAAATTATAAATAAGATGCGATGATAAAAGGAAAGACATAAATGAAAAATACTACTAGGCCAAAATAGATCAAAAATTTGAAAAACGTTGATATTTTTTTAAATTTTCCGGTTAAAATGGGGTCAAATTCATGGAAAAGCTCACTAAAATTCGATAGAAGTCCCCCTACATTTAATATAAACATTGTCCTCAATGTTTAGGTATGTGGGAGAATAAACTCCCCTACACTTAGGACATTGAGTACGTTGTTTAAAATCGAGCTAAGGGAGGGACAACTAAAGTGATTACATTTATTCGTTTTATTTATATACAAGTATGAATCACAATAGTTTTGATAGAACCGGGTACACGGGAACACGGGATCACGGGTCGCGTCAAAAGTACCAAAAGTGGATCATCAAAGCACATGTCCCTGCACAACATCACAACACACAAACAACCTACTTGGCTCCCCCTACACTTATTGGTGGAAATGGATGAAGGTGAAAAAGGGTGGAAAGGATGGTAACGGTAAAAATCTAACCTAGTTAAACGATGCTTGATTTATTTATCACGAGTCTCTAGCTCGACTCGATTTCCCGAATTAATTCAAGGGAAATGTGGAGAGGGATGGAATCATCTCGTGAGAGATGTCCTCTCCATAGTACAACTTAACCCGTTAGCCATTCACCTTAAAATTGGGCCCATTTGGTTGGGATAACTCAATGGTGCCATAAGGGAAGACTTGGGCCACGGTGAATGGACCGGACCAACGGCTCTTAAGTTTACCCGAAAAGATTTTCAACCGAGAGTTAAAGAGTAAAACTTGATCTCCAACATGGAACTCTCGGTTTTTAATCTTGGAATCATGAATGAGCTTAGTCTTCTCCTTGTAGATTAATGAATTTTCATAAGCCTCATTCCTAAGTTCATTGAGTTCATTGAGTTGGATTTTCCTATGATCACCGGCTTTGTTTATATCAAAATTAGCCCATTTCAAGGCCCAATAAGCCTTATGCTCCAACTCAATGGGGAGGTGGCACGCCTTTCCGTACACAAGGCGATAAGGGGTACAACCTATAGGTGTCTTATAAGCGGTACGGAAAGCCCATAAAGGATCGTCTAATTTATCGGCCCATGAGGCACGATGCTCTCCCACGGTTCGCTCTAAGATTCTCTTAAGACCACGGCTGGAAACCTCGGTTTGTCCATTAGTTTGAGGATGATACGCGGTGGAAAGTCGGTGATTGAAACCATACTTAGCCATGACTCGTACAAATTGATCATTGCAAAAATGAGTCCCGCGATCACTAATAATAGCACGAGGCACACCGAATCGAGCAAACAATTGTTTCAAGAAGTTAACAACCACCCTCGCATCGTTAGTAGGTAAAGCCTTTGCTTCAACCCATTTTGATACGTAGTCAACGGCTACGAGGATGTACTTGTTTCCTTTGGATGATGGAAATGGCCCCATAAAGTCAATGCCCCATACGTCAAAGATTTCACACTCTTGGATGAAATTTTGAGGCATCTCATCTTTATGTGTGATCTTTCCTTGCCTTTGGCAAGCATCACAATGTTTAACCATTTCATGTGCATCATGATAAATGGAGGGCCAATAGAATCCGGAGTCGAAAACTTTTTTAGCGGTGTAATTAGGACCAAAGTGACCACCGGTGGGTCCTTTATGGCAAGCTTCAAGGATTTGTAGAGCCGCCGGCCCATCAACACATCGACGAATGATTAAATCCGCACATTGCTTGAAAAGATAAGGGTCGTCCCAATAGTACGTTTTAACGTCCTTGAAGAATTTTTTCTTTTGTTGGGACGATAACCCTTCGATAAGAACACCACCCGCCAAATAGTTTGCAATGTCCGCAAACCATGGGGTATCATCAAGATTGGAATTAATAGACATTAAGGTCTCAAGGGGAAAGGATTCATTAATCTCTTGATTTGGAGATTCCCCTTGATAAGGATCCTCAAGTCTACTAAGATGATCCACGACAAGGTTTTCCGCTCCCTTTTTATCACGAATTTCGATTTTAAATTCTTGTAGGAGCAAAACCCAACGAAGGAGTCTCGGTTTAGCATCTTGCTTGGTCAACAAGTATTTCAAGGCGGAATGGTCGGTGTAAACGATGGTGGTGGAAAGCACAAGATAGGGGCGGAATTTCTCAAAAGCATACACTACGGATAAAAGCTCTTTTTCAGTAGTGGTATAATGTAATTGAGCCCCCGTCATTGTCTTACTAGCATAATGAATGGGTTGGAAATGTTTGTTAACTCGTTGACCTAAAACCGCTCCTACCGCGAAATCACTAGCATCGCACATGAGCTCGAAAGGTAACTCCCAATTTGGAGAGACTAAGACCGGTGCCTTAGTTAATTTACCTTTAAGAAGTTCGAAAGAGTCGAGACATTCTTGAGAGAAGATGAAAGGAGCATCCTTTTCTAAGAGATGAGTCATTGGACGAGCTATTTTGGAGAAATCTTGGATGAAACGTCGATAAAATCCCGCATGGCCTAAAAAACTTCTAACTCCTTTGACAGTGGTAGGTGGAGGTAACTTAGCAATGACGTCAACTTTAGCACGGTCGACTTCGATACCGGCTTTTGAAATTTTATGACCTAGGACGATGCCTTCTTTTACCATGAAATGGCATTTTTC
Organism: Glebionis coronaria; assembly: GCA_025667525.1. NCBI lineage: Eukaryota > Viridiplantae > Streptophyta > Magnoliopsida > Asterales > Asteraceae > Glebionis > Glebionis coronaria. The sequence continues at coordinate 241,698,125 of CM046877.1, forward strand.
CCAATTAAGAACGAGACGAGTGTCTTCACATCGTTTAAGCATACGTTCTAAATTGGCAAGGCAAGAAGAGAAAGAATCACCATATACCGAGAAATCGTCCATAAAGACTTCCATAGTTTCTTCAACCATGTCATGAAATATCGCCATCATACACCTTTGGAAAGTCCCGGGAGCATTGCATAAGCCGAAAGGCATTCTTTTGTAAGCAAATGTTCCATAGGGATAAGTGAATGTGGTTTTCTCTTGGTCTTTTGGATCGATAGGGATTTGAAAATATCTGGAAAAGCCATCTAAGAAGCAATAGAAATCATTACCCGCTAAACGCTCGAGCATTTGATCCATGAAAGGAAGAGGGAAATGATCCTTACGAGTGGCATCATTGAGCTTACGATAATCGATGTAAACTCGCCAACCCGTTACGAGTCGAGTAGGAATCAACTCGTTGTTTTCATTGGGAACAACGGTGATTCCGCCTTTCTTAGGCACACAATGGACGGGACTAACCCATGGCGAATCCGAGATAGGGTAAATCATTCCGGCATCGAGAAGTTTGATAACTTCTTTCTTAATGAATTCATGAATTTTTGGATTAACCCTTCTTTGATTTTGGATTGCGGGTTTAAATCATCTTCCATGAGAATTTTATGAGTACAAAAATTAGGATCAATTCCGCGAATGTCGGAGATTTTCCAAGCAATTGCTTTCTTATGATTCTTAAGCACATCGATAAGTCAGGATTTTTCATCTTCTTTTAAGTCCTTAGCAATAATGACGGGCAACTTATTATCCTCCTCTAAGAAAACGTACTCTAAATGAGACGGTAAATCCTTAAGCTCTAAATCCGGTGGATTGTCGATGGAAGGTTTAGTCAAATTAGGATCATCGTTTGTAACTTCCTTAGGAGTATGTGGAGAAATATGGTCCTCATTGAAAAGTCTCTCAATGGTACGAATGTCTTCTTCCCAATCGGTGGGAGAATCGTCATATTTTAAATCCACATCCCCTAAACTCGCTTCAAATTCTTGTAAAAGAAAGTCACTTTCTCCAAATGGAGTCAATGAAGGAGCAATAGAAGCTACGGTCTCAACATGAGGTAAAGGAGAAATCCCGCTCTTACAAGCCTCGTGAAAATGTTATTCGCATGCTTCGTCGAGCACATCGATGTAATTCACGGATTCGGGCTCATCGGGAAGTTTGGAAAGTTTACCCATGTTAAAGACGATTTTGTCATCCCCGACCCTCATGATAAGCTCACCCGCGGCTACATCAATTAATGTACGCCCGGTTCTCAAGAAGGGTCGTCCCACAATTAAGGGAACACGGGGATCCATTTCATAGTCGACTACGACGAAATCGGCGGGAAAAGTGAATTTGTCGACTCCTACAAAACATCCTCGGCTATCCCCACCGGATAAGCAACCGTACGGTTAGCTAATTCCAATGTCATACGAGTGGGGACTAGCTCGGGTAAAGATAATTGTTTCCACACGGACAATGGCATAAGATTGATACTCGCTCCGAGATCCGCCAAGGCCATACAATTCTCAACACCCAGAAAATTACAAGGAATAAGGAATCGACCAGGATCTCCTAACTTAACCGGTAATTTTCTCAAAAAACCGCGGAACAATTCTTGTTCAATTGAGTATTGGCAATATCAAGCAACTTTTCCTTATCACTTAGAAGGTCCTTAAACATCTTAGCGTACTTAGGCATGTGAGCGAGCGCCTCGGCAAAGGTGATATTAAAATTCAATTGTTTGAACATTTTTAGGAAGTTTGAAACTTGAATATCATCCTTATTCTTCAATTTCTCTTTCTGCAACCTTGAGGGATAAGGTATATTGGGTTGAGATGAAGGCTTTGGAGTGTATTGCTCACTCACATCCTTTGGTGAAGGAGGAGGAATAGAAATGGAAGGTGAAGGAACCGGTTTTGGAACCGAAGGTGTGGTAGAAAATTCGGGTATCGGTGGAACATAAGGTGTAGACGAATGCATAACGGGTGGTATGTCACAAGTGGAAGAAGAAGGAGGTTGTGTCGAAGAAGAAGGTATCTCGGGTCCTTGGTTAGGTGGGGAAGGTTCTACGGTGGTCTTACCGCTCCTAGTATTAATAGCATTAACATTAGCCCTAGGATTGGTCACGGTGTTCGAAGGGAGGGCACCTTGGGGACGAAAGGTTTGAATCATAGTCAAAAATTTCTTATCGGTCGATTCTTGCATCTCTCTCATCATTCGTTCATGGTCGGTTAATTTTTGTAGAACCAAGTCCATTTGAGGGTTATGCATGTTCATTTGATTATACCCTTGATTGTTAAAACCTTGATTAGGAAAACCTTGGTTTTGATATTGATTATAACCTTGATTAAATCCTTGATTTTGAAAACTTTGGTTATTAAATCCTTGATTTTGATTATTGAACCCTTGGTTTTGCCCTTGAAAATTCCCTTGATTTTGATTAAAACCACGTTGATTAGAATTTCCTTGAAAATTACCCCGTTGAGGACCTTGGTTCCTATTTTGGGCGGGTGGGGGTGGTCTTTGTGGTGCTACAAAACCCGGGGGAGCCAAATAGTTATTAGACTTTTAAGACAAATGGTTAACATCAACATTTGGTTTGAAATGAATCCGCTCATTTTCATTGTTATTATAAGCATAAACTTCTTGTTGATTATTGTAAACCTTGTCACAATTAAAGTATGAATGTGGTCCACCACAAGTCTCACACGTTCACAATTTTCTTTCACGGCATTCACATGTGTAGTGAGGGCGTCGGTTTTTAGAGCAAGTGTTTCAACAAGCGAAGTGAGTTTATCGATTCTCTTGTCACTCTCACTAGAACTAGCACTTGCCATAGTGGCCCTAACACTCTTGGTTTGCACTTTAGCCTTGTTTTTAATTATAGCCCAAGCCTCATTCATGGTTTTCACAAGAATATTGCCCCCCGCGGCACTATTAAGTGAGTCTTGGTCGTTTAGAGTTAAACCATTATAAAACGTGTTGATTTGATGCACTTTAGTGAAACCGTGTTGTGGACATTTTCTCAAAAGTTCTTTAAATCGATCCAAAGACTCACTAAACGTTTCCCCATATTATTGTTCAAAGGTGATGATCTCATTTCTTAAAGAAGTGGTCCGTGATGGTGGGAAAAAGTAGTTAATGAACTTGGTCTCTAAGTCGATCCATGTGGTAATACTTTGGGGTGGTTCCTTATCAAGCCAAATCCGGGCTTGTCCCTCGAGGGAAAAATGAAAAAGTTGTAGGCGAACGGCCTCTTGTGGCACCCCATTGTATTTGACGGTATTATCTAATTGGATGAAACGTTTGATATGAGCGTGTGGGTCATCATTAGTACGGCCTAAAAATGGTGTAGCGGAAACCATTTGAATAAAACCCGATTTAAGTTCGAAATGATTAGCTCCAATAGTCGGCACCACAATCGCGTCATCGTTTCCTTCAACGTGAGATTGTAGAATCTCAATCATTGGTCGATTATCCGTTGCCATCGTTATGTCGAAAGCTCGATTCTCGGGATCGGCTTTAATGACTGTCTTTTTGTTTTTCTTCTTCTTCTTTTTGGAAGAATTAGAAGTGTTTGGTACACCACTCGGTATGTATGTACGCGCGCGAGTGCGCATACAATTAAAACTTTGGAATGAGGTAGGTGACCTCGGTCGACTTTGAGAGGAAAAGGATTTTCCCTCTCGATGAGCAATATGAAAAAGCTACAAAAATATATACTTAGTTACTACTTGAGTTGGCAAACCAATAATCGGTCGTCCCTCTCAATATACGCACAAGCAAGCGGGGAAACGAGGTGGCACAAATCACTTAAAAACCTTTTTCCTTAGACGGCCTTTTATAGCGCGTCGCCTTATACCCACCTTATAGTTTGTATAAATCGAGTTCAAACGTCTTACTAGTATTTATCTATTTTGCCCTTTTTTCTTGTTATGGATGCGAATACAATAGTTAGGTGATGAAATCCCAACTAAGGCCTTATTTGAAAAGTAGGTAAATTTATTGTGCTACGTAATATACTATAGTAAAAGAAAAATCTTTTTGTATTTTTTAGAAAAATATATATTCAAAAGAAAAATCGAAAGAAATCGAACTAAGAAATAACACTAATACGTAATATTTTTGGTGTAATACTTTTAGGAAAAAGTATTACTTTTGTATTTTTTTTTAATTTTTTTTGGTGCAATTCTTAGGAAAGAAATTGCTTTTGTGATTTTTAAATTTTTTTTGTATTTTTTAAGTTTTTGATTTTTTTGTATTTTTGATTTTGTAGCAAGAAAATTAACGCTCAAAAAGAACGGATCCCAAAATCCAAATGTCTTCACGAAAAATCGTCAATCGTACGAGCGAAGCGGCAGCGGCGCCATTTTAATACTTAGGTTTTGTATGCCCTTTTTTATATCTATTATCGTTCCTCGGATCGACTCGAATTGATTTCCAATTAACGTTTCAACTAACTCTTATTTTTTGTGAATAATATTTTTGGTATTTTAAACTAAAATCTATTTAATTAAAAACTTTTTAAACTAATTTAAAAATTATTTAAATAAGACTAAAACTAATTATAAATAAAATAATTTTTTTAAAGAAAATACTTAACCAAAATTTTAAACTAAATTTGAGATAAGAATCTAAAACTATTTTTAAATATAAATAAAATGAAAACTAATTAAAAATTTAACTTTATAAAAACTTGAAATGAAACCTATTTAAACTTTCAAAACAAAACTATTTAAATGAAAATGAAATTAAACTAGATTAAATATAAAAGGAATTTAAATAATTTTTTTTTTAACTTTTTATAAAAAACTGAATTAAACAAAACTATTATAAATCTTTTTTAATTAAGAATTAAAAATACTTAAACTTGTAATTAAACAAATTAAAACTGCCAAGCCTAAAGTTCCTATATTAATTAAACTATGGGTAAACAAACACAAAAGAGTTGCAAGATGAGATGGTTGGGGTGTTTGTTGATAGACGAGAGGTCTGGGGTTCGATACCCAGCAGACCCTTTTTTGGTTATATATTTTTGGAATTTAAACTCACTCAGACCAATTGTGTCTGAGTGTTTAAACGCAGCAGTAATAAGCAACAAAAATGAATCAAATAAGCCACACAACCATTACAAATAAGCGGTTAAAACGAAAATAAGCCAATTAAGATATGAAAATAAGCAAACCAAAAGCTGTGACAGATAGAAATAATATGCAGACTTAAAACCAAATAAGCAGTTTAACAATTAAAATAAGGTAAATAAAATCTATAATAAGCTAAAACATATTAAGCTAAAAACTAAGATTCAGAATAAGCAATTCAAACACCAAAATAAGCAAATCCAAACGAACGATTAAGTAAACTTAAGCAGACTAAAACATAAGCAGATTCTAACAGTCCCAAACCAAACAAATAATCCAAAATCAAAATAGGCAGAACTAATAAACTCAAATATAGCAGACAAGGCAAATCTGAACAAGCAGATACCAAAACTGTATAATAACACTACTAAAAAAAACTAGAACAGGAAAAACAAATTACGCAGATCCAAACAACTCCTAATCCAATACGAAAAGTAACAAAAATCTTAAACAAATTCAGCAGCACAAAACGGAAAATAAGCAAATAATATTATCCAGACAAACTAAAAATAGCAACAAACAAATCTTCAACTAAGCAGATCCAACAGCTTCAAAAACACTAGCAGATAAAAGCATAAACTAAATTAAACATAAATAAAATAAAAGAAAAATAAACCTAATGGAGAAATCCTTTGAGCAGTAGGTGGGCGTTGTACCCCCTAATGAACCGAATCGAATCAACCAAACATCACCATTTATCAACCGAGAACATCATCCAAACATCAACAGCAACCGAAACTCACAACTTATATTTTTTATATAATTTCCCAGTAGGGGAAATTATTGCTATCCTTTTAATTTAATAATTATTTAATCAAAAATAAATTCAAGATAATTATGCAATAAAATCAAACGAGACACTAAATTAAGCAGAAACTTAAATTTTCATTAATTAAAATTTGGATTACAATACTTGAAAGAAATTACATAAAACCTAATTCTATTTTTTTTAGAAATAAAAATTAAACTAAAAGAAAAAGCACACCATTACATGTGAAAAAGGGGGGGGGGGGGGGTTTATAGGGAAAACCCTCAAACCTTGGTGCCCAAGGTCTTGAATGTTAGCCGTTCAATCTTCATTCTCATCCTCTCTCTTGATCATACGGATAAGATTCATCCTTGTGCACACGGATTGCCCCCGTGGCACAAGGATGTGTTTGTTGTGCTAGTTTTCAGCTTAAGTGGCTTCTTCTCATTGGTGGGTTGGTGAAGATGTTCTGTCACAGCCAATCACAGGGTAGAATGGGGCCACGTCACGGATCAAAATGAGGACCACTCCTTGGTGTTTACCTCCGACTTTATGGGGGATTAATTCCTTATGGTGTTAATTAACCTTTGAGGGTAAAACCCCCAAATTTGGTTGGTTAATTGTGATGGTAATTTTTTAGGGTTTGGGATGGTGTTGCGTTTTTTGTGGAGAAGAAGAAGTGGGTGAGAGAGAAGTTTACTTCGTATGTAACGAAGTAAAAAGTGGGGAAGGGTAAAATAAGGGTTTTATTTATTTGGGGAGAGTATAAATGGAAGACACGTGGGGAGGGGTAAACGGTTTGTGGTTATGGGAGTTGACCGGTCAACCAGGTGAAAACTTATTTCACATATTCGTTTCTTGTTAATCCACTTGGGCTTGAGGCCCATTTTCATTACTTCTTCCATCCGTCCCATTTGTTGGGCCATGTATGGGCTTTAGCCAAATTATCCATCCGTCCCAAAGTAGTAATCTTCCAATCCGGCCCAATAACTTTTTGATCCATTAGTTTAGGTTAACCATCCCTTAAATGGGCTTGTGGGCCCATTAAGCAAAAGTGGGACCCACAAGGCCCAAAATCTTCGTAAATGATTAAATCCACTAAAACGAGATCGATTTTGGCTTTCTCGATCTTTTCTTCAATTCCGTGTTGATTATGATGGTTTTCGTGATCTTCGGCACACTTTTGGTCTTTCGAGTTTGTCTTTGTCTTTTTTTTTGGACTTTTCTTCAATATTTGACCGTGAAATCCCGTGTTTTCTCTTCTTTAGATCATTTGTACCTGTTTAAACACAAAAACACAAAACCACACGTAATTCTGACTTTTACGATAATAAACACATAATTAGGTCTTGTTTTTCCTTGATTTTAGTGGCAAAAGGATAAGTGTTTACACACTTATTAGCCCTCTCCTTTGATGGAGAGGGTGTTGGTTGTTTCATTATTTCCTAAATAATACACATAGTTTCTCTCACTTTCTCTCTCTACTTTCTCTCTCTATAAACAACAACCTAGATCCTAGATCTTAGATTAACAAAATTCTACGATTGGTATCAAGAGCCATGAGACGAAATAGAGGTGTGTTTTATGTTGTTCATGGTTATTTTATTGGTATTCGTGAGTATTTGATAGTTTTTACCCAAGCTTCAATTTTTTTTCCGTGTTTTTGTTGTTCTAAGTGATCCACATATCTCCTACATAGTTGTGGTAGGGATTTGGGTGCTTTGGATTGGTCAAAATCACGAATATCTAAACAAAAAATCTCATCTTTATTCAAAAATTTCGAAACAATGACTTTTATTGTGAAATCTGGGCATTAAGTTTCTTCGAAATTATTGAGGGTTTTATTATTGCGAAATCTTATCTTTCGCAATATATAAGGGTTTCTATATTGCGAAAAGTGGCACTTTTCTGATATTGCGAAGATACAAGACCTGTTATTGCGAGGACTTCACTCTTTTGATTATTGCGAAGTATCATTTCTTGTGATATTGTGAAGATTGCAGTTTTATATTATTATGAAGAGTGCTTTAAGATATTGCGAAGATTTTGTGATTTGAGATTATTGCGACGACTGGTTTAAAATATTGCGAAGATTGAATTGGGTTATTGCGAAGACTACAATTTTAAGTACTGCGAAGATTGGCATATTGAGACATTGCGAAGTTTCAGCTTTTGAGATTATTACGACATATATCCAAGTAAAATATTGCGAAATCTTTTCAATTTTTGCACAACTTCGAGGATATTTAGACTTTGCATTTATTTGAAGACTATCACAACAACACACAACCAAAGGATAACAACATATTTCATTGCTCGATCATTTGGTAATTTTTTTTAGGAATCTAAAATGAATCCACATTCATATATGCCAACAATGCCGACGATGACATCGCTTACTGATATTTCTATCATCTCGGGTACCGATACCCGTCCACCGTTTCTTATCAAAGAGTTATTTGAAGCATGACAAGGCCACATGATGCCATATGTTATGGGTCGACCCAATGGGAGGCTTATGATCAAATCAATTGAGGAAGGACCACTTGATTATGGCACCATCACTGTAGACAATGTGACTAGACCAAGGTTATTTTCTGAGTTAACAGCTGCCAACCAACTAATTGCTGATGCGGATGAAAAGGCTCTTCAGACTATTCTTCAAGCTCTTCCACCCGACATTTATCAAATGGTAAGTAAACACAAGGTGGCAAAGGAATTATGGGAATGTTTGACAGTTTTGCTACAAGGGACTTCACTGTCTAAGCAGGAACGAGAGTGTCAACTTTATGATTTGTTTGATCGGTTCAATTACATTCCAAGAGAAACTCTTCATGACTACTATTGGCGATTCACCACATTCATGAATGATTTGAACGTGTATAATCTTTCGATTTCTTAATTTCAAATCAATACCAAGTTTCTGAACACGCTGCCTCTAGAGTGGACCAATATGTCACTGATGTTAAATTGATTCGGGATTTGCACAAGTCAATTTTAGATCAACTATACTCTTTCTTGCAGAAACACGAGAAGCACGTGCTCATGAAACGTATGTCTCAAGGATCTTATCCAGAACCATTGGCGTTAATGGAAAATCGTCCAACTTTGTAATATAACAACACTCCTTCTGCTATGGGACAACAAGCCTATTACCAGCCCGCTTATCAAACTCCAAGCTTCCCACAGTATTTGATTTTACCACAACCACCTACATCATATCAACAACAATATTGACTTCCAGCACCATCATCACAAAGGGATCCACATCTATCACCTTATGCTCAGCAATTGTTCTCTCTTTACCAATCCCCTCCAGCTCCTGCTATTACCTATCTGACACCTGCAGCTTGTCAGCCAAGTTATTCACAACATGTCAGTACTCCTTCAAGCAGATACAGAGGTCCACCAGCACTTGTTTTATATTGTGATGATGAGGTACCAATTCCCGAATTTAAACAAGGTGATGATCCTATTGAAGTGTTAGCCGCCATGTCTGCCTATCTTACACAAACGTTGAACAAACGAGGTTACAGAGGACCAGCTCTAACAAATAATCAGTTGAGGAACTCTTCTAACTCATGTCAACAAGCTACTATTCAAGACGGTAGAGTCACGGTTCAACCAATTCAGGGGAGACTGAGCTCATCAACCACCGGTGCACGAACTTATAACACTACTCCAAAGGGAAATTCTACTGGTAGGTTGAAGATGATCACATACTACAACTGCAAGGGAGAAGGGCATATGGCTAAGGATTGTAAGAAACCGAAGCGGAAAAAGGATGGTACATGGTTTCAAGAGAAAATATATCTGGTAAGTGCTCAAGCACAGGGTCGAGAGCTAGATGAATAAGAGTTAGCATTTCTTGTGGATCCAGGAGTTTCGGAAAATGAGGGATTCACAACGGGTTTCACTCAAATGCAGCGTATCAATCAGACGATCTCGATGCATACGATACAGACTGTGATGACTTCAATACCGCCAAGGCAGCTCTTATGGTACAACTTCCGCTTTATGGGTCTGACCAAATATCCGAGGTACCTAACACTACTAATGATAATAGTATTGCACCACCTCTAGTTGGGCAAGAGTCCCAGTATCCGAAAGAGCCTCCGGTGGTGAGTAATTCAAACGAGGAGACAAACAATGCTAGCAATATCAAAGCAAGTCCCCATACTTTGAGTGAAATACAACCGAGAACTATTTCGCGTATGAATTCCCCTGCTCAACAAGATTTGGTAACGATTTCAGCTACTTTGCTTGGCCAAATGAATACTGTGGTCCTTGAAACCCTAGGTTTTATTAAGACATTATTTGTTGAGCTTGCTTTGTACAAGGAAAGGGTTCAAACCTTGGAGTTAACTCCTTTGTCTACTAGTCTAACCAATCCTGAATTTGACAACTTTCGACTAGTTCATCTGGGTCATTTACAAGAGATTGAAAATTTAAGAGCAAATCTTTCAAAAGAACTTAAGGAAAAAGAGTTAGCCGTCACTAATTTTCAAAAACTCAAAACGGATTTTGAAATTCCCGAGTCTAAAAAGCTTGAAACAGAAATTAATGCGTCTAATAAAATTAAAAAGATTGGTCATTTGCTTTTGCAACAATACTCTACATCACACTTAGTACATTTATTCTATTTATCTTTTAAGAAATTTAACTTATCGTGTCAAAAAGACCTTCCACCTAACCCGGGGTATGCAAAGAAAGCTCTTGTCCATAACCCAAGACTTTACGATGCAACTAAATTAGGACTGTTCTTAGATCTGATTGTTATTCCGGATGACCCCGAGTATATGTCACTAGTTAAAGAGAATTGGTCTAAAATGCTTTTGAAACATCCTAAGTATGATTATGATAAACTTAATCAAGAGTATCCAAAGACGGATTTTAGAACTCGCTTTAACATACAAAGGGAATTTACCACTACACCAACTTACATGTTTGAAAAATGAAAACCCTAGTACATTTCTTACACTTGTTAACATGGATGAACCTAAGGAAATTCCAAAGGTTCTTCCACCAGTAAGTACCGTATTGTTAAGCTTGAAAGAGATTAAACGATACTTTACCAGCTTTGACAAGGTCATCAAGGAATGTACGACTCCAATGGCTCAAAGCTATGGAGAATGGGCTTTAGAACGCATGAAATCGGTGTTTGAGGCTGAGATCGTTCTGTTTGTAAAAAATCTTAAAGAGGGTTGTATATCTCTCGGAGAAAATCTCAATTTTGAAATGGCTGAAGTTCAAAAATTCTATGAAATGGATGACACTTATGAGCAACATTTAATTGAGAAACAAAAGATTTTGTCCGAATATGACCGATTCTTGGAGCAAGTGGTGTCTTACGATGTGATGACCGTTGTGACCGTTAATTGTGCTAATGAGATTACATCTGTTGTGAATAAAAGTGATGATGTGGTGAATAATGTTGAGACTGTAAATTCTGTAGATAATCATTCTTGTCACGAATCTAACGTTGAATTTTTAAAGCTTCAAGATTCTTTTAATTCACTTTCAAAACGCTTTGACGAGCTTCAACAACATTGTATATCTCTTGAAATAGAACAACAATCTAAAACTGAAACTCTTTTAATAACGAATGATTGTGAAAAAAACGTTGAGACGAGTGACAAGATGATTCAGGTGGTTCAGGCATTAGAAGAAGAGATTATGAGACTTAAGAGAGACTTATCATCTGTAGAACCAATGAAACTGGAACTAGAGGCCGTAAAGATTAAAAATCATGCCTTAGAAAATAGACTTTCGTCTATTCTAGGGGAGCTGGAACGAGCAAGGCAGGGCTTCTCGCAACTTTATGGTTCACTAGAAGAACGCTTTGCTTTTAATGCGGCACAACAACAATCATATGTTGACCAATTGAACCAAAAGTGCGAGGAGATATCTGATTTAAATATCCACTCATATACAAAAACATGGTTTTAGCTGAGTTAAATGAGACACTTCAACTCACACGAAAAGAAGTTGTTGATAATACAGCTACAATCTCTGCACCGCCCTCTAGTGCTCCACAAACCAACCAAGTGGTGATTCATAAGAACCCGTCCCATAAGAACAACCCGGATATTTATGCTGTTCATATGAAGAATGCAATTAAGCACGTGGATCTTGTTAGGGATATTTTAGACGATCTTTACGAGTTAGATCCCTCAAACAGTTACTATTACTCTGCTCATACTTACATCGAGAGAGTAAAATATTGCTTAGCATCTTTGAATTACATAGGACAACCGGGTTCTGCACCACTTAAACCACAACCCATTGCCATGACTCTATTCAATAAGACTCCAGGAAATAAACCGTTGTTAACTGTAGGTGTAAACAACAAGGCTAAATCAAATTCTACCACTAATGTTCCCTTGCTTTCTACAGGAGTAAATGCGTCTACTAAGGCTAAAGGATCACGAGTCAAGAAAGATAGGATCAAGCCTTCCACTAGTAGCACTATGCAGAAGAAACTAGAAGTTCACCCTAGGAATGTTATTTTGAATTTGAATAAAAAGAACCATGTAGCTAAGACAAAAAGCTCTGCGGTTGTGCAGCAGCCTAAGCAAAATGTGAATTCTAATTTGCGTTGTTGGAATTGCAATGAATGTATGTTTTCTCAGAGTCATGATTTATGCCTTGTTGACCATGTTAATGAGATGTATGCTATTAGGAACAACCTTGAATGGAAACCAACTGGGAGAAAACTCACCCAAGTTGGATGGAAATAGAAACCCACTGGTAGGACCTTTACTGCTAATGGAACTACGTGCCCTTTAACTAGGATAACTTCCACTAAGGTTAGGTCTCAACGCCCTTTAACTAGGAGCAATATCACTCAAGTATGGAAACCGCGCCCTTTAACTAGGTCAACCCCACTACTGTGCCTACCAGTGAAGAAGTACCTCAGGAGATTAGACAACTTGCATCTAATCTGACAACTAGGAAGAAAATTTGGAAAGCTAAGAAACCTTATGGTAGCAAATCTAAGATAAATGTATCTGTACCTGCTAACAACGAGGAACAATTAGATTCCGATACATCGTCTTTGTCTGGTGAAATTTTCAGGTGGTCCAAATCATCCTCTGCCTCTCTCTGGTACTTGGACTCTGGGTGCTCCAAGCACATGACCGGAGACCGCTCTCAGCTCAGAAATTTCGTAAGCAAGTTTCTAGGGACGGTGAAGTTTGGTAACAACCATATTGCTAAGATCATGGGGTACGGTGAATATCAGATTGGGAATGTTACGATTTTACAGGTGTACTATGTGGAAGGACTCCGTCACAACTTATTCTCAGTAGGAAAATTTTGCGATTCAAACCTTGAAGTTGCTTTTCCACAACATACTTGCTTCATTCGTGATTTGGCAGGAAATGATCTGTAAAAAGGTTCTCGAGGGGATAACTTCTATACATTGTATATTCAAAACATGATGGCCGCCTCTCCCGTATGTCTTCTCTACAAAGCATCAAATACTAAGTCATGGTTATGGCATCGACGTTTATCTCATCTTAATTTTGATGCTATTAACCACTTGGCTAAAAAAGAACTTGTTTGTGGTCTTCCAAAGCTTAAATTTAACAAGGATCATTTATGTTCTGCGTGTTCATTGGGGAAAAGCACCAAGAAGTCTTACAAACCTAAAGCTGAAGACACCAACCATGAACCACTACATCTTATACATATGGATCTTTGCGGGCCAATGCGTACTGCCAGTGTGAGTGGTAGAAAGTATATGCTTATTATGGTGGATGATTTTTCGAGATTTACATGGATAAAATTCTTAGCATCTAAGGATACCGGAATTCATTATCAAATTCTTAAAGATGATCCAAGTGCGCCTTAATACTACCGTTCGCCGAATTCGAACTGACAACAGAACTGAGTTTGTTAATCAGACTCTACGGACCTACTATGAAGAGGTTGGTATTTCACATGAAACATAAGTTGCTCGCACTCCACAACAAAACGATGTCGTGGAAAGACATAACCATACACTTATGGAAGCTGCTAGAACTATGCTTATCTATGCCAACGCTCCATTATTCTTATGGGCTGAAGTTGTAGAAACCGCATGTTATACTTAAAATCGATCCATCATTCGTAAGCGCCATAGAAAAACACCATATGAGCTTCTTCATGGACGTAAACCTGATATCTCGTTTCTTGTGTTTGGTGCACTTTGTTATCCAAATACTAACACTGAGAATTTGGAAAACTACAACCGAAGGCTGATATAGGGATTTTCATTGGTTACTCACCCGCAAAGAAATCTTACTGGATTTATAACCGTCGTCTTGTAAGGATTATAGAAACTTTGGATGTCGATTTTGATGAGCTGACAACAATGGCTTCTGAGCAACGCAACTCTGAACCCGCGCTTCATGAGATGGGAACCGGCACTATAAGTTCCGGATTAGTTCCCAATAATCCTACTTCAGCGTCATTTACACCACCTACAAGGCCCGAGTGGGATGAGTTATTTCAACCTATGTTTGATGAATTATTTGATCCTCCAAGTGATGATGTTCCAGCACTTGTAGTGATAGCTCCGATTCCCGAAGTTATTGCTGAAGATAATGGAGCTCAATCAGATACAATGACAATCACTATTGAATCGGATGTAGCATCCCCTAGTAATTCTCAAACTACACCTGTATCTTTACCCCCACTCGTCCATGATGATGTTGAAGAGGAAAACTATGATCATGACTTGGAATTTGCTCACATCCAAGAGCTTCCTTACTTTGGTTTACCGATACCTGAAAACCCTTCAGATGCGTCAACCTAAGAGGTAGCTCCTACAACCTTTTTTTCCAGACCACCAAGGATTGAAACACACAAAACCCAATCCGAAATATTATTGGTGAAATCGATCGACCAATTTCCACACACAATCAATTACAAGAGCACGCTTTATATTGTTACTTTGATGCGTTTCTGATGTTCTTTTGCAAGTCTTAAATTTATATTACAAGGTTTAGACAAAACAAGGGACTAGAAGACAAACACGGGCAAGTATACCCTTTCGTTCGTAATATAGCTTTGTAGTGGTAAGCCAGGATCGTTCGTTGAGACTTAATTTCATTTTGGTAATCAAGATAATAATTAAAGAAAGAAATAGTTGAAATGATATCAATAGTAACAAGTATGACTAATATGGGATAGTTCATATAAGTTCGTGATGATGATAATAATGATCGATATATGTTTATGTAGGTAAAGAGTGATAATCCTTTTTCATCAAAACGGCGTTTACATAATTTACTTGGGTTTGGTTCAAGATTTATGTTTAATTGAGCGACTAAGCTCAAAACAAGTTGCCAACGAGTTCAATATTTTATCAAGTTTCTAAGTGGATCTCTTCAACCAAAGATTTATGACCATAGACAAGTTCTTAAAAACTTATTATAACAATTTGCGTTTCTCAACACCAAACTATCATAACAAATCAACTTAGATAAAATACGGTTGTAGAACTAGGTGGTAAAATGGTTCTACAACATTAGCTTGAAATCATTGATAAAGGATCATATCATAGCATCATCACTAATTATATTCACATACCCATATAGTCACAAATAACTTAGCCTAACATAGTAATCAAAGTAACAATCAGAAAAGAGTAAGAGAACATCATACTTAGATTGGATTGAATGGACGAGTACACATGTGTCACGATTGTATTGTTCCTCCAAGGATCGAAGAGTGGAATACTCTCGTTACAAGTATTTCCCAAAAGTGGATAATACTGAAATTTTACTAAGAAAGCTAAAATACTCGATCTATGGAGTATTGAGAGAGAGAGGTGTGTGTAAAATGAGTAGAAGTGGCCTCTATTTATAGTGCTGTCTGGGGTCAAATGTGCGCTGCACTTCTCCAAAAGTGCGTCGCACTTTAGAGACGTGAATGTGCGCTGCGCTTCTGAGTTTGTGGGCCGTACTTCAAGGCGTTCCAGAATCTTCTTTCAATAACTTTGGCTTAATTGCATATTAAGGCCCCTTCTTTGTATATCTTCACTTTGCTCCTTTAAACTTTATACCTGCATATAAAACACAATATATTAAGTATCAGAAGCTCTTATTTATACTACAAAGTGGTATTATAATGATAGATTGAATATGTATATTTAGGTCGTTATCACATTCCTCCACCCTTAGCTATTGCTTGCCCTCAAACAATCAAAGCGAGAAAACAAATTCAAATTAGAAAATGCTTTAACTGTTGTAAAGTATGATAGGAAAATGATTTAATTTTTATGAATATCAAAAGCAAATAACAAAATAATTTCAGTACCTCACTTGGATAGTGTTTGGATTTTAAGTTCACACAAATGTCACTCACAAAGGGTAAATGTAAGATAACACTCAATTAGCACGGACATAAAATAGATAGCTACCATAGGTTTGTACATGACACATAAACATAACCGTTGCGGCGTGAGCACCAGATAAATTTTCAAAGAAGCAAAACGTGATAAATGATGTGGGTGTAGGATCAAAAGAGTATGCCTTTGTCATAGAATAAACTATACTATAATACTTGACTTTTTTTAAGAGAACATTATAAACTTAATGACTTGACAAAGGCATAACATATAAGGATATTGGCACAATGGATAATATAACACATGCGTACAAGTGCCACATATTTTAGTAAGCCAGTGTAGCTTAACTAAAATGATATAAGGGTGATTTTATTTTGCTCTTTTCGAAAATATCTATAAATTAACCTCATTGCGGTTTAGTAAATGATGATCAAGTACAAATTCTGAAGCACACTAGATTATCGACTTTCACACAAAACAGAGAAACATAAAGCTAAGTTTTTCTCACATATTTGGTGGATGGTTTTTTGTGCTTTAATTATAATGTCAATCAATGAGATTTTTGTTTGCTAAAAACTTATTTATTTACGAAACATATATATTTTTATTATTATTTTTAAAAAGATTTTCATGTGAAGAAATTTATTTATTATTTTTCTATTTGTCACCTCCTCCACACTTAAGTTGAACATCGTCCGCGAGGTAATAACTGATAAAAACATTAAAAATAGAAAAATGCAAAGGGAAGCGAAAACTTCCCGGGGCTTAGTAGAAACTTCCGGGACTTCAAGAGATAAATCCAGCTGAAAGCTCCAATTTGCTTATTTTCCTGCATGCTATAAAATAAAACAAACCACATGCAATATATACAAGGACAGTTTTATTTATTTACAGGTCCTCCTCCACACTTGAGTTAAACGGTGGGGGATAAAATACGGATTGCCTTCCGAATAGCGCTAACTTTAGAGTCTTCAGCCAGACGCGGCTACTCGGATCTATTTTAAGAAGAAAGGAATTTCTTCTCCTTTGATTTCATTACAATATTCTTCTTCATGGTAGAGCTTAAGTCTATGTTCATTAACTATAAAAGTGCTATTGTCTCTATCGTATAATTCAACATATCCGGACAGATATTGGTGTTTTACTGTATAAGGTCCAGTCCATCTTGAAGTAAGCTTAGGTTGCTTGAATTTATATTTCGAGATAAAGAGAAGTACTTGTTCTCCTTTTTTGAATTCTTTTCTTTGTCGTAATTTACGATCATGCCAAACTTTGGTTCGTTCTTTATATAATCGTGAACTTTCATAAGCTTGATTTCAAAATTCATCTAATTCATGAAGTTGAAAGTTGCGTTTTTATCTGGCTACAATAAGATCGGTTTTGCAGCTCCTAAGTGCCCTGCAATAACAATTCTTGCATCGTTTGTTTGCAAAGCTTGAGCTTCGGCCCATTTCGATACATAGTCGACGACGACTAAAATGTATTCACATTTGTAAGATTTAGGAAATGGTATCAAGAGCAGGGGATGAAATAAAGGTTGTTTTTGTGTTGTTCATGTTCACTTTGGTGTGTTCATGTGTTTTTGATTGATCTTTACCCAAGTTTCAATTTTTTTTCGTGTTTTTGACTCTCCAAGTGCGCCATATATCTTCTAAATACTTTTAGTAGTGTTTTGGGTGTTTTGGGTTGGTTCAAATCACGGTTTTCTTGTCGAAAATCTCATTTTTTTACCTCAAAATTTCGTAACAGTACCGTTATTCCGATCAGAACAATCGGAAAAGGGTTTAGGGATTCAGTCAAATCGGAAAAGGGTTTTACACATTCCTATCTGTATTCCGATCATACATTCCTATCTGTATTCCGATAGGAGGAGAGGTAAGTATTCCGATCAGGGGGTGTATTTTCACATTCCGACCAGGTATTCTACATCATTCCGATTGGTAGTATTCCGACCAGGGTTCCGATCTCATTCCGATTGGTAAGTATTCCGACAAGGTTTCCGATTGATTAGTATTCCGATTGGACGACATTCCGACCAGGGTACGAATAGCATTCCGATCAGAAAACATTCCGACCAGGGTTCTGTTATCATTCCGATTGGAAGACATTCCGACTAGGTTTCCGATTAGACAATATTCCGATCAGGGTTTCAGATAACATTCCGATTGGTTACTTTTAGCATTTCGACGGATTAATTTTGAGACTTACGACACTTTGAGATTTTCACATTGAGATTAAGAAGTTTGGGTATTGAGATAGTATTTTCAACTTAGAGGATTTCGTTTCAAGTTTGTAATCTTTCACCAAAACACGCAACATCTTTGTTTCAACAACATTAAAACACTTAACCTTATTTCATTGTTCGATCATATTTGATAATCTTTTGTCAAGGGATCACAAAATGAATTCACATTCCTTTATGCTAACTATGACTTCACTCACCGATATATCGATCATTTCGGGTACCGATACTCGCCCGCCTTTGCTCATCAAAGATCTATTTGAAGCATGGCAAGACCGTATGAGAACGTACATCATGGGCAAACAAAGTGGTCGACTTATGCTAGAATCAATTGACAAAGGTCCATTAGATTGGGGGGAGGTTACCGTCAACAATGTGACAAGAGCAAGGTAGTATCATGAGTTAACCGATGCCAACAAAATCATTGCAGATGCCGATGAAAGGGCTGTTCAGACAATTCTACAAGCCCTTCCACCCGATATCTTTAGAATGGTGAGTGAACATAAAGTGGCCAAGGATCTTTGGGATCGACTTGCGGTTTTGCTACGAGGGACATCTCTCACTAAACAAGAACGAGAGTGTCAATTGTATGATTTGTTTGATAGGTTCCAATACATTCCAGGGGAGACTCTTCATGATTTTTACTGGCGTTTTACCACTCTGATGAATGACATGAATGTCTATAATCTTAGGATTGAACAGTTTCAGTTAAACACCAAGTTTTTGAACACATTACCCCCTGAATGGAGTCAATATGTCACAGATGTCAAAATGATTCGTGATCTACATAAGTCCAATTTAGATCAACTCTATGCTTTCTTACAACAACATGAGAAGCATGTGATCCAAAACCGAATTTCTCAAGGAACTTATCATGAACCAATGGCATTATTGGCAAACCATCCTACACTGTCATACCACAACTCTCAGCTTGCTTTAGGACACAAATCTTCATATCAACCTGTGTATCAAACACCAAGCTTCCCACAGTACTCGATTCTTCCACCACCACCAACATCTTATCACCAACCAGCAACATCATCATCACAAGGAGATTCACACCCATTACTTTATGGTTCACACCAGTATTCACCGTATCAACCTCCTACCAACCTTGCTAGTACCTATCCACAACTTGAGGCTCCTCAACCTCATTACTCACAACAAGTCAGTGCTCCAACCAATCAGACTGTAGCTCAAGCAGCACCAGCTTTCTACTGTGAAGATGACATCCCTATCCCTGAAATTAGACAAGGAGATAGCCCTACTGAAATCCTTGCTCTGCTGTCTGCTTATCTAAGTCAAACATTGAACAAACGAGGTTACCGAGCTCCAGCAACAACTAACAATCAGTTAAGGAACTCGTCTAACTCTCGACAACAGGCAACAATTCACGACAGAAGAGTCATGGTACAACCACTTCAAGGGAGATCAAATTCGTCTACTGCTGGTGCACGTTCATCTACTACTACTTCTACAAGGGCAAACAGCACTGGTAAAATGAAGGTGGTTATTTGCTACAACTGCAAAGGGGAAGGGCACATGGCCCGAGAATGCAAGCAGCCTAAGAGGAGAAGGGACGACACATGGTTTAAGGAGAAGATTTACCTGGTGAATGCTCAAGCCCAAGGTCGTGAGCTTGATGAAGAAGAATTGGCATTCCTTGCAGATCCGGGAGTAGCGGAAACTGATGGTCTCACAACAGTCATCATCAACAATGCTGCATATCAATGTGATGATTTGGATGCATATGACTCTGATGATGATCTTAACACCGCCAAAGCAGCTCTCATGGCAAACCTTTCACTCTATGGAGCTGATACCATTTCTGAGGTACCACATACTGCTACAGATACTAGTATTGTACCTTAGCAAGTTGAGCAAATGTCTGAGTATTCGAAACAGCCTCCGGTGGTTAGTAACTCAATCGACAAGACAAACAATGATAGAAATATCAGTGAAAGTCCTCAGACTTTGAGTGAACCACAACCGGGAGCTATTACGACTACCAATCCATCTGCTCAACCTGATTTGGTTATGGTCCCTGCATCTTTGCTTAGCCAAATGAATAATGCGGTCCTTGAAACCCTTAATGCTAATCAGACTTTATCTGCCGAGCTTGCTTTGCATAAGGACAAGGTTAAAACCTTGGAAATGACTCCTCTGTCCACTACCTTAACCAATCCTGAATTTGATAGGTTTAGGAAAGTTCAAAAGGACAATCTGCTAGAAATTGAAAGTTTAAGAGCAAACCTTTCGAATGAGCTTAAAGAAAAAGAGTCAGTCGTTACTAATTTTCAACAACTTCTAACGAATTTTGAAATTCTTGAGTCCAAACAGCTTGAAATGGAAATTAAGACGTCTGAAAGAATAAAAGAAACGGAAATTAAGCTTTTAAAACAATATGCTGCTTCACATCTAGTACACTTGTTTCACGCATCATTTAAAGAGTTCAATCTATCGCGTCTCACAGACCTACCACCTAACCCGGGATATGCAAAGCAAGCGATTAACCACAACCCACGACTTTATAATGCAACAAAGTTAGGATTGGTATTAGATCCGATTGTGTTCTCAAATGATTCTGAGAGTATGACACCATATGATGAAAAGCGGTTAAAATTACTTCATACATATCCTGAATATGATTATGCCCAAATGAATGCAAAAAATGCCACAATAGATCTTAGAGCTCACTTTAATATGAAAAAGAGAACTATCCAAACATCTACTTTCATGCCTACTAGAGAATGCCTTAGTATAATTCCTACACTCGTTAACTCGGACCAACCAAAGGAAATTCCTAAGAATTTTCCACCGGTTAGTACGGTAAAGCTCAGCTTTGAAGAGATTGGGCAATACCTTACCGAGTTTGACAAGGTCATCCTGGAATGTACGACTTCAACGGCTCAAACCGCTGGAGAATGGGCGTTCGAACACATGAAAACAGTGTTTGAGGAAGAGATCTTCCCGTTTATGGAACATATTAAACAAGGAGTCTATGATCTTGCGTGTAATCTACAATTTGAAATTGGTGAAGTTCAAAAAGTTTTCAATGAAATGGATGATGCTTATGAAAAACACTTAATTGAAAAGGAAAAGATTTTATCCGAATATGACCACTTTTTAGAACATATGGTGTCTCTCGAAGTGATGCAAGTTGTTACTGTTAAATATACTCATGAAATTTCATCTACTGTGAATATTTGTGATGATGTGCATGATTCTATGAATACTGTTGAACATGTGAATACTGTAGAAAATCATTCTTGTCATGAATCCAACGCTGAATTTTTAAAGCTTCAAGATTCGTATAATACACTCTCAAAAAGTTTTAATGAGCTTCAACAACATTCTATATCTCTTGAAATTGAGAATCAATCTAAAAATGAAACTCTTTCAAAACTAAATGATGGTGGAAACTCCGTTGAGACAAGTGACAAGATGATTCAGATGGTTCAGAATTTAGAAGAAGAGATGATGAGACTTAAGAGAGAATTACTAGAAACAAAAACGGAACTAGAGGCTGCGTATACTAAGAATCATGTCCTAGAAAATAGAATTAATTCTATACTAGGAGAGCATGAACAAGTAAGGCAGGGAGACTCACAAATTTCTGGTTCAATAGAAGAACACCTCGCGTTTAATGCGACAGAGCAAAAGTCTTTAATTGACAAACTGAACAAGAAATGTGAGGAAACCTCTGACCTAAAAATTCAGCTCATAGACAAAAACATGGTTTTGGCCGAGTTAAAGGAGACACTTCTTCTCACCCGACAAGAAGTTGTTAATAACTTAGCTACCAACTCTGCACCGTCCTCTAGTGCTCCAACAACCAATTCAGTAGTGCTTTATAAGAACCCGCTCCATAAGAAAAACTCGGTTACCTACGATGATTATAGGAGGAATGCAACTAAGCATGTAGATCTTGTCAGGGATATTTTAGATGATTTGTATGCGTTAGATCCCTCAAGAAGTTACTACTATTCAGCTCATGAATATATTAAGCGTGTTTAATATTGCTTAGCATATTTGCAATACATAGGAAAACCGGGTTCTGCACTACTCACTAATCGACCCATTACTGTAACTCCATTCAATAAGACCCCAGGAGCTAAGCCCGTTTTAAACACACCCATCAAGGCTAAGTCAAAATCTGTAACTAATGTTCCCTTGGCTTCTATAGGAGTAACTGTGTCCACTAAGGCTAAAGGATCTCAAGAAAAGAAAGATAGGATCAAGCCTTCCACTAATAGGACTGAGAAGAAGAAAGTAGAAGTGCACCCTAGGAACATTATTTCAGTTTTAAATAAAAAGAATCATGTAGCAAAGACAAAAGGTCCTCTTTATGAGTGTAAACCTAAGCAAAATGTGAATTCTAATGCGAAATGTTGGAATTGTAATGAATGCATGTTTTCTCAGCGTCATGATTTATGCCTTGTTGATCACGTGAATGAGATGTATGCTATTAAGAACAATCTTGAATGGACTCCAACAGGGAAGAAATTTACCCAAGTTGGGTGGCAATGGAAACCCACTGGTAGGACCTTTACTGCAAATGGAACTAAGTGCCCTTTAACTAGGATCACATCCACAGAAGTTAGGTCTAAGCGTCCTTTAAATAGGAACACTAGCACTAAGAAATGGAAAAAACGCCCTTTAGCTAGGTCTGCCCCCACTACTGTGCCTACCAGTGGTAATGTCCCCAGTCAAACAGTACCTCAGAATACTAGACAACAAGAATCTAAGCCAACCACTAGTAAGAAAATCTAGAAACCTAAAGTTTCGTCTGATAGCAAATCTAAGATAACTGTATCTGTACCTGCTAACTCAGAAGAACAATTAGAATCCGATACATCGTCTGTGTTTGGTAATATTTTCAGGTCGTCCAAATTATTCTTTGGTATTTGGACTCGGGGTGCTCCAAACATATGACTGGAGACCGCTCGATGCTCAAAAATTTCGTCAGCAAGTTTCTAGGAACGGTAAAATTCGGCAACGACCATATTGCAAAGATTATGGGTTATGGTGAATACCAAATTGGGAATGTCACGATTTCAAGGGTTTATTATGTGGAGGGACTTGGTCACAATCTATTCTCAGTTGGACAATTTTGCGATTCAAACCTTGAAGTGGCCTTTCGACAACATACTTGCTTCATTCGCGATCTTGTAGGAAATGATTTGTTAAAGGGTTCTCGAGGGGATAATCTCTATACTTTGTCTATTCAAAACATGATGGCCGCCTCTCCTGTTTGCCTACTCTCCAAAGCATCTAAGACCAAGTCATGGTTGTGGCATCTACGGTTATCTCATCTTAACTTTGATGCTATTAACCATTTGGCTAGAAACGAACTTGTTCGTGGTCTTCCAAAACTTAAGTTCGACAAGGATCATTTATGTTCCGCGTGTTCATTGGGGAAAAGCACCAAGAAATCTTACAAACCTAAAGCAGAAGACACCAACCAAGAACCACTGTATCTTTTGCACATGGATCTTTGCGGGCCAATGCGTACAGCTAGTGTGAGTGGTAGAAAATACATCCTCGTTATAGTGGATGATTTCTCAAGGTTTACATGGGTAAAGTTTTTAGCATCCAAGGATCAAGCACCTGAGTATATCATTACTTTCTTAAAGATGATCCAAGTACGTCATAATGCTACTGTTCGCCGCATTCGGACTGATAACGACACTGAGTTCGTTAATCAGACTCTTCGAAATTATTATGAAAAGGTTAGTATTTCTCATGAAACATCTGTGGCTCGCACTCCACAACAAAATGGTGTCGTTGAAAGACGTAACCGTACACTTATGGAAGCTGCACGAACTATGTTGATTTATGCGAATGCTCCTTTATTCTTATGGGCAAAAGCAGTGGCAACCGCATGTTATACCCAAAACCGCTCCATCATTCGCAAACGTCATGGTAAAACTCCATATGAGTACTTCATGGACACAAACCCGATATTTCATATCTTCATGTGTTTGGTGCACTTTGCTATCCAAATACAAATAGTGAGAATCTGGGAAAACTTCAACCGAAGGCTGATATTGGAATTTTCATTGGATACTCGCCTGCAAAGAAAGCTTACCGGATTTATAACCGTCGTCTTGGCAAGATTGTAGAAACTTTGGATGTCGATTTTGATGAGCTGACAGTGATGGCTTCTGAGCAACACAGCTCTGAACCCGCATTACACGAGATGGGAACCAGTACAATCAGTTCCGGCTTAATTCCCAACAACCCTACTTCTCCATCATTCATACCACCAACAAGGTCCGAGTGGGATAAGTTATTTCAACCTATGTTTGATGAATTCTTCGATCCACAGAGTAATGATTCTCCAACACCTGCAGCAGCAGCTCCGATTCCCGTAGTTGTGGCTCAAGATAATGGAAATCTATCCGAGGCATCTACTGTTACTCTTGAACAAGATGTCCCATCCCCCACCAATTCTCAAACAACACCTGAATTATCACCCCCACTCGTTCCTACTGATGTTGAAGAGGACCAATATGATCACGATCTGGAATATGCTCACTTACAAGAGCTTCCCTTCTTTGGTTCACATATACCTGATGACCCTACAAGTGCGTCTACCTCAGAGGAAGCTCCTGCAATCGTTCACTCCCGACCACCACGGATTGAAACTCACAACACTAAATGGACAAAGGATCACCCAATCCGCAATTTTATTGGTGACATCGATCGACCAGTCTTAACACGCCATCAACTCCAAGAACATGCATTATATTGCTATTTTGATGCATTTCTTTCAGACACAGAACCTAAAAACTAGCAACAAGCCATGACCAAATCATCATGGATTGAAGCCATACAAGAGGAACTTAATGAATTCCAACGTCTTGAAGTATGGGAATTAGTTCCGTTACCCAGCAACGTTGAAATCTTGACATTGTTGTGGGTATACAAGGTTAAGCTCGATGAGTTAGGTAGTGTGCTGGAAAACAAGGCTAGATTGGTTGCTAGAGGTTACAAACAAGCTTTGGGTATCGATTTTGAAGAATCATTTGCTCCTGTCGCACGATTGGAGCCAATTAGACTATTCCTTGCTTATGCTGCTCACATGAATATGATCGTCTACCAAATGGATGTTAAGACGACATTTCTCAATGGTGAATTAAGGGAAGATGTTTATGTAAGCCAGCCGAGTGGATTCGTCAATACAGAATATCCTAATCACGTGTACAAGCTCAAGAAGGCTCTTTACGGGTTGAAACAAGCTCCACGCGCGTGGTACGATCTCTTATCGTCGTATCTCATCTCCAAAGGCTTCTCCAAAGGCAAAGTGGACCCAACATTATTCATTCTCAAGGAGGACAACGACATGTTACTGGTACAAATTTATGTTGATGATATAATATTTGCTGCTACTAATCAACGTTTGTCTGACCGTTTTGAGAAAATTATGTCCACACGCTTTAAGATGTCGATGATGGGAAAAATTTCATTTTTCTTAGGGTTGCAAATTTCTCAGAATCCCAGAGGCATCTTTATTAATCAATCCAAATTTTCTCTTGAATCTTTAAAGATATATCACTTTGAAAACTGTGACCCCGTGGATACTCCAATGGTGGAGAGATCCAAGTTAGATGAAGATAAGGAAGGGATAGCTGTCGATCCTAAACTTTACCGTGGAATGATCGGCACCCTTCTCTATCTGACTGCTAGCAAGCCTGATTTGCAATTTGCTATAGGCATGTGTGCCCGGTATCAGGCTCGGCCTACCGAAAAGCACTTACATGTTGTGAAAAGGATCTTTCGGTATCTAAAAGGAACACTTCATCGTGGTCTGTGGTATCCGAAGGATTCCTCTATTGCACTAATTTCATATGCAGATGCAGATTATGCCGGGTGTCAAGATACTAGACGTAGCACTTCTGGCAGTGTGCAACTTCTTGGAGATAGACTTGTTAGTTGGGCATCAAAAAGGCAGAAAAGCGCTGCGATATCAAGTACTGAGGCTGAATACATTGCTATGTCCGGTTGTTGTGCTCAAGTTCTTTGGATGAGGTCACAATTGACTGACTACGGTCTTGGATTCAACAAAATCCCGATGTACTGTGATAACAAAAGTGCAATCGCTCTATGCTGTAACTACGTTCAACATTCTCGAGCAAAGCACATTGACATCCGCTACCACTTCATCAAGGAGCAAGTGGAAAATGGAGTGATCGAACTATACTTCATCAACACTGAGTATCAGCTGGCAGATATATTCACAAAGGCCTTAGATCGAGGACGCATCGAGTTTTTGATCGAAAAGCTAGGCATGAAATCATTTTCACCAGCGACACTTAAGGAGGTGGCAGAAGAATCTGAAGAATAGTACTGGTAAACTATTCTCGAGTATCCTTTGATCGTGATCTTGTATATTATAGTACATACTTAAACCATCAAAATCAAAATACAAAAGTAAAAAAACCAAGAAAAACCATAAAAAATATAAAACCAAGAAAAACCATAAAAAATATAAAACCAAGAAAACCCAAAAATATTTTTCTTTTTTTCAAATCGGGCATGTCTTTTAGTACGGTAATATTTACGGCTTTAGAAATGTCGATTAAAATTGACACGGCGCCATAAATAGAGTCCGTATAAAAGTTGTACATTTTTAAAACATGCCCATTATGGCTTGTAGTTATTTCAGACTGCAACCCGCCTTTCGCATTAAAGTCACGTATTTCTTCTGAAAACGTTGGCTCACAACGGGAATTAATTTTCTCGGGCAAGGTTTACTTGAAAACCTTGTAAGGGGCTAAGTTTACTTTATAACTTGGTCTAACACAAATTAGTGTACGTTTCAGTGCACTTATTTTGTTAAAATAAGAGAAATCTTATTGCCCCTAGAATCGTTTTCGAAAATCATAAAACAGAAAAGGTCTTCATATGATAATTGTCCCATTAAATGCCATGACTACAGCTCTTTAAATAGAAAACGGGTCACCAATTGAGGGGGAGCAAATATCATATCATTTTGAACATGATTTGGTCTTCATATTATCTTGTCTGTCATCTTTCTGTATGTGCATTATGTGCAATGTGTGCCTTGTATGGAGTTTATTTTGAGTTGGCATTAGGTTTTATTGGCGTGTCTCATTTGTCGGGATATTGGCTAGAAAGGATAACCTTAGTGTGTTGTTAACTAGTTTTATGACATCCATCAAAATTGGGGGACCAATCTGCAATTTTCGCAAAAATTGGTTAGAAACTTTGACCTTAGTAAAAACTTCCACTCCTATTTTTTGCTTATCCTGCAAACGATTCACACACACCAACCCCCTTTTTCTGCCGCCATTGACATTATCCAAAGAACTTGCAACAATTCGTTTCTTGTGCGTATTTTTGCTGTGATTTCGTCTAAGGTAAAGTTAGAAAACATGTGCTATTTCTCTTGCCTATGATTTCTGTGCCTATAATCTTTGTTCTTCTCGGTTTGAATCATGTGATCTAGGGTTTCTATCTAAATGTGAATAAACATCATGTTTAACTGAGGGGATTTAATCTTTATCATGTTTTATACAATGGTTTTGAATTAAATTGCTTAATACAGCCTAAAAACCATAGAAATCGCTAAGTTTAGATCCACCTCGAAAAACCCGCCCAGATTCCGATGAAGAAAGGCTTAGATTCCGATTGGTCATTCCGATCGGACATTCCAATCGGATATTCAGATTGGACATTCCGATTAACCTGTGGTTAAGTCATTCCGATCGGTTCATTCCGATCGGACATTCAGATTGGATATTCCGATTGGATTTTTTAGATTATTCCGATTAAGTCATTCCGATTGGATATTCAGATTGAACATTTCGATTAGCTTTTTATTAGGTCATTCCGATCGGTTCATTCCGATCGGACTTTCAGATTGGATATTCCGATTGGTCCTTTCCGATTGGTCCTTTCCGATTGGTCTTTTCCGATTGGTTCTTTCCGATTGGTCCTTTCCGATTGGTCCTTTCCGATTGGTATTTTCCGATTGGTCTTTTCCGATTGGTTCTTTCCGATTGGTCCTTTCCGATTGGCACATTGTCATTCCGATGAGGTGTATAGCATTCCGATTTGGGAATATGAGATTAGAGATTCTTCTTTGCTTAGACTTTCCGTTTATGTCATTTCCAAAGGGTATTCCAATAAGATAAGTGCCCTTGTGTTGCTAGATTGTTTCCTATATAAGTGGACTTATAGTATTTGCGAAAAGATTGTTGTTGCACCATCACTTTAAGCTAGCATGCCTTTACACTATGCAATTGCCTTAGACTATCTAATGATTTCGACCTAGATTGAATTATTTCCTTATTAGGCTTTAAGTAAATTAGGGCCACTTTCACGAAACCAAGTTTTATTGAAATTAATTAATTTTATCTCTTAAGAATACTTGAAAGGTTTCTTATTACAGAAGTTCCTCTTATTTAATAAGTTGACTCCTCTGTAAACAAAAGAGATAAAAATTACTTATTCAATGTCTTGCGTTTTGTTTCCAGGCCATGGAAGACAAAGTTTCATCATTGTCTTGCCCTCTGTTCAAGCCTTCTATTGTTTGGGTTGAGGAAAATCCTACAATTCCTGATGTAGTGGTTGAAACTAAACCAAAACCTACTGAAGTTTTGGTTAAATCTAAACCAAGACCTACTGAGGTGTTAGTAGAAATGAAACCTAGACCTACTGAGGTTCTGGTTATGACAACCAAGATATCCAAATATTTTAAGAATTAATGCTAGGTTGTTATCCATTTAGAATAAAATGTCTTTGGCATGTCTGTGTGTAGTTGTATGTAAGGACCTAGTTCATCTGAACCATGTTTGTATGTTGCTTCTCTATTGTATGTGGTAATAATTGTTATGTTTTATTCCCTATGCTTCAACTTGGTATAGACTTAAGATATATATATTTTGTGTATATCATTTGTGCTTATATCATCAAAGCAGGAACCATGTCAATCACCAAAGAACAACAACAACAATCAGACCTCGCATTAGTACCACTTGATGTCCGACTACCACTCGCAGAGAACAACTTTCGTCTGAGAGAGATTTTGATCCAAAAATTGCCGCTTTCAAAGTTGCAATGGACATTCTTGATATGTCACCCATTAAAGATGCACTTAGAGCTACTGCATCAGTTCCTGAAATATACATTCATGAATTTTGGGCCACAGCATCGATTACCACCGCAAAGGAAGCATCTAAGATATCGATCACTTTCAAAATCAACAGGCAAAATTTTACACTTGATTTACATCAATTCAGGAAATTGTTCAAGTTTCCCAAATTAGCAAAAGGAGAAAAGTTTGTGCCCAATCCAAAAATCGATGAAGTGCTTCGAGTAATTAGAGCTCTAAACTATGAGGGTAACATTCAAAATCTATCTCAGTTCTCCACTGCACGCATTGGTCAACCATGGAAAGCAATCGTCATCATCATAACCAGGTGCCTCACTTCAAAGGCTCGTGGTTATGACCAACTGAGACCACCTCAGGCTCATATACTTTGGGGCCTATACACTGCATCTAAAGTAGATTATGCTCTACTTCTTTGGCAAGAAGTGTGTTACCAATTCACCGGTACCAAGAAGAAATCACTGCATCTTCCGTTTCCAAGGTTCACAAAACTTATCATCAACCATTTCATGAAGAGTGTTCCTTCTATTGACAGGCGTGGAAACTTCTTCTACCATACATCAGATGATGACCATGTGTTGGATCAGATGGGTGACGAGAAACATCCCAGTAAGTACTCACTGCTTCCAGCTTTAGTGCCTGACACCATGATCAATGACGGGATCAAGGACAGTGAACCTTACAAACAAATGCTTCTGGACATTGAAACACAATTTAAAAAGGCAAACGCAGATCCATCCGAAAAACAAAAGGGTAAAAGGAAAAAGACTGTTGTCAAACGCCAAAAGACTTCTTCACCCAAAACCAAAGGCAAAGCTAAAGGGAAAGAGCAACTACGTGATGAAGATGCAGATGAACAAGATCCTTTAGTACAAATGTCTGAAGAAAAACAGATGCGCTTTGCACGAAAGTTAAGTAGGATGGAGGCACAGAAAACCGGTAGTGGTTCTAGATCAAAAACTCCTGCCGAGTTAGCACTGGAAGCTTTTGGAGATCCAGACGATTCAAACGATGAAGAAGAACAAGATCTCAGACTAGAGGAAGAACTCACAGACCCAACAAATCAAGATGATGACAACGTAGATGATTATATCAACTATGATTATGAAGATCAAAATTTAGGAGGTGGAGAAGATATGGAAACAATTCTGTACGAGGACGTCAACCTTAGCAAACCACTTCCACCTCCTTCATCAATCATAAAAGCAGACGATGCTCACCTGACGTTGTTTCCTATCCAACAACACATACCCCCTCCACCACCAGTCTTCAGCACTGTTATAACAACCGTCCCGCCGATTGAACCTACAATCGAGACCATTCAACCTGTATCAACCACCACCCCCGTAATTACACCCACGCCGTCACCGGTCATCAAACAACCTGTATCAACCACCATCCATGTAATCACACCTACGCCGCCACCGGTCACCCATCAACCTGTACTAACCACCACCCAAGTGATTACAACGATGCCTCCACCAATTATAGATCCTCCTGTGCCAACAACTGCCCCAGTGATTGTACCAACATCGCCATCTATCCTTGAACAACTTGTACCAACCACCATCCAATCCACAACCTCGTTAGCAATTGCAGTAACTCCTCCACCAACAACAACAGCAGTACAACTATCATCTACTCCCACTCCATTTCTCACAATCAATGATCCACTCATTCAGCATCTCCAAAAACAACTGGAATCACAGTCAAATACTATTGCGTCACTGGAGAAAAGGATAAATCATAGTAAGTCACGTGAAGAAAGAGCACAAAAACGTGACGACAACAAACTTCAAGAAACATTCATAAATGTCACACGACTTCAAAAGCAACACAAAGAGTTTCTTGCTGAAAAGGACGCACGTGACAAAGAAAATGCTGCATTTCTCGATTCCATCAATGATTCCATGACTAACATCATTCAGCGTGAAGTTAGGTCATGTGTACATCAGGAGCTTCCAGCATTATTCACAAATGGCCTTACTAACTTACAGTTAATGCAAACCTTGGAGACTCGGTTAACCAACATTGAGTCACCCATAACAGAAGCTCAACACGAATTACAAAGAGCTCTTAGTAAGGTCATAATGGAAGCTTCCAACACATCACCAGTAGAAGATACTGAAGTTCCCCAATCTTCTAAGAAACAGAAACGACAGGAGTCAGAAAATGAGGAAGAAGAGGAAAAGAATGAGGAGGAAGAACATTCTGACAAAAATGAAGAAGAAAAGGACGAGGATGAGGACGAGGACGAGGACGAGGATGATGACGAGGACGAGGACGAGGATGAGGATGAGGACGAGGACGAGGATGAGGATGAGGACGATGGGGAGGATCAGGATGACGATGAGGATGACGGGGAAGACGAGGATGACGACAGTGATGCGGATGACGATAATGGGAAAGGTAAGGATAAGGAGAAAGGGGATGGTGATAAGGATGAAGGTAATGGCACCAATGGAGAAGAATCAGAAGAATCTGATGCACGTTCAAAAGAAAAAGTTGACGATAAACAAGCTGAGAGTGAACACATCACCACTGACGAGCATGGTGAAACCACTAACAAAACCACAGGTAAGTCATCTGAACCAATTCGTACTAGTGTATCACAAGAAGATCCTGTACTACCACTAGTACAAGACGAACCAATGATTGAAGACGAACCATCACCGTCTGTGGATCATCACTCTCCACCGCCTACTCCTGTTCAGCATCACACAGAAACAGCCACAGGTTCTTCTTCTGTACCGGTTCCTACAAATGTCTCATCAATAGCACCTGTTGAACACGAACCTATGCAAGAAGACGACCCGATACCATCTGTGATACATAACTCTCCACCTCAGCACTACATTGATATGGATATTGACGAGTTAAATCAACCAGATCCTGAGTTTGCTGACACGTTCACTATTGATGAGACGGTTCTCGTACAGCCATGGCTTACACAGGCAGCAACCGCACGTACAGTTTCTGGCAGTGAAAAGGCGGATCTCACACAATTCCTCAATAATCCTATCGACTTCTCTGGATTCTTGATGGATAAATATGGATTGCCTAGCATTGATACAAATATGCTTTAAACAACGATCAAAGACAAGAACTTCTGGGCTTCCATGAAGATTGCCGAAACTGAGGGAGAATATCATTTTAATGAGCTCATGAAAGCAATCAAGTCAACAGCATCAGGTTAACAAGCTCCAATCCTTCTTCCACTAACACCCTCAATTATTGCAGCCGCCAAGGATCTGCCAATGCAATACTTCACCAACCGTGATCTTGACTACTTAGAAAACGGCGCGGACAAGTATGCTACGTCATTAACAATGGGCAAAGCAGTAAATTTGGAGGATATCCCTTGGATTGAAGATAAAGTTTCAAAACTATGGAGCAAAAAGCTTGTCAAAGAATATGATCAATATGCGGAATTAGGCATCTCACATTGGCGGGGCAACAAGAATTCGGCTTACTACTTCTACAATCACACCAAGCAAGGTACACCTATAATTGCAACCCGTCGAATCTCCAGCATACAGGGCGTTAACTTTCACCATATCTTCAGATATTCGTATTTGAAAGACATCGTATTCAAGCGAGAAGACGGTAAGACTTATAGTGTCAGTGAAGGGGATATTCAATTCCTACGACTTGAAGATATTGAAGATTTTCTACTCCTTTTGGTTCAAGGCAGGGTTCCTCACTTAGACCCCGATGAAGTCATTGCTCTAAGTTCCAACATTCTCCAATTCACTCGTCGAATTATAATCAAGCAAAGGGTTGAGGATTTACAACTCGGGGTAGAGAGTTACCAATCCAGGCTAAATCTGGAACGACCTCACACAACACCAATGAGTCGTTTTCACCAAGGTAAGGAACCATACATGGGTACACTTAAACCAGAGATGGGCATATTTTACCTGAATGAAGCAGAGGTCATGCAATACATGCGACTCTCAGAACTACACAAGTTCAGCGATGGCACTCTCAAGCATGTACGTGACAAGCTGTTGATGCTCAACTCAAGACAAGGTCTTCCAGAAGTAAAGTACCAATGGGAAGGCCGATTTAAGAAGAGTGCCAACCACACCATCCAGGTGATTGAGGAAAAGTTAAGGCATCGACGGTTGATCCACAGTATTGAACGATTTGTGGGGGGCAGACCATATGGAGCACATCACAGGCTAGTGGACCGATCCATCTAATGGGTCGTACTATTTCAGGTCTACTCCATATTGGTTAAATTTGTGAATATGTTAATATTGTAAATATTGTGCTTTTGTGGCTTGTTGTAGTGTGAAAGTATGAAATATTTCAAGAATTTCTCACGAGATTCTAAATTTTTCAAAATCTATCATACTCAAGCACTACAACTTACCCTCATTAAGTTGAGGGGGAGCATTAATATGTTCTTTGGCCAACATCTAATTTCATTTTATTACCCAAAGACCGTTTAACCCATTAATATCCAAAATATTGATGGTTAACATTTTGGAAAGGGGAGAAAATGGGATTAAGGAGACTTAATGATATCTGGCTAAAACAATGAAAACGACTTAAAAGATAAACCAACTTAACATGTGTAATGCACAAGTTAAGGGGGAGCGTTTTTGATGATCAAAACACTTAAGGCACACAATCTTTGATTTTAATATCACAAGTGCTTTAAGTGATTTTCAAGGATTTTTCATGGTGACTATATCAACCCAATACACACTTAACTCACGACGGATGTGGTGACAAAAGGGTGGTAGGTATAGGTATTAGTCCAATGATTCATCAGAACCGATGGAATCTTCCCAAGGACAACTCCCTAGATAGAACTAGAAGTCCTAGGAAAGATGGAGAATGAATGTGAACATAGCTGAATGCAGACCAAGTACTTAAGCTAGCACTGGAACAATCACAACAAGGTGCTAGTGATGACGTATTGGTAAGCATTAAAGGGGTTGAAGAATGAAAAAGAACTGTAAAGATAAAGGTTGTAAAGAAAGAAGCCCTCCTTACAACTTTAGGCAGAAACCGGGTCAATACATATGCTATTGAGATCATTAGTTAATGATTCTCGATATTGAAGAAAGCCATCATGGACCCAGTGATGCAATGCACAACCCTCCCCAACTAACTCAAATATCTCTCAAAAGGTATTTGTTTTAATCACACGGAGTTCAACACGTTATCTATTGGTTTATTCACTCCGAATAGACTGATATTGAATAGGTGGCACTCCTCTCCAGCCATCGA
Organism: Glebionis coronaria; assembly: GCA_025667525.1. Classification (NCBI taxonomy): domain Eukaryota; kingdom Viridiplantae; phylum Streptophyta; class Magnoliopsida; order Asterales; family Asteraceae; genus Glebionis; species Glebionis coronaria. The sequence continues at coordinate 241,732,994 of CM046877.1, forward strand.
TCACTAAATCAAAACGCACTATCGAGTCTAGAGCCACGAGATCATCAAAAGTCTCATTAGGACACTTTCCATTTATTCCTTGCTTCTTCACACACTGTGAAAAGTAAGAGCTCTTTTATGAGTCCTACGCAATATTCGTGTAATATTGCCAAAACATCTGAGTAATACTCAAGTATTACAGTGAAGATGGAAATCCTGCTTGAGCCAACATCAAACAAGCTCATGGTAGGTGACACGTGCGGTTCTTTACGAACTAATCTTGTGACAACTGGAAAGAAACAGTAGTTTAATTCTTAATTGTACTTAAACTCGTTCCAGGCCTCTACGCATTATCGTATTATCTTGCCAGAACACTCAGAGTAACACTCTTTAGTTTTCACAGTGACGAGTGGAAATCCTTCTAGTGTTAACATCAAACAGCACTTGGTAGGTAACAAGCAAGATTCAATTTGAATCAAGTTTGTGACAACTGGAAAGCAACGATGGTGAATATCTTAATTGAAATTCACTTGTTCCAGGTTTCATGATTTGACAGCTTTAATCATAAGGATTTTTAATCCAAATGATTCACTCTTTATGTTCGCAGTCAGCTTTGGACGATCGAATAAAAAGAACGGGTTTACCCACGAAATCCTGTCAGGAAGTTACTTAATTGAAACTATCCGTCACGGGTACGATATCCAATATCGTCCAACGGTCTTCACCGACCGGAGGTAAAATGCTACCGAATTAGAATAAAATGTCAAAGCCATTTTATTCGTGTCGTTGTTGTGTACCTGTTGAAGACGGTGGAGTTGCTGTGTACCTGTTGAAGACGGTGGCGTTGCTGTGTACCAGTTAAAGACGGTGGCGTTGCGGTGTACCTGTTAAAGACGTTCTCACATGCTTATTCCTTTCGCATCAAATACTTCTGCAAATTCAAGAAAGTATGACCCGAAAGTCTTCCGCTGTATCGACTCTGAAACTTTCAAGAATTCAACAAAGGATAAGTGTGTGGGACATGAAGTCACAAAGAGGCGAACATCACAAGAAAATAAAGACTGCACGTGAAAGGCCAAAAGAACGTGTTCCAAGCAAAAGGCTGATATCATTCAACACATATTCACAAAAGAAAAAGAAAAAGAAAGAAAAGAAGACTACGAGCTCAAGAACAAGATCTAACATGCTAGATTAGGACTTTGTAAATTTGGAGTGACCTCCCTTTGGGGGAGATTGTTGGAAATACGTTTTACGCATTTAGAAAGTCTCGGTCACTCCAACAATGTAGTTATAGGCTCGTAGTTATGTTTAGTCTCATTTATTAAATAGCCCGACCCATGAGCATGTTCATGGGCCGGAAGCTCAAGTCCATTAAGGACTTGGGGTATTTAAACCTCTTTCCACCATGGAAAGGAGGGGTGTTGCTTGTCATTTGTTCATTTCTCATTACATTTTCACTTTACATTCAACCACTCTTCTCTCTCTCTAAACCAACAATGGCTACCACCATCTATTTCCACCATGTTAGACCACCAGATCATATTTAGCATTTCTACATTTGGCATCAGAGCCTCGGTTCCATCCTTGGATCGTGTTCGTATATTCGATTTGGTGGTCTAATTTTTTTTATGTCTCGTTCTATAATATTTGTTTGGTCCATTTTGTCACAAAATTTTTTTGTCACGTCTTCTTTTTTTGACCAATCTGTCCAAACAGTCAAATTTTTTGTCACGTCTTCTCAATTTATTAATCTATACTCTCTCGGTTTCATCAATATCATGGTTAAAGTCATACAAATCTGGTCCCTGTTTCTGGGTTTCTTTAGTTCTTGTTTATGCAAATAGATAAGGACAAAGTTTGCAGATCCACCATTTTCGGTTCCTTCAAAACCCTATTCAGATTGAACATTCAGATTGGGATTCAGATGGGGATTCCGAGTAGGACATTCCGATTAGCCCATTTATTTGGTCATTCCGATCGGTCTTTCTGATGGTCATTCAGATTGGTTATTCCGATGGGGGTGTTTGTTTGATTCCGATGATAGACTCTCAAAAACATTCCGATGAGACATTTTCACAATTATTCCGATGGGATTTATTTAAAACATTCCGATGGACTATTTTGACAAATATTCCGATGGGATTGTTTTTTGACATTCCGATGGACTATGTTTTTTTAAAAAACTTGTGAACCAAAACTGTGACAAAAAAACTATACCATCTCTACCGAGTCAACTCGGTAATTACCGAGTTGACTCAGTTAACTTCCTGAGCCGACTCAATATTACTCCATCCTTATACCTCCACAACACCACAATCTATCCTAATCCCTTCGTCTCCTAACCCGTCTAAACATCAAAAAGACTTAAAATAGATCTCAGATTATGTTCAGTTCCAAATCTTTTAAAGATAATTAAAGATATTTATAGATCTTTTGAATCTGAATCATATATTCATCATAGACATCTCATTTTCGAATTATAAGGAATGATTCATAACAAGTTTGTTATTATCATCTCTTTTATTCGATTAGACCAAAAACCGAACATGCATCCAAATCTAACATAGACCTTTAACAGATCTTTATTGGGTTAAACCCGTTTGATTTTCGAAGTTCAAGAAATGGAATTAACAATTATGTTAAACCCAATATTTGATTCGTTTTTGAAGTAAACCAACATGCAATCACGAATAAGAACTTACCCGAGACCTTTATTCACTTAAAGATCTTGTAGCTACGTGTTTAGATGATGGTGATTATTATGTATAGTGTTTGCTGCGTCTTTAGATTGATGATGAGAGATGAGATTGATTTTTTCGTTGGTTGAGATGGATGATCTGAGAAGGAAGTATTAGATGAGATTGGGGATAGATTATGATAGAAGGATTTGTGAGGGGTGGAGTAAACGAGATGGGAGAAGGTTGAGATGAGTTAGGTGAGGCGGAAGTTTCTATGAGAGAATTTAGGGTTAAGTGAATTGTGTGAGATATTTTAGATTGTGAAGTGTTATAACCGGGTGTTGATGGACCGGGTTTCAACAAACTTGGGCCTCATTTATTTTGGTTATTATCACATAATGGGCTGCATAATGGACCGTGTATATTCACTTATATACACACAATTTTTTTAACAAAAATTTTTAAATAAATTTTGTGTATTAAGTTATAATTCGGTCGTCATCGGGTCGAGACAAAAAGTGACGTGACAAAGTATCGTGACGAGACAATTGTGACGAGAATTTATTTTGACGAGACCAAGAAAAAATGGGCGATTTTTTAGTGGCTACAGATTTTGTTTGATCGGGTATTAATTACGTGACGTTGAAGACGGATTTTTCGAAGGCGTGTATATATTTTATCTTTTAATAGATAACTTGCTCGTGCTTAATCCTAGAATGAAGACTTGGTTATCTGGTTTCCGGGTTCGGGGTGGATGGTTGATGACTCGGATAACTATCACTTAAAGGGGTTACATTGTTGTACTCAGTGTCACGCGCTTAGTCGACGTGGATAATTTCAAGAGGTGTTGTGCTTATAGACTTCTTCAGTGATGCATTGAGTACTTAGAGATTTCTCCACCGTTCTTCATTCAACAATAGTGCAAGCTTAAGTCACAAGATCGAAGGATTCTTATTCAGTTTCACGTTTGATGTATCCGGTTCATTCTTTCAGTGGTCACTTCAAATTTCTTTCACGTGGGATGGTAAAGGTGGCCATGGAGAGTTTATGAGAAGAGATTTTCGATCAACAGCTGATTCTCACAAAATATATAATTCAGCTTATTTATTATTCTCACGCGATTTCAGGTTCATGTGCGTACAATTTATTGATGGTTCCGAGTTTCGAAACCATCAAGGGGGAAGAAGAAGACACATTGAATGCACAACGAGTACACGTGATGAACTTCATACCTTCTTTTGATTTGAAGATATTCCGGGATGACATTTGTCATAGCCGCAGAGAAAATCAGTGTTTTAACTCGTGTCGTTATCAATCTCCAAACGGTACACTACTGATTCGAGGTTTAATTGTTTGATTGTTGCAATTAAACATCATCATTATCCTATATGCATTCCCGGGACTTAATTGACTCTGGTGCATCTCCGGAAGAAGATATGTGCATTTCCGGGACTTAATTGACTGTGGTGTTACGATGTCAACTTCATGAATGGGATAAAGTGTCCACTTCAGTATTTGAGCTTCATAATTGGGATTGATTTACCTTCTTCAACTATGTGGGGGAAGAAGTGTCTTGATTCTTTCTGGTATGCATAACTTGAACTCTCAGGGGGAAGAAAAATTCAGAAGAATTATTCAAGCGTGAGAAGAAAAGTTGTTGATCTACTTGGTGTGCCCCAAACTTTCAATCCCTCTTAGCAACATTATCATGTTATATGATGGGATTTGCTAGTTAGATTCCGCTGTGCGCTTAATCATTCTAAGCTTTATTGAAAGCTTTGAAGTTGCTTACGAGGATTGTTGGTTTAGGGGGAAGCTATTTAAAAGCTTCTACATCAAGTTTATGTGGCATGAATTAGGGGGAAGCTAATTCAGAAGCTTCTCCTTAACCAGAAGTGTATGGGTTACTTAGCTCGTGCCGTTACAGTATTTCTTCTACAAGTCACTTTAAAGATGAGTCGTTTTGAAGATGAAGGCCTCAGAAGACTTCATCAGCATTGGATGCTTCATGAAAGCTCTTGTTCTTAATCATTTTGTACTTGTTAGGAAGAATATTGTAAGGAATTCTACAAGTCGTCCCATGGGGGAAGATTGTTGGAAATACGTTTTACGCATTTAGAAAGTCTCGGTCACTCCAACAATGTAGTTATAGGCTCGTAGTTATGTTTAGTCTCATTTATTAAATAGCCCGACCCATGAGCATGTTCATGGGCTGGAAGCCCAAGTCCATTAAGGACTTGGGGTATTTAAACCTCTTTCCACCATGGAAAGAGGGGTTGGTTGTTTATTTCTTTCATTTCAATATATGAGTTTTCTTTCACTTCTCTCTCTAACTTTCTCTCTCTAGAAAAACATCAACCCCCTTGTTTCACAAAGATCATCATTGTTCTACATCCCATGAAGTCGATACCCCACACGTCAAAGATTTCGCATACTTGGATATTATTTAGAGGCATTTCGTCTCTTTTAGAAATATTTCCAGTCCTTTGACATGCTTCACATAGTCGTACTAATGTATGAGATTCACGAATAATCGTTGGCCAATAAAAGCCAGCGTCGAACACTTTTTAGCGGTGGTGTTCGCTGCATAATGTCCTCCGGTCGGTCCGTAGTGACATTCATCGAGAATTTTTCGAGATTCGAATCCGGAAATACAACGTCGGATTATTCCATCAGAACAGATTCTAAATAATTAAGGATCGTCCCAAAAGTATTTTTTTAGTTCAGAGGAAAATCTTTTCTTTTGTTGGTGCGTCATCCATTTTCGTAAAATACCTACAGCCAAATAGTTCGCAAAGTCTGCGAACCATGGTGTATTGTTAGTGCTTACTTGCGTTATATGCTCATTGGGAAAATCATCGATTTCATCATCGCTAGAATCATCATTCACTATGCGAGATAAATGATCGGTAGCAACATTTGCAGCTCCTTTTTTATCTTTAATTTCCAAATCAAATTCTTGTAAAAGCAATATCTATCGTATGAGACGAGGTTTCGCGTCTTGCTTTTTGAACAAATATTTTAAAGCTGAGTGATCGGTGTAAACTATCGTTTTTGACAATACGAGGTATGATCGAAATTTGTCAAATGCGTAAACTACAGCCATGAGTTCTTTTTTAGTAATCGTACAATTTTGTTGGGCTGCTTAAGAGTTCTACTTGCAAAATAGATGGGATGAAATTGTTTACCATCTTTTTGTCCAAGGACGAATCCAAAGGCTTGTTCACTTGCATCGCACATAAGCACTAATGGAAGATTCCAATCAGGGCTTGTAATAATGGGTGTGCTTGTGAGTTTTTCTTTGAGTGTTTCAAATGCTGAAAGACATTCGTCGTTAAAATCGAACGTTCTTTCTTTTTCTAAAAGCTGAGTTAAAGGTCTTGCGATCTTCGCAAAGTCTTTGATAAATCGTCGGTAAAAACTGGCATGCCCTAGAAAACATCTAATGCCTTTGACATTAGTAGGTGGTGGGAGTTTTGAGATTACATCTATTTTTGCTTTGTCAACTTCAAGGCCGGCTCCAGACACTTTGTGTCCAAGCACAATTCCTTCTTTAACCATAAAGTGACATTTTTCCCAGTTTAGCACAAGATTTGCTTCTTTGCATTGTGCTAACATTTTATCTAGATTGTTTAGGCATGTGTCGAAAGAATTTCCAAAGACGGAGAAATCGTCCATGAAGACTTCGACTGATTCTTCAATCATATCGTGAAAGATTACAATCATACACCTCTGAAAAGTAGCAGGTGCATTGCATAGACCAAAAGGCATGCACCTATAAGCGTAAGTTCCAAATGGACAAGTAAACGTGGTTTTCTCTTGATCCTTAGGGTCGATTGGGATTTGAAAGTATCCAGAAAAACCATCGAGGAAACAAAAGTATTCATACCCTGCGAGTCTTTCTAACATTTGATCAATACAAACTCTCCATCCGGTGATGGTTCGTGTTGGTACTAATTCATTGTTTTTGTTAGTCACTACAGTGATACCTCCCTTTTTAGGTACACAATGAATAGGACTAACCCAAGGGCTATCGGAGATTGGGTAGATTATCCCAGAGTCTAAGAGTTTAAGGATTTCTTTTTTAACAACATCATTCATGTTAGGATTTAATCTTCGTTGTTTTTCAACAATAGGTTTTTTGTTATCCAAAAGTTGTATTTTGTGTTTGCATAATGATGGACATATGCCAGGAATGTCAGAAGTTTTGCCAAGAAAAAGCTTGTTTATGCTTCCTTAGAACGTCAATTAGATCGTCTTTGTGTTCTTCCGAAAGTTGGGATGAAATAATTACAGGGAGTAATTTTTCTTCGTGAAGAAAGGCATATTCCAGATGTTTAGGAAGAGTTTTAAGTTCTAAATCTGTAGGAGGTTCTTCAACAGATTTCTTAACTTTGAAATCGGTTTCGAAAGTTATGGGTTCAAATGCTGGTTCGATTTCTTCTTCGATTGTTTCGATTGGTTCATCAGTATGGTCGGCTATGAAGGCATCAAATTCAGCAAAAAGTTCTTCTTTGAGGATGGTTCCTTCGATAGGATACAAAATTTCGCTTCCTTCATCAAGAAGAGCGTCGAAATCGGCTTCAACGATTTCTTCAATGACATCGATACTAAAGCAAGTATCGTCATTAGAGTACGAGTGTTTCATTTCTTCGTCGATAGAAAAAGAAATTCTATCTTCTCAAACTCCAAGGTTGAGTTGTTTTTGATTTACTCTAATTATAGCGTCAGCTGTGTGTAAGAAAGGTCTACCAAGGATAAGTGGTACCTTGCTATCTTCTTCAATTTCTAAGATTACAAAGTCATAGGAAAACCAAATTTTCCGACTTCTACGAGCATGTTTTCAGCTCTCCCTATTGGGTATTGGAAAGAACGGTCTACGAGGCGAACGCTCATTTTGGTGGGTTTTAAAACGTCTTTAGAGAGTTTAGCATACAAAGAGTATGGCATGCGGTTGATACTTGCGCCAAGATCGGCCAAGGAGTTACAAGAGTATGAGTGATGGAAAGTACATGGGATTAGGAAACTTCCAGGATCTCCCAGTTTTGGTGGTACTTTGTTTTGAACAATGGTAGAACATTCATCATTTAGAAAAAATGAGGAAACTTCTTCAAACTTATGTTTGCTCTTGATAAGTTCTTTGATAAATTTGCCATAATTTGGCATTCTAGCCAGAACATCGAATAAAGGCATGTTAATTCGAACTTCTTGTATTAAGTCGAGGAATTTACCATACTTAGCTTGCATCTTTTGCTTGCGTAAGCGTTGTGGATATGGTACTTTTGGTTTATATGGTTTGGGTGTTGGGTTTTTAGTTGGTTTGGTATGGATTGGTTGAGCTTCATCCTTATTATCACTATCGAGTGATTTTTTGATTGGTGTATCTTGAGTGGGTTTGGTAGGTGATTCGTAAGATAAACCGCCCCGCATAAATACGGCATTCACTTGCTCGTTACGAGCTTGTGGGGGTTGATATTTGTTATTGTTGTTTTGGGATTTGGGTTGGTGTTGCTTGGTAAAGAACCAGAAGTACGATTTGATTGTTTATCGGCCAAACGATCAAATTTAGCTTCAAGGTTTTGGATGGAATCTTGGTGGTTTTTGTTCATGGTTTCAAACTTTGTTTTGAATTCATTGAATGTTTCTCGAACGAAAATTTTAGTTTTTCTTTGAGATTCAATAAAGTTGTCGAGCTTGGTTTCAAGGTTGGTTTTGTCTTCGGTTTGATTGGGTTTCTTTTCGTCTCGATCATAACTTGGTTTCTCATTTGATCTCTAATTATCGCGGTCGCGGTCGCGATTACGATAATCTTTATAAAATCGAGTTCGTCGAAAGGTATTCATGAAGTTGGCTTCTTCTTCCTTTGTCATGGGTGTGTCATCGTCATCACATTCACTAGAAGGATGGTTTCCTCCACAGTGTTTGCAAGTTTCACGTTTCTTGTTTTTCATCTCTTTATATTGAGTATCACTTTTAAGAGACATGGCATCCATTCGAGACATAATTTTTTCGATATCGGTGGGGTTATTGGTTTCTTCGGCAAAAGCTACAGTTTTTCGTGGGTTTTTTTTGTGGTTTTTGGACCAATCAAGCTTAAGTAGGACTTTGTCATCCAATAATTGGTAAGCTTGGTTAGGTGTTTTTTAAAGGAAAATTCCGCCCGCTGTGACATTCAATGCATCTTGGGTAGCATCGTCAAGACCATGATAGAAAATCTTGATTATTCCTTCTTTTTTGAGTCCATGACCATGGCAGTTTCTGAGTAGTTCTTTCATTCTTAACCATGAGTCAATGAGAGTTTCTCGATCTTGTTGAGAAAAGCTTCGGATTTCTCCAAGGAGTTTTTCAAATAGGTCAGGAGGAAAGAATCGGCTAATGAAAGCAGTTCTTAGACCTTCCCATGTTCGAATGGTTCATTCGTTAAGTTCGTCAAGCCATGACTTGGCTTCTCCAGTCAAGGATGATAGAAACACCATGAGTTGGACGGCTTAGGTTTGTCCTTCTCCATAGTTAAAAATTTTACAATTTCCGCTGAATTCGTGGATGTGTTTATGAGGATCAGTTTTGATTCGACCATCAAATTGGTTATTTTTAACAAGTGTTAAGTGGTTCCCCTTGATTTCAAAATCGTTTTCCATTTCAGGTAAAACGATTGCAGAGCTAGGAGTTGGTGCTACAACTCTATCGGCTGAACACATTGGTTCATCATCGGTGTTGATCCCAAACTTAGATCGATTTAGCTTTGTGTTAACGAGATTGAATCAAGATTAACACGTAGAGAAACTTTGTGTTATGAAAACAATCCAAGTATTATGCGGAATTTAACACTTAGTGTAAGAACACACAAACACAGAATAACCCAAACTTTCACTTCGATTGATTGATAAAACTTGCGTACAATGAAAGTAAAACGTATATCAAACATTAACCTAGAGGCCTCCTTTTATAGATTAAGGAGCCTTGTACAAGAGTCTACGTATCACCTATTTTAGGTAAAGATAAATATAGCAAACACAATATTAAACATATCTTTACTAAACATACAAAACGTGTAGACTAAGTATCTTATCAGTGGTTGACTTTCTTCTTGAAAGCGCTCCAATATCTCTTGTCAGCGTCCAGCTGTCAACGCCTCATTATCTCTTGTCAGCGTCTAAAGTCTTCTTGTCAGCGTCCTAGTGACTTAGCCATTTTTATTCCCAACAATCCTCCCCTAAACTTGATATCTACTCAAGTAATCAAGTTTCAAAATAAAAACAAAATATACAAGAGGATTCTTACAAACTAATCATCTTTCTTAATCTGAGAATAAATATATCTAATAAAATCCTTGCTAACATCACTAGAGTAATCAGCCTCTAACCTGGTTGATACCATCATCTTCAAAATCTCTTGAGAAAAAGGATATTTCCCATTCACTAAAAGATATTCAGCAAACTTCGAAGTACTAAGATGATACACACCAGAAGCTGAATACAAACGCCATTTCAACCCACTGAGATCATCCAAATCCAACCATGTTGGATCATCTTCTTCGGGAACAAACATTCTTTTGAATGTTGTCCATATCTTTATTCCATTAACTGAAGTAGGTGCTTCAGTCTCATACTTGGCCACCATCAAAGCCCACAAATCTACTACATCTTCTCTATACAGACTTGCAAATAATGAAATCAAGGAAGTGAAAGTATGTACCTTATCACCAGCTCTAGTGATGACCCCAAAACCACTTGCATCTTCTTCATATTTAATTATGGGGTTTCTAAAGTCAAGAGGCAATACTTCTACAACATCTGAAGCTTCCAATGGTGAAAGCTTCAGCGCCTTCCTTATAACAACATCGTTTGGAAACAACGGATCAACCCCTAAAAATTCAATTTACAAGCCCTTCTTCACTGGCCTAGGAACTATGGATGCCTTCTTCATCCTCATTTGTTCCTCTATCTCTTCTTGTCTTTCTTTGGAGAGTAACTCAAAAGTTCTATCCTTACACAATGAATCCCAAATTGGATAAGCCAAACACTCCAATTGATCAAAACTAAGCCCCTTGAACTTTTTATACGTCCACCCTGTTTGATGATTCCTTAACAGCAAGTAATAAAACTATCTCCTTACTGTCTTAGATTCTAGTTTGATATTACTAGGCTTATTCTTCTCCCATACCCTTAAATCATCATGTAATCTCAAAATTCCTTCAAGACACCCAATCTTCTCAGATATGGACACCTTTGGATCACTCAACACTTCATATTCGTATTTGAAGAAAAGCTCAGCAATCTTGGGTATAGACAAATCAAACTTCATTTTTAACTCTCTAAGCTTTTCCAAACCCAACTCCTCTCCATATTCCAACCTTTCAGGCTCTTCAAGTATCATCACACTTGAATCTAAGCTCTCATCACCATCACTGCCTTCCCCATCACTCTCAAAAGTAGTCATAATTTGTGACTCAATAGCAGTCTTCTTAATCTCCTTCTCCACGAGTTTTACAGCCAAAATTGAATCAAATTGTATCTGAGCTGCATTTTTGGGTACCTCTACTTCCACCATAATACCTTTACCCTTATCTAATGCATCAATAGCAGGTAAAGGAGTAGATACCCGTGGAACCACATCTTTGATGATAGCTGATGACTGGGATACACCAACCACACCTGTAATTTTGTCAGCGCCCAAAACCTGAATGTCAGCTGATGTGTCGTGGATAGTATAGTGATAATTTGGATACGTTATAGGGTAAATTAGAAAATCACCTTTAGGAAAAAGTAATAGTCTAAAATTACCAAAGACGAATTCAATTAAACACGTTGGTGAACCAAGTTCGTTGTACACGAAGATCGAGTGAATTTGAGACGTTTAGCTTTGATTTGGACAATCGATTTGAATTGGTTTGTGGATTTTAAACTACAATTAAAAACTACAAATTTTAAGCTATTAAAAATTACCCTAAAGTGCATGAATCGTAAACCCCGCCTATTTTATAAATTCTACAAAAGATTAATTACATAAAATAAAAAACACTATTTAAAAATCTTAAAAATTTAATCTATTTAAATATCTATTAAAAATAAATCTATTTAATTAAAACAACTTTTAAACTAATTTACTTTATTATTTAAAATTACTTTAAACAAATTATTTAAAAAAAAAACTATATTTATTTAAATCTAAAGTTATAAAAATTAAACTAATTAAAATTAATACTAATTAAACTATTTAAATAAAAACATTTTATCTTTTTTTTTTTAAACTTCTTTTTATAAAGTATTTAAATTAATCAAAATAAAAAAATGATACGTGACTTAGTATTAGCTTCTAATGAAAATAACTGACATATTCAAACAGCCTATATTAATCAACTTATGAGAATAAAACTCAAAAGGGCCCTTAGCCCAGTTGGTAAACGCGCTTGAATGGTAAAGGGGAGGTCTCGAGTTCGAGACCCCCAAGTGACAACTTTTTGGAATTAATATATATTTTTTTTTTGACAGTGAAATCAAAAGAGTCTTAGGGAAGACTTGTTTGGACAGCTTTTTAGCGTTAAGCTATGAGGACAAAGGTTGTGAGCTTATCAGATTAATTAATCTGATAAGCAGTTACTTTAGTAAAAGATGCAGAAAAACCCAAACAACAATCATATAATACACGAGTTCCAGCAGACAAAAAATCCCAATTGAGCAGAATATCATCATATCTATCCCACATTCAAACTGAATTTATCTCAATCTATTTCCAGCAAAGATTCAGAATCATCTGAACATTTTACACAGTTAAGCTAGACTATAAATAAAACAGATAAATTACACTAAGCAATAAGCCCCAAAGCAATATTCAATCATTCAGTAAATAATATCACTTAAAGTTCACTAAATAGATTTATTTAAACACAAAGCTCAATTCTACCTGACTCTAAAACTAGCAACTCATAATAATCTGAGCAATTTAACATAATCAGACCCAAAAATGCTCAGAAACTAACATCAAGCAAACTCGAAAATCTACTCAAGATTAACAAACAATAAATCCCGTTAATTAAACTTAGGCACTCATTCGAAATAACAAGCAGTCTAAACAAAATACTCATCTTACAACGACTAAAACTCAGTCCTAACTAGTATTCAACATAACTCAAGAGCACAAGTCAGAAACTAGAACAAATTTAACAACAATATTCAATCAACTTCCAGTCAAATATTCAATATAAGTAAAGCTAAATCACTCAACTACCAGCTCTCAACCAGTTAACAATCAAGCTATAGCATACTAATCAAAACCAGCAGATTCACCATCATACAAAGAGCAGATTCATCAAAGAAGTTAAACAGTAAATGAAAGATAAACAGAACCTTTTGTAGATTTCCGTTGCGTAGAAGGTGAGCGCTGAGCTCCCTTTGAACTAAAAAAAACGATCTACCACCAGTTACGATCATCAAACGCCATGAACCACTCTTTAACAATTAATTCAACCTGGCAGCATCCTTTAAGCCAAACCAGTAGGGTTCAACTTTTCCCAATCTTAACTTTTGATTATTTAATTAAGCTATTGAATGAGCTTATTTAAACAATCTCTCATATAATATCAATTTAATAAAGAAAATTTGTATAAACTCAGAATAAATTGCAAATCAAAAACAATATTAAACTAAAACTCACTTTCATTAATTTCAGAAAATCATTACAATACTTTTAAAAAGAAAATACAAATACCTAAATCTAAATTAACATTATAACAATAAGTAAAAGAAGGGATAATAAATACAGAATAAATTGGGGGTATTTATAGCCCCCCCCCCCCCCCAAGGGCATCCTTGAGCGGATATTCGCATCTGAAGAAGAATATTCCTCTTGATTCTGAGCCCTTGATCTTGATATCCTTATTCTCTCTCTTCTTTGATGGCTGAGATGATCCCAAATAGCACACGGATTGCCAACGTGGCATCCGTGTGCTAGTTGTGTTTCTTTTAAGGGCTGTGATTGGTGGATATGATGGAATGAGGTGTTGCAACCTATAAGAAACGGCCACGTAGCATCTTTATTCCACACCCTATCTTCCTACAAACTTGGGGGTTTTAATCCCTTTGATGTGAGTTAATCAAATAAGTAAAAAGCCCTAAAAAATTAAGACTTTTTACTTGCTAGGGTTCTTTGAATAGTGAGTTATTTTTACTGGTTTGGGAAAAAGAAAGGATGGGGAAGAAGAACATAGGGAATAACGAGAGGTTTATTGAGTGGGGGTAATAAAGTGACGTGAAAAAAACAAAGGTGAGGAATGGAGCGTTTAATTTATTGAATGTGTAAAAGGAGAAGTTATTTTATTTGTTTAATGTTGTGTGTAACGTGTGTTTATACACGTTTATGATAACAACCTAAAAGCCCATTTTCACAATTTCGTTTCTTTCATTCACTTTGTTTTCTGAATTGGGCTTGGGTCCAAGATACATTCCAGCCGAATTTATAACCCCATTTTGGGCCTAATGAATTTGCAATGGACCTTCAAGCAACTTGATAACTTAAATGGGCTTTTGAGCCCATTTATCCAATTGTGGGCCCCACTTAGCCGTAAACTCGTTAAATGATATAATCCTCTAAAGTCGAGCTCGGTTTTGGCATCTTTGATCTTTTTCTTCATTCTCGTGTCGATTATTGCCGATTTTCGTGAACTTGGGTACCTACACACATGAAACAAGAAATATACAAACAAAAAGCATTTTTGATACATTATGAGCATAATTTCATTGTTTAAAGCTACAAATGATATGAGTAATTAAGCTCATATCAAACTCCCCCATGCTAAGCAATTGTCGTGTCCTCACGCAATGATAAAATAAAACTATAACTACACCTTTATTCAATTTTTTTTTGACTCTTATTAAGCAAAGACATAATGTATTGTTTTCATTATTCCAGGAATAACTTTTAGGATCATAAAACTCAAATAGATTCATCGTCCCCGACTTTTCACTTTTCCAAGCCAAGTGCAAAAACAAGATCATTGTCAATCATAAGCCCCAAAATTAAACCAACTCATACAAGTAATTTGTGTTAAACTCAATCTCCTATTATTCCTAATTGTATCTCTAGATTTTATTTGTCATTCACCCAAAGGCTCATTTGACTTTATTTTGATATTTATTAGTCCAAAATGAAGGCAAGAACGGTGTAAACTCAACACTCAAAACCTAACCTCGACTTCAAAAACCGTTGTCACTAAAGTAAGCCCACATCAGGGATAACTTAACACGATTTAGGGATAAATCCCGGACCCGAAATTTGGCTAATATGGCTACTTAAAACAAAAGATAAAACCTCCAAAGTCAATTATGACCTTATATGGAGTTAGCAACAATTACATCATAACACCTTTTGGCTCTTTAAGACGTAATTGTGCTCCTTATTTAAAATCCACACCCTAAGGCTCCTTGGACAAAAATAAGGGAATTGACAACACCATCCCACCTTATGGCTCATGATGATGAAGCAATTTTTATTCAACACGCCCCTTGACATACACCCTAAGGCTCTAATGACAAGGTTTGTGCTACATGACTCCCACCCGAAGGCTCCTAGAGAACATGTTTTTATTTATTCTTCTTTATTATTATGATATTTATAGTAAGCCAAATTTCCGCAATCCCATTATCAAAAGACCACAACGCTGACACCCTTTAATGTGTACTCACTTTAATTACAAGGGAAGAAAAAGAAGGAGTTACGAGTTAAGATATCAAGCCTAAACCGCTAAAAACTTCACTTATTAAGCAATTATTATACAAGTGTGGAAAGTACGTACGAGGAGATTAAATCAAACACAAAAATACTTGCACAAAGAAGAATTTAATCTTAGAAACTTATGATTGAACTCTATCATCTCTTGTTCTCCATATCGTAAAATTCCAAAAATGTGAAATCAATGGATACTTAGCCTATTAAATCAAAGTTTTGGGTTTTCAAGTCATCTATAGGATCTTGCATCTTCTTTATACTTTTGCAAGCTTTAGAATTTGCGTTTTAAAGTTCCCTTGATAAACGACTTTCTAGGATCAATTATAGGAGCTTGCGAAAAGTTCTTGTCCTTAACTCGTATGAATTAAGACTTTCGCGTTTTAAAGCTCCCTATATAATAGCCTAGCAAAACTTAATTCAAATACGTTAAGGAAAAGCTAAGGTTAAAAACCAAGTCGAGTCAAAAACTATCCTTATTTTCACCAACGGAAAGCCTACATTCGTGTCAAAAACACTTATTTTATTTATTAAAACTTAAAAATAACACTAAAAATTTAAAATTTTATTGAAAAATGAGAAAAACAACACGTTTGGACACGACAAGAGCAATTGCAAGCGATTATATCGATTGACTCCCCCATGCTAAAACCAAACATTTTCCTCAATGTTTCTTAGCTCAAGAGTAACACCCCCTTGCTAAAACACGAAGAGTCTAATGCAAACTCCTAGCATGGAAAGATTACGCAAATCTATAAGCCGTTTATTAATTATGCCTCAAGATAAAACGTTAGTCAATAAAAATCAAGGGATAGAAAGTGTGCCCCTTTTTGGCATTCAAAGAATGGAAGATCAAGTGGACCGGCAAAAACCGAACACGAGAGTCTTCAAATATTAGGGTCATACCTAAGATCACAACACAACAAAACACGAGCACGAGCTTGAAAGATCAAGCCTTATTAATTGTTAGAAAATAGAAAGAAGATAGAATGTATGGGACTCCCCCACAAGGCACCTCGTTTTTGTTCACCGAGTCATGAGCTCGACTTGATCCCCGCATTCATTGGTCCTTAGGGAAAGTGGTGAAAACCGGCATATTGGAGTAAAAACCAACACAAAGCACGATGCCGGGGTCAAAGATTACATCCTCGTTGTCCGATGACAAACGAAAGGATAAAACTACAACACAAATCTCTAAAAAGAGATAGAAGTCACAAGTAAAGGTATGGATGTAGCATGCTCCCCGAGGTAAACTCGCACCACGATGATAGAAAAGTCTTTCAATTATTGCATCGGTGAAAGGCCGAGATTTCCCTAAAACAACAATTCTGGGATCGAATACCTCGTCCTCGGTGGAGAAAGGAATGGATAACACGGTGTCGTCCCCCCATGCTAATCCAAGATCATATAAAGCACATGGTAAAGGTGGGATAAAAATCTCATCCATAGTGGACTCAACATTCTTTGCTTTAACGACCATTTCACCCTTAGAAATGTGATCAATCGGGTCATGGTACTCAATATGAGACACATGGAAAACCCGCACATTAAGGTCAAAGTGGGTGGGAGGAGGACTTGGAACGAAATCATCATGAAGTAAATTCTCTAAAAAGAGAGCGTCCCCCTCCGGGTCGATATCATCAACACCCGGTGGTATCGAATCATGAGAAGCAAGAAAAGTATCAATCTCCTCCATAAGCGGATCACTATCCTCAATGGGAATAGGAGATGAAGAGAAAGACTTGGGATTAGGCTTAGAATTCAAAGCCTCGATCCTAGAAATGAGAAGATAGACGTTTGATAACTTCTCACGAAGAATCACGTCTTCCACATCTAAATGAGTAAGTTCATCGGTGAACTTCTCGAGGATCGGAATAGTCAAATCAACCTCATTTCCCGGTGGAAATGGGTCTAAAGGAGCAAGTTCAAAAGTGAACCTCTCATAAAACGGATTGATATCATCCTCATTTCCCGGTGGAAATGGGTGTAGAAGAGTAGGTCCATCGGCAAACCCCTCAAAATCCGAATCGTGAATATCATCTTTATAAGAGAGTTCATCGGAGAACTCCTCATTAGAAAATTCACTAGAAGTAGAATCATCCTCGAAATCTTCATTTCCATCACAATTTTCATCATTAGAATTAAAGAGAATATCAAAGTGAATGGAAGAAGTCGAGTCATCACAATGTGGCAAATCACACATCTCATTAGAAATACCGTCAAACTCTCGTGGGTTTTGGACAAGAATGGTGCTAATATGTTCGTCCCCTTTGCTTAGAGAATTTTCGGGTTCCTTGATGGAAGAATCAAAAATAGGAGTGGTGATGTCATGAGAGATTTCCCCATCATCTTGGATGGGAGAATCCTCGGGCTCCAAGATACGAATAGGACAAACGATAGCACTAGACGAAGGATGAAGAGCAATAAGATCTCTCAAAGAAATAGAACTATCCTCGTCATCATCAAAAAGAAGTAAACGCTCGAGTTCACGATTAGCAAGAGATTTTGCCTCCACTTGAGCTCGTTCTTTCTCTCGAATTATTTGTTGGGAAATTGTTTCAAGTCGTTCCATATCGAAAGAAGATTGTGGAGATTGGTCAAAACCGGAAGGAATCGAATTATAGCAAGGATTAGGCTCATAAAAATTTTGATCTCTCGGTTGACAACAAAAACTCTCGTGAGGACCTCCACAATACTCACAACAAAGATACTGTTGTGATAAACTCGGTAAATCTTGTGGATAACAATTATCATTAAAGTTTTGATTGTAGCTCGGTTCTTGCTCGTAATTAAGCGAGAATCGATGCGAACAATCATCACCAAAATGAGAATCGTTTCCACAAAACTCACTCGAGGGTGTCTCGTATGTAGGGTGTGGAGGTGGATTGAAATCGAGAGAATTATTCGAAAAATTCGGATTTCCATATGAAGTAATCTCATTACAATAAGGACAAAATCCAACACGTATATCATGACGTAAATCGTTTCCACAACGCTCACACGTGCACCACCGACATGGTAAAAAACCATATAACGGTTCTCCACACCCAGCACAATTGACGAAGGAAGAATTAAAATTTAGAAGGTGAGGAGAAAAAGAATTAAACATGATAGAGGATTAAGAAGATTATTTTTGGTATTTTTCATAAAAACGATACATACTATATAATAAGAAAATAACAAAACTTTCCGAGGACGGAAAGGGTCTTCAAATCCACGATCAACAAATCTCCACAAAGACGAATCGTACACAAGATCCCCGGCAGCGGCGCCAAAATTTTTGATGTGTCGTGGATAGTATAGTGATAATTTGGATACGTTATAGGGTAAATTAGAGAATTACCTTTAGGAAAAAGTAATAGTCTAAAATTACCAAAGACGAATTCAATTAAACACGTTGGTGAACCAAGTTCGTTGTACACGAAGATCGAGTGAATTTGAGACGTTTAGCTTTGATTTGGACAATCGATTTGAACTGGTTTGTGGATTTTAAACTACAATTAAAAACTACAAATTTTAAGCTATTAAAAATTACCCTAAAGTGCATGAATCGTAAACCCCGCCTATTTTATAAATTCTACAAAAGATTAATTACTTAAAATAAAAAACACTATTTAAAAATCTTAAAAATTTAATCTATTTAAATATCTATTAAAAATAAATCTATTTAATTAAAACAACTTTTAAACTAATTTACTTTATTATTTAAAATTACTTTAAACAAATTATTTAAAAAAAAACTATATTTATTTAAATCTAAAGTTATAAAAATTAAACTAATTAAAATTAATACTAATTAAACTATTTAAATAAAAACATTTTATCTTTTTTTTTAAACTTCTTTTTATAAAGTATTTAAATTAATCAAAATAAAAAAAATGATACGTGACTTAGTATTAGCTTCTAATGAATATAACTGACAGATTCAAACAGCCTATATTAACCAACTTATGAGAATAAAACTCAAAAGGGCCCTTAGCCCAGTTGGTAAACGCGCTTGAATGGTAAAGGGGAGGTCTCGAGTTCGAGACCCCCAAGTGACAACTTTTTGGAATTAATATTTTTTTTTTGACAGTGAAATCAAAAGAGTCTTAGGGAAGACTTGTTTGGACAGCTTTTTAGCGTTAAGCTATGAGGACAAAGCTTGTGAGCTTATCAGATTAATTAATCTGATAAGCAGTTACTTTAGTAAAAGATGCAGAAAAACCCAAACAACAATCATATAATACACGAGTTCCAGCAGACAAAAAATCCCAATTGAGCAGAATATCATCATATCTATCCCACATTCAAACTGAATTTATCTCAATCTATTTCTAGCAAAGATTCAGAATCATCTGAACATTTTACACAGTTAAGCTAGAATACAAATAAAACAGATAAATTACACTAAGCAATAAGCCCCAAAGCAATATTCAATCATTCAGTAAATAACATCACTTAAAGTTCACTAAACAGATTTATTTAAACACAAAGCTCAATTCTACCTGATTCTAAAACTAGCAACTCATAATAATCTGAGCAATTTAACATAATCAGACCCAAAAATGCTCAGAAACTAACATCAAGCAAACTCGAGAATCTACTCAAGATTAACAACTAGTAAATCCCGTTAATTAAACTTATGCACTCATTCGAAATAACAAGCAGTCTAAACAAAATACTCATCCTACAACGACTAAAACTCAGTCCTAACTAGTATTCAACATAACTCAAGAGCACAAGTCAGAAACTAGAACAAATTTAACAACAATATTCAATCAACTTCCAGTCAAATATTCAATATAAGTAAAGCTAAATCACTCAAGTACCAGCTCTCAACCAGTTAACAATCAAGCTATAACATACTAATCAAAACCAGCAGATTCACCATCATACAAAGAGCAGATTCATCAAAGAATTTAAACAGTAAATGAAAGATAAACAGAACCTTTTGTAGATTTCCGTTGCGTAGAAGGTGAGCGCTGAGCTCCCTTTGAACTAAAAAAAACGATCTACCACCAGTTACGATCATCAAACGCCATGAACCACTCTTTAACAATTAATTCAACCTGGCAGCATCCTTTAAGCCAAACCAGTAGGGTTCAACTTTTCCCAATCTTAACTTTTGATTATTTAATTAAGCTATTGAATGAGCTTATTTAAACAATCTCTCATATAATATCAATTTAATAAAGAAAATTTGTATAAACTCAGAATAAATTGCAAATCGAAAACAATATTAAACTAAAACTCACTTTCATTAATTTCAGAAAATCATTACAATACTTTTAAAAAGAAAATACAAATACCTAAATCTAAATTAACATTATAACAATAAGTAAAAGAAGGGATAATAAATACAAAATAAATTGGGGGTATTTTAGCCCCCCCAAGGGCATCCTTGAGCGGATATTTGCATCTGAAGAAGAATATTCCTCTTGATTCTGAGCCCTTGATCTTGATATCCTTATTCTCTCTCTTCTTTGATGGCTGAGATGATCCCAAATAGCACACGGATTACCAACATGGCATCCGTGTGCTAGTTGTGTTTCTTTTAAGGGCTGTGATTGGTGGATATGATGGAATGAGGTGTTGCAACCTATAAGAAACGACCACGTAGCATCTTTATTCCACACCCTCTCTTCCTACAAACTTGGGGGTTTTAATCCCTTTGATGTGAATTAATCAAATAAGTAAAAAGCCCCAAAAAATTAAGACTTTTTACTTGCTAGGGTTCTTTGAATAGTGAGTTATTTTTACTGGTTTGGGAAAAAGAAAGGATGGGGAAGAAGAACATAGGGAATAACAAGAGGTTTATTGAGTGGGGGTAATAAAGTGACGTGAAAAAAACAAAGGTGAGGAATGGAGCGTTTAATTTATTGAATGTGTAAAAGGAGAAGTTATTTTATTTGTTTAATGTTGTGTGTAACGTGTGTTTATACACGTTTATGATAACAACCTAAAAGCCCATTTTCACAATTTCGTTTCTTTCATTCACTTTGTTTTCTGAATTGGGCTTGGGCCCAAGATACATTCCAGCCGAATTTATAACCCCATTTTGGGCCTAATGAATTTGCAATGGACCTTCAAGCAACTTGATAACTTAAATGGGCTTTTGAGCCCATTTATCTAATTGTGGGCCCCACTTGGCCGTAAACTCGTTAAATGATATAATCCTCTAAAGTCGAGCTCGGTTTTGGCATCTTTGATCTTTTTCTTCATTCTCGTGTCGATTATTGCCGATTTTCGTGAACTTGGGTACCTACACACATGAAACAAGAAATATACAAACAAAAGGCATTTTTGATACATTATGAGCATAATTTCATTGTTTTAAGCTACAAATGATATGAGTAATTAAGCTCATATCATCAGCGCTTGCTTTGCTCCTATCAGCGTCTAATTTGTTCTTGTCAGCGGCTGACTCTGTGACTTGATTCATCATTTCTAATAAAAAAGATATCTTTGTTGAGTAACCAATGAAGTATCAAAACCTGGCTGCTCCTTCAAACCTGTAAGAACCTCAGCCACATCCAAACTTGCTCTAAAAGAAGCACCTTCTCCTTCTTGTGAGCCTTTCTCATGGGAGTCCTTGTCACTGGCATTGAGTGGCCCATCCTCCCTTTTGTAAGAATCCTCCCCTGAAGAAAGGACTCTAGCCTACCGTCTCCTTGCATTGGCAGCCTCCAAAACAACAATCTTCTCCCTCAAATCCTTGAGTTCAAGGCCCTGTGTATTAACAACCTATACAAGATGGGTATTTTGCTTTTGCAAGCTCATACACATGATCGTCAATTCCATAGTTGATAAGGGTTCTAGACTGCGCTTTTCTAATGCGGGAAGTTGCCCTCCCATAAGAGAATCATAGGGCATGGGTGTGGACTTAATGATAGTGGAACTGTCATGGCCTGCATCTAAGCCAGTACTACTAATAACCAGCCTCACCCATAGCACCAACCACACTTGTGGTGGCGGTTCTCTCTGCTACATGTCTAGGACCACTAGAGGAGAAAACTCTAGTAGTCTTTTGGCGTTTTTGCAACCTAAAATCATGGGGTTCAAAAGAGGAAGAATTAAGGGGTGTTCGGTCTGTGGTTGAAGGATGTCAGTGTCAAGGTTTTTAGTGTCAACGTCAAGAATGGGTGTGTCAGCGTTGGGATTAGAAGTATCAATGTGTGGTGAGGGAGGGTCAAGGTTCATGTTTTGTGGAGATGGTGGTTGTTCTGGCATTGGTTCATGAGCAGGTGGGGGTGGTGGTGGAGGGATTGCAGCTGCCTGAATGACAGCATACATGGCTGGGGTAAGAGGCAAGTCTCTATAGGGTGCTGAATTCATGTTACTAAAAACCGTTTTCTTTTGGTCATGGACCTTATAAAAATGATCATGGTCCCTACGACAATAGCCTTGCATTTCAAAACCCATTTGCAAAAATCTAGGGTACGCAAGAGTCATCTTGGCACCCTTGTTGTGTAACATGCCATCAAAAATCATTTTGGAAAAGTTATAATTTTGCCCTCTTGCAATCCAAACAATGTCACTCCCGATAGATCGGTTGATTTCATTGAATGAAGAGCATTTGGGATGACATGAATAAGGAACTTCCAGTTGGGGGGAAATTGTTGTTTAGAATATTTGTTTAATTGCCCAACAGGGGGCAAATCATACCCCAACTCACGAAGTCCTAACTCTAGCTCTGGCACAGGAAGGGTTCCTATACCACCAGCATCATTAAGACGCACAGCTTGGCGAACCAAAGCTTAAGTAACAACCCATTCACTCCCATGCACAGTAGCATGCAATGTAATCACTCCATCAACTGTTCTGGAACGTACTGTGTTCCAAAACTATTTGATGTGTGTGATATGAACAAGTGGAGTGTGTGTAAGAGCATAACTTAGAGAAGAAGCATTAAGATAAGCAATCATCTCAGTGTATTGAGGATGATGCCTAGTGTCTTCCTCCAAATACGTCACCATGTTGTGTTGACTCTTGAATTCCAACTCCACATGATCTGGTTTAAACCTTGGGGCCATTGAGAACGATATGAAAACTGGGAATGAGTAATAATAAAAGTATGAAGGTTGAAAAGGTTTTGCTAGAAAAGAAAAGTTGTTACCCTGCTAAAACAATATGAGCCGTATTTATAGGAAAGAAACTAGCACACTATTGGTTGGAAAAGAAGGCAAAGATATTCAAAAAGTAATGATGCAAATCTTGAAAATATATAACTTATCTTTGCATTAATAAAAAGTTAACCAAGTTGCAAAAATTACGGCCCAAATTTTTGTCAAAAATAACAACTGGGTGGACCCCAATGTTTTTCAACGGTCAAAAATTAATTGTCAGCGTAACGGCTATAACTTGTCAGCGTGCAAAATTTGCCATGTCAGCGTCGAAAATTTGTCTTATCAGCGTTTGGAGTAAACTATGTCAGTCGCCAAAAATAAAATAAAGAATAAAATAAAAAGACCTTAACAAAGATATTTACCCTAATGAAGATAGACCCTCCCCTGACACAGACTTAAAATAACATTCTTTGTTCAATTATACACACTTGCACAAGCAAGATAGACATAATTACCCTCAAGTGAACCTTGCCAAAGAAAGTCCTTAGGAGTGAAGAAACCTTCATGTAAACACTTTGTAACTCCAAGGTAAGCCCAATTAAAATATTACGCCAGGTCTCCCAACCGACCAATCCCAATTCTAGGTCAAAAAGTCTTGGCAGCATACAAAAGTATAAACCTTTGCATGCTACAGTGCCTCAAGGTTTAGAAATTCCAACAATCCCATAAAGAGAAAGCCTTCACTATTTCTAACCCCCACTCACCTGTGGACACAATCTAGAATTGTGATAAGAGTATTCTAAGAATACCCAAGTTCCTAAAGGTATCCTAAACCTCCCCTTAAACTAGGATAAACAGTGTTGCAAAATAATTTTGATATGAGAAATTTTTATTTCAAGATAGGAATGTAAACATTCCAACCATCATAAATAAACCTTTGACACAATACTTGAAGCTCAAAGGATCCATGAGCAACTCTGTATCCAATTGTATAATGCCAACATTGCCTGCATGATTAGCTGAAAACCACAAAACTAACATGTTGCTGTCAGCGTCGATTTTGATACTTATCAGCGTCTCAATAAACACTTGTCAGCGTCTGCCCAAAACACTTTGCCAGCGTTTTAACAAACACTTGTCAGCGTCTATCTTAACACTTGTTAGCGTCTCAACAACAAACTCTGTCAGCGTTAGAAAACAAAAGTGGAAATACCTAATACTTTTACAAAGACCAATAACAGTGCATATCCTGTACATACTTTTACAATAATTTCAAAAACACATTTAAGTAAGATTGATCATCCCAATACCTGTGACCAAGTATTGAAATATCCCAGCATCAAAAGGTTTAGTTAACAAATCTGCCACATTTTCTTCTGTGTCAACCCTATCTAGTTTTATTAAACCTTTTTCAAAACAATCTCTTATAAAATGATGTCTAATTTCTATGTGTTTTGTTTTAGAATGATGTACAGGATTCTTAATAATGCATAAAGTACTCTTATTGTCTACAAAAATCTTAGTAGGTGCATAAAATTATACCCATAGTCTAACAGTTGGTTCTGAATCCATAGCACTTGTCCACAACATGCAGCTGCAGCTACATATTTAGCTTCAGTTGTAGAATTAGCCACCATTGTTTGTTTCTTGCATTGCCAAGATATCAACCTGCTCCCAAGGAATTGGCATCCACCAGTTGTGGATTTCCTATCTAATTTGTCACCTCCATAATAACTATCTGAATAGCCAATAAGCTCCAAAGGAGAATATTTAGGATACCATAATCCCATAGAAGGATAGCACCTAAGGTATCTAAAGATCCTTTTAACAACATGAAGATGACACTCCTTAGGATTCACCTGGTGACGTGCACATGCACACACATCAAACATGATGTCAGGCCTAGAAGCTATAAGATACATCAAGGATCCAATCATGGATCTATAATGCCTGACATCCACATCTTTTCCATCTCCAATCTTTCCCCAAGGATGTTCCCTATCCATGGGTGTGCTGGCCCTTGCTTCATGTGGAGAAAAACCAAACTTCTTCAAGATTTCTGCTACATACTTGTCTTGAGAGATAAAGATACTATCTTCTTTCTATTGAACTTGTAACCTGATAACGCTCAAATCTAACATGTTTATATGAGCGTATTCGTGGTGTTTATGCAAATATTTGTATGATTATTATGAACATATGATACTTAATGAAGCTTATTTGCTATTGTAGGTTCATCAAGGGTTACATCACAATAAATGAAGAAAAGACATGAATTGGAGGTGAAAAGATGAACGAGACATGAAAGTGTAGCTCTCGTATGATAAATAATACAATAATAAAGAGTCTTGGAAAGTTTGGAAGAAAGAAAGGTGGAAGAAACAAAGAAGAAGGACTAGAAGGAAAAGTATGGAAAATGTCTCAATTGCCACCAGCAACACTTAGCTTGCCTCCATCAAACCAACCTTCATTTGCCACCAACATTAAAGTAGCATTCAGTTGCCACTGGCAAGAAAGTCCGTGCCACCGGCAAATCCACCATCAGTTGCCACCAGCATGTTGTTAGTCAAGTCTAGCAAAAGTCACTTATAAACTCCCACCATCAATGAGAGGCTTCTCATTTTCCTCCTGATAAGTGTGAAAACACTCATCAATAATGATCCAAAAACCACTAAAAACATAGTCAAATACATTAAATTTAACTGAAAATTATCAGAATCACGTGGGTATTTGTGTTTCATGTGTTTTCAGGTAAGAAGATACATTTTTGAGCAATCACGCGGTTTCAAGGACTTATTTGATCAAAAGAGGAAGAAAAAGACGAAAAGATGCTTCAAGTTGCGACTTTTACAAGATGAAGGATGAAAAAAAGAATTTGCTTAAAAGTTTATATAACTTTTGGAAAAAAATACAAAGAGAAGGGATCAAAAGCAAAGTGAATAAAAAGAAGTATTAACTTCCAGTATTTACTTGGTCAAAAGACCAAGTCACGGTCAATAAACCCTCATTACACGTCTTCTTCTTCAACCGTGAAGAGAGAGAGAAATAAAATCGACTTCATCTTTCTTCACCACCACAAACCTGCATGTTCGAATAACAAGAGAATAAGGAGGTTTCAAGACAAGATTAAAGAATAAAAGATGTTCATTTCGTTATCCTCTACAAGATGGTATAATTTAATTAGATCAAGACTTCATTTCGAGACGGTTAGCTAGGAGTAGATAACACATAGTAGGTGTAGTTAGTTAGTTAGTTAATAAACTTTTAACTTTCTTGTTTAGTCTTGTAACAAATTCGGTTACACTTTCACTTAAAGCTTTTGTAACGAATTTCTTCTCCTCCATTAATGAAAGATTAAAGTTTCAGTTTTCTCAATCCTTTACTTTGTCTTAATTCTTCTTATGAACTTAATTGAATAAGCTTTTGAGTAATATACTGTTTCTAGCTTATGAGTTTTGACGATTAATCTGTGGTGAATTGAGTTCTTTTGATAACTAATAATGTTTGCGTTATGGATTAGATATAGCGTCTGGTTTACTGTTCGAGTTGTTGTTCAATAGGTTAGAAACATTAGTTGCTAAATTTGTTGTTAGGACTGTTCATTTGAATTCGAGTTAATTGAGTAGATCACGTAGATTTAAACTCGAGCTTGAGATTAAAATTAGACTGCGAGTCTCGAGGTTCAGTACGGAATGTTTGTTATCAGCTTTGTTTAAAAGCTTGTTTGTAGTTCGTGGTTGATTCAGATTGAGGTTATGCCGGGGAGACAAATATTATATATATTATACTTTCTTGTGGATATTTCATATCGAACCTCGAGGGAGATAATCTCTTCTCTCTCAAAAGTCGACCGAGGGCTACTTCCTCATTCCTCGTATTTACTTACACGTGTACTCACACGCGTGTAACCATACCACCTTTGATGTATTACTTCCTTCCCCGAGGAAGCTTTTAGACGTCATTTCACTTGTATATACATTCGACCATTTTGCCACACACGGATAATCGTCCTATTTTGGAGATATTACAAGACGAGCATTATCGAGCTGTGTATGGGCCTTGTGCGACTTGTGGAGGACCGCATGGTGCAAATAATTTTCATCTATACGCGAGCGATTATGATCAAGGGTTTAATGAGGATTTTCAAAATCAAGAATGTTTAAATCAAGACGATTTTTAAAATGAAGAGAATTTTCAAAGTCATAATCAAACAACCTTTCACAATCAAGGCGTTTATCATTTCTTGAGTAAAGATGCTTTTAAATTTGTAATGCAAGCACTTGAGACAATGAAAGAGGCAACTGATCCGAACATCTTAGGCTTGAGCACATACGTCTTGCAACTCATGAAACCTGACGATGCTTTACCTGATGATGAGCCTTCTTTGAGAGTAGATGTTGAGGATGATACACTTAGTGATGTTCCTATTATAGACCCTTCCATCTCTCCACCGACTATACTTGAGCCATACACACCTTCATCACCTTTACCTCACATGGGACCCACCGACTCTTTAACCATGGGGGACGAGCCTCTTAGCACTAATACAAACACCAATTCGGATGAATTAACCTCTTCTAGTGTTAAGAACCTTATCCCAATCCAAAGAGATCTTGAGGGTATTTTCAATGAACCATGTGACGAGCCTTGTATTGATACCTCTTCTCCTCATGATCACATTGAGATTTCATCACATGTTGACCTTCATGCTACTACTAGTGATTTTGGTGACTTTGATCTTGATGAATTGTTCAAGAAAGGGATAATGATATTGAGGAAGAGTTTGTGAAAGACTTGACACAAATGGAGGATGATGATTGTGATTCTAGTGACGCATCTTATGCTATATCATCCAATGACTTGTCTTGTCAAGATAACATTCCTAATTTGGATGAAGAGTTTGCTCCTATAGGGAAAGTGGATCCTTCTCCTCTACCACCTTATGATTCTTGTGATGAAACCTTTGATGATCCTTATGATAGTGATGAGTCTTTTACTTCTGATGATGATGACTCCATTTCTTCTATGACTCATTCACCTATTCCTCTAAGTGATTTTGTGATACATTCAAATCCTCTTTTTGAGATATGTTTTGATAACCCACTTTTTAAGGAGTGTGAAGAACCTAATAATGAGTCTATAGAAGAAGAACCCTTGATTGATCATCCTTCACTGGTTTTTGAGGATACACCTATTGATTTTCATGATCATATCATCCCTTTGAGTGATTCTCTCATTAATACACCTCCTTTTGAGCCTTATGTTCCCACCCTCCCACCCTTGAAGTTGGTTATTGATGAAGATCCTTTCCTCTTAGAGATTGATACTTTTTCATCTAAGGCACCTTTAGAACTCAAAACCTTTGATATGGACTCTTTTATGGAGATTGATGCCACCATAGAGGATACTATTGCACAATTTGATATAGAGGTCAACGATAGTGTTTCTAATTTGGAAGAGGAGGTTCGTCTTATTACTACATTGCTTTTTGGGAACATAGAGCCTACACCTCCTCCACAAGACACTATTAATTTTGGTCCTCATTTCACTATGCCTTCTATGGAAGATTACCCACCTTTTGATGATGATGACGAGCCTAATATGGACATAATAGTTATGAATGTTTTGATACCTACACCTTCGTTGTCTCATGATGCTTTGATCACTAAGGGGGAATCTTATATGGTTGATATGAGCTCATCTTCTTATTTTCCCATGAAGGGAAAGGGTTTTGATCCTGGGATACGTATGTTTGGGAAAAATTGGTTTTCATCTACTCCACTTAAGAGTGTGACTTCTATTGAGATGGAATTCTTGTATGAGCTTACTTTGGTGATATTACCTACTTTGGAGTTGTTCACTTGCCGAGATGGAAACTATGTATTTGATCCTGGGGTGATTTCTATATGAGAGCTTTCGTATGTTGGATAAACTTGAGACACGTTGGACCGTTCCATTTATCGAGGCGGATATTGTAAATCTTATGGCAACGTGCTAAGTTTGAGTGTATCATGTGAGACGAGCTTCAAAGTGATATTCTTTACTCTCCATGATGGTTTCCCCAAGGACAACCTAATTTGGGGCCGAGACGAGCTAGCGACTTAGGGTTAAAAAAACTCAAGCATTGAATAACTAGGTTAGAAAACGTAGAGTAGATTTTCAATAGGTTAGGTTTAATTAAAAGGATGTTATGATAGAGTTGAAGTGGAGGGGTGCCTTTCTTCGTCTTTTCGTGTTTGCTTCAAGGGTTTCTCTCTCTCATTTCATGCTTGGAGCTTATGGAGGAGGCCCGTGTATCCGGTTCACTTCGATTAGTTTTTGCTATTGTGTTATTCAACACTTGTGCTTAAAATGAATACCCTTTAGTTGTCTCTTCCTTAACTTGAGTTAAACAAAGTACGCAATGTAATAAGTGTAGGGGAGTTCACTCCAATACTCTTAAAC
Organism: Glebionis coronaria; assembly: GCA_025667525.1. Lineage (NCBI taxonomy): Eukaryota > Viridiplantae > Streptophyta > Magnoliopsida > Asterales > Asteraceae > Glebionis > Glebionis coronaria. The sequence goes on from CM046877.1 coordinate 241,762,863, forward strand.
ATTGAGGACAATGTTTATCTCAAGTGTAGGGGAGACTTCTATCGAAGTGACCTTACCTAGGCCATTGCCTTAACTTCATGATAATTGGAAAATTAATTTTTCAAACATTTTTCAAATTTTTGATCTACTTTGGCCACCAAAAATATTCATTCATAATTTTTGCATCAATCACTTTTCATTTGCATATCAATATTGCATTGTATATATTTCTTCTTTTATCTTTCATCAAAAATATTGAAAAAGGAAAAAAATATAATAAGGACATGGTTTAACAAGTTTAGACTTCTTTGACATATTAGGCCCGCCATGGATATTTTGACTCAACCCGAGTTTGCTTATCAAGCATTCTCTAGCTAGTATCCTTAACCATGCAATCCTTCATTGGTCTATTAGGCTAAGCATCCACCACTCTCATTATTTGAGATTTTAAATTTGTGGAGAATGGGAAATGATAGAGTTGAAGCAAGTATAAAAGGGCTAGATAAACTTCATGATAATTACTTGTGGCTAAACCTTTCTCTTCTTTGCCTCTATTTTCTTCGCATGTATATAATTGTTAATAAATAATCAAGAACGGTTTTAATCGGTTTGTAATCTCTTATGCATTTTTGTCTAATCATTCATGTTTGATATAAGTACGTCTTAAGATTCTAAGTTAGAACGTTTTATGTGTACTAGACTTATGTCATGCTTAATATTTAGCGGGTGTTTTTCCTTTTCTTCTTTTCAAATTTCTTTGTGAGGAATAAAGAAAAATAAGAGCGGCTTATAAAAAAAATGAGTGGCTAGAAAAAAAAAAGAGAAAAAGAAAAAGAAAAAAAAAGAAAAAAAAAATAATTATACAAGACTCCCAAGAGGGGCAGTGTGGTGTTAATTATAGTGACTATTGAGTTCCAATATTACCTTGACGGGTTGCGGGGATTCGATAGATTGCTCCAATCCAATATTACCTTGACGGGTTGCGGGGTTGAAGATCCAAAGTCTCAAAAAGATAGCGGATGTAAATTATTGCGTGAGTTTTATTTTTCTTTCCTTAGCGAGTGTGTAGCTACTTATGAAAGCATGACATGAGGATTTTACACATAAGGCGAATGACTTATTATTCTTGAAACGGACTTATATTAATTGTGAGCGGTTTTTCAAGTAATGGATGAGAGGATTACTTAGGATTAAAACCGTGCTTCCTTATTTTTGGATTTTACATTTCTTATATTTCACGCTTCAAATAATGACAAATTTGCTCTCAAGCAATTTGCTCAAATAATAATCGGTTCCACATTTAATTGTCATGAATAAGTTGATGCACTTTTTACTTGTGAATACAATGATCCTATTTTTAAGCTTGGTATGGGGAAAGTGAAACTTGAGGGTGATAAATGTCCATGGTACCCAAGCCCTAATCTAAGTCATTGATTTCTTTATGAGTTATTTCCATCAAACCCATTTCAAGAAAATAAAAATATATAAATAGAATTGTTTTCTTTGCATTGCATTGTAAATATTCAAAACCATTCATCATGTAGCATAGTATAGTTTATTAAATCATAAAATGGCCAAGGTGGGTTAATTATGAGAAAAGTGCACTCTAGAGCTTTAAAAATGCTGCATTGCATGAGGTCATGACAATGGTCAAGTGGAGGGGAGTTGATAAGTGTGAAAACACTCATCAATAATGATCCAAAAACCACTCAAAACACAGTCAAATACATTATATTTAACTGAAAATTATCAGAATCACGTGGGTATTTGTGTTTCATGTGTTTTCAGGTAAGAAGATACATTTTTGAGCAATCACGCGGTTTCAAGGACTTATTTGATCAAAAGACGAAGAAAAAGACGAAAAGATGCTTCAAGGACCAATCATGCCATATTATTAAAGATCAAAGGCTTAAGTTGCGACTTTTACAAGATGAAGGATGAAAAAAAGAAATTGCTTAAGAGTTTATATAACTTTTGGAAAAAAAATACAAAGAGAAGGGATCAAAAGCAAAGTGAATGAAAAGAAGTATTAACTTCCAGTATTTACTTGGTCAAAAGACCAAGTCACGGTCAATAAACTCTCATTACACGTCTTCTTCTTCAACCGTGAAGAGAGAGAGAGAAATAAAATCGACTTCATCTTTCTTCACCACCACAAACCTGCATGTTCGAATAACAAGAGAATAAGGAGGTTTCAAGACAAGATTAAAGAATAAAAGATGTTCATTTCGTTATCCTCTACAAGATGGTATAATTTAGAGGTGGCAATATGCGCCCAAACTCATAAATATGGGCTAATTCACCCTTCTTATTAAATTCATGGGCAAAATGGGCACTCATTTAATTTTGAAGGGGGCTTAATGGGCGGTTGAAGTTTGGTCAATGGGTGAAATGGGCAGTTAAGCTTTAGTTAATGGGCGAAATGGGCGGAGGCCCTAAACATACGTTACAAATTCTTATTTTAAATCTTCATATGTGACTTTTGGTATCTCATAACTTATTCCATTAAAAATTATTGTAATTAATTAATTATTTAACATCAGCTATTATTTCTTTAAATTTTCACGTACTAAAACCATAAAACCAGTTACGCTTGAATTAATATAACCAATTTTTTTTGAAACTATATTTATTCGAATAACTACTCCTATGTATTATTTAGGATAATCATTTCGTGATCGTTACCACTACAAAAAAAAATTGGGATTTTTTTTGAGTTATTTGTCGTCTTTTTAACGAGATCTAGTTTAGCTCGAGCCCGTTTAGCCCGCGCCCGTTTGGCCCGTGCCCGTTTATGCCCGCGCCCGTTTGGCCTGTGCCCGTTTGGCCCGCGCTCGTTTTACCCGTCGCCCGTTTTGCCCACCGCCCGTGCCCGCCCGCCCGCCCATTTTGCCACCTCTAGTATAATTTAATTAGATCAAGACTTCATTTCGAGACGGTTAGCTAGGAGTAGATAACACACAGTAGGTGTAGTTAGTTAGTTAGTTAATAAACTTTTAACTTTCTTATTTAGTCTTGTAACAAATTCGGTTACACTTTCAGTTAAAGCTTTTGTAACGAATTTCTTCTCCTCCATTAATGAAAGATTAAAGTTTCAGTTTTCTCAATCCTTTACTTTGTCTTAACTCTTCTTATGAACTGAATTGAATAAGCTTTTGAGTAATATACTGTTTCTAGCTTATGAGTTTTGACGATTAATCTGTGGTGAACTGAGTTCTTTTGATAACTAATAATGTTTGCGTTATGGATTAGATATAGCGTCTGGTTTACTGTTCGAGTTGTTGTTCAATAGGTTAGAAACATTAGTTGCTAAATTTGTTGTTAGGACTGTTCATTTGAATTCGAGTTAATTGAGTAGATCAAGTAGATTTAAACTCGAGCTTGAGATTAGAATTAGACTGCGAGTCTCGAGGTTCAGTACGGAATGTTTGTTATCAGCTTTGTTTAAAAGCTTGTTTGTAGTTCGTGATTGATTCAGATTGAGGTTATGTCAGTTTAGCTCAGTAATCGGTTTTTGGTTCGCTTCTTGAGTCCCGGTTTGTTAATTCTAGAGGATACTGTTAGGAGATGTCATATTAGTTGTTTTCAGAGTTAGAATATTTCATTTAGGATTAGGATTAGTTACTGCTTGAATAGAGTAAGAAGTGGAGATCTCGTCCAGTTTTCCGTGTTTTGTTTCAGTTTTGCAGATTTACAGAATTGCGGGTTTACAAGTTATGGAGATGAAGTAGTGGATAATCTTGTGAATTAGTGGAAGGGTCTCGATTTGATGCAGTTAACATAATCGGTCATAAGTGAAGGCGTTGTTTGTTATAAGCGAGCTCAGCGCTCCGCTTCACATCAAAGGACTGGCTTCGGATGTAGGGCAGTTCCTACTTTTTTATATTGCAAACTTTAGTATAACCTGCTAGTTTTTTTAGTAGCGTAACACTTAGTTTAGATCTACTGGGACTGCTAATGTGCAATGTGTTTTGTTCGAGTTTCTGCTAAATGATTTGTTTAATAGCTTATTAAAAACTTGCATTTTAGCTGTAATGGAGTGTTGGTTTAGCAGGATTCCTTTGAATTCCGATTGGATCAGTTGGAGTTGTTATAAGGTTTAGTTACATATTCAGTTAGAATGTTGGAATTATTTCTTTAGATATTGTAGGAATAACTAGCTCAAATTTGTGTTCAAACAAATAGTCTAGGAGTTAAGCTGATGTCATGGTTGAGATAGAATAGATAGGTCTTTGCAGGTTAGTTTATTTTACATGAATTCCAGTAATCTGTTTGTTATATGTAGTCTTATTTTCAGCTTTTAGAACTTGTAGCTTATTCGCATTTGTTGAATCTCGGTAAAAGAATTATAGTTTAGTCTGTTGAGAAATAAAAACAGTAATACTTGAATTGTCAATTTTGATTTCTTATGAAAAGTTTAGGTCTATACAAGTGTAGTTAGTAGTTTCAAAAAGTTTAAAGATGCTAGTTTATTAAGTAATCAAAAGATGTGAAAAGTTTAATAAAGTGAACTCTAGTCCATTTTTAGTATTACTAGCATATCAGTAAGATGTTGGCAGAGTTTGTTTTTCACATAAATATATAAAGAGTTAAAAGTAGTTTGGGAGATTCGAACCTGTAATCATATTTTAATGTCTGTGTCAAAACTTACTCGTTTTACATATTTGGTCATTGAATTTGTTGTATCTTTGCATTCCATGTGTAGTTACTGTTAGAATAGTAATAAACTAATAGTAATTGATAGATAGCATAGGGATATTGGTATTACTTTGTACACATTTTTGTTTCATGCCTTTTAAAAGTGAGTTACTTTGACTGAATTGCTTTTCTAATTTTCTTTTCATTTTAGTATTAACTAAATGTTTTTTTTTTCTTTCTAGCTTTGTATGTTGTATTATGTAGAATAAGTTTACATTTTGTATTTTAATTTTGTACATTTAATTGATTTGCGTGTAACGTGTTTTAGATTAGTACGTATTACATAGATAGCCTATTTTTACTTTTTACTTGCTATTTGCCAATTAGACATAAATACCAATCAATCTTTTATTACCAAAAACAATTAAGTCTAACTTGAGATTGTAATATCAATTCGGATTGAGTCGAGAAAAACGAACTAAAAAGACAAATATTACCTCCCATTAACATTACCTGGAGTTTATTTCCTCCTCTCCAAGCATAATCATGTATAAATTATACCTTAGGGTCATTTGTTTTATAGTGCAAAATCCCACACTCTCAATCATCATCTTCTACATCCTATATTCCCATATTTCTGTGATTTTGGTATCACCCCTCACCCAAGTGGTGAGGGGTGGTGGAATTGGTTGCCGTGAATGTGTAATAAGCCATGAAAGAAGTAGAGAATGAAAACCATACACCATAAATGATTCAATCTCCAACAATCCTTATTCCCAAACACCCCAAAAGGCTCTATACTCGCACCAAGAGGTTGATGTCCAAGAAGGCTATGGGTAAGAAGAATTGTATATTGGTTGTTCATTTGGGTAGAATCATTTGGATACTTTGTAGCTATGGATTCTAATGTTTGGTAACTTCTTCTTTATTATTCAATGTAGTTTATGTTCATGTTCATGGTGATTCTTATGTGATATTGTGAATGTGTTGATGATTGTATTGTTCATATGTAACTTGTGATATATGGATGTTTCGATATTATTAATGCTTGTCAATGGATTATGGTGATAACATTATATTTGGTTGAATTGGAACTTGTTCTTGTTTGTCAATTTGGTTAATCATTGTTGAGTCTATAATGTCGGTTATTCTCAATATGGTTGATTTCAATTCGTTTACCGACTAATGATTTGGTCTTGTGCTTGTGAAGATTGTGCAAGAGATTTAATAAACATAACAAGTAATGGTTTAATCTAGATTATAGGTCGAAAGGAGTCTTTTGAATATATTGTTTTAATCATCTTTCAAGTAAATGGAACTTATCAAATTGATAACACCAAGTGTAACACCCCATTTTGATAATGAAATGTCACGCGTAATTATGGCGTGTCATCAAAGCATACAAGGATAAATGTATAAAACATTACATGACCATAGGGATAACCAGAATCAAACATCGGTTCCCAAACATAAGCCCAACACATAATAAAGCAAAAGAAATGAATGGAAGACTACACAAGCATAAATATATGAAGGCAAAAGGAAAAGAAGTCTCTAGCAGCTTCCATCCTATGCACGTCCTCAAAATGCTCGAGTCTTTCCTAGGGTACCTGCCGTTTTGGGACATGGAAAGGAAAGTAACGGCTGAGAAAAACGCTCAGTGCACGGATATAGACATAGTATAAATGACTAAAACATAATAAAGACTTAATAGCAGCGGAAATGTATAAGTCCTGGAAAACCTGGAACATGTTCATAAAACTGGTTTTATAGTTTGAAAAGCCTTATGTTTATCTTATGAAAACTGTTTAACATATTTTACCATTAGCCAATATAGGTCATGAAAATCCACCGTGCATGAATACTTGGAGGGGTGACCTCATCATGCAAATTAGAGGGGCTGCCTCTAATTTAATATACTGGTTTTTGGGTAGGAGGGATCAGCTCCTTGTGAAGGATGCAAGGCACACACCACATTCACCATGAAATCCTGAATAAAACATGTAACTAGGATGCACCCATACGCCCCACATGATAAATATAAATAAATGGCCAAAAGCTGAAGGGACGCCACGAGCAATCACTCCGCCGTGGTGAAGTCATAACATCAGTGCCTCTAATGTTATGGTTATGGTACCTCCATAACTAGGTGAAACTGGTCATGCATGTATATGGCTATAGGTAATCTTAATTAAACATAAGCAATCAAACTCATAACTTATACTACGGGAAAACAGTTGGCTGTATACGGGGAATCCTAACAAGGAAAGAATGTCCATACTGAAAGGACGGGAATCCATACCTTATGTCCAGTGAACGAAGAAGACGAACGGAAAAGAGTCCTACTCCGGTATCACTAATGCTACATAAATACATACGTGTATAAGTATATGATCACTGAGTACGTAACTGGTTAAATGTTATGTCTTAGCTTATTTTATATGTTCATGTCATGTTTTACTGATTTTAACGTTATACTGTATTTATCGTGTATTCTGGATATTTTGTTTACGTATTACTTGTATTTCTTGGATTATTATACTTGCTGTGTAATAATAAGTAACTTTCTAAAAATAGCAGGTTTCCTAAAATAGAAAGTTTCCAAAAATAGAAAGTTACCAAAAATAGAATTACTGCTTAAAATAAATAAGTTTCTAAAAATAGAAAGTTTCCATAAATAGAAATAAGCTGGTTAATTAAGCTAATAATATAAGCTAAGTGTTTTCCGGATTATTATTCTAAGTCATGTAGTTATAAAGTATAGTTTATTAATTATTCCATGTATTTTAAATAAACTATAGGTTAAAGCATTTAATTAAATAATGATATAAATACTTAGGTTAAAACGTGTATTATTAATTATATTAATATAACCTAAGTCATGAGAACTAATTAATTATAGGTCATGGTTTTTATAATTAATTAATTACTTAGTCTAATTTAAATAACTAATTACTTAGGTTAAAATCATGTGTTATTAATTAATAATAATAAACCTAAGTCCATGTTTTAATTAAATTAATTATCTAGCATGTTAAATTAATTTAATTAACTTGTAAATAAATAATCTTGTAATTACAAGTCGTATTGTATTAATTTAATTTACCTTGTAAAATAAATAAACATGTAAAGCTAATTAATTTGTAAAAATAATAGCACATACTCATGTATTATTTTATTAAAATGCGTTGAAAACCGAACCCGTGTCTTATTAATTTTAAACGTGAAACCCGTGTTATGTAATTTAAATAAGCCGAACCAAACAGCCCTCTAATTGTTTTTACAAATCTGACTGCCAAACACACCCTTAGCCTGTTCTAAAACGGTTTGCCAAACACCCCTTTCCCTGCCCAAAATCCCACCGACAATGGTGATCCTTCCCCTGCCAGTTTTAAGTTTCCACCGAGCGCATAAGCTCTCGGTTTCCACTGCTAGACCAAAACACCCCTGCGGGTTCCCACTGGTAGCACAACCAAGCCCAAAACCCTAATTAGGGTTGCGGCTGGTGCATTTAACCCATCACCGAGACTCATGTGAGTCTCGGTTTGTGTGCTAGGTCAACCACAACGCCCCTTAAAACGAACCCTGCTATAAATCATTGTTTAAACATGTTTTTAATACCCCATAATCGGATTAAAAGAAAGAAAAATAGAATGAATTAGGGTTTTCACTTACAAGTCGTTTAGGGTTTAGAAAACACACATATCATCTCGATTTACTTGCATCAAACGCGTCTGCCTTGATCCCTGGTGCTTAACCGTCGGCAGAAAAGGAGGCGAGGAGATAACACACGACTGCATTTAGTTTTAGGGTTTTTGTGTTTGTGTTTTTGTGTCGGCAGAAGGGAAGAAACAAAACACACCCCCCGTTTTTAATATGTATAGGGTCGGTTTGGTAAATCATGGGCTTCGGCCCATATGTCTTGTCTCCCTTTCTTGTCCAAAAGCCCGAAACCCACTTAGTTCATTTATTTTAATTAATACGCGACTCGCTAATACGTTATGCGTGATCATGCATTTAATATGTCGTATATTATCATAGTTATCGTGTTTAAACGTAAATATTATTTACGTGATTACTTGTCGCGTTAATTAAATATACGTAATAATATTAATCGTGTTAAATGTTCGTTTAATCGTGTTAAATGTTTGTGTTTACGTGTTACGTAGTTTACGTGATTAATTTTAGTTATCGATCGTGACATACTATATTTATTCGTCTTCGTAATAAATATATATATACGTAATAATATTAGCTCGTGATTAATTTACGTTCATGATTTTTATGATCGCATGTTCGTGCGTAATAAATACCTATCGTGTTCTAACACGTACGTAATACGTAAAATCCTAACACGTAAACATAATCGTACTATAAAAGGAAAGTTTTAATCTAGTACGTACGATCTAATGGGTACTGTTCATGGTAAAAGCATGCGGGTTTTACACCAAGTCTATGGGCCGAAAGGATTCTTGTTGTTATTGGTTTAGGCATAAGGCTCATGAGTGACCACTTGATTGAGACTTATGTATATTTGATTTATAAAGCACTAGTGTCTTATTATTAGTTCTATAGGTCGAAAGGATTACCTTTAATATGTTTTCCAAACTATGCATCCATATGTATATATGATCATTTGACCATACATGTATGTTCTTTTTGTGCTTATGTCTTTAACGATTCTCATGGTGGTGTGATCGTGACAATCATACTTACCATTGTTACAAACAACTACACTTGAGTATAACCAAGTCCCATGGGACGACCTTGACTTACCAACCTAATTGTAACATGACTAGAGTATACTTGCTCGAATTTGTGTTCCTAATTATTATCGGTAATTCTTATTTATAAATTTAAAACCCAATGTGTGGAAAGATCGCATATCAAGTTTTTGACTTCTTGTCGGGGGTTTGTAATTGCATTCTTTTAATATACCTAGCGTACGAGCACATCAAGTTTTTGGCGCCGCTGCCGGGGACTTGAAAGTTTCTACTCTTGTGTTTGGTTGTTTGTTTCTTTGTTAGTTGGAATCGTTTTCTTGTTGATTGCTTACTTGCTTGTGTCCTTGTTTCTTGAATCGTTTGTGTTACCAATTTCTACATAACCCGAAAGAGTTGTTATACCCCATTTACCCACATAGGGGGACGAATTTCGAATAGGAGGAATTCGGTTAGTGGTTGATTACTCAATTGGAGGCTTTGAATTGCTCCAAATTCCAATGTTTGATTGCTCTAGCCCTTGACAAAGGTTAGAGCACCCTTTTCTTAAAAATCTCATAATTCTCAAAAATTGCTTACATAGTCTTGGCGCCAAAATCACATATTTGGTGTTGGGATTTCCTCTCTTGTTTTCTCAAAATGCTTACTTTAATGATTGCTTCCTAAATGTGTCCCAAAGTGCTTGTTTCAAAAACCTAAAAACCTTGTCCCGAATCACTCTAGTTTATGACTAGAACTACTTGACCACATGAATTTTTGTGTATGTTTATGTTTTGTGAGTTTGTGTCTTGTTATGTGTCATGTGTATAAGTGTTTTTATGTCTTGTGTGCTTGCTTGATTGTGTGCTTGTTTGCATTTCCCATTGTATGCATATTTTTCTTCTTTTTCCTAGTTTAAGGGGGCGTTTGGATTCATCATTTTCTAACGATTTTGATCATTACAAAAATTCTCCTTTAGTCAAAATAAATGGTATTTGATACCTTTAGTCATATGTGTTAAAATAAAAAATCAAAAAAAATTGTTTTGAAAATAAATGGAAAATACATGAAAAATAAAAAAAAAGAGTTAGAAATCTAGTTTTTATCATTTGTTTCATGTTATGTGTTAGATGTGCATTGTGTTGTGTCTTCTTTTATTTTTAGAATGTGATGTGCTAAATGGTTTTACATGTCTTGCTAGCTTATTAGTCTTCTTTTCTTTTTGTGCTTATTTTCCTTGTTTCATGCATAAGGTGTCTTATTAATCTTATAGGTGCGTTTGGATTAAGTTTTTTCTTATATGTTTTAATGGTTTTAATAAAAGTGTTTTTACAAAAAAAAAATTAGTTTTTAAGTTATAAGGAAGTTTGTTCTTAAAAAAATGCACTGGAGTAGTTGCCGCCTGCAAGACAAGGCTGCCGACCGGCAACTGACCCACTGTTTCCCCTCTGCCGCCGCCACCACATCCTTGCTGGCCGGCAAAAGCCCCACTGTTTCACCTTGCCGCCGGCAACAACCCCATGCCGGCCGGCAAGGTTATCAGACCAAAAAAAAAATCGTTGCCGGCGGCAAATGCCCCTTGCCGGGAGGCAAATCACATTCTGTTATCACGTTGCCGGCGGCAACTGGAATTTTCTGAATTTTTTTTTTCTTTTTACCTTCTTTTATTTGAACTAGGCCTTCACCAAAACCATTCTTAATTGTGTTTTTAAACTTGTTAAACATCCGTTAACCGAGTTTTAAACCAAGTCTTAATAAAGCTTATATCCCGCCCAACCGCCCCGTTTTAATAATTTTTTGCCTTGTTTGTATTTTTATTCACTCCAGTAAATTCCCAAACCCCGTGGATAGAACCCGAAGTCTTGAAAACCATCCGGTCTAATAGATTTGGTACAAAACCTCTATTATGTGTTTTTGTTTCATTTAGTTGAAAAATAAAGTTTTATTTTTAGATTTGTGAAATATGTTGGTGTTGAGAGTTTGTGTACATTTTATTGGTTGCGGTTAAAAAAACAAATTATAGAAACCATTTCTCGAAACTTATACTATTTGTTTCCCGAAAATTTTTGCGAGTAGTAAAATTTTTGAGTCATGATAAAAAAACAAAAAAAAAACGTCAACTAATCATATTCTTATTTCCTAAGACGTATCCTACTCGTTCTCTAAATATTTTTGCGAGTTAGAGAAGTTTTAAAGTAAGTTTTTGTTAAAAAAAATAAAAAAATATATATATATACAAACTCATAAGCATCAAGTAGCTCTCAAATCTCATTTTTTCTTTTAGTTGTTCATTTTTCGTTTTAATCTTTCTTAGTATTTCCATGGCATCATATAAAGTGTATCTCTCTCGTCTTTAAAATTATTAGTCATTTTTTATTATTATTGAAAAAAAATCTAGTTTTTCGTATTTTGTTTTTGTTGAGTCGTGTTGTGTTTTTAAATGTTTAGATTGTTTTTAATTCTCATATGTGTGATGTATATATATGCATAATGTTTGTTCTTGTTTGTGTTAGCTGTCTTCTGTGTGTTGCATTTTGTTTGCATGCGTGCTTGTTTGTTTGTTTAAGTTCATGTGGTTCATGTATGAACTTTGTGGTTGTGCTCGCTGGAAACCCCCACGAGACTATAACTCGTCCACTCGGGATACCGAGGGGTTTAAAGGCTTGTTGCATACGCTAAATGCAATCGTGTTGCCTACGAAAGTGTGCTTAATAAATTTACGTGTTTTGTAGTTTAGTTTGTTTTGTAGGATCAATAAAGCTTATGGAGGATAGATTGATTATGTTGATGGATTGCATGTGTATACGCTCATTGGTGATGAAATCGCTTGATCTTCCTTACTTGGCATCTTATCATATGGAGATCAATTGCAATTTCTTAGCCCGGGAAGTTTCGTTTCTCTTGGATTTCCTCAATATTCATGCATTGAAGTTTATTTTTAATATTAAGTCTAATCCAAAACTTAAGTGTGAGGGGAAATAAATGGGAGAATGAAACTAAATTTTCGTATAAATTTTTGGGCTATTATAAAAAAAAGAAAAAAAAAGAAAAAAAGAAAAAAAAGAGGAGAGTTTTTGTACACTTGTTTGCCCTTAGGATTTAAATGTTTTCACACGTTTATATGTGAATATGTTTCAATAATCATTCACATGGTGTAAAAAAAATAATAAAAATAAAAATAAAATAAGTTGTAGTGAGATCACACTTGTGTGATATAAGTGTATATGCGTGATAAAGAGGCAACCGTAGGAATTATACCCAAAAAGCCTTTTACATTTTTCTTCTTACCTAGTTGCATCGATTAGCTAACCTCCCATATTAACCTTTTGTTAGCACTCTCGTTTAGTGCTAGATACCCTTAGAACACCCGTTGAGCCATTCTTTTCATTTTTGTTAAATCAAATAAAAAGAAAAAAATATATTTAACCTTAAAACTTAGCCTAACCCATGTCGAAGTCTAAATGGTGGGTTGCTGTGTTGGATCGTTTTTGATGATTTATAGTTGCCACACTTTGTTATGTGTTTGTGCCAGTCCAACGAAGATGAAGTAGGTCGCTTCTTATTTGTATTTTTTTGTGGTGTGTACTTAAGCGAAGTGTGAGGGGAGCATGTGATGTATGTTAAAAAAATGAAAGAAGAAAAAAGAGGGGGATGAGAAAATAGAAAAAGAAAAAAAAAGTAAAAAAAAAGTTGATGATGACAAAAATAGCCAATGAGCTATATGTTTATGAAGATGAAGGAAGACGAAGTATATTTGGATATCGATTAGCTAATTTGCTAAGACGTGATATATATTTGTGTTGATCGATATGTGTTGAATAAAGCTCGTAGCTATGATCATTTTTGGGCTTGTGATATGTCCGGTAACTAGCAACATGGGACTTAGACTTTTAACTTGTATATTCGTGACACCTCGTATAAATATCCCATGTCTTATCCATACCCATTAACCCAAATCCTTAGCCTTAACCCAATAAAAGTCCTCTTTAGATGTGTACACTTGGTGCTCATGCCATTTGATTTAGTCTTGTTTGTACTTGGTAGATTTTCATCTTATTTTTCTAAACCATTTTCATGCACCATGGTGGAAAGTATTTTATTTTACTTGCTTGAGGACAAGCAACCTCTTAAGTGTGAGGGGGTTTGCACCTTTAGCAATTTCATATAAAAAAATCCCAAAAATAATTTTCTTTTACTTGCTTGAGGACAAGAAACCTCTTAAGTGTGAGGGGGGTTTGCACCTTTAGCCGTTTCTTATAAAAATTAAAAAGATTTTCAATTTTTCATAGATTTTTCAAATTTTCATAGAATTTTAAAAATTTTCTTTTCTTTTAGAACTTAGTTATTTTGTTCAACTTTAATTTTCTTTTATTTGCTTGAGGGCAAGCAAAGTTTTTCTTTTCCTTGCTCGAGGACGAGCAAAACTTAAGTGTGAGGGGATTTGATAACGCTCAAATCTAACATGTTTATATGAGCGTATTCGTGGTGTTTATGCATATATTTGTATGATTATTATGAACATATGATACTTAATGAAGCTTATTTGCTATTGTAGGTTCATCAATGGTTACATCACGATAACTGAAGAAAAGACGTGAATTGGAGGTGAAAAGATGAAGGAGACATGAAAGTGTAGCTCTCCTATGATAAATAATACAATAATAAAGAGTCTTGGAAAGTTTGGAAGAAAGAAAGGTGGGAGAAACAAATAAGAAGGACTAGAAGGAAAAGTATGGAAAATGGCTCAGTTGCCACCAGCAACACTTAGCTTGCCTCCATCAAACCAACCTTCATTTGCCACCAACATCAAAGTAGCATTCAGGTGCCACCGGCAAGCAAGTCCGTGCCACTAGCAAATCCACCATCAGTTGCCACCAGCATGTCGTTAGTCAAGTCTAGCAAAAGTCACTCATAAACTCCCACCATCAATGGGAGGCTTCTAATTTGCCTCCCATTAACATTCCCTGGAGTTTATTTCCTCCTCTTCAAGCATAATCATGTATAAATTAGACCTTAGGGTCATTTATTTTATAGTGCAAAATCCTACACTCTCAATCATCATCTTTTACATCCTATATTCCCATATTTCTGTGATTTTGGTATCACCTCTCACCCAAGTGGTGAGGGGTGGTGGAATTGGTTGCCATGAATGTGTAATAAGCCATGGAAGAAGTAGAGAATGAAAACCATACACCATAAACAATTCAATCTCCAACAATCCTTATTCCCAAACACCCCAAAAGGCTCTATACTCACACCAAGAGGTTGATGTCCAAGAAGGCTATGGGTAGGAAGAATTGTATATTGGTTGTTCATTTGGTTAGAATCATTTGGATACTTTGTAGCTACGGATTCTAATGTTTGGTAACTTCTTCTTTATTATTCAATGTAGTTTATGTTCATGTTCATGGGGATTCTTATGTGATATTGTGAATGTGTTGATGATTGTATTGTTCATATGTAACTTGTGATATATGGATGTTTGGATATTATTAGTGCTTGTCATTGGATTATGGTGATACATTATATTTGGTTGAATTGGAACTTGTTCTTGTTTGTCAATTTGGTTAATCATTGTTGAGTCTATAATGTCGGAATTTATTCTCAATATGGTTGATTCCAATTCGTTAACCGACTAATGATTTGGTCTTGTGCTTGTGAAGATTGTGCAAGAGATTTAATAAACATAACAAGTAATGGTTTAATCTAGATTATAGGTCAAAAGGAGTCTTTTGAATATATTGTTTTAATCATCTTTCAAGTAAATGGAACTTATCAAATTGATAACACAAAGTCTATGGGCGAAAGGATTCTTGTTGTTATTGGTTTAGGCATAAGGCTCATGAGTGACCACTTGATTGAGACTTATGTATATTTGATTTATAAAGAACTAGTGTCTTATTATTGGTTCTATAGGTCGAAAGGATTACCTTTAATATGTTTTCCAAACTATGCATCCATATGTCTATATGATCATTTGACCATACATGTATGTTCTTTTTGTGCTTATGCCTTTAACGATTCTCATGGTGGTGTGATCGTGACAATCATACTTACCATTGTTACAAACAACTACACTTGAGTATAACCAAGTCCCATGGGACGACCTTGACTTACCAACCTAATTGCAACATGACTAGAGTATACTTGCTCGAATTTGTGTTCCTAATTATTATCGGTAATTCTTGTTTATAAATTTAAAACCCAATGTGTGGAAAGATCGCATATCAAGTTTTTGACTTTTTGTCAGGGGTTTGTAATTGCATTCTTTTAATATACCTAGCGTACGATCACATCATAACCCTAGAAAGAAGTTCATCTCTCCCATTGCACTCATCTTGAATTTGTCTGTCATGAGCTTAGAAAAGTCTTCACTCATCTTTGGATTTGATGAACCAAAGATAATATCGTCCACATAGACCTGAACAAGAAGAAAATCTTTCCCTTCCTTCTTGGTAAACAAAGTCTGATCCATGGTGCCCCTCTTAAAACCATTTTCCACCAAATAAGTAGACAAAGTGTCATACCATGCTCTTGGGGCCTGATGAAGTCCATACATTGCTTTCTTGACTCTATACACTTTGTCTGGATGCTCTGAATCTTCAAAACTAGGAGGCTGCATAACATATACCTCCTTTGAAATTGTGCCATATAAGAAAGCACTCTTCACATCCATCTGATAAACAATGAAACCCATGCAAGAAGCATAGGCTATGAAAATCCTTATTGCTTCAATCCTTGCAACAGGTGCAAAAACCTCTTCATAATCTATTCCTTCTTCTTGTGTATAGCCTTGAGCAACCAAACGTGCCTTGTTCCTGATCACAATCCCTCTCTCATCCTTCTTGTTTCTAAGAACCCAACGTGTCCCAATTAGCCTAACATACCTTGGACAATCCACTAGTTCCCATACATCTTGAATAGAAAACTGATGAAGCTCATCTTTCATTGCTTCAACCCAGCTTGGTTCTTTAAGAGCATCAAAGATCTTCTTGGGTTCCTGTTGTGACAGAAAACAGGCAAACAAACAAGCTTGCACAAGAGGGGTATCTTCCTTCTTGTGAATATTTGCAATGAAGCTTGACTTGGAGCTCTTCTCAATCTGTTTTCTTGTCTGAACTGGTGATGTAATAGATCCAATAATTTGAGAGGTAGATGTTTCTTGGCCAATTTAGTAGAAGTCCCCTCTCTAAACAATGTGGAATGAGAAACAGTAGGATGTAAGATCCCATTATCCCAATCATCACCACTATCAAACCTACTTGAACCCAGAGAACCATTGTCAGTGTCTGAAATAGAGACACTAACACTTTCATTTGGTGTGATCTCATCACCTTGTTCAAAACCTGCTTTGGAAGATGAGGCTAAGCTGTCAGCGTCTTGAATAGGTCTGTCAGCGTCTAAGTTAGACCTGCCAGCGTCCATATTAGAGCTGTCAGCGTTTGATTCTGGTTTGTCAGCGTCACTGACTTGCTCATCTTGAATCCTTTTCTCTTCTTCCCTTGCAGCAATAGATGCTTGGACAAACTCATTACTCCATATAGGCATGGTGTAATAGTTAAAGAGTGGAGTGTGCTCATCCAATGGTGATCTTGGAACATCCTTGACATTTGAACCTGCATTTTCATCAACAAAGACAGATTCTTCCACAACATTTGGAGCCTTTTCCACAATGCTTGGATTAGTGAGAGGCATATAATTCAAGGTCAAAGATAATGGCTCCAAGTCAAACAGCCAATCTGGGCCGTTTTCAGGATCACTAGGTTTACTTTCTAAAAACCTAAGATGCACCCTTTCAAGGATGCACCTTTTCTTCTTATGGTAAACTTTGTATCCCTTGCTATTTATAGAATAACCCACACAATATCCCTCATCCCCTTCTGGACTAAAGTTGCCTAAGGTATCACTAGTATCTAAGATCATTACATGACATCCAAAGGGTTTAAGAAAGTCTATCTTAGGCTTCCTATTCCAAAACAGCTCATAAGGAGTCTTATTGTGGATTTTGTTGACCAATGCCCTATTCTGAACATAGCAGGCTGTGTTCACAGCCTCGGCCCAAAAGGCAATGGGAAACTTAACATCTGCCAACATGGTTCTAGCTGCTTCAATAAGTGTCCTATTACGTCTCTCAGCTACACCATTTTGTTGTGGAGTTCTAGCTATACTAAACTCTCTAGAAATACTTTTACCAACACAGAAGGTATCTAACACATCATTTCTAAACTCACCACCATTATCACTTCTAAGTATGTTAACTGAATACCCTGTTTTCTTCTCAATTTGGGTGATAAAGTTAATCAAAGTCTGAGCAGTGTCACTTTTCATTGCTAAAAAGAAAGTCCAAGTAAATCTAGAAAAATCGTCAACAATGACAAAACAAAAGGATTTACCATTTAAGCTTTCTATGTTAGTAGGACCAAACATGTCCATGTGTAGCAAATGAAGTGGTTTAAAACTAGAATGCACACTCTTAGACTTAAAGGAGACTTTATGTTGTTTGCCTTTAAGGCATGCAACACAACTATGGTCATTGTGGAAAGCCTTAGAAGGCAATCCTTCAACTAAATCATGTCTCACAAGCCTATTAATGTTCTTAAAGTTAATGTGCCCTAACCTTCTGTGCCATATATTACTTTCATCAACTGAAGCTTTAGCATAAAGACATGACAAATTCTTGTTCATCTTAATTCCTTTTAAGTTAACATTATAGATGTCCTTATGCCTAGGTGTTCTATACTCTATAAACTTCTCATCAAGGATCTTAAAATCCTTACTCAACACTAAGCATTCAGTATCAGTGAAAAGAACTTTATTTTTGTTGTCACAAACTTGTGACACACTAAACAGATTATAATCAAGTTCTTTTACCATAAAAACATCTTCAAAACGAAGATTTTTTGTGATAAGTGTGCCTTTGCCAGAAATATTACCATGGCCTCCTCCAAAGTATACCTTGTCACCATTCTTAATGGGGATGAAATTTGACAAGTAATCTTCTTTCCCCGTCATGTGCCTAGAGCATCCACTGTCCCAATATCCAAAATCATTAACCTGCTTTTGAATGCCCTGCACATAAAGAAAACAAATTAGTTTTATTTGGGAATCCAAGCCTTTGTAGACTTGGATTCATGTGGTTGTTCAACAAGAACTGATGTATTTCTTATAACAACCCCTTGTTCATCCCTTTGTACCCTAAACAACCAGTTTGATCCAATTGGTTTAGTGATAACTTTTTCAAGATATTTACACTATTGCATGTCATAGAAAAACCATTAAAATTAAGGTTTTGTTCCTGTATAGGTCTCCATGTCAAACTGGAATTAGCTTTAGAGCCTTTTCCCATAGGTTTCAAATACTTCCCTTTGCTTGGTCTAACATATGGTCTAACAGCAGCCAATTGTGGCATTTTCATACCAAACTTGGAGCTGTGAGCGTTCAAATTGTTCCTGTCAGCGTCATAGTTATACCTGTCAGTGCTTGATTTGTTCCTGTCAGTGTTGATACAAAAGTTGGATGGACCGAGTTTGACCCGAATTAGGATTAATTCGGGGTCTTGTGGACTCTGGCTCTTGCACCAAGTGAAACTTGTTTGAGGACCCTGCGCACTAAATAGAAACTGTTAGGCTTATCGTAGGTTTGTGACCCACGATTAGACTCCGGCGTGAGAGTAAGTAATCGGTTTGAGTATGTAAGTGTTTAGGGTATTGTGTATATCGTACCTTTGTGGAACCTATGGGGTTCCTTTTATACTCAAGAGAGTCCAGGCTGGGCTCCCTGTTCTTGCGGCCTAAGGAAGAGATAATGACTCGGAATAGCTTGATCTTTATCATCTAACTAAGGCAAGTGTATATCCCTTTTCCTTAGGCGAATATAACTATAATATAGGTTATATTCTGTCTGATCCTGTCGCACTGCGACGAGGACATGGCTAAGTAATCAGTCTTATATGCGGCAACAGCTTACCGGGCCACCTGGGCCGTGCACGCACATCGCACAAGTATCCAATCCATATTTGATGGATGCGGGTAGTACCCGTGAGTCGGTGTATCCAGCCCGACTAGGGACTATACGTCATCACGTCCCCCAGTCTAGTGGTCGCAGGTTCTAACCGCGACTACTAGACTATGAACCATCAAGGCCCCACACATATACGTCAAAAAAGAATACCTCGCCCCATACAATAAGTCCGAACCATTATCCACGTCAGATTCCACTACCACCAACCTTTATCGAAAACCGGGAAAAGCATTAACCTCGTCAGACAAAACCATCATCGAACACCATAGGATGAACAAAACGTTAGAAACACGTGTCGCAAGATCCCGCGCACCCATAGCGTATATAAATGTAGTTTGACAGCCTGTCCATTCATTTCTTCTTCTTTCTAAAAGAAAATCTACCCACCATTGTTGAAAACTACAAGAACCGTCATTCTCAAAAAGCATACTATTTGTGGTACTACTTGTAATCAACCAGAGAAAAATGGTAGCCCAACTGTTTGATGTAACATCTCGCATATCCGAACAAGAACTCTCTCGCTTCACCACGAAGTACCATATCCCCTCAAACCTTCATCCAACTGTGCCTGATCCACAAGCGCACATTGGAAGTTTCCAGACGGAAAAATTGGTATATACACCAGGTTTCTTGAGTTTGCCAACAATCGCATTCCCCTGAGCTGGTTTCTGGTAGACATACTAAATTATTACAGCGTACACCTCTCCCAGTTGCATTGTATAGGTGCCGCCAAAATCTCAAATTTTGAGATAAACTGCTTACTCAAAAATGTCGACCCAACCATAAACCTATTCCGTGCGTTTTATCGACCCACATGGATCAATGGATGGATAACCTTCACAAAACGCCCCGGTCAGTTTCAATGTTACTCGGAAAAAATAGATTCCTTGAAGAAGTTTACCGACAAATTCTTCTGGGTAGACAAAATTGTTTTCCTTTTTTACTATGATTTCATCACCCCCGAGACAATGATAAACGATGACCGCCCTATTGCCGGCTCGTATAACGATGCAGGCGCACAATTAATTTGCGTTGATCGGATACCGATGCAAGAATACCCAGAGACACTGTTGTACGCCCTAGGGCTGAGTCACGTGTCAAGCCTTCCGTTGAACCATCTTCCGCAATACTTTGACGGTTTAACCCATGGTAAAAAATTAAAATATATATCGCGTGTCTGCTCCTCTTCTCTTTTTAATAATTACAACTCATGCGTATATACTTACGTCCTTGCACATCTTTGCAGAATTAACGCATACCCAGCTCGTGAAGCGCGAGAATCCATGCGCTGTAACCATGCGCGCTCAACCTTTCACTCCACTTGAGCTTTCTAGTGAATGGCGCACTGGTCAACGTACCGTAGCGTTGGAGTTTCCTTCTCCGACACCTAGTGGAAGTGCCGAGAGGATCGTCGCTGTCAATGCTACTTCTATTCGAAGCATACCCTTCAGGACAGAGTCATCATCCGAAGAAACAGATCAAGGGGATGAAGAGGGTTTCAGTCTCGTAGCAGACTCGCACGCAGGCTCATCCGCAGGGGTCATACATGTGCCTAGTTACAAAAGATTACCGTGCTCCCCCGCGCAACAAATACCCAGAAGGGGAAGGACGTTGCAGACCAGACCACGTGCCACCGCGACACTGTGGGGAACACTGATATTAGATTTTTTTTCAATGGTAGGTTCTAAATTCTCTCGATATCCTCTCGAATTGATCTCGGTTCTAAGTGGAATAGTTTGTTTTTGGTGACAAATAGTTGGTTTGGATTTTTAATCTACTAAAGGTTTAAATGCACGAAAATGTGAACTTAAATTTAAAAGCAATTAAATTAATAACAATTAATAAAAACTAGAATTAAAATATGAAATAAAAATGAAGAAACAATAAGAAACAATAACACTTAAAAATAATCAAAGAAAATTGATTCGGAAGTTAACCTTGATTCGGAACTATTGATCCGGAACTTTTCACCCGGAAGTTCATCCGGAACTTCACCCGGAACTTGGGTCGGAACTTGATTCGGAAGATTTGGTCCGGAAGTTTATCCGGAACTTTCACTCGGAACTTTTCACCCGGAAGATTGGTTCGGAAGTTTACCCGGAACTTCGTTCGGAAGTCGTTGATCCGGAAGTTCGTCCGGAACTTTTGACTCGGAAGTTTATTCGGAAGATTTGGAAAGAAAATTGATTCGGAACTTTTTGAAAGGGAATTTATACGGAACTTTTAATAACTCATTCGGAACTTCTGAAACTCATGCGGAAGTTTGTGTTCATCCGGAAGTTTGTGTTCATCCGGAACTTCTGGGAATACACAAGAACAGTAACTTTTACCAAAGAACAGGGAAATCGATTTTAAGCCAAAAATCACCAAGTTTTTCACCAAACCTTAAATAAAGCTAAACACAAATGATATACTAACCAATAACAACAAATCCCATCAATAAAAAATTAAAACCCAATAACTTTTAAAGATCAAATCAATCAATAAGAACTAAAACTTTTAACCAAATAGATGAAGATGAACAAGATGAAATGGAAAGATTGAAATATTGAATGATAAAGGTTTTAACAATCACAAGACAAAGATTGAACTACAAGATTCAAAAACAAAAATCAAAATCACCAAACACCCTAGTGGTGTTGGTGATGACTACGAACAAGAAGAGAGAAAAAGAAGGGAATGAAAAACTAAAACTAAAAACTAACTGAATGAAAGGTGTGAAGGGTGGACTTTATATAGTCTTGTCTTTTGGTTGGTGAGTGGGCTTTCTCCCGTTCTTCTTGTCTTCTCGTCTTTTCAGAAAAGTTGACGTTTCCGATTCTGATTCGGTATTTGTCGTCGATTAAATTCAACTCGTCTTTTAATTTCTTCGTTTAATAGACTTGAGTTTCTTCGACATATGTAAATCTTCCATCTTTGGTCCTTTTCTTCGATAAATCTTTAATTAGGCCAAATGACTTCAAATCTTTTGCATCTCTTGGACAATAGACTTCGTCTTGAGTCTTTTTCTTCGATAAAACCCGTGCAATCCCATGTTTTCTTCAATATTCATCCGGTTGGCTCTGAAAACATAACAAACACAAAAACCACGCATAATTCCAAACAAATGATATTAAATACGCGTTTTGGTCTCGTTTTAGCCAGAATTAAGTGGTAAAGGATGGGTGTTTATACACCTATCAAATCCCCTACACTTAACCATTGCCATGCCCTCATGCAATGCTTAGTGATAAAGCAATTTTACACTTTTCTCATAATCAATCAACCTTGGCCTTATTAAAATACTACTAAACAAAAATTAAAGCACCAAAAGAAATTAAAACTTTAAAGTAAACAAAAGGATAGAAAACCATTTTCACTTGAAAATAGCTACATGGAAATAACTTGCAAAGAGATCAATGACTTACATTAGGGCTTTGGTGCTGCGAAGATTTATCACCCTCAAGTTTCACGTTCCCCAAACTAAGCTTAAAAACGAGATCATTGTTATTATAAGTTAGTAAATCAAACACTTACACACATGGCTTAATTATATGCTTAAACTCCCTTATTCCTAGGTGTATCTCTTATATTTTATTTTTGTCTTAGAATGATCATGAAGATGCATTTTTGGACTTATTTCGATAGTTTATTTAGGCTGAAAGCAAAGTAGGACGATTTGATCAATAGTTAGCTAAAGGACAAAATCTCTTAAAACTGCTTCTCGGGATATCAAAAAGTTCATATCTTGGCATAACTTGGTTCATGATTTGAGACCTTTCTCGGGCCGATATTTGGCATGTACTTCATACTTCATATCTTGAGAGACGTGCTTGAGATAATGGTCTTCTCATCGTTAATAGAGTTTCTTCACTTGGAGACTTTTGAGGGGTTCTCCAACTTTGTTGACCACGACTTCATGATTATTCTCCAATCTCTAATTGGGATTTTGAGATACAACGATCCGCCACCTTTTCGAACTTGGATCTATTTATCCTCATACCTTGTTAGGGTCTTTTCGGATAGACTTCTCCATGATCTTTACGGGAGTTGATTCCTTTTCGTCGTGAGTCTTGATCCTTCATATTGACTTTGGGAATAATGCTTTTCACATCACCTTGGATCTTTAGCAATAAGATTGAATCCTCATGCCTTGTTAGGGCCTTTTCGGACTCGCCAATCTTCGCCCCCCGCTTCATAAGTTATGCCTTGGCTATGAACTCTTATCATTACCGAGCAACTTTTAAACGATCTTGGGCTAGAAGCTAAGTAACTTTTCAAATCGTACGACCTTACTTATTGCAGATAATTTATTAGCAAGCGATGGGAGAATAGGCAAATAATTACACCAAGTGAGCTTGTGCAAGAATACCGACTTATAATTGACTCTATCATTTCTCGTTCTCCACAATTTAAAATCCCAAGTAATGAGATCCGTGGATACTTAGCCTAATAAACCAATTACGGTCTACATGGTTAAGGATACTAGCTAGAATAAACTTGGATAAGTCTATTCGGGTTGAGTCAAAATAATCGCAACGGGCCTAATATGTCAAAGATTTCTAAACTAGCTACACCACTTTATTAATATTTTTGACTTTATTGCGGGATATATACATATGAAAGCAACGATAAAAATTTAAAAATTACGACTAAATGGCCAAAGTTAATAAAAAATTTGAAAAATGTTGAAAAAGATGATTTTCCGGTTAAATGAAGGCATTTTCATGGAAAAGTCCACTTAAAACTTCGATAGAAGTCCCCCCTACACTTAAGATAAACATTGTCCTCAATGTTTAAGCATGTGGGAAAAGTCTCCCCTACACTTATGACATTGTGCACGTTGGTTAAATCAAGCTAAGGAAGAGACGACTAACGTGATCAATTTCAAATGTGAGTTATGAAGAAAATTGAATCATGATAGTGGAGAGATAGAACCGGATTTCGGATAACACGGGAGCACGGTTCTTCAAAGGTTCCAAAAGTGCATTCATCCCTGTAATCACATCACCACACAAATACAAACACCTATATAGGTCCCCCTACACTTAGGAGGTTAAACGGAAAAGGATAGATACTCGGGCTGCCTCCCGAGGAGCGCTTGTTTTTTATAACCGAGTCACGAGCCTGACTCGACCCAAAAGTAGTTCATGGGAAACGTGGTGAGGGATGGAAGCATCTCCTGAGAGATGTCCTCACCAAAGTACAACTTCACTCGTTGGCCATTCACCTTAAAATTAGGTCCATTAGGTTGAGCGAGCTCGAGAGTACCATATGGAAAAATTTGGGCAATGGTAAATGGGCCGGACCAATGAGATTTCAGCTTGCCCGAAAAGATTTTCAACCGAGAGTTAAAGAGTAAAACTTTGTCTCCAACTTGGAACTCTCGGTTCTTAATCTTAGAGTCGTGAATGAGCTTAGTCTTTTCCTTATAGATCAAAGAATTTTCATAAGCCTCATTACGGAGTTCATTCAGCTCATTGAGTTGGATCTTGCGTAGGTCACCGGCTTTGTTAATATCAAAATTAGCCCACTTCAAGGCCTAGTAAGCCTTGTGCTCCAACTCAATGGGGAGGTGGCATGCTTTCCCGTACACGAGACGATATGGCGTACAACCAATCGAAGTCTTGTATGCAGTACGAAAAGCCCACAAAGCATCATCAAGTTTATCAGCCCATGAGGCACGATGCTCTCCCACGGTTCTTTCCAGAATTCGCTTTAATCCTCGGTTGGATATTTCAGCCTGGCCATTAGTTTGTGGGTGGTATGCGGTGGAAAGACGATGATTTACACCATACTTAGCCATGACTCTTGCGAATTGGTCATTGCAAAAATGAGTCCCGCGATCACTAATAATGGCACGAGGCACACCAAATCTAGCGAATAGAGATTTCAAAAAGTTACAAACCACCCTTGCGTCATTAGTAGGTAAAGCTTTGGCTTCAACCCACTTTGAAACGTAGTCAACGGCTACAAGGATGTATTTGTTTCCTTTCGAGGAAGGGAATGGCCCCATAAAGTCGATACCCAAACATCAAAGATTTCACATTCTTGAATGAAATTCTGAGGCATCTCGTCTTTATGTGTGATCTTGCCTTGTTTTTGGCAAGCACCACAACGTTTAACCATTTCGTGAGCGTCACGATAGATGGTGGGCCAATAAAATCCCGAGTCAAACACTTTTTTGGCGGTGTAGTTGGGACCAAAGTGACCACCGGTGGGTCCTTTGTGGCAAGCGTCAAGGATTTCTAAAGCTGCCGGTCCATCAACACATCGGCGAATGATCAAATCAGCACATTGTTTGAATAGATACGGGTCATCCCAAAAGTAAGTCTTAATGTCTTTGAAGAACTTCTACTTTTGTTGGGATGTTAGCCCGTCAACGAGAATTCCACCCGCCAAGTAGTTTGCAATGTCCGCAAACCACGGGGTTTCATCAGAAGTCGAATTGATAGACATTAAGGTCTCCAGGGGAAAAGAATCATTGATTTCTTTGTTCGGATGATCCCCTTGGTAAGGATCCTCAAGTCTACTGAGATGATCCGCGGCTAGGTTTTCAGCTCCTTTTTATCGCGAATTTTGATTTTAAATTCTTGGAGTAGCAAAACCCAGCGAAGAAGTCTTGGTTTGGAATCTTGCTTAGTTAACAAGTACTTCAACGCGGAATGATCGGTATATACGATTGTGGTAGAAAGGACAAGATAGGGGCGGAACTTTTCAAAAGCATAGACAACAGCTAAAAGCTCTTTTTCGGTTGTCGTGTAATGCAATTGAGCCCCTGTCATTGTCTTGCTAGCGTAATGGATTGGTTGGAAGTGTTTGTTCACTCTTTGGCCCAAAACCGCTCCAATAGCAAAGTCACTAGCATCGCACATCAACTCGAAAGGCAGCTCCCAATTAGGGGTGACCAAGACGGGTGCCTTAGTTAGCTTATCCTTAAGCGAGTTGAAGGCTTCGATACACTCTTTGGAAAAGATAAAAGGAGTATCTTTTTCCAAGAGGTGGGTCATCGGGCGAGCGATTTGAGAAAAATCTTTGATGAATCGACGGTAGAAGCCCGCATGACCAAGGAAACTTCTCACACCCTTCACGGTTAAAGGTGGAGGCAACTTAGCGATAACATCGACTTTAGCACGGTCTACTTCGAGATCGGCTTTGGAAATTTTATGTCCGAGAATGATGCCCTCTTTTACCATAAAATGGCATTTTTCCCAATTAAGAACAAGGCGAGTGTCTTCACACCGCTTAAGCATACGTTCTAAATTGGCAAGGCAAGCAGAGAAAGAATCGCCATAAACCGAGAAATCATCCATGAATACTTCCATAGTGTCTTCCACCATGTCATGGAAGATAGCCATCATACACCTTTGGAACGTCCCAGGAGCATTACATAAACCAAAAGGCATGCGTTTGTAAGCAAATGTTCCATAGGGACAAGTGAATGTGGTCTTTTCTTGGTCCTTGGGATCGATGGGAATTTGAAAATACCCGGAGAAACCGTCTAAGAAGCAGTAATAGTCATTACCAGCTAGACGCTCGAGCATTTGATCCATGAAGGGAAGAGGAAAGTGATCTTTTCTCGTGGCATCATTGAGCTTGCGATAATCAATACAAACTCTCCACCCAGTAACGAGACGAGTGGGAATCAACTCGTTGTGTTCATTGGAAACAACGGTTATTCCGCCCTTCTTGGGCACACAATGGACGGGACTTACCCACGGCGAATCCGAAATAGGGTAGATCAAGCCGGCATCAAGAAGTTTGATAACCTCTTGTTTGATGACGTCATGAATACGAGGATTAACCCTTATTTGGCTCTGGATTGCGGGTTTAAAGTCATCTTCCATGAGAATCTTGTGAGTACAAAAGTTCGGATCAATTCCGCGGATATCGGAAATTTTCCAAGCAATTGCCTTCTTATGAGCTTTAAGCACAACGATGAGGCGAGATTTCTCTTCTTCTTTCAAGTCCTTCGCGATGATCACAGGCGCCTTCTTGTTTTCTTCAAGGAACACGTACTCGAGATGGGGCGGCAACTCCTTAAGTTCTGAATCCGGAGGATTGTCGATGGGAGGCGTTTTCAAAGTCGGAGCATCGATAGCAATAACCGTGGGAGATGGTGGAGAAAGATTGTCTTCTTTGAGAAGGTTTTCAAAGAAACTCATGTCGTCAGCCAAATCGGTGGGAGACTCGTCATTAGTTAAGTTCACATCTCCCATGGTGGCTTCAAGATCTTTCCAAAAGAAATCACTTTCTCCAAATAGAGACAGTGATGAATCAATAGAGGAAACGGTCTCAACATTAGGGAGAGAAGTAGGAATACTTTTGCAAGCATTTTGGAAGTGTTCTTCACAAGCCTCATCAAGAACGTCAATACAATTAACACTTTCGTATGAATAAGGTTGTTTAGACAACTTTCCCATGTTGAAGACGATTTTATCGTCACCCACTCTCATGATAAGCTCACCGGCTTCAACATCGAAGAGAGTGCGACCGGTCCTCAGGAATGGACGACCAACGATCAATGGCACACGAGGGTCCATGTCGTAGTCAACGACAACGAAATCGGCAGGAAAAGTGAATTTGTCGACTCCTACAAAGACGTCTTCGGCTATCCCCACTGGATAAGCAACCGTACGGTTAGCTAATTCCAAAGTCATTTTGGTGGGGACTAGCTCAGGGAGAGATAATTGCTTCCAAACGCTTAGATGCATTAGATTAATACTGGCACCTAGATCGGCTAGGGCCATGCAATTCTCTACTCCCTGGAAGTTACAAGGGATTAAGAAACGACCCGGGTCACCAAGCTTGGTTGGCAATTGCCTTAAGAGAACTGCAGAGCAATTCGTATTAAGTTGGGTGTTGGCAATATCAAGAAGCTTTTCCTTGTCACTCAGAAGATCTTTAAACATTTTCGTGTACTTAGGCATGTGAGCGAGAGCCTCAGCGAAGGAGATGTTGAAATTCAATTGTTTGAACATCTTAAGAAAGTTCGAAACCTGAATATCGTCCTTGCTTTTGAGCTTCTCTTTCCTCAACCTAGATGGATAAGGTATATTGGAAGAAGAGGAAGGCTTTGGGAGAATAGGATCACTCACATCCTTGGGTGAAGGAGGGGTAGAAGTAGGAGGTGGAGAAATTTAGGAAGGAGAAGGATGAGGAATAGGAGCAGGTGACTCGTTTTCCTTAGTCACAACCACCGGTGGAGGTATAGGAAGCTCGGGTTCCTTGGTACCTTTGCCACTGCAAGTGGTGATTGCTTTCATCTCCCCTCTTGGATTCGCAACGGTGTTACTCGGAAGAGTACCCGAAGAAGATGGTTGATTACCTTGGAAAAAACTAGCCATCATGTTCTTTAAGTCATTCGTTTGACTATCCAACGTGTTTCTCATGTCAGCTCTCAGATCGTTCCCTTGTTTGACCAGGTCTGCTTTCAAGTTGAGCACTTCCCGCTGAAGATTTCCCACGATTACATCGTTAGTCCTCATGTAGGTTTCCACTTCTTGGTGTAAAACGGTGGGTTGGTTGGGAGGAGCAGTATATGTGGGTGGTTGATATGCAGGTTGCTGGTAAACTTGGTTGTTTCTTTGAGGTGGAAGTTGTTGTTTGTGAGGTGGTATGTATGATGTACGAGGTTGTTGTTGTTGAGGAGGGCGATTGAGGTTTTGTTGTTGGTTTGGGTTGCTTGGAGGAAAACCGGGTGGTGAGAGATAGTTGTTCGAACGGTAGCTAAGCAAGTTGCGGTCACCTTGAGGTCGAGCTTGATAAGCGGGTTGAGGGTCGGTGCCATAAGTTGCATTCACATTTTCAGAAGGGTAGTCTTGGGTGGCGGTACAAGTGGTGTAAGAGTGAGGACCCTCGCATATTTCACATGGTTGGCTAACAGCATTGACTTGAGCGTTTTTAGCATTGTTGTTGTTGGTGTTGTTAACGGTGTGGGTAACAAGCGATTCAAGAAGCGTAGTGATTTTTTCAAGTCGCTTGTCGCTGTCACTAGTACTAGCATTAGCGACATTGGTCCGAACACTCTTGGTTTGCACACGAGACTTATTCTCAATGATATCCCAAGCAGCATTGGAAGTCTTAGCCAAAAGATTACCCCCCGAGGCACTGTTTAGTGAATCTTGGTCATTCATGCTTAAACCATTATAAAAAGTGTTGATTTGGTGCACTTTGGTAAAACCATGTTGTGGGCATTTTCTTAAAAGATCTTTAAAACGATCCCAAGATTCACTAAACGACTCATCGTACTTTTGTTCAAAATTGATAATGTCATTCCGCAAAGCGGTAGTACGAGAGGGTGGGAAAAAGTAATTGATAAACTTGGTCTCCAAATCCGTCCACGAAAGGATACTCTGTGGCGGTTCCTTAGCAAGCCAATGCCGGGCTTGTCCCTCTAAAGAAAAGGGAAAAAGTTGTAAACGGATTACCTCTTGTGGAACACCATTGAATTTGACCGTATTGGTGAGTTGCAAGAATCTCTTGATGTGGTCATGTGGATCATCAATGGTACGCACCAAGAATGGTTGAGCAGAGACCATCTGGATAAAGCCGGATTTGAGCTCAAAATTGTTGGCTGCAATCGCTGGTAGGACAATTGGATCATTGTTGCCATCTACATGAGCTTGCAGAAGTTCAATCATCGGGCGATTATCCGGTAAAGGTTCATTGTTGTTGTTATTATTTTGAGGTGGGTTATTGTTGTTGTTGTGTACACCGGTCATGTTTAAGTTATCGAGAGTCTCGGGCTCGGGATAAAACGTTGAGCTTGTACGCATGCACCTGCAAAAGAACTAACAAAACAAACAAGAAATATTTTTGGTTTTTATGTTTTTTAATTTTTTTGTATTTTTGAAAATTTATATTTTTT
Organism: Glebionis coronaria; assembly: GCA_025667525.1. Classification (NCBI taxonomy): domain Eukaryota; kingdom Viridiplantae; phylum Streptophyta; class Magnoliopsida; order Asterales; family Asteraceae; genus Glebionis; species Glebionis coronaria. The sequence goes on from CM046877.1 coordinate 241,793,049, forward strand.
AGGATTTTTGAAAATTTTTATGAAAAAGTAACGTTCACGGGGAACGAATCCCAAAATCCAAGTTCTCACAAAAAACTGATGATCTTAACTAGAAGAGCCGGCAGCGGCGCCATTTGATACTCGGCTTCTGTAATGGGGGTTCTATATTCTCTCGATATCCTCTCGAATTGATCTCGGTTCTAAGTGGAATAGTTTGTTTTTGGTGACAAATAGTTGGTTTGGATTTTTAATCTACTAAAGGTTTAAATGCACGAAAATGTGAACTTAAATTTAAAAGCAATTAAATTAATAACAATTAATAAAAACTAGAATTAAAATATGAAATAAAAATGAAGAAACAATAAGAAACAGTAACACTTAAAAATAATCAAAGAAAATTGATTCGGAAGTTAACCTTGATTCGGAACTATTGATCCGGAACTTTTCACCCGGAAGTTCATCCGGAACTTCACCCGGAACTTGGGTCGGAACTTGATTCGGAAGATTTGGTCCGGAACTTTCACTCGGAACTTTTCACCCGGAAGATTGGTTCGGATGTTTACCCGGAACTTCGTTCGGAAGTCGTTGATCCGGAAGTTCGTCCGGAACTTTTGACTCGGAAGTTTATTCGGAAGATTTGGAAAGAAAATTGATTCGGAACTTTTTGAAAGGGAATTTATTCGGAACTTTTAAAAACTCATTTGGAACTTCTGAAACTCATGCGGAAGTTTGTGTTCATAAGTTTGTGTTCATCCGGAACTTCTGGGAATACACAAGAACAGTAACTTTTACCGAAGAACAGGGAAATCGATTTTAAGCCAAAAATCGCCAAGTTTTTCACCAAACCTTAAATAAAGCTAAACACAAATGATATACTAACCAATAACAACAAATCCCATCAATAAAAACTTAAAACCCAATAACTTTTAAAGATCAAATCAATCAATAAGAACTAAAACTTTTAACCAAATAGATGAAGATGAACAAGATGAAATGGAAAGATTGAAATATTGAATGATAAAGGTTTTAACAATCACAAGACAAAGATTGAACTACAAGATTCAAAAACAAAAATCAAAATCACCAAACACCCTAGTGGTGTTGGTGATGACTACGAACAAGAAGAGAGAAAAAGAAGGGAATGAAAAACTAAAACTAAAAACTAACTGAATGAAAGGTGTGAAGGGTGGACTTTATATAGTCTTGTCTTTTGGTTGGTGAGTGGGCTTTCTCTCGTTCTTCTTTTCTTCTCGTCTTTTCAGAAAAGTTGACGTTTCCGATTCTGATTCGGGATTTGTCGTCGATTAAATTCAACTCGTCTTTTAATTTCTTCGTTTAATAGACTTGAGTTTCTTCGACATATGTAAATCTTCCATCTTTGGTCCTTTTCTTCGATAAATCTTTAATTAGGCCAAATGACTTCAAATCTTTTGCATCTCTTGGACAATAGACTTCGTCTTGAGTCTTTTTCTTCGATAAAACCCGTGCAATCCCATGTTTTCTTCAATATTCATCCGGTTGGCTCTGAAAACACAATAAACACAAAAACCACGCATAATTCCAAACAAATGATATTAAATACGCGTTTTGGTCTCGTTTTAGCCAGAATTAAGTGGTAAAAGGATGGGTGTTTACACACCTATCAAACACTCACAAAGCCAAGGGAAGAACTACATGCGGCCAGGTACATTACTCGTTTGTTCCCTCAAAACGCACCATGATCCCGTTCTGCACAAGATTTTAATATTGTTATTGTTATTGCAGCCCCCTTGTTGAAACAACCAAATTTGGCTCCAGCGCCCCCAAGTCCACCAGATTTGCTCCCCCCCGGCAATGCGCTCGCTCGTGCGCTCTTGATAGCGCAACCGCTTGTGGGGACTTCCTGGAACACCTAACACCCCCTGGACGCATCCAGCGATTGCACAAAATATCCGACGACTTACTAATGAAGGAGTTAGACAGAGTTGCCACCCAAGAAGTTACTTTAACCGCTTTTTTGAAGAAGAGGATATCCCAGCTATCCGAGCGTTTAGCCCAAGCCAATGAAGAGCTGAACCATGTAACAGAACAAAAGACCATTGACCTTGCAATTGCGAAGATCGAACTCGCCCGCCTTCGTGTTGAGTCTAGTATAAATGTCGGGCCTTTCCAATACCTTGAGGATAAAAAAAACCTCGCTTTCAGAGCTCCTCGATGGTGAGCGCCGCCTGCGCGCGAGACAAGAGGACGAGAACCGCTGGGCTATGGCGAAACTAGAAGAAGGTATGACCGCCCTTTCCATAAACTGTGATAACTTCGTCGCCAATTGTCATACAGACATGGCCAAGAAAGCTGAAGCTCTGAAGTATATGAGCACAGACTTCGATGAAGAGATATATCCGCACCTTACCGCCGTGCGTGCTGAGAAACGATGGCTAATAAAGCACGGTCTTCCGCTGGCTGCCAAAGGTTCCCTAAAATCACCCCCGCTTGCCAAATCGACGCAGGGTATTTACGATTCCGCCATACTGCTTGGGTCGAGCATTGCCATGGAGGGTGCCCTTAAAGAAAACTTACTCAGTGGTCCTTTGGAGGGGAGTGAGTTTTACTCTAAGTATGCGCAGGAGATTTTTGACGCCGCCTTCCACAGAATGGAGAACCTTCCAATGCCTATCACAGATCTTATTAAGAAAGACCAAGACCTCCCAATTAGTATAACAATGACAGGTCTTATGCTCACAAATGACGATGAAGATGCTGAAACTTCGGGAGAACCGGATCTATTCCAACTACAAGTCCTTGTATATGTTTCTGGCGCTTCGATACTAATTCCTTTGGAAGACAAGTTGAACCAGCACGTGCGTCGTGTTGCCAAGAAGAATCACGCCTCTACCAAAGGCACCGTTATTGGTTTAGTCCAAGCACATCCTAGCCGATCTGATGGTGTGCCCGTGAGTCTTCCTTCCCATGACGCATACCATATACGCGTCCTGAAATTCATGCAAGAGGTATGGGCACAGCACCGCGCATCACTGAATCCCTTTCCTCACGGGTTAAAGAGGTCACTGTCTGCAAGCAATCTTTTATAGAAGACATCCTGCCCCGTTGTATTCGTTGTTGTAATTTAAAACACCTTAATCTTGTAAATAATTTGTATAATTATAATATCGACCCCCATGTTTGTAAGTACACAATGTCCTGCATTATGTCCATGTGTCGTCGAATATATATGTGTCCACGTTTCAATACCCACACTTAAGGCCTATGAGGGTGAACTCCTGTAAATGAGTACGCGCTTTGGAGTGCGACTCTAGACTTATGGGCGAGTCAAAAAGTCATTACGTGTGGTCCTGCCACTACTACCATAAGTAATGTCATCGAAAATGACATGTTTGTTAGGCGTGTACATTGTGCTATCCGTCATAGAGTATGAGGATCGTTATACTTGCCATAACGTCTTGTGAAAAGCTACCTAACAAAGGGTACCTGATCCGGCCCCGCTGGGGGTGCATCCCTCTTACGCGACAAGTTTATATAGTAGGGTAAACTTTTTCCTCCTATTTCGCCTGGAAACGTTATTTGTACATGTACATTGAAAGGCCAAATTTATGTTCCATAAAAAAGAAACAACACTTGTATTTAAAGATAAGAGAGAAGAGAAAACATCATTTGTTCTGCAGAACTAGCTAGGAACCGTAACATTTTATTCATACTCGTTGCAAATGTTTGAAATAAACACCAAAAATGAAAGACCTAAAAAACGACGAAAAAGGAAAAAAAATACATGGATCCTTATTAGGGGCTAATAGTAGCCATGAGAATGGTCCATGCCAAATATGCGATATCTCAAGGAGAATACCACCCGAAATTCTGGTTACTCTTCAAGTCACTCCTTGTCGAGCTGGATGCTGACTCCGCGTAGCTGCTTTTATCCCTCCCAGCCTGTGAGAATATCTTTTTTGCCCCTCGTCGATGTTGCGAGTTATGAATAGTGAGTAGCGCGCTCTGGCGATCCTGCGGTCGTAAGGCACCAATGCTCGTCCTACGCGCAGGGACGGCTGTTCTTCTGTGTTGTTGGTGATCCTCCCGGGATGGAAACATCGCTACTGCCCGTCGCGCCATATTGCTTATTGACGTTGCTAGGGAACCGATAGTGCGCTTTAGCGTTAAGAACATTCCCCTTCTGCTTGCGCCCCTGGTCGTAGGTGGACCTGCGACCACATTAGAGTTCATCCTTTGCCTTGAATATGCCTTACATCTATGGCAACGCCCGACTCTTTTACGAACATCCGTTTGCATAAATGGCCAGAAGTATCCTGAGCGAGTAATCTCCTCAGTCACTTCTATTGGTCCGCGAGGGCACATTCTCCTGTGTGCTGCTTCTACTGTTGACCGGGCCTGACTTGGTGCTAGGCACTGCAACATTCTTCCATCGCTTGATTGCCTATACAACGCTCCTCTAATAATTCTGAAACGCCTAGCTCGTGCCTGTATTTGCCTAGCCTTCCTTTTACTGCACGGCAGACTTTTGTGCGATAGGAACTTTTTGATGGGCGTCATCCATGTTGTTGGCTCATTGTCCACGTCTATACTTTTGTGCGAGATGACCTCAACTAAGATATGACTGGGGGGTTTATCTATATCTACAACTGAAAGTTAGTCCATGTCCGCCGAGATTTCGCCTTGCTCCTTTGTCACCTTCTTTATAGCAAATACCTCGAGATGTCCTACCATATTCCTTATTTCTTTTGTGTACTGGTTCAGCACAACTCCTTTCGACTCATATGGTCCTGCGATGCTGCTTGCTACCAGAGGGCTGTATGTGTAAGCTACCAGCCTTTTTATTCCCATCTTGATAGCTACCCTTAGGCCTGCGATGAGGGCTTAGAAGTCCGCCTCTATGCCCATTGTGGGGAAGTCAAGAAATAATGCGTAGGTGATTTTGATTCCACCTTGGTTTGTGAGGATAAACCCCGCGTCTGGTCCCCCCTATCCTACGAATTCTGTTGAGAAGATGACCCATAGTGGTCCCGGTGACGACCCTTTGCGGGCACAAATATGCTCCCGGCCTGGGAGTCCTCTGGGGAATAGCTTTTTCTTTTCATCTTCTTTGGACTGGATTCTTCGTCTTGCGAACTACTGTATGCGCTCTTTATTTTCATGCTGTGGCTAGAAGTGCTGCTTCCCCCTCGAGTGTGTCTATATTGCGTATGGTGCATACCCCATCTTGTACTGTGAATTTGAACATACCATGTACTGTGGAGGGTACTGCACGCAATGCCTTCAGCGCCGGCTGATCGATTATCCCATTGTAAGCCGATTGAGACCGTACGATCATGAAATCCATCCAACCCGTCGTTGAGTGTCCTGCACTCCCAATGGTTACGCGTGTGAAGAGGTGTCCGAGCGGTCTAGTTTTGTCCCTATTGAAACCTGTGAGGATCTGTGCGGTTTCTTTTAGCTCCTTCTTTATCTCCCATGGTAGTTGTGCGAAACAGTGCTCATTTAGTATGTTTGTTGCCGACCCTCCGTCCACACACATGCCTTCTATGGTGTGTCCCCCCAGACTTATGTCAATAGTTAGTGATCCGATTCTATAGTCATCCTCTGAAAGGATGGGGAATGTAATCTCCCTATCGTTGGAAAAATCCGCGACCACTTTTCTTTGCATGAAAGGCTTCTCCCTTTCCACCATGTATATGGTTATGGGCTTGTCCTTCTGTTTTTCGTATCACTTTTCTTTGTATCTGCACTCTTCCTCCAATCCCTGATTAGGTGGTTTAGCTTTCCTGCCATGACTAGGCTTTCAATGTGCCTCTTCAACTGAATGCACTCATCAGTAGCATGCCCCTTATCGTCGTGATACTCACAATGCTTTGTGTTATCCCGCTTGTCTGCTGGCCCCATCATTCTGCTAGGCTTTGGGAAGCTTGCTCCTTCTGATAGGAATATTTCCCTGGGGGTCTTCTACAGCGGGGTAAACTTGCTATTGTTATTATCGCGCCCATTTTTTGCCGCTCCTTGTGTTAGAAATACGTTTCAACGTATATTAGAAGTATCGGTCACTCCACAATATGATTTATGTTGTAATAGCTCGTAGTTAACAAATAGTTAATTGTTACTTATTAAGTTAAGTAAGAACCGGTCCATGGGCTTGTCATGGACCGGCCCAAGCCCAATGTTGCTTGGAAGTATAAATACCCCTTTCCACCATGGAAAGGGGTTGGTGGTTGTTCATTTGAAACTTTCATATTAATAAAATAACACATAGTTTCTCTCACTTTCTCTCTCTAGTTTCTCTCACTAGAAAACATCAACCCACTTCATAGATTCATAGGTTATCAATATTCTACATTTGGTATCAAGAGCTATGGGGTGATTTAAGGTAAGGATTGTGTTGCTTTTTAGTTTTTGAATCAATTAGTGATCTTTAGAAAAAATCAATCTTGAATCTTGTTGTTTTTGGTGTTTTTGTTATTGGTATTAATTGATAAGGATTGGGTTTAGCTTATTTTGGTAAAAATCATAAAACTTTTTGTGGTTTTGATCAAAAAATCGGATTGAAAAGTGCTGTTCTAGTCTCAAACTATATTCCCAGATTATTCCGAATAGATATTCCGAATAAGAAGGTTTTCCGAATAGAAGGTTTCTTCCGAATAGGTTTTCCGAATAGAAGGTTTTTTCCGAATAGCAATTTCTTTCCGAATAGTAAGATTTTCCGAATAACCAAATCTTTCCGAATAGCAAGTTTTTCCGAATAGCCCATTTCTTTCCGAATAACAAAGATTTTCCGAATAGCCAATACTTTCCGAATAGCAAAGATCTTTCTGAATAGCCGATCATTCCGAATAGACAACATTCCGAACTGAAGAAATATTCCGAATAGCAAAACATTCCGAATAGGGTTTATTCAGTATAGGGTTATTCCGCATAAGGGTTCTTTCTGTTTAAGGATTATTCCGAATAGGGTATTTTCAGAATAGGGTTATTCCGCATTAGGATTTTTCCGCATAAGGGTTTATTCTGAATTAGGGTTATTCCGTATAAGCAAGTTCAAGGGGTATTTGAGTTTTTTCGACGATCTTTAGTGGATTTAATCTTGATTTCAACCAACACAACACAAATTCTCAACCTTTCTTCACTGCTCGATCAACCGATAATCTTTGAGTCTCTTAAGTGATCACAATGAATCCGAGTTCTTTAATGCCTCAAATGACATCTCTTACGGATATCTCAATCATAATGGGAACTGATAGTCGTCCACCGATGCTTATTAAAGAGGTGTTTGAGGCATGGCAGGGCCGCATGATGCAATACCTGAAGGGTAAACCAACATACGGAAGGCTTATGGTCAAATCGATTTTGAATGGTCCACTTGACTATGGTACCATTGTGGCGAATAACGTGTCTCGACCAAGAGAATATGAAGAACTCACACCGGCACAACAACTCATTGCTGATGCTGATGAAAAGGCTCTACAGACACTTCTCCAAGCTCTTCCGCATGATATTTATCGCATGGTAAGTCAATATACGGTTGCCAAGGATTTATGGGAACGTCTAAAGGTGTTGCTACAAGGTACGTCTCTTACCAAACAGGAAAGGTAATGTCAGTTGTATGATCTGTTTGATAGATTCACGTACAGCCCAGGGGAAACGCTACACGACTACTACTTCAGATTTACTACTCTAATGAATGATCTGAATGTATACAATCTCGTGATTGCTCCATTCCAGGTTAATACCAAGTTTTTGAATACTTTACCTCAAGCTGAATGGGGTGAGTATATTACCGATGTTAAGTTAACCCGGGATTTGCATAAGTGCAATTTAGATCAAATCTATGCTTTTCTTCAGCAGCATGAGAAACATGTGATCATGCACCGTTCTCCTCGAGGTATGTACCCTGATTCCTTAGCTTTGATGGCGAATCAACCAAGCTTGTCACACAAAAACACACCTTATATCTTGGGACATCAAGCCTATCATCCATCACCTTACATGACACCAACCTTCCCCCAATACTCGATTCTACCGCAACCACCCACCTCACATCAGCAACAATATCGGTTTAATGCACCTTCACCACAGTATGCTTCACAACTTCACCCAGCAAACATTGCACCTTATGCTCAGCCTTCATATTCTTCTTATCAAGAGAATGCAGCATATCCAACAAGCTACCCTGATCAAATGAGTATTCCTTCTAGTGATTATGCAGTTCATCAAGACCAAGCAATGTATTGTGATGATGAGGAAATCCCCATTCCTGTATTCAAACAAGGAGCTGACCCAGTTGAAGTGTTAACCACTATGTCTGCTTATCTCACAAGGACTTTAAGCAAACGAGGATTCAGAGGATCAGCTCTAACCAACAATCAGTTGTGGAATTCATCCAATTCTCGTCAACAAGCTACTATTGAGAATGGCAGGGTAATGGTTCAACCTATTCAACCATATCAGGGGAGACCTACTACATCAACCACCAATGCTCGCACGGTCAATCCTTCTCCTCCACGGGCTAATTCCACAGGCAAGTTGAGAATGATTACATGCTACAACTGCAAGGAAGAAGGACACATGTCTAGGGATTGCAAGAAACCCAAGAGGAGAAGGGATGGACAATGGTTTGCAGAGAAGATCTATCTGGTGAATGCTCAGGCACAAGGAAGGGAACTTGATGAAGAGGAGCTTGCATTTCTTGCTGATCCAGGGATTGCTGAACAAGACGTTGTCACTACACAGAATGCAGCTTACCAAGCCGATGATCTTGATGCGTATGACTCAGACTGTGATGACTTTCAATCTGCAAAGGCTGCACTTATGGCAACTATCTCCAGCTTAGGGCCAGAAAAGAGATCTGAGGTACTTATTAATAACACTGATAATACCACTGATGCTAGTATTCAACCACATCAAGTTGTACAAGAGAGTGCTGATTCGAATGAGTCTTCGGTGGTGAGTCTTTCAAATGAGGAGACAATCAATGATAGTAATATCAATGTGAGTCCCCAGACTTTGAGTGAATCACAACCGGGAGCCATTTCGCATACGCCTACTCCTGCTCAACAAGATCTGGTCATGGTTCCTGCTACATTACTTAGCCAAATGAATGCTGCTCTTTTAGAGACTCTAGCTAAGAATAAGAATTTGTCTGATGAGCTTGCCTTAAGCAACGAGAAAGTTCAAACTTTGGAATTAGTGCCTTCGTCTAGTGTTCTAACAAATCCCGAATATGATCACTTTCGAAACAAACAAATGGGTCACTTGCAAGAAATTGAAAACTTAAGAGCAAATCTTTCTAATGAACTTAAAGAAAAGGAGTTAGTGGTCACTAATTTTCAAAAACTTTAAACGGATTTTGAATTACTCGAGTCTAAGAAGAATGAAATGGAGATTAATGCTGCTAATAAGATTAGAAGCCTAGATTATTTGCTTTTAAGACAATACGCTGCTTCTCAACTAGTGCACTTATTTGATGCTTCGTTTAGAGAATTTAACTTATCACGTCAAAAAGGCCTTCCCCCTAACCCAAGGTATGCAAAACAAGCTTTAAGACATAGTCCAAGACTTTATAATGCAACCCAATTAGGATTGGTCTTAGACCCGATTGTTATTTTCGATGATCGAACAAGTAAGGATCTAGTTGATGAGGATCGGTCATACAATTCTGCAAAATATCCCGAGTGTGATTATTTTAAAATGAATAAGGAGCTAGCAAAAACGGATTTTAGAATTCGCTTCCATATGGACAAAGATCTCATTACAGCACCAACCTACATGTTGAATGAAGAAAACTCTAGTACATTTCCTACACTTGTCAATATGGAAGGTCCTAAGGAAATTCCAAAGGATCTTCCACCTGTTAGCACTGTATGGTTAAACTTGCAAGAGATTAATCAATACTTTACTAATTTTGACAAGGTCATTTTGGAATGTACGACTTCAAATGGCCTAAACGCCAGAGAATGGGCTTTCGAACACATGAACGAGGTGTTTAAAAATGAGATCAATCCGTTTGTCGAAAAACTAAAAGAAAGTTTTGCATCTCTAAAGGAAAATCTTCAGTTTGAAATTGGTGAAGTTCAAAAAGTGTTTTATGAAATGGACACCGCTTACGAACTACAACTAATTGAAAAAGAAAAGATTTTATCCGAATATGACCGATTCTTGTCCGAAGTAATCTCGTGTGATGTGCTTACTACTGTAAATGTTAATTATTTGAATGAGCTTACATCCGCTATGATTAATTGTGATGCTGTGAATATATGTGATGATGTTTGTGATCTCTCTGTAAATGTTGCTGATACTGTAAATGAGATAGATAATCATTCTTGTCACGAATCTAACGCTGAGTTTTTAAAGCTACAAGATTCTTATAATTTACTTTCAAAACGCTTTAATCAACTAGAACAACATTGTATATCTTTAGAATTAAAACAACAAACTCAAAATGAGGATCTTTTGATATCAAATGGTTGTGAAAACGGTGTTGAGACGAGTGACAAGATGATTGAAATTGTTAAGGCATTAGAGGAAGAGATTATGAGATTGAAGAGAGAGGTGTCATCAAATGAAACACTAAAATTGGAACTAGAGGCTGCAGAGTCTAACAACCAGGTCTTAGAAATTAGACTTTCGTCTGTTCTAGGGGAGATGGATCGGACAAGACAGGGACTATCCGCTTTTTATGGTTCACTAGAAGAACGCTTCGCTTTTAATGCGGCACAGCAACAATTTTATGTTGAACAACTGAACCAAAAGTGTGAGGAAATCTCTGACTTAAACATCCTGCTCATTGACAAAAACATGGTTTTGGCCGAGTTAAAGGAGACACTTCTTCTCACCCGACAAGAAGTTGTTGATAACTTAGCTACCGACTCTGCACCGTCCACTAGTGCTCCAACAACCAAGACAGTAGTGCTTTATAAGAACCCGCTTCATAAGAGAAACCCGGTTACCTACGATGATTATATGAGGAATGCCATTAAGCATGTAGATCTTGTTAGGGATATTTTAGACGATCTGTATGCCTTAGATCCCTCAAGTAGCTACTATTATTCGGCTCATGAATATATTAAGCGAGTTCAATATTGCTTAGCATATTTGCAATACATAGGTACACCAGGCTCTGCACTACTTAATAATAGGCCCATTGTTGTAACTCCATTCAATAAGACTCCAGGAGCAAAACCGTCACTCGCACAATCAAGTAAGGGACCTTTAAAATCTGTTGCTAATGTTCCCACTTTGCCTTCTACAGGATTAAAAGAGACTACTAAGGCTAAAGGATCGTCACTCAAGAAAGATAAGATCAAGCCCTCCACTAGTAGTGCCAAAAAGAAGAAAGTAGAAGCTCACCATAGGAATGTTAATTCAGTTTTAAATAAAAAGAATCATGTTAAGACTAAAAGCTCTGCGCCTGTGCAGAAGCCTCAACCATTCGTGAATTCTAATTTGAATTGTTGGAATTGTAATGAATGTATGTTTTCCCAACGTCATGATTTGTGTCTTATTGATCATGTGAATGAAATGAATGCCATTAGGAATAATCTTGAATGGAAGCCGACTGGTAGAACTCGTGCCCAAGTTGGCTGGCAATGGCGTCCCACTAGTAGGACCTTTACATTAGATGGAAAAATGTGCCCTTTAACTAGGAATGCATCCATTGAGGTTAGGTCTGAGAGTCCTTTAGTTAGGCACACTAGCACTAAAGTATGGAAACAATGCCCTTTAATTAGGTCTGCCCCCACTATAGTGCCTATCAGTGAAGAAATACCTCAGGATTTAAGCCAACTAGAATCTACACCACCAACTAGGAAGAAGAAGGCTAGGAAATCTAAGAAACCTAGAGTTAGCAAATCTAAGATTATTAAATCTGTACCTGCTAATAACAAGGAACACTCAGATTCCGATACCTCTACATTGTCTTCGTGTGGTGATATTTTCAGGTGGTCCAAATCATCCTGTGGTATTTGGACTCCGGTTGTTCAAAACATATGACCGGAGATCGCTCGATGCTCCGAAATTTCGTCAGCAAGTTTCTTGGTACGGTTAAATTCGGGAATGATCATATAGCAAAGATAATGGGGTATGGTGAATATCAGATTGGAAACGTTACGATTTCAAGGGTATACTATGTAGAAGGTCTTGGTCATAACTTATTTTCAGTAGGACAGTTTTGTGATTCCAACCTAGAGGTTGCTTTTCGACAACATACCTGTTTCATCCGCAACTTGGAAGGAAAAGATTTGTTGAAGGGTTCTCGTGGTGCAAATCTGTATACGTTGTCCCTACAAGACATGATGGCCGCCTCTCCAGTATGTCTTCTCTCTAAAGCATCTAAGACCAAGTCTTGGTTATGGCATCGTAGATTATCTCATCTCAACTTTGATGCTATTAATCATCTGGCTAAAAACGAATTAGTTCGTGGTCTTCCAAAGCTTAAATTTCACAAGGACCATTTATGTTCCGCGTGTTCAAGGGGGAAAAGTACCAAGAAATCTTACAAGCCCAAAGCTGAAGACACCAATCAAGAAAAACTTCATCTTTTGCATATGGATCTTTGTGGGCCAATGAGAACTGAAAGTGTGAGCGGTAAGAAATACATTCTGGTTATTGTGGATGATTTCTCCAGGTTTAAATGGGTTAGATTTCTACGTACAAAGGATGAAGCACCGAAGGCTATCATCACCTTTCTGAAATTCATTCAGGTACGTTTGAATACTACTGTCCGCCGTATTCGTACAGATAATGGAACAGAGTTCGTCAACCAGACTCTTCGTGATTACTATGAAGGAGTTGGTATCTCACATGAAACATCCGCTGCACGCACTCCACAACAAAACGGTGTCGTTGAAAGACGGAATCGTACACTTATGGAAGCTGCTAGGACTATGCTTATTTATGCGAACGCTCCATTGTTCTTGTGGGCAGAAGCTATATCTACTGCATGTTTCACCCAAAACCGTTCTATCATTCGGAAACGCCATGGAAAAACACCTTATGAGCTTCTACATGACCGCAAACCCGATGTTTCATTTTTCCATGTGTTTGGTGCTCTTTGTTATCCAAACATTAATAGTGAGAACTTGGGCAAGCTTCAACCGAAAGCCGATATAGGTATTTTCATTGGTTACTCACCGTCCAAGAAAGCATACCGATATTACAACCGTCGTCTTGGTAAGATTGTAGAAACTATGGACGCAGATTTCGATGAGCTGACAGCGATGGCTTCTGAGCAACGCAGCTCTGAACCCGTGCTTCATGAGATGGGAACCGGTGCTATTAGTTCCGGATTAGTTCCCAATAATCCTACTTCTACATCATTTTTACCACCTTCAAGGCCTGAGTGGGATAAACTGTTTCAACCGTTGTTTGATGAATTCTTTGATACCCCAAATGATGAAGTTCCAGCACCTGTAGTGATAGCTCCAATCCCTGAAGTTATTGCTCCTATAAATGACGCTTTATCCAATGCATCTTCAATTAAAATTGAACCGGATGCACCTTCACCAAGTGATTCTCAAACTACACCTGAATCGTCACCCCTACTTGTGCCTAATGATGTTGAAGAGGATCCTATCGATCATGATTTGGAATATGCTCACCTGCAAGAGCTTCCTTTCTTTGGTGTAGCGATACCTGAAAACCCTTCAGTCGCGTCTACCTCAGAAGAAGCTCCTTCTATTGTTCACTCCAGACCACCTAGGATTGAAAACCATAGCACTAAATGGACAAAAGATCACCCAATTAGGAATGTCATTGGAAATCTAGATCGACCAGTCTCTACACGCCATCAATTACAAGAGAGTGCACTCTATTGCTACTTTGATGCATTTCTCTCCGAAGTTAAGCCTAAAAACTGGCAACATGCTATGACTCAATCATCTTGGATTGAAGCCATGCAAGAGGAACTAAATGAATTCCAAAGACTTGAAGTATGGGAATTAGTTCCTCTCCCTGACAAGGTTAACATCCTTACTTTGTTGTGGGTTTATAAGGTTAAACTTGATGAGATGGGTGCAGTATTGAAGAATAAGGCTAGATTGGTTGCTAGAGGATATAAACAAGCCTTGGGTATAGACTTTGAAGAATCTTTTGCTCCTGTGGCAAGATTGGAGGCGATTAGACTATTCCTTGCGTATGCTGCTCATATGAACATGATCGTCTATCAAATGGATGTGAAGACGGCATTTTTGAACGGTGAACTAAGGGAAGAAGTCTATGTTAGTCAGTCGGATGGATTCGTTAGCACGGAGTTTCCTAATCATGTGTACAAGCTTAAGAAGGCTCTTTATGGGTTGAAACAAGCTCCACGCGCGTGGTACGATCTCCTTTCAACATACCTCATCTCGGAAGGCTTCTCCAAAGGCAAGGTGGACCCCACGCTATTCACTCTCAAGGAGGACAACGACATGCTTCTGGTACAAATTTATGTTGATGATATAATATTTGCTGCCTCTAACATAGAATTGTCACAACGCTTTGAGAAGCTAATGTCCACACGCTTTCAGATGTCAATGATGGGAAAAATTTCTTTTTTCTTAGGATTACAGATTTCTCAAAATCCCAGAGGCATCTTTATTAATCAATCCATATATGCTCTAGAATCTTTAAAGAAATATAACTTTGATAATTGTGACCCCGTGGACACTCCAATGGTGGAGAAATCCAAGTTAGATGAAGACAGGGATGGGATTATTGTCGATCCGAAACTTTATCGTGGAATGATCGGCACCCTTCTCTATCTGACTGCTAGCAGGCCTGATTTGCAATTTGCCATATGCATGTGTGCCCGGTATCAGGCTCGGCCTACCGAAAAGCACCTACATGTTGTGAAAAGGATCTTTCGGTATCTCAAAGGAACACTTAATCGTGGTCTATGGTATCCGAAAGATTCCTCTATTGCTTTAATATCATACGCAGATGCCGATCATGCTGGGTGTCAAGACACGAGGCGTAGCACTTCTGGGTCTGTGCAACTCCTTGGAGACAGATTGATCAGTTGGTCTTCAAAAAGGCAGAAAAGCGCTGCAATTTCTAGCACGGAGGCTGAATACATCGCCATGTCCGGTTGTTGTGCTCAAGTCCTTTGGATGAGATCACAATTAACTGACTACGGTCTGGGATTCAACAAAATCCCGATGTATTGTGACAACAAGAGCGCCATTGCCCTTTGCTGCAACTATGTTCAACACTCCCGGGCCAAGCACATAGACATTCGCTACCATTTCATTAAAGAGCAGGTGGAGAACGGAGTGATCGAGCTGTATTTTGTCACTACTGAGTATCAGCTGGCGGATATGTTCACCAAAGCCTTAGATCGAGGACGAATCGAGTTTTTGATCGAAAAGCTAGGCATGAAATCCTTCTCTCCAGTGACTCTCAAAGAGTTGGCAGAAGAATCAGCTGAATAGTAGTGGTAAACTATTCAGAGTATCCTTTGTTCGTGATCATGTATATTATCGTACATATATAAAACCACAAAAAGAAAAATACAAAAATATAAAACCAAGAAAATCCATATAAAAAATATAAAACCTAGAAAAACCATAAAAAATATAAAATCAAGAAAAACCAAAAATATTTTTCGTTTTTAAATCGGGCATGTCTTTTAGTACGGTAATATTTACGGCCTTAGAAATGTCAATCAATATTGACACGGTGCCATAAATAGAGTCCGTATGAAAGTTGTACATTGTTAAAACATGCCCATTATGGCTTGTAGTTATTTCTGACTGCAACCCGGTTTTCATATTAAAGTCACGTATTTCCTTGGAAAACGTTGGCTCACAACGGGAATTAATTTTCTCGGGCATGATTTACAAGCCAAATCATGCAAAGGGATCAAGTTTACTTTACAACTTGATCTAACACAAATTAGTGTACGTCTCAGTGCATTAATTTGTCAAAATAAGAGAAATCTTATTGCCACCACGAATCGATTTTTTCAACACATCAATTGGAAAATGTTTTTCATCATCATGTGCCTCGTTAAACAATGACTACAGCTCTTTAAATAGAAAATGGGTCATCGTTTAAGGGGGAGAAAATGTTACATCATCTTTCACATCAAAAAGATCTTCAAAAGTTTTCAAGGAAACTCAAAAAGCTCAATGGTTAATGGTTGGATTGCTTTGGCATTTGTCTTGATTGTTGCTTATAAGTTTGTCATGAATAGATTTGTGCGTGTAGGTTAATCACTAAGGCTCGAGAATTTAACATTAGATAGGGTCAAAAATGACAAGAATTAAATCTTGGAAAAACAAAAGAATTTTGATTGAAGAAAGAAGAAAAGTTGAGGGGGTAAATTTGACAATATGTCAAACTTGTGAAAATTTTGACCTAGTCAAATCTCACCCACCCCCGTCTTTTCTTTTCATTCCCTGTCTGCTTGTTTTTTCTCCTTTGCCCGCCATTGAAACAATCACACAAACAAACACAAACGAAATCCCATATTTTCTGTGAATCAAACTTCAAGATCTTCAAAAAGGTATCTAATCGGTTTAATCATTCTTGCAATTCAAGTTAATTAACTCCTTTTAAATCACTCGAACTAAGTTACTGCTTAATTAGGGTTTAATTAATTGGGGGTTTTGCCTGGGATTGATTCGGAATAGCACGAATTGAACTAATATGGCCCTTAGAACACTTGAATCAAACGAATAAGTGCCTAATTAGAAAAATCGTAACTGTTTGAACTTTCCGAGTAGAATGATCTTTCCGAATAAGGCATTTTTTCCGAATAGAATGGACATTCCGCATAGGAGCATTTTTTCCGAATAGAATTAACATTCCGCATAGGAGCATTTTTTTCCGAATAGAATGAATATTCCGCATAGACCAAATCTTTCCGAATAAGAATTTTATTCCGCATAAGAGAAATCTTTCCGAATAGGATCTTTATTCCGCGTAGGCCTAACTTTCCGAATAAAGAATTTTATTCCGCATAGACAGATCTTTCCGAATAAAGAAATTTTTCCGCATAGGCTGATCTTTCCGAATAGAAATTTATTCCGTATAAGACCAATCTTTCCGAATAGAACTTTATTCCGCATAGACAGATCTTTCCGAATAGAATGTTTATTCCGCATAGACAGATCTTTCCGAATAGAATGTTTATTCCGCATAAACCGATCTTTCAGAATAATAGTTCTATTCCGCATAGGCTGTTTATTCCGTATAGGACGATTATTCCGGGTAGGCATGGCATTCCGCATAGGAAAATTATTCCGCATAGTATGTTTACCATGTCATGTTTATTCCGGATAGTGGTTTATGCTCAATTAAATGCTTATTCTGAATGAAGAATGTTTGAGTGATTCTTGCAAGCTTAAGGGATTAGGTCATATGTTCAATGCTTAGGTTTAAAGTCATAATGATATTCATATTTGTATGTTTCAACCTTTGTGTTTTATCTTAAGCAGAGACGATGACTAACCCTACAGTACAACAAATACAAGACACCAGAGCCACCGCCATTGCCGAAGCCAAGACTCTAAAGTTTCTTCCAAACAACTTCCGTTTGAAGGAGGTATCTCATTCTACCCATAATGGATTTAAGGTAGGTACAGCCATACTTGATAAATCTCATCTAAAGCATGCGCTAAGGAAAAGTGCTTCAGTGCCCTATGACTACCTTTACGAGTTCTGGGCTACCAAAGAGAGAACGTCGAACAAAATCACATTTTCCTTGGACAACAAGCAGCAGACGCTTACTGTGTCAGACTTCAGGAAGATCTTTGGATTTCGGCCGACACTCAAAGGCCTATCATACTCAGCCAACCCGACTAAGGACCAGATCATGGAAATGTTCACTGCCATTGGATGTCTTGACATACGAACCGTGTCTGAGTTTACTACTGCCAAAGTTGGTCAACCATGGAAAGCTATTTTTGGGATTCTAAACCGATGTTTCACACCCAAAACAACTGGGTTTGATGTTGTTCGTCCGCCAATCATCAAGATGTTTTATGGTATGTTCAAAGGTATGGGTATTGATTATGCATCATTGCTATGGGAGGAGTTTACTTTTCAACTCTTCACAAACACGAAGGGTAAGGTTAAAAGTTACCAGTACCCTAGGTTCATTAAGCTGATCATACATTACTTTATGGAAAACGATGCATCTATTGATAAGCGTGCAGGTAGCCGTCACCACACGATAGATGATGATGATTTGGTGGACTTAAGGTAGGAGACTCATTCGAATACGGTTATTCCTGGTCCCATTCCCAGTCATCTTCTGACCGATGAGATTATCGCATCTGATGATTACAAGAACTTGCTACAAGAAATTGAGAATCAACGAGCAAGCATTCTAGCAGGTGAAGACTCATCTACCACGGTTAAGAGCAAAGGTAAACGGAAGCAAACAGCTTTACCTGAACCTAAAGCCAAAAAGAAGAAGACTGCAGTTAAGAAGGGAAAGGGTACGGCTGATGAGTTAGCTCTCCACGATGAAGAAGATGTTGATGATCCTACTCTTAACAAGGCTGAGAGAAAAGCGATGAGGATAGCCATGGAAAGGAGTAGGAAAGACACGGGAGGTAGTGGGTCGGGTGCACGCGTAAATATTGAAGAAGAGTACGAGGAGCCTGAGGATGTTTTTGAGTTTGGATCACCTGAAAGGTATTCTACTTCGAAGGAGACATCCATCCCCCCCGTTTCAGTAAGTGTTGAAAAGGAGTCTGGTGCTCCTACAATCTTGGCACCTACTCAACCTTTAGTAACTCAACCTCCACCAATACAACCCTTACCAACCCGACCGGTTTCAACACCATTTCTTCCACCACCGATAACTCCCATCCTTAGTACCGTAGTAACAACCGAGCCTCTTCAACCTTCCCAAAGTAGCTCTGGAACATCTTCAATGGCTGCATTCGTCATGGCAGAGATGTTGGATAAACACACGGACAATCAAAAAAGAGAGATGGATAATCTTCGCCAAGAGCTACTTCGAAGAATGCAAAGTGAAGAAGCATCTAAGAAAGCCCAAGAAGAGATGCTTGCTAAGTTCGCTGTAGATATGGAATTTACACGTAAAGCTCATGCAGAAGAACTTGCTCGGGTCAAAAAGGCTGAAGCTGATAGGTATGAAGCACGACTTACGAGACTTCGAGCTATTAAGGATAACTACAAGGAGCAGAAAGAAACCCTTGAAGCTTCTATTGAGGAGAGAGTGAAAGCATCCGTTGAATCCATTATGCCTAAACTGCGTGATGAGTTGAAGACACTCGTTGCTGATAACTTGATGATCAAGTCATCCAATCCTTCTGAATCCGCCTACAAAATTGCTTATGACTTGACGGATTTTGAGCTAAAGAAGATCCTCAAAGCTCGTATGAGGGAACTTGGATCGTTTGATAAATCTAAGATTCAACGGACACTCTATAAATCCCTGAATGACGCTATCATAGAGGATGATCGGTTGTTCAAGATGTTTGGAAGTGTGGTACCCTACCACATTCTGCCTGAGGAAGAAAGTGAAGAAGAAGAGGGTACCGGTGAAGAAGAAGAGGAAGAAGAAGAAGAAGAAGGAGAAGAAGAAGGAGAAGATGATGATGGTGGTGATGATGATAAGGATGATGATGATGATGATGATGATGATGATGATGAGGATGATGATGATAATGATGGTAATGATGGTGGTGATGGTCATGAGGAGAGTGCTAGAGGGAGCAACGAGGATAATGATGAGGATAATGATGGGGGTAAACAGCCTAAAGAGGGGGATAAGGTTACCAGCTCAAAGAAACCTGCTAAGTCTGGAACCAAGTCCAAGAAAGATGCAGCGCAGAAGGACAAATCAACATCAACGGAATCAAGACGATCTAAGTGGCGCCACGATGTGAATGCTACTACAGCGTATCGATTCCTGGTACTTCTATTGCTGTATCTATACCTGTTAGCACTAACCCTGTTAGTTCTGTTGTTGTTCCTCCTGTGATTGCAGAATCGGTAACTGAACCTGAAGCTGCACAACACTCACCCGTTCATGACACTGCCGAGATGCCTGAATCAGAACCAGCAGATGTTCACGTTTCCACTCCTTTACAACAAGATCCACACTCTACTGTTCCTGAATCAAGCACAAGGGACTGGGCAGACACGTTGGAGATAGACGAGACTGCACCGCCACAGGCTTAGATCACGGCAGCGGCGCAATATGATCCGATCACAGACGCTGACAAAGATGTTTTCTATCTCCGGATCCGCAGTCCGATTGACTTATGTGCATTTCTTGCTCATGAGTATAAGACTTTGGTTACCCCATCTTTGGTGAAGAGAGCGCTGAAGGATAAGAGAATTCGCGCCAAAACCCGGTTAACCCGAATGGAGTTCGAGTATTATGCCGATGAGATCCTGAAGGCTCTGAATACCGTTCAACGACCAGGTCTTCATGAATCAGAAAGAGCTCCACCTCCACTTGATCCTTCTCAAGATAATCAGATTGCTCTTGACTTCTTCGTCACCAATGATCTTGTGTATCTTCTGAAGGGGTCATCAAAGTACGCAACCTCCCTGACCTTGCTGAAAGCTGCCAACTGGGGAACAATACCCTTTATTGAAGAAAAGGTAAACCGACTCTGGGTCCCAAAGGTAAATCGTAATTATGATATGTATGCTGTAATAGGTGCATCTCATTGGGACGAACGAGTCCGAAGGGCGTACAGGGGTTGCTGCTTAGCTAATTCAGGAAGCAATGTTAGATCCGATATTCGCATCTCCAGCATTTTAGGGCTGAAAACCGAAGCCAAGAATGGCTATTATCATGTGACGGAGATACGTCTAAAAAGGGAGGATGACAGAGAATACAAAATCCAGCAGGGAGACTTCTCTATCATTCGCCTTGAGGATATCGAAGATATGTTGCTTATGATGACCCGGGATCAACTCACACATATTCCTCGTGAAGACATCATTGCCTTGAATACAGCACTTCGTATGTTCACACGAAGCGTTGTTATCAAGAAACGAGTTGAAGATCTTCAGTTGGGAGTCGAAAGCTATCAAAGGAAGCTTAACCTAACCCGTCCACTGAATCAAGTGTTACCTCAACATGTAGATAGATGTCCCTATACCAGCATTTCTGTCCCGAATTGCGGCATTTTCTACTTGAACAGTCGAGGGTTAATGAAGTTTATGAGGGTGGGTGAGCTTTATAAGTATAGTGATGGAACTCTTTTACAAGTCAGAGGAAAGTTGGAGCATCTTAATTCAGGTGGGACTTTACCAGAGATGACCGAGGACTGGCGTAAGGGTTATCGGCAGATGGCGAATTATGTGATCAAGAAGATTGATCAAAAGCTCCGTGAACGTAGATTGATGAGGAGTTTGGAAAGATTCGTTGGTGGTAGACCATATCTAGTGCACCACAAGCTACTGCAATGATCCATCTAATGGGTCGTACATTTCAGGTCCACTTTATATTGGTTTTCAATTGTGAATATGTATATTTTTGAATATTGTGCTTGTACGGCTTGATGTAGTGTTAAAGTATGATAATTTTTCAAGAATTTCTCACGAGATTCTAAATCTTTCAAAATATATCATACTAAAGCACTACAACTATCCCTTATTAACTTAAGGGGGAGCATGAACATGTTCTATGGCCAAACATCGATTTCATTTTTACCCAAAGACCGGTTAATCCATTCAATATCCCAAATATTAATGGTTAACATTTTGGATAACGGGAGAAAATGGGATTAAGGAGATTTAAATGATACTTGGCTAAAAGATGAAAAAGACTTAACGATTATCCAACTTAATATGTGTAAAGCACGTGTTAAGGGGGAGCGTTTTTGATGAACAAAACACCTAAGGTACAAAACTTTTGATTTCAATATCACAAGTACCTTAAGTGATTTTCAATGATTTTTCATGGTGGCAATTCTTTCCCAAAACACGCTTAATTCACGATGAATGTGGTGTCAAAAGGGTGGTAGGAATAGGTTTAGTCCAATGATTCATCAGAGCCGATGGAATCTTCCCAAGGACAATTCCCTAGATAGAATTAGAAGTCCTAGGAAAGATGGAGAAAGAATGTGAACGTAGCTGAATGCCGACCAAGTACTTAAGCTAGCACTGGAATAATCACAACAAGGTGCTAGTGATGACGTATTGGTAAGCATTGAAGGGGTTGAAGAATGAAAAAGAATTGTAAAGATAAAGGGTGTAAAGAAAGAAGCCCTCCTTACAACTTTAGGCAGAAACCGGGTCAATACATATGCTATTGAGGTCATTTTTGCTAATGATTCTCGGTATTGAAGAAAGACATCATGGACCCAGTGATGCAATGCACAACCCTTCCCAGCTAACTCAAATATTTGTCAAAAGATATTTGTTTTAATCACACGGAGATCAACACGTTACCTATTGGTTTATTCACTCCGAATAGACTGGTATTGAAAAGGTGGCACTCCTCTCCAGCCATCGCTCACTAAATCAAAACGCACAATCGAGTCTAGAGCCAAGAGATCATCAAAAGTCTCATTAGGACACTTTCCATTTATTCCTTGCTTTCTCACACACTGTGAAAAGTAAGAGATTTTCATGAGTCCTACGCAGTATTCTTGTAATATTACCAGAACATCCGAGTAATACGCAAGTATTACAATGAAGATGGAAATCCTGCTTGAGCCAACATCAAACAAGCTCATGGTAGGTTACACGTGCGGTTCTTTTAGAACCAATCTTGTGAAAAACTGGAAAGAAACAGTGGTTTAATTCTTAATTGAACTTAAACTCGTTCCAGGCCTCTACGCATTATCATATGATCTTGCCAGAACACTCAGAGTGACTCTTTATCGATCACAGTGACGAGTGGAAATCCTTCTAGTGTTAACATCGAACAGCACTTGGTAGGTGACGTGCAAGATTCTTTATGAATTGAGCTCATGACAACTGGAAAGCAACGATGGTGAAAATCTTAATTGAAATTCACTTGTTCCAGGTTTCATGAATTGACGGCTTCAAATCACAAGGATAAATTTTCCAAGTGATTCACTCTTTATGTTCGCAGTCAGCTTTGGACGGTCGAATAAAGAGAACGGGTTTACCCGCGAAATCCTGTCAGGAAGTTACTTAATTGAAACTATCCGTCACGGGTACGATATCTAATATCGTCCAACGGTCTTCACCGACCGGAGGTAAAATGCTACCGAATTAGAATAAAATGTTCAAAGCCATTTTATTCGCGTCGTTGCTGTGTACCTGTTAAAGACGGTGGCGTTGCTGTGTACCTGTTGAAGACGGTGGCGTTGCTGTGTACCAGTTAAAGACGGTGGTGTTGCGGTGTACCTGTAGAAGTCGTTCCCACATGCTTATGTCTTTCTGCATCAAAGTTCAGCAAAAATTCAAGAAAGTACAAGATGAAGTCTTCCGCTGTAACAAACTCTGAAACTTTCGAGAATTCAACAAAAAGACATAAGTGTATGGAACATGGAGTCACGAGGAGGCAAAATTCACAAGTAGGCAAAGATCGCACGTGAAAGGCCAAAAGAACAATGCTCTCAAGCCAAAGCCGAAAAGATCAAACCAACATAGTCACAACAAAAGAAAGAAAAGAAGAAAAGACTACGAGCTAAAGAACGAAGACTTAGTATAGTATGCTAGGTTTAGAACTTTGTAACGTGGAGTGACCTCACTTAGGGGGAGATTGTTAGAAATACGTTTTAACGTATATTAGAAGTATCGGTCACTCCACAATATGATTTATGTTGTAATAGCTCGTAGTTAACAAATAGTTAATTGTTACTTATTAAGTTAAGTAAGAACCGGTCCATGGGCTCGTCATGGACCGGCCCAAGCCCAATGTTGCTTGGAAGTATAAATACCCCTTTCCACCATGGAAAGGGGTTGGTGGTTGTTCATTTGAAACTTTCATATTAATAAAATAACACATAGTTTCTCTCACTTTCTCTCTCTAGTTTCTCTCACTAGAAAACATCAACTCACTTCATAGATTCATAGGTTATCAATATTCTACACCTTGGAAGTCCAAAGTGCGACTAATGTTTTGCCCGTATGACTATTTCTTGGGTCGGTCTTTGTATTTGTAACCTGACGTCATTTGTCTGCTGTCTGCTGCTGCGGTTTCTCCCTGGATGAAGGCGCGGACCTTCTTCATCACCCCATCGAATGTTGTCGGGGTTCTATCGTTCAGTTTCTTTATTAGGTCAGGGTTGGTGATCCCTGCTAAGAATCTAGAAATTTTTAGAATCTCTGGGAAATCTTTAATCTGGTTGCACTTAGACTTAAAGCGCTCAATGAAGTCTTCAAGGCTTTCGTTATGCCTCTGTTTAATTCTCGCCAGTGAAACAGGGCTTTTATCGTACTTCTTTTGCTGCACATAATTCCTTCTGAATGCCCTCCTGAGTTCTTCAAACCCATTGACACTTTTCCTTGGAAGGCGGCCGAACCAGGTACGAGCGTTTCCGATGAGCGTTGAGTTGAACATATGACACCACACGGCCTCAGGCCACTGCTCTATTCCCGCTTGTGACTCGAACATTTTTAGGTGATCATCCGGATCTGTTGTACCACCATAGGTCTTGACGTTGGATGGCATGTGCCTCTTTTTTTTATCCTTGAAAATAGTTATGTGTTCCGAAAACGTACTTCCTTTCTCCCGACGCCAAGGTAGGGTCCATTGATCTTCATCTTGTACCCTTGGCTTCTTAGGCGTCCTGCATTTTCTTCTGTCATAGTTAGAGGAATCGGAATCCTCGGTGGATGATGGTGCGAACCTTTTATGGCGAGGATGGCGGTCGCTATCGTTAGAGTCCGAGGAGTTTTCGCTTGAGGAATTCCTCCTGCTCTTCCTCCTGGCACTCTTGCTTTTCTCCTAACCTCGCGAGTCCGGGTATCCAAAGTTTTCCAAAGGACCCAACCTATCAAAGGCGCTACGTCTGCCTGTAGGGTCAGGGCCTAGCCTGTCCTTCACGCTTGGGCGCCGATGATTATTGACTGGCGTGATGAAGCCATCTTCTCCCTTGGGGGCCCTAGAGTTGTCCGAGGATGACGCGTCTTCAATGGAAGGAGCATCTGCCTGGATCTCGGTTGCTCTTCGTTTCTTTCTGCTTTCCCTCCTAGCTTCTCTAGATTCTTTATCGAAGTCCAGGCTAATCCGGAGATTCTTTACTCTCCTCTACGCCTTCATGAGTGGGAGTAAGGCCTCATAGTTTTCTACGACATAGTCGCTCATGCTCTACTTTTTCAAGGGAGGGTTCTCTCCCTCAGTTTGCGGTTCGGTCACGACTCTTGTGCCGTGAACGTCCTTGTCGCCTTAGTCAAGGTTCTCCCGAGAGGACGATGCCTCCCCAGCTGTCTGTATAGTAGCTGTTATTGGTGAGGGGAAAGACACGTGCGATCCCTTCCCCCCGCGCCCTGAGTTATTAGGTTCGCTAGTAGTGTGCGGACCTGCTTGCTTTTTGGGTCCACCCTTGGGTGGAGGCTGGTTTGCGCCGTTTTTCGTCATTGGCTAGAGTTTAGTATAGGGTCCCACGGATGGCGCCAACTTGTTGATACAAAAGTTGGATGGACTGAGCTTGACCCGAATTAGGCTTAATTCAGGGTCATGTGGGCTTCGGCTCTTGCACCAAGTGAAACTTGTTTGAGGACCCTGCGCACTAAATAGACACCGTTAGGCTTACCGTGGGTTTGTGACCCACGATTAGACTCCGACGTGATAGTAAGTAATCGGTTTGAGTATGTAAGTGTTTAGGGTATTGTGTTATCATACCTTTGTGGAACCTATGGGGTTCCTTTTATACTCGAGAGAGTCCAGGCTGGGCTCCCTGTTCTTACGGCCTAAGGAAGAGATAATGACTCGGAATAGCTTGATCTTTATCATCTAACTAAGGCAAGTGTATATCCCTTTTCCTTAGGCGAATATAACTATAATATAGGTTATATTCTGTCTGGTCATGTCGCACTGCGACGAGGACATGGCTAAGTAATCAGCCTTATGTGCGACAACAGCTTACCGGGCCACCTGGGCCGTGCGCACACATCACACAAGTATCCAATCCATACCTGATGGATGTGGTTAGTACCCGTGAGTCGGACTATCCAGCCCGACTAGGGACTATACGTCATCAGTCAGCGCCAAAACTAGGGTTTGCTACAGGAATCTGTTTGACCAAGTGTTGGTCTTTTGAAAGGGCCTTTGTCCATGGGTATTTTTCCCTTTAGAGGAGAAGGGAGCTAGTCTAATGGCTTGTGAATTTGGTTGGACAAAAGGTCTGGGTTTGACCATGGTTGACTTATTGTCAACGTTGACTCTAGAGCCGCTGACACACTTATAGGCTAAATGAGAGAAACTCCCACATGTGTAACAAGCCTTCCTAGACATAACTTTAGGTCTAGACTGAAAGAAACCTGTCCTATTGACACTAGCTTGACATTAGGGTGACCTAGGTTTCCTATACATCTCAACATATTTAACAAGGTTTTCTTGTGGAACTGAAGTCAACAGGTTTTCCAGTGATGGGATTGGTCACAGTTATAGGTGTAGATACAATTGGACTCTCAATTGGTGTAGGCACCAAAGAGCTTTCACTGAGCATCCCACCTTTAACAAACAAAGTGGGATTAGCCTTCTTCCACTCTTCTAGGTCAGTTACCTTTTGATGATATTCCTCAACTGGGGAAAGAACTCTAGGTGGAGGAATAAATTCCTCTTCTTAGAGTTCTGGAATACTAGTCCAAGAGAGATCTTTTCTATGGACTCCATAGAAATTCCCAGCATGTGGTGGAACAACACCATATTCCTTTAACCCAATCCCAGACATATTCCTAGAGTCTCTTTGTTCACTCACACATTTTTCTAGGGTTTGAGTGGCTTTATCAAACTTTTAGATTTTAAGCGCTATATTCTCTTTATCTTTAATGGCCTCGCATAGTTTTTTTTTAATCTCATCTTTGGTTCTTATCAGAATATCCCTAACTTTAATACTAACGTTAAGATCATGAGTCAAAACATTAATTTTATCTTTTAGGTCAAGTTCCATTTTCTTATATTCAACAACAGTCTTTTCTGTTTGTGTAAGAGCCATTTGATAACTATTCAGTGTACATCTTACATCAAACACATCTGATTTTAACTTAAGATTTTCTTTGTTAAGTTTTTCAGTGTTTAATCGACAACCTTTACTACAAAAAGCATCATCATATACCTCATTGTCTGATGATGACGAGGAGTTGGCCATGAGAGCAAAGTGAACATGCTCTTCTTCTTCCTTCTCGGCAATCAAGGCTTGATTCTCTTTCACATCTTTTTCCATGAAGCTCTAGTCCCACCCAATGCCATCAATGCCTTGCATGGCAACCATAGCTTTTGGTTCAGTGTCCATAATAGGAACAACTTGTCTTGTCTTCCTTCCAGCATCATCATTCTTTGGAGATTTGCATTCCCTGGCAAAGTGACCCATTCTATGGCAGTTGTAACACTCAACCTTGGATTTATCAAACCCAGCAGTGTCTCTAGCATTAAAGGACATCTTCCTTCCAAATCTCCTATTCCACCTGTTTGCTCTCAAGCTTGCGAGTGCCACAGACCATTTGATATCCATCTCTTCTAAATTTTCATCACTTATTTGCTCAAGATCCTCATAAGTGATCAAGGAACCATTGGAGAACTGAGCAATGTATGCACAAACTGTGTCCAAATCAATGCCAGCAGGTTTAAGCTTTGGTGATTCAACATAATATGTGTTAGCGTCAGAATGTGAGGCGTTGACAAAGCTTGGTCCACCGCTGACATAAGTTGATCCAGTATCAGGATGCACAATTACCTCTTTTTCACTGGTTTGAGCCCCACTATGTGAGATGAAATCCATGTTTCCAGATGTTGACTTGCTTGAATGACTTGGTAACATTTCACTTTCCACTAGCTTCAATTTATTGTAAACGTCATCAAAAGTAGAACTTTTGTGAGCGTTGGTAGCAATGATTGATCTAACCTCAATTTTCCATTCATCACCAAGGCTTCTCAGAAAAGTAGCAATGATATCAGTATCATCCTGTTCTACTGCCATGAATGTCAGCTTGCTCGTAATGTCTAGAAGCCTGCTTCTAACCTCACTCAGCTTCTCATTCGAATGAGCTTTAAACACAGCATATTCATGCAAAAGTTGTTTCTTCTTTTCTTTGGTAGTGTCGTCATTGCCGCCATAGCTGATTTGAAGAGCTGCCCAAAGTTCTTTAGCAGACTCAAAACTTCTATACTTGTGTTGATTGTTTTAACCCAGTGAAAGTTTGAGAAGACTCAAAGTTTTCACGTCATTCCTTCTCTTTGCAACATCCTCAGTTGAGACAGCTCTCCTATCTGTAGGTCTTTCTTTTTTATCTTCCTCAGTTGAACCAGTAACTGATCTGGCTGCAATAGCCTCAGCAATCCTTGCAGCTTTGTTGAATGAGTTTCCAAATTCAATAATTTCCCAGAGCTGGTGATCATGAATTTGAAGGTATTGTTTAAAATTGAACTTCCGTAGATCAAAGTTTTTAGGGTCTAGCATGGGGACTTTTAGGTTGTGATTTGATGAGGAGGAGGTCATTGGCTCTAGAGTAGACATCTTGTCTGGTTTTTAGGGTTTCTTGAATAATTAGGGTTTTTAGCAATTTAGGGTTTTTAGGGTTTCGTGTTCTTTAGATCAAAGTTCCTCAACAAGCTCTGATACCACTTGTTGATCCCAAACTTAGATCGATTTAGCTTTGTGTTAACGAGATTGAATCAAGATTAACACGTAGAGAAACTTTGTGTTATAAAAATAATCCAAGTGTTATGCGGAATTTAACACTTAGAGTAAGAACACACAAACACAGAATAACCCAAACTTTCACTTCGATTGATTGATAAAACTTGCATACAATGAAAGAAAAACGTATATCAAACATTAACCTAGAGGCCTCCTTTTATAGATTAAGGAGCCTTGTACAAGAGTCTACGTATCACCTATTTTAGGTAAAGATAAATATAGCAAAACAATATTAAACATATCTTTACTAAACATAAAAAACATGTAGACTAAGTATCTTATCAGTGGTTGACTTTCTTCTTGTCAGCGCTCCAATATCTCTTGTCAGCGTCTAGCTGTCAGCGCCTCATTATCTCTTGTCATCGTCTAAAGTCTTCTTGTCAGCGTCCTAGTGACTTAGCCATTTTTATTCCTAACAATCGGTGTCCGACATTGGATCGTAACGGTTGATGAGTTTGGTGAGAAATAGGATTTGAGAAAGATTGTCGAAAGGTTGGTAGATTATGCGACGTTGAGTTTGCTCGTGTCTCCTAGCTAGAGGTACACAGCGATGAAGTCTACGTAACCTTCGGTTAAGGGTACATTCAGGTTCTGGTAACGGTGATGTTGGTGGTGTTCCGGATGAACGGGTGTGCATCCAAAAAGGTGTTTGGTGTTTTCAGTAGAAATGTGCGGCGCACTTTTGGGTTTGTGCAACGCACTTGGGTTTGCTACAGGAAGTGCGGCGCACTTTTTGGTTTGTGCGGCGTACTTTCTGTACTGCAGAAAACATTTTGTTTGAAAATGAGTGGTAATGGTTTAATTTCTTCAAGGATTATACGAATTTGGTTACAAAACAGGATTGTAAGTCCCCGGCAGCGGTGCCAAAAACTTGATGTTCGTTTGCAAGTCTTAAATTTATATTACAAGGTTTAGACAAAACAAGGGACTAGAAGACAAACACGGACAAGTATACCCTTTCGTTCGTAATATAGCTTTGTAGTGGTAAGCCATGATCGTTCGTTGAGACTTAATTTCGTTTTGGTAATCAAGATAATAATTAAAGAAAGAAATAGTTGAAATGATATCAATAGTAACAAGTATGACTAATATGGGATAGTTCATGTAAGTTCGTGATGATGATAATAATGATCGAGATATGTTTATGTAGGTAAAGAGTGATAATCCTTTTTCGTCAAAACGGCGTTTACACAATTTACTTGGGTTTGATTCAAGACTTATGTTTAATTGAGCGACTAAGCTCAAAACAAGTTGCCAACGAGTTCAATATTTTATCAAGTTTCTAAGCGGATCTCTCCAACCAAAGATTTATGACCATAGAAAAGTTCTTAAAAACTTATTATAACAATTTGCGTTTCTCAACGCCAAACTATCGTAACAAATCAACTTAGATAAAATACGGTTGTAGAACTAGGTGGTAAAATGGTTCTACAACATTAGCTTGAAATCATTTATAAAGGATCATATCATAGCATCATCACTAATTATATTCACATACCCATATAGTCACAAATAGCTTAGCCTAACATAGTAATTAAAGTAACAATTGGAAAAGAGTAAGAGAACATCATACTTAGATTGGATTGAATGAACGAGTACACAAGTGCCACGATTGTGTCGTTCCTCCAAGGATTGAAGAGTGGAATACTCGCGTTACAAGTATAGTATTTCCCAAAAGTGGATAATACTGAAATTTTACTAAGAAAGCTAAAATACTAGAGCTATGGAGTATTGAGAGAGAGAGGTGTGTGTAAAATGAGTAGAAGTGGCCTATATTTATAGTGCTGTCTGGGTCAAATGTGCGTCGTACTTCTCCGAAAGTGTGCCGCACTTTGGAGACGTGAATGTGCGCAGCACTTCTGAGTTTGTGTGCCGCACTTCTGGGCGTTCCAGAATCTTCTTTCAATAACTTTGGCTTAATTGCATATTAAGGCCCCTTCTTTGTATATCTTCACTTTGCTCCTTCAAACTTTATATCCGCATATAAAACACAATATATTAAGTATCAGAAGCTCTTATTTATACTACAAAGTGGTATTATAATGATAGATTGAATATGTATATTTAGGTCGTTATTAGTTTCTCTCCGAGAAGGAACCTAAAACATGGCAACAAGCGATGACACAATCGTCTTAGATTGAAGCCATGCAAGAGGAACTTAATGAATTCCAACGACTTGAAGTATGGTAATTAGTTCCTTTACCTGACAACGTTGACATTCTTACTTTGTTTTGGGTATATAAGGTCAAACTCGATGAGATGGGTGGAGTTTTAAAGAACAAGGCTAGATTGGTTGCTCGAGGTTACAAACAGGCATTGGGTATTGACTTTGAAGAATCCTTTGCTCCCGTTGCAACATTGGAGGCTATTAGACTTTTCCTTGCTTATGTTGCTCACATGAACATGATCGTCTACCAAATGGATGTTAAGACGGCATTTCTTAATGGAGAACTAAGGGAAGAAGTCTATATCAGTCAGCCGAATGGATTTGTCAACTCGGAGTATCCTAATCATGTGTACAAGCTTAAGAAGGCTCTTTATGGGTTGAAACAAGCTCCACGCGCGTGGTACGATCTCCTATCGTCTTATCTCATCTCAGAAGGCTTCTCTAAAGGCAAAGTTGACCCGACACTATTCACTCTCAAGGAAGACAACAAC
Organism: Glebionis coronaria; assembly: GCA_025667525.1. Taxonomy (NCBI): domain Eukaryota; kingdom Viridiplantae; phylum Streptophyta; class Magnoliopsida; order Asterales; family Asteraceae; genus Glebionis; species Glebionis coronaria. The sequence goes on from CM046877.1 coordinate 241,824,431, forward strand.
ATGATAGTGGTACAAATTTATGTTGATGATATAATATTTGCTGCCACTACCCAAGAATTGTCTAGCCGTTTTGAGAAAATCATGTCCACACGTTTTAAAATGTTGATGATGGGAAAAATATCATTTTTCTTAGGGTTACAAATTTCTTAAAATCCCAGAGGCATCTTCATTAATCAATCAAAATATGCTCTTGAATCTTTGAAAAAATATCATTACGAAAACAGTGACCCCGTGGATACTCCAATGGTGGAGAGATCCAATTTAGATGAAGATAGGGATGGGATTGTTGTCGATCCGAAACTTTATCGTGGAGTGATCAGCACCCTTCTTTATCTGACTGCTAGCAGGCCTGATTTGCAGTTTGCTATATGCATGTGTGCCAGGTATCAGGCTCGGTATACCGAAAAGCACTTACATGTTGTGAAAAAGATCTTTCGGTACCTTAAAGGAACACTTCATCGTGGTCTATGATATCTGAAGGATTCCTCTATTGCTCTAATATCATATGCAGATGCGGATCACACTAGGTGTCAAGATACTAGACGTAGCACATCTGGAAGTGTTCAACTCCTTGGAGACAGATTGATTAGTTGGGCATCCGGAAGGCATAAAAGCGCTGCGATATCAAGTACGGAGGCTGAATACATTGCCATGTTCGGTTGTTGTGCTCAAGTCCTTTGGATGCGATCACAAATGACTGACTACGGTCTTGGATTCAACAAAATCCCGATGTATTGTGACAACAAAAGTGCCACTGCCCTTTGCTTCAACTACGTTCAACACTCCCGGGCGAAGCACATTGACATACACTACCACTTTATCAAAAAGCAAGTGGAGAATGGAGTAATCGAGCTGTATTTTGTCAACACTGAGTATCAGCTGGCGGATATGTTTACAAAGGCTCTAGATCGAGGACGTATCGAGTTTTTGATCGACAAGCTGGGCATGAAATCATTCTCACCGGCGACCCTTCAGGATTTGGCAGAAGAATCAGCAGAATAGTGGTGGTAAACTATTCTCGAGTATCCTTTTATCGTGATCATGTATATTATCGTATATACTTAAACACCAAAAAAAAATACAAAATATAAAACCTACAAAAACCATAAAAATATAAAATCAAGAAAATCCAAAAATATTTTTCTTTTTTAAAAACGGGCATGTCTTTTAGTACGGTAATATTAACGGCCTTAGAAATATCGATTACAATTGACACGGCGCCATAAATAGAGTCCGTATAAAAGTTGTACATATTTTAAAACATGCCCACATGGGTTGTAGTCATTTCTGACTGCAACCCGCTTTTCGCATTAAAGTCACGTATTTCTTTTAAAAACGTTGGCTCACAACGGGAATTAATTTTCTCGGGTAAGGGTTACTTTAAAACCTTACAAGGGATCAAGTTTACTTTATAACTTGGTCTAGCACAAATATGTATATGCTTCAGTGCATTTATTTGTTATAATAAGAGAAATTTATTGCCACCAAATCGTTTCTTCAAAAACATTAAATGGAAAACGTCTTCATCGGTATTTGACTCTTTAAACAACGATTACAGCTCTTTAAATAGAAAACGGGTCACTGTTTAAGGGGGATAAAATATCAAATCTTCTTGGACATAAATTGGTCTCAAAAAATTTCTGAAAATGAAAAAGGTTACAGTCTTCTATCATGTCTAATGTGCTATGCGCCTTATGTGTTAGGATGATAGTTGCCTTAGGAAATATTTCACAGCCTTAAGATTACAAGGTCAGGTGAATTAGGTGTGTATGTTTAGTCACGAGAGGTTAGAAGTAACGGGCGTTATGTACTTTGTTCAAATACTTAGATAAAACAAGTATTTATAAACATTGTCAAACTTTGGGGACCAAATTGAAATTCTTGCAAGTTTTTGGTTAAAACTTTGACCTAAGTCAAACCTGCCCCCCATTATTCTTCCTTGTCGTCGCAAAATATCACACACACAAACACTTTCCCTGTCGCCATTAACCATATCCTCAAACCTTCAAGTTAGTGAGTTCTACCAGTTTCTACCACAAGGTATTTGTTTTATTATGATTTATAAGCTTTAAAACTCATTCATCTTGATTACATATCATTAGATAAACCCTAATTTCAAGATTAATTGAGTTAGGGTTTCAAAATCTTTTAGTCGTATTTCTTAAAATTGATTGAGGGTAACCGCTCATATAGGCTAGATAATCATGGGGTCATGTTTAGATTTGCTCAAAACACTATATTGAATCAAAAATCGACCCAAAACAGCAACTTCATAATATCCGCCCTGGATATTGCGAAATGTGGATTAAGGTATTACGGAAAGTGTGATATACAATTATTGAGAAATGTGTGATTTCAACACATTGCGAAATATGATGTTTTGTGTGATTGCGAAATGTGAAAAATGTTCAGTATTGCGAAATGTGTAATTGCTCAGTATTGCGAAATGTGTTCAGGGCAGATATTGCGAAAAATCTGATGTCATAGGTATTGCGAAATGTGAGTATATTTGTCTACATTGTGAAATGTCTACAACACTAAGTATTGCGAAATATGACATGATAATTTATTGCGACATGTGAATACATGGACATTGCGAAATATATTAAGCTGGACATTGCGAGAATTAGGAATTTTTATATTACGAAATATTCAAACCTAAAACATTGCAAAGTGTTGACTCTTATCAATTTTTGTTACTTTAAGTGTAATCCGACACAATTTTATATGATAAATAAAAAATGACTTAGGATTTATACTAAGAGAACTCAAACAAACAAAAATAATGTGATGTGACATGGTTTATCATGCTAAGTTGTGTCGTCTAACTTCATTCACAAAGAAATGGTGTGTACATGCTATATGATATATATATATTTCTGTGTGTATCACTTGCCTATGTTCTTATCTAAGTAGGAAAAATGTCGATCACCGAAGAGCAACAAAAGCAATTGGATCTCGAACTTGTTCCACTTAGTGACAAATTTCTTCTCGTAGAGAACAACTTGCGTCTCAAAGATGATTTTGATCTAACTTTCGTAGCCTTCAAGATAGCAATGGATATTCTGGACATGTCCCCACTGAAGGATGCCTTAAGAGCAACAACATCAGTCCCTGAAGTATACATGCAGGAGTTTTAGGCAACATCATCGATTTCTCAGGGCAGACAGTTATCCAAGAAGACTATTAATTTTATGATCAACAAAAAGCCGATGACGCTTGAGTTAATCAGTTCAGGAAGCTGTTCAAGTTCCCTCGCTTAGCTAAAGGAGAAAAGTATGTGCCTAACCCCGACAAAAATGACATTCTCAGAGTGCTTCGATCTATGAATATGAAGGAGATCTTCACAACTTATCTCAGTTACACACTGCACGCATTGGGCAACCGTGGAAAGCAATTTTCACTATTCTTGTCCGTTGCTTCACTTCAAAGTTTAGCGGATCAAATACAATGATACCTCCTCAGGCTTCAATATTTTGGGGTATCTACACTGGAGCTAGAGTGGACAATGCTTTACTACTTTGGGAGGAATTTTGTTATCATTTCACTAACACTAAGAAGAAGTCTGTGCATCTTCCATTTCTATGTTTCACAAAGCTCATCATTGATCACTTCATGAAGAGTACACCATCTATTGATAAACGTGGAAATTTCTTCTATCATACTCCAGCTAAGGACTACTTGATGGAACATATGAACATTGACGGTATTTCCACTAAGTATTCAATGCGTCCAGCTCCAGTACTTGATGTCATGATCAATGAAGGGATCAAGGAAAGTGAAGCATACGCACAAATGCTTAGGGATATTGAAGCACAATTAAATAGGTCAAAGGAAGATCCGTTTGCTTAGCAAAAAGGTAAACGAATGAAAAGTATTGTCAAGCGCCAAAAGACTTCTTCTTCAAAAGTTAAGGCCAAGGCTAAGGGTAAAGAGCAACTCTATGATGAAGATGAGGAAGATGAAGAGGAAGAAGTTATTCCAGCAACCATTTCTGAAGCCAAAAGGCTGAGAATAGTTCTTCAAAAGAGTAAGTTAGAGGCACATGCTAATACCAAAGGGAGTGGATCTGGATCAAAGACTGCTGAAGAAATAGCCCGGGAAGCATTTGGAAACCCAGACAGGTCTGATAAAGAAGAAGAAGAAGAGATCAGAACAGATACATGATCAAAAGGCCAACCACACCAAGATGAAGAACAAGAAAACATAGACGGATTGTTCAACTATGATTATGAAGACACAAATCACGAAGCTGGGGGAGTAGACGACATGGATATAGACATTCTATACAGGGACGCCAACCTCAGCAAACCTTTACCCACAACACTGTCACTTGTTGTGCAAGAGGATGCTCACCTTCCATTGACCCCTATCACACAACAAACACCTACTCCACCTCAGGTATTTAGCACCACTGTGACAACCGTCCCCTTGATCGAACCGACAATCGAACAACTGGTACCAACCACCACCTTACAACCAGTATCAACCCCCACCATCCAATCAGTACCAACCATCGCCCAAACGACTGTTCCAACACCTCCAACAACCATCAAACAACCGTTACCATCCACCTCCCAAATAATCATTTCACTACCTCCTCTAACATCCAAACAATCTATACTATCTACCTCTTATCTTACTGTCAATGATGCAGTTATTCAGAACCTTCAAAAACAAGTGCAAGATCAGGCAAAAGCACTTGCAGATCTTGAGAAAAGGTTCACTAATCCTACGTCAAGACTCATCAGAGAACAGAAACGTGACGAGTCCAAACTCTAGGAGGTATACGTCAACATCAAAAAACTTGCAGATACGCATCAAGAATTTCTTGCAGAAATGGAAGCTCTTGATAAAGAAAATGCAACGTTCATCGACACCATAAATTATCACGTGACAACAATTATCCGAAATGTAGTTACCTCATCAGTTAACTAGGAGGTACCAGTAATTCTAACTAAAGGCCTCTCAGATATTGAGTTGATGAAGACATTGCAGACTCGACTGACCAAGATTGAGTTACCGAAAACGAAGACTCAACATAAGCTTCAGAGAGTTCTTGCTAAAGCGATACTGGAAGCCTCTCAAACATCAACAGCAGACGACACTGAAGTTCCCTAAACCACAAACAAAAGGAAACGTCAGGAGTCGGAAGATGAGGATGAGGATGATAATGGTGAAGATGAAGATAAGGGTGATGATGAAGATAAGGAGGATGATGAGGAGGAGGAAGATAATACGGATAGGAATGAGGAAGAGGATGAGGATGAAGAAGAGGAAGAAGACGAGGAGGAAGAGGATGAGGATGAAGGGGAGGACGAGGATGAGGACAGTGATGGGGATGAGGATGATGATAATGATGACGGTGATGGTGATAGTAAGGGAGATGGGAATGGTGATGATGGTAAAGGTGGTGATACTGATAAAAATGGCGAAGAATCTGAGAAAAGTGACAATGATGAGGAATCTGATGAAGATACGGATGCCGAGGAGGAAAGTGATGCTGGTACTAAAGAAACATTTGTTGATGAGGAACAAAAGGAGAGTGAAAATAAAGAGGGTGACGGGGATGATGATGGCAAGAGAGAGAACCGACGAAAGAATATCCACAGCAATTACAAATCTCATGCAGTTGTCCCCAAAGACACAGGTAAGTCCACTGAACTGGTTCATACTACTATTTCACCAATAGAACCTATGCATGAAGACGAACCTAAAACATTTGTGGAACATCACTCTCCACCTCCCACAACAGACCAACAAGACGACGATATGGATATTGAAGACACAAATCAACCAGATCCTGAATTTGTTGATACTCTCAATTTCGACGAGAATGTTCAGGAGCGGCCTTGGCTCACCCAAGCAGCAACTGCACGCACAATCTCTGATAAAGAAAAGAAGGATCTTACACAATTTCTCAATAATCCAGTTGACTTCTCTGGACTCCTAGTGGACAAATATGGAGTACCTACCATGGAACCAAATGGATTTCAAAAGATGCTTAAAGATAAGAATTTTTGGGTCACTATGAAGATAGGCAAAGACGAGGGCGAATACCACACCAATGAACTGATGAAAGCAATGAGATCAACAACTTTAGATGATCAACTTCCAGTACTACGTCCCTTAACCGCCTCTGTCATTGATGCACACAGGCACCTCCCAATGGATTAATTTGTCAGCCCTGACCTCGATTACTTAGAAAAAGGCGCGAAAAAGTATGCTACATCGTTAATCATGGGGAAGGCAGTAAACTTGGAGAATGTTCCTTGGATTGAAGATAAGGTTCCTCAGCTATAGAGTCGAGTACTAGTCAAATCATACGATCCATATGCGAAACTAGGTATTTCTCATTGGTATGGCAAGAAGAGGTTAACTTACAACTTCTTTAATCATCGTAGACCAGGAAACCTTATAGTCTCAGATCGCAGAATTAGAAGTATACATGGAGTTATTATCAATCAGATATTCGAGTATTCCTACTTACAAGAGATCAGATACAAACGGGAAGATAATAAGGAATATACTATCAGTGAAGGAGGACTCCAATTCTTACGTCTTGAAGATATAGAAGATTTTCTGCTTATCTTGGCTCAAGACAAGGTCCCTCACCTAGGTATGCGTACGTTAAATCTCAAAGGAAAATATATATATATATGGTACAAACCATTCAAATAAATATGGCACAAACCATTTAAACAAAGATGGCACAAACCATTCAAATAAATATGGCACAAACCATTTGCGTATCGTAACAATCCATACAAGGATATTTTAAAAATCGTTTTATTACATATCCCTATGGGTATCATTTAAACATGGGAAGGGAATACCTAATGCTAATAACACTTAGCAATCAAATTCAAAACTTAGCACTGCAAAAATCATAAACTATCTCAAGTCACAACTTACTTGTATCGAAGACGTGGAGTGAAGTGGTTCTTGGAGATATTTGAGAGACAGTTATAGTTTAGAATTATTTTTCCGATAAATAAATTTTTGACTCACGATTATAAAAATCATTTTGTAAAATAACCTAGTTCTCTATAAAAACCAGGCTCTGATACCAATCTGTCACACCCCCAATTTATCAGAGTAATACAACACAATGGGGTGCGACGGTCATGATTATCAAAAGACATAGATACAAAGAACGACTATTTAAAAGTCGTTTTAATTTAATTAAAAGCATAAAACATGTTTCGGAAGCGAATTACACCAGATCATAATAAAACATTGTTTCAAAAGACATTAACATTGATCCAAATATCCATATACTAGTCACGACCATTTTCATTTAAAAATCTCCCATGCATAACCACGTCACTCCTCCGTCTTGATACCTGAGAAAAACATTGCTAAAGCGTCAACACAAAGGTTGGTGAGTTCATAGGTTTAAGTTTAAATAGTGTGATGAACCATAAGATTTTTCAAGGCAACCGGCATATAATCTTATAACAAATACAAGATTATAATCAAAAGTATACGTTTTAATCACCTACGCCTAAGCTCGTGACACCGAAGCGTTAACCTCAACCAACAAGATATAATAAGAGCCCGAGCAAATGCCTATCCCGAAGCATTTGTAAATCCTCAAATGTAAGTGTATCTAACTTTGGCCACACAACCAAATTAGATAGGGAGGTTAGTCCCGATAGATCTATCCATAACATTCGCGCTTACACAAAGTAATTAACGGTTCACGATAGTGGGCTAAAGCATCTAGGGATATCGCTACTTAGACATCATGTAGGCAAACGTATCAGTTTAAGGCACTTATGTTCATCCGTTAAAAACAAGCAATGTTCTCACCCCAAAATAGTTAAAACAATTAAAAGTGGGGCTATGAAACTCACCTCGATGAAGAAGGTAAATATGATCAACAAGGATAGCACGGAATATCAAGGCACGCAAAACAATGCGCAAACGATCTACTCGTAACCTAAGTAAAATATCCGTACTTAGGCTAAATACAATAATTAATAATGTACAATGCACTTGGTTGATATTTTATACTTGCTCTTGATTTATAAAAATGTTTTCATACATTTTTCATGTTCTATCATTTTAGTCACGGGGTCAACTTTGGGTCTTAGTATTTCGTTAAATAATAGTCCGAAAGATAAACGTGTTCTCATTATAAAAACTAGACCGCGAGCTCTTCGATATTTGGTAATTATCGTATTTTTATGAAGTCTCTGAGTATAGCAAATAATTATGTAAAGTGGTTCACTCGTCAACAAAATAAACAAGTAATGCTTCATTTATTATTATGTGTCAATCGAGCATTTTTGAAAATAAATTGTGGCCTCGTTACTCAACATTAAAACAAACGGGAAATTGTTTTGAAAACTAGGCCGTGAGGTCTTCGACGTTTGATAAATATCACATTTAATGGGGTCTCTAGGTGCGGCAAATAATTAACCAAAGTAGTGTGCTCACACATACATTTAGACAAGCAAAGTTAAATGTTTCTAGGTGTAAAACGAGCATTTTTGGAAATTTATTACGGGTTCGTTATTCAACTTCAAGACCAACGGAAAGTTACATTATAAACTTGGCCATGTCCAGCTTAACACGGTATTTTTAGTTTTACAAAATGTATTTGTTTGACACCTAAAATGGTGGCGTGAAATGAGTCCCATGAGTCGAAGTCTTAAGATTATGTATAACAAGTTAATAAATGAAAGGTTTTTGGTATATTTGGGTTCACACTTATATGTCTAAATCATCACAAGTGGAAATCACTATTTTAGTCTTTCCTGACATAAAGTCTATACTTTTGTTGTATTGCTAAAGGAGAATGGTGCTTTTGTGGTCATAGTTGCTGCCATACGCAACACTCACACACACAACCTTTACAAACAAGGACTCCTCACGCACACAGTAGATGTACTTTGTGTTTATTATAGACATATTACTTGGTCCTTTGTCTTATGGTTTTCGTCATATACAAACACACACATGGACGCTGGTAACAGGGTTTTTATGTGCACGCACACAGGGGTATCATCCGTTCATTCACAACTTTCATGGTTCTAACTTTCCTACTTATACATAGACACTACAATTCAATTACACATCTCACTCCGCGATGCATGCTTTTAGGCGTAAGGTGTTTCATTGTTTTGTATGGGGATACTATCTCGCTGCCCACTTGACTAATACCCCCTACTTGTTTTCTTCTATGTGTTTAACCCATGCACACAACATCCTAATTATAGATATACATGACCCAGTTATAAAGCCTCATTCTAACACCCTCTAATTTTGACAGATTTGATGTTTGTAAGTTACAAGTTCTCATCTCAAACTTATTAGCAGGTAATGTATTCTCTTTGGTTCTTCCTGGTTGTTCACATCGAACATACAAACTTACCCGATCAAATCTCTTTGTTTGCTTTACATTCACATAAAATCACAGCACATGCTATAATCCTAGTATCTCTTCTTACGTGATTATTAGCTCCTGGTCATACACGCAGTAGGGTCTTATTATTAGGGGTTTCTTCTTAGTTTGAGAACTTACACGACTTACTCATGTCCCATAATTTCTTGTTCCCTTATCATTTTGAAATACATGTATTCTCATTCTCCTGCTCAATGCTTGTTTTGAAAATCATATACTCATAAATCCAAAACCCTACACATCTCGCATCAGCCCTACACTTTGTAGTTATATGACGAGAGTTCATAAAATCATATTTTAAGAAAACTAGTTATGAACATAGATATGGCCTTATAAGGTCTTAACATAGATGACGGTTCCTTACAAGTTTACTTCTTGGTTTGTTCACTCTGTTCCCTCGATATACTGATTCGATTTACGAATATAGCAAGAGTTCAGGATATCTCATGTCACATTCATATGTTTTGATGGTAAGGTTAACGACACAAAACCTACCCACGTTTCCCATGAAATCTTGCGTATAAACATGCCCCGATTTTCCCATGACGTTTGTTTATATCTTGTGTATAACATTAGGTGTTTCAAGTTTCTTTGTGCAAGTATTTATATCAACCAAGGCTAGATTCAAAACAAGGGGGAAATATCTTACAAGTGGTCCTTTGTAATCGGCGGGGAGGTAGAGTGAGCACGAACTAACCCTTATAATTTCTACACTTGGACTTTAATCTACACTCTTTGGTTCTTCCTCTTTTGCAGCGGAGAACAACCACAAAGGCGTTTTTATTTTCAAAGGGGAAGTTTGTAAGTGTGTTTTGTGGTGAGTCTTCTGTTGGTATTTATAGAGAATGAGTATGCTTAAGGGTTGGATAATTTAGTCAGGGCTTCTAGTTTGGTTACAACTAGTTAGAAACCAAGTAGGTGCATTATGGGAAATTGAAATTTCATGGGGAAGGATTAAACCTTGGGGCTCTCGTCTATGGCAGCAAAGAGCAAGAAGAAAAGAGGGGATGGTGTACTTGGAGTTGACTATTGTTTCCCTAGGTTGTAGCAACATCAGCTTATGAGAAGTTTATGGAGAAATATGGTGGAGAAAGAGAGTGTCCATCGGTTTCTAAGGTGAGGGAAGGAACAAGATTGTACAAGCATTAAATGGTAGGTGAAGTACAATAATAAGAGTTTGAATTGTGGGTTTGCAAGTGGAAAAAACGTGGGTCTTGCATCAGGGGGGATTTTGTATTTGTATTGGGTACAAAGTGTAGAAGTTATTTTGTCATTGCTTTATTTGTGTAGAGTTGAAATGTATTATATGTAGCTTTGTGTTTAAAGAAATATTCAAGTAGTAGTAGCTTTTATAAGTGTTTGTGTAAATGGAAAATATAAATTATAATTGTGTCGAAATCGTAGTGTGTGATACATTTAATGTGCGTAGCGAAACTTTTGATGAAACTTAACGTCGTTTCTTAAAATAAAAATCCTAGTACGTAATGTAACAAATAGTAATTCAAGTAATACTTCATATGACGTCATTCATAAAAAATTTAAATTCATACACAATTACGCGAAATCAATCGGGAACATCAATAGACACACAAGTCTAACCCGAACTATCGCGTTTCACATAAATTAAATAGATTCAAAATTTACGTGTGTGACATCAACTCCAAACAAGGCCTTCCAGAAGTGAAGTATGACTGGACAGGTCGGTTCATCAAGAGTGCCAAATATGTGATCCAGAATATTGAGGAGAAATTAAGGGAACGACGGTTGATCCGCAGTCTAGAACGATTCGTGGGTGGCAGACCGTATGGAGCTCACCATAGGCTAATGGAAAGATCCACTTAACATGGTGATCGTACTACATCAGGCCAACTCCATACACTCACTTGTGAATATATATATATATAATGTGTACATTAGGATTTTGTGGCTTGTTGTAGTATAAAAGTATGATATTTTTCAAAAAATTCTCATGAGATTCTAAATCTTTCAAAATATATCATACTCAAGCACTAAAACTAATCCTTATTAACTTGAGGGGGAGCATTAATATGTTCTATGGCCAGCATACGATTTCATTTTTAACCCAAAGACCGGTTAATCCATTAATATCCAAAATATTAACGGATAACATTTTAGATAAGGGGAGAAAATAGGATTAAAGAGACTTGTTAATATATCGGGCTAAAAAATAAAAAAGTACTTAATGGTATTTTCAACTTAATATGTGTACTGCACATGTTAAGGGGGGTGTTTTGGTGATAAAAACACTAAGGTGAAAAACATTTGATATTCGTATCACAAGTACATTAGTGAGTTTTTAAGGAATTTTCATGGTGACGTACACTTACCCAAAACACTTTTATTTCACGATGTTTGTGGTGACAAAAGGGTGGTAGGATTAAGTACAAGTCCAATGATTCTTCCAGAAACAGAGGAATCTTCCCAAGGACAATTCCATAGCTAGCAATAGTAGTCCTTAGGAAAGATGGGGAATGGATTGTGAACGTAGCAGAATGTCGACCAAGTACTTAAGCTAGCGTTGGAACAATCACAACAAGGTGCTAGTTATGACGTATTGGTAACCATTGAAGGGGTTGAAGAATGAAAAATAATTGTAAAGATAAAGGGTGTAAAGAAAGAAGCCCTCCTTACAACTTAGGCAGAAACCGGGTCAACACATCTTGAAGACGTTAAAGTATCATGGACCCAGTGATGCAATGCACAACCCCTCCCAACTAACTCAAATATCTCTCAAAAGATATTTGTTTTAATGTGTTGGAAATACGTTTTTACGTATTTAGGAAGGATCGGTCACTCCAACAATATATACGTAGTATGGGCTCGTGATCTAGTTATATAAACATATAACCCATAAAGCCCACATGTAGGGTGGGCTATATATACCCCTCCTATCATGTTAGGAGAGGTTGTTGGTTCTCATTTTCATCAATCTAATATTTCTATCTTTCTCTCCACCTTCTCTCTAGTTTCTCTCTCTAGTTCTTCATCTATCTCTCTCTCTTTCTTAATCATTCCATCTATAATATAATCCAAGGATTACGTAGACCTACAAATGGTATCAAGATCCATGGGATGATTGTTTGGTTTTTTTGTTTGTGTTCTTGATTCATACGCCTATTTTGATCCAAAAACATACGTTCCAAATTTTTTTTGTGTTTTTATGGTTTAATCTTGATATTTGGTATTGTTACTTTGGTTAAAAACACAAAAATTTTGGGTATTTGATTCATTAGTTGGCTAAAAATCTCGTATTTCTTGTGTACTATCCGAGAAAAGTGGAAATATACTCCATCGCAAAGTTGGAAGGGTTTTATATTCCAATCTGAATATTGCGATCGCAAAAACCTAGGGTTACTACATTGAGACGAATATTCAGATTGCGTATTCTGATCACTTATTCCGATCGTGGATTGCGATCGCTCTTGGCATCGTGTATTGCGACGGGTATAAGGCAATATTGCGACGTTACTCTGTCAAATTTTCGACAACATTGCGATAGGTATTGCGATCAAACATTCCGATAGGTAACATTGCGATAGGTATTGCGATCAAACATTCCGATAGGTAACTTTGCGATAGGTATTGCGATCAAACATTCCGATAGGTAACATTGTGATAGGTATTGCGATGAGTATTCCGATGGGTGATATTGCGATGGGTATTGCGATGGGTATTCTGATGGCTTAAACTTTCACATTGCGATACAGTGACACGTATTCCAAGATTTTTCAAAAACGTGTTTTTGAAATTTTTTAACAATGTGTGTAATTTTGCCTTGGAGAATTTTTGGTTTCTTGAGAACACTTATTTAGAGGATTTAATCATTTTTCTTCACTACTTAAGGAATCTAATCGACAACAACAAACACATTTACTTTCTTTCATTGCCCGATCGATACGTAATTCTTACATTTATTTTTCATCGAACTTCAATGGATTTGTTGAATTCGACATATCGAGAGGGAGAATTGCCGAAGATGCAAGAAGAAGCAAGACAAAAATGTCAGGTCTCATTTAGACAATTTGAATGTCATCTCTACGAGCTTACCAAGCTAGACTACGGACCATCCTTTATGGCACTCTTTGGTCACGATGCTCCTTTCTTCATGGAGGCTATGATGATAAAATTGGATCTTCTTCAGCAGCAACTTGACAAAGAAGACTTTAATCATATTGAATCTACATCTGCACTTCAAGTTCTTTTGAAACAATTATCGATTTTTCTTCAATTCGATGTTGCCAAGAAAGAAAATTCAGTGCTCTGTCAGTCATTCCTTGAAGACATGCATAAAGAGATCTAAGATTTCCGTGGTACTTTGTCCAAATACGTGACTTCTCTTACACATTTGTTTCAAGAACGATCACGACTTTAAATTTCTTATGATACTTGGAAGCAAGAAAATCCGATGCAGATGCCAGAGGAAACAAATGGTCTTACGGATGACTCAAAGGAGACCGCTTTGGTTAACGATGATAGCAACGTCAATGCATCCCGACAACATGATTCTAGCAGCATGTCAGGGAATGATATAGACATCTCTCATAATGACACCATACCCGTATATGATGAAGAGCCTACAAATACGGTACAACTGAATGATGTATCCGCTGATTGTATCAATGATATACAGCATGTTGAGCATTCCGAACTTAATTATGACAAACATGGGACGGAAAACGGTAATAGTGATACCATTTCTGATTCATCCGATGTGAGTCATAATGGGGGAGAGATTGCTCAGAATGCTAAATGCTTTACGACTGCTTCGTTAACCAATTCTGCTTCTAGGATTGAAGAGCTTGAAATAATTTTAGCTTAGCAATCAAAAGAGCTTGAGGATGCCAAAATTGAATTTTCGTAGAAAACGGAGAAATTTGAAAAGTATTTTGACAAACTTGAAAATTCAGATGTTGTTCTTGAACGAAAATTAGATCAAAAAATTCAAGATTTCAAAGCCGACAAAGATAATTTTGTGAAACAAATTACTTTGCTTGAATCTAAGTTGGCATCCCAAGACCTCTTACAAAAGGAACACGAGACCTTAAAACAACGTTGTAATGAGTTAAATGATACTATCATAGATTTAAGGTCTAAAACTCTAAAGTCAACGAACTTATTAACTACTGAAAATGCTGATTTAAAGGCTCAAGTTCAGAAAAAGGTTTTTGCTATAGCTGCTCTGAAAAACGAGCTAAGGAAAATTAAGGGCACTAGTATGGACACTAAGCTTGACAAATCATCAATCTTGGGGAAACCGCCTAAAATCAGTCCGTTCGACAACCGACTGCATTTCGATCCGAGCGACCAAAATTCTCGCGACCACGGTTTGCCTCCCAAGTTGATATGGTTCATAGTTCTAGACCAGCCACTCTACTATCTAGGCCTAATGTGATCCAATCAGCCTATGCAAAACCTACAAACAAGACTGCTACAAGTGATTCTAGGTATAGTTCTAAGCATATGCCACAACATAGGTCGAATAGCATGCCTAATAATCACTATGTAGACGCATCTAAGAGAATGCCACAAGCAAGAACTAGGATTTCTAGATCTCATTCGGACAACAAACACGGTGTTTGTTCCGTATGCATGAAAAGTGTCTTCACGGCAAATCATGCGGCTTGTGTTACGAAAGTCTTGAAGGAGTTAAACTCCCGTGCTAACAGAGGGAATTCCAAAGGAAATAGGTTTTCTACCGCTAAGTCTTCCGCTTTGCATACAAAAACCATGTCGACTAGATCAAATCTTAGGTGGCAACCCACGGCTAGGATTATCAGTTATGTTAATCTTCAATGGGTTCCTACAGGAAAAGTGTTTCCCTCTAGCACCCCCAAAGTTGGTCGTGAACCCCTGCATGGTTCTAAAATAGATATTGCTAACCCATGTGAAAGTATGCAAGTTGTTGATTATAGTACAGGTACTAAAGTTAAGGATCAACAACAACAAACTGGCCAAATCTATGTATACCATTCAACTAAGGACTCTCTTAGCATTTGGTTGATGAAGAAGCTGATATCTACGAATCAAGTGTTTCAGGGGATTTACGATTAAGCTAACAACCATGGCCCACAGTCAAATCACAGTCTGTGTCCCGAACTTTAAAGAAAGGGAAGTTTATCTCGTCAATGATAACTTACCCTCACAACGAGAAATTAAACTTTCTCAGACACGAGCTTACGGTAAAATGTAGGATCATGTTTTCTAAGGATTAGGCATGTATGGATTAACTATTGAGATGGATGGAGAAATGGAAGAACTTAGAGAGAGAAAGGTAGAGAGAAAAAAAAAAGAGATGAAAGAAAGATGGAATGTGATAAATGAAAGTGTTCAACCCCTCTTAACATGCTAGGAGGGGGTTTATATAGCCCACCCTACATGTGGGCTATATGGGCTATATTGGATCACGAGCCAAATATCATTGGAGTGACCGATCCTTTCTAAATACATAAAAACATATTTCCAACAATCTCCCCCAAAGGGAGGTCACTCCAAGTTATAATGTCCTAAATAGTCTATAGCTCGTGATCTATGCTAATAATGATGTGACCGAGACTTTCCTTGGAAAAACGTATTTCCAACAATCTCCCCCAAAGGGAGGTCACACCATCTTACAAAATCTTAAACCTAGCATACTATGCTTGAGTCTTCGATCTGGTTCTTGTGAATATGCTGATGAGAACTTTGACTTTGGTCTTGAGCATGTGTCCTTGCTTTGACCTTGTGCATTCATCACTTGTGATATTTACCTCCTCGTGACTTCATGTTCCACATACTTATACCTTTATAAATTCTTGAAAGCTTCAGAGTTTGATACAGCGAAAGAATTGACTTTCAGACTTTCTTGAATTTGTTGAAGTATTAAGTGTATGTAGTATAAGCATGTGGTGACGACTTCTTCTGGATTGTACACCGCAATGCCACCTTCTTGTTACGCTGCATAAGACAGTTAGCAACAAAACATATACACGGATGAAATGGCCTTGAACATTTCATTCTAATTCGGTAGCATTTTACCTCCGGTCTGGACGATATTAACTATCGTACTTGTGGCAGGTAGTTTCAATTAAGAACCTCCTTGACAAAATTTCGCGGGTAAACCCGTTCTCTTTATTCGACCGTCCAAAGCTGACTGCAAACATAAAGAGTGAATCATTTGGATAATAATATCCGTATGATTTGAAGTCGTCAATTCATGTTCCTGGAACAAGTGAAATTCAATTAAGAACTGCACCATTGTTGCTTTCCAGTTGTCACGAGCTTGATTCGTATAGAATCTTGCAAGTTACCTACCAAGTGCTGTTTGAGGTTAACACTAGAAGGATTTCCACTCATCACTGTGAACACTAAGGTATCACTCTGAGTGTTCTGGCAAGATCACTAAGATATTGCAAAGAGGCCTGGAACGTGTTTAAATTCATTTAAGAATTAAACCACTGTTGCATTCCCGTTATCATAAGTTTGATTCATAAAGAATCGCACAAGTCACCTACCATGAGCTTTTTGATATTCGCTCAAGAAGGATTTCCATCTTCATTGTAAATACTTTCGTATTACTCGGATGTTCAGGCAAGATCATGAAGATTTTGCGTAGGACTCTTAAGATCTTTCTTACTTTTCACAGTGTGTGAGGAAGCAAGGAAATATGAAAGTGTGTCCTAATGAGATATTTGATGATCTCAAATGGCTCTAGACTCAATCGTGCATTTTGGATTTTTAGCGATCGGAGGCTGGAGAGGAGTGCCACCATTTCAATACCAATTTATTCGGAGTGAATAAATCAATAGATAATGTGTTGTCTCCGTGTGATTAAAACAAATATCTTTTAAGAGATATTTGAGTTAGCTGGGATGGGTTGTGCCTTGCATCATTGGGTCCATGATGTCTGTCTTCAATATCAAGCATCATTAAAAATGATCTTAATAGCATATGTATTGACCCGGTTTCTACCTAAGTTGTAAGGAGGGCTTCTTTCTTTACACCCTTTACCTTTATAATTCTTTTTCATTCTTCAACCCCTTCAATGGTTACCAATACGTCATCACTAGCACCTTGTTGTGGTTGTTCCAGTGCTAACTTAAGTACTTGGTCGGCATTCAACTACGTTCACAATCTTTCTCCATCTTTCCTAAGGACTTAATACATAGCTTTTAGCCAAGTATAAAATAAATTCGTTCCAAGTCTTTTCGAATTGATTATTGGTAGAAAGTGCGACTCAATTGTTCTTGGTGGAATAATAAATGGTTGGTTTGATTATCTATTTTAAACTAAAAGCAAGTATGAAAATGTCGTTGAGTAAATTAAAGCTTTAAAAAACTAAACTAAAAGTTATTTAGATAAACACTTAAAACATAAAACTTAAAAACATGTTCTATCGGAATGTATCAAAATGAAAGCCATCGGAATAATCAAATGTAAAGCTGTCGGAATGTTAATCTGAATACCCATCGGAATGTCAAAGTCAATTCTGTCGGAATATGGTTCTGTCGCAAAGTTCAGATCGAAATTCGAGTAAACACTTTTGTCGCAATGTGCATCTATTGGAATATGACCAACCTATCGGAATGTAGCTGACAAAATTTTGGCAGAGTTTAGATTCAAAGTAACCTTATCACCCGTCGGAATATGCGATCGCAATCCCAGATCGAAATAAGGGGTAAGTGCCAAGCTATCGCAAAGTAAAACCCTCTATGGGTTATTGCGATACAAACAGGTAACCGTCGGAATGATGTAGTCCCCAATATTGTGATGGATCATGAAACAATCCGAAAATTATGGTAAGCTAAAATTTCAATAAGCACATACAATAAGCTACCTTAACCGAATCTTAAAAAACTTAATAAGATAAAATTCGACAACTTTTAAAACAATAAAAATGATAAACTTCATAAAAGGAACTTTTAGAAAGATTAAAACTTTTAAGAAATCCGAAAACCAATAAGCTAAAACTAGAAATAAGCCAATAAGCATAAAGAGCTTATACCTTATACGAGTATGAGCTTATGTAGGAACAAGAAAGATTAACCTTTAATCACGAAATCATTAAATAAAACGTATGAAGTATGAATTTCGGATCAAAAGATAAAGTAAACCAAGAAATGTAGAAAGAGATTAAAGACAAAATACTTAAACTTGAATTTTTATTAATGAAATCCAAATACAAAAAGCTTAAACTTGAAAGATTAAAAGAAAGAAAAGATGAAAAACTTAGTGAGAGAAAGTTTGGAACTTTCTCTTTCTAAAAACTAGAAAGGAAAATTAAAAGTGAAACTAGCTAACCACCCTCCTAATGTGATTAGGAGGGTATTTATAGGGCAATGGGAAGTGCATATGTGGTGTGCTTCCTTCTTTTCTTCTCGACTCGATTTAAATCTTTGTCTTTCTCGACGTCGTCTCGAGATTTGAACTCGTCTTAATAATGTTCTACTATAATTTAGACTTGAGTTCTTCGACTTCATTAAACTTCCGTCTTTAGACTTTTTCTTCGATAAATCTTCAGAATAGGTCTTGGACATCTGTTCTTTTAGCACTCTTGATCTCTTGACTTCGTCTTTTCTCGTTTTCTTCGATAAAAGCCCGTGAAAGCCCGTGCTTTCTTCCCTTTTTCATCTTTTGGTCCTAAAACACAATAAAAACATAAACCACGCATAATTCTAACTTTTACGACATAAAATACACGTTTTGGTCATGTTATTATTGGAAATAAGTGGTAAAAGGATAAGTGTTTTCACACTTATTAAATCCCCTATACTTAACCATTGCAATGCCCTCATGCAATGCATTAATTTTAAAGCACGGTTTACATTTTTCATCATAAATAACCCACCTTGGCCTTTATTAAATACTAAACATTTAAGGAAAATAAAAAGATAGAAACAAGTAAAGAAATCAAAGACTTACATTGGTTTTTGGCTGCCATGAACATTTATCATCCTCAAGTTTCACGTTCCCCATACGAAGCTTAAAAACGAGATCATTGTTATTATAAGTTAGCAAACTAACACGAATTCATGTGGGCTAATTATTTACTTAGACTCCCTTATTCTTAGGTGTATCTCTTATATTTTAATTTTGTCTTGAATGATCACGAGGATGCATTGTTTGACTTATTTCGATAGTTATTTAGGCCGAAAATAAAGTGAACGATTTAATCAATAGTTAGCTGAAGGACAAAATCTTTAAAACTGCTTCTCGGGACCTCTTAAAGTTCATATCTTGGTATAACTCGCTTCACGATTTGAGACCTTTCTCGGACCGATATTTGGGAGCGACTTCATACTTCGAATCTTGAGAGACGTTCATGAAATAATGGTCTTCTCTTCATAATAGGAATTTATTCACTTAAACTTTTTGAGAGATTCTTTATATTTGGACAACGACTTCTTCATTTTTCTCCAATCTTTATTTTGGACTTTGATGTACAACGATCAGCCTCCTTTTAGGACTTGGATCTATTTATCCTCATACCTTGTTAGGGCCTTTTTGGATAGACTTCTCCATGATCTTTAGGGGAGTATTTGCTTTTCGTCGTGTGTCTCGATCATTCATATTGATTTTCGATAAATGATTCTTCACATCACTTTTGGATCTTTAGCAACAAAATGTAGCCCTCATGCCTTGTTGGGGCCTTTTCGGACTCGTCAATCTTCGTATCTCGCTTCAATAAGTTATGCCTTGGCTATGAACTCTAATTAATACCGAGCAACTTTTAAACGATCTTGGGCTAGAAGCTAAGTAACTTTTCAAATCGTTCAACCTTATTTATTGCAGATAAATTTATTAACAAGCGATGGGAGAATAGGCTCATAATTAACTCACATAAATTCACGAAAGAATGCCAAACTTATAATTGACTCTATCATCTCTCGTCCTCCACAGTTTAAAATCTCAAGGAATGAGACTCGTGGATGCTTAGCCTATTAAATCAAAGTTTTGGGTTTTCGAGTCATCTATAGGATCTTGCAAATTCTTAGACTTTTTCAAGTTTAGAAATTGAATTTTAAAGTTCCCTTGATAAACAACTCTCTAGGATCAATTATAGGAGCTTGTGAAAAGTTCTTGTTCTTAACCCGTGCGAGTTAAGACTTTCGCGTTTTAAAGCTCCCTATATAAAAGCCCAGCAAAACTTGACTTAAACACGTTAAGGATACTAGCTAGAGTAAACTTAGATAAGTAAACTCGGGTTGAGTCAAAATATTCACGACTTTGAAAAACTTAAAACCACTTTATTAAACTTTATTCTAGCAAGGAAAGAAAATAACTATAACAAAGGAAAAACTAATAGGCCAAAATAGATTAAAAATTTTGAAAAATGTCGAAAAATCAAGTTTTCCGGTTAAAATGAGGGCAAATTCATGGAGAAGACCACTTACTTCGATAGAAGTCCCCCTACACTTGATATAAACATTGTCCTCAATGTTTAAGCATGTAGGAATAAATTCCCCTACACTTAGGACATTGTGCACTTTGTTTAAGTCTTGCTAAGGAACGGACAACTAAAGTGATTTCAATGTGAACATATAAAATATGGAATATTGAATCACGACAGTTTAGGATAGAACTAGGAAGACGGGTACACGGGATCACGGTTCGTCAACAGTCATCGAGGTGCTCTTTGAAGCTTGAACCCCTGCACAAAATAAGAAACAAGACAACCAACACATACGGGGCTCCCCCCTACACTTATTATGAAAGCGGCAAAGGATAGATCACGGGTTGCCTCCCGAGAAGCGCTTGTTTTTTATAACCGATTCACGAGCCTGACTCGACCCAAAACTAGTTCATGGGAAACGTGGTGAGGGATGGAATCATCTCATGAGAGATGTCCTCACCAAAGTACAGCTTCAAGCGCTGGCCATTCACCTTAAAATTAGGCCCATTTGGCTGAGAAAGCTCAATGGTGCCATATGGAAAGACTTTGGTGATGGTGAATAGGCCAGACCAGCGGCTCTTCAACTTGCTCGAGAAGATCTTCAAGCGAGAGTTAAAGAGTAAAACTTGATCACCAACGTAGAACTCTCGGTTCTTAATACTTGCATCATGGATGATCTTGGTCTTCTCTTTGTAGATCAGTGAGTTCTCGTAAGCTTCATTCCTCAGTTCATTTAGCTCGTTGAGTTGAATCTTGCGAAGATCACCGGCTTTGTTGATGTCGAAGTTAGCCCACTTCAAGGCCCAGTACGCCTTGTGTTCTAGCTCGATAGGGAGGTGGCATGCTTTCGCGTACACAAGACGATAAGGTGTACAACCAATCGGCATCTTATAAGCGGTACGGAAAGCCCACAGAGCATCATCTAACTTGTCGGCCCATGCGGCACGATGCTCTCCCACAGTACGCTCCAAAATTCGCTTCAATCCACGGTTGGAAATCTCGGCTTGCCCATTGGTTTGGGGATGATAGGCGGTGGAAAGACGGTGATTGGCACCATACTTAGCCATGACTCTAGCAAATTGATCATTGCAAAAGTGAGTCCCACGGTCACTGATTATAGCACGAGGAACACCGAATCGAGCAAACAGCTGCTTCAAAAAGTTCACAACTACCCTCACATCGTTCGTAGGAAGAGCCTTGGCTTCAACCCATTTAGAAACGTAGTCAACGGCTACGAGGATGTACTTGTTCCCTTTAGATGATGGAAATAGCCCCATAAAGTCGATACCCCATACATCAAAGATTTCACATTCTTGTATGAAATTTTGAGGCATCTCATCTTTATGTGTGATCTTGCCTTGGCGTTGGCAAGCATCACAATACTTAACCATATCGTGAGCGTCACGATAAATGGTGGGCCAATAGAATCCAGAGTCAAACACTTTCTTAGCGGTGTAGTTGGGACCAAAGTGACCATCGGTGGGTCCTTTATGGCAAGCATCAAGGATTTGTAAAGCTGTCGGCCCATCAACACATCGACAAATGATCAGATTAGCACATTGTTTGAAGAGATAAGGGTCATCCAAGAAGTAAGTCTTAACATCTTTAAAGAACTTCTTTTGTTGGGATGTTAACCCTTTGATGAGAATACCACCCGCTAAGTAGTTTGCAATGTCCGCAAACCACGGGGTGTCATCAAGATTGGAATGAATAGACATTAAGGTCTCAAGGGGAAAAGAGTCATTGATCTCTTTGTTCGGATGATCCCCTTGATAAGGATCCTCAAGTCTACTTAGATGATCCGCTGCTAGGTTTTCGGCTCCCTTTTTGTCACGAATTTCAATGTTGAATTCTTGAAGGAGCAAAACCCAACGAAGAAGTCTTGGCTTAGAATCTTGCTTAGTTAACAAGTACTTCAACGCGGAATGGTCGGTATAGACAATTGTGGTGGAAAGGACAAGATAGGGGCGGAACTTCTCAAAGGCATGCACTACAGCTAAAAGCTCTTTTTCGGTAGTGGTATAATGCAATTGAGCCCCCGTCATTGTCTTGCTAGCATAATGGATTGGTTGGAAGTGTTTGTTTACTCTTTGGCCTAAAACTGCTCCAATAGCAAAGTCGCTAGCGTCACACATCAACTCGAAAGGTAGCTCCCAATTAGGGGTAACCAAGACCGGTGCCTTAGTAAGCTTATCCTTAAGAAGATTGAAGGATTCAAGACACCCTTTGGAAAAGATGAAAGTAGTTTCTTTTTCCAAGAGGTGGGTCATCGGGCGAGCGATTTTAGAAAAATCTTGAATGAAACGACGATAGAAGCCCGCATGACCCAGAAAACTTCTCACACCCTTCACGGTTGAAGGTGGAGGTAATTTGGCTATGACATCCACTTTAGCACGGTCCACTTCAAGACCGACTTTAGAGATTTTATGTCCCAGCACAATGCCTTCTTTTACCATGAAATGGCATTTTTCCTAATTCAGAACAAGGCGAGTGTCTTCACACCGCTTAAGCATGCGTTCCAAATTGGCAAGGCAAGAAGAGAAGGAATCACCATAGACCGAGAAATCATCTATGAAGACTTCCATGGTTTCTTCAACCATGTCATAGAAGATAGCCATCATACACCTTTGGAATGTCCCAGGAGCATTGCACAAGCCGAAAGGCATTCTTTTGTAAGCAAATGTTCCATAAGGACAAGTGAATGTGGTTTTCTCTTGGTCGTGGGGATCGATGGGTATTTGAAAATAACCCGAGAAACCGTCTAAGAAGCAGTAATAGTCATTACCCGCTAGACGTTCAAGCATTTGGTCCATGAAAGGAAGGGGAAAATGATCCTTTCTCGTAGCATCATTGAGTTTGTGATAGTCGATACAAACTCTCCACCCTGTAACGAGACGAGTAGGAATCAATTCGTTGTGTTCGTTGGGCACAACGGTGATTCCGCCTTTCTTAGGCACATAATGGACTGGACTAACCCATGGGGAATCCGAGATAGGATAGATCATGCCTGCATCGAGAAGTTTGATAACCTCTTTTTTGATAACGTCATGGATCTTGGGATTCACCCTTCTTTGGCTTTGAATATTGGGTTTAAAGTCGTCCTCCATGAGAATTTTATGTGTGCAAAAGTGAGGATCAATTCCACGGATATCGGAGATTTTCCAAGCAATCGTTTTCTTATGATTCTTCAGCACGGCGATAAGTCGGGATTTTTCTTCTTCTTTCAAGTCCTTAGCGATAATGACCGGTAACTTCTTGTTGTCTTCAAGGAAAACGTACTCGAGATGAGACGGAAGATCCTTAAGCTCAATATCCGAAGGATTTTCGATGGACGGCGTAGTCAAATTCGGATCATCGGTAGAGATATCCTTAGGAGATGGTGGAGAAATATGGTCCTCATTGAGAAGTTTCTCAATGGTACGAATGTCTTCGTCCCAATTGGAGGGAGAATCGTCATATTGTAAGTCCACATCTCCCAAAGTTGCTTCACATTCTTTCAAGATGAAATCACTTTCTCTAAATGGAGTTAGTGATGGAGCAATAGAGGCAACGGTCTCAACAGTGGGTAGAGAAGAAGAACTACTTTTACAAGCGTCTTTGAAATGTTTTTCACAAGCCTCATCAAGAACGTCAATGAAATTAACGCTCTCATTTTCAGAAGGCTGCTTAGAAAGTTTACCCATGTTGAGGACGATTTTATCGTCACCAACTCTCATGATTAATTCGTCAGCGGCTACATCAATGAGAGTGCGACCGGTCCTCAAGAATGGACGTCCAACGATTAATGGAACACGGGGGTCCATTTCGTAGTCAGCGACAACAAAATCCGCCGGAAAGGTGAATTTATCGACACCGACGAAGACATCTTCGGCTATCCCTACTAGATAAGCAACCGTGCGGTTAGCTAATTCCAAAGTCATTCGTGTGGGGACTAGCTCGGGTAAAGACAATTCTTTCCAAACGCTTAAAGGCATTAAGTTTATACTAGCACCTAGATCTGCTAGGGCCATACAATTCTCTACCCCAGGGAAGTTGCAAGGAATCAAGAAACGACCCGGATCACCAAGTTTGGTTGGTAATTTCCTTAAGAGCACTGCAGAGCAATTCTCATTAAGTTGGGTCTGAGCAATAACGAGAAGTTTCTCCTTATCACTGAGGAGGTCTAAACATTTTAGCATATTTCGGCATGTGAGCAAGAGCCTCAGCAAAGGAGATATTGAAATTCAGTTGTTTAAACATTTTGAGAAAGTTAGAAACCTGAATATCATCCTTGTTATTCAATTTCTCTTTCCTCAACCTTGAAGGATAAGGTATGTTGGGTTGAGATGAAGGCTTTGGTATGGAATTCTCACTCACAGCCTTGGGTGGTGGAGGGGTGGAAGTAGAAGTTGGAGGTGGAGGAGAAATAGGAGGTGGAGGAATAGGAGAAGGAGACTCGTTTTCCTTAGTCACAATCACCGGTGTAGGTGTAGGAAGCTCGGGTTCCTTTAAACCTTTTCCACTGCGAGTGGTGATTGATTTTATCTCCTCTCTTGGATTAGCAACGGTGTTACTCGGAAGAGAACCCGATCCAGAGGCTTGATTACTTGGGAAGAAACTAGCCATCATGTTCCTCAAGTCATTCTTTTGACTTGCCAAAGTGTTTCGCATATCAGCTCGAAGATCATTCCCTTGCTTCACCATATCTGCTTTCATGTTGAGCATTTCCCGCTGAAGATTTTGCATTATCGCATCATTAGTCCTCATGTAGGTTTCAACCTCTTGGTGTAATGCAGTGGGTTGGTTGGGAGGAGCATGGTAGGCAGGTGGTTGATAAGCAGGTTGTTGGTAAACTTGGTTGTTTCTTTGAGGTAGATATGGGTTTCTTTGGTTTTGATATTGATTTGGAGCACGAGGTTGGTTTTGATTGTTGCGATTGAGGTTGTTTGGGTTTTGTGGTGGAAAACCGGGTGGTGAAAGAAAGTTGTTTGAGCGATAGCTGAGCAAGTTGCGGTCACCTTAAGGAAGTGCTTGATAGCCTCCCGTAGAATAGGTACCGTTGGCGGCTGATAAGTGTGAAAACACTCATCAATAATGATCCATATACCACTAAAAACACAGTCAAATACGTTATTTTAACTGTAAATTATCAGAATTACGTGTGTATTTTGTGTTTGTGTATTTTCAGGTAATATAGGTACATTTGAGAAAAACACGAGCTTTCAAGGATTTATTTGAAGAAAAGACGAAGAAAAGGACGATAAAGCTATTCAAGGACCAATCATGCCAAACTTCCAAAGATAAAGGGCTTAAAGTGCAATTACTACAATGATTAAGGATGGAAAAGTGATTACTTAGAAGTTTTATAAACATTTGATGAAAGAGTGAAAGACAAGGGACTAAATAGCAAAATAAAAGAAACAAGTTTACTTAAACGTGGTCAAATTGACCAAGCTGGTCAAACCACACAAACACACAGTCGCGTCTTCTTCATTCATTCAAGAGAGAGAAAGTGATAAACGGTTTATATCTCCTTTTTATCTCCAAAACCTGCAATCAAGATTCAAGACAAATCCAAGGGGTTTCAGCCAGAGATCAAAACTACAAAAGTAATCCTTTCTTCTCCCTCTTCATGATGATGCTAGTTAATTAGATCAAGGAGTGAAGATAAAGAAATCCCCAATTTTGAAGATGATGAAGAACGAAGTATAAACCTCGTATTTTCCACGTGTCATCCACTCATTGGATAGACCACGTCACCCCTTCCACACGGCGGCTATAAATAAGAGATGAAGGCCTCATTTTGCAACCGGTTAGCTAGGAGTAGATTAGCACATAGTTAGTTAGGAATTAGTTAGCTTTTCTCTCTCAAATGCTTTATGATTTTTAGTTAGAATTTCAGTTAGAATCGGTTGAGATTAGTTAATATTGTTGTAACTGATTACTTTTACTGCCATTAATGAAATCCATTTTACATTCTTCAAACTTTCTTAATACTCTTTGGATTCCTGTTCTTCTTTTACTGTTACTAATCGAGTTGTTATGCAGTTTATATCGGACTTCTTTTTCTGCCGTGGATATTGCCTTCTTGTTTTGATAGTTAGATGATTCGTGATAGGAATTAAGGGGAAATGAATTGATTTGATTAGCTGAAGTTTTATTTGGTTAGAATATTGGTTTTGATTTCGAGTTTCTAAAAGCTTTTCTTTTAAAAAAAAGATTTTCAGCTTATTAGCAATAAGCTCATAAGCTCCAAAAGCTTATGAGAAGTTTTTTTTGTAAGTCAAGTTTTTTTAAGTCAATTAGTGAAAAATTCATAAGTAGGTTAGTCAGTACTGAATTTGTTCTATGGCAGCTTGTTTTTTTTTATAAACTGTTTGGTTTTCGATGAGCTTTAGTTCAACCTTTAAGTCTTAAAGTCAGCTATAGCAAATTTGGTTCAGAATAGAACAGTGGTGTACTTGTTTTGTTAGGTATTATCTGTTTTGCAGGTTTTAGTTCACAGATTAGTCGTAAGAAGACGTTTGAGGTGCGATAGTTAAAGCCGGCTCAGCGCCGCGCTACTCTTCCACAACGGACTGGCTTCGGATGTGACGGTTAAGCAATTGTTATATTTTTCTGCATTTTAGTGTAAAGATGTTAATGGTAGCGTAATCTGTGCTCACTTGATTCTTCAGAGTCTGATTTAGCTTCAATTTTATATAAGTTTTGTGATTGTACACATTAGGTCCCTGTACTTGTATACTTCTATTACAGCTACAGTCCTTTCGTTAGAGATTTCTGTTAGATTTGTTGTATCGTTAGTCCTTTAGTTAGTATTCGTTAAACTTGTTAGTTTAATACTGTTATGTTTGTCACATATCTAGTCCTTTCCGTTAAGTTGGTTAACTGACAGTTGAATAGTTGGCTGTTGGGCTTTAGGTTTGCTGTTGGGCCAGTAGATGGTTACTTGGGCTATCAGTTTAGTAATTGGGCTTCACTCTTTTAATTTTGAATTGGTTGAATTCATAGATTTAGAAAACGTAATATCATTTTATGTTGGATGTCAAATTTTCATTTTAAAATTTGTATTTTAGATATTAAAAAAAGTAGGTCTTTAATAAAAATTTCTTTTATTTTTCATAGAAATTAGTTTTTGTGAATTTTGTATTTTCAATTTTTTTATTTTGTATTTTAGCAATCTAATATTTTGCGTTCATTAGATAATTGTACCATTCGCTTATTTGATTGTACTTTGTGCATTTTGATTGGTAATTGCAATATGTTTTTAGCTTAGTACATATACGTAGCTAGATAGTATTTTTACATTTTTATGTGCTAATTGCCAAGTAGAAATAGATTACCAAAATAATCTTTTGTTAACCAAGAACAATCAAGTCTTTGCTTAAAATTGTTAGATCAATTCGAATCGAGCTGAGAAGACAACTACACTAAAAACGAAATATTAAATGGCGCCGCTGCCGGTTCTTTTCGTGACGATTAACGATTTCGAGTGAGACGATTGGATTTTGGGATCCGTTCACCTTGTGAACGTTATTTTTTACGTATTATAATCAAAAAGAAAAAAAAAATCAAAAAGATAAAAATATAAAAAAATAAAAAAATAAAAAAATCACAAAATCAATTCTTTTCCTAAAGAATTGAACCAAAAAAAAATAAAAAATCCAAAAAGTAATCTTTTTCCTAAAAGATTACACCCAAAAATATATATTATTCGTTTTTATCGGTTTTTACGTAGATATAGTATTTTTCTTAAAAAATCAAATAAATACAAAAATATTTTTGATATATTATTATATGTAAATAAGTATACGTATAAAAACAACCAAGTTACCTATCTCCATAAGTATTGCCGAGGCATTACACCGTGTTGAGGGGCGTTCCGGTCCTTGACACGCGTATCGATCCAATTTAATTAAGCAAGAATAGATAAAAATACTTCCAATTGGCAATAATTCGAAGAATACAAACTACTAAAGTGAATAGATAGGCGACGTGCTATAAAATGCCGTCTAAGGGTCAATAGGTACTTAAGTGCTTCGCGCCACCTAACCCCCCGTTCACTAGTGCGTATTCTAAGAAGGAAGGCTTAATTGGAGGTCTTGCACCCAAGTAGTAATTATATATATACTTTCTTGTGGATATTTCATATCGAAACTCGAAGAGGATAATCTTATTCTTTTCAAAGTCGACCGAGGGCTACTCCCTCATTCCTCGTGTTTACTTACACGTGTACTCGCACACGTGTAAACATACCACCTTTGGTGTATTACTTCCTTCCCTGAGGAAGCTTTTAAACGTCATTATACTTGTATATACATTCGGCCACCTTGCTAAACATGGATACTCGTTCCATGTTGGAGATTTTGCAACAACAATCCGCCAACGCTAATTATTCGTCTTGTTCGAATTGTGGTGGTCCACACGATACTTATTTATGTGATCAAAATCATGGTTATTATGGGGAGGGATATGCTTACAATGGAACCGAGAACCCTAATTTTCAACCTAACACTCAAATGGACTACACTTGTAATGACTATATGGGAAATTCCGGTTTTTCATCACAACCTCCACCATCATTTCATGATCAAACCTTTAATGTGCCATACCAAAACCAAGGATTTTCCAATTATGAAGGTTTTCAAAACAATGATAATTTTCAAGGCTGTAATCAAGAAACCTTTCATAATCAAGGATTTTCAAATAATGAAGGCTTTCAAAATGATGAAAATTTCCCATGTTATAATCAAGATACTTTTCAAAATCAAGGATTTTCACATTATGAGGGTTTTCAAAATGAAGGAAATTTTCAAGGTTACAATCATGATAACTTTCATAATCCAAACTCTTTTCAAACATATAATTCACCTAATTATGGAAATCCACCTCCACCCCATTCTTCGACTTATTCATGTGAGTTTTGTGGAAAAGAACCCCATTATGGTTATGATTGTAGACCAAGGGATCCGCCTTCTTATACTCTTATTAAGCGCAATGAGATTTCTGTTGTAGTCGAGCAACTAGGAAGATTCGATGGATATAGATTAAAGGCTCTTAATCTTATGATAGAAATGAGTATCGAGAAAATGAGAGAAGAATCTCGTTGGTTAAGGGAAGAAATTAAGTCTCTTGAGGATGATTTAAGGAACAAACGGTTTAATATCGAGAATTTTGGTAACATTTATAGAGCATCGGTGAACAAATCTTCTCAGTTCCTCCAGAAAGAGTTAGACGATTTACTCATTAAGATTGATAAAGAAGAAAAAGAAGAACAATTTATTGCTAATCATGCTCGTTTGCTTAAACAATGCTTATATGACGATGATTACTATCCTTCGAGTTGTATGACACTTAATGAGGACACATCTTCATCACCTTTACCTCACGTGGAACCCACCGACTCTTTAACCATGGGGGACGAGCCTCTTAGCACTAATACAAACACCAATTTGGATGAATTAACCGTTTCTAGTGTTGAGAACCTTATCCCAATCCAAAGAGAGTTTGAGGGTATTTCCATTGAACCATGTGATGAGCTTTGTATTGATACCTCTTCTCCTCATGATCACATTGAGATTTTATCACATATTGACCTTCATGCTACTACTAGTGATTTTGGTGACTTTGATCTTGATGAATTGTTTAAAGAAAGGGATAATGAGATTGAGGAAGAGTTTGAGGAAGACTTGACACAAATAGAGGATGAAAATTGTGATTCTAGTGACTCTTCTTATGCTATATCATCCGATGATTTGTCTTGTCAAGATAACATTCCTAATTTAGATGAAGAGTTTGTTCCTATAGCAAAAGTGGATCCTTCTCCTCTACCACCTTATGATTCTTGTGATGAAACTTTTGATGATCCTTATGATAGTGATGAGTCTTTTACTTCTGATGATGATGACTCCATTTCTTCTATGACTCCTTCACCTATTCCTCTAAGTGATTTTGTGATACATTCAAATCCTCTTTTTGAGACATGTTTTGATAACCCACTTTTTGAGGACTATGAAGAACCTAATCATGAGTCTATAGAAGAAGAACCCTTGATTGATATTCCTTCACTGGTTTTTGAGGATACACCTATTGATTTTCATGATCATATCATCCCTTTGAGTGATTCTCTCATTAATACACCTCCTTTTGAGCCTTATGTTCCCACCCTCCCACCCTTGAAGTTGGTTATTGATGAAGATCCTTTCCTCTTAGAGATGGATACTTTTTCACCTAAGGCACCTTTAGAACTCAAAACCTTTGATATGGACTCTTTTATGGAGATTGATGCCACCATAGAGGATACTCTTGCACATTTTGATATAGAGGTCGACGATAGTGTTTCTAATTTGGAAGAGGAGGTTCGTCTTATTACTACATTGCTTTTTGGGAACATAGAGACTACACCTTCTCCACAAGACACTATTGATCTTGATCCTCCTTTCACTATGCCTTCTATGGAAGATTACCCACCTTTTGATGATGATGATGAGCCCAATATGGACATAATTGTTATGAATGTTTTGATACCTACACCTTCATATTCTCATGATGCTTTGATCACTAAGGGGGAATCTTATATGGTTGATATGAGCTCATCTTCTTATTTTCCCATGAAGGGAAAGGTTTTTGATCCTGGGATACGTATATTTGGGAAAAATTGGTTTTCATCTACTCCACTTAAGAGTGTGCCTTCGATTGATATGCGCTTCTTGTATGAGCTTACTTTGGTGATGCTACCTATTTTGGAGTTGTTCACTTGTCGAGATGGAAATTATGTATTTGATCCTGGAGTGCTTCATATTTGAGAGATTTTGTATGTTGGACAAACTTGAGACACGTTGGACCGTTCCATTTATCGAGGCATATTTGGTAAATCTTATAGTAAATGGCAACGTGCTAAGTTTGAGTGTATCATGTGAGACGTGCTTCAAAGTGGATATTCTTTATTCTCCATGATGGTTTCCCCAAGGACAACTTAATTCGGGGCCGAGTCGAGCTAGCGACTTAGGGTTAAAAAAAACTCAAGCATTGAATAACTAGTTTAGAAAACGTAGAGTAGATTTTCAATAGGTTAGGTTTAATTAAAAGGATGTTATAGTAGAGTTGAAGTGGAGGGGTGCCTTTCTTCGTCTTTTAGTGTTTGTTTCAAGGGTTGCTCTCTCTCATTTCATGCTTGGAGCTTATGGAGGAGGCCCGTGTATCTGGTTCACTTCGATTAGTTTTTGCTATCGTGATATTAACCATTTGTGCTTAAAATGAATACCCTTTAGTTGTCTCTTCCTTAACTTGGGTTAAGCAAAGTTATCAATGTCATAAGTGTAGGGGAGTTCACTCCAATACTCTTAAACATTGAGGACAATGTTTATCTTAAGTGTAGGGGAGACTTCTATCGAAGTAACCTTACCTAGACCATTGCCTTACTTTCATGATAATTGGGAAAATTGAATTTTCGATCATTTTTCAAATTTTTGATCTACTTTGGCCACCAAAAATATGCATTCATGATTTTTGCATCAATCATTTTTCATTTGCATAACACATTTGCATTGTATATATTTCTTCTTTTATTTTTCATCAAAAATATATAAAATATAAATAAAATAAAACATGGTTTTAACAAGTTTAGACTTCTTTGACATATTAGGCCCGCCATGGATATTTTGACTTAACCCGAGTTTGCTTATTTTAGCATTCTCTAGCTAGTATCCTTAACCATGTAGTCCTTCATTGGTCTATTAGGCTAAGCTTCCACCAAATTCATTCTTTGAAATTTTAAATTTGTGGAGAATGGGAAATGATAGAGTTGAAGCAAGTGTAAAAGGGCTAGATAGACTTCATGGCAATTACTTGTGGCTAAACCCTTCTCTTCTTTACCTCTATTTTCTTCGCTTGTATATAATTGTTAATAAATAATCAAGTACGGTTTTAATTGGTTTGTAATCTCTTATGCATTTTTGGCTAATCATTTATGGTTGATATGAGTACGTCTTAAGATTCTAAGTTAGCACGTTTTATGTGTACTAGTCTTATGTCATGCTCCATATTTAGCGGGTGTTTTTCCTTTTCTTCTTTGCAAATTTCTTGGTGAGGAATAAAGAAAAATAAGAGCGGCTTATGAAAAAAAAATGAGTGGCTAGAAAAAAAGAAAAAAAAGAAAAAAAAAATAAAAAAAATAATAATGCAAGACTCCCAAGAGGGGCAGTGTGGTGTTAATTATAGTGACTATTGAGTTCCAATATTACCTTGACGGGTTGCGGGGATTCAATAGATTGCTCCAATCCAATATTACCTTGACGGGTTGCGGGGTTGAAGATCCAAAATCTCAAAAAGATGCGGATGTAAATTATTGCGTGAGTTTTATTTTTTTCTTTCCTTAGCGAGTGTGTAGCTACTTATGAAAGCATGACATGAGGATTTTACACATAAGGCGAATGACTTATTACTCTTAATACGGACTTATATTAACTGTGAGCGGTTTTTCAAGTAATGG
This sequence comes from Glebionis coronaria, assembly GCA_025667525.1. Classification (NCBI taxonomy): domain Eukaryota; kingdom Viridiplantae; phylum Streptophyta; class Magnoliopsida; order Asterales; family Asteraceae; genus Glebionis; species Glebionis coronaria. The sequence goes on from CM046877.1 coordinate 241,857,701, forward strand.
ATGAGAAGATTACTTAGGATTAAAACCGTGCTTCCTTATTTTTGGATTTTACATTTCTTATATTTCACGTTTTAAATAAAGACAAATTTGCCTACAAGCAATTTGCTCAATTAATAACCGGTTCCACATTTAATTGTCATGAATAAGTTGATGCACTTTTTACTTGTGAATGCAATGATCCCATTTACTAGCTTGGTATGGGGAAAGTGAAACTTGAGGGTGATAAGTGTCCATGGTACCCAAGCCCTAATCTAAGTCATTGAATTCTTTATGAGTTAATTCCATCAAAACCATTTTAAGAAAAATAAAAAATATATAAATAAAATTGATTTTCTTGCATTGCATATAATTCAAAATCATGCATCATATAGTGTAGAGTAGTGTAGATGCATTCCATAATGGCCAAGGTTGGTTAATTATGAGAAGAGTGTAATTTAGAGCTTTAAAATGCTGCATTGCATGAGGACATGGCAATGGTCAAGTGGAGGGGAGTTGATAAGTGTGAAAACACTCATCAATAATGATCCATATACCACTAAAAACACAGTCAAATACGTTATTTTAACTGTAAATTATCAGAACTACGTGTGTATTTTGTGTTTGTGTATTTTCAGGTAATATAGGTACATTTGAGAAAAACACGAGCTTTCAAGGATTTATTTGAAGAAAAGACGAAGAAAAGGACGATAAAGCTATTCAAGGACCAATCATGCCAAACTTCCAAAGATAAAGGGCTTAAAGTGCAATTACTACAATGATTAAGGATGGAAAAGTGATTACTTAGAAGTTTTATAAACATTTGATGAAAGAGTGAAAGACAAGGGACTAAATAGCAAAATAAAAGAAACAAGTTTACTTAAACATGGTCAAATTGACCAAGCTGGTCAAACCACACAAACACACAGTCGCGTCTTCTTCATTCATTCAAGAGAGAGAAAGTGATAAACGGTTTATATCTCCTTTTTATCTCCAAAACCTGCAATCAAGATTCAAGACAAATCCAAGGGGTTTCAGCCAGAGATCAAAACTACAAAAGTAATCCTTTCTTCTCCCTCTTCATGATGATGCTAGTTAATTAGATCAAGGAGTGAAGATAAAGAAATCCCCAATTTTGAAGATGATGAAGAACGAAGTATAAACCTCGTATTTTCCACGTGTCATCCACTCATTGGATAGACCACGTCACCCCTTCCACACGGCGGCTATAAATAAGAGATGAAGGCCTCATTTTGCAACCGGTTAGCTAGGAGTAGATTAGCACATAGTTAGTTAGGAATTAGTTAGCTTTTCTCTCTCAAATGCTTTATGATTTTTAGTTAGAATTTCAGTTAGAATCGGTTGAGATTAGTTAATATTGTTGTAACTGATTACTTTTACTGCCATTAATGAAATCCATTTTACATTCTTCAAACTTTCTTAATACTCTTTGGATTCCTGTTCTTCTTTTACTGTTACTAATCGAGTTGTTATGCAGTTTATATCGGACTTCTTTTTCTGCCGTGGATATTGCCTTCTTGTTTTGATAGTTAGATGATTCGTGATAGGAATTAAGGGGAAATGAATTGATTTGATTAGCTGAAGTTTTATTTGGTTAGAATATTGGTTTTGATTTCGAGTTTCTAAAAGCTTTTCTTTTAAAAAAAAGATTTTCAGCTTATTAGCAATAAGCTCATAAGCTCCAAAAGCTTATGAGAAGTTTTTTTTGTAAGTCAAGTTTTTTTAAGTCAATTAGTGAAAAATTCATAAGTAGGTTAGTCAGTACTGAATTTGTTCTATGGCAGCTTGTTTTTTTTTATAAACTGTTTGGTTTTCGATGAGCTTTAGTTCAACCTTTAAGTCTTAAAGTCAGCTATAGCAAATTTGGTTCAGAATAGAACAGTGGTGTACTTGTTTTGTTAGGTATTATCTGTTTTGCAGGTTTTAGTTCACAGATTAGTCGTAAGAAGACGTTTGAGGTGCGATAGTTAAAGCCGGCTCAGCGCCGCGCTACTCTTCCACAACGGACTGGCTTCGGATGTGACGGTTAAGCAATTGTTATATTTTTCTGCATTTTAGTGTAAAGATGTTAATGGTAGCGTAATCTGTGCTCACTTGATTCTTCAGAGTCTGATTTAGCTTCAATTTTATATAAGTTTTGTGATTGTACACATTAGGTCCCTGTACTTGTATACTTCTATTACAGCTACAGTCCTTTCGTTAGAGATTTCTGTTAGATTTGTTGTATCGTTAGTCCTTTAGTTAGTATTCGTTAAACTTGTTAGTTTAATACTGTTATGTTTGTCACATATCTAGTCCTTTCCGTTAAGTTGGTTAACTGACAGTTGAATAGTTGGCTGTTGGGCTTTAGGTTTGCTGTTGGGCCAGTAGATGGTTACTTGGGCTATCAGTTTAGTAATTGGGCTTCACTCTTTTAATTTTGAATTGGTTGAATTCATAGATTTAGAAAACGTAATATCATTTTATGTTGGATGTCAAATTTTCATTTTATAAAATTTGTATTTTAGATATTAAAAAAAGTAGGTCTTTAATAAAAATTTCTTTTATTTTTCATAGAAATTAGTTTTTGTGAATTTTGTATTTTCAATTTTTTTATTTTGTATTTTAGCAATCTAATATTTTGCGTTCATTAGATAATTGTACCATTCGCTTATTTGATTGTACTTTGTGCATTTTGATTGGTAATTGCAATATGTTTTTAGCTTAGTACATATACGTAGCTAGATAGTATTTTTACATTTTTACGTGCTAATTGCCAAGTAGAAATAGATTACCAAAATAATCTTTTGTTAACCAAGAACAATCAAGTCTTTGCTTAAAATTGTTAGATCAATTCGAATCGAGCTGAGAAGACAACTACACTAAAAACGAAATATTAGCGGCATACACATTTTCCGGATTGTCATGAGTCGAAGGACAATCGGTGTATGAGTGAGATCCCCCGCATATATCACATGATTGAGTTAAAGCACTAGCTTGGGTAGTGATAGCTTGGGTAGTGATAGCTTTGGTATTGTTGGCGGCTTGGAGAGCAAGTGATTCAACAAGCGAAGTAAGCTTATCAAGTCTCTTGTCACTCTCATTAGTGCTAGCACTAGCCACATTGGTCCGAACACTCTTGGTTTGCACTCTAGACTTGTTCTCAATCATATCCCAAGCGGCATTAGCAGACTTAACCAACAGATTACCCCCCGAGGCACTATTTAGTGAATCTTGATCATTCATGCTTAAACCATTGTAAAAAGTATTAATTTGGTGCACTTTGGTAAAACCATATTGTGGGCACTTTCTTAAAAGTTCTTTAAAATGGTCCCAAGATTCACAAAAAGTCTTATCGTACTTTTGTTCAAAAGTAATGATTTCATTTCACAAAGCGGTAGTACGAGAGGGTGGGAAAAAGTAGTTGATGAATTTGGTCTCTAAATCCGTCCACGTAAGAATACTTTGTGGCGGTTCCTTATCAAGCCAATGCCGGGCTTGTCCCTCTAAGGAGAAAGGAAAAAGTTGCAAGCAAATTACCTCTTGTGAAACCCCATTATACTTAACCGTATTCGTGAGTTGAAGGAACCTTTTGATGTGGTCATGAGGATCATCAATGGTACGCCCCAAGAATGGTTGAGCAGAGACCATTTGAATAAAGCCGGATTTGAGCTCAAAGTTGTTGGCTCCAATCGCGGGTATGACAGTAGCATCATGGTTGCCCTCTACATGTACTTGCAAAAGTTCGATCATTGGGCGATTGTCCGGTAGAGGTTCATTGTTGTTTTTATTCATGTTGGGTTGAGGTGGATTATTATTATTGTTGTGTACACCGGCCATGTCTAAATTATCGAGAGTCTCGAGCTCGGGATAAGACGTTGATCGAGTACGCATACACCTGCAAAAGAAAGAGAAAAATATACAAGAAATATTTTTGGTTTTTTATGTTTTTTTATTTTTTTTGTATTTTTAAAAATTTTATATTTTTTAGGATTTTTGAAAATTTTAAAGCAAGGAAAATAACGTTCAAAGATGAACGGATCCCAAAATCCAACGCGTCCCTCACTTAAAACCTTTAATCTTAACGAAAAGAGCCGACAGCGGCGCCATTTAATACATAGCTTTTAGCCAAGTATAAAATAAATTCGTTCTAAGTCTTTTCGGATTGATTATTGGTATAAAGTGCGACTCAATTGTTCTTGGTGGAATAATAAATGGTTGGTTTGATTATCTATTTTAAACTAAAAGCAAGTATGAAAATGTCGTTGAGTAAATTAAAGCTTTTAAAAATTAAACTAAAAGTTATTTAGATAAACACTTAAAACATAAAACTTAAAAACATGTTCTATCGGAATGTATCAAAATGAAAGCCATCAGAATAATCAAATGTAAAGCTGTCGGAATGTTAATCTGAATACCCATCGGAATGTCAAAGTCAATTCTGTCGGAATATGGTTCTTTCGCAAAGTTCAGATCGGAATGCGAGTAAACACTTTTGTCGCAATGTGCATCTATCGGAATATGACCAACCTATCGGAATGTAGCTGACAAAATTTTGGCAGAGTTTTGATTCAAAGTAACCTTATCACCCGTCGGAATATGCGATCGCAATAAGCGATCGCAATCCCAGATCGGAATAAGGGGTAAGTTCCAAGCTATCGCAAAGTAAAACCCTCTATGGGTTATTGCCATACAAACAGGTAACCGCCGGAATGATGTAGTCCCCAATATTGCGACGGATCATGAAACAATCCGAAAATGATGGTAAGCTAAAATTTCAATAAGCACATACAATAAGCTACCTTAACCGAATCTTAAACAACTTAATAAGCTAAAATTCAACAACTTTTAAAACAATAAAAATGATAAACTTCATAAAAGGAACTTTTGGAAAGATTAAAACTTTTAAGAAATCCGAAAACCAACAAGCTAAAACTAGAAATAAGCCAATAAGCATAAAGAGCTTATACCTTATACGAGTATGAGCTTATGTAGGAACAAGAAAGATTAACCTTTAATCACGAAATCATTAAATAAAACGTATGAAGTATGAATTTCAGATCAAAAGATAAAGTAAACCAAGAAATGTAGAAAGAGATTAAAGACAAAATACTTAAACTTGAATTTTTATTAATGAAATCCAAATACAAAAAGCTTAAACTTGAAAGATTAAAAGAAAGAAAAGATGAAAAACTTAGTGAGAGAAAGTTTGGAACTTTCTCTTTCTAAAAACTAGAAAGGAAAATTAAAAGTGAAACTAGCTAACCACCCTCCTAATGTGATTAGGGGGTATTTATAGGGCAATGGGAAGTGCATGTGTGGTGTGCTTCCTTCTTTTCTTCTCGACTCGATTTAGATCTTTGTCTTTCTCGACGTCGTCTCGGGATTTGAACTCGTCTTAATAATTTTCTTCTATAATTTAGACTTGAGTTCTTCGACTTCATTAAACTTCTGTCTTTAGACTTTTTCTTCGATAAATCTTTATAATAGGTCTTGGACATCCGTTCTTTTAGCACTCTTGATCTCTTACTTCGTCTTTTCTCGTTTTCTTCGATAAAAGCCCGTGAAAGCCCGTGTTTTCTTCCCTTTTTCATCTTTTGGTCCTAAAACATAATAAAAACACAAACCACGCATAATTCCAACTTTTACGACATAAAATACACGTTTTGGTCATGTTATTATTGGAAATAAGTGGTAAAAGGATAAGTGTTTTCACACTTATTAGGACTACTATTTCTAGCTATAGAATGTCCTTGGGAAGATTCCTCCGGTTCTAGAGGAATCATTGGACATTAACCTATCCTACCATCCTTATGTCACCACAATCTTCACCGTCGTGAGATGTTTTGGGTAAGTGTATGTCACCATGAAATCCATTTTGAAGTGCAAATCCATTTTGCTCCCCCTTAACATATGCCACGATATCCGAAAACATTTCGCACATGTCGGGATGAGCTATCACGTTAAGTCAAACCATTTATGATTAATCATTTCCCATATTAAATCACATTTTCTCCCCCATATTAAAAATATTAACCCAATCGATGTTTTTAATATCAATTGAATTAATAGTATTTTAAGAAAATTTGGGAAGAAAGATGCAAATCCAATTATCTTCATGAATTACACAAGCTCCCCCTCAAATTAATGAGGGTGTACTTGAAACGTAAATTAAATACCTTTTAAACACAAGTGTAAGGTATTTATCACGTGCAAAGATCATATATGATAATGTATTCACAAGATTAGTAATATACGAGGTTGGACCTAAATGATGGAGAACATCATATGATAGAAGCACATGGTTCTTGTTCACGAATGTTGGTCGCCTCGTCATGTCTGAAGTTATCTCTTGACTCCATGTGTATGATTGATATCGTTTTCTTGACACCAATATGTGAACTTGGCACTCTCGGCATCAAGGATTCTGAATGCTGGACAATTGCTCCCCCTCAATTTTTGACCCGTATTCTATTGAAAGAGTTGTAGTCGCCGTTTGAGTAGTCGCATCGTCGAGTATGTAGATATCAATTGTAAATTGCTACGGTTGGTGGAGATGATAACTTCATAAAAACAAGATTTCTCTTGTTTTAACAAATAAATGCACTGACACGTACATAAATTCGTGTTAGATTGTGTTATTACGTAAACACAATCCCTTACATGGTTATAAAGTAAACCATGCCCTAGAAAATTAATTCCCGTTATTGAGTCAAAGCTTTCCGATGAAATGCTTGACTTTAATATGAAAAGCGGGTTACTATCTGAAATAATTGCAAACCATTTTGAGCATGTTTTAAAACATTTGAACTTCTGCTCGAACTTTATTTACAACCCCGTGTCATTATTGAATGACATTTCTAGTATCGTAAATATTATCGATTCCAGAAGACATGCTCTTTTTATCAAAACATTTTTTGAACACACAATTTTGAAAGATTTAGAAAAACCTTTTTGAGAAATTCTCGAAAAGTTGTGTTCAACGTTTTGAAAACCAATTACTTGAGCTTAAGATGTTGAATATCTTGCAAAACGAGCTCAAGTCCGAGAAGTTGTAAACTTCCCGTTGTTAAGGATAAGTTTATCATCGGCGATAAACTTTCCTTTTAACTGAAGAACGAGTCCTAAGTTGACATTTACTTCGAAGTCGTTTTCATGAGCTTGAAAAACTTTGAATGTTCTAATGTAAAGCTCATGACCGAGAAAAATGACTTTCTCGTTATGAGGAAAAGTTTTCTTATTTAAAAGATACACTTTCCTTTTTGAGCTTAAAACTTGGAATGTTTTAATACAAGCTCATGACCGAGAAAATTTAATTTCCCGTTACGAGGATAAGCTATCTTTAAAGATAAGCTCTCCTAAAATTGAGGTCCGAGTTACAGTCTGATATATAACTGTAAGTCATTGTGCATGAGCTTAAAAACTTCGAATGTTTTTAATATTAGCTCATGCCCGAGAAAAATTAATTTCTCGTTGTAAGGATAAGTTTATCATCGGCGATAAACTTTCCTTTATTTGAAGATCAGGTCATCATCTGATATATAATTATGAGCCTTATACACGAGCTTAAAACCTTTGAATGGTTTTAGGATAAGCTCGTGTCCGAGAAAAATTAATTTCTCGTTTTGAGGGTAAGTTATCGTTCGAGATAAACTTCCCTTTCTTTGAAGTTCGGGTCACAGAATGTGATTTGAATGTGAGCCATAGTGCATGAGCTTAAAAAACTTGGAATGTTTTTTATATAAGCTCATGCCCGAGAAAAATTAATTTCTCGTTGTTAGGATAAGTTTATCATCGGCGATAAACTTTCCTTTCTTTGATGAACGAGTTACAGTCTGTGATGTGACTATAAGTCCTTTGTTAAGCTTAACCATGAATCCCCTGAGACACTTGTTTCCCCGATATCTGCTTTTTCAGCAACCAAACTCTAAGAGTGTCCTTAATTGAATGGTATATAATGATTGGACCGCTTCGTTCTTTTGGAACATCCTTTTTGGTACCTGCATTCTCATTAGGAATTTGCATGCTTTGATATGGGTTAGTGATATCTATCTTAGAAGCAAGTGGGGTTCACAATTTTCTTTTCTTGTGCTAGAGGTGACCTGAGGAGATGATTCACTTGTCTTATCTGGCAAACGTTTCCTTTTATAGAAAACTTTATGTTCAGGCTTAAGTGATGTATCCTCCTTTTCAATTTCCTCCCTAGTAGTCTTAGTAGAATCAGAGACTATCCTAGTTAAAGGGCACTCGTTTCCTACAAGAGTGAAAGTTCTACCAGTGGGACGCCACATTTTACCAATGGGTTTGATTTTAGCGACCCACTGGGATTTAAGTCTAGCACGGGAGTTCACCTCATTAAGTAATTTGTTGATACAGGATTCATGATTGGCTTTAAAGACACATTTCCTACATGTTTTACAAGTAGCATATTTAATGTCCGAGTAAGATCTAGAATTCCTAGATGATTGATTGATGCTCCTAGGATGTGACATGCTACGGTTAGCAGTGTTGGGTAAACCCTAGAAGGCATCTGACTAGGTTTGAAATTCCTATCTCTTACTTGTATCTTTTGCTTAGTTTCCCTTAGACCAAGTTTATGGTAAACGTCATTTGAACTAGTTCGAGACGTGTTCTTTGGATTATGTCTAGGGAGACTAGATGCAATCATGTGATTAGGTCTAGCAAAAGCTGTTTTAGTCACATTGGCCCTAGTGGGTGGAGTGACTGTTCTAAAAATATGAGCCATATCAACTTGGAAGGCAAACCGCGGTCTCGAGGATTGTGGTCGCTCGGATCTAAATGCAGTTGGTTGTCTAACGGACTGTATTTGAGGCGGTTTCCCCAAGATTGATGGTTTTTCAAGCTTAGTGTCCACACTAGTTCCTTTGGTTTTCCTCGGCTCATTTTTCAGAGCCGCTATTACAAACACCTTTTCCTGAACTTGAGCCTTTAAAGTCTCATTCTCTTTGAGCAATTCATCTTGGGATGCCAACTTAGATTCAAGCAACTGAATTTGTTTCAAAAGATTATCCTTTTCAGCTTTAGAATCTAGAACTGTTTGATCCAATTTTCGTTCAAGAACAACGTTTGACTTTTCAAGTTTTTCAAAATATGTTTCAAATTTCTCCATTTTCTTCGAAAATTCAATTTTGGCATCCTCAAGCTCTTTTGATTGCTGAGCTAAAATCATTTCAAGCTCTTCAATCCTAGAAGCATAATTAGTTAACCTAGCAGTCATAAAGCACATATCATGATCTTTAGCATTCTGATCATTTTCTCCCTCATTATGATTCACATCGGATGAATCAGAAGTGGTATTGCTATCACTCTTTTCCATCCCATGTTCGGCATAGATAGGGTCGGAATGCTCAACATGCTGTAAATCATTGTTAGATACAGCATTCAATTGTACCCCAACTATTGGCTCTTCGTCATGCATGCTTGAATCATGTTGGCGTGATGTAATGACGCTGCTATCAGTGTTAACTGAGGTGGTCTCCTTTAAATCATCCGTAAGACCATTTGTTTTCTCTAGCATCTGCATCGGATTTTCTTGTATTCCACTATCATGCTCTAGTTGAAGTTGTGAACTTTCATAAATCAAAAGTGCAATAGATTTCATGAAATTGAGCAATCTATCACTGAAGTCTTTAACCTCGATTTGTGTGTCTTCAAAGAATGACTGGCAGATCGTTGAAGCTTCAACCTTGGCAGGATCAAATTGAAAGAAACTCGAAAAATGTTGCTCTAGAACTTGAAGTTAATGTGAGGATTCAATTTGATTAATGTCTTCTTTGTTGATCTGCTCTAGTAGTTGGTTAAATCTGAGGAGCATTTGGTGGACGAAAATGGTACGATCTTGACCGAAGAGTGTCTCAAACCCGCTTCCTTCTTTAAGTAGAGAAATGTTCGACAGATGGGACCGAAGTAGTCGAAGTAAAGTCATTCTACTTTCTCTAGCTTTAACTTTCATTTGATGCGAATCTCTCTCTTTAGATGGCAAATTCAACGAATCCATTGAATGAACAATGACGTTAAGGATTAGTGATTGATGAAAAATCCGTCTTCAATTCCAAATATTAATGCCCTATCAAAAATCCGTAGGCACTAAAAATATAGCCAGTTTTGTTGGTCTTGACAAAAATAATTCTCGTCACTTTGTCTTGTCACTTTGTCTAAGGTCTTTGTCTCGGAATATGTTTTCAAATCTTGTCTCCTTTGTCTCGTCACTTTAGTCTTCAAATCCGGTTAAAAAAACGTTTAACCCGTCAAATATTTTATCACTAGATTCTTTCGAAATACCCGCTTTAATCCAATAACACCCTACTTAAATCACAAAAATCAAACAATTTCCAAAACTTTCCCTACTTAAATCACAAAAAACAAACAATTTCTAAAACTTTATATGCCACGTATGTGTTAAAAACGAGTGAAATATGTGTCAAACGAGGCTTGAATAAAGAAAGACAACAAAAAACGCGTGGCCTATTATAGATGACCTAACCAATCTGTGATGTTAACACGTGTGCCAATGACCCCAAATTGTCTCAAATAAAATAAACTACTCACCCTAAATTTTCTCACAAGTCAAAAACCTAAATCTATCTCATTCCTTGTTAACTCCGCCCCCACCCCCCCCCCCCCCCCCCCCACTTTTATCTTACACCCACCGTCTAAAACAGCCACACAAAATTCGTCACTCAAAAAATACCTCAGCCTCTTTTTTCCTTATGAAACGCAACCCCCAAATCATCTTTATCTCAGAAAACCCATTTAATCTCATCTCAAGCAACAACCAATGATTTTGGCTTCTAGATCTTGTATAAGGTCTCGGGTAAGTTTACAACTCGAGTCGTTTTTGATTAATTGTCTTGTTAAAATCGAATTATAAGAAAAAGAATATAACGAAAGTTGTTATAATTCATTCTTGATTTTCGAATATCAAACAAAGGTTTGACCTTAATAAAGATCGATGATGGTGTATCTATGTCCCGTGGTATAGATCTTAAAAGATCTTTTCTTGCATGTGTAAGCACGGGAACAGATAATCTGAGATCTATTTTTTAATGTGGTGTCTTGGTTTGTGGTCTAGATGAAAAAAATGTGATTCGGTTTTTGTGGAGGGTCAAGATTTGGGGCTTGTGTGTTTCGAGGGTATGTGAGGGTGTTTGTTTGACCAATGATTTTGTCGAGTGTGTGTTGAGTCTGTTTGAGAGTGTGAGTTTGTTTAGTCGAGGAGTGTTTGTTGGTGTTTGGGTGTGGGTTGTTGAAGTCGAGGGTAAGGGTGAGTCTTGTTTGGTTTGGTGTAAGAGTCGAGAGTGTTGTGGGTCTGATAATCTGGTTAGAGTCGTCTGAGTCTGGAGATAGTGAGTGTGTGGGTGTATTAAAATGTGTCGAGTGTTTTGTTGTTAGGTGGAGTCGCGGTTGAGTCTGTTGTGTTTTGGTTTTTGAGTCTTTTGTTTGGTTTGATTTTTAGTAATAAGGTTGGTTTTAGGTTGAGGGTGTTGTCTTGTGGTCGAGTGATAAAAGTGAGTCAGTCGAGTCTTCGAGTCAAAACTTGGTCAATCGTAACATTTAAAAGAATAAAGTCATCGCAGTCTTGCATCGTACTTAGATTGCACATGTACTCAGATCGTACTCAGATCGCAGCTTCGATCGCACTCTGATCGTAGCTTCGATCGCACTCAGATCGCAGCTTGATCGCACTCAGATCGCAGCTTCGATCGCACTCAGATCGTAGCTTCGATCGCACTCGTGATCGCAGCTTTGATCGCACTCGTGATCGCAGCTTTGATCGCACTCGTGATCGCAGCTTCGATCGTGACTTCGATCGTAAGAAGGCTATCGCAGTTTACAAACCCTAGGGTTTATGCGATCCAAAACTTGGTTCTTTCCGATGGATGTGTAAAACGCAAAGTACAAACCTGGATTCTTGATGAACACGAGAACTGAGAAATACTAGATCCAAAAGTTGATGAAGTTGATGAAGTTGATAAGACAAAATGACACATTAAAAACTGTATACTCTATTAAATTTTTAGACACATACGAGAGAAAAAAATTGATAAATAACTTTTAAAAAATAGAATTGATTAATAAAAAAACAAACAGAATATTAGACGAAATAAGATATTAGATAGATTGCTCAACTTTTTTTTAAATAAAAATAAAAAAACAGAATATCAACTTTTTAGATAGATTGCTCAAAGAAGTAACATATTAGACGAAACAAACAGATTGTTTAAGAACAGTTTTGGACTTTGGACTACACTCAAAACAAGCAAATCAATAAATATAAATTTTGACCCGTAACACAAAAGTTATACCAAATCAATAGATAAAAATGCTTAAATCCGAAGAATCAACCAAAGCTCTTGATACCAATTGTAGGATCGTGTTTTCTAAGGATTAAGCATGTATGGATTAACTATTGAGATGGATGGAGAAATGGAAGAACTTAGAGAGAGAAAGGTAGAGAGAGAAAAGAGAGAGATGAAAGAAAGATGGAATGTGATAAATTAAAGTGTTCAACCCCTCCTAACATGCTAGGAGGGGGTTTATATAGCCCACCCTACATGTGGGCTATATGGGCTATATTGGATCACGAGCCAAATATCATTGGAGTGACCGATCCTTTCTAAATATGTAAAAACGTATTTCCAACATAAAACAATTCAAAGGTTTTAAGCTCGTGTATATGGTTCATCGTTAATTTTAGACGATGACCCGTACTTCAAATAAAGGAAAGTTTATCACCGGTGATAAACTTATCCTCATTAACGAGAAATTAAATTCTCTCGGACACGAGCTTACATTTAAACTATTCAACGGTCTTAAGCTCGTGTATATGGCTCATCGTTAAATGTCAGACGATGACCCGTTCTTCAAATAAAGGAAAGTTTATCACCGATGATAAACTTATCCTCATTAACGAGAAATTAAATTTTCTCGGACACGAGCTATCATTAAAATTATTCAAAGGTTTTAAGCTCGTGTACATGACTTACAGTTAAATATCAGACTGTAACTCGGACTTCAATTTTAGGAAAGATTATCTTTAAATGATAACTTATCCTCGTAACGGGAAATTAGTTTTTCTCGGTCATGAGCTTGTATTAAAACATTCCAAGTTTTAAGCTCAGAAAGGAAAGTGTATCTTTTAAATAAGAGAACTTTTCCTCATAACGAGAAATTCATCCTTCTCAGTAATGAGCTTTACGTTAAAACATTCAAAGTTTTTCAAGCTCATGAAAATGACTTCTAAGTAAATGTCAACTTAGGACTCGTTCTTCGGTTAAAAGGAAAATTTATCGCCGATGGTAACTTATCCTTACAACGAGAAGCTTACAACTTCTCGGACATGAGCTTTCCGTAAGATATTCCAAATCTTAAGCTCAAGTGATTTCAAACAGAGCGTGTCTTTTGTAATCGATATATTTACGATCCTAGAAATGTCGTTTAATAATGACACGGGGTTGTAAATAAAGTTCGAACAAAAGTTTAAATCTTTTAAAACATGCTCAAAATAGGCTTGCTATTATTTCTGATAGTAACCCGCTTTTCACATTAAAGTCAAGCATTTCACCGGAAAGCTTTGACTCAACAACGGGAATTAATTTCTCGGGTATGGTTTACTTTATAACCATGTAAGGGATTGTGTTTACGTATTAACACAATCTAACACGAATATTTACGCTTCAGTGCATTTATTTGTTAAAACGAGAGAAATCTTGTTTTCATGAAGTTATCATCTCTACAAACCGAAGTTCTTTGCGATTGGTGTCTACATACTCGATGATGCGATTACTCAAACAGCGACTACAGCTCTTTCGATAGAACACGGGTCAACAATTGAGGGGGAGCAATTGTCCAGCAATCAGAATCTTCGATGCCGAAAGTGCCGAGTTCACAAATTGGTGTCAAGACAACGATATCAATCGTACATATGGTGTCAAGAGATAGCTTCAGACGTGACGAGGCGACAAACATTCGTGAACAAGAACCATGTGATTCTATCATATGATGTTCTCCATCATTCAGGTCCAACCTCATAAATTGCTAATCTTGTTAATACATTATCATATATGATCTTTGCACGTGATAAATACCTTACACTTGGGTTTAAAAGGTATTTAATTTATGTTTCAAGTACACCCTCATTAATTTGAGGGGGAGCTTGTGTAAATTATGAAGATAATTGGATTTGCATTTTTCTTCCCAAATTTTCTTAAACTTCATGAAATCAACTGATATCAAAACTAACGGTTGGGTTAATATTTTTAATATGGGGGAGAAAATGTGATTTAATATGGGAAATTATCACAAATGGTTTGACTTAACGTGATAGCTCATCCCGACATGTGCGAAATATTTTCGAATATCGTGGCATATGTTAAGGGGGAGCAAAACGGATTTGCACATCAAAATGGATTTTCATGGTGACATATACTTACCCACACCCCATTTATTTCACGACGATGAAGATTGTGGTGACATAAGGATGGTAGGATAAGTTAATTCTAATGATTCTTCTAGAACCGGAGGAATCTTCCCAAGGACATTCCATAGATAGAAATAGTAACCTTAGGAAAAATGGAGAAAGATTGTGAACGTAGCTGAATGCCGACCAAGTACTTAAGTTAGCACTGGAATAATCACAACAAGGTGCTAATTATAACGTATTGGTAAGCATTGAAGGGGTTGAAGAATGAAAAAGAATTGTAAAGACAAAGGGTGAAAAGAAAGAAGCCCTCCTTACAACTTAGGCAGAAACCGGGTCAATTCATATGCTATTGAGATCTTTTTTAATGATTCTTGATATTGAAGATAGACATCATGGACCCAGTGATGCAAGGCACAACCTATCCCAGCTAAATCAGATATCTCTTAAAAGATATTTGTTTTAATCACACGGAGACAACGCATTATCTATTAATTAATTCACTCCGAATAAATTGGTGTTGAAATGATGGCACTCCTCTCCAGCCTCCGATCACAAAAATCCAAAATGCATGATCGAGTCTAGAGCCATTTGAGATCATCAAATATCTCATTAGGACACACTTTCATAATTCCTCGCTTCTTCACACACTGTGAAAAGTAAGAAAGATCTTAAGAGTCCTACGCAAAATCTTCATGATCTTGCCTGAACATACGAGTAATACGAAAGTATTTACAATGAAGATGGAAATCCTTCTTGAGCGAATATCAAAAAGCTCATGGTAGGTGACTTGTGCGATTCTTTATGAATCAAGCTTGTGATAACTAGAAAGCAACAGTGGTTTAATTCTTAAATGAATTTAAACACGTTCCAGGCCTCTACGCAATATCTTAGTGATCTTGCCAGAACATTCAGAGTAATACTATTAAGTATTTATAGTGATGAATGGAAATCCTTCTAGTGTTAACATCAAACAGCACTTGGTAGGTAACTTGCAAGATTCTATATGAATCAAGCTCGTGACAACTCGAAAGCAACGATGGTGTGATTCTTTAATGAATCAAACTAGTTCCAGGAATCGGATTTGACGGCTTCAAATCATGCGGATAATTTAATCTAAATGATTCACTCTTTATGTTCGCAGTCAGCTTTGGACGGTCGAGTAAAGAGAACGGGTTTACCCGTGAAATCTTGTCAAGGAGGTTCTTAATTGAAACTACCTGCCACAAGTACGATATTTAATATCGTCCAACGGTCTTCACCGACCGGAGGTAAAATGCTATCGAGTTAGAATGAAATGTTCAAGGCCATTTCATCCGTGTATATGTTTTGTCGCTAACTGTCTTATGCAGCGTAACAAGAAGGTGGCATTGCGGTGTACAATCCAGAAGAAGTCGTCACCACATACTTATACTGCATACATTTAATACTTCAACTAATTCAAGAAAGTCTGAAAGTCAAGTCTTCCATTGTATCAAACTCTGAAGCTTTCAAGAATTTATAAAGGTATAAGTATGTGGAACATGAACTCACGAAGAGGCAAATATCACAAGTTATGAATGCACAAGGTCAAGGCAAGGAAACATGCTCAAGAAAAGATCACATCAAGCATATTCACAAGAACAAGATCGAAGACTCAAGCATAGTATGCTAGGTTTAAGATTTTGTAAAATGGTGTGACCTCCCTTATGGGGAGATTGTTGGAAATACGTTTTCTCAAAGAAAGTCTCGGTCACATCATTATTAGCATAGATCACGAGCTATAGACTATTTAGGACATTGTAACTTGGAGTGACCTCCCTTAGGGAGAGATTGTTGGAAATACGTTTTTACGTATTTAGGAAGGATCGGTCACTCCAACGATATATACGTAGTATGGGCTCGTGATCCAGTTATCTAAACATATAACCCATAAATCCCACATGTAGGGTGGGCTATATATACCCCCTCCTAGCATGTTAGGAGGGGTTGTTGGTTCTCATTTTCATCAATCTAATATTTCTTTCTTTCTCTCCACCTTCTCTCTAGTTTCTCTCTCTAGTTCTTCATCTATCTCTCTCTCTTTCTTAATCATTCCATCTATAATATAATCCAAGGATTACGTAGACCTACATAATGTCACGGAGTTCAACACATTATCTATCGGTTTATTCACTCCGAATGAATTGATATTGAAAATGTGGCAATCCTCTCCAGCCTCCGCTCAGCAAAACAAACGCACTATCGAGTCTAGAGCCACGAGATCATCATAAGTCTCATTAGGACACTTGTCATTTATTCCATGCTTCTTCACACACTATAAAAAGTAAGAAAGATTTTATTAGTCCTACTCAATAGTCTTGTATTATTGCCAGAACATCTGAGTGATACGAAAGTATTACAATGAAGATGGAAATCCTGCTTGAGTCAACATCAAACAAGCTCAAGGTAGGTGACACATGCGATTCTTTAAGAACCAATCTTGTGATAACTGGAAAGAAACAATGTTTTGACTCTTAATTGAACTCAAACTTGTTCCAGGGCCTCTACGCATTATCCAAATGATCTTGCCAGAACACTCAGAGTGGCACTCTTTTGTGCTCACAGTGATGAGTGGAAATCCTTCAAGTGTCAACATTAAACAGCACTACGGTAGGTGACAAGCAAGATTCTATTAGAATTAAGCTCGTGACAACTGGAAAGCAACGATGGTGAATATCTTAATTGAATTTCACTTGTTCCAGGTTTTATGAATTGACGGCTTCAATCATGACAATTTTATTATCCAAATGATTCACTCTTTATGTTCGCAGTCAGCGTTGGACGGGCGAGTAAAGAGAACGCGTTTACCCGCGAAATCTTGTCAAGGAGATTTTTAATTAAATCTACTTGTCACAAGTACGATATCTAATATCGTCCAATGGTCTTCACCGACCGGAGGTAAAATGCTACCGAAGTAGAATAAAATGTCAAATCCATTTTATTCGTGTCTTATTGAGTTGATGTATACAAAGACGGTGGCATTGTGGTGTACCAGTTGAAGTCGTCCTCACATACTTATATTTTCCGCATCAAATATTTCAGCAAAATTCAAGAAAGTTTAACGTAAAGTCTTCCGCTTTATCTACTCTGGAACTTTCAAGAATTCAACAAAAGTATAGGTGTGTGGGACATGAAGTCACGAGGAGGCAAACATCACAAGAAGACGAAGGTCGCACGTGAAGGTCAAAAGAACATGCTCTAAGCCAAGCATAATGATTATCAACATATATTCACAACAAAGAAGAAAAATAAAGAAGAAAAGAGAAAGTGGACTACGAGAATAAGAACGAAGATCTAACATGCTAGATTTAGGACTTTGTACTTTGGAGTGACCTCCCTTAGAGGGAGATTGTTGGAAATACGTTTGTATACTTAGAAATGATCGGTCACTCCAACAATATAGTTACGGGCTCATAGTATATAAAATGTAATAGTTTAAGAAAGCCCAACCCATGAGCATGTTCATGGGCCGGAGGCCCAAGTCCTTTCATGGACTTGGGTATATAAGCCATCTCCTGTGATGGAGAGGGTGTTGGTTGTTTCATTATTTCCTAAATAATACACATAGTTTCTCTCACTTTATCTCTATACTTTCTCTCTCTAGAAACAACAACCTAGATCCTAGATCTTAGATTACCAAGATTCTACAACATTCACGACCTTATTAAGATCACAAATAGGAATAATTTGTCATAGATCTACATATGGTAAAACCACTTTAATATTTGAAATCATTCTTTGATTTGTAACATGATTGTTATAGTCAACTTTTTTGATTTGGTAATACAAAACTCAACACGAAATTAAACCAAACATGCAATAATGCAAAACCTACCCGAGACCCCATAGAGATCTTGAAGCCACATACTTTTTGTGTTCTTCAGGTGTTGGTTCATCGATTATACAGTTTTGAGAAAATGGTTGTTGTGATTTGATTTGAGTAGATATATGAATTGGTGATTTATTATAATCGAGAGATAGACGTTGAACATGGGACTAGATGAGAATGATCAATGAGGCAGAGGATACAAGAATAGTTTGGTGGTTATGATGTGTGTGAGGTGATTTGTTTAATTGTGATTAGGTGATTAGGGTTTGCCGGTTTGGGATTTATGTCCCAAATGGAATGGACGATTATTTGCTATGACCCGGTGTCAAAGTCAATAAGGGTCGTATTATGATGACTTTATCATGGACCGAGTATGCCTTTCGTAATGGGCCGAATTGTTTGCTCATATATCGTTGGCATGCAATTGCTATTAGTAATTTTACTAAGATTTATTAGTAATTTTACCAGTAACTTTTAGCCATCGGTCATATTGTCAGGATTTAAACGTGACAAAGTGACAAGATTTGGTGACGAGACCGAAACCAATGGTTCTTTTAGAATCGACAATGATCGTCAGAGAGAGTTTCAGATTAGATTTTATTCAGCAACTGATTCTCACAGAATACATCTACGCTAATTTATTTATTCTCACGAGATTTTGAGTAGATGTGCGTACAATTTATTGTTGGTTCTGAGGTTTCAAAACCATCAAGGGGAAGAAGAAGACATATTGAACACACAGCGAGTACACGTGATGAACTTCATACCTTCTTTTTATTTGAAGGCATTCCGAGAAAACATATGTCATAACCCTAGAGAAAATTAGTGTTTTAACTCATGGTGTTAGGTAAATTTTTCTATTTACATGGGGGAAGAAATTAAAGAAACAGTTTCTGACACTAAAAGAGGTTCATTGTTCGATGATTCCTCTAAGTAGCCAGTCTTCTTTAAGAAGAATTGTGTACATCAAGGACGCACAACAAGTTCACGTGATAGAGCTTTATAATATATACATAGGTATGTCCGTAGAGATGGCCAGTGCTTCAACTTGTAACTTTGGTGCATACATTTTGACTACATATAGGTATAAATTCTATATGTGAATACACATATTGTATTAAACGATGTTTATATTTTAACCACTCTTAAGGTTTTGTTAATGACAAAACATCAAACATATTTTTTATGTTTGTGTTACAATCAACATTATTTTTTTTATCCATGATCTTATGTTTCTAAACTTTTGTAAGAAGTTTTCTACACTTTAATCTTTTTAGTGTAAACTTAAAATAGGTAAAACATATCTATCTCTCTCCATATATCTGATACAAAAATTCAAACTTGGCTTAATACATTGTTTGAGTGTGATATTGGATAAGTATTTATGAGGCAACAAAAGTCAGCTCTCACGGACCCCTCGACAAAAGGGCGGACCCCTTGGCGAAAGGGTCTGACGGGCTCCGAGAGTGTCTGATGCCTTGCCTATAAATACCATTCTAACTCCAAGCTTCACACTCACCCCTCTTCTAATATATCTCTCTAATTCTCTTAATATATCTAACCGTCTAACCTCTACTCTTCTCTTACTTCTTGTCTCTTGTGATTTAGATATTTTTTAACTTAAAGATCACTTACAAGAATGCTATCTCCAAACTTTGATCCTTTAAAGTTTACATTGTGTGATTATGTTAAGTGTTACCTATACAATCATTATTGTTGTACTCATTCATCTACTACTTGTGTAATATTGTGGTTGGTGTTGTATACCACAATGTATATAGTGTGAATGGAGTTGTTGTACCCATGTAAAAAAACACGACATCATAGCTTAGGTGTCGGTAAAGATTGTAAGCTAAAGTGTATAGGTTTCTCCACCGGTGTAAAGGATATTCTTAACTAGTGAAGTAGAACTCTCGAGTGGATACTCGAGGAGTGGAAGTATGGGCAAGATAAGTGAGATCTTGCTAGGCCGAACCATTATAAATCCTTGTGCATTGTGGTTTGCTTTATTCTTAAAAAGTTTCAAAGAAATAAAAATCGGTTCTAGTTTTCTACACTGTACATTCGGGACTCAATTGTATTTGGTTTTGCAATTATATATAATCACTATCCTATATGGAGAAATATGCATTGTCATGACTTAATTGACTTTGGTGCATCTCCGGAAGAAGAAACGTGCATTTCCGTGACTTAATTCACTCTGGTATTACGATGTCGACTTCATGAATGGGATAAATTGTGTACTTCAGGTTTTTGGGCTTCATACATGGGATTGGTTTCATTTCTTCAACTACGTGGCGTAAGAAATTTCTTGAATCTTTCTAGTATGCATTATTTGAACTCTCAAGGGGAAGAAAATTTAGAGGAATTATTCAAGCGTGAGAAGAGACGTTGTTCTAATACTCGATGTTTCCTCAAACAATCAATCACTTAAAGCAGCGGTATCATTTGATGTAGTTTGCTACTAATTCCGATGGACACTTAATTAATCTAAGCTTGATTGAAAGGCTTTAAAACTGCTCAAGACGATTGTCCATTTGGGGGGAAGCTATTACAACTTTTACATCAAGAATATGTGGCATGAATTAAGCGAAAGCTAATTTAGAAGCTTCTCCTTACCCAGAAGTGTATGGGTTACTTATTTCGTGCCTATTACAGTATTTCTTCTACAAGATAATACAAAGATGATTCAATTTGGGATGCAGACTTGAAGTCACTGTAAGCTTCATGGAAGCTCTTGTTCTTAATCATTATGTACTTGTTAGGAAAATAAATGTAAGTAATTCTTCATGTCGTCCCATGGGGGAAGATTGTTGGATATTCACTTTATGTGACGACATTACAGAATTACCATATGTTATGATAGTCACCTACGCATGGACTATACTAGGCAACTATGTATAGCTTAGGCGCGCATGTGACTATATATACCCCTCCAAGGCTTCCAAGGAGGGGTTGAGCTTGGTGTGTTTTCTTCATTAACACATTTTCACTTTTTCTCACCAAAACGCATATCTCTCCCTCTACTCTCCCTCTCTCTCTCTCTCTAAACATGGCAACCCTTTGGTTTGATTCACCAAGACCACCGGATGTGGATTATCGTATACCTACATTATGGATTAAACCTATGGCACATATATCTATATGTTGTGATAGAGTAGCTACATTGGTTAAGGCTTATAGTCAAAAGTACGATGGTAAGTATGGACACTTGGTTGTCAGGCATAACATGATTCATGAGTGTATCATGAATGGGTTCATATCTATAGGGTTTGTGAGGAATCAAAAAAACCTAGATGATCACTTGGCGAATGGAATTAGTTTTAAATTCTACAAAAGGGATGGAATTAAGGTTCAACCTAGTTACTAAATGTTAAGACACCTAACTCCCTCATGAGGAAACTTGGGAGTTGTGTTCAATGTGGATAACTGAACATTCTGGGACTGAAACACGTGTATTTACGTATCAAGATGTGCATGTACTTGCTTAAAAAGAGTATGAAGTCTTTACTTCTCACTTGTCAATATCTTTGAAAAGGTGCTTAGTAGGAGCCTGAATAAAGAGGAACCCCCAGTGTGAATATGTGATTTTTCCGTCTCACGGTGTTGTGGACTTTCAGCTTTTACAACATTTATGAAGTGGATATGGATACGTGACTGATATTGTGTTAGCGACATTAAATTGTTTGAAAACTTGCTTGAATTTTATTTTTAAGTATTCAAGTGGGTTGAAGGGTTCGATTCTTAACATACCCTGATTCTTGAATATTTGAACGTGTAATGTACTAAGGTGGAAATTCAATCTTTAAAGTATTTTAATTTATGCGCTAGTTTTGTTTAATGTTTCTTTTCATTCAAAAGGAACTATACTATATTAGGAAGGATTGTTGGAAATATAGTTAAACTGTGGGTTCACTTCATACTAGATAATCGGGCTGGAGGTATGAAGTGTACACCCATAGGTCCCTGAACACCCTGAATCTAATAGTGGTTAAGCGTTTGTTTAGTGCATGATGATGTTCAATGAGTATACACAACTCTGGAATTGAACGATAGTCATCACCTGACGAGTCTCATCAGGGAGTAAACTACTCAAGGAAAATTTCCTCAAGGATTTTAACTCATGAGAGTTTCTCTCTTCCGCATGTCTCTTTAGCATGAAGTGCTTTAGCAGGTATACCCTTCAAGGTTTTATAGATCTTCAGTGGTATTGAAGGAAGACAAATGATGGAATGAATAATTAAACGTATAACGGCTTTGACATATTCAAGTGGCAGTCAACAATGCATTAATCATCATGTTTAACTAGTCATGTAACCACTATTCTTATTATTACGGAGGCATATTATGAGAAAAATTAATTGACCGTTGATTCCTCTTAATTTGATGGACTATGGTTGACTGAAATATTCTATAAATAGTATATCATAACTTCCATGATGAGACACAAAAAAATATAAACACATCAACGTGAAAGGGTTAATGATTTGTGCCTAAATCAGTAACGTACATTTAGTCTTATTCCAAGTAGATATTTGTGATAACAAAGCATTGAGATTGCATAGTTTACTTTTAAAAGTGACATCACGATTACAAATGATATCTGATAACCATTGTTTGATACGTATAATTAAATTGTTGATTATCTTTGACCTTTTATTAAGCTTAACCACCAACACAAAATACCTAATTCAAATCGCCATCTCAGTTACTTATAAATCCCTTCAAAACATCGACGACCAAACATCCAAATACCTAATTCAAATCGTCATCGCGGTTATTCACCAACGATACAAACATAGACTTGTTGAATTTATTTTAAAGAACATAGAACTCGCAATACCAAAACCACAAGATACCCTTTTTGCATATCTTAGAAAGTAGAATGAGGTATGACCGAAGTTACTCCACCACTCCATTTGCTCTTATTCTCCCAAGTTTAGTACAGTAGTACGATAGTATGTTTTTGGGAGGTGATTCACACACTTTTTTGATTGATTGATACACTCCAAATATGATATCTAATATGATATCTTGACATTTATATCCTTGTAAAGATGGATATAAATGAAAGTGATATAAGGGGACGTTTGGTACGACTGAATCACAAAGAATGGAGATGTAGTAAAGAATGGAATGATAGAGAATGAGAATTAATCTCATAAAAGAGAATGGATTCCGGTGTTTGGAAAAGGTAGAGAATAAAGTGTGAGAATTGGTTAAATAATTCATTCCATTGTTTGGTACAATTGAGAATGGAAATCTATTTTCTGCTTTTAAGAGCAAAAGTATAAAACAAGAATAAGCTACAAAATTGATTGCAAACATCATCATGTTATTGTGATCGTAATCTTATTTCTTGTATGTCTTTTCATACCAATATACTTTTGCTACATATTTATATTCAGTTGATAGTGTCATTAATTTTTGTTTATAAAATAGTCGACACTACATTTGCATCAGTTTAATGTTGATAAGCAAGTCATTTTATAAAAATAGGTTTTTTTGGATAAGTATGGATGATACATACATAATCTAATGACTTTGGATAACATGCTCAAATGATGTACTATTTAAACCATCAAGAAAATAATACGACACAATACAAACATCACCTCATATTTCAAAATTTCTTTAACCAAATAATTACATGAGAACACAGTGCTTCACGTTAGATTTATGAGAATTTCACCTAAATAAAACAAAGCCAAGCGTTAACTTCCATTGATTAAAAGCAACGTGAGACTTGCGCTCAAAAATACTAAAAACAAACTAATCGAGAGTTAAGTTCTCACGAACATATAACAAGTCAAATTTTCTTGAGACAAGAAACAGGTAGGCGACTCCAAAGATTCGTCTTGTCAAGATCATCAAATATAAGTAAAGGACACTCGTCAAATGATGTTGGCCTAGGCTTACACTATGGAAACGCATGCCAGTTCTTGAAGTTACTCTCTCATTTCCGTATCTTTTAATTAGGATTACCCAACAACCTGAAAACACACAATGATAATCACGCTTTCGTAATATATAAATTCAATAGACGACATTTGATACTTCATTAAAGACATTAGTTTTAAGTTAAGTACCTACAGATATGCAGCAACTGCTAAAGCTATGAGTTTCCAGAAAATAAAGCATTAGTTGAAACTAGTTCATTTACATGTCTGTGAAGTAAAAAAAATCTATCATAAACACCTAAAACAACTACAATAAACTAGTCTTAAGCTTTGCCAAATATGAACACCATATATCAACAACACTCGAGTAATTAGCAACACCTAAAATATGATGCTACATGGCAATAGAAAATCCAGAACAATAAGCATAAAGGCTCGATTTCCATCTTGATTCAAAATACCACTCGGTGTTGTAACATAGAAAGTAAATAGTAGCATACATATTGCTTATCAAATTAAGATTATAAAAGAAAAAAATTAGTCTTAGCATTTTATCAAACATATGACATGCACCAAAAGACATGAATTAACATTATGTTGTTCTTTGATCCTAATTAACCATACCTTGTAAAGAAAAAATATGTCAGTGTGAAATCATGAATTTAAATTAACCTCAATAGTCAATTTTTTTAGCAAAAGTAAAAGAAACAAATCATTAATCAAGTAAAAACATAGCAAATACATAAATTTGAAACGTGATTAACAAAGATGAGCAGATTTTACCCTCTGTGATGAACAACACCCAAGACCAATATATAATATCGATTAGTTTCTTGAACGAATGCTTTTTGATTTCGAGATGAGATGAGTTGGGGCACTTGAGATCTGGTTTTTTTATAAGTGTGCCTTGCACATGGTTGAGGGTATTACATACTCATTCTCAGTGAATGAGACGGGGGAATAGAAGCATGACCATTTTTCATTTCTCACTCATTCCCCGCTTTTTGAAGAGAATCAAATGAATGGAAAGAGAATGAGTTTTTAATTCCTCGTTTCCATTCTTCATCGTAACAAACACGAGAAACACCCTCAAATTCATTTCTCTTCTTTCCATTCCACCGTACCAAACATGCCCTAAGGGTATATATGTCAAAATACCATATTTTGGAGTGTGTCAATCAATACAAAAAGTATGCAAATCATTTTCCTGTGTTTTTGTTTTAAAAAATATATATATAATGTGTTGTGGTCTGTTGATTTTTTTCCTCTCAAAAGTGAACAAGTATATTCACACTTTTGTGATTGCGTGTGTGTAAAAGGTGAAATAAAGTCTTTTTTCCCTCTAAAAAGATAAGGGGTTGTTTAGTTGGAGAAAATTTCCCTACTTTTCTAGAAAAAATTCATTTGAAAAGTGAAAAACAGAAAACATGTTTAGCAACATCATTTTTCAATATTTTTCAAAAATTACAAAATTTTCATTTTCTAAATTTATATAGAAAATTAGAAAACTTCATTTTACCTTTTTCTAAATTTTCACCTCATACCCTCTATTGTTTTACTTAACCCATTTCAATAACACGTTACTCTTTCAGTATTCACCGTTTATCATTATTTTTACGTTTTCGTCATTATATGTACGTTTTCGTCAGTAAATTTACGTTTTCGTCAAAAATTTTACGTTTTCGTCAGCAAATTTACGTTTTTGTCAGTAAATTTACGTTTTCGTCTGTAAATTTACGTTTTCGTCTGTAAATTTACGTTTTCGTCAGAAAATTTACGTTCTCCTCAGAAAATTTACGTAAATTTACTGACGAAAATGTAGATTTACTGACGAAAACGTAGATTTACTGACGAAAATGTAAATTTTCAGACGAAAACGTAAATTTTCAACCGAAAACGTAAATTTACTGACGAAAACGTAAATTTACAGACGAAAACGTAAATTTACTGACGAAAACGTAAATTTTCTGACGAAAACGTAAAATTACTGACGAAAACGTAAATTTACAGACGAAAACGTAAATTTACAGACGGAAAAGTAGATTTACTGACGAAAATGTAAATTGATAGACGAAAACGTAAAATTACTGACGAAAACGTAAATATACTGACGAAAACGTAAATTTATAGACGAAAACGTAATAATACTGATGAAAACGTAAAAAAACTAATTAAAACGTAAAAAAAGATAAGAAAATATGAAAAAAGAAGACGAAAAAAATCAGACGAAAATGTAAAAATAAACTAGCAAAAACGTGAAAAAAGTCGATTATGAAAAAAATGGTTGAATATGGTTTCGTCAAACATTGTTTATTGTTTTTAGAAAATGAAAAATATCATCTAAACAAGTTTTTAAAATTCTCAACTCTTTTTTAGAAAAGAATTTTTTTTTTTAGAAAATTAAAAACCGAAAATTATGAAAAGTTTTCCATAACTTAATAACCCCTAAATATTGCATAAAAATGTACTCGTTTTTCATTTTGTATGGTTGAGATCTCTCATCATGGTACCTTTTGTTTTTTTGTGCAAGCTCTAGTTGCTCTTTGTGACTTTAGCAATGCGAGTTAATTTTTTTCTTGCACTTATTGTACCTTTAACTTTTACTAATTTATGTCGAAAGGCATTTATCTAGGTGAATTATTAAAATATGAACTTCTAATACGAATTTAACAATGTTTGGTAAAAGGGACATTTCAATCTCAAATTCTAGATTAACTACCAATTAGCAGTCTTACACTTAAGGAATGTGTTTGGTGTTTGCTTCAACCAACTGTTTAATTTAGGTTGGAGTAGGAATTAGAGTCGTTGGAGAATGTAATAAGTTACCATTTGGTACATGCTCCATCCAAATGTCTTATTTATCTTACACTATTACCAATTTTGTGCTATTAGCATCGTACTCGTACAATACAGGGACGAGTATCCGATAACTATATTATTTTAATGAACAAATATTAAAATTTTACTAAAGTTTAAATTAAAGTTAAAGTAATAAAGAATTAAATTAACTTAAATAAACTCATTAAAAACGAAGAAACTAAAATTTAATAAAATTATATCAAAATGAATGTTGAATTAAAGAGCACGAAATTTTAGAAAATGTGGTGAAATTAGATTATAAAAAAATAAATATATTAAAAGATATTTCAATTTAAATATAAAAGTTTTTTTGAATTGTTTGTTGCAAAAGTTTGTTATAAAAACATATGGATGGATAAGGTCAATTTAACAAAATACTATGATATAAGGGTTTTAATTTTTGGTGTGAACTTAGGTTTGAAAATTTGAAGTTTGATATTAAAATCAAAGTTAAGATCGAAGTTAGCCTCTTTATATAATACTATATATATAGATACATAAAGTGGATGAACAATAATTTGTTCTTGTAACGTTGCCTATGAAGAGGATTTAGGAAAAGGGAGATTTACCAAGATACAATGTCGTCCGAAACCTACATCGGCTGTATTTACATACTTTTCTGTCTTCCACCTTCCGTAGATTTAGTACTCATGGTCCTCGATACGAAGTTATTACTAAACGAATCATAGAACATCCACACATGTCATCTAGTGTTTAAGATTTGACTTTAACAAAAGAAAATTCTTATGACAATAATCGTTCATAAATGTAACTATGCCAGGGAAATCTACTTTCTTGATTAGACAAATTGATAACTGGGTTTAAAGTCCCCATTGCACTTTTTGTCAATTACGTATTGTTTAACTTCTCTAAAACTAACATCGAGCATATAGTAACCATTTAAGAAGTGGTTCACATTTAATTAAAACGAGGTATACAATTCGCGCTTCGCGGCGGAGAGTGTAGAATTAACGGTTGCAGCTGGTTGATAGTACGAAAGATTGTTCGCATTAATGACTGGCCTTACAGGCAGGGGCGGAGCTAGGGGTTCTAGGGGATGCTCGGGAACCCGCTGGAAGTTTGTCGTGTAATGTATATATTTGCTAAAAATTTCTATTTTGTCAAAATGAACCTAGTCTCAAAATTATGTACTATGTATATACTGTATTAAAAAACTTGTGTACTCGATGACCTTATACTCTGGCTCCGCCTATGCTTACAGGGAACGAATAACCTTAAAGACTATTTTGATAAAACAAATATTTTATATGCGTATTAACTTTCAACATTTTTAATAAATTATACGTATATCAGAAGCATTCTAATATTGGGCTCGTTTGATTTGCAGTTAGACGGTTTTTCAATAGTATTTTTTTTCAAAAGAGTCGATAGGTATACGCTCTTAATAATTAAATTTTGTTATATTAAAAAGATGTATATAATTAAGAGTATAAGCAGGGGCGGAGCCAAGGATCTTTATTAGCGGGGGCTCAAATACTTCGGATAATAACGTTTATTTATTTTTCGACCCTATGATCGAATTGATACAGCATTCCAAAGACGTACTTGCATAAATTGAACTATACCTTTATCCTTGTAAAAACAAATAAATCTTGAACCATTTCTCATATGCTACACTAACTTGGTCTAATTGGTTCAAAATTTGTCAAATGCAAAATTGGATATATATATTTACATTTAGTAATTTTATTATGAATAAGGCTTTGTTTCACATATAAAGAAATCTTTTACTAGCAATTTAAACTTTTTAAGCACTTTAATGCATTGACAAACATTGAAATAAAAAATTAAACTTTTTGTCGATAGGATTTTCTGCCGTTCTAAAAAAAATATTGACAAACATTGAAATAATAGTAGTAAACCACCATTTCATTTGTTATATATTCTATTATTCATATCTACAGTACTTGACAAATATGTATACAGTTACTTAGTACTTCTGTGGTTTCATTTTAAAATTATATTTACTTTCCCAATAAAAGTATCTTCCTTCCTATTGATATTTTCTCTTCAGTTATTTACGAACATAACCCTTTTAGAGGGTATTTGTTTTGCAAAGACCCGATTTTATATAACTTTTCGAAAATGACCTTTTTGTCCGCGTCTAATTGAAAGCGGACCACCAACAAACACGTGTTAGCACCAGGTTGAATCTAAAAAAAAAGAAAAAAAGAATGTTTTCCGCGTCAATTTACAAGCGGAGAAGGATATTCTAGACCAAATTGATATTTCTTTAAAACTTTTCGAAATTAACCCTTTAACTTTTAGATAATTACATGTTTTTTATATTTACAACTTTATTCGTTCAATATTTAGCAAATATATATCGAATTCGTTAATAAAATAATACTGTTACGAAGAGCTCTAAATTACGAACAAAACGAGTCCAATATTGATATGGTTTTGACGTACGCATAATTTTATAAAAAATGTTAAAGTTTGATATACATATATATGTTTACGTTTTTTATATCGTACGTTCACGTTTCATATTTTTTATGTAATATTTTTAAGTTATGATTTAAATTTTTAGCTTTACATAATAAAAAGGTGTGTTTATATAAAGCTAAATCTTTTTGTTAAACGACAAGTTTTATTTAAACATTAACTTTTATATATAAACGCCAACTTTTTTAGTGTAACATAAACATATACATGTATATCAAACTGTGATATTTTTATAAAATTATGTGTACGTCAAAAGTATATCAATATTACGCACAAAAACTGTGATATTTTTTATTTAAATTGTGATATTTTTTATTTAGTCAATATGTATATCAAACTGTGATATTTTTTTTTATAAAGTTTTAGCTTTACATAATAAAAAGATGTCTTTATATAAAGCTAAACTTTTGTGTTAAACGCCATTATTTAAACATCAACTTTTATATATAAACGTCAACTTTTTTAACGTAATATAAACATATATATGTATATCAAACTGTGTTAAACGTCGACCTTTTTTTATATATAAAGCTTAAAATTTTTATTCTTATTCTTAAGTTAAAAATATTACGTATAAAATATGAAACGTAAACGTACGAAACAATAACGTAAACATATATCCATTGAATTCTACTGTTACAGCTTTTTAATATAAAAAACTTTATATGTCCTATATTTAGCAAATCTCTATTGAATTAGTATAATATAAACAATACCGTTGCGAAGTGCTTTAAATTACGAACAAAACAAACTCAATATTGATATGCTTTTGACGCACACACAACTTTATAAAAAAATATCACGGTTTGATATACATATATATGTTTATGTTACGTTAAAAAAGTTGACGGTTATATATAAAAGTTGATGTTTAAATAAAACTTGTCGTTTAACAAAAAGATTTAGCTTTATATAAACACACATTTTACTTGTTTATATATGTAAATCTCCCAAAAATTTAAATCATAATTTAAAATATTACATAGAAAATATGAAACGTGAACGTACGAAATAAAAAACGTAAACATATATATGTATATTAACATTTAACATATTTTTAAAAATTATGCGTACGTCAAAAGCATATCAATATTAGGCTCGCTTTGTTCGTAATTTAGAGCTCTTCGTAACGGTATTATTTTTATGAACGAATTCGACATATATTTGCTAAATATTGAACGAATAAAGTTGTATATGTAAAAAACATGTAATTATTTAAAAGTTAAGGGGTTAATTTTGAAATTTTTTAAAGAAATATCAATTTGGTCCATCATATTCTTCTCCGCTTGTGAATTGGCGCGGACCAATTTGTTTTTTTTTTCATTTTGAAATTCAACATGGTGCTGACACGTGTCTGTTGGTGGTCCGCTTTCAATTAGACGCGGACAAAAGGGTCACTTTCAAAAAGTTATGTAAAATCGGGTCTCTGCAAGACAAATACCCTTTAATATGGTTCTGTTCGTAAATAACTCTTTTCTCTTCTTCCTTCTTGGTAACCTGCAACTTCCGAGCATACCTTTATTATTCGATGTCCAAATTAGAGATATTATCATCATTACTAACATACTTGAGTTTTATATTACAAATTCGTTAAGACATAAGCTGAAATTCAAGCTATAAACAAAACAAGTTAGCCCAGTTGGGGTGGCTCAGCACCCGCTAGCTACCCTATTGGCTCCGCCCCTGAGTATAAGGTCGATTTTGTAACAGTCGTATAATATAAAGGACTGTTTCGTAGAAAAAGAAAAATTATGCACGTGCAGGGAATTTATTTTGTTGTAGAGTTTCAAAACGACAACAGTATATCAATAAAACGACGTACAAAATTTTCTTACGACGTCGTTTCGTCAAAAAATTAATATATATTTTAGTTAATAATAATCTTTAAAAATGTCATTTTGTCCTCCTTTGGATGGCCAACAAAAAGTTTATTATGGTTTGAAGTATTTTACTCATTTAGTAAAAATCCACACTACATTTCAAACATAATTGCAATATGAGTTGAGTTATTTTACACCAAAAGGACTAATCTTACTCATTCATTATCTAAAATTAAACTCCATGAAAAAACACGAGATGACCATTTTTGCCAAAATATCAAAATTTGCAAAAAAATCAGCGAATGGACTAAAATTGTAAACTTGGCGAAAAATGTTTTATCAATGATGATAATTCGCTAGTGATAAAAACAATAAAATATCACTAACATAATGAAATCTCACCAGTGATATACCATTGATAGCTATAATGTAATATCACCAATGATATTGATTATTTTATCATTAGTGTTATTTTATTGTTTTTTTTACTACTGAAATATCACTATTTATAAAAATCAGTTCAAAAAATTCACAACTTTAGTCGTTCCACCCGATTTTTGAAACTTTTTGACAAAAATGGTCTATCCACGTTTCTTTTAAATCTTAGGTTAATCTCTACCTAAGATCAAACCAAAATGAATGATCCTGCTTGTGAGAAAAAACAATGTTGCATTTGAACTTGTCATTACAATCTACGACTTTTGAATTGTCAAGTACAAATGATTTTGAATTGTCAACTAGAAATGAACGCCTAAACTCACTACTACAGTAAAACCAACTAGAAATGAACGCCTACATTCACTACTATAGTAAAACCCAGTAATAGTGTCATTGGCTTTCTCATAGACTCGATGATCGAACACAAAATCTAATACCAATCAACAATCAACTGTAGTATGAAACTATCTGTAAAAATAGCGTCTTTTTATTCTACTTGAGGCTGCAAAAAGCATAATCACATGGTATGTTGTCTCGGAAGGCTACAAGATAAAGTGGCCAAACGTGCCGTTTTTGTGAACAAGTGAAAACCGTCAAGTGGATATATATGTCTCCTAAACTTGATTAAATAGTTTAGGTACCTTGGTGATAAACTGGTTAGCCTTCAGAAAAAAATGAGACCAATTATCTGGAGCTTGCATCTATAGAACCAAACTTGTATTATAAACCGCTTTAATGATGCAAGAACTGTTTATTGTTCGCAAAAATCAGTTTAAAAACTGCAAGTTATACCCCTTAGTTATATAGTCATGCAACGTTTGCAGAAAAAAGTTGCATGAGATTCAGTTCTTAGGTTCATCCAGAAATACTTAGATAAACGCCATGCATATTAACTGAAGGTGATAAACTTAAACTTTAATCTACGAGTCTACGGATCTCTCACAAAACCCAAAAGGATTCTAAGCAGATCCATTAAAAAGAGAAAAAAAACATCAGTTGGGCAAAGACATCAGTCGTAATAACACCTTCAGGTGATAAACTTAGGCTTTAATCTACGAGTCTACGGATCTCTCACAAAAACCATAAGAGTCTATGGATCTCTCACGAAAACCAAAAAGATTCTAAGCAGATCCATTAAAAAGACAAAAAAAAAAAAAAAAAACATCACTTGGGCAAAGGCATCAGTCGTTGCATACCTTGAGCATAATTTAAAAAGACTGCAACACTGGTGAAAACTATCAGCAAACACTCTTCCATTGCAGCAAGTCCATAAAGCTTTATGCTCATTTTTGTAGACAAGGGGACTCGACATTTTTCAACTCAAGTCCTTGTTGCTAAAATACAACACAGAATAAAGATGTTCAGTGAACAAAAGAAATAAAAGCAACAGTAAATGACATCTAATAACGTGTGTAAAATGACTGTTCTAACCTTATGCATCTTATCCCACCATTTCTTGGACCTTGATTGAAGTAAACACCACTCCATGGCCATTTCGTACTCGATTGTATTAGGCTGTGAAAAGTGAGAAGTAGATACAGCTTCGTCCTGGAAAATAATAAATTCATATTGAGTAAAACAAATGAAGACATAAACAAATAATAAAAATAAACAAACATAATAAGATAATGCTACCTCATGTTGACTTTGAACTCTATTCTTATCAAGGACAAGGTTGCCTAAAAAACTGGAATGTCTCTTTGTTGATATAGGAGGGCAAACAGTAGCAACGAGAGGAACAAGAGGCCTGTGGATTCAGATGGAAAGAAGTTTGAGTTCTATTCTTGAGCAAACTGAGACCTGATAGCATCACATACCACAAAAAGAAATGTTGCAAAAATCGCTAGGCGCTAGCGGGGCGGTCGACCACTTTCGAGGCGGAATTTTCCTAGCGGATTGGAATTCTATGTATTTAAATATTATAAATAATATGTATAACATAACAAAATACTTCTAATTTCAAGTAATTCAAAGTTCACATAGTTTGAAATTACAAAACAGACGAACAAACATAGCAACTCAAGTAATTAAAACTTCAAACGTGAACATATCACTTCAATACTCCAAACATAATTATTATATTGATGTTTGATTCTCATCTTGTCCATACTGTTCAATTGGTTCAAACTTCATTCCAAAAATCCAAGACTTTGTGTTACAACCGATAGATCTCTTTTGTGTTAGATGTTACGTTAAAATCAATATGGGTCGGGTATACTGGAAAGAAAACCCCTAGTTTATAGTTAAAAAAACGTTGACTTTTTGTTTACTTTCTTTGACTTCATTGACCACCTAGACGGATGTTTTACCGCCTTTTTACTTTTCTGCCTAGTTTGGCTGCCTAGCCATAAATCGAGGCGGTGTATGCCCGCCTAGCCCGCAATTTTATCTTATTATATAATTTAACTTAACAGACCAAAGATTAACGAAAAATGCTTGAAGTGAAAAAGACACAAAAGGGTACTGCTTCAGATCACTATTTCCTTGACAAAAGACTACGGCCACCAAAATTTTCTAAAGCAAAATATTCGAAGTACACTGACAGAAAACTATGGTTCGTTTAGCGTCACCGCCAAAAGACCACTATAATCGAGCGACCATAATTGCATATCCTTCCTAGAAATAAAGCATCCGACACATGCTAAATGCTAATATATATACTATTAAGTTCAAAAAAATGATGTGCATACCTCCCCTTTGAGATCAAGCATTCTTCATCCAGTCTTACAAGGATCTTTTGAGCTGCTTCCTTGGTATCAAGCAAAATGAGAGCTTGACCTAGAAAATAGAAGTTTAAAGTTTTGGTTTTCATTGATACACAACATCCTATATATTATCTGAGACATACCATAATGTGGGCTAGATACTGCAGTATGCTGTACAATCTTCGCTTCACATTTTTCATTAAAAGCACTCCAAACTATATCCTGAAATACAGATAACACAGTCAAATAAACTATTAC
This sequence comes from Glebionis coronaria, assembly GCA_025667525.1. Lineage (NCBI taxonomy): Eukaryota > Viridiplantae > Streptophyta > Magnoliopsida > Asterales > Asteraceae > Glebionis > Glebionis coronaria. Next base: position 241,892,416 of record CM046877.1, read on the forward strand.
CTTCTCCCAACGTCCTATAATTTGATAAATTTGATAAAATAACCAATATATGACACTGCAGAGCATTAATTGCTTGTTGACGAAATGTTTAATCAGACAATAATGTAAAGAAAGTAAAATACTTATGTAAGAAAGTATGTCTTGCACTTTACAGTTATACAATGGATCCATTTAACATATTCTTAGTCACCGTCTCAAGTAAAAAGGATAAAATGATCCCCGGTCTTAAAACATATACTTAGAACTAGGTAACTAACATATACAACAATGAAGGAATAAAAGATGGAGATTCAAATTAGTTCTCATATGCCAAGAAATTGTAATATTGATAAAGAAATTGTAATATGAAAATTGCAACAAAATTCTCGATAAAAGACATCACCAATTATATTACTGAAGATACCAAACGTTCTCACAATAAAAGCAACATGATCATTCATCTTATTATTATAAACACTTACCTCAATGTCCGCTGAAGAAAAATCCGGATCCACATTGTGAAGCAGAAGGGCTGTTCCTTGATCATACGCATTCTTCAACCTTTGATCCCAAGGCTACATTAAAAGTATAATAAACCAACATACAGATTAGCATAAGCCGAATGTAGGACGATAACAAAATGGATACAAATGTCATATTAGATTCTTCGTTTCATCTGTCATTATATAGAAGTCGAGTTGAGATGATAGCAGATTGATAGCATAAAATACTAACAGAATATTGACTTCCAAGATCGCTTATCTTCTTGGAGAAAGTACTAAAGAAAGATAAAAAAATAGAATGAAAAAGATATATATAAACACAAGATAAACACTTACAAGTCGCCTAAACCAGTCACTTTTATCCTGCAAAAGTTTTACAAGAAACTTATGTTAGTACTTAGTAGTAAAAAAAAAAGGGTTCAACATAAAAACCGGATACATCATCACGGACAATAAACACACGTAAAAAAATGTAGATGAATTTATGGGAACCTTAAGACAGATGATGAATGATTTCGTAGGTTATGGAGTTAATGATTCGAATAGATGATTCGCGTTACGTTGGAATGATTCTCGGTGGATGATTTTTTTGTGATGTGCGTTGATTATTTTTGGATAGTGTTTAGAGTATTATTTCAACCAGTGATAATTGATGTTGAAGATTTGGGGAAAAAGGGATCAAGAGATGTGTAGTGATCAAGAGATGTTGAAAATCTGGGTTCGGTGCATTCATGAAGATGAAGTACATTTGTTAAAAATTGTCATGCATGTCAACATATATATCCTTTGTTGAAAAAATTCTATTAACCAACACTTGTAATCATAATAACCACCTCCGTAGAGAATAAAAATTTTTAATCGTAGACAAATAACTGAAATTTTCCAAATAGCCCGAACATAACACCATGCTACAAGGAGAAATCCTAGTGCACACAGAAGTATGGAACTGTATAATACAGCATTGAATCCACTCAACTGGTCAATATTCTCAGAGAGACACAAAAGCTGACGCAGTCAGTACATTGTTAGACCCGTGCATATTATTTGATACTTTGAAAAAAAAACATTAGTGTCATTATCCGGTTTTGTTGTTCAGATAAAAGATCGGGAAAGTAGTCTTATAGGGATAGCAACAAGGTAATCAATATACATTAGGTAGGCCTAGGGTTGTAGGTCAATTATACTTTAGTATCGTTATCAAAGATAATGTAATGAGTTGGTTTATCTCCCGAAACTAAAGCGATATCGAGAATAATTGGTCTATATCTCAAACATAAGCTGTAGTCTTGTTTGTTATAATGATTTATTTCTATTTCGAATTTTCAATCAATTTACTAATCAAATTTTGTGCAACTAATCCACGAGGTCCCACCACAATGTTGTTGCTTCTTTTTTGTGTGTAGTTTTTGGTCCTATGAAAGATAATTGTCTAGTATGAGCTAGATTCTCATTTACTAGCTTAAAATCTAAGAAAAAAGGATTTCAGGAGTTACTTATGCAAGAAAACTTACGGCATTTGGCTTTGGACCACATATGAATTCCTGGTACCGGATTTTCTCATCTCTATCATTTGACAAAGCAGAACCCTTGAGCAACTTGTTCACAGCAAGCTTCTCCTCTTTATGTGTCTCATTAGTGCTAACCGCTGCCAAACCAACAACCACTTTTAATATTCCTTTGGAAGATGCAGAACTTGCTACCAAATCTTCTCCACTACTGCCATTCGTAGCATTTCTTACCCTTCCATTATCCGGCAATTCTTGAGAACAACCATCCTTTGTTTTCTTTGTTATATTTCCTTCCAAAGCATCTGTAACTTTTAACGCAACATCACCATTCCTTTGGTTCAATTTCTCTTTGGCTGAGCCAGATGTTCCCAGATCTTTGAGATTGCTAACATCAGCGAGTAACTTGTCTTCATGATTTGATTTATCAACTATTGATTTCTTGGAGGACATTAACTTGGGTTCCACTTCTGTTTTCTTTATAGTATTTCTTTCCAAAGCATCTGTATCTTTTGACGAAACCTTACCATTCCTTTGGCTCAATTTCTCTTTGGTTGAGCCAGATGTTCCCAGAGCTATGAGATTATCAACAGCAGCGGGTAACTTGTCTTCATGTTTTGATTCATTGTCGACTATTGCTTTCTTGGAGGACATAGCCTCGAGCTCAACCTCTGTTTCCATGAGTGGTGTCTTAAAATCAAACTTTCGTTTCTTGAAGGGACGATTTTGTAATAATATATCAGATCCTGAAGGAGTCTTGTTTCTCACACTACTCTCCAACTTATCTCCAAGCACTATACTCGTTTTCATGCTATCCTTATTAGCTATATTAATTTTACCCGTTTCAGAATTTGGGCCAAATGTTCCCACGTCATTCAAATTATTAGCATTGACTGGCATTTGATTGGAATTTTCAACCTTTGATTTCTTCAAGGGTATATCCGTCAATATCTCGGAGTCTCGAGCAGCTACAGGCTCAGCACGTTTTTCTTCAGGTAAGTTTTTACCATCAGGCTTGATTATCTTCGAGGGTCGATCATTTGACTTATCTGATTCTGTAGGACTTATGCTTCTTTTCAGCAAATTGGGATCATCCTGAACAGTTGTTAAAAGCTGTTGCGGTTCACTAACACTAGTAATGTTTAGGTTTTCCTCCTTTTTGTCAGAGGCATTTTCAGGGACAGAGCTTATGGTTTCACTCTTCTTTCGGTTAAAGACTTTATTAACTGTAACAAAAATATAAAAACAAATAATAGGTAAAATGTTCAAGATCTAGACATAATTTATAAAGCAAAGGTTTGAGAAAGAATATTTGATAGACATACTTTCAAGCTCACCAACTTTATCATCCATTCTATCCAATATGGTACAGCTCTGAACACTGAAAGTACGATAAAATACAAAGTCCGCTGCTTTAAGTTCTTCATCTGAAGGTTGCGGATTTCTGCAATCCTTCGATACACAAACAACATTGCATGGACCAGCAATCGACTCCTGGTCAAATAATGATGATAATTAGCATTAGCAAGTCCTGACACGAAACACACTCCTCCCAACCACCACAACCAGATTTTACATTGCATTCATTATGCATGTAATTTGGTCAAGCCAATTTGCAATCTACTTGAGACTTGCTCAACACCATCCATAATAAAGTCAAGTAGTACTCAGCTCAAAAACCTTATCGAGCTTATATTATTGAAGTATTGTACATTCTTCCCCCTTCATGCGTGTGTTTGTAGATGTATACATTTACATAATTAAGCGTACTATATAAACATATCCACATCCTTGAAAATAAACACTTCTAACAAATCTCAAATGATGCCTTCCTAGTAAGCTTCACGTGATATATTATCAACCCCGTCCTTTCCTTTTAACTAGCACTCTAATCAATTTCAAGATAACTTTTATCGGGGGTCAAAGACCCGCGTATGGACCACTGTCGAAACATTTTTTGTTTGGAAGTCTAGTCTTCACCATGTGTGGAAGTATACGTCATTGCCTTGATTTTTAAGAGAGCTTTCACGTTCGAAGGATTAAACAACATACTTGCGTCGAAGGGAGGTACTAAAAGACACTCACCGACATGTAAGAATAGAGAAGACAAGAATACTTAAGATGTGATTTCGATAGGAACGAGCTCGTCCACAACGAAGAAGAAAATCGAATCGGAGTTCAGGTCCTTCAACTTTTAGATATTGTGGTTCCGTGATACACAAATCAGGGAGGAGGAGGATAGAGGATGTCGTAACTCAACGTATTGAAGCAATAAACGGCGGCCTCATAATAGGGAAGTTACATAAAAGCTAAAGGGAAAATTGATAGGAATGCGATTAGACCGGTTATAGCTTTATGGGTCAAAGTGTAGAGTGTTGGTCGATCAAGCTAATAGGCGGAAGTGGCGGAATTGAGAATGCTAAGGTGGACTTGTGGTAAAGGCACGTTAGACATGATTCCGAACGGATTTTTTAGAGAACAGAATGATTTTTTAGAGATGGGAAGTCTAAATGACTATCTACAAAATGAGGAAAGGATGGAGATGGTTTGGAGTTTTGGACTTGTCAAGAGAAGACTACAAGCAATGCGAGAAGCTAAGCTCTGTTAGTCGACCATTTAAGAAGAAAGGGTGGACCAAAACTTACATGGGAGGGAGCGCATGGAGAGAGAGTATTCGAATTAGCGGGTTAAAGAGATGTTTTGAGGTTTTGGGGTAGTTTTTGCTTTTAGGAGCTAGTTTTGCCTCTTGCTGTTTTAGGTATCAAGTTCTATAGGTAGATCCCTTTAGGCACTTTGAACATTTGGTAGCCTCCCTTTGTCCTTTTTTTTAGAACGACAAATTTTAGTGGCAAATTTTAGTGGTTAGTAGGTCGAGTCGTGCAATGACATCCAAGCGGCAGAATGTCTTTTTTAAACCCTCGCCTAGTTATGTTAAACTCCTTATCCGCTTCGCGTGAGAGCAGGTCTTGAACCGAAACCTTAGTCCCTTTATCTTTACGTTATCCTTTTGTACCCATGCATGTTTGCTTTTATGTTTATTCTTATGTCCCATTTGCCTCTTATGCAACTTTTTATAGTCTTTGTTCTCATGTGGCGTATGCTTTTATGTTCGTATTCTTTAGGATTTTATGTTAGGTTTTTTTCTATCGCTTGTAACTAATTATTTTCCATAAATATCATTGAACTATAAGCTCTAGCTCCGACAACCACAAGCAAAATATCATTGAACAACTATATACCGTATTTGTGCTCAAATATTTACCAAGGTACAAACCCTTCACCTAAAAAAACAAAGGTTTTGGGGTAGTTATTGCTTTTTAGGAGCTAGTTTTGCCTCTTGCGGTTTTAGGTATCAAGTTCTATAGCTAGATCCCTTTAGGCACTTTGAATATTTGGTAGCCTCTTAAGCTTTTTATAGTCTTTGTTCTCATGTGGCGTATGCTTTTATGTTCGTATTCTTTTAGGATTTTATGTTAGGTTTATTTCTATGGCTTCTAACTAATTATGAACAACTATAAGCTCTAGCTCCGAAAATCACAAGCAAAATATCATTGAACAACTATATACCATATGTGTGCTCAAATATTTACCCGAGTACAAACCCTTCACCCACAAAAACAAGCTCCAGTGTAAGTCTATAGGTTACTATATACTTACTAAAGTAAAGATCCAATGAAATAACGCACCATACATCCCAAGGACAAATGGCGCAAAAACAAATCTCGTTAATACTTAACGTAGTCCAAAAGGAAGAGTATGTCTTTTTGCATAACTAACCTTGGCTTTAAAAATAGTTTTTAATTTTTTATTTTATATTATTCGAAAAGAATTGAATTTTTTTTGTTGAATTTAACTTTTTTCGTACTTTTTAAATCTCACACGAAATAACGCACCATACATCCCCAAGGACGAATGGCACAAAAAAAATCCCATTAAGTACTAACGTAGTCCTAAAGGAAGAGTATGTCCTTTTGCATAATGAACCTTTGGTTTAAAAATGATTTTTACTTTTTTTACTTTATATTATTCGAAAAGAAATGAATTTTTTTTTTTTGGAGAGTTCAACTTTTTTCGTACTTTTTAAAAACTCAAAGGAAATAACGCACCATACATACTCGAGGACGAATGGCGCAAAAACAAAACCCGTTAAGTACTATCTTAGTCTAAAAGGAAAGAGTGTCTTTTTGCATAATGAACCCTAAACCCTAAACCTTTTTTCATACTTTGCTTTAAAGATATTTTTTAAATTTTTACTCTAATATTTGTATCGTAGTCCAAGAGGAAGAGTGTCTTTTTGCATAATGAACATTTGCTTTAAAAATATTTTTTAATTTTTTTACTTTATTTTATTTTCATACTTTTTAAATCTTACGGAGTATTTCTTTTTTCGTGCATTTTAAATCTCAAACTTTTTTCATACTTTTTAAATCTTCATTTTTTTGTACTTCTAAAATTTAACTTTGAAAACGTTTTTACAAAGCTGAATGCAATTTTTTCGTACTTTTAGAAAAAAATTGTACTTTTTCTTACAAAATATTGTTTAAAAAAAACAAATTCATACTTTATAAAATATTAATTTTTTTATTAAAAAATGCAATTTACTCTTTCAAAAAAAGTGAAAATATTTTATTTTCTTAAACTCGTTTTTTACTTTGAAAACAAATTAAAAAAAAACTATATTTAAAAAATTTAATAAAATTGCTTTTCCTATACAAAAACACTGTATTTAATAATATTATCCTACATAAATCCACAAACGATGTATTTAATAGAATCGATTCCGAATACAAAAAGGGCTAGTGGTGAAGAGCTTGTTGTTCGTTTGTCTCCTCCAACTATTTAAACAATAATATAAAAATTTTAAAAGTACGAAAAATTTTAAAAACTCTAAGTTTTGTAAAGAACTTATAATTACTTTCAAATAAAACGTAAAAAAATTATTTTTTATACAAATAAAAGACTAGTTTTTTTTAAGCATAGGTTCACTATACATTCATGTGGCACAAAAAGACAATAATACCCTTCCTTTGAGGCCATGGTAGTAATTTTAAAAATAGAAGGAAAAATAGCTTTTTAGCGCAAAGATTCACCATACATCCATGTCGCAAGAAAAAGACAATAATACTCTTTCTTTTAAACCAAAAAGACAATAATACTCTTTCTTTTAAACCACGTTAGTACTTAACGAGAAAGAAATTTGCACCGTTAGTCCTCAGGGTTTAGGTGCCTCCTTTCACTCGCACAAGAATGTAACCGCAATCAATCTTTGGGCAAAACCACATGGATGATTTTTGCACTTCACTCTTTTTAAAATCATATATCCCACAAACCGTTCATCGTTACGCAAAACGAAAAATATCATCGCGACAAGAATTATATCATCTTCCTATATAGAATAGAAGGGCAAACAACATACTTTTTTTAGTTTTTTTTCGAGTGACGTCTCGACTCGAAAATTCACATGTGATTGTACACGTGATCCAAAAAGAATTCGTCAAGAGCCCGTCTACTCATTGATATATATATATATATATATATATATATATATATATATATATATATATATATATATATATATATATATATATATATATATATATATATATATATATATATATATATATATATATATATAGAGAGAGAGAGAGAAAAAAATATTTTTTTAAGAAAGAGGTGAAAAGTGGGGGTTTTTTATGAAAAGATGAGGGGCTCTTTATTAAATTTTGGGTATAAGTATTAAAACCTTAAGAAATATAGAACATATGAAATCCTAATAAACTTCATATTTGTATAATAGATTCAAAACTTCATCTATTATACCTTCAGGGAGATATGTGATGAAAATATGACGTTTAAATATAAATTACCAAGGGATTAATATTGGCTAGACCATGGCCTTCACCGGATGCAAAAAAAATTTCTTTATCGAGAGTCTTCATGTTTCCAAGCCACTTTGAAATCTCCGTCGGACGAAAAAACCACTGCACTTTAACTTTCTTAAAGTTCCGAACCTCCCATATCTTTATCAACTTCCCAATGTAAGGCTCTTGCAAACCTTCCTTACCTTCCTTGTACATGTATACACAATCAAATAGTGTATACTCTACTCCATCATATATGAAAGATTCATAAAATTGGGACTCCTTGTTTTTCCCGCCAACGCCTCTCTTCTTTAACCACTTAAAATCAAGGTTAACATTATCATCTTTTTCAACATTGTCCATATTAAATATATGGAACCCTCCACGACTTGCTATTGATGGAAGTAATTTTTAAACCTGAAGAACACATGACATATATATATTTTTTAAGTGACAACCATCATAGTAACAATACATTACTAACTTATAGTAAATGGGATATGTCTCGTCTTATTTGAGAATATAAGAAAAGACACCATGAAGCATCATTCGATGCTAAAGAGTTTGTGGAAAGTTTGAAAAAAAAAAATGCCCTATGTACCATATGAAGTCGGTTGATGACTTAACGATAACTGATAAGGGAGCTTATAAGGGGTTATATTTAAGATACGATGTAAAATGTAACGCAATAGAAATTCAAAACCATTACTAAAGAAGAGAAACAAGTAACATCCCTTCACTATCTTTTTAACTTCAATACTCAATTATAAAGCCAAGTTGACAAAAAGCAACTTTTACATGAGTAAGTATAGTGTGAGAGGAGTATGGAGTCATAATACACCCAACCTTGTTTAGTCTTGTTCGACAAACTTAACGACACCAACAACATACCTAACCTCGTCAGAGCGAGATTAAGCACGACATCTATACGTTGGAGTTGGTTCGCATCCAATGTGTGGATGTTTGTGATGTGTTAATTTTACGTTTGATCGTGTGGCATATTACGGTGCCAACAAACAAATACGCAATAAACATACACCCATCAAGACAATATCATAATAATATGCAAGCATATAATGAAATAAAGAAGTACGCTTGTAGTCCTTGTTGAAAAAAGGGCTAACATATTAAAAAAATAGGAAAAAAAACCTAGCCGCACATTAAGAGCACAATAGCCTAAAAGTATACTAATTTGCATGCATATATAAGAGAATAAAGCCAACCAGACATACAAGAACTAAAAGAACTAACAAAAAGCTAAACAAACATATATAAGTCGTATAAGCCGAAAAGCATGAAAGCATGCACTCATGACGTGAGTCATGGCTCATTATAGGATAAAAAGGCCTACGGCATATATGTCTATGTACGAGGTAAGTTGCGCCACATGTAGGTATATAATGCCATGTATCCCTATACGGCCGATAAAATGTGTGCGCAAAGTTGCATGCGACAATATAAACATACTCGCCTACCCTTAACTGAGTTCTCCTCATGTCCTTTAAGAGATGTATTGTCCTCGTAGAAGGGAAGCTCCTCATGTCAACCTTAACCTTAAGGCAATTATTTATTCTCACTATAAGAGATTAGGCTCTCCTAACAGTGAACTCTAACTCCTCGCATTCTCATATCGTCTTAATCATCCTTCTCTCGTCTTGTTGGTCGCGACATAAGTTTAACTCGAGAACTCAAAACAGGATCATGTATAACATAGTTCTTCCTCATGTACACCTTAGCATCCTTATTTCCTCTACTTCTATCCTATTTGATTATGTCTTTGTTAACATCCACCGATCTTAACCCATACAAGATTTGGAGTAATTATTATCCTAAAAACTTTCTTTTCAACTTTAGAGAAACTTTCTTATCACATGAAATTCATGTTTCATCCTCCGCTACAAGCCCGAGTGTGTCACACCATCCTCTATACTCCATGATTTGTGAATCATCGACGTGAGATATCTAAAGGACTCATTTACTTATAAGATCTACTCGTTGATTACAAATCACCGCTTCCTCGTTTTGGTCGTTCGCTCGCATCCCTCTTGACGCAATTCTTGTTCAATCATATATATTCTTCCATCCTATGTGAATGGCATCGGACTTCAAAATGTGTCGGCACGGTATTATTCTTATAATATCAATATGCATCCATCCGATTAATACGTTCAAACCCAAAGTCAAGCTCCATTGTAGCCAAGACAAACAAAACGTCCTTTAAACCTTGACACCGCCCCTTCTTTATCATTCTCCACGTTCCTTTTTTTCCACTACTCTTTGTCACGTTTTATAAGATATTAAAAACTAAACCTTGTCGAATACAAAAACCTCGAATCTCTATAAACAAAAGAAATAGTAATAACACAACAGACGTCTCAAGTGCAAGCTTAAGTGAGTAACATGATTAGTTAATGACTAAATCCAACCACGCATCAACAAATATTTACTTACTAATTCTTAATAAAAGCAAGTTTAATTCTCTCATTGTCGTTTTAATTAGTCGAACAAATAAATATACAGAATGCAATCTTATACGATGTTTATGGTTTCAAAACTTTCAAACATGTGAACTATAGTAGCGTCAAGCCACTCACTTCCACCTTTTAAGCAAAAAGGATCAAGCGGGGTACGATCTTTATACTTGGATGAGATGACAGCAATAGCCGAAGTTCAATCTCATTATAGAGATGTGTGAACAAGACAAGGCTCAATCTCATTATAGAGATGTGTGAACAAGACAAGGCTTTTGACCGGCCTCAGCGGGTTAATGTCATTTGTGGTGGTTTATAACTTGTTGCTTGCTAGGATCAATCTTATATCTAGATTATGAACATGTAGTCTATTCATTTTATAGCAATATTAATGAAAAGAATGTCAAGACATGCTTTTTAGCATCAATGCAATGCGGATTTTGCCAATATAAACATATTGTTAAAGTCTTATAGTATTAAATAAACTATAATACTAAATAAACGGATTAAACCAGCGAGCATTGAAACAGGAAAAATGTTTTTAAAAATTATATCGACCAAAAATATGCAGAAAATTTTGTTAACCGCTGAAGACCAAAAATATGTAGAAGATTTTGTTAAACATTGAAGAGTAAAAAAAGATCAAACAATTAGATCTTAGGATTTTCTATCGAGACATTTTTATGTAGAAAATTTTGTTAAACGTTGATGAGTAAAAAAAATATTTCAAATAATTAGATCTTAGGATTTTCCATCGAGAGACATTTTTTGAACGGTACGTGAACTTTCTATTAGATAGAAACAACATTATCAAAACACACTTTAAAGCTTTAAGCATCACCAGTTCGTAAATGAAAATTTATATAAGGTTATATTTAAAGCAAAAAATATAAAATGCAAACCTACATGACCAAAATCAATCATATGATCTAAAACAAACACGAAAATAAAGATCCAAATACGAAACATAAAAGAGAAGAAATAAAAGTGAAGAAACGCCGATTAGAGATGCAAATAACAATGGAAACTTTTGGCTGAGATTTTGAATTTAAAAAATCTTATAATTAAATAAATAATCACATTTGAATCAAACCTTTATAACTATATAAAAGAAAGCCTCCCTTAAATATCTACATGCGAAATATTATTTACTTAAATTATCTTTTTATTTATTATTGTGTCTATAAGTGTGACCGTAGATAATAGCATAATACTCCACCAACACTATCAACTTTAACTTCATCTGTTAACGATACAAGTAATGATATGTGCATCGTGCAAGGTAGTATCATTAAGTACAATAATTTTCATGTACCATATAAGTGTGTGAATGCTACTATATCATAATCACCATTCACCAATATCAGGATCATATTAACAATGAAAGCATAAACGCAAATATCTACATTTTAGGCAGCCGTTAAAAATGAACACAAGTCTAACAACAAAAGCATATCTGTAGATCTGTAAGTGAAAAATACATGTTTTATAATCGTATCTGTGATACTAAATTCATTTAATACGAACAGACCTTTTATTAAAAAAATCACAACCACAAACATCGCACCGCACTTCTCTCACGTGTTACGTATTTATGTATGAGCTTTTAACATACAGTAATAAAGTCAATCCGTACATCCTAAATTTTATACACGCATATAAGTTTTTACTTTTGTCCGACATTTATTTAATTTTTTCGCATCTAATCTAATAGTAGCATTCACTATAAATGAACGCAGGATAACATTTATAGGTCTAAGTGTTCCCTGGCTTTTTGAGTGAGTTCTGATTCAGCACGATCCTAGGATACATTTGTATCACATTCCTTTCAGGATACAAGAGCAGTAAACTCGTACGCCACCTACAATTAATCTCTACTGAGTACGATATAACAAATTTCTGTAACACGATCAATGCAAGTCTCGACTACCTTACGTTACGCTCTAGAACAACCTTAAAAAATATACAGTTAATAAAAATACATAAGGCAATAAAAATCCGTAAATTACGGAAACATGCAATAATCAACAAAATGATTCAATTAATTTTGCATACATCATTCAGTTAAGGTAAAAATAAAAAGAAAAGAGAGTTTAATTGAATCAGTGAATACCTACGGCGGACTTACGGTGGTTAACAGCGACGGTGTACGGCAGACCCTAATTTGTTGGTTAATGGTTGAAATGAACTATTTTAGGTTAAACTGGCGTTAATTTAAGGATTAAAAAGTTTCATACTTAACCTTCAAATCGTATATATTTTATATTTGTTTTTTTTAAGTTTATAAAATATTGTTAAAACTAGACGGGTTTCGCGGGCAGCATATAAAATTTTATCTTATTTAAAAATTGTTACGTTTAAGAAATATGTACAAGATATAAGTTGCCCGCGGGTACAATTGAGCTCTAAAGAGAATAGTTGCGGTTGCAGATGGTATTTTTTGTATGATGGTGCACCATAAGCAGCATCCTTTAGAAGCATTCATTGCCTCATGGAGAATAGAAACAACAGGACTTAAAAATTGCATGAATTAAATCAAACAATCATACATACAATTCTATAAATGGAATCATTCAAGAAAAAAAAGTTGCAACCGAATATTAATTACACCGACTTGGCTATGATTGTGAAACAAAACAATGTACAGTGCCCTGTTTCTCTAAACAAATAGCTACATCTTGCTCATGGTGAAATGACTCCGGACTCTGGTGGCATTCTCTCAAATCACTTGTTGTTAATACAAAATACCTGATGTAGAAACAATAGGAGATTTTGAGAAAAGACAAAAGGTGCTACAAAAATAATTTAGAGTGTGATGATAAAAAACATATACATTTAATCGCGAACCTTCTTTATCAGATAAAGACGCATGATATGCGTTGAAGCTCAAACAGCATATGGGGTGGAAAAGAGAGTTTTTTTTTTACAGTTGTCCTAATTTTTACTTTTTATATTGTTGATACAAAAGTTGGATGATCCTTGCTTGACCCGAATTAGGCTTAATTCGGGTAGGTTGGGCTCCGGCTCTTGCACCAAGTGAATATCTTGTTGAGATCCTACACACTAAAACAACACGTGTTAAGCTTACCGTGGGAATGTATCCCACGATTAGACTCCGACGTGAGAGTAAGTAATCGGTTTAGGATTAGATAATCGGCTGTATGTTGAGAGTATAGAGAATGTGATACCTTTGTGGAACATTTGGGGGTTCCTTATATAGGCGGTAGAGTGCTTGTTGGGCCTCTACCGAACCTTCGGCCCCAAGTAAGAGATAAACACCATAATTAGGTTATTTGATATCTTCTAATTAAGGATAGTGAATATCCCTTACTTTAAGGTAAATCCCAATCTAAGTTAGAATGGGATTCTGTCTAACCTTTGTCGTGTACGGCAGAGATATGGGCCGCGCTCTGACACGTGCGACCCATGTTACCCAGAGCCTGACATACTGGATAACATATATCCAACCCAAATGTATTGGACTGAATACGGATAATACCAATGGGTCGGGCCCAAGACCCGGCTCGGGGGCTATACGTCATCATGTCCCCCCAGTCTAGTTGCTACATCCGTAGGCGTAATATCTAGACTAATAAATGCCCCTTAGACGTACCAAGAAAGAACATTTGAAATATTGATTTGAAAACCGCAACCAGGCCGTACGTAACAACCGAAACAAAATAAATGCATTCCTATGTTTCAATAAATGGTATCCCAGCCACACGTGTCGACCGAAACAAAATAAATGAAACATTGAATATAGTCATATGTATGACCGCATATCCCGACATATTGCACTGTTCATCCGACAAGTTTGACTAACAAAGTGCAACAGTCAATACATCGAGCGACGTAATGTCTGAGTCAGAACTGACCCGTGGGTCCCACCCAAGGTTGCAGAAATCGCTAGGCGCTAGTGAGGCGGTCGACGACGTTCGAGGCGGAATTCATCTAGGTGGCGCCTAGGCGCCCCTAGGCGGATTGAAATTTTATGCATATAAATAATATAAATAATATGTTTGACATAAAAAAATACTTCTAATTTCAAATAATTCGAATTTCTTGCAAAATAGACAAACAAAACATAACAATTTAAGTGCTTAAAACTTCAAACGTGAACATATAATGCAATTGGTTCCAATTTCATACGAAAAACCCATTACTTTATGTTTATAATCATTCGTTATCTCTTATTTTAAGATGTTACGTTAAAATAAATATGGGCACTATATATTAGAAAGAAAACTCTTAATATTTTGTAAAAAAATATTAACTTTTTGTTGACTTTCTTGACTTTTTGACCGCCTAGCTCCTAGGCGCCACCTAGGCGGAGTATGACCGCCCAGCGCCTAGGCGTCGCCTAGGCAGCCGCCTAGCCCTTGTTTTACAACATTGGTCCCACCTGACTCTTCACTTGCCACTCTTCTCCCTAACCATACGATTTACGTTAGTGGAGGACACGTGGCCCTAATCCAATGGACCATCGCTATCGTGACAACCCTATAAATAAGCTGCTCATGCGGCTGTGTGTTACACGGTCTTCTTTGATTTTTCCAGCATCAACGCTTTCTTCCCAATCACCACTCCCTCTCGCACGGATCTTCCCATACGCAGGTTAGAACACCACGCCTTTCTTCATTTCTTAATAAATAATGGCTAGGAACAACCCCACTATTGGATTCGTGCTGAATGTGATGTCGGAAGTAAAATTGGGATAGTTTTGCTCTCATTATTCCTAACAGCCTTCACCCCTCTCTTCCTGGTGTCGGGGAGCTTATTACTAACGCTCCCCAGGGGAAGATAGGTCTATATACTCGTCTTTTTGATGCGGCTAACTACCGCATCCCTTTCACTAGGTTTCTTATAGACTTATTAGGATACTATGATGTACATATCACCCAACTACACGGCATAGGCGCGTGTAAGATAAGCCAATTCGAAATATTATTTCGTGCCCGAAACATTCCCCCACCCGTAGAATTGTGCAGGGTATTCTACCTTCTAAACCTGGTAAACGGCTGGCTTTCATTCAAGAAGCGATCTCCAAACAGCCCCGTGAGCCATAACAAAGCCATTGACTCACTAAAGAACTGGTATGACCACTACTTTTTTATTGAAGCGGTAGTGTGGCCGACCGACTTTGTATATAAACACCAAATACGACACGACTTCCTTCCTCATGTCAGTATATACAATGCCCAACATGTTCAAGAAATAGATAGAAATAGAACGGGCTTTCACAGAGGTTAAACCAAATCATTTCTTTGTCTCTTAGGCATTAGCCGTAATTATTTTGGTCCGTCGAATAGATATCCTGTATTCTGAAGAAGCCGAGGCCAGGGTAGGTATAACATATATAACTTCAAAGACGTGTAAGTATGTAGTTCGTAACTAACATACCGCTTGTTTTGCAGAGATGAACTTCTTTGGAGTCTTACGTCAAGGAAACCCTAAGACCATTCCGGAGGGATGCGTCCTAGGCGAGAAAACAAGCCTCATTTGCTCGAAAAACTAGGGATGTAACCGTCGCCTTAGCGGTCGTGCCCGATCCCCATTCCGACGAGGAAGAGTCAACCCTCCTGAAGTCCCCCATAGATTTTGCTAATGAGGACGGGGACACAATGATGTTCGATACCGATGTCGGCCCCTCCACACGGCCTAAGACCCCCGCCCATGCCCAGGACGAGGAGCCGGATGATAACATTGAGAAGACCACCTTCAGCCTGGCCTGAATGATGGGCGATGATGATGAAGAAGAAGTGCAACAAAATACTATGGAGGAGGAAGAAGAACAGCCCGCCCTCAGGCGTACCAGAGGGAGAACCAAAAGGGTTAGAAGAACCACCGCGGCCGTAGTGGGGGAGTACAATGATCTGGCCAAGAGGATACGCGAAGACCATCCTCTCTACCAATCTGGCGAGAGTACCAACCAACCCTCAGGAGCGACGCGGGATGCCCACCCTGCCCAAACCGTGTCAGTCGTGGTTGTTGAGCCGGTCACACAGATTCCTCCTACGACACCAGAGCTTGAGAAGACAAACTTGTACGTCTTCCTTATATGTGTTATTGTTTATACCAAAGAACGCCGCGTGCCTTGTAATAATGCTTATGTGAATTATAATATTTTTGCAGGGAAAACCGAGCTGGTGTCGCGCTGGTCACATGGACAAAAAAGGGGAAAGAACCTGTCCACCAAGACTCGGTACCCAGACCTGGCTTGGTCTTCGAGGAAGGTTCCCCAACGGCTTCACAGGAAATTCCTATGTCCGGCCCCTCCCCACGTTTTAACCCCGAGTGGAAAACATCCACTACGGATAAGATGAGGGACGCCAGAGAGTGTCGGGACTACCTCAACCATTGTATTCCTCCTGGCCTTGTAAGGGATATCAATGAACTAAGTCATCATGACTTAGTGGACGAATACAATGGGACCCTTGTGCATCAGATGGCCATGGGCACATCAATGTGGGTGAGGTTCGAGGCCGCCCTTGACCATGTCGAGTCCCTGAAGAGGAGAAATTCCCGTAGAGAAAAGATGATCGAGAAGAATGAGTCCACGATTGCGACCCTTCAATCCCAACTTGCAACTGTTGAGGCCACCGTGAAAGAACAGGTCGTGCACGCCACTGCTCATGACAAGCGTGTTGCCGAGCTGGAAGCCCAACTCGAGGCTTCAAAAGCGAAGGTACTTATCTATAAAATATACGATTTGATGCATGCGTCCATATTATACATGCTATATTCTAACCTTAGCATAACATCCACAGGTGGTCGCAGCCGAAGCGTTGGCAAAGACCTTAGCCGACCAAGCATCTGTCCTCTCAAAGGAGCTAGAGGAGGTACGAACGTTGGTCAAGGGAGAGGAATCATTGAAGAATGAACTTGCTGAAGTAAGGGCAGAGCTGGAAAGAATGCCTGAGACGTCTACCTAGAAGGACGCTGAGCCGGACGCCCTCGTCACGAGTCGTGACGAGGTGCTGTACCCCCAACTACTCGCGGCCATTGCTGGTCGTAGGTGGATGGTGGGTCACGGTGCGCGCCTGGCTGTCATGAAAGTGATGGAGGCTCCCCAATTTGTGCAGCAGTTTGTCGATCTCATGTCGGACGGCATTGATCGTGGCCGACACGAAGGTATGATAATGGTTGCGGAGCTGATAAGCAGAAAAGAAAACTTCACCATGCATGCGTACTTTAACCCAGGGGAAGCGGCCAAGATGAATGATTCCATGACCGCTGTGAGGGACTTGGAATACCCTTTCTTGGAAGAGCTTGAGGCTGTAAAGGACGCGTCCAACAAGGAAATCATGAAGAAACTGTGCCTGGATGCGTGCTCGCAAGGTGAAGAAGACTCCCGAGCCCACCTTATGCCTTCCCCTAGCCAGCTCACCTTACCCATTTATGAAGACGTCACCAGGATTGTGATTGGTGAGCAGACTTTGAGTGAGACGCTGGAGGCGAACGCGGCCCAGACCTGCCACAAGAAAGGAGTTCGTGGTGAAGCATCCTCTTCTCGGCTATTCGAAGAGAAGAACGAGATAGGCAAGTTCCTCCCCCCTATGTAGGACGTACTTCAGTGATTGCAATTTTTGAACATTTTAATGTGTAATGAATATTCGTCCGTGGATGTCCACGACACCTTTGTGTAAACTGCACTTAAACACTTAGAATATGTTATGTACGTGTCCATGGTGATCACTGCAATTTTTGTTTGTTTATATTTGAAACTTGTTTTTATTCGTAGATATCATGTATCTGTTTGCATGAAATGTCGCGGCTGATTCAGAATAAAATTAAGTCTATAATTTACTAGACGTGCACTGTGTGTCTTTACCATGTCCGACACTATGTAAGTACGACATGTGGGAACTTATTACGACGTCTTGTAAATAAGGTGTCTAGTAAGGATACATGATCCGCGTCACTGTGGTTGCATCCCTCTTATGCGACAAGTTGAATTATTAGGTTCACTTAATCCTCTTACCCCGCCTGGGAGCGAATAGTACATGTACGGTTGAATGAATGCATACGAACAAGTAATAACATACTAAAATAATAAGTAATTCTAAGAACGTAAGACAATAATTTGCACAAGAACAGACCGTGGAGCTAGCTAGGCACCACGGTATTTTATTAGAACAGTTACGATTTTGTTGACAGAATTAAAATCCTAAGACAAATAGAACCTCGAAAACATAAAAACAAAAAATACATGGATCTTTATTGAAGCTGAATATAGCGTAGTATCCATGCGAAGGTCATAGCCTTTTAGAGGTAGCATCTTTTAAGGTTGCAAATGTTCCATGTACGATCTAAGTCACGGCCATCCATATCACACAACTTGTACGCGCCTAGCCCCAAAGCTTCCGTGACCTCATACGGCCCTTCCCACTTTGGACGAACTTTCCCGGTGCTCTCCTCGCGGCTTGCCTCGTTAGCACGATAGACAAAATCCCCCGGTCGAAAGGAAACACCCTTGACTTTGGAGTCGTAATAAGCTTTCATACATGCCTTATATTTAGCCTCATTAATAGCTGCTATCTCCCCTTTTTCCTCCAACAAGTCTAGATTAACCCGGAGTTGCTCATCGTTTGTGACGACGTTAACTTCTACTGTGCGGATTGTTGGCATCCTAATTTCTGCTGGGATAACAGCCTCAGTACCATAGGCTAGCGCGAATAGAGTATCCCCATTGGCTGTTTTGATCATCGTCCGATGTGCCCATAGTACATGCGGTAGTTCGTCCACCCATTTGGCGCTTCTCTCATATAAGCGCGCCTTTATACCTTCACCCAAGCTTCTATTTGCCCGCTCCACCAGACCATTAGTTTGTGGGTGTTTAACTGATGTAAAGCGCCTTCTGATGCTCAACGCCGCGCACCAATCTTTGAACGGATTGTCAGCAAACTGTTTTCCGTTATCCGAAATGATCTCTCCTGGTAAACCAAAACGACATACAATATTTTCCCAAACAAACTTTTTTACCTGTTTGCCCATGATCGTTTTTACCGCCTTAGCTTCTATCCGGCGAGTGAAGTAGTCCATAGCTACAATCAAGAACTTAACACCTCCTGCGGCCACAGGAAAAGGCCATGCGATGTCAATTCCCTACTTGTAGAATGGCCATGGGGACGTGATGGGTGTTAGTTCTTGCTATAGATGTCGTGGTACTGGCCTGTGCACTTGGCAGTCGCTACATATAAGAATCATGTCTCGTGCGTCCTGATGCATAGTTGGCCAATAGTATCTTGTGCGTAGAGCTCGTGCTACTACTGATCTGGGGCCTGCGTGCATGCCGCACGACCCTTCATGTATTTCACTAATCACATAGCTAGCCTGGCGTGGCCCAATACATCGCAGCCATGGCTATAGGAAGAAACGCTTATATAGGACGCCATCTCGGAGGTCGAAATGCTGCGACTTCCGCTTGACACGTCGCGCCTCTGTTTCGTCCTCAAGAAGGGTCTCATCAGCTAGATAGTTTATGATCGGGGCCATCCATGTAAGCCCCTCCTCATCCTCTATGGTTGTTATCTCTCCTCCTGTAATGAAATTTTCCTTGAGTATTTCAACCAACACCTGCTTGGATAAGTGGGCAAAGCTTGTAGATGTGATCTTTCTAAGAGCATCCGCCTTCTTGTTCTCGCCTCATGGGACTTGCTTGATAGAAAACTTCCCAAAACTGGCGATGAGTGACTTGAATTTTTCCAGGTATTAGATCATGTTTTCCTCCTTAGCCTCGTACCCACCTAGGATGTGATTCGCTACAAGCCGTGAGTCCACGTAGGCTTCAAGGTTGCGGACTCCCATCCTAGCGGCGATTTTTAAACCCGCAATCAATGCTTCATATCCTGCCTCATTATTCGTGGCTGTGAACTCAAAGCGCAAGGCGTAAGTAAATTCCATTGCTTCCGGATTTGTAAGTATAAGGCCCGCCCTCGATTCGTCTGTGCAAGAAGATTCGTCCGTGAACAGAACCCATGGTTCCGGTGGGATACCTTCCTTTTTCACCACCGGCTCGTCATCCTCGGGCTTCTCAATTATAAAATCTACCAAAATTTGGCCTTTGATGGTTGTCCTCAGTCTATAGGAGATGTTGTGCTCCCCCAGCAGGACGCTCTACTTCTGTAGTCTTCCTGCTACGTCTGGTTTGGACACCTGTTTTATCGGTTGGTCCGTGACTACCGCTATTGGGTGTGCTTGGAAGTACCGGCGTAACCTTTTCGTAGCATAGACCAACGTAAGACCAATTTCTCTGTTGATGAATAATTCAGCTCTGGACCTTGTAGCGCTATGCTTATGAAATAGATCGGAGTCTGGACCGAATCTCGATCAGTCATGAGGACTGCGCTTATTGCTCCATATGTAGCGGATAAGTACATGATTAGCTCCTCCTTAGGTCGTGGGGCGACCAACATGGGGAGAGCCGCGAGGTGTTGCTTGAGCTGCCCGAATGCTTCCTTTGCCTCTCTTGTCCACGAAAGTCTCCTTTCTTTAAGCACTTCTTGAGCGTTTTAAACAAAGGAGTGATTTTTCAGCTGACTTTGATAGGAACCTATTGAGACCGGCCAGCTTTCCATTAAGTGACTGCACCTCTTTGAGTGTCCGAGGGGATGGAAGTTGTATTACGGCGTCCGTTTTCTCCGGGAAAGGCTTGATGCCGTTTGGACTAATCATGTACCCAAGGAACATTCCTTCGGTTGCTCCGAACGTGCATTTTTTGGGATTTGGCTTCATGTTGATTTTTCGCAATGTGTCGAATGTCTCTTAGACATCGCGGAGAAGTTTTTCCTCCATATGGCTTTTGAAAACCAAGTCGTCAACGTAGACTTCAAGGTTACGGCCAATCTGTGAGTCGAAGGTTTTATCAACAAGTCATTGATATGTGGCGCCCGCGTTCTTGAGTCCGAACGGCATTTTATTGTAACAATACACGGCCTGACTGGTGTGGAACGCCGTTTTTTCCTCGTCCTCCTTTGCCATCTGGATCTGATGGTATCTGTTATATGCGTCCAAGAAACATTTAAAAGGGTACCCACATAAGGATTCCACCTTCCGATCAATTTCTGGTAATGGGTAGCAATCTTGTGGACATGCTTTGTTTAAGTCCGTGAAATCCACACACATACGCCAACTCCCGTCGTGCTTCTTGACCATGACCGGATTAGAAAGCCACTCATGGTAGTAGACCTCGCGCATAATTCATGCGTCTACCAACTTTCGTACCACGTCCAGTATCACCTGGTTGCATTCAGGTGCTTGGCCGCGTTTCTTTTGTTTAACGGGTGGGTATCCAGAGCGGATTTGAAGCTTATGTTCTGCTATCGAACGCGATACGCCCGTCATATGCTTCGGCTCCCATGCGAATATATCAAGGTTTGCTTTTAGGAGAGAGCACGTGGCTTTCTTCCCTTTTTGGGAGAGCGTTCCCCCGATAGCTACCTCTTGTTCCGGGTAGTCGGGGTGGATTACCACCTTCCAATTGGGGGGGGGGGTAGTGATCCTTCCTTTATAGGAACTGGCTGAACTGGTGTTGTCACGGCGTGACACTCTAATGCATGTGCGATTGAATTGTAAATAGTGACAATTCCCCCTTCAACCGGAAACTTAAGCATGCCATGTGCCGTGGACGAGACTGCCCGTATGGCTAGGATACCTGGTCTTCCAATAATACCATTATACGGAGAATGTGAACGTATCACCATAAAGTTCATCCACGTCGTGGTGGAATGCTCTTTATCTCCAATGGTTACCAATAGACTCAATTGTTCTATTGGCCATATAGTGTCTCCGCTAAAGCCAATGAGCGGCGACGTGACCGGCATCAATTGGCTTTTGATCTCTTGTCGTAACTGTAAGAAGAAATGTTCGTAGAGTACTTCAGCCGATGACCCTCTATCCACATACATACAACGAACATTGTGGGTTCCAATACTTACCTCAATCGTGAGAGGTGCATCAGCCACGTTGCTTGCCGTGATATAGGAGGGAACGAAATCTCTCTGCTGCGTGAAAATTTTTAACTAACTTTTTGCTTCGTGCGGTGTTTCCATGATATAACCATATATATTGTTGAAGGCTTGTCCTTTTGGGAATCCTTTTTGCCATAGTTTTTGTTATCCTTCCCATCCTTCCAATCCTTGACTAGGTGTTTCAGTTTGCCTGATTTAATCAGCGATTCTATATGCTTCTTGAGCTGGATGCACTCCTCCGTGTCGTGACCCTTGTTATTATGGAACTCGTAGAAACGATTGCCTTGACGCCGATCAACTGGAGTTGTCATCGGAGGAGGTCGTGGAATCCCTCGGTGAGCAAAATATCCCGATAAGTCATCTTTAGAGGGGTGAATTTGTCATCCGACCGTCCTCCTTTTGGCTGACTTTTGTAATCCAGACTCCTCCCATTGCTGAAGCTATTCTAGCCACCTGATTGCCTTCTAGGCTGATCGTTTGATCGGTGGCCGTGATTCCCTTTTGTAGGGTAAGCCGCAGCAACCGCGGTTTCCCCTTCCATGAAATTCCGAACCCTTTCCGTGAGTTCATCAAACTTCTCTAGACGTTTATCATTGAGGCGCCTGATTAGCTCCTTGTTAGTTATGGCGTGCATGTAATCAGAAATTTTAAGAAGTTCTGGACACGCTTTGGTACGCGTGCACTCATCATTGAAACGCTCCGTGAAGTCTTCCGTAGATTCTCCGGGCCTCTGCTTGACAGTTGCCAATGCGACCAGATCCCTATTGTACTTCTTCCGCTGAGTGTAATTGTTTTTAACGCATTGCGTAGCTCTCCGAAGCTATCAATGCTCCGGTGAGGAAGCTTTTCAAACCAATCGCGGGCATTAGCAATCAGGGTTGAATTAAACATCTGGCACCATATAGGCATCGACCATCGTTCAATTTTAGCATGTGTATCAAACACTTTTAGGTGATCGTCCGGATCACCAGATCCATCATAGGTTTTGACGCACGACGACATACGACGCTTCTTTTCCTCGTAGTAGTTTCGTATGCGAAGAGTGAAGGCATCTTCCCTGTCGTCGCACCACGGAAGGGAGAGATCTTCCACTTTTTTATCACGATAGTAGGGCTCACCGTAGCGTCCTTCATCGTCCGATGGTGGTGGTGAGGAATACCTGGGTCGGCGACGTCTAGGGGGATGGTCATCTGAGTCAGACCCTGAAGGGTCGTTAGGTGGGGGAGGTGCCCCCTATACGATGGGTATTTTTGTGAGTATGAGCTTGCTTCCCACCAGAGTTTATCCTGCGCCACACGCTTGTGCGGCGATTATTCCTGGGGACTTCCAACCCGAGCGTTCAGTGGAGCCATCGGATCTATCCCCATCTTCATGAGGTTCTTGCAATTCTTGCATGATGTGATCCCCTATGTGTTCGAACACATTCCGTGGTCGAGGGGTTTCCTCGAAGGAAGGTTGTTCATTAGTTCGCGTCTTCCTTCCCCTCTTCCTAGCTTGAGGGGGAGTACCGTGCGCGGAGCTTCCAAAGTTAAGTCTGGACTGGAGGTTCCTTCCCAGGTTTAGTCTTGACGAGATGCCCGGGACGATTCTGTCAAAGTTCTGTGTGAGGATGCGTTCAAGATCTTCATCCTCGAGCAGATCAACTTCCAACTGTTGCTTTTGCGCTTCCTTGTTAGGAGCGTTAGGCGCTGCACCTGGATCGGGGTTGTTCAGGGAGAGAGTTGGCGGTGGGGTGCTCGTGATCGTGTCCGTCCCACCAGATTGAAACGATGCGTTTCCGTTGTTTGGTCCCCCTTATTGCCCCCCGGAGGAGGAGTTGGGGTGACCGGAATGTCACATCCGGACTTCCGGTTCCCAAGGTTTGTGCCCCTTGGGTTTGCCTGAGAATGTCCCTTCGTCATTGGTAGGGTTCAGTTTAGTGTAGGGTCCCACGGATGGCGCCAACTTGTTGATACAAAAGTTGGATGATCATTGCTTGACCCGAATTAGGCTAAATTCGGGTAGGCTGGGCTCCGGCTCTTGCACCAAGTGAATATCTTGTTGAGATCCTGCACACTAAAACAACACGCGTTAAGCTTACCGTGGGAATTTATCCCACGATTAGACTCCGACGTGAGAGTAAGTAATCGGTTTAGGGTTAAATAATCGGTTGTAGGTTGAGAGTATAGAAAATGTGATACCTTTGTGGAACCTTTGGAGGTTCCTTATATAGGCGGTAGAGTCCTTGTTGGGCCTCCACCGAACCTTCGGCCCCAAGTAAGAGATAAACACCATAATTAGGTTATTTGATATCTTCTAATTAAGGATAGTAATTATCCCTTACTTTAAGGTAACTCTCAATCTTAGTTAGAATGGGATTCTGTCTAACCCTTGCCGCGTACGGTAGAAATATGGGCCGCGCTCTGACACGTGCGGCCCATGTTACCCAGAGCCTGACAAACTGGATAACATATATCCAACCCAAATGTATTGGACTGAATACGGATAATACCAATGGACCGGGCCCAAGACCGACTCGGGGGCTATACGTCATCATATATAAAATCAATCAGATAAGCATAATATTATTTGAATAATAGTATAATTTGCATATAAAATGATTAGTGGATTTTCTGCATTAGACATGAGACTTTTAAATAATTTTTGATCCCACCTAGATGTTTCTTTTTAACTACTTTTTTTACTTCATCTGTTTGTCATTCCAAACATAAAACACGACTCAAATTATCTTATTCATAAGTACACATCTCAAAATGGACACAATTAGTCTATGACAACCATGTAATTAGTGTTTACAAAGCTGGATCAGTCGGTCGAACCGGTTAAGCCGGGAACTGGTAGATCCGCAAGGGTGACAATCGAACTAACATTTGCACATTTTTTTTCTTGTTTTTCCTAGTATTGTCGTAGTAACATAGTAACAGAAGAGAATACACACTTTTGAATCCATCTTGTTAGAATATTATCGCTAAATATTTATATTATCTCTAAAGTTTGAATGGTTTCATTAAACATTATGATTTTACGAAAATTCACATATTTTGGTGTCTTAGTACGTTTATCATTTTTAATAACTAATGGCGTAACTATCAAGACATTCGGTTCTTGGAATCGGTTGAGACAGTGAACCAGTAAACATAGCAGTTTGTAATCCCACTCACGTAAAAAAAATTGCATAAAACTACTGGTAATATAAGTAAATGAATTGACACGTAAATTATTCTCGCATGCATCCTTAGCAAGACACTACAAGAGTATGACCATGTGATACAGGGCTTTTTACACCTCGTATAAAAATTAAAGTTCGTTGTGTTGGTCTAATCGAATTGATCTGGTTTAACTATGTGACTCAGTCATTCTTTGGTGGAACAAATAGTTGTGTCGTTGTAGTAATTAAAAAGTGCAAAACTTAATTAAAAGCAAAATGACTTTAAAGTAAATCTAACTCTATTTTAAAAATAAATGGCGAGTATTTAAAAACGTGACGAAAATTAAAAGACACTTAAAGTAAATAACGCAAACTTAAATCTAACTAAGGCAAACTTAAAACGCAACTAAAACTAAAACTTAAACTAAGGCAAAGCTAAAATAAAGCTAAGGAAAATAAACTTAAAGCGCGTCTAAGGAAAAAGGCAGGAAAAATAAAGCTTGAAATTAAAAATCAAAGACAAAAACTAAAAAGAACCTGAATACAGCTCAATCGGAATAATCCTTCGTTCGGAACAATCACTCATCCGGAATGTCACCTTCGTTCGGAATGATTCTTCTTCGCTCGGAATATTACCAAAATCCTTGATCCGGAACAAATTCTTTATTCGGAATATGTCACTTATCCAGAATAAATCCTTCGTTCGGAACTTTACTGACTCAGAACTTCAATTGGTTCGGAACTTCCCAAGCCAAAACCTTGGTTCGGAACTTCTTGGTTCGGAACTTTGAATTTTCGATTCGGAACTTCTTGGTTCGGAACTTCTTGGTTCGGAACTTCTTGGTTCGGAACTTCTTGGTTCGGAACTTCTTGGTTCGGAACTTTGAATGTTCCGAATGAGATACCTTTTCGCTGATCCGGAATACTTCCGAACGAACAAGCTTGGTTCGGAACTTTCTGGTTCGGAACTTGGTTCGGAACTTTTCCGAATGAACAAGTAGTCGATCCGGAACTATGAAATCTTCCGAATTAAACTCCTTGGTTCGGAACTCACTGGTTCAGAAGAAATTCCGACTGAACAAGTAGTTGGTTCGGAACTTCTTTGGTTCGGAACACTTGGTGTTGATCTGGAACTTACCTGGGAAAAGATCAGTAACAGCAAAAACGAACGCCCCGAAGAACAGGGAACACAATATACACGAATCTAATCCAAACTTAAGCAAAATCAAACAAAAGATTAAATCAAACTAATCACAAAGCATGTACTAAACATAAACAAACAATCCAAATCAACAAAACTAACAAAACTAACCAAACTAATCAAAACCCACTTTGATCAAAATAAGAACATGAACATAAACAGAAAAATCAAAGATTAAAGAAAGGTAGGATGAGATCAAACAATAAAGATAAAGATTAACAAGAATTAAAAGAACACTTACTTGAAATTAAATGGTAATTAAGGTGCAAGACAATTAATGTAAATGGACATGAAATTAAATGTGCATAAATTTAAAGTGGAAGAAATGGTTTGTCAAGCCACCCAACAAAAACTAACTAATAACATCCTAATCTATATATAGGGGAGGTTAAAGGATGCTTAGGAAGCTTCCTCCCCTCTTTCCTTTCTCCTTAATTGCATGCTTAGTCCTTCTCTTCTTAATCTTTTGTTAATTGCACCATTAGTCCTTAAGCCTTTAAATCTTCTTTAATCTTGGACTTTAATGACTTTTGGCTCGGGATTTCTTTGAACTCGTCTTTTAATTCTTCAATAAATAAGACTTGAGTTCTTCGGCTTTTAGTAAACTTCCGTCTTTTGACTTTTTCTTCGATAAATCTTCAGAATTGGTCTCGGACTTCCGTTCTTTTTGCACTCTTGACTTCTTGACTTCGTCTTTCATATTTTTCTTCAATAAAAGCCCGTAAATGCCCGTGTTTTCTTCGCTTTTCACCTTTTCGTCCTAAATCACAACAAAAACACAAACCACACATAATTCCGACATAAAAGACATAAAATACACGTTTTGGCTCGGTTATTATTGTAATTAAGTGGTAAAAAGGATGGGTGTTTACACACCTATCAAATCCCCTACACTTGACCATTGCAATGTCATCATGCAATGCATTAGTTACAAAGCACGTTTATATTTTTCATCATAATTAATCCATCTTGGCCTTTATTAAAGAGATAGAAAATTATAAACATTCAAAGTAAAGAAATCACAAACATACCTTGGATTTTGGAAATGTCATGAATAATCATCATCCTCAAGTTTTCACTTTCTCCAAACCAAGCTTAAAAAAGAGATCATTGTTATTATAAGTTAGCAAACTAACACGAACTCATGTGGGCCAATTATTCACTTAGACTCCCTTATTCCTAAGGGTATCTCTTATATTTTATTTTTGTCTTGAATGATCACGAGGATGCATTGTTGACTTATTTCGATAGTTATTTAGGCCGAAAATAAAGTGAACGATTTAATCATTAGTTAGCTAAAGGACAAAATCTTTTAAAACTGCTTCTCGAGACCTCATAAAGTTCATATCTCGGCATAACTCGCTTCGCGATTTGAGACCTTTCTCGGACCGATATTTGGCAGCGACTTCATACTTCAAACCTTGAGAGACGTTCATGAAATTATGGTCTTCTCTTCATATAGGAATTTCTTCACTTGAAGTTTAAGATTCTTCATAAATGGACCACGACTTCTTCATTTTTCTCCAATCATTATTTTGGACTTTGATATACAACGATCCGCCTCCTTTTTGGACTTGGCTTTATTTATCCTCATACCTTGTTAGGGCCTTTTTGGATAGACATCTCCATGACTTTTGGGGAGTATTTTCTTTTCGTCGTGTGTCTCTATCCTTCTTATTGATCTTTGATAAATGATTCTTCACATCACTTGGGATCTTTAGCAACAAAATATAGCCCTCATGCCTTATTAGGACCTTTTTGGACTCGCCAATCTTCGCATCCCGCTTCAATAAGTTATGCCTTGGCTATGAACTATAATCCATACCGAGCAACTTTTAAACGATCTTAGGCTATAAGCTAAGTAACTTTTCAAATCGTACAACCTTATTTATTGCAGATAAATTTTATTAGCAGGCGATGGGAGAATAGGCTTATAATTAACTCACATAAATTCCTGAAAGAATACCAAACTTATAATTGACTCTATCATCTCTCGTTCTCCACAGTTTAAAATCTCAAGGAATGAGACTCGTGGATGCTTAGCCTATTAAATCAAAGTTTTTGGGTTTTCGAGTCATCTATAGGATCTTGCAAATTCTTAGACTCTTTCAAGTTTTAGAAATCGCGTTTTAAAGTTCCCTTGATAAACGACTCTCTAGGATCAATTATAGGAACTTGCGAAAAGTTCTTGTTCTTAACCCGTGAGAGTTAAGACTTTCGCGTTTTATAGCTCCCTATATAAAAGCCTAGCAAAACTTGACTTAAACACGTTAAAGATACTAGCTAGAGTAAACTTAGATAAGTAAACTCGGGTTGAGTCAAAAGATTCACAACGTTTGAAAATTAAAACCACTTTATTAAAGATTTATTCTAGCAAAGAAAGAAAATAACTATACAAAGGGAAAAACTAATAGGCCAAAATAGATAAAAAATTTTGAAAAATGTCGAAAAATTGATTTTCTGGTTAAAATGAGGACAAATACAAGGAAAAGGCCACTTAACTTCGATAGAAGTCCCCCTACACTTAATATAAACATTGTCCTCAATGTTTAAGCATGTGGGAGTAAACTCCCCTACACTTAGGACATTGTGCACTTTGTTTAAATCTTGCTAAGGAAAGGACAACTAAAGAGATTCCTATTTTAATATGCAGAAAATATAAAATAGTGAATCGAAAAAAGTTTAGGATAGAACCGGGAAGATGGAACACGGAATCGCGGGTCGTCAAGAATCATCAAGAGTGTGTCTTTGAAGCTCGAATCCCTGATTAAGAGAGGAGAGGAAAGAGCAAACACCAAAGGGTCTCCCCTACACTTAGGATAAAGAAAGCGAAAAGATAGATACATGGGTTGCCTCCCAAGAAGCGCTTGATTTTTGTTAACCGAGTCGTGAGTCTGACTCGACCTTGATTATCATAGGAAGAAGCATGAAACATATCCACCGGGATGAAATACATAGTTTTCGTCCATCAAATAGCAGAGGCTTAAGGCGAACAAGGCAAGCCAAAAAAGAATAGGCAAGGTTCCCTTAAGCAGCGATGGAGCACGGTGGAAGCAAGGGTGAAGTGGTGCAAGCAGATTTCCATAAGTTCCAAAGATATTTCCTTTTATTTCATCAGGTGGATACTGAGATGGCTGCAGAATATCGATACCGGGGTCGAACACCTTTTCCTTTAGGGGAAAATAGCACTCAGGCTCAACAGAATGTGAAGAAGATCCGCGAAGAAGATGCACAACCTCGTCATCAGAAGGTGGACAAAGAGGTGTTAAATCATATGTGTTGCGGATGGTGGTGTCGATCGGTTTCTTCTCCTTTGAAAGAATGTTCTTCAAATCCAAACTAGGATCAAGATGATAATATTCAAAATCTAAAGGAGGTGCATCACTCTCATGAGGGAAGTAAGTATTGAGAAAAGTTGAAAAGTCTTCCTCAAATGAGTAGTCGTCCAAAGTAGGATCGAGTGATGGCGGAGGATCTTCATCATGCGAAGAATCACTCGAAAGAGTATCGGCCTCATCAAAATCATCATAAGTGGGCAGGTCGGGATACTCGGAAGTAAGGTCATCAAAATCATCCGAATCTGAGCTAGAATCATCATCATAAGCATCAAAGATCGGTGGAGAATCATAAATGGGCGAAGGTTCCAAAGTGGATAGAGAATCATCCACATCATCTTGAAAAAGTGGATTATCAATGCAAGAGTCGAATAGAGGATTGTTGTAGACGACAAAATCATCGAGCACATTAATCATATTCGCTGATTCTCGTCCATAGGATTTGCTTGTGAGCTTTCCCATTTTGAACACTTGTGCATCATTCCCGACTCTTAAGATTAACTCACCTTCGGCAACATCAACTAGAGCTCGTCCGGTTCTTAAGAATGGCCGACCAAGTATTAAAGGAATACGAGGGTCCATTTCATAATCAACAACGACAAAATCGATCGGGAAAGTAAATGTGCCAACTTTGATGAACACGTCTTCGGCAATACCAACGGGGTAAGCGAGAGTGCGATTTGCAAGTTCAAGAGTCATCTTTGTTGGAGTAAGGTCGGGTAATGACAGTGTTTTCCAAACACTCAAAGGCATAAGATTAATACTGGCCCCGAGATCAGCTAGGGCAGTAAATTCTTCGGTTTTGTTGAAAATGCACGGCAACACAAAACGACCGGGATCTCCAAGCTTTTCCGGAAGTTCTTTAAGAATAACTGCAGAGCAGTTTTCATTTAAGCGTGTGTTGGCGAGCTCAATCAACTTCTCCTTCTTGTTAAGCAATTCCTTGAATGCTTTCACAAATTTCGGCATGTGGACAAGTGCTTCAACAAGGCTGATGTTGATGTTCATTTGAGAGAGCATCTTCACATAGCTCGACACTTGAGAGTCATCCTTGGTTAGCATTTTGGTCTTGCCTAGCCGTGAAGGATAAGGGATATTGGGTTTGGGTGGTGAAGGTGAAGGCGTAGCAGGTAAAGGTTGAGATGTTGAAGGGTTCTTCTTGGGAACATCGTCATGACGAGGCAGAGACGGTAATGGTGCACTAATACTAGGTGTAGGAGGAGTATGGATAAATGGTGGTGGAGGAGGTGTGGATGA
Organism: Glebionis coronaria; assembly: GCA_025667525.1. Classification (NCBI taxonomy): domain Eukaryota; kingdom Viridiplantae; phylum Streptophyta; class Magnoliopsida; order Asterales; family Asteraceae; genus Glebionis; species Glebionis coronaria. Next base: position 241,923,645 of record CM046877.1, read on the forward strand.
TGGGGGCGGGATAGGTGGTCCTACTATGGTAACTCCACTACGGGTAGTAATAGCACTCACATTTGCTCGCGGATTGGTGACGGTGTGTGAAGGTAGAGAACTCGAAGTAGAAGGTTGAGTAGAGGGCAAGAAACTAGCCAGCATATTCTTCAAATCATTCGTTTGATTGCTGAAGGAGGATTGAATATTATCTCGAAGCTCGGATCGAATGTCATTTCCTTGCTTGGTGATATCTCCTTTCAAATTAATAATTTGGCTCTGCAGATTCTTGATTTGCTCACCTTGGGTTCTCATGATGGCTTCAACATCGGGGTTAATGGGTGGGGCTTGTTGGGTAGGTGGGTGATAAGGTGTAGAAGCTCTTGGTGGGATTTGGTTGCTTCTATTGTAGTTGTTGGCGGGGTTTTGGTTTTGAGGAGAAAAACCGGGTGAAAGGTAGTTGTTTGACCGGTAACTCAGCAAGTTTCTATCCCCTTGAGGTCGAGCTTGGTAATTTTCCGGTGAATAATTACCATAAGCTGCATACACGTTTTCCGGATTTCCTTGAGTAGAAGGACAATCGGTGTATGAGTGTGGACCGCCGCATGTTTCACAAGGATTAGCAACTGCTTTAACTTGTTGTTGTTGGTTTGAAGCGAGAAGCAAGATACTTTTGTTCATTTCATTCATCATGCGGGTGAATTCGGTCATGTCGGGGTTTGCTGAAGTAGAGGAAACATTAACTCTCGGGTTGTTCCTTGAAGAAGCGGAGGAATCCCAATTTTTGTGGTGAGTAGTCATGTTCTCAATTAACTCTCTACACTCCTCGGGTCTCCTTTTCATAAATGTGACACCGGCGGCTGCATTAATCGTATCACGATCTCGAAAAGTCAATCCGTTGTAGAAAGTATCAATCAATGTGACTGGAAGCATGTTGTGGTTTGGACAACGATCGATCAAGACATTATATCTTTCCCAAGCATCAAAAAGAGATTCATCGGGTTCTTGCATGAAACCGCTGATTTGGTTGCGAAGGCTCGTGACCATGGATGGTGGAAAGTAGCGCGACAAAAAGCGTTGAGTCATGTCATCCCAAGTATGAATAGAATTCTTTGGAAGACGATCAAACCATTTCTCGGCGTGATGTGATAAAGTATGTGGGAAGAGTTGAAGGCGTAGAACATCCATTGTGGCACCGGGCAACTTCATGCTTTGAGTGATTGTAATGAACTTGTCGAGGTGTTTGTTGGCATCATCATCAGGCATTCCTCTAAAAGGATTTGTTTGCACTTGCTGAATCATTTGGGGTTTCAACGAAAACTCCAGAGCCGTGATTTGCATCGGCGCAATCGGTCCTCCTCGTCCAAACATGGTAGGTTGACAAAGCTCCTCCATGGTCCGAAGATTGGGCTGTGGAAGAACATTGTTGTTATTATTGTTGAGGTGCGGTGGATTATTGTTGTTGTTAACACCTGCCATACTTAAATCTTCTCGAGTCTCGGGCTCTTGATAAGTAGAAGATCTAGTACGCATACACCTACAAAGGCAAAAGAAAACAATACCAAACACAAAGACAATATATATACACAATAAAAATAAAATCTTTTTGGATTTTTGAAAATTTTAATTTTTATGTGTTTTTTAACAATTTTTAATTTTTATGGATTTTTGAATTTTTTAGGCAAGAAAAATAACGCTCACAAGTGAACGGATCCCAAAAAGCAACGCGTCTTTCATAGAAAACCGTTAATCTTTACGAAAAGAGCCGGCAGCGGCGCCATTTAATAACTGGCTTTTGTCCCCGGCAGCGGCGCCATTTGATACAGGGCTTTCTAACTCTATTTTAAAAATAAATGGCGAGTATTTAAAAACGTGACGAAAATTAAAAGGCACTTAAAGTAAATAACGCAAACTTAAATCTAACTAAGGCAAACTTAAAACACAACTAAAACTAAAACTTAAACTAAGGCAAAGCTAAAATATAGCTAAGGCAAATAAACTTAAAGTGCGTCTAAGGAAAAAGGCGGGAAAATAAAGCTTGAAATTAAAAATCAAAGACAAAAATTAAAAAGAACCTGAATACAGCTCAATCGGAATAATCCTTCGTTCGGAACAATCACTCATCCGGAATGTCACCTTCGTTCGGAATGATTCTTCTTCGCTCGGAATATTACCAAAATCCTTGATCCGGAACAAATTCTTTATTCGGAATATGTCACTTATCCAGAATAAATCCTTCGTTCGGAACTTTACTGATTCGGAGCTTCAATTGGTTCGGAACTTCCCAAGCCAAAACCTTGGTTCGGAACTTCTTGGTTCGGAACTTTGAATGTTCGATTCGGAACTTCTTGGTTCGGAACTTTGAATGTTCCGAATGAGATACCTTTTCACTGATCCGGAATACTTCCGAACGAACAAGCTTGGTTCGGAACTTTCTGGTTCGGAACTTGGTTCGGAACTTTTCCGAATGAACAAGTAGTCGATCCGGAACTATGAAATCTTCCGAATTAAACTCCTTGGTTCGGAACTCACTCGTTCAGAAGAAATTCCGACTGAACAAGTAGTTGGTTCAGAACTTCTTTGGTTCGGAACACTTGGTGTTGATCCGGAACTTACCTGGGAAAAGATCAGTAACAGCAAAAACGAACACCCCGAAGAACAGGGAACACAATATACACGAATCTAATCCAAACTTAAGCAAAATTGATAATTGTGTTTTTGTATGGGTTCTCTTTTATCGTTCTCGGTATCTTCTCGAATTGATTTCTGGTTAAGTGCGAGAGATAAGTTGTTCTTGGTGAATCATATAAAAGAGTTGTCGTTGTCTAAAACTAATTAAAAATAAAGACTTGGAACAATTAAAAATAAAGTAAGGAAACAATAATGAAAGATTAAAACTTAACGGGAAATAAATGACGAGAAATTAAAGGCAATAAAAGTAAATGACGCAAATTAAAACTTAAAATAAAAGGAAAGCAAGTAAAAGTGCAAATAAAGAAAAAGGCGGGAAAAATAAAACTTACAACTAAAAACTGAAAAACACTATTCCGAATAGGGACTCCTATTCGGAATAAATGCCATGCTGAATGAATCTGTTATGCGGAATAAAAACACTATTCGGAATGATCAAATATTCCGAATAAGGAATCCTATTCGGAATAATCTGACATTCCGAATAGGGACTCCTATTCGGAATAATCAGATATTCCGAATAGGGAATCCTATTCGGAATAATCTAACATTCCGAATAGGGACTCCTATTCGGAATAATCAGATATTCCGAATAAGGATTCTTATGCGGAATAATCAAACTTTCCGAATAGGTAATCCTATTCGGAATAATCAACTTTCCGAATAGGGACTCCTATTCGGAATATTCCGCATAGAAGTCCTATCCGGAATAAATCTGGGCGAAGAACAGTAACTTGAACGAGATACAGGGGAACAAGAAAAGAGCACGAATTTGACCAAATCTAACCAAGATAAACCAAAAGATTAAACCAAAACAACCAATAAACATCAACTAACAATAATCAATCAAAACAAATCATCAAAACTAACAAATAAAGCCAAATCAATCAAAACCCACTTGATTGAAAACATAAAAACTCAAGAACATGAATACCAAAATTAAGAACAAATCAAACAAGAAAGGATGAAGATGATGAATTAAAAGCTTAATTAAAAAGTAAAGATTCAATAACAAAAGCTTAAACACAAATTAATTTAGAGAGAGAAAGCATAAGTTTAGAGAGAGAAACTACCTACTCCTAATCTAATCCTAAACTAAGACTAACCAACCCCCTCACATGTTGTGAGGGTAGTATTTATAGGAGAGGGGAGTGGTTGGTGGCTTCCTCTTTCTTTCTTTCTTGGTCCTCAGTCTTTCAGTCTTTCAGTCTTCTTAAATTCTTCGACTTTTAAGACTTCGTCTCGGGATTTCTTTGAACTCGTCTTGTAATTTCTTCATAATTTAGACTTGAGTTCTTCGGCTTTTTAGTAAACTTCTGTCTTTTGACTTTTTCTTCTATAAATCTTCAGAATTGGACTTGGACTTCCGTTCTTTTTCCACTCTTGATCTTTCGACTTCATCTTTCGTCTTTTTCTTCGATAAAAGCCCGTAAAATCCCGTGTTTTCTCCACTTTTCACCTTTTCGTCCTAAATCACAACAAAAACACAAACCACGCATAATTCCGACATAAATGACATAAAATACACGTTTTGGCTCAGTTATTATTGTAAATAAGTGGTAAAAAGGATGGGTGCTTACACACCTATCAAATCCCCTACACTTAACCATTGCAATGTCCTCATGCAATGCATTAGTTACAAAGCCCGTTTACGCTTTTCATCATAATCAATCCGTCTTGGCCTTTATTAAACAACTAGGAAAATTTAAAAGATAGAAAATGATAAAATGCAACAAGGAAGAAACTTGTAAAGAAGTCTAAGACTTACATTAGGGCTTTGGTGTCGTGAATTTTTATCACCCTCAAGTTTCACGTTCCCCATGCCAAGCTTAAAAACAAGATCATTGTTAGTACAAGTTAGCATAACAAACATTTACTCATGTGGTTCAATTAATCACTTAAACTCCCTTATTCTTACGGGTATCTCTTATATTTTATTGATGTCTTGAATGATCACGAGGATGCATTGTTGACTTATTACGATAGTTTATTTAGGCTGAAAGCAAAGTAGGACGATTTGATTAATAGTTAGCTAAAGGACAAAATCTCTTAAAACTACTTCTCGGGATATCAAATAGTTCATATCTTGGCATAACTTGGTTCACGATTTGAGACCTTTCTCGGGCCGATATTTGGCATGTACTTCATACTTCATATCTTCGAGAGACGTTCTTGAGATAATGGTCTTCTCATCATAATAGAGTTTCTTCTCTTGGAGACTTTTGAGGGGTACTCCAACTTTGTTGACCACGACTTCATGATTATTTCTTTAATCTCTAATTGGGATTTTGAGATACAACGATCCGCCTCCTTTTCGGACTTGAATGTATTTATCCTCATACCTTGTTAGGGTCTTTTCGGATAGACTTCTCCATGATCTTTATGGGAGTTGATTGCTTTTCGTCGTGAGTCTTGATCCTTCATATTGATTTTGGGAATAATGCTTTTCACATCACCTTGGATCTTCAGCAATAAAATGGAATCCTCATGCCTTGTTAGGGCCTTTTTGGACTCTCCAATCTTCGCGCCCTGCTTCATAAGTTATGCCTTGGCTATGAACTCTTATCACTACCGAGCAACTTTTAAACGATCTTGGGCTAGAAGCTAGGTAACTTTTCAAATCGTACGACCTTACTTATTGCATTTATTTATTAGCAAGTGATGGGAGAAAAAGATCATAATTAACTCACATAAGTTAATGAGAGAATACCAAACTTGTAACCAACTCTATCATTTCTCGTTCTCCACAATTTAAAATCTCAAGGAATGAGACTCGTGGATGCTTAGCCTAATAAACCAATTAAGGTCTACATGGTTAAGGATACTAGCTAGAGTGAACTTGGATAAGTAAACTCGGGTTGAGTCAAAATATTCACAACGGGCCTAATATATCTAAGATAACTAAACTTGTTAAAACTATTTTATTAAAATGCTAGAAAAGAACAAAAATAAAGGAGACTACAACTAGGCCAAAATAGATTAAAAATTTTGAAAAATATCGAAAAATAGATTTTCCGGTTAAAATGAGGACAAATACAAGGAAAAGGCCACTTAACTTCGATAGAAGTCCCCCCTACACTTAAGATAAACATTGTCCTCAATGTTTAAGCGTGTGGGAGTAAACTCCCCTACACTTAGGACATTGTGCACTTTGTTTAAATCTTGCTAAGGAAAAGACGACTAAAGAGATTCCTATTTTAATATTGAGAAATATAAAATAGTGAATCGAAAAGAGTTTAGGATAGAACCAGGATAGGAGAATCACGGAATCACGGTTCGTCAAAAGTCATCAAGAGTGTGTCTTTGAAGCTCTAATCCCTGCAATGATAAGAAAGAAAACAAGAAACTCCAACGGGGCTTCCCCCTACACTTATGGTAAAGATAGATAATTGGGTTGCCTCCCAAAAAGCGCTTGTTTTTGTTAACCAAGTCACGAGCCTGACTCGTCCCCGAATTAAATGGTCCATGGGGAAGCCTCGAATGTGATACCGGGATCAAAGACCTTGTCCTCGTTCCCGGAGGACATTAATAAAGAAGGGGAGGCAGGAGGAAAAGTAGCGAATGGGAGGAAAGTCCGCTCAATATAAGCAAAGCAAGTGAAGTCCAGATTGACGGGAGGTGGGGTGGGTAGAGGAATGACATTGTCATCCACCAAAGACAATGGATGCAGACCAAGTGGCAAAGCCGTGAGGGTATCAATTATAGAATTGTCATTGTCACCTCCTGGGTCAAAGCACTCATCCTCATTTCCCGGTATAAAACGAGTAGAGTAAAAGTGATACATCACCCACTTGGTTGTGCACGTGGGAGGATGAGGTGGCAATATAATATGAGAAGTATGAGAACAATTACCTTGCACCTGCGTCCCTTTTTCATTAGATTCACGTCTTTCCACCTCTGGGATAGAAGGTAGAGTGTCATCGTGTAATAAATCCTCTAGAAAAAGTATATCTCCTTCCACATCAGAATACCCGGATATGTATTCCACGGGTGTATCAATATCAAGATACTCATCGATCTCAGGAATATGAAAACCATCATCACTAAGGAGTGAAGTATTTTGCTTTAGAAATTCCTCCTCGTCGAAAATAACCTCAATATCGTCATCACTCTCCTTATTATCTATAGGGCCAATAATATGCTTAGGGATATGAGTACTCGTCTGATCTCGCTGCTGTAAAAATGACTCCATACAAGTTCGCAGCGTGTGTAAAAGCTCTTTCGATTGCTCTTGAAAAGCTGTAGCAAGATCGTTTCTTTGTTCTTGAAAGGCTGTAGCAAGATCGACAATTGGTTCTTGGTAACTCATCCCGTGACGAGGCTGATGATCGGGTGAGTGCGGTGGGGGCTCAAGATTTTGAAAACCGGAATTATAGCACGGATGTGGCTCATAGTTGTTCATCGGTTGAGAAGAATTAGAAACCGGGTTTGGTTCATAATAATCCATAGGTGAAGAAAACCGAGGACCCGGATTTTGCTCATAATAATTCATTGGTTGACAATAATAGGTATCGTGAGGGCCCCCACAGTTGTTGCAAACCGGGTATGGAGAAAAATCAGGTGCGTCTTGTGGATAGCTATTATCATTGTCATAATTGTACCTCGGTTCTTGCCCGTGACGATACGGGTATCGAACCGGGCACGAAATATGCCAATGAGAATCGCTTCCACAATAGATGCACGGGGGAACAGGAGGTGGGTTCAAAAATAATGAATTAGTCGAGTTGCACAAGGGACAAAATCCGAATTGTGTGTTGTCGATATCGTTTCCGCACCGCTCACATGTACACCATTGACAAGAGTTGTTCCCAGATAATTGTTTCCCACACCGGACGCAATGGACATAAAAATCCATAAAGAAAGATAGATGAGCAAGAAGAATATTTTTGGTGCAAAACTTTGAAAAAGAAATGCTTTTAAAGATTTTTCAAATGTTTTTGGATTTTTGAAAATATTTGACAAGAAAAAATAACGTTCACGAGTGAACGGATCCCAAAATCCAACGCGTCTCTCACAAAAAACCTTTAATCGTTACGAAAAGAGCCGGCAGCGGCGCCATTGATAATTGTATTTTTGTATGGGTTCTCTTTTATCGTTCTCGGTATCTTCTCGAATTGATTTCCGGTTAAGTGCGAGAGATAAGTTGTTCTTGGTGAATCAAATAAAAGAGTTGTCGTTGTCTAAAACTAATTAAAAATAAAGACTTGGAACAATTAAAAATAAAGTAAGGAAACAATAATGAAAGATTAAAACTTAACGGGAAATAAATAACGAGAAATTAAAGGCAATAAAAGTAAATGACGCAAATTAAAACTTAAAATAAAAGGAAAGCAAGTAAAAGTGCAAATAAAGAAAAAGGCGGGAAAAATAAAACTTACAACTAAAAACTGAAAAACACTATTCCGAATAGGGACTCCTATTCAGAATAAATGCCATGCTGAATGAATCTGTTATGCGGAATAAAAACACTATTCGGAATGATCAAATATTCCGAATAAGGAATCCTATTCGGAATAATCTGACATTCCGAATAGGGACTCCTATTCGGAATAATCAGATATTCTGAATAGGGAATCCTATTCGGAATAATCTAACATTCCGAATAGGGACTCCTATTCGGAATAATCAGATATTCCGAATAAGGATTCTTATGCGGAATAATCAAACTTTCCGAATAGGTAATCCTATTCGGAATAATCAACTTTCCGAATAGGGACTCCTATTCGGAATATTCCGCATAGAAGTCCTATCCGGAATAAATCTGGGCGAAGAACAGTAACTTGAACGAGATACAGGGGAACAAGAAAAGAGCACGAATTTGACCAAATCTAACCAAGATAAACCAAAAGATTAAACCAAAACAACCAATAAACATCAACTAACAATAATCAATCAAAACAAATCATCAAAACTAACAAATAAAGCCAAATCAATCAAAACCCACTTGATTGAAAACATAAAAACTCAAGAACATGAATACCAAAATTAAGAACAAATCAAACAAGAAAGGATGAAGATGATGAATTAAAAGCTTAATTAAAAAGTAAAGATTCAATAACAAAAGCTTAAACACAAATTAATCTAGAGAGAGAAAGCATAAGTTTAGAGAGAGAAACTACCTACTCCTAATCTAATCCTAAACTAAGACTAACCGACCCCCTCACATGTTGTGAGGGTGGTATTTATAGGAGAGGGGAGTGGTTGGTGGCTTCCTCTTTCTTTCTTTCTTGGTCCTCAGTCTTTTAGTCTTTCAGTCTTCTTAAATTCTTCGACTTTTAAGACTTCGTCTCGGGATTTCTTTGAACTCGTCTTGTAATTTCTTCATAATTTAGACTTGAGTTCTTCGGCTTTTTAGTAAACTTCCGTCTTTTGACTTTTTCTTCTATAAATCTTTAGAATTGGACTTGGACTTCCGTTCTTTTTCCACTCTTGATCTTTCGACTTCATCTTTCGTCTTTTTCTTCGATAAAAGCCCGTAAAATCTCGTGTTTTCTCCACTTTTCACCTTTTCGTCCTAAATCACAACAAAAACACAAACCACGCATAATTCCGACATAAATGACATAAAATACACGTTTTGGCTCAGTTATTATTGTAAATAAGTGGTAAAAAGGATGGGTGCTTACACACCTATCAAAAATCAAACAAAAGATTAAATCAAACTAATCACAAAGCATGTACTAAACATAAACAAACAATCCAAATCAACAAAACTAACAAAACTAACCAAACTAATCAAAACCCACTTTGATCAAAATAAGAACATGAACATAAACATAAAAATCAAAGATTAAAGAAAGGTAGGATGAGATCAAACAATAAAGATAAAGATTAACAAGAATTAAAAGAACACTTACTTGAAATTAAATGGTAATTAAGGTGCAAGACAATTAATGTAAATGGACATGAAATTAAATGTGCATAAATTTAAAGTGGAAGAAATGGTTTGTCAAGCCACCCAACAAAAACTAACTAATGACATCCTAATCTATATATAGGGGAGGTTAAGGAATGCTTTGGAAGCTTCCTCCCCTCTTTCCTTTCTCCTTAATTGCATGCTTAGTCCTTCTCTTCTTAATCTTTTGTTAATTGCACCATTAGTCCTTAAGCCTTTAAATCTTCTTTAATCTTGGACTTTAATGACTTTTGGCTCGGGATTTCTTTGAACTCGTCTTTTAATTCTTCAATAAATAAGACTTGAGTTCTTCGGCTTTTAGTAAACTTCCGTCTTTTGACTTTTTCTTCGATAAATCTTCAGAATTGGTCTCGGACTTCCGTTCTTTTTGCACTCTTGACTTCTTGACTTCGTCTTTCATCTTTTTCTTCAATAAAAGCCCTTAAATGCCCGTGTTTTCTCCGCTTTTCACCTTTTCGTCCTAAATCACAACAAAAACACAAACCACGCATAATTCCGACATAAAAGACATAAAATACACGTTTTGGCTCGGTTATTATTGTAATTAAGTGGTAAAAAGGATGGGTGTTTACACACCTATCACCATGTCATTGGGCAAAACTGGGGTTGAGTATGCCTGCAACTGCACCAGAAATGTTTTTCTGCCTTTGCTCAAGAGTAACCACATGGTTGGTTTATACTCCTTGCATTCCAAAACAAATTTTTCCGTAGACATACACTCGATAAGAAACTTATCAAATGAAATTATATGTGGTTCGAGATGTGCGATCTTATTTAAAAAGAAATGCATGACTAATAGTAGAACAGACAATCACCAAATGAGAGAGGGTGTCTTGTCTGAATTGCCACTTAGATCTTGATCACCTTGGTACATGCCTTCGCATAAATTCAAAAAGTTTCAAATGGTGCTCTACAAAAGATGAATCTGTAATTTAAAGAGTTCGATATTTAGTTTGATGGGTAGGTTATTTTCTATAAATTAATACACTAAAAAGACAATTATAAGTAATTACTTGCAATACATTTGTCACACTTCTTTATCCATTCATTGAATCTTGCATCTTCTGGAACTAAAGAAGCACCAGCTTCAAAAGCTGTTTTAGTGGTGTAATATTCTTCAAGACTGAAACATGTGGTTTTGCCAAGCAAAAAGAGGTAAAATTAAACCTTGGTTTCTATGAACAATAATATTTGATTGTTTATATACAATAAGCATGTCAACGATCATTGCAAATACTATATTAGCTTAATAACATCTTATCTTATGATGCAACTTTTGCCCTGTTTTCTTTATATCTAAATTCTAAAATTTTAACAATTTACTCATTAAAGATAAAATCCCAACCGAACATGTCAATTTAGATTATACTTGGCACAATATGGATTGAGAGTTATACAAAGAAAAATGTAGCTAAATAGAAAAATGGATGGAAGTCACCCAATATGTATTCATACGACATAAATGTCCAAACTCGCTTTATTTCAAATATCTACAAATTTTAGATTATTACCATTATAAAAATGTCATGTTTAAAACCAAACTTTTTTGCGTATCAACCCAATCACACATGTTCCGACCGGTGATCCAGTATGCTCAGCATACACATGTTGCCACCTTTGCCCTTAGTCCAAGAAATTCCACTTTGACATTATTGAAACATAAGCCCCACTTATAACATCAAAACTGGTATGATGTTAGGGAAGGAACTTTACCGTCTTTGTGAATCAATGAGTCCAGCAATGTGATGCATAATAATGTTGACTTTGTTTTCCTACCAAGGACCCCGAGTGTGTAGACACTTTTAAAGAATAAACCAAGAGGTCGAGATCAGTAAATCTTCTTGGATGGAAGACATACACAACTTAAAGATGCTCATAAAAGAAGTTGCCATTAATTTATGAGTTTCAAGCATTGCCATGAGTGAATTACTTGCTGCTTGATTTAACTGAGCCTGTGGTCTGTATATAACACCAAGATGAAGAAAACTTACCTTAGACGGTTTATTGGAGGAAAAATGTCAGAAGCTTAAGAGGATAAGTAGGATCTGCTACCAACAACTTCACACTCTAGCAGAAATAGCAAGTGAAGTGATAATCATTAGTATAATAACGAATAAATCAATATTTACTCTTGCAATTACAATAGTCTACATCTACAATGTCGAACATCATAGAACATCAAGAAGTGACACATTTATCTGAAATTTAGATATGTTACATATATCATATCTCACTCTTATAAGTGAAGCCAATGGTCATTTTATAGAAAATTCCCAATGATTAATGAACCTGAGTACACGATCTTTACAATTAATCAACCATTACAGGGGTATGAACAGTGGGTTAAATAGTGTTCAACAATCAGGTAGCTGAGTTCGATTGAGGGCAAAAGAAGATGGATTAGGAATAGTGGGATAAATCGTGCCTAACAATAGGTTAATTGAGTTCAAATTGTCATCTTATCCTTTAAAAACATTTTGATTGGTTGAAAATTTTAGAAGTGGTAACTTAAATTAGGATACATCAAAACATAAAAACCTTACATACATTTCATCAAACACCTAACATCCATCCCAGCCCAAAAACCTAAATCACAGCCAAACACACTAATTATCTAAATCAATCAAACACATACCCACTTAATTCACATAGAGCCGACCAAAACCGATATCATCAACTCGCTCAAGACCATGTCACCGGATTTGCATGGATTATGATTAGTTATGTTAAATATCTTGCTGAATCTTTAGCCCGTTGCACCTCAGTTTACCATGGTGAATTGCAAAATTTTAACAAAACCCAAAAATGATTTATAAGAAAATTAGCAAACCTTAAAATGATTAGCACAATTTTAATAAACCTCTTGATTTGAAGAGGAGAGGAGAAAAAGATTGAAATGGTTAAAATAACCTTTTCTCCAAATAAACTGATCAATAGCTAAAGTTTAGGCATAACCGTTCCAACACTATTCATGGATTGCATAGGAAGTTATTTAAAGAACAACACTTGTATTATGAGGTCAATATATGACGTTAGAAAGGGCTATATATCATTCAAAAAGTTTTTCTTTTATTAGGTATAAAGATTGTATGGTGTTTTTTTAATTAGGTTGTAAAAAACTTTGTAACTTTCTAGTGGAATATATATGACCTTTTTAGTTTGTTATTGTAAAATTATATCTATCAATGACCTTTTTTAATAGGTTAAAGACAAATAAATAATATGGTATCGAAAGATTTTAAAATCATGAAAAAGTAACAATTTGATCGTTGAGTGATTTTCGATTGTCTTACACTCTTACTTAACTTCACACATATATATAAATATAATATAAAAACATTATGTCTAGTCTCTATCTATCTAGCATTATGTCTTTACATTTTGATTGAATATTTAATATATAGTTTTCACTAATCAAAGTTAAATAAAAAAAATGATATTATACTCCATGTTAGACCAGGTTATTTTAAATGGTAAAAAAGTTAGGACTGATTGCACATATTTAGTGCCTATTTATTTTGTTAACGTGTTTAAGATTAGGATTTGGATTTAGATTTCGATTTTATTTAGGATTTTGATTTGATGTATGACATATAAAATATTTATATGAGATAATTATATTTATATTTATATTAGATTGTTTATATTTCTAAGTAATAAAAATGAGAGGGACGCGTCATGTTTTTAGCCATGCACATATTATTCCTTATAATGGTTAGGATTTGTAGAAGCTAAATAAATGAGGTTTGGAGCGTGAATTGTTTTTATGAACTAAACGTGGCTTTTTAACTCTTAGTGGTGTTGCATTTCATTATGATTTTATAGTCCCGTTTTTATGTGATACTCGACTTCTAACATTCTCATGTAATACTTGGTTTGAACATTCTCAAGTGATATATGTAAATGGTTCACATATCAATCACGAAAAGCCGTATGTGAATGAAATGAGGGTAATATGAATTCGTTTTGCACTTTTTTATTTAATCTAAAGAGATCACGATAATTACATATGAGAATGGTAATTCTTCTACCGATGTAAATGGTGAGACCGACTCTCAAGTTCCAACAATTAAAACTTGTTTGCATGTTTGTTTACTTGATCGATTCCGATGGTAAAGGATAATGAAACTACTGTTTGCCATTTTTATTCCTATGACACACGATTAAAAGGCCTATTTTGTTATTATGGCACAGGGCCTCCAAATCTTATATGTGACCCTCGACATCTTATACGCGACCCTCGACATCCACATCTAGTATTTAAGATTTGACTTTAAAAAAAAAATTTGTAAAGTATTTCACAAGAACAATGGTAATAACCTCAACCTATATTTTTTTATTTTTTTAATAAGCAAAAATTGAAATTGTACTGATTATGGATCTTGAAACAAAATCTAAATTGAGTTACAAAATAAGGAGTCAAGAACCTTACTTTGATGTTACAAATATTGAGTTTAAACTGCCTTAACAACTGACAAATGCTACATCATTAAAACCCATTGATTTTGAAACTTTAACTTAAACGAATGACTAAATACCAAAACTCTTGGAAAGAAGTATTGAGAACTTGAACTTTTACCCCTTGATGAGAATGAGGCTTAGACGCTTTACATTCTTGGAGAAAATCATATTTCTCCCATCTTGAACACTTAAAGTTGAAAAGAGTTGCCTTAACCGCCAGTGACGTGCTTGTGGTGCAAAGAGATTATTATGAAGGGTGTTGCTTTCCAAAAGTTAATGAGCCCACATATATTCCTAGTACAAGGTAACCTTAATCTTATTGGCATTTCTCGATTGTTCCAAGATGCTATTTTCATTTTAGAAAGGATAAGGAGTCTCCCCTATTTGTGTCATGAAGGTAATCCCCAAAGGCGTCGGTTATGGGCGTGCAGGCTTCCCATCTTAAGTAATGCCCAACGACAAACCAATAACATTAAGATTGCTCTGATATTTGATCGGCGTTGAAGTACCGGTCAAAAATAACCTAATTACCTTATACTAGATAGGGTAAGCGGGTATCAAATCCACGAGGAGTATGTGGTTTTAATTTAAGTTTTGGGGTGATCACTGATCAATAAAAGTTTTGGTTTTGAAAATCTAAATGACTAAAATATTCTTAACAATTAAAATACTGATTAAGCTAATGATTAAACTAGAAAAATAATAACTGAATGTAAACAAATAAGAGAAAAATGCAATCCCTTCTAGTTCCCAATATCTATGGTTGATCACACTATGGATTATCAAAACTTTTGGAACCGTTTACAAAGATTATCTTGACTTAATATGGAGGAATCAATATTGGCACTTATTATGTTTATCACACGACTTATCTTAATCCTTAAGCTAATTGGACTCGGTATAACTCGTTGACTAGCAATAAAAAGTCTTTTACCAACTCAACCAATAATTATGTTTGATGATCTATTTAGGCACAACCTATGTTGATTACACAACCATCTTTATCCCTAGCTAGGTGGACTTAGAATGAATTGTTAACTAGCGATAAATTGTCTTACACAAATCATTAAACATAATATTAAATCAATCAAAATAATTTATAAATAAATCATAAATCAATGTAATATAAATATGATAATCCAAAAGTAATGATCAAACCATAAATAAAGTTACCGAAAAGAATTACAATAAAATTAGGCTAACATAACGACGTAGTCGACCCACTATGCGTTAAACATCTCCTGTGTTACTTTCAAGTCTTGCGGCTGTTTTTCTTTGTGTCGGTTGGGGTCCAATACCCTAACACCAAATCCATAATAATCCCTAACAATCAATTATTTATATATGTATTATTTTTTTCTTTTTCTTCTTTCGTACGCCAAAGACCAGGCCCAATTCCACACATTAAACTTGTAATAAAAAGTGGCTATTTTATTACTGTCTGCCTTTGATGTCAAACCTAAACACCACCAAGGCCCATAACTTTCTTTATTTTGTATCAATATCAATTATCCACGAATTCACTTTTGCAGCCAAATAAATCACAAATAAACTCCAGAATTTTGTGCTTCTTATCTCATATAAACAAACATCTTTTTTTCCTCTTTCCGTGGCTTTTTGAACCGATTAAAACGGAGTCCGAATGCAAAAGATATGGTCAAAACAGTGCAACGTGCTAAAACCTTTTTCTTCTATATTTCTTTTTATTTATCGGCACTCTCCATGTCTTTTCTCCAAAAAATTAATAAAGCGGCATTTTTATTCCATTTCACGCATAACCTACATAATCACAAAACACACTCAAAGTACATGTATAACAACAAATAAAAATACAATTATGCTAAATTAACATGCTATAAGGTGGATACAAAATACACCAATCAAACCCCCTCAACTTAACTTTTACTTGTCTCAAGTAAAAAAATCTACAAGCATGTTAATTTCATAATTTTTAATCATATCATTGAATTTCATCAAAAATGTCAAATTCAACCTAGTACACTAATAACCATCCTACATGACAAATAATCCAAAATGATTACCAATATTTTTGTCCTTCTTAAACACTTAGCATAACAGCTCCCATTGGTTCTGTTTACTTTATGTTTCATAGAATTAACCATGTGCCCAACATATTTAATATACACCTATAATCAATCAAAACATTCATCCAAACAAGAGGTGAGAATACCTTATACCTTTTATAACGTTGGAGTTTTCATACCATAAGAGCACATCATAAGCCATCATACTTTAGCTTACATACTTTCACCTTTTTTTTCTTTCTTTTTTTTTAAATTTTTTAAATTTTTTTTAATTTTCACATCACATATAAGCTCTTTTTTAGCCATCCGGGACCGTTTCTTATACAAGTCATCTCGAACGCTTTGTACTCTCCTTTTAAGGTTGATATAAAGACCAATCATTTAGAAAAATGATTATCTATCCTACAGGTGCATACTAAGACACATCGGCACATGGGAACCGGTTAATTTTGTTTGTTCTAATTAAATGGGAACAACTATACTCCGTGCCTACTGGTACATCATATGATGGAGTTATCTACCACATAGTCTAATTATACAATGCACTAAATTAAACTAATCTTCCTAATTTCATTAATTGTCTCAACTAAGTGCAATGCTATCCATCATAAAGATTGGCGTCTGACCCATGCTAACAAATAAAGTATCACCTTGCGCGGGTGACGAATCAGATAGGCAAGCCCAGCATATGACTACCACCAATAATTATGACAGGTCTCCAACTCTTTTCTAAGGCCACCGTGCGCGGGCGGCGAGCGGAATAAGATCAACTTCAAGTGTCCTAACCCAACTATTACATTACTATATTTCATATTATTTATTCAAACTTTCTACTCGATCTAAGCAAAGGTAAGTAGAGGGAATTCAATCGGGTATGGTTTGATCATCTACTAATTATACCTATGCCTAACTACATGCAAACACTCAAATCAATTTAATAACCAAATTATACAATGGAATCGGGTGCACATGATAATTATGGCCAAATCCTCTAGCTTGCTCCAATAAATCATCCACAAGCTAATCTTCAGAATCTGCAAACACTCAACAAACATATATGTAGAAGAAACTTCCACATCTAATTAGCACAAGACTCTTATAATGTGATTTAAAATTTTTAAAAATTTTCAATCTTTCCCAAAAATCACATTTCCACCCATTTGACCAAAATTTCACACAAAAACATGTAACACATGTGCCACCCCCTCAACTTAAAGCATTGCATTGTCCCGAATGCAAAAATTTTAAATTGAAATTTTGGTTAAAAATCAATTTAACAAACTCACAAAAAAACAAAAACCTAACTCACTTTCGTAGGAATCACGATTGCATTTAGTGTATGCAACAAGCCTTTAAACCACTTGGTAGCCCGAGTGGACGAGTTTAGTCTCGTGAGGGTTTGTAGTTAACACACCCACAAAGTTTAAATAAAAAGAAAAATAAAATAAAATAAACACGGTCACGAGTTGCCTCTCGTGTAGCGCTAAGTTTAACGTCATTAGCCCGACGGTACCTCAAACATAACATGTCACGGTGGCTGGATAGAACACTACCCGTACACATTTCCAAAACGTGGTCTCGCTTGATGTGTCCAAGGCATACCCTCATCTTCAAACACATTCCAATCACCGCCTTTCTCCAAATTCTTAATATCCTCAAATCCTAAGAACATACATATTTCCAAACCCGAACACTTCGCTTACATTTTCTCCTACTCGATGCAAAACGAACCTGTTTTTCACAACTAACATGCCCGGTAGCCAAACTCAACTCATCATACGCATCCTTCCATCACACGTGAATCGGCTCAAATATCAAACTCCAATTCGTGCTTTTCTATGAACTTGCTTAATAATAATACGCATCAGCTTGATAAACAAGTTCTCCTTTAATTGCCCAATAAAATAACACCCATCCACTAGTACGATAAATTTGTGTTCCTTCAAATCTTCAACAACTAAGTCGTCCCCCTCAACTTGGTTGGAGAACACTCGTGGTACTAAGGATGACTCTTCATCAATTTGGGTGACTTGAGCTTCTTCTTCATCGAGACATGGCTCTTCTTCAAATGAAGTCTTGTGATTACGAATGTCATCTTCATCGTCTTTATACTCATGAGAATTAATTTTCGACCATTCCATGTTGTTTGTTGAGTGAAATGTGAAGTTATCATTTTCCTCTTCACTTTCATCTTCATCATCAAAGGTTATCATAGTGGTGCTTTGAGGATGATATGCCTCCTCCCTATCCAATTCATCCCTTAACCGACTAACTTGTGATTCTAGAGCTGCAATAGATTTGGTAATGGTCTCGTCCCTTTGATTGGTGATCTCTAATTTTTTATTGATCTCTTCATTGTTGATAGATATTAAATCTATAAGATTATCGAACTTTTGTTCAAGATTAAAGAGATGGTTATCACCTTGTCCGTTGCCCTGACTTTGATATTGTTGTGTCGGTGGTGGATTGAAAAATTTATTCTCATATGAAGATGTAGTGTTCGGTAATATACGATCGAGCTCCTCGCGAAGCTTTATCCCATAATCACATCCTTCTTTCTGATCAACTAATCCATCCTTAGTCATTTCCTCTAAAGTCTCAAGTTGACCCCTAAGCTTAGTAATCTTTTGATCAACATCGGATTGAAAACTAAGACCATAGTATTGACCTTGAGGATAATTTTCATGAGTGTAATTACCGCCATATCCACCATTCCACATATCATTTTTTCTCTCAAAATGATGATTACCCACATACCTCTCATACCCATAATTATTTTGAGCTTGGTAGTAGTAATCTCCATAGTCTTGATCATTCCACAATGCCCTTTGGTGTCTCTTCTCATTCCTCTTTCCTTTCTCAATGTATCAATACTCGAGAGAGTGAGAAATACTATTGCAGTTTGGACACGTCTCAATCTTAAAGTCCATAGTACCTGTAATTCTGCATAACAAAACAACTAAATGCACCAACGAAGCAAAACAAGACTAATAAAATAAAACTAACCTAAATAAAAAGGAAATCTTTTTGGTATTTTTTAAAAATAAGTATTTACAAACTTAAAAAGGCGCACAAACTTTGACAGGACAAAAGAAAAATAAAATATTTTTAAGTTTTTTTTAAAACTATTTACAAAAACTTAAACGAAAAGCAAACACACTCCCCGGCAGCGGCGCCAAAATTTGCTTCGGGGTTGGGGCAAGGGCTGAGATTTTAGCTAACATATATAAGTTTATGATATGTTCATTGAAAGTAATGTGGTTTAGGTTTGGTGGGCGTTTGGCTCATGATACGGAGTATGAAAATCGGGACTGTTTTGGGTAAAATGTTAACGGGGCGGGTTATGAACTTAACTAAGCTAAGGGATTATTAGAGGGGTGTAATGGGATGTTCATGACATATAAATGGGGTTAAGTTGTAGGAGAAGGTTATATATCCGTCATAGATTGATGAGCCATTTTGGTATGGGGTTCATGTCTTGATTATATATGAGCCATTATATATGTGCTACAACACCGATGGACTTCTAAGTATGGTTGCATGAAAAAGGGGTTAGTACATGCTTGTATATGATGAGATCTGTATTTTGGGTATTTGTAAACAATAGGGGTTTCATAATGGTTGCCTATGACATGGCTATGGTTTTTTGTGTTATATGTTTTGGGTTATAGTCGTGTTGTGTGATTATTGGGTCACACGACATGGTTTGGTTTTGGTGATGGGTTTTATGCCTTGTTGTGGCATGGTGAGATGGTGAGATGGTGATTACTCGTAAATTTGATCGGCGTCGAAGTACCGGTCAAAAATAACCTAATTACCTTATACTAGATAGGGTAAGCGGGTATCAAATCCACGAGGAGTATGTGGTTTTAATTTAAGTTTTGGGGTGATCACTGATCAATAAAAGTTTTGGTTTTGAAAATCTAAATGACTAAAATATTCTTAAAAATTAAAATACTGATTAAGCTAATGATTAAAGTAGAAAAATAATAATTGAATGTAAACAAATAAGAGAAAAATGCAATCCCTTCCAGTTCCCAATATCTATGGTTGATCACACTATGGATTATCAAAAATTTTGGAACCGTTTACAAAGATTACTTTGACTTAATATGGAGGAATCAATATTGGCACTTGTTATGTTTATCACACGACTTATCTTAATCATTAAGCTAATTGGACTCGGTATAACTCTTTGACTAGCAATAAAAAGTCTTTTACCAACTCAACCAATAATTATGTTTGATGATCTATTTAGGCACAATCTATGTTGATTACACAACCATCTTTATCCTTAGCTAGGTGGACTTAGAATGAATTGTTAACTAGCGATAAATTGTCTTACGCAAATCATTAAACATAATATTAAATCAATCAAAACAATTAATAAATAAATCATAAATCAATGTAATATAAATATGATAATCCAAAAGTAATGATCAAACCATATATAAAGTTACTGAAAAGAATTACAATAAAATTAGCCGAGCATAACGACGTAGTCGACCCACTATGCGTTAAACATCTCCCGTGTTACTTTCAAGTCTTGCGGCTGTCTTTCTTTGTGTCGGTTGGGGTCCAATACCCTAACACCGAATCCATAATAATCCCTAACAATCAATTATTTATATATGTATTATGTGTTTCTTTTTCTTCTTTCGTACGCCAAAGACCAGGCCCAATTCCACACATTAAACTTGTAATAAAAAGTGGCCATTTTATTATTGTCTGCCTTTGACGTCAAACCTAAACACCACCAAGGCCCATAACTTTCTTTATTTTGTATCAATATCAATTATCCACGAATTCACTTTTGCAGCCAAATAAATCACGAATAAACTCCAGAATTTTTTGCTTCTTATCTCATATAAACAAAGATCTTTTTTTCCTCTTTCCGTGGCTTTTTTAACCGATTAAAACGGAGTCCGAATGCAAAAGATATGGTCAAAACAGTGCAACGTGCTAAAATCTTTTTCTTCTATATTTCTTTTTATTTATCGGCGCTCTCCATGTCTTTTCTCCAAAAAATTAATAAAGCGGCATTTTTATTCCATTTCACGCATAACCTACATAATCACAAAACACACTCAAAGTACATGTATAACAACAAATAAAAATACAATTATGCTAAATTAACATGCTATAAGGTGGATACAAAATACACCAATAAATATTCGTCATCTTTCGCATCGTCTTCAAATTTTGTCAAGTTATCATAAGCATGTGGACTCACATTGAAGTCTTCATTTGCTTATTTGTAGATTCTCTTATTGGATTTCTCTTTCGGTTTGCCACTAATTCCAATTGACATTTTAGATTTGTCAAGCTCTTTGCATTTTAAGCTTAACGTTTTGTCTTGAATGATCTTTGTTGATCCCTTTGGTTGGATCTATATTCTGTTAAGAACTAGTATTGTAGTTTGTAATCAAACTAAAACACTGTGAGATCTCTTACTTAACACTAGATAAGTTATGCGGAATCTAACTTATAAAGCACAGAACAAACAGAATACTATTAACTATTCGATTCTCTTATTAATCGACTTGAATGAGGTACATGAATGTCATCGTACCTATGTTCCTTTTATAAAGTAAGGAACCTGAAAATCCTTAGAATATTCTATAAAGATAACTATATCACAGACGATATATTATCTATATTCTAACTATTAAAGTATATTACATAAGATATACTCTTACTATAAACTATGACATATCTTATACAAAGATATATTCGTCCTAAATAATCTAGCAGTACTTACTTTATAAGTAGCAGTACTTACTATGTACTGCGTTAACACTAACGGTACTTGAAAGATACTAATAGTACTTAAGTTTACAATGACGGTACTTGACACTTAATAATAATTCCCAACAATCCTCTCCTAAACAAGAATGATAACTTGTTGTCTTCTTGTTTCTCTTTGTCTTGAATGCATCTGAAAACATATCTTCAGTCTTTACTTCAAACTTGGATTGAACTTGGAATTGTTACTTGTATCCAACTGAATGTAGCCAAACACTTCAATGTAGATCTTCATCTGATAAGATAACCTTCAAATCTCATGAACTGAGAACCATTTATGAAGTGTGACTGAAAGTCACACTTAAGGCTCTTTCTCAGCTTCTTCCTCTTGCTCCAAATCCTTGATTTATTGTTTAACCATTCTAATCAACTCCAAAGCACCAGCAGATTCTTCTGAAACTTCCAATTGTTGTTCTAACATTCTTTCCAACAATCTTCTTCCAAAAGGATATCTTTTCTCTTGCAGCATGTAGTATGTGATATTATCTACATCCAAAGCATGTATTCCTCATGACCTATAATATCTCCAGTAACTAGGAACCTGATTCTCTAAGTCCTTCAATATTTTCTGATCACAGTTGTGTGGTTCATACATAAAGAGAAATTCCCTATGTAATAGTGATACCTCAGTTTTACCTATACTGGCTTCCTGAGTTAGCCTGAAAAGATCTTGAATATCTTGCCTGTCAAGAATGTGCAAAATATCTTCTAATAATTTAAACATCCTTGTTGAGCCAGCTGATCTTTGTATTCCATGAGCTTCTAGTCCTTGAAATGTAGAATATATCCATTTAACAATAAATGATTTCTTTCCAAGAATCTCTGTATCCACACATTGATCCTCAAAATTTACTATCTTCAAGTACTTTCTTAAGCTCTCATCCTCATCACTATCTTCTGTGGTTGACTTAGCCTTTTTCTTGGCTTTTAGATTCTTCTTGGTTGATCTCTTTCTTTTACCTACTTTGAAAACTTCATCTTGGTCTGATACATCAGAAACCTTTTCAAAGTCAGTATGTACCGTTTCTTCAGTATGTACTGTTGACTGTGTATGTACCGCTTGTACATTTTCAGTCTTATCAATAGTTTGAGCTTTGTTGATACAAAAGTTGGATGGATCGAGCTTGACCCGAATTAGGCTTAATTAGGGGTCTTGTGGACTCCGGCTCTTGCACCAAGTGAAACTTGTTTGAGGACCCTGCGCACTAAACAGATACTGTCAGGCTTACCGTGGGTTTGTGACCCACGATTAGACTCCAGCGTGAGAGTAAATAATTGGTTTGAGTATATGAGTGTTTAGGGTATTGTGTGTATCGTACCTTTGTGGAACCGTAGGGTTCCTTTTATACTCGAGAGAGTCTCGGCTTGGGCTCCCTGTTCTTGCGGCCTAAGGAAGAGATAATGACTCGGAATAGGTTGATCTTCATTATCTAACTAAGGCAAGTGTATATCCCTTTTCCTTAGGCGAATATACCTAGAATATAGGTTGTATCCTGTCTGATCCTGTCGCGCTGCGACGAGGACTTGGCTAAGTAATCAGCCTTATGTGCGACAACGGCTTACCGGGCCACCTGGGCTGCACGCGCACATCACACATGTATCCAATCCATTCCTGATGGATGCGGGTAGTACCCATGAGTCGGACTATCCAGCCCGACTAGGGACTATACGTCATCATGTCCCCCAGTCTAGTGGTCGCAGGTTCCAATCCGCGGCTACTAGACTATAACTGAACAGAACCGCTCAGCCCAAAAAAACACAAATGTTCAAAACATTCCCGCCAAAAAACATACATCCCCCCTTTTACCTAACCTCCTTGGTATCCGGGAAAAGTGATTGCCACGTCAGAATTACCCCTTCATCTTCCACAGTTAGATCTGTCAAGTGGGTAACACGTGGCACACATCCGATGGGAAACAGTAAAACCCTGGAGCCTATACAAACATTTGACGCCTCCTTTTGACTGCTTACCATCTTCAAAGCTCTCAAACCTCCATTAGCGACTTAACCATACATCATCATCATCAGATCTTCCGATTAAGGTACTCCGCGCGACCAACCAATTATACATACATATCGCCATGGTGAAATAGTTATCCGAAACCGCATCAACCTTAACCATAGAGGAGTTAGATCAATTTACATCCGACTTCTATATACCCAACTATCTGCGCCCAGAATCCCAAACCAACGGGATAATATAAGCCGGTTCCCCGCAGAGAAAATAGGGCTGTATACTCGTTTCTTTGATTATGCCAATCAGCGCGTACCTATGTCGCGCTTTCTTCTGGGCGTACTCTTACATTATGAAACCCACGTCTCACAATTACATTTCATAGGGGCAGCCAAGATTTCGAACTTCGAAGTAAACTGCCATACCCTAGACATAGAACCTACGGTAGACCTCTTCCGTCTCTTTTACCAACAACAATTAGCCAATGGTTGGGTATCCTTTGCCAAGCGAAAGGGTGATATGCAATGTTTCAACGGAAAAATAGATTCGCTGAGAAACTGGACCAACCGCTTCTTTTGGATCGATGACGCTGTCTTTCCTTTCCCCTTTCCATTTTTGACTCCTGACACCGTGAGGAAGGATCCCTTACCTGGCTCTGATTCGTACAACGTCGCTGACGCGCAGACCTTAAATAACAACCGCATCCCCGTGCAACCCTATCTAGAGAGTGTGCTAGTCACACTTGGCCTAAGCCGCGTGGTCGTTTGTGCCGAGAACTTGGTACCAGTGTTTCGCATAGATCATGGCCAGGGTTAGTGGTCCTTCCTGCCTACGTCCTAACGTCCTGTAAGTACTACCATGTAAAAAAAAAAAACTAAATTGTATCTCGCTGTTTGTTGCTATTGTTTATTGCAGTTATGGATGTTCTCAACCTTGTCCGCGAAGCCTTTCCTGAGAATTTGACAGTGTTCACTCGACCCTTGCAAGAAAATGAGGAGCCGCTTCTTGCCCGCGCACAAAAGAACACGATGGACCTCGATGTTGGTGAGCCGTCCACTGCCCAAGAGGACGAGGACACGGGCGCAGATCAACCACCGCCCCCACCACCAGTGCAGCAGTTGGAACAACAGCTACCCATACAACAGCCGCCCCCTCCCTTCTTTAGTTCCTCAGTATCCTCGGATAACCCCACCAGCGATATTGAGAGAGCCATGGAGGAGGACATCATGTCTCTGGGGAAAAGACAGAGGAGCCCCCAATGTCACCAAAGAAATCTGCGCGCTTCGGGGTCGGTCCCTCCTGGACAGGAATGCGCACAACTGAAGAGGAATTCGAGAAGAATCTTGCGAAGACCCCCCCAGACTCCTCTTGCGACCATCAACCTAAGGTACCATAGAAGCACACCTTGCCATACCTTCTTTCCCATATGTCATTATGCGCTCTCATAACTCTTCCCTATATGCAGCAGCGATGAGCAGGAAAAATCTGCCGAGAAAGCAGAGACCACGCCTTCCCCCCACAAGGAGACTTCATCAGCAGGGGGAAGCGGATTCGCGATGGATCCTACCTTTGGTCCTGACTAGGAGCTACCTGCCTCGTCAGAATTAACAAGCTCGTTTGACTGCGCCAGCTTCTTGGATAACATCATCCCCTTGGCAGAGAGAAGGTGCTAAGAAGATTGGATGATGCTGATCTGGCCGACGAGGTTAGCTACTTTGCAGCACAACAGGTGACATTGACGTCACACCTCAAGAAGAAATACCTCGATACTTCTGCCAAACTCCACACCATGGAGGAAAAACTGAGGCAGATGACTGAAGAAAAATCCTCCTCTCTTGGCAAAATGCAGGAAAAAATAAACCAGGAGACTGAGAGAGGAAGAAAGGATGTCGCCCTCCTCCATTCCTTAACAAAAGAAAGAGACAGGCTATCCATCGCCCACGAGGAAGAGCCCGCCTACCTTCAACAAATAAAAGCATCTAACCACGCTGCCATGGGGGCCTTCGAGGAAGGGAAGAATAAGTTTGTTGCCGACGTGGATGCGTTGGGCACTAGGGTGAAGGAAGACGTCACCGACCTTAGCTTCCAACTGAAGAGGCTAAGCATCAAGTTGGACGAAGAGTTGTACCCTCTCCTTATGAAAGAAATAGCTGAAAAACGGTGGCTAGTGCGCCATGGTCTGCGCTTAGCCGCCATGGGTACTCTCGAAGATATTGACATGCGAACTGCTTTCTCCAAGTCTGTCATAGCCGCAGTTAATGAAGGTACCTCCAGAGGTTTGTCAGAAGCGTACAAGGAAAAATTACTCAACAAAGCCTTAGCGGAAATATCATTCTATAACCCGTAGGCCGACGTCAAGCTGACCGCTGCTTTAACAGCAATGGGCCCCTGTCCCATGCCTAGTTTTGGCCTGGAGAACCAAGATCACGAGGTCCCTTTTGAAGCAGTAATGGAGGGTCTAACCTTAGCACGCCACAAGGCATAGGGCGTAGAGGCGCAACTAGACTTTCATCTGAAACCATCTCCAAAGCAGCTGACTATTCCTATTTTTGCTCACCCCAGGGATTTACTTGACCGGTTCAAGATTGAGAAGGAGGCTTTGCTGAACATAGAAGAGACTCCTTCAGTTGGTGCAGCCCACCTTGCTCCTTCCATCCCTGTGCTGCCGCTGCCAATACTTGAGAGGGATTCGCGCCTTCTGGATCGGATGGAAAAAAGCTTGAAGGAGCACCGCGCTACCGCGTACTCCCCCACCCCTGCTGAAACTGAAGAGATCCGCCTCCGAGACCCATCTACTTTCCAACTGTCTCCATGATTTGTGAACGCTTTGTACTTTATTATTCACGAATATTTTGGTCTTTGTAATAAACACTTGTTTCTTTTGGTACAAAAAAGCACGTTTAATGTTTATATCACAGTTTTGTATTATAAGTTCAATTAAACTTACAAATGGTCCATATGGGTTTGAGAAGCTCATTACGTGCGGTATACCCCTACTACCATAAGGACGGTCGGGTGAGGCTGACCAATTGTTAGGTGCGCACAAGTGTGTCTTAACAGTCTTAGTCTACTGGCTGCATATCTTGCTACGACGTCTTTAATAGCAAGGGGCCTAACAAGGATACACGTTCCATGGTCGAAGGGGTTGCATCCCACTTACTCGACGAGTCTAATTAGAAGGGTAGGCTCAGTCCTCTTATTTCTCCTGGAAATAGTGTGCACGCGTGCGCCAATAGGCAATATACGATAAGAAAGAAAGTATGCATGATATGCGTAATCTTTTCAAAAAGGGGCGCCGTGGAACTAGCTAGGGACCACGACTGTTTTATTAATACTTGCAAAGTTTTGAATACATAAATAAAAAAGAAAGAAAATAATACATTCGCTTAATCAATGTGTTACTTAAAGGTAACACTTCTTTAAATGGCATATGTTCCAAGGCCTTTGTAAGTCACGTCCATCCATGTCACGTAGCCTGTACGCGCCATTTCCTAATGCATCCGTCACTATGTAAGGTCCCTCCCATTTAGGTCCAAGTTTTCCTGTATTCCTAGCGCGACTAGCCGCGTTTGCGATACACGAAGTCACCCGATCTAAAGGAGGTCTTGCGCACCTTCGCATCATAGTAACCCTTCATTTTTGCTTTTGACTTAGCTTCACGAATTGTCGCTGACTCTCTAGGCTCTTTGATTATGTCTAGGTTTAAGCGCAGCTCGTCATCGTTTGTGACCATATCGACTTCTACGGTACGGAGTGTTGGCAACCCCACTTCTGCTGGGATGACTAAGTATGTGCCATATGTTAGGGCGAAAGGGGTTTCTCACGTGGCCGTCTTGATTGTTGTGCGCAACGCCCATAGGACGTGTGACAACTCATCAACCCACTTCTTGTTGTGTTCCCCCAATCGTGCTTTTATGCCATCACCCAAGTTCATGTTTGCTCTCTCCACTAGTCCATTTGTTTGCGGATGAGCTACCGACGCGAACCGCTGGTGGATTCCATTATTCGTGCACCAATCCTTGAATGGATTTTTCATGATCTGCTTTCTGTTATCAGAGACTATTTCACCTGGTAGCCCAAAACGACATACTATATTATCCCATACGAACCTTTTCACTTGGTTCCCCGTGATTGTCGTGGCTGCCTTCGCCTCAATCCACCTTGTGAAGTAATCCATTGCGACTATGAGGAACTTAATGCCACCTGCTGCAACAGGAAAAGGTCCTGCTATATCTATTCCCCACTTAAAGAATGCCAGGGGGAAGTGATATGCGTCATCTCCTCCTGGGGCTGACGCGGTATTGGCCTGTGCACCTGCCAGTCGTTACATTTGTTGATGAGTGTGCGCGCGTCTGTGTGCATGGTTGCCCAATAATATCCACTACGCAGTGCTGTTGCCACGACGGACCTTGGTCCTGCATGCATACCGCATGATCCTTCGTGGATTTCGCTTATGAGTTATTGCGCTTGGCGCGGTCCTACGCACCTTAGCCATGTCTGTAAGAATGCCCTTTTGTAGAGGATCCCGTCTCTAACCTCAAATTGCCTTGATCGCCTCCGTACTCGTCGTGCCTCAACTTCGTCATCCGGGAGGGAATCGTTGGTTAGATAGTTTGTAATTGGTGTCATCCATGTAGGGCCTTCTTCTTCCACGATCGAGGTTACCTCTTGCTCTTCTATTAACTTATCTTTAAGGATCTCTACTAGGACCTGTTTTGATAAGTGTGCGAAGCTGGTGGACGCTATCTTGCTAAGTGCGTCCGCTTTCTTGTTCTCTCCTCTGGGCACCTGGCGTATCTGGAACCTTTTGAACCCTTCAATCAGTGTTTTTACCTTTCTCAGGTATTGCACCATATTATCTTCTTTCGCTTCTTAATCGCCTAGTATGTGGTTCGCTACCAACCTAGAATCGACGTTTGCTTCTAGGTTGCGCACAACTATTATTGATGCTATCCTTAGGCCCGCTATCATCGCCTCATATTCTGCTTCATTGTTTGTTGCTGTGAACTCAAAACGTAACGCGTACGTGAATTCCATTCCTTCAGGATTGGTAAGTATGAGCCCCGCGCCTGATCCATCAGTGCAAGATGACCCATCTGTGAACAGGATCCATGGGGCTTGGTCCTCTTCCTCTGGCTCTTGCGCCTGAATCTCCTCTTCTGGGTTTTCAATGATGAAGTCCGCCAGAATTTGCCCTTTCACGGCATTGCGCGGTCTGTAGGTAATGTTGTGTTCCCCTAGTAGAACACTCCATTTCTAGAACCTTCCGGCCCTCTAGTTTCGATATCACCTGTTTTATGGGTTGATCCGTTATTACCACTATTGGGTGAGCCTGGAAGTATCTGCGCAATCGCTTTGCTGTAAACACTAGCGCAAGTACCAATTTCTCCATTGGGGTGTAGTTTAACTCCGCGCTCTGTAATGCGCTG
This sequence comes from Glebionis coronaria, assembly GCA_025667525.1. Taxonomy (NCBI): domain Eukaryota; kingdom Viridiplantae; phylum Streptophyta; class Magnoliopsida; order Asterales; family Asteraceae; genus Glebionis; species Glebionis coronaria. Next base: position 241,952,925 of record CM046877.1, read on the forward strand.
CTTATGAAATATACCGGCGTTTGCACATTTTCTCTATCCGTCATCAGTATCGCGCTGATCGCTCCATGCGTCGCAGATAGATACATTATCAACTCCTCTTTGGGTCGCGGAGCGACTAGCATAGGGAGTGTAGCTAAATGTGCTTTCAACTCTTCGAAAGCTTTTTCTGCCTCTTTTGTCCAATTGAAGTCCCCTTTCTTGATGCACCTTTTAAGTGTTTTAAATACGGGGAGCGACTTCTTTGCAGATTTGGAAAGGAACCTGTTTAATCCCGCGAGCTTTCCATTTAACGACTGTACCTCCTTTTTCGTTTTTGGGCTTTGGAGCTGAATGACCGCGTCCGTTTTCTCCGGACAAGGTTTGATGCCATTGGGGTCAATCATGTACCCTAGGAACATGCCTTCTGTTCAAAAGTGCACTTCTTTGGATTTAACTTCATGTTTATCCTTCGGAGCGTCGCGAATGTTTCCTCTATATCGCGGATAAGATCGCTCCCCGTATGGCTTTTTATGACCAAGTCATCAACATATACCTCCAGGTTTCGCCCTACTTGGCCCTTAAATTCTTTATCCACCAGGCGCTGGTAGGTGGCTCCTGCGTTCTTGAGTCCAAACGGTATTTTTGTGTAATAGTACACGCCCTGGCTGGTATGGAATGCTGTTTTTTCTCATCTTATTTTGCCATTTGTATTTGGTGATACCCCTTGTATGCGTCCAGGAAGCACTTGAAGGGGTACCCGCACAACGATTCTACTTTCCAGTCTATCTCCGGGAGTGGATAGCAGTCTTGGGGGCATGCTTTGTTAAGGTCTGTGAAGTCAACACACATGCGCCAGCTACCATCGTGCTTCTTTACCATTACCGGGTTAGCGAACCAATCATGATAGTAAACCTCTCTCATGATTCCTACGTCCACTAGTTTTTTCACTTCGTCTAGTATCACCTTGTTGCGCTCTAGGGCTTGTCCTCTTTTCTTTTGTCTAACTGGAGGGTATCCTTCTCGTATTTGTAGTTTGTGTTCGGCTATCGACCTTGGTACCCTTGTCATATCTTTGGGTTCCCATGCGAAGACATCTAAATTATCCTTTAAAAGGCGACACATATCTGTTTTTCCCTTATCGGATAATGTCCCTCCAATTGTTATCTCCTGATCTGAATATTGCGGGTGCACTGATACTTTTAGGTTTGGCGGTGAGCTTACTTTTGGTTCCGCCGTGATTCTAGGAGGTTCTGTGATCGCATTGCATTCTGGGGGTGTTACTGCCGTGTTGAATATTGTTACGATCCCTCCGTCTACTGGGAACTTTATCATGCCACGAGCTGTCGAAGGTACAGCTCTCATGGCTAGTATGGCCGCCCGCCCTATGATCCCATTATATTGTGAAGGCGATCGTATGATTAAAAAATTCATTGGGACCTTTGTCGAATGCTCATCGTCCCCCACTCTTACTTCTAGCTTCAGTTGACCCAACGACCATACTGCTTCTCCACTGAATCCGATGAGTGGGGAAGTCGCAGGCATCATCTGGATTTTTACTTCTGCACAGAGTTTTAGGAAACAGTGCTCATACATTATTTCTGCTAAGGAACCTCCATCCACGTACATCCGATGTATGGTATGTTCACTGATGCTTACTTCTATGACTAGTGGGCCTTCTGCGATATTCCTCATGTTGAGCAATGGGAAAGAGATATCTTTTCCTTTTGAGAATTTTTGGCTCACTTTTTGCTTTGTCCTCCGCTGCCAGGACTCTACCATGTAAATGGTTTTGCTAGCATTTTTCGTGGTTTCCCTAACGAGGTGCTTCAGCTTGCCTTCTTTTACCATATTTTCGATATGCTTTCGTAGTTGAATACACTCGTTCGTAGCATGTCCCTTCTCATCATGGTATTCGCAATACCTATTGCCAGCGTGCTTTTCGACCGGGGTGGTCATTGGCGTCAGTCTTGGAAAATTCGCACCTTCTGATATGAGGATGTCTCTTGGGGTTATCTTAAGGGGAGTGAATCTGGAGCTGTCAGTTCGCCCTCCACTCCTCCTTCCCGAGTAGTCCATACTCCTAAGTTTGTCCTGCCTGTCGGACCATTCGTTGGGTACGGTACGTCCGTAGGTGTTTCGTATCACTTCTGAGGCCGTTGATTCCCCCTGTACGAATGATCTTACTCGCCGCAGTACCCCATCGAAGGTTTTTGGTGTTTTTTCGTTCAGCTTTTTTATTAGGTCATTGTTTCGTATTCCCGCCATGAAGCAAGATACTTTCAGCATTTCTGGGCATTCTTTTATCTGGAGGCACTCGCTCATAAAGTGTTCCAGGAAGTCCTCCAGGTATTCGTCCTGATTCTGCTTGATCCTGGCGAGTGACACCGCGTACCTATCATGCCTTTTCTGTTGCGCATAGTTTCTCTTTAATGCTTTCTACAACATTTCATATCCGCTGATTGTTCGAGGTGGGAGTCTGTCAAACCACATTCGTGCGTTACCTACGACCGTGGAGTTGAACATGTTGCACCATACAGGTTCTGGCAATTGCTCAACACCTGCTTGGGACTCGAAGATTTTTAAGTGGTGTGCTGGGTCCGTAGTGCCATCATACGTTTTCACATTCGATGGCATGCGGCGCTTTCTTGTGTCTGCATAGTACTGTATGCGCCTTGTAAAAGCGTTCTTTCTCGCTCTCCTCCAGGGTTGTGAGAAATTTTGGTCGTCCGACAAATAGTCTTCATGCATGTGTTCTCCTAGGAGGTCGTCATCCGATCTCGATGGGTTGCTTTCTGGAGACGCAGCGCGTTTCGCGCGCTTTACTTCTTTTATTTTCTTTTCGTGTACAACAACCAACGAAATGAGGGTTGGCAAGTTATTGGCTACGAATTCCTCCATCGCGCGTGCTTCTGTGGCAACGACCTTTTCGCCTTCTTCTTGGAGTATTCTCCTTTTTTGTTTGTTAGGAGGAGGCTGATTTGACTCTTGTTCCACCCCTCTTTCTACAGCGGGTAGGGGGGTTGAGAACAGACCCCCTGTTCTTATGACCGGTTGGTTGTTTACATCTCGAGTGTTTGCCTCGCTAGTAGATCCAAGGGTAACATTCGCGGGTGTGATACGACCATCCACCGTCGAGGATCCTTGCTGCCCCTCCCTTGTGCCGCTTTGCGTCATTTAGTTAGAGCTTATTTGTAGGGTCCCACGGATGTCGCCAACTTGTTGATACAAAAGTTGGATGGACCGAGCTTGACCCGAATTAGGCTTAATTCGGGGTCTTGTGGACTCCGGCTCTTGCAGCAAGTGAAACTTGTTTGAGGACCCTGTGCACTAAACAGACATCGTTAGGCTTACCATGGGTTTGTGACCCACGATTAGACTCCGGTGTGAGAGTAAGTAATTGATTTGAGTATATGAGTGTTTAGGGTATTGTGTGTATCGTACCTTTGTGGAACCGTAGGGTTCCTTTTATACTCGAGAGAGTCCCGGCTTGGGCTCCCTGTTCTTGCGGCCTAAGGAAGAGATACTGACTCAGAATAGGTTGATCTTCATTATCTAACTAAGGCAAGTGTATATCCCTTTTCCTTAGGCGAATATACCTAGAATATAGGTTATATCCTGTCTGATCCTGTCGCGCTGCGACGAGGAATTGGCTAAGTAATCAGCCTTATGTGCGACAGCGGCTTACCGGGCCACCTGGGCTGCGTGTGCATATCACACATGTATCCAATCCATTCCTGATGGATGCGGGTAGTATCTATGAGTCGGACTATCCAGCCCGACTAGGGACTATACGTCATCAAGCTTGTTCTCATTTATTCATTCTTTGAGCAGCCTCTGTCTCTTTTGAACTTACCTTTTCCTTCATACTTTTCCTAGCATAAGTAGCTTTGATAGGTGGAGATGTTCTTGTAGGTTCAGCAGTACCTGCATCAAGTCTAGGAGTTCTTCCAAATTGTCTTTGTTGTTGAAACTGCTTCTTAACTTCTTCAATCTCTTGCTTGTCCTTTTCAGAACCTATTTCAACAAAGTTCAATTGAACTCTTTTCTGTTGTTCATACAAAGCCTTGATCTCTTCAAAATTCTTTTTGACCAATTGAACATGAGTGAAACACTTAAATTTCTTGAGATAAGTCATCATCTGACTTCTGATCTGCATGGTAGTTGGAGGCTTAATCTTTTATTTTCTTCTCTTCTCAGCAAAGTATCTCTGTTGCTCCCTTACCAAATCATCAATCAATTTTTCTTTCTCATCTTCATCATAAGCATCTCTCTCTTCAGCTATTAATGCTTCTGCAAGAAGCTCACTTGCTTGTAATTCATCTTGAATCCTATCATACTCTTGTATGTTCCATTCTTGCTATATTCTTTTTGCTTCAAGCAATTGTTGTCTTGCTGAAAGTTCTTCCTGTAATTCTTCTTCTCGAATCTGAGCTTGCATTCTCATAGTATATTCCTTATCATGGTCTATCTGATTAAATCTATACATGACTTTGCTTATATCATCATCTGAATCACTTTCATCTTCAGCATCTGATTGTATTAGCTTCTTTCCCTTATCCTTTGGGTTAATCTTTGGTAGTTTCTTCTTCAGCTTGGAAGATTTGTCCCCATCCTTGTCTGTTTGCTGTTGAATAACAATACCTTTAGTAGGTTGTGAAGCTTGAACTTTCTTACCTTTAGATTTATTGTTTTGGCAAGAATTTCCTGTTGTGTCTTTTTCTCTATTTTTGCTTGTCTTGTTTTCTCAGCTGAGTTCTTTTCCCTGAGATCAAGCAGTACTTGAGCTAAAGCCTCATCTTTCTCAAAAGGAGTTTAACTTTCTAGGGAAGGATATCACCAGCAGTACTTGCAGTCGGCTTAGTTGGCTTAGCAGTACTTGGGTCTTCAACAATGTCAGTAGTACTTGTAGTCGGCTTAGTTGGCTTAGCAGTACTTGGGTCTTCAACAGTGTTGACTTCACCAGTATATGACACACTTGTTTCTTCAATCACCATGGTATCTCCAGATACCTTGTCTTCTAATGAAGTAATCTTCTCAACTTGTACCTCATCAGTCTTGTCTGATCCATGACTCACTATTGATCTTGACAATACTTGGAAAGACTGTTTCCTGTGAAACCAATATTGTCTTTGTGGTGGAGAGGAAGATATAGGAAATTGAATGTTAATCTCCTCTAGTCTCTCATAGAAACTACTCTAGTTTACTTGAAATTGTGGTGATTGAGGTTGTGGCTCTAGCTGAGTTACTATTGGTTCTTCAATCTGTGGTTCCTCATGAGTAGGTTGTGGTTCTTCTGTTTGAATCTCCATGTTAACTAGTTCCAAACTAGTTATCTCTACACCAGCACCTAGACCATCGCCATCTTCAAAAGTTGTATTGACATCATCAGCTCCAAAGTTGATGTCATTCCCAAAAAGTCTTGTTTGAATATCAGAAGAAGGTTGTTGTTCTTCATAATTCCTCCCCTGTTTGGTTACATTCAATTGCCTTTTCTTGAGGTGTCTGAACTTCTGCTTTCTAAGAGTAGCTTTCTGAATAGACTTGTTTTGCCTTATCCAAGGTGATACTTTGTTCCTTAGCTTATTTAGGCTGGCCTCCAATTCAGCAATTTTCCTGTCTTGAACAAGCTTCTCTTTTTGCAATACTTGTACCTGTTTGGACAAGCTAGTGCACAAAGAAGTTAAATTTGCAACATCCACATCTTCTGTTGCTTGAGCTGGTGGTGAACCATTTGCAGCAACATCAGAAGATGTGTGGATCATCTCATCTGAACTTAGTTTATTACCAATGTTATGAGAAGAAGAAGATTGAGTATCTTCTGGGGAATTAGGACTCTAGTTAGAAGGAGTTCGCTGAGAACCACTAGCAGAACTAGGATCCTCACCTTCTTGGTTGGCAGGTTGAGCTAACATATGAACAAACAAGGGTGTGACAGTTCCTGTAAAGGCATTGCCTTTTTTGGTCAAGAAAGAGAAAGTTCTCTTTATGAAAGAAGGAACATCCCAAGTATTTGTCAACTCTGGTAGGTTAGGGATTGGTCATTAACTAAAGTCTAAATGAATCTAGGATACATTAAAAACTTTTTAGAGCCTTCCAAATTCCTAGTCACGCCTTCAAAAATCAGTTTTGAAAAATTAAAAATCCTGTTGTTTGCTAAACAAATACCAGTTGATGCTAAAGCAGTAGGAATCTGATCAAAATATGTATTTTTTGAGCTTAAACAGTGAATAATAGCATGAAAAAGCAATTTCCATTGTGGTGAAAATAATGCCTTAAAGAAAGTTAGACTTTCTCTACCACCTTCATATCCCATGGCTGCAAGGCCATCATGTATCTCTGTATTACTAAGCATACTAAGTCCATCTATATCATTTAGTCTCAAACTAGCTCTTAGCAGTACTTCAGTCACATAGATATTTCTATGATTTACCTTAGCCTTAATGCAAGGTTGATCAAAACGAGTACCTAAAACAACAGTATTCCAAAATTGTTCAACAATAGGAATAGAGACAATAGGACTTACAGTGAGTGCAAAATTAACAAGACTTCGAGATAAAAAGCCTAGCATCTCATGAAAACCAAGTGAATCATCATTCTGAGCAAGGTTCGCAACCAATTTGTGCTTAGAATTCACTTGTAGATCAGCCATTGTTGTTTTTGCTTATTTTTGATGATCGACGATGAAAACAAAGATTGCAGAATCGAGGTGTAAAAATAAAAGATTTGGTAAATCAATAATGTAATTGGGGTTGGTATTTATAGAAGGAAATAACCCATCCACGAAGAAACCGCCAAATTTACAAAAGACACCCTCAACGGTACAACGGTTATGTAACGGTACATAGAACATAATCGCTACTTCAAATTTGCCTAGCGGTACTTAGCAGTAAAGCGGTACCTCTAACATAAGACCGGTTCATGCAATCCATCAACATTGTAACCTCTTTTATTTTATATAATCAACCTGTAATCACATCAAAAACACAAAACACATACTATACAATAAAATTAGCATTAAAAATTGTACAGTTGTTACCTCCCCTCAACATATGCAACAGTCTATTGGTTTAGCATACCAATATGTGTCACCAAGAATTCAAACCTCTTAGTATCAAATGCCTTGGTCAGAAAATCATCTACATTGTTGTCTGTATGAATCTTCAAGACTTGAATCAGCTTTTTGTCATAGGCATCTCTTATAAAGTGATGTCTGATTTCAATATGCTTGGTCTTAGAGTGAAATACTGGATTCTTGACAATGCATATAGTACTCTCATCATCAATATAAATTTTAGTGTTCATGAAGTTGAACCCATAATCTAACAATTGATTTTATATCTAGAGCACTTGTCCACAGCAATGAGCAACAACTACATATTCAGATTCAGTTATAGAAGTAGCAACAATTGTTTGCTTCTTACACTGCCATGATATGAGTCTTGTGCCTAGGCATTGACAATCTCCTATTGTGGATTTCCTATCATGATTAGCTCTAGCATAGTCACTCACTGAGTAAGCTTCCAATTCAAATGTTGAGTCTCTAGGATACCATAATCCTAAATTAGGTTGACTTTTAAGATACTTAAAAATATTCTTCACAACATGAAGATGTGAAACCTTTGGGTTGACTTAGAATCTTGAACATGCACATACAGCAAACATAATGTCTGGTCTTGAAGCAGTAAGATACATCAATGAACCAATCAGTGACCTGTAAACATGAATGTCAACATCTTCACCATGTTCATCTTTTGATAAAGACTTCTTAGCTTCAAATGGTGTGCTTGTACTCCTTGAATCCATACATGAAAACTTTTTCAAGATTTCAGCAACATATTTATCTTGACTGCTAAATATTCCATCTTTCCTCTGTTTGACTTATAGTCCCAAAAAGAAAGTAAGTTCTCCCATAGAACTCATCTAAAATCTTCCTTTCATCAAAGCTTCAAACTCCTCACACCATGATTTCTTGCTTGAACCAAAAATGATGTCATCAACATAAACTTGTACTAGTATAATGTCTTTGGCATTCTTCTTGATGAATAGAGTTTTGTCAATAGTTCATCTCCTATATCCATGTTCTAACAGAAAATTAGATAAAGTTGTATACCAAGCCCTTGGAGCTTGATGTAAACCATAAAGTGCTTTGATAACTTTGTAGACTCTGCTGGGGAATTTAGGATCTACAAAACCTAGAGGTTATGAAACATATACCTCCTCTGAAATAGTACCATATAGAAAGGCACTTTTCACATCCATTTGATAGACTATAAAACCCATGTATGATGCAAAGGCCAAAAACAGCCTAATGGCTTCTATCCTTGCCACTGGTGCAAAGATCTCATTATAGTCTATCCCTTCTTCCTGTCTGTAGCCTTGAGCAACTAGCCTTGCTTTGTTCCTCACAACAACACCTCTTTCATCCTTCTTGTTTCTGAAAACCCATCTAGTACCAATAACTCTCTTACTTGAGGGAAGATCCTCCGAACCTTTTGTAGCTCAAATTGTGTTAATTCTTCTTGCATGGCATCTACCCAACTTTCTTCATCAAGAGCTTGAGAAATATTCTTGGGCTCTACTTGTGATAAGAAACAACCAAACAAACAATGCTGAGTATCTTTATGATTTGTCCTCTACTGTTGTTTGACATAACTCACTAGTGCATGAGTTTCAGTATTGTCTTGAAGTTGTCTTCTGGTTTGCAAAGCATACTTAGGATCTCCAATAATCTGAGTAGTAGGATGGTTGTTGTTGACTCTGTGAGTGGGAATAGAACTGACTAGAATTTCTGTTTCCAAATTATTAAAGTCAGTTACTACACCCTGCTCATCATAGGAAGCTTTGGAGAAGATTCCTTCATCTGGACTTGCAAACATGGCTTCATCATCCATAGCTTGTAAAATATCTTCTAATGAGTCAACAGACTTTGCAGATTTTGACTTAGCAGTACTTGCAGATGAGGTACCGCTAGGTATAGTTTGTAGTGCTGAGTGTTGTGACTCAAAAGATTCTTCTCCTGAATGCTCATTTGTAGTTGCAGCATTCCTTTCTTGATCCTGAAGCCTCTGAAGCTCTTGGGAGGCTTGATCATCAGTGTATGACGTTGTTTGCTTCTTGGGAGTAGCAGTTTTAGAAGTAACAGTAGGCATACTTGGTACATAGATGTGAACATCATCATCTTGAGAGTCTGGTGAAGAAGAATCTCCTTGAGTACCTGTCTTAGTTATACCAATCTTCTTACCTGCATTGTTAGCTTGAAAGTAATCCACGGAACTAGTTAGATAATCTAAATCAAACATCCACGCATGACCTATTCCTGGAACATTGTGTTTTTTTCTAAGAAATTAACATGTGCATTTTTTTCAACCTTTTTAGATGCCAAGTTATAAACCCTATATGCTTTACTTTGCATTGAATATCCTACAAGATATCCTGGATCAGATTTACCATCAAACTTTCCCAAGTGATCAAGAGTATTTAGTATAGACACACGACACCCAAAAGGCCTAAAATAACTTATGATTGGCTTGATACCAGTCAAAGTTCATAAGGTGTCTTATTTTGAGGATTTGTCACTAAGACTCTATTTAACATAGCATGCAGTATTGAGTGCTTCTGCCAAAAATGTATCTGGCAAAAGAGAATCAGCCAGCATTGTTCTAGCAGTCTCAATTAGTGTCCTATTCTTCCTTTCAGCTACCCCATTTTGTTGTGGAGTCCTAGGATTACTAAATTGTCTCTTGATTCCTTTAGACCTACAAAATTCATCAAATTCAACATTTTTGAATTCTGTTCCATTATCTGTCCTAATGATTAATACTTGTTTAGTCAACTGCTTTTCAACTAAAATGATAAAATCCTTAAGCAAATCCTTGGTTTCACTTTTAAGAGCTAAAAAGAACACCCAACTGAATCTACTATAATCATCAGTTATGACTAGACAAAAAGTCTTATGGCTAATGCTTCTAACATAAACTGGACCAAATAAATCCATATGCAAAAGTTGCAAAGGCCTTGTCACAGTATTGACAGTCTTGATCTTACAAGAAGCTCTATGTTGCTTACCTTTTTGACAAGCAGTACATGTGAAATCATTTTGAAAAGATTTGTTAGGTAAACCTCTACCAAATTCTTATTCACTAACCTATTAAGATTCTTGAAATTCACATGACCTAACCTCCTATGCCATAAATTAGACTCATCATTGGAAGCCTTAGCTAGCAAACATGTTATTCCACCTATTGGAGTAATAGTATGAAGATTAAAGGTGTACATATTTTCTTGCCTACGTACTTTGAGCAATATTTGTGTAACACTCCACTTGGATAAGTGGACCGTTACGTGTATTTATGGCGTGTCATCAAAGCATAAGGTAAATGTCCTAAAACATTAACTGACCATAAAGGAAATACCGGAATCAAACATTGGTAATCCAAACATAAGCCCAAAACTTGAAAAGTAAAATACTGGAGGAAAGGACTAAACAATATCCAAATAAGAACAGTAATGTAAGAAGTGCATAAGTAAGAAATCTGGATAGATCCCTTTCGAATGCACATGCCCTCAGAATCCTAAGAGTGTCCTGGTGTACCTGCCGTTAGAACATGAGAGAACTACGGCTGAGCATAACGCTCAGTGAACGGATATAAAAGCATGAATGGAAGGACTGAAATGAAACAGATAATAATTACTACAGTTGAAAGGCTGAAAATCAAAATATAGTGGAAACTGTTATATTTTGTGTTGGAAATACGTTTTACGTATTAGAAAGGATCGGTGACTCCAACAATAGTCCATGTTATAGCTCGTAGTTTAGTTATTTACATTTGTTAAACAAAGCCCAAAACCGAGCCCATGAAGTGTATGGTCCGGCGACCTAATGTAAACCCAAGCCCATCTCATGGGCTTGGGTATATAAACCCTCTCCTTTGATGGAGAGGGTGTGTGGTTATTCACTTTTTCACATAATAAACATTGGTTTTCTCTCTAAAGAAGTGTGTGTAATCCACCATCTCTCTATCTCTTTCTCTCTCTAAAACATAAGCAAGATTTACATTTCTTCAAATGGTATCAAGAGCTTGGGATGAAATATAGGTTTGTTTTAGTGTTGCGTATGTTTTATAAACATTTCGTAGGTTGTTGAGTATTTCTTGCCTAATCATCAAATTTTTTTTGTGTTTGATCATGATTTCAAGTAATATAACGTAGTGATTCGTGTTATAGTGTTTTTGGTATCTTGGTTTTGGTTAAAACATAATCTTTCTTGGATCAAAAGTTCAAAAAAGTTCTTGTTTCTTCATTCCGAATTTCAAGCAACCATCACCATCGGAAAGTACAAGTGCAAAGGGTCTCCATCGCAATAACCATCACCATCGGAAAGTGACTGGTTCCACATTGCGATACTTGGATTTTGATACTTATTCCGATCTGGACATTCTGACCGTTCTTTGCGATCTGGGATTCCGACGGTTATAAGGAGGTTTTAAGTCGTTACTCTGCCTAAATTTTATCAGCTATATTCCGATCTGAATCATTCCGACAGCACTTTGCAATCTGAGCATTCCGATAGGACTTTGCGATCTGAGCATTCCGATAGGACTTTGCGATCTGAATCATTTCGACAGCTTTGCATTGCGATCTAGGCATTTCGATACCAACAACATTTCGACAGGGTTATATTACGATCTGGACATTCCGATCTGACATTCCGATCTGGACATTCAGATAGTGTGACATTCCGATCTGGCATTCAGATAGTGTGACATTCCGATCTGGCATTCCGACGTGTGTAATTTGGACTTGGAATTTTTGGTTTATCGAGAACATATTTTAGGGGATTTTAACATTGTTTCTCGATTTTAACTCAAAACAACACATAAATACTTAACCTTATTTCATTGTTCGATCAACTTTGTAAATCTTAACTTATTGAAATGGAGTACACATCTCTTACGGATAAGTCCATCCTCTCGGGTACGGACAATCGTCCACCAATGTTGGAGAAGTCTATGTACGAGGATTGGACTTCCCGAATGGAACTTTACATGTTGAACAAAGAGAATGGACATCTCATTTGGGCATCGGTGCTCAATGGACCATTAGATTATGGTACAGTGACGGAAGGTACGACTACTCGTCCTCGCACAACGGGTGAGTTGACTGGAGATATGAAGATTCAAGACAAATGTGATAAGTATGCTACAAACATTATTCTCCAAGCCCTTCCTCCAGATGTCTACAAACTCGTCAGCAAACATAAAGTTGCCAAAGAGTTATGGGATAGAATTCGGGTTCTAATGCAAGGCACCTCGTTAACTAAACAAGAACGAGAGTGTAAGCTTTATGATACTTTTGATAAGTTTGCCTATGTGCCAGGGGAGACTCTCAATGATTACTATATGAGATTTACCCTATTGTTGAATGAGCTTAATATCTATGGCATGGAAATTCCTACCTTTCAATTGAACACCAAGTATTTGAACACTCTTCCTCCAGAATGGAAAAAATACGTGACGGATGTTAAATTGGCTAAGGACTTGCATAACACCAATGTGGATCAACTTCAAGCTTTTCTTCAACAACACGAATACCATGTGATCGAGGCTCGGTTGTCTACACCTCAAGTTCATGATCCACTTGCAATGTATGCTTCTCAACAAAACATGGCTTATACTTATCAGCAACCATCATACTTGCAGCAGACACCACCACACAACTATCAGCAACCACAACAACCATTTTATCAACCACCAATGATGCCACAACAAGCATTTCAACAAAGTGTTCATCAACAATCTTTTCTACAACAACCACCATATCAGACATCACCATCACAAGCCAACACTTCTCCAATGGGCTATACTCCTCAGCACGGATATTTTCCAATAGAAGCACAACCAGCACAAGCTTTCTACTCTAATGAACTTCCACCAATCCAAGCACCGGCCTTTACTCCAAATGATACGCCAGCTGATGTACTAAACCATCTCACCGCCTACTTGTCAAAACTTGTTGCAACTAGAGGATTTCCACCAACAAACAATCAGCTCCGCACCTCTTCAAATCCTCGACAACAAGCTACTGTTCAAGATGGTCAAGTAACAGTGCAACCTATTCAGGGAAGGCAAAATTCATATTGACCTCCTACAAGGACTGTGAATGCTCAAGCTGTGAATTCTCAAGCTAATGGAAATGGAAGCCCTATTGGTCCTAAAAAGGTTGTGACTTGCTACAATTACCGAGGACAAGGTCATATGGCTAGGGAATGCACTCAGCCGAAAAGGAGGAGGGATGATGCATGGTTTCGTGAGAAGATGTATTTGGTTGATGCTCAGTCTAAGGGGAAGATTTTGGATTCAGAGGAGTTAGCATTTCTTGCAGACCCAGGGGCAGCAGATACTGAAGGCATTGCAGTCGTTTCTACTTCTAATGCAACTTATCAAGCAGATGATCTTGACGCATATGATTTGGATTGTGATGACATTCACTCTGCCCAAGCTGCTCTCGTTGCTAATCTCTCTCACTATGGTTCTAATGTCGTCAGTGAGGTACCAACCACATCTAATAATATTGATGATAACCAACATCAAGTTGGGCATGAAAATGACAACCTCGAACAGCATTCGGGGACTAGTAACTCAAATGATGTGGTACCCAATCCTACTCATTTGAGTGAACCTCAACCAAATGGTACGACGAGTATGGAATCTTATGCTCAACATGATTTGGTCATGGTGCCTAAACATATTATTGATCAAATGCATATGGCTCTCAGACAATCCGTAGATATGAATTCCACCCTAACTGTTGAGCTTGCGTTGCATAAAGAAAGGTCAAAGCTTTTGAAATGGTCCCTCAAGTAGAGAAAATAACATGTTCTGAATTTGCCCAATTTTGTTTTGAAAAGATTGAACACTTGAAAGAAATAGAATCATTAAAAGCTAATCTTTCTAATGAATTAAAAGCAAAAGATTCGGTTGTCAATGATTTTCAGAAACTTAAAATGGATTTCGAAACTCTCGAGTCTAAAAAGTTTGAATCGGAAATTAATGCTACCAAACTTCTTAAATTTGAAGAACAACAGCTTTTAAAACAATACGCTTCCACAGAAAAGGTTCATCTTTTAACTAAATCATTTAAAGAACTCGAACTTAAACGTCTTCAAGATTTACCACCTAATCCCGGTTATGCAAAACAAGCTCAGGAATATATTCCCGGTCTTTATGATATGACCATAATTGGCAAATCGAAAGAAGCACCCTATGTTCGTAGTTCTAAGGAGACACAGTCACTTATGGAAGAAACTCATTCTAAAATGCTTTCAAAATTCCATACAATTGATTATGATCAACATAACAAAGATCAATTTTCGAAAAAGACACGCATTCGCTTACAAAAGGAATTAACAGAACTAACAGTTCTTGTGCCCCCAAGTTTGTCAAATGAAAACCTTCCTAGTACGTCTCCTACACTTGTCAAAACGGATTTAACGAAGTTAATTCCACCGGTAAGTAAGGCGTCCGTTAACTTAAATACGATACACCAACACTTAGCCTATTTTGACAAGGTCATTTTGGAACGTACGACGGCCTCGACCATAACGGAAGGTGAATGGAACTTTGAGCACACTAGAGCTGCGTTTCGAGACGAAATTGTTCCGTTTGTAAAGAATTTTAAAGCTTGTATTAGTACTCTTGATCAAGATTTGCTTTTGGAAATAGAAGAAGTTAAGCGTGTTTTCAATGAAATGGATGATGCTTATGAAAACAATTTACTTGAAATAGAACGGGTTTCACGCCAAAATGATCAGCTTCTGAAGCAAGTGATGTCTCATGATATAGTTTCTGTCTGTGTGAATAAAAGTATTGATAATGAATCTATTGTGCATAATGTTGAATCTGTGGATACTGTGGTAGATAGTATTTGTCACGAATCTGACGCTGAATTTTTAAAGCTTCAAGATTCATATTCTTCGCTTTCAAAACGTTTTGATGAGATTCAAACACATTGTATTTCGCTTGAATGCAAGCAACACTTTATTCAAGAAATCTTTGAAACGTCATTCGAAGGTGTTAATATCGATGATGCAAATTTTGAAAAGAATTTTCGATTGAATTTACAATCAAAACAGCGTCAGCCAAGTGACAAAGTTGCTAAATCTTTGCCGATAGAAATAGAGAAATCTAAGGAGCTTAACTGTGTGAACGTACTTGAGGCCGCTGAGAATTTTAAACTTGATCTAGATAATCGAGTTTCCAAGATTTTTTCCAAAGTTGATAACTTAAAACAGAAAAATACACGACTCTTCGATTCAGTAAAGCCCGCATGTGCTAATACCACTGCACAGAATCAATCCTTGATTGAACAATTGAATCAAAAGTCGATGGAAATATCTGATTTGAGGGAACAAATTTGTGATAAAAATCTGGTCTTGGCTGAGTTAAAGGAAACACTTCGTACTCTAAAAGGTAAGAATGTTGTGGATAACGCAGCCACTGTCTCAGCACCGTCCTCTAGTGCAATCAAAAGGAACCTTATTGCCGTCACACCACTTAACAAGGGCCCTAGGACTAAACCATCTCAAACTTCGGTCACTAAAAATAAGGCGGAATCAAAACCAGCTTCTAATATTCCCGTGTTGCCTTCTACAGGAGTAAGCACCACTACTAAGGCTCAAAGATCTAAGCTTAAAAGAAACAAGAAGAATGATAGGATCTTGCCCCCATCTAGTAGTCAAGTGAAGAAGAAAGTAGAAGCCCATCCTAGGAATGTTATTTCTGTTTTGAATAAAAAGAATCATGTAGCTAAACCTAAAGGCTCTGCGATTGTGCAACATTCTAAGCCTAGTGTGAATTCTAATTTGAAATGTTGGAATTGCAATGAATGTATGTTTTCTAGTCGTCATGATTCTTGCCTTATTGACCATGTGAATGAGATGTATGCCCAGAAAAATGGATTAGAATGGAAACCGACTAGGAAAGTGTTAACCCAAGTTGGTTGGATGTGGCGCCCCACTGGTAGAACTTTCACTATAGTAGAAAATACGTGCCCTTTGACTAGGATCACTCCCACTGAAGTGAAGAAAGCGTGCCCTTTAACTAGGAGTACCAAGGCTACCAAAACACAAGCGTGTCCTTTAACTAGGAACACCAACACTACTGTAGGAACAAAGTGCCCTTTAACTAGGTCTACTCCTACTGTAGTGCCCGTGGATAATCCAAAACCTAAGAAAGTTGAAACTATAAAACCTGTTAGTGCTAAAACTCAGATTAGAAAACGCAGGAAATCTAAGGGTCACAAACATGTTAGCAATTCTGATAATCTTATATCTGTATCTGCTAACACTCAGGAACCAATAGTTTCCAATGTATTGTCTACTGTTGTTATTGAAAACAGGTGGTCCAAATTGTTCTCTGGTATTTGGACTCTGGTTGCTCCAAGCATATGACCGGAGATCGCTCTCAGCTCAGAAATTTTGTCAGCAAGTTTCTTGGTACGGTTCGATTTGGAAATGATCATATTGCAAAGATAATGGGTTATGGTGAATATCATATTGGGAATGTTATAATTTCAAGAGTGTATTACGTGGAAGGTCTCGGTCACAACTTATTTTCTGTGGGACAATTTTGTGATGCAAACCTAGAAGTTGCTTTTCGAGAGCACACCTGCTTCATTCGTAATTTGGAAGGGGTTGATTTATTGAAAGGTACTCGAGGGAATAATTTGTATACTTTGTCTCTACAAGATATGATGGCCGCTTCTCCCGTATGTCTTCTCTCCAAAGCATCGAAGACTAAGTCATGGTTATGGCATTGACGGTTATCTCATCTTAACTTTAACGCTATTAATCATTTGGCGAAAAACTAACTTGTTCGTGGTCTTCCTAAACTATCATTTCACAAGGATCATTTGTGTTCCGCGTGTACAATGGGGAAAAGCACTAAGAAATCATACAAACCCAAGACGGAAGACACCAACCAAGAGAAACTTTATCTGTTGCATATGGATCTTTGTGGGCCAATGCGTGTTGAAAGTCTTAGTGGCAAAAAGTACATCCTCGTCATTGTCGATGATTACTCTCGGTTTACATGGGTGAAATTTCTTAAAGCAAAAAATGAGGCACCTAAATTCATCATCGGATTTCTCAAGATGATTCAAGTGCGTCTCAACACTACTGTCCGAAGCATTCGTACAGATAATGGAACCGAATTTGTGAATCACATTTTGCGTGATTATTATGAAGAAGTTGGCATATCTCATGAAACATCCGTTGCACGCACTCCACAACAAAACGGTGTCGTTGAAAGGCGAAATCGCACACTTATGGAAGCTGCTCGAACGATGTTAATATACGCAAAGGCTCCATTATTTTTATGGGCAGAAGCAGTATCTACAGCAGTGTACACCCAAAACCGGTCACTAATTCGTAAACGCCATGGTAAAACACCTTATGAGCTTCTCCATGGAAAAGTACCAGATTTATCATATCTTCATGTATTTGGTTCTCTTTGCTATCCAAATAATGATGGTGACAATTTGGGAAAACTTCAACCAAAGGCTGATATTGGTATTTTCATTGGTTACGCACCCGCAAAGAAGGCATACCGAATCTACAACCGTAACTCTCGCAAGATCCTTGAAACTATGAATGTTGATTTTGATGAGCTGACAGCAATGGCTTCTGAGCAAAGCAGCTCTGAACCCGCACTTCATGAAATGGGACCCAGTAACATTAGTTATGGTCTTGTCCCAAACAACCCTACTTCATCATCATTTAAACCACCTTCTAGGACTGAACGGGATACGTTGCTTCAACCGTTCTTTGATGAATTCTTTACTCCTCCAAATATTGTTTCTCCAGAACCTGAGGTAATAGCTCCGGTAACCGAAGTTGTCGCTCCAGCAACCGAAGCACAATCTGATACGTCTGCACCTACAATTGGTCTAGATATACCATCAACAAGTAATTCTCAACCAACACCTGTTTCAACTACCCATGTCATGCCTATTGATGATGAAGAGGATGATGATGATCACGATTTAGAATTCGCTCAAATGCGTGAACTTCCATTCTTTGGTGTACCAATTCCCGACCCCAATCAAGCCGGGTCGTCCACCTCAGAGGAAGCTCCTTCTACAGTTTACTCCAATCCACGGATTCGTGAACATGACAGCAAGTGGACAAAGGATCATCCCATAGATTCTATTATTGGTGACCCTAATCGTCCGGTATCCACACGAAGTCAGTTACAAGAAAGTGCAATGTTTTGTCACTTTGATGCTTTTCTCACTGAAGTTGAACCTAAGACATGGCAACAAGCTTTTACTCAATCATGTTGGATAGAAGCTATGCAAGAAGAACTTAATGAATTTATACGTCTTGAAGAACAAAGCTCGACTAGTAGCTCGTGGATACAAGCAATTATTGGGCATCGACTTTATGGAATCCTTTGCACCTGTTGCCCGTTTGGAAGCTATTAGACTATTCCTCGCTTATGCAGCCCATATGAATATGATCATCTATCAAATGGATGTGAAGACGGCATTTCTTAATGGTGAAATCAAGGAAGAGGTCTATGTTCAACAGCCGGATGGTTTTGTGAATCCTAAATATCCTAATCATGTGTACAAGCTTAAGAAGGCTCTCTATGGGTTGAAGCAAGCTCCACGCGCATGGTATGATCTACTGTCACAATTCCTCATTTCACAAGGCTTCGCTAAAGGCAAGGTGGATCCCACGCTGTTCATTCAGAAACGAGGTAAAGATATGATTATGGTATAAATATATGTTGATGATATTATATTTGCAGCCTCGACCCAAACCTTATCCGACGAATTTGGGACACTCATGTCTTCCAAGTTTAAGATGTCAATGATGGGCAAGGTATCATTCTTCTTAGGTCTTCAGATATCTCAGAGTCCCAGAGGCATCTTTATCAATCAATCCAAGTATGCCCTTGAATCGCTAAAGAAATATAAGATGGAATCTTGCGACCCTGTGGATACTCCAATGGTGGAAAAATCTAAGCTTGATGCAGATCCACATGGAGTTGCCATTGATCCGACACTTTATCGTGGAATGATCGGTACTCATCTGTATATCACAGCTAGTCGACCTGATCTTCAGTTTGCTATATGTATGTGTGCTAGGTATCAAACTAGGCCTACTGAGTTACACTTAGCTACTGTTAAAAGGATCTTTTGATATCTTAAAGGAACCATTAATCGGGGACTTTGGTATTCGAAGGACTCTTCTATTGCACTAATGGCATATGCAGATGCGGATCACGCGGGTTGTCAAGATACAAGGCGTAGCACGAGTGGAACTTTGCAACTACTAGGAGATCGACTAATCAGTTGGGCATCGAAGAGGCAGAAAAGCGCTGCAATTTCAAGTACGGAAGCAGAATACATAGCTATGTCCGGTTGTTGTGCTCAAATTCTATGGATGAGATCGCAATTAACCGACTATGGTCTAGGTTTCAATAATATTCCGATGTACTACGACAAAAAGAGTGCTATTGCCTTATGCTGCAACAATGTTCAATTCTCCCGGTCGAAGCATATTGACATTCGCTACCACTTCATCAAGGAGCAAGTGGAAAATGGAGTAATCGAGCTTTACTTTGTCCGATCTGAGTATCAATTGGCGGATATTTTCACGAAGGCTTTAGATCGCGCTCGAATTGAATTTTTGGCCGACAAGCTAGGAATGAGAACTTTATCGCCTGAGACTCTAAAGGAACTGGCAGATGAAGCGAAAGAATAGTGGTGGTAAAACTATTCTCCGTATCCTTGGTGATCATTTGTATATATTGTTTATATTTTTATCCACAAAAGCAAAATACAAAAACATAAAACCATATAAAAACCATAAAAATTGAAAAATCTAGAAAAATCTAGAAAAAACCAAAAAAATATTTTTACTTTATTTTTCAAAGGCATGTCTTTTGGTACGATAATATATACGGCCTTAGAAATGTTGATTAATATCGACACGGCGCCATAAATAGAGTTCGTACAAAAGTTGTAAATATTTCATAAAACATGCCTATAATGGCTTGTAGTTATTTCAGACTACAACCCGTTTTTCATATTAAAGTCAAGTATTTCTTATGAAAGCTTTGGCTCTCAACGGGAATTAATTTTCTCGGGCAAGGTTTACTTTAAAACCTTGTAAGGGATCATGTTTACTTTATAACTTGGTCTAACACAAATATATGTACGCCTTAGTGCATTTATTTGTCAAAACAAGAGAAGTCTTGTTTTTATGAAGCAATCATCTCTACAACCATAGCAATCTACAATTGGTATCTACAAACTCGACGATGCGACTACTCAACCGACGACTACAACTCTTTCAATAGAACACGGGTCAACAATTGAGGGGGAGCAATTGTCAAGCATTCAGAATCTTCGATGCCGAACGTGCTTAGTTCACAAGTTGGTGTCAAGACAACAATACCAATCGTACATGTGGTGTCAAGAGATGGCTTCAGACGTGACGAGGCGACCAACATACGCTGACAAGAACCATTTGATCTTATCATATGATGTTCTCATCTATCAGGTCCAACCTTGTCAATTCTTTTCTAATATGGTGAATATGTGATCATGTTACAAATCGGTATCATATCTCATACATTTGGAATGATGAAGATTAAATGGACTTGCATTTTTCTTCCCAAAACTTTTGTTAAAACTTCATTAAATCAATTGATATTAAAAACATCGATTGGGTTAATATTTTTAATATGGGGGAGAAAATGTGATTTAATATGGGAAATTATCACAAATGGTTTGACTTAATGTGCTGGCTCATTCCGACATATGCGAAATGTTTTCGAATATCATGGCATATGCTAAGGGGGAGCAAAGTGGATTTGCTATATCAAAATGGATTTTCATGGTGACATATACTTACCCAAAACCCATTTATTTCACGAAGATGAAGATTGTGGTGACATAAGGATGGTAGGATAGGTTAAGTCCAATGATTCTTCTAGAACCGGAGGAATCTTCCCAAGGACATTCCATAGCTAGAAATAGTAGTCCTTAGGAAAGATGGAGAAAGATTGTGAACGTAGCTGAATGCCGACCAAGTACTTAAGTTAGCACTGGAACAATCACAACAAGGTGCTAGTTATGACGTATTGGTAAGCATTGAAGGGGTTGAAGAATGAAAAAGAATTGTAAAGACAAAGGGTGTAAAGAAAGAAGCCCTCCTTACAACTTTAGGCAGAAACCGGGTCAACACATATGCTATTGAGATCATTTTAATGATGCTCGATATTGAAGATAGACATCATGGACCCAGTGATGCAATGCACAACCCATCCCAGCTAACTCAGATATCTCTCAAAAGGTATTTGTTTTAATCACACAGAGACAACGCATTATCTATTGATTTATTCACTCCGAATAAATTGGTATTGAAAAGGTGGCACTCCTCTCCAGCCTCCGATCACTAAAATCCAAAGTGCACGATCGAGTCTAGAGCCATTTGAGATCATCAAATATCTCATTAGGACACATTTTCATAATTCCTTGCTTCTTCATACACTGTGAAAAGTAAGAAAGATTTTATGAGTTGATAGGTGTGTAAACACCCATCTTTTCTAACACTTAATTACAATAATAACCGGACCAAAACGTGTATTTTATGTCTTTTATGTCAGAATTATACGTGGTTTGTGTTTTTGTTGTGATTTAGGACGAAAAGGTGAAAAGTGGAGAAAACACGGGAATTCACGGGCATTTACGGAATTTTATTAGAGAAAAAGATGAATACGAAGTCAAGAAGTCGAGAGTGCAAAAATAACGGAAGTCCAAGACCAATTCTGAAGATTTATCGAAGAAAAAGTCAAAAGACGGAAGTTTATCAAAAGCCGAAGAATTCAAGTCTATTTTATTGAAGAATTTAAAGACGAGTTCAAAGAAATCCCGAAGCCAAAAGTCCTTTAAGTCCAAGTTTAAAGAAGATTAGAAGAAAAGGACTAAGCATGCAATTAATGAAGATTAAAGAAGGAGGGACTTAAGTTTGTAATTAAGAAAAAAGGAAAGAGGGGAGGAAGCTTCCTTAATCCTCCCCTATAAATAGTCATTAGTTGTAATCATTTTTTCTTGTTGGCTAATAGTGACAATTAGTCTTCCATTTTCTTTACCTTGTCATTTTAATTTTATGCACATTTAAATACTTGTCCAATTTAAATACCTTGTCTTGCACCTTAAATTCCTTTAATTTCAAGTAAGTTTCCATTTAATCTTTGTCAATCTTTACTTTATCTTGTTAATCTCTCATCTACCTTTCTTAATCTTTGATTTTTATGTTTATGTTTATGTTCATGTTCATGCTTTTATTTTTATCAAGTGGGTTTTTAATTATTGTGGTTAAATTTGTTTGTTTTGTTGATTTAAATTGTTTGTTTATGTTTAATTGTTGATTCGTTATTTGTTTAGTTTAATCGTTGTGTTGATTTTTGATTAATCTGCTTTAGATCTCTTGTTTCTGTGATTCCCTTGTTCTTCGGGGTGTTTGTTTGTGTTTCTGTATTCCCAGGAAAACTTCCGAGCCAAGACAAGAAGAGGATTGTTCATTCGGAACTTTAAAAGTTCCGAACCTGTGGCTTCATTCGGAAGTCTCAAACTTCCGGATCAAGGGAAGAAGTTCTTTCATTCGGAACTCAAAAGTTCCGACTCAAGCATTGTTCATCCGGAACATTCAAAGTTCCGGATCAAGAGTGTTCATTCGGAACTCTAAAAGTTCCGAACGAAGTTCCGAATGAAAGTTCCGGACGAACTTCCGAACGAAGTTCCGAACGAAAGTTCCGGACGAACTTCCGAACGAAGTTCCGAATCAACCAGATCTTCCGAAACAAGTTCCGGACGAACTTCCGAACGAAGTTCCGAATCAGCCAGATCTTCCGAACCAAGTTCCGGACGAAGGACAAAGTTCCGGATCAACATCTTTTGTTCATTCAGAACTTAAAAGTTCCGAATCAAGGTTTTAAGTTCCGGATCAAGCTGCTTCATTCGGAAGTCTTGAACTTCCGAATCAAGGTTTCTTTCAGTTTTATTTTAGTATCTGTTTGTTTAAGTTCTGTCTTTATTTTCAAACTTTATTTTTCCCGCTTTTTTTATTTAATTGCACTTTAAAATTATTTGTCTTAGCTTTATTTTAGCCTTGCCTTAGTTTAAGTTTTAGTTGCGTTTTAAGATAGCCTTAGATAGATTTAAGTTTACGTCATTTACTTTATTGCACTTTAATTTCAGTCACGTTTTTAAATACTTGCACTTTACTTTAATTAGACTTAGATTTACTTTAACGCACCTTTACTTTCAAGTCTTTTACTTTAAAAAGTCTTTGCACCTTTTATTTTTAAAACTACAACGACACATTTTTGTTTCCACCAAAGAACAATAGAGTCACACATTAAACACAAGTTTTTCAATTCGAAAAGGTTGGTACAACGAATCTTTTTAACCTGAGTAAAACCTAGTTATCAAATGGCGCCGCTGCCGGCTCTTTTCGTAAAGATTAACGGTTTTCTGTGAGAGACGCGTTGCTTTTTGGGATCCGTTCACTTGTGAGCGTTATTTTCTTGCTTAAAAAATTCAAAAACCATAAAAATTAAAAATTGTTAAAAATACATAAAAATTAAAAATTTCAAAAATCCAAAAAGATTTTATCTTTATTGTGTATATATATTGTCTTTGTGTTTGGTTTCTTTTTTTTTGCATTTTCAGGTGTATGCGTACTAGATCTTCTAATTATCAAGAGCCCGAGACTCAAGAAGATTTAAGTATGGCAGGTGTTAACAACAACAATAATATTCCACCGCACCTTAATAATAACAACAATGTTCTTCCACAACCCGATCTTCGGACCATGGAGGAACTTTGTCAACCCACAATGTTTGGACGAGGAGGACCGATTGCGCCGATGCAAATCAACGCTCCTGAGTTTTCGTTGAAGCACCACATGATTCAGCAAGTGCAAACAAACCCATTCCGTGGATTGCCTGATGATGATGCCAACAAACACCTCGACAAGTTCATTACAATTACCCAAAGCATGAAGTTGCCTGGTGCCACAATGGATGTACTTCGCCTACAACTCTTCCCACATACTTTATCGCATCATGCCGAGAAATGGTTTGATCGTCTCCCGAAGAATTCAATTCACACTTGGGATGACATGACTCAACGCTTTTTGTCGCGCTACTTTCCACCATCCATGGTCACAAGCCTTCGCAATCAGATCAGCGGTTTCATGCAAGACCCTGATGAATCTCTTTTTGATGCTTGGGAGCGATATAATGTCTTGATCGATAGATGTCCAAACCACAACATGCTCCCTGTGACCTTAATCGATACTTTCTACAACGGTTTGACTTTTGGTGATCGTGATACGATTAATGCAGCCGCCGGTGGCACATTCATGAAAAGGAGACCCGAGGAGTGTAGAGAGTTAATTGAGAACATGACTACTCACCACAAAAACTAGGATTCCTCTGCTTCTTCAAGGAACAACCCGAGAGTCAATGTTTCCTCTACCTCAGCAAACCCTGAGATGACCGAACTCACCCGCATGTTGACTGAAATGAGCAAAAGTATTACGCTTCTCGCTTCAAACCAACAACAACAACAAGTTAAAGCGGTTGCTAATCCTTGTGAAACATGTGGCGGTCCTCACTCATACACCGATTGTCCTTCGACTCAAGGAAATCCGGAAAATGTGTATGCAGCTTACGGTAATTATTCACCGGAAAATTACCAAGCTAGACAACAAGGGGATAGAAACCTGCTGAGTTACCGATCCAACAATTACCTTTCACCCGGTTTTTCTCCTCAAAACCAAAACCCCGCCACCAACTACAATAGAAGCAACCAAATCCCACCAAGAGCTTCTAACCCTTATCAACCACCCACCCAACAAACCCCACCCATTAATCCCGATGTTGAATCCATCATGAGAACCCAAGGTGAGCAAATCAAGAATCTACAAAGCCAAATAATCAATTTTAAAGGAGATATCCTGAAGCAAGGTAATGACATTAGAACCGAGGTTCGCGATAATATTCAATCCTCCTTCAGCACTCAAACGAATGAATTAAAGAATCTGTTGGCTAGTTTCTTGCCCGCCACTCAACCTTCTACTTCAAGTTCTCTACCTTCAATCACCGTCACCAATCCGCGAGCCAATGTGAGTGCTATTACTACTCGTAGTGGAGTCACCATCGTAGGACCACCAATCCCACCCCCATCATCTACACCTCCTCCACCACCATGTATCCCTACTCCTCCTACACCTAGTATTAGTGCACCATTACCGACTCCGCCTCGTCATGACGATGTTTCCCGGAAGGACCCTTCAACATCTCAACCTTTACCAACTACACCCTCACCTTCCACCTATAAACCTAAAATCCCATACCCTTCTCGCATAGGCAAGACCAACACTTTAACAAATGAGGACTCTCAAGTGACAAAATATATCAATATGATTTCTCAAATGGGCTTCAGCATTAGTTTTCTTGAAGCACTTGTCCACATACCCAAATTTGTTAAAGCATTTAAGGAATTGCTTAACAAGAAGGAGAAGATGATTGAACTCGCCAACACACGCTTAAATGAAAACTGCTCTGCAGTTATTCTTAAAGAACTTCTGGAAAAGCTTGGAGATCCCGGTCGTTTTGTGTTGCCTTGCGTGTTCAACAAAACTGAAGAATTTACTGCCCTTGCTGATCTCGGGGCCAGTAATAATTTGATGCCACTGAGTGTTTGGAAAACACTATCATTACCCGACCTCACTCCAACAAAGATGACTCTTGAACTTGCAAATCGCACTCTCGCTTACCCCGTTGGTATAGCCGAAGACGTGTTCATTAAAGTTGGCACATTTACTTTCCCGGTCGACTTTGTGGTAGTTGATTATGAAATGGACCCTCGTATTCCTTTAATACTTGGTCGGCCATTTTTAAGAACCGGACGAGCTTTAGTTGATGTGGCCGAAGGTGAGTTAATCTTACGAGTCGGGGATGATTCACAAATTTTCAAAATGGGGAAGCTTACAGGCAAATCTTTTGGACGAGAATCAGTGAATATGATTAATGTGCTTGATGACTTTGTCGTCTACGGCAATCCTCTATTCGACTCTTGCACCGATAATCCACTCTTTGACGATGATGTGGATGATTCTCGGTCCACTTTGGAACCTTCTCCCATTTATGATTCTCCACCGGTCTTTGATGCTTATGATGATGATTCTAGCTCAGATTCGGATGATTTTGATTGTACTTCTGAGTATCCCGAGCTGCCCACTTTCGATGATTTTGATGAGGCTGATACTCTTTCGAGCGATTCTTCACATGATGAAGATCCTCCGCCATCACTCGATCCTACTTTGGACGATTACTCATTTGAGGAAGATTTCTCTGAATTTCTCAACACTTACTTCCCTCATGAGAGTGATGCTCCTCCTTATGACTTTGAAGATTATCGTCTTGATCCTACTTTGGATTTGAAGCACATTCTTTCTAAGGAGAAGAAATCGGTCGACACCAATATCCGTTGCACATATGCTTTGACACCTCTTTGTCCCCCTTCTAAGGACGAGGTTGTGCTTCTTTGCGGATCTTCTTCACACTCGGCTGAGCCTGAGTGCTATTTTCCCCTAAAGGAAAAGGTGTTCGACCCCGGTATTGAAGTCTTTAAGCCATCTCAGTATCCACCTGATGAAATAAAAGGAAAAATCTTTGGAATTATTGAAGATGCTTGCACCAATTCACCATACTTGCTTCCACCATTCTCCATCACTGCTTAAGGGAACCTTGCCTACTCTTCTTTGGCTTGCCTTGTTCGCCTTAAGCTTGTGATATTTGATGGACGAAAACTATGTCTTTGATCCTGGTGGATATGTTTCACGCTTCTTCCGTTGATAATCAAGGTCGAGTCAGGCTCACGACTCGGTAACAAAAACAAGCGCTTCTTGGGAGGCAACCCATGCATCTATCTTTTAGCTTTCTTTATCCTAAGTGTAGGGGGGACCCTTTGGTTTGCTATTTCCTCTCCTCACTTCTTAATCAGGAATTCGAGCTTCAATGATCCACTCTTGCTGATTCTTGACGACCCGTGATTCCGTGTTCCATTATCCCGGTTCTATTCTAAACTCTTTTCGATTCACTATTTTATATTTTCTCAATATTAAAATAGGAATCTCTTTAGTGGTCTTTTCCTTAGCAAGATTTAAACAAAGTGCACAATGTCCCAAGTGTAGGGGAGTTTACTCCCACATGCTTAAACATTAAGGACAATGTTTATCTTAAGTGTAGGGGGACTTCTATCGAAGTTAAGTGGTCTTTTCCTTGTATTTGTCCTCATTTTAACCGGAAAATCAATTTTTCGACATTTTTTCAAAATTTTTGATCTATTTTGGCCTATTAGTTTTTCCCTTTGTATAGTTATTCTCTGTCCTTATTAGAATAAATGTTTAAATAAGTGGTTTTAATTTTCAAAACGTTGTGAATCTTTTGACTCAATCCGAGTTTACTTATCTAAGTTACTCTAGCTAGTATCCTTAACGTGTTTAAGTCGAGTTTTGCTAGGCTTTTATATAGGGAGCTATAAAACGCGAAAGTCTTAACTCTCACGGGTTAAGAACAAGAACTTTTCGCAAGTTCCTATAATTGATCCTAGAGAGTCGTTTATCAAGGGAACTTTTAAATGCGATTTCTAAACTTGAAAAAGTCTAAGAATTTGCAAGATCCTATAGGCGACTCGAAAACCCAAAACTTTGATTTAATAGGCTAAGCATCCACGAGTCTCATTCCTTGAAATTTTAAACTGTGGAGAACGAGAGATGATAGAGCCAATTATAAGTCCGGTATTCTTTCGTGAATTTATGTGTGTTAATTATAAGCCTATTCTCCCATCGCTTGCTAATAATTTATCTGCTAATAAATAAGGTTGTACGACTTGAAAAGTTACTTAGCTTCTAGCCCAAGATCGTTTAAAAGTTGCTCGGTATGGATTAGAGCTCATAACCAAGGCATAACTTATTGAAGCGGGATGCGAAGATTGGCGAGTCCGAAAAGGCCCTAACAAGGCATGAGGGCTATATTTTGTTGCTAAAGATCCAAAAGTGATGTGAAGAATCATTTATCAAAAATCAATATGAAGGATCGAGACACACGACGAAAAGCAAAAACTCCCAAAAGTCATGGAGAAGTGTATCTGAAAAGACCCTAACAAGGTATGAGGATAAATAGATCCAAGTCATAAAAGGAGGCGGATCGTTGTATATCAAAGTCCAAAATAAAGATTGGAGAAAAATGAAGAAGTCGTGGTCTAAGTATGAATCTCTCAAAACTTCAAGTGAAGAAATTCCTATTATGAAGAGAAGACCATAATTTCATGAACGTCTCTTAAGATTTGAAGTATGAAGTCGCTGCCAAATATCGGTCCGAGAAAGGTCTCAAATCGCGAAGCGAGTTATGCCAAGATATGAACTTTATGAGGTCCCGAGAAGCAGTTTTAAAAGATTTTATCCTTTAGCTAACTATTGATTAAATCGTTCACTTTATTTTCAGACCTAATAAACTAGCGAAATAAGTCAAACAATGCATCCTCGTGATCATTCAAGACAACAATAAAATATAAGAGATACACCTAGGAATAAGGGAGTCTAAGTAAATAATTGGCCCACATGAGTTCGTGATAGTTTACTAACTTATAATAACAATGATCTCGTTTTTAAGCTTGGTTTGGAAAAAGTGAAAACTTGAGGATGATGATTATTCATGACATTTCCAAAACCCAAGGTATGCTTTTGATTTCTTTATTTTGTATGTTTTTAATGTTCTATCTCTTTAATAAAGGCCAACGTGGATTAATCATGATGAAAAGTGTAATCTTGCTTTGTAACTAATGCATTGCATGAGGACATTGCAATGGTCAAGTGTAGGGGATTTGATAGGTGTGTAAACACCCATCTTTTCTACCACTTAATTACCATAATAACCGGACCAAAACGTGTATTTTATGTCTTTTATGTCGAAATTATGCGTGGTTTGTGTTTTTGTTGTGATTTAGGACGAAAAGGTGAAAAGTGGAGAAAACACGGGAATTCACGGGCATTTACGGACTTTTATTGAAGAAAAAGATGAAAGACGAAGTCAAGAAGTCGAGAGTGCAAAAATAACGGAAGTCCAAGACCAATTCTGAAGATTTATCGAAGAAAAAGTCAAAAGACGGAAGTTTATCAAAAGCCGAAGAATTCAAGTCTATTTTATTGAAGAATTTAAAGACGAGTTCAAAGAGATCCCGAAGCCAAAAGTCCTTTAAGTCCAAGTTTAAAGAAGATTAGAAGAAAAAGACTAAGCATGCAATTAATGAAGATTAAAGAAGGAGGGACTTAAGTTTGTAATTAAGAAAAAAGGAAAGAGGGGAGGAAGCTTCCTTAATCCTCCCCTATAAATAGTCATTAGTTGTAATCATTTTTTCTTGTTGGCTAATAGTGACAATTAGTCTTCCATTTTCTTTACCTTGTCATTTTAATTTTATGCACATTTAAATACTTGTCCAATTTAAATACCTTGTCTTGCACCTTAAATTCCTTTAATATCAAGTAAGTTTCCATTTAATCTTTGTCAATCTTTACTTTATCTTGTTAATCTCTCATCTACCTTTCTTAATCTTTGATTTTTATGTTTATGTTTATGTTCATGTTCATGCTTTTATTTTGATCAAGTGGGTTTTTAATTATTGTGGTTAAATTTGTTTGTTTTGTTGATTTAAATTGTTTGTTTATGTTTAATTGTTGATTCGTTATTTGTTTAGTTTAATCGTTGTGTTGATTTTTGATTAATCTGCTTTAGATCTCTTGTTTCTGTGATTCCCTTGTTCTTCGGGGTGTTTGTTTGTGTTTCTGTATTCCCAGGAAAACTTCCGAGCCAAGACAAGAAGAGGATTGTTCATTCGGAACTTTAAAAGTTCCGAACCTGTGGCCTCATTCGGAAGTCTCAAACTTCCGGATCAAGGGAAGAAGTTCTTTCATTCGGAACTCAAAAGTTCCGACTCAAGCATTGTTCATCCGGAACATTCAAAGTTCCGGATCAAGAGTGTTCATTCGGAACTCTAAAAGTTCCGAACGAAGTTCTGAACGAAAGTTCCGGACGAACTTCCGAACGAAGTTCCGAACGAAAGTTCCGGACGAACTTCCGAACGAAGTTCCGAATCAGCCAGATCTTCCGAAACAAGTTCCGGACGAACTTCCGAACGAAGTTCCGAATCAGCCAGATCTTCCGAACCAAGTTCCGGACGAAGGAAAAAGTTCCGGATCAACTTCTTTTGTTCATTCGGAACTTAAAAGTTCCGAATCAAGGTTTTAAGTTCCGGATCAAGCTGCTTCATTCGGAAGTCTTGAACTTCCGAATCAAGGTTTCTTTCAGTTTTATTTTAGTATCTGTTTGTTTAAGTTCTGTCTTTATTTTCAAACTTTATTTTTCCCGCTTTTTTTATCTAATTGCACTTTAAAATTATTTGTCTTAGCTTTATTTTAGCCTTGCCTTAGTTTAAGTTTTAGTTGCGTTTTAAGATAGCCTTAGATAGATTTAAGTTTACGTCATTTACTTTATTGCACTTTAATTTCAGTCACGTTTTTAAATACTTGCACTTTACTTTAATTAGACTTAGATTTACTTTAACGCACATTTACTTTCAAGTCTTTTACTTTAAAAAGTCTTTGCACCTTTTATTTTTAAAACTACAACGACACATTTTTGTTTCCACCAAAGAACAATAGAGTCACACATTAAACAAAAGTTTTTCAATTCGAAAAGGTTGGTACAACGAATCTTTTTAACCTGAGTAAAACCTAGTTATCATGAGTCCTACGCAAAATCTTCATGATCTTGCCTGAACATCCGAGTAATACGAAGGTATTTACAATGAAGATGGAAATCCTTATTGAGCGAATATCAAAAAGCTCATGGTAGGTGACTTGTGCGATTCTTTATGAATCAAACTTGTGATAACTGGAAAGCAACAACTGTTTAATTTTTAACTGAATTTAAACACGTTCCAGGCCTCTACGCAATATCTTAGTGATCTTGCCAGAACACTCAGAGTGATACCTTAGTGTTCACAATGATGAGTGGAAATCCTTCTAGTGTTAACCTCAAACAGCACTTGGTAGGTAACTTGCAAGATTCTATACGAATCAAGCTCGTGACAACTGGAAAGCAACGATGGTGCGGTTCTTAATTGAATTTCACTTGTTCCAGGAACATGAATTGACGGCTTCAAATCATGCGGATATTATCATCCAAATGATTCACTCTTTATGTTCGCAGTCAGCTTTGGACGTTCGAATGAAGAGAACAGGTTTACCCGCGAAATCCTGTCAGGAAGTTACTTAACTGAAACTATCCGTCACGGGTACGATATTTTATATCGTCCAACGGTCTTCACCGACCGGAGGTAAAATGCTACCGATTTAGAATGAAATGTTCAAAGCCATTTTTGTTCGTGTCTACTTATGTTGCGGCATTTGAAGACGGTGGCGTTGCGGGATCCAAGAAGAAGTCGTCCCCGCATGCTTATACTTTATGCACTTAATACCTCATCTAATTCAAGAAAGCCTAAAAGTTAAGTCTTCCGCTGTATCGAACTCTGAAGCTTTAAAGATTACTAAGGTATAAGTATGTGGGACGTGAGATCACGAAGAGGCGGAGATCACAAGTGATGGATGAACGAGATCAAGGCAAGAGATTAATGCTCAAGATTGATATCAAAGATCACATCAGCATGTTCACCAGAAAATAAAAAGAAAAGAAAGACAAAGACTACGAGCTCAAGACAAGCATAGTATGCTAGGTTTATTTCATTATTGTAACTCGGGTAACGCCCTTGTTTGGAGTGACCTCCCTTAGGGGGAGATTGTTGGAAATACATTTTACGTATTAGAAAGGATCGGTCACTCCAACAATAATCCATGTTATAGCTCGTAGTTTAGTTATTTACATTTGTTAAACAAAGCCCAAAACCAAGCCCATGAAGTGTATGGGCCGGCGGCCTAATGTAAACCCAAGCCCATCTCATGGGCTTGGGTATATAAACCCTCTCCTTTGATGGAGAGGGTGTGTGGTTATTCACTTTTTCACATAGTAAACATTGGTTTTCTCTCTAAAGAAGTGTGTGTAATCCACCATCTCTCTATCTCTTTCTCTCGCTAAAACATAAAACTGTAAACATGCATATACCGTATTTTAATAATAACCTGGATTACTAATTCATAAAACTTGATTAATATTTAATAATAACCTGGATTACTAATTCATAAAACTGTAAACATGCATATACCGTATTTTAAGTGCCAAGAGCTTATATAAATCATGTACTGAAACAACGTATGCATGAATACATAGAGGGGTGACCTCGTCATGCTGTAGAGGGGTGACCTCTAAATAACTGGGTGGAGGGATCAGCTCCAATGTGAAGGATGTAGAGCACACACCACATTCACATACTAAACTGTAAACTGTAGCCTAGGATGCACCGATACGCCCCACTAATAATACTGATAAAATGGCCAAGCTAAACTGAGTGGAACGCTGCGGGATATCACTCTCCCGCAGGTGAGTCATGACACCGGTGCCTCAAGTGTCATGGTTACGGTACCTACGTAACTAGTACTACTGACTGGTGATGCTTGTATATAAGGCTCAGGCAATTTAACTTAATTAAAAACTGATTTCTGGTAAAAACATAACATATAATTGGGGAAAATATTTGGCTGCAGACAGGGAATCCTAATCATGCATAGAAAGGAAGTCCTTACTGAAAGGACGGAAAATCCGTACCTCGTGTCCAGTAATGAAATAAGAATGAAAGCTGAAAAATCTACTCCGACTTCACGAATACTACACAAATAACGGACGCGGAAATAAGTTGACTGATGCTTATTTATTTTACTGACCTTAACTGTTTATTACTATTCTTAATTCGTTCTGTGTGTTCTCGTATTATGTCACTAGTTGTGTATAAACTGATTAATCTTATTGTCTGATGTATTTTCGATAAACCCGGTTATTTCTTTTAATGTTTATTGATTAGTATATACTTATTTATGGTTACTGTGTATTATACTGTGTTCTAATAATCACGATATTACTATAAATAGTAACCTGTTGTAAACAGAAAGTTTCCAAAATTAGAAAGATTTCCAAATAAACTTTCCAGAAAAATCAAATCATTAATATTTCACGTGTTTTTAAGTCGTTAAAGAAATAAAACAATATCGATTTTAATTTCACTAATTAGATTAACAAAATCAAACAATATAAATAAATTATTTATAAAACTCCTTTAAAATGATTGTTTATGTTCTAACAGTTCCCACTGCCTTTATATTTTTCCCACTGCTTTAATATTTTTCCCACTGCTTGATACAACTTCCCACTGTTTTAATATTTTTCCCACTGCTTGTCTATGTTCCCACTGCTTGATACAACTTCCCACTGTTTTGCAATCCCAAACACCCCCTTTATATCAGTTTAGTCCCAAACACTCCCTTTTCTATAGTTTATACAGAGGGGTTTTTTACACTCGGTTTCCATTTGTTTTTGCGATTGTCCACTAATTTAATAAACCAAACACACACTAGTTACTCTATATGACCCCCTGGGCTGTTTTGATCCGGCTTGTCATCAACAAAGACCACCACCGAGAGTTTTTAGACTCTCGGTTTGCTATTAATGTTCGCAGCGCCCCACCTATAGGGTTGTGGTCATGCGGTTGGCCAAAAGAAGGGGTCACCGAGGGCCTTTTGGCTCGTTTTCATTAAAACCCAACAGTCCCGACCCTTATGGCTATAATAACACAAGTCTCGGTTGGGATTTCTCTCGGCTGGCTACAAGAACCACCACCGAGACAGATCAAATAAAAAAAGGTGAGGGCAGTTACCTGTAATGATTAAATGAAAGACAAATCAATGAAAATGAATCGGAACCCTCTGTTTGGTTGATTAGACCTGGCGGCTACTCAAATGATGAACCCTAGTTCTTTTTCCTTTTTTTGGTTTCTGTTTTCTGTTTTGACAAAGGGGAACTCCCCGTGTTTTTTTTCTTTACAACAAAACCAACCGGGCCTAAGCCCATTACACCTTTCTTCTCCTTTTTTATAACTGGCCCAAATACTAACTTATATTGTTTTCATCATTTTCTTTTTTTAAATTTTATTCATACGCTCTCATTTAATTCTCGCGCTTTTATTTCTGAATTCTCGCGTTTATTTATGTCCGTTAAATAATACCTATATATAATTCTCGCACTTTTATTTCTGAATTCTTGCGTTTATTTAAAATCAAAACTGCGTATTTAAAATTCAGATTTTAAATACAGGTTTTACAATTCTTCCCCTCTAAAAGAATAATTCGTCCCCGAATTAAGGATACGACTATACTGGGTTTTACAATTCTTCCACTCTAAAAAGGAGAAATTCGTCCTCGAATTAAAGGTAATAAACTGATGAAGCTATAAGAACTGAAAGAGCACGTAATTTGAAAGGACCAATAAGCTAAAGGATAATTCATCTTCTAATTAAGACATAATGTTGTTGATAGGTATAAACATGACATGACTGAAGTGATCATGCAACATGACATGGCTGAAGAGGACATGGAACGTAACCTGACTGAAAGAACTTAACTGGATTTATTGAAGAAAAGGATGAGAGGTCCGGATGAACTCCTCCGTTTCGAGTGGTCTCCCTCTCGAAACGATTCCTTCAAAGGTCTGAACATAATAATTAAAAAAATATTGGTCCTGATGACCCTGTCCTGATGATACTGAATAGTTTCTGGTTCCATACATAAGATGGATTCTCTGAATCTGATCGAATGAATAAGATATAGCATGTAGTATATATGAAACGGTACGTACAATTATCCTGAAAAGATAACATTTATATTTCTGGGCAAGCTGCTGAAAACATATAGGGATGAACTACGTGAACAATTGTGACCGTGCTACGTGAGCAATTGTGAACGTGGTTTGCGATCATTTGAGGAACGTTGTGCATGGAATATATCGTGAACGTGATACGTGAAACATACTGTGAACGTGGTACTAGGACATATCATGAACGTATGCTATCTGAGGAAGGAATGCCAAACGATACGACTTGAGACGTGAAACGTCAGCCTGGGTATGGAAAAGTTGTGCTAAACTTGAGTCTGGTTTCTTAAGCTTTCTGTAACCGTATTCAGTAACAACCTGCGAAACGTGTATCGTGAGATGGAACACGAACCTGAACGTGAACAATGTCATAAACACGAACGTGAACTTAAATCATGAGATAACACAAAACATGGACTGAAACAACATCATAATGTGAACGCGAAACGTAACGTGAAGGTGAACGTAAACGTACACGTGATCGTGAACATGAATTCTGTCTGATATGATGGTCGGTGGAATGCCTTGAAATTGTACGATTTACTGCAGGTCCGCTACTGCGTAATCCTTTCGGATGAAAGAAAACGCATAGGTTGATTACATGGTCGACAATGACTTAGATAGTATTATACTTTTTCTGAGTCTGTGGTAACTGATAACAATCTCCATTGAGTCTTGTCTCATTGCGATCTAGAATTTCTACTGATGGTAATAACTCGATAGCATGACGGCGTTCTATCTTAAACCTGCTGGAATGGCAGGCATTAGATATGAACATAGCTGCCTCAACGTGTTATACTGTTTCTATCAAAATCCTGCCTTGAATTTTTTTTTGGTACATTCTGGTGGAACCTGAGTGAATATTCACGGGAAGGTATGAGTTCCGATAACTAGAACTTTGCTAGCATAGGGTCTTGTGGAAGACATAATTCGGTGCGGGTTCCCTTCTTTATGCGTAAACTTAGTCATGGAAGGCTGTTCGTGAGAATTGTCTGTGATTTTATGCGGTAGAAGTCAACTGAGTTCTAGAAGTCTGGTACTTTAGCTACAAGCGTCGGTCTTGACCATCTGTTGATGGCCTTCACCTGTGCCGGATTTCTGAAATTTCTTTATGCGAATATAGGGTGGTTCAGAAATGCCACCTTGTTCAACTGGGATTTACGTCTGGGAAGCTACGTATATGATTTTCTCCTATCTGAGAATCTGCAGGATCATGAAAAGATGATTCTCACGTTTTTTTCTCTAGAGTTTAATAGACCAGAGAGCGATCAATGAATATGCTGACGATTTTGTCTGAGAATCATGGAAAAATTTTATTCAATTTCATACTATAGTTGGAGCAAATGGAAGCTTGGAAGTGTAAATCGAAAATTTACAGAGACTATAACGTGTGCAAAGGCAGTCTTGGAAACAAAATGTTCTTTCTCTCACCACTGATGGTAGCATGATCGAAAATTATTCTGGAAAATATGCTTTAGACATCGTAGCAGGTCAGATAAACTGTAACACCCCATTTTGGAAATGGAATATTACGCATATCATGGCGTGTCATCAAAGCATACAAGGATAAATGTCTAAGCATTATTCAACCATAAAAGGAAATACCGGA
Source organism: Glebionis coronaria (assembly GCA_025667525.1). Lineage (NCBI taxonomy): Eukaryota > Viridiplantae > Streptophyta > Magnoliopsida > Asterales > Asteraceae > Glebionis > Glebionis coronaria. The sequence goes on from CM046877.1 coordinate 241,989,468, forward strand.
ATCAAACATCGGTATCCCAAAGTAAAGCTCATCACACACAAACATAAATACTGTAAAAGGAAGGACGAAACAATGTCCAAAGCAACTGTATCAAAGTAAAGGAAATGCATAAAGTAAAGAAAGACAGTAAAGCTTCCAATCCATATGCACCTACGTTTCAGATCTACGAGCGTCCCTGAGTACCTGCCGTTTTGGGAACATGAAGAGGAAAACGGCTGAGCAAGACGCTCAGTGCACGGATGTACAATAAAGCATGATATAGGATAAGCATGTAACATATAACAGCGGAAGACTAAGTACTGAGTAAACTGGTTAAGTAACATGAAAACTGGTTTTATAGTTTGAAAAGCCTTATGTTTAACCTGTGAAAACTGTTTTAACATATATATACCATAGCCCATATAGGTCATGAAAAGGTCACGTGCATGAATACTTGGAGGGGTGACCTCATCATGCTGATTAGAGGGGATGCCTCTAATCAATATACTGATTTGGGTAGGAGGGATCAGCTCCTTGTGAAGGGTGCAAGGCACACACCACATTCACCATGATAAACTGAATAAAACATGTAACTAGGATGCACCCATACGCCCCGACTGATATAATAATATGGCCAAACTGAAAAGGGACGCCACGAGCAATCACTCCGCCGTGGGGAAGTCATAACATCGGTGCCTCCAATGCTATGGTTATGGTACCTCCATAACTAGGTGAAACTGGTCATGCTTGTATATGGCTATAGTTTATGCTAAATTAACATAAGCAGTTCAAAACAATAAAACAAATGCTGGGGAAAACAGTTGGCTGCATACGGGGAAATCCTAATAAGGAAAGAATGTCCATACTGAAAGGACGGGAATCCGTACCTCAAGTCCAGTGAAATGAACGGAAGAAAGACTCCTACTTCTGGATCACTAATGCTACATGAATACACACGTGTATAAGTATCGATTCACTGATTACGTACTGGGTTCTGTGTCTTGTTATAGCTGATTTGGTATGTTTTAGGTCATGGTTCACTGTTTTAAGCCTTAAACTGTGTTTATCTTGTATTTCTGGTTTATCTGATTAAGTATTACTGGTGTTTCATGTATTAATATACTTACTGTATAATAATAAGTAACTTTCCAAAAATAGCAGGTTTCCAAAAATAGAAAGTTTCCAAAAATAGAAAGTTTCCAAAAATAGAAAGTTTCCAAAAATAGAAAGTTACCAAAAATAGAAAGTTACCAAAAATAGAAAGTTTCCAAAAATAGAAAGTTTCCAAAAATAGAAAGTTTCCAAAAATAGAAAGTTTCCAAAAATAGAATTTACTGCCTAAAATAGATTAGTTTCTAAAAATAGAAAGTTTCCAAAAATAGATCAGCTGCCTTAATTAAATAAGTTTCCATATATAGAAAGTTGCCATGATTAGGTTAGCTGCCTGAATTAGATTGATTTCCATATATAGAAGGTTTCCATAATTAGATTAGTTGCCTTATTTAATTAAGTTTCTATAAATAGAAGTTTCCATAATTAGAATTAAGCTGATTATATAAGCTAACATATAAGTCATATGATATAGTGCATAGTTTAATTATTATTTCATGTATTTTAATTAAACTATAGGTTAAGCATTTTAATTAAAGTATAACATGTATAATTAAAATGAAATGAAAATACTTAGGTTAACATGTGTATTATTATTAATAATAATATAACCTAAGTCATGTCTAAATTAATTAATTATAGGCATGTTTTAATAATTAATTAATTATAACTTATAACATAAAATACTTAGGTTAAATTAATGTCATGATAAACTAATAATTAAAATAACCTAAGTCATGATTTAATTAATATTTCATGTTATTAATTAATTATATCCTAAGTTCATGATTCATAAAAATTACATGTAACATAGATCATGATTTTAACCAACGAACCGTGAACCGGGTATGAATTCGACACCGTACCCCGGGCCAAACCCGGGGCACACGTGTCCCCTTGCTGCCGTGGGTCCCACATGAGCCAACCAAGACCATTTGTGGTCTTGGTGGTGGCGGCAATAGCAAACCAAACCCCCCTCGGGTTTGTTTTGCTAGGCGGCTAGAAACAACACCCCTTTTAAATCATTCCTTGATTTTATTTAATACCAAAACATGTTAGATCAATGATTAATTATCTTGTTTTCATAAGAAAAATAATAACATGTTCATGAAAATAATCAAAGATCAAAAGAATTAAAAAGAATTAAAAAGAAGGGTTAGAAAGGTATACCACTATGTAGCTTGGAAAAAGGATGAACAAACACGTATTCTAACACTTGTTTTCAAGATCAAAATCAATCAAACACCCCCTTATGATGGTGTATAGGTGGCGGCACAAAGGAGGCAAAAGGAAGAGGAGAAAACTCTTTTTAGGGTTTTTAGTTTATTTCTTGTAAAATGAAAATGAAAACATGTTTAACACTTTACCCCCCCTTAACTTGAAAAGTCCATGGGCTAAGCCCATTATATGCATGTGTGCCGTGGGTATGGGGGCCCCACATGGGGTACCCGTACCTTTCTCGTGCCCCGATGTTTCGTGTTCGTTCGTGGTTAACGTGCTCGTGTTTAACGTGTTTCTGTTTCATGTAACGTGTCGTTTATCGTAAACTTAACGCTCGTAAATATATTATAAGTATTTACGTAATTATTTAGTTAGTATTTTAAATGGTGTTCATGATTTAATTATGTTCACGTGATATATCATTAACTGTTTATCATGGGTTCGTACGTAATCGATACTTGTCATGACATACACGTATGCACTTGCTTGATTATTAGCACATGAATGTGATCAATACTACATGAGGTAAGTTTTAATCTAGAACGTACGATCTTAAGGGCACTATTCATGGTAAAAGCATGCGGGTGTTACAATTCTTCCCCCCTAAAAAGAATAATTCGTCCCCGAATTATAGATAAAGTAAGCTGAAAAGAAGTGACATACCCGAACTCAAAATATGAAGTGAGGGTAAGAAGCCCGGATAGACTCCTCTGTTTCCCAAGTGGCTTCCCGCTCGGTATGGTCCCTCCAAAGGATTTTGACGAATGGAATCGTCTTCCTTCTCATGACTCGTTCTTGCCTGTCGAGTACTCGTTCGGGTTCTTCTACAAACGTGAGATCTTCACGTATCTGTTCCAGTGGATACTGAACCATGTGAAGGGGATGATAATTGTACCCTCTGAGTAAGGACACATGAAACACGTTATGCACGTGCGAAAGCTGAGGAGGTAACGCCAATCGGTAAGATACTTCGCCGATTCGTTCAACTATATCAAATGGTCCGATGAACCGAGGACTGAGTTTTCCTTTGATCCCGAAGCGTTTAACACCACGTGCCGGCGAAACCTTGAGGAAGACGTGATCTCCCACATTAAAATGTATGTCCCTACGATGCTTATCGGCGTAACTCTTCTGACGTGATCGTGCTTCCTGCAGTTTCTGTTTAGCTACCTCAATCTTCTGGTTGGTCATTTCTATAATCTCTGGTCCTTCAAGTGTTCGCTCTCCCACTTGATCCCAGCAAGTTGGAGCGCGACACTTTCTGCCATACAACATTTCGAAAGGAGCACATTTGATACTTGCGTGCCAGCTGTTGTTGTATGCAAACTCAACTAAACAGATGTAATCGTCCCAATCACCTGTCCATTCCAACGCACACGACCTTAACATATCTTCCAATGTCTGAATTGTTCGCTCCGACTGTCCGTCCGTTTGAGGATGAAAGGCTGTGCTCAGCTTAAGTTGTGTACCCCAAGCTTTTTGCAGACCTTTCCAGAATCGCGACGTGAAACGAGGATCTCTGTCTGAGACGATGCTGGAGGGAGTGCCGTGGAGTCTCATGATCTCCCTTCTGTACGTATCTGCGAGTTTACTTACCGGATCTTCCTTGCGTATCGGTAAGAAATGAGCTGATTTAGTGAGTCGATCAACGATGACCCAAATAGCATCGTGCTTCTTCTTGGTAGGCGGAAGACCGGTAACAAAATCCATGGTGATTTTGTCCCACTTCCACTCTGGAATATCCAACGGTTGAAGGAGACCGCCAGATCGCTGATGTTCAATCTTAACCTGCTGACAGGTAAGACATTAGGAGACATACGTGGCTACATCCTGTTTCATACCACTCCACCAAAAGTGCTGTCTGATGTCATGGTACATTTTTGTCGACCCAGGATGTATAGAAAATGGGGAGCTGTGAGCTTCAGCTAACAATGCTTCCCGGAGTTCTTGATTATCAGGAACACAAAGTCTCGTGCCCTGCCAAATGATACCGTCTGCGTCCATTCTGAATTCTGTCTGCTTCTCCAAATTCTGAATTATCGCCCAAATCTCTCCATCATCCTTCTGCGCTTCCTTGATCCTAGTCAGTAACTCAGGTTCTACTGTAAGATTCGCCCAGTATCCGTGCTGCCCACGTACCATGATTTCAATGTCAAGCCGCTCCAAGTCCCTTATGTTTTGTTCCTTGATCTCAATGCCATTTATCATTCCGGACTTTCTGCTGAGGGCATCTGCTACTACATTAGCTTTCCCGGGATGATACTGTAGGTTAATATCATAATCCTTCAACAGTTCCAACCATCTCCTTTGTCTCATGTTCAATTCTCGCTGTGTGAAGATATACTTCAAGCTCTTGTGATCCGTGAAAATGTCGCATGATTCTCCGTATAAGTAATGCCTCCATATCTTTAATGCGAACACCACTGCAGCAAGTTCCAGGTCATGCGTAGGGTAGTTTTCTTCATAGGGCTTAAGCTGCCGTGAAGCATACGCGATCACTTTCCCATGTTGCATGAGAACACAGCCCAGTCCCTTCCCCGATGCATCGCTATAGATCTGAAATCCACCTGTACCAGATGGGAGAGTAAGAATAGGTGCAGATACTAACTTCTGCTTTAGGTCTTCGAAGCTCTTCTCTCGATCTTCCGTCCAGACGAATTTCTCTCCTTTCCGCATCAGTTTGGTGAGAGGCAATGCCAGCCGAGAAAAGTTCTCCACGAATCTTCGATAATATCCAGCTAAGCCTAAGAAACTGCGGACTTCTGTCGCTGATGTTGGTCTTGGCCATTTAGTGATAGCCTCAACCTTCGCTGGGTCCATAGTGATCCCTTCTGCTGATACAATGTGACCTAAGAACGCCACCTTGTTTAACCAGAACTCACACTTGGAGAATTTCGCATACAGCTGCTTCTGACGAAGAATCTGTAGTACAGTACGGAGATGATCTTCGTGTTCCTCCGTGGACTTTGAGAATATCAAGATGTCATCGATGAATACAATGACAAATTTATCAAGGAATTCATGAAAGATTCTGTTCATTAGATCCATGAATACTGCTGGAGCGTTAGTCAGGCCGAATGGCATGACTACAAACTCATAATGGCCATAGCGGGTACGAAAAGCAGTCTTGGCAATATCCTGCTCTTTAACCCTTAGCTGATGGTAGCCTGACCTTAGATCGATCTTTGAGAAGTGTTTGGCTCCTTGAAGTTGGTCAAACAGATCGTCTATACGTGGCAGTGGATATCTGTTGCGGATGGTAATCTTATTAAGTTCACGGTAGTCAATGCAAAGTCGCATGCTGCCGTCCTTCTTCTTAACGAACAAGACCGGTGCGCCCCATGGAGATGCGCTCGGTCTAATGAACCCTCGTTCAAGAAGTTCCTGCAATTGGTCCTTCAGTTCTTTTAGCTCTATGGGAGCCATACGATACGGAGCCTTAGAGATTGGCTCAGCTCCTGGAACAAGGTCGATGTTGAACTCCACTTCTCTTGCAGGTGGTATGCCTGGAAGTTCATCTGGAAAGACGTCTTGAAATTCTGAAACTACAGGTTGATCCTGAATCGATGGGGATTCAGCATCCATGTCATGAACCGTAGCGAGATAACCTTCGCAGCCATGTGACAGTAATGCACGTGCTTGCAAGGTAGATATGACTTGTACAGACCGTCCGGGTATGAACCCGTTATGGATGTACTCTGGTGCATTAATGTCGCCGAAGATCACTCGATAAGAGTGGCAGTCTATGGTAGCATGGTGCTTGGATAGCCAATCCATGCCGAGAATCATATCAAACTCAATCCTGTCTAGAGGAAGTGCATCTACTGCACGAACTTTATCGTCAAACTCTAGAGGAAGACTCTTGTATACATGAGTTATTAATACAGAGTCCCTCAGAGGCGTGGAAATGGTAAGCTTAGTTTCTAATGGCAAGGGAAGTGTCCTGATGTTCTTAGCATAAGTAGTGGAAACAACTGAATGAGTGGCACCCGTGTCGAAAAGAACACATGCAGCCTGGCCGTACATATACAGAATTCCAGTAATGGTACCTGAAGATTTGTTTGCCTGATCGCGCGATGTCGTGTAGACACGCCCAGTGGTAGGAGGCGGTTTAGTATCAGCATGACCCGAAGTACCCTCCATTTCACCCTTACGGCAATCTCTCATACGATGGCCAGGGAGGCCGCACTTGTAGCACGCGTCGGAGTCACGACGACATGGGCCAGGGTGTCTGCGATGGCAGGTGCTGCAAAGAGGATGAGTGAATCCTCCAGCAGGAGTTCTTGCTTGCTGAGGGCCTGCTGATGACAGAACGTGTTAAGAATAAGGTATATGCACGAGTATAGGACGTAAACGTCGTAAGATGCTTACCAGTGTTAGCTGAACGGTTGGGCTGAGAACCCCTGTGGTTCTGGTCCCTTCCGTTACCGTGGTTCCTGGTAGAGATTAACATAGTGTCAGCATGAGAGATATAACATGAAATCATAAGAAGATGCGTAAATAGTAGGACCTGCTGTTGTTGGACTGTCCCGCATTGTTACGGTTATTGTCATTACCGCTGCGCCTTTCCACAACAGAACGGTCGTTAGAGTGACCGTTTCCTTTGGGCTGATTGGGCTGCTGCTGAGTAGCCGGCTGAGACCGGTCCCCAGTTTTCTGCCTGGAAGATACAGTTTAAGAGATGATTATAGAACATATAACGATAGGATGCGGTCTGGTTAACGCTAGAACATGAAATGTTTTACCTCTTGTCGGGTCTTTCTGCTTCCCCGAACTCATCACGTTCCTGCAACATCTCGAGCTTTCTTGTTGCGTCAGCCACTTGTGCTACCGTATTGAACGTAGCACATACTAGATTGTTCGCAACCGAGGTGCGAAGTGCCCACCTGAAATGGTGTGCCTGCTCCTCAGGAGTACCAGCCGCTGCTCCTAGAAAACCAGCAAGGCGAAGAAAGCGCTGCATGAATTCATTGCTATTCTCGCCCTGTCTCTGACGTATCCCGTGGTATTCACGCTTGAGTTTGTCCTGCTCTGCTTTAGGAAAGAACTGTTCCATCACTCTCTCCTTGAATTGGGCCCATGTCAAACCAGCGACCCATTCATCACCTCCTTCTGACTGTGTCAAAGCTAGCCACCAGTTGAGTACATCGCCTTCAAACCTGTAGCACGCCAATCTTGCCTTGAAGGCGGGGTCACATCCCATAGCATTGAAGATTTTCTCAATGTGTGTCAGCCAGCTTTCCGCATCGCTGGGGCTATCAGTCTTTTCAAAAGCTCTAGGACGGAGCTTGTTAAATCGTTCCAACCATACTGCTAGAGTCACTGGGGGAGGAGGAGGAGGAGGTGCCTGATTCTGCGGCTGCTGATTATTCGCAGCTTGGACTTCAGCACGAATGTCATTCCTCAGTTGAGGAAGTAGGGCTTGCATGGCAGCCTGAATCGCAGCATTGAGCTGCTCCTGCTCGCGTGTGAGAACCATCTGACAGTATAACATAAAACATATGATTAACAGTTCAAACATAAACTATATAAAAGAAAAATTTTATGCCAAAATTTCACGAGAAAAATTTTATGCCAGAAAATCTTTGTATGAATGCATGATGCCGTTTTATGAAAACTTTTGATGCTCGAGAGTGAACGCCTTCGGTCAGTTCACTCAAAATAAAAGACATATCGAGGGGACGCCTATGGGTCGGTCCCAAATCTAAAAGTTTCGATAAAACACATGCGACTAAATAGGGCCAGTCCTGTACCAACCATTACTTAGTCAAAAACCCTGTAACAATGACATGTATATGTATGCTTAAAATGATGAATGCATGAAAACAACTGTCAGTTCTAGGAAGACCGTAGTGACTACCCACTAATCACAGGTCATATTTGAGAGCCTACAGGTCGAAGCCTTGGCTCTGATACCATAATTGTAACACCCCATTTTGGAAATGGAATATTACGCATATCATGGCGTGTCATCAAAGCATACAAGGATAAATGTCTAAGCATTATTCAACCATAAAAGGAAATACCGGAATCAAACATCGGTATCCCAAAGTAAAGCTCATCACACACAAACATAAATACTGTAAAAGGAAGGACGAAACAATGTCCAAAGCAACTGTATCAAAGTAAAGGAAATGCATAAAGTAAAGAAAGACAGTAAAGCTTCCAATCCATATGCACCTACGTTTCAGATCTACGAGCGTCCCTGAGTACCTGCCGTTTTGGGAACATGAAGAGGAAAACGGCTGAGCAAGACGCTCAGTGCACGGATGTACAATAAAGCATGATATAGGATAAGCATGTAACATATAACAGCGGAAGACTAAGTACTGAGTAAACTGGTTAAGTAACATGAAAACTGGTTTTATAGTTTGAAAAGCCTTATGTTTAACCTGTGAAAACTGTTTTAACATATATATACCATAGCCCATATAGGTCATGAAAAGGTCACGTGCATGAATACTTGGAGGGGTGACCTCATCATGCTGATTAGAGGGGATGCCTCTAATCAATATACTGATTTGGGTAGGAGGGATCAGCTCCTTGTGAAGGGTGCAAGGCACACACCACATTCACCATGATAAACTGAATAAAACATGTAACTAGGATGCACCCATACGCCCCGACTGATATAATAATATGGCCAAACTGAAAAGGGACGCCACGAGCAATCACTCCGCCGTGGGGAAGTCATAACATCGGTGCCTCCAATGCTATGGTTATGGTACCTCCATAACTAGGTGAAACTGGTCATGCTTGTATATGGCTATAGTTTATGCTAAATTAACATAAGCAGTTCAAAACAATAAAACAAATGCTGGGGAAAACAGTTGGCTGCATACGGGGAAATCCTAATAAGGAAAGAATGTCCATACTGAAAGGACGGGAATCCGTACCTCAAGTCCAGTGAAATGAACGGAAGAAAGACTCCTACTTCTGGATCACTAATGCTACATGAATACACACGTGTATAAGTATCGATTCACTGATTACGTACTGGGTTCTGTGTCTTGTTATAGCTGATTTGGTATGTTTTAGGTCATGGTTCACTGTTTTAAGCCTTAAACTGTGTTTATCTTGTATTTCTGGTTTATCTGATTAAGTATTACTGGTGTTTCATGTATTAATATACTTACTGTATAATAATAAGTAACTTTCCAAAAATAGCAGGTTTCCAAAAATAGAAAGTTTCCAAAAATAGAAAGTTTCCAAAAATAGAAAGTTTCCAAAAATAGAAAGTTACCAAAAATAGAAAGTTACCAAAAATAGAAAGTTTCCAAAAATAGAAAGTTTCCAAAAATAGAAAGTTTCCAAAAATAGAAAGTTTCCAAAAATAGAATTTACTGCCTAAAATAGATTAGTTTCTAAAAATAGAAAGTTTCCAAAAATAGATCAGCTGCCTTAATTAAATAAGTTTCCATATATAGAAAGTTGCCATGATTAGGTTAGCTGCCTGAATTAGATTGATTTCCATATATAGAAGGTTTCCATAATTAGATTAGTTGCCTTATTTAATTAAGTTTCTATAAATAGAAGTTTCCATAATTAGAATTAAGCTGATTATATAAGCTAACATATAAGTCATATGATATAGTGCATAGTTTAATTATTATTTCATGTATTTTAATTAAACTATAGGTTAAGCATTTTAATTAAAGTATAACATGTATAATTAAAATGAAATGAAAATACTTAGGTTAACATGTGTATTATTATTAATAATAATATAACCTAAGTCATGTCTAAATTAATTAATTATAGGCATGTTTTAATAATTAATTAATTATAACTTATAACATAAAATACTTAGGTTAAATTAATGTCATGATAAACTAATAATTAAAATAACCTAAGTCATGATTTAATTAATATTTCATGTTATTAATTAATTATATCCTAAGTTCATGATTCATAAAAATTACATGTAACATAGATCATGATTTTAACCAACGAACCGTGAACCGGGTATGAATTCGACACCGTACCCCGGGCCAAACCCGGGGCACACGTGTCCCCTTGCTGCCGTGGGTCCCACATGAGCCAACCAAGACCATTTGTGGTCTTGGTGGTGGCGGCAATAGCAAACCAAACCCCCCTCGGGTTTGTTTTGCTAGGCGGCTAGAAACAACACCCCTTTTAAATCATTCCTTGATTTTATTTAATACCAAAACATGTTAGATCAATGATTAATTATCTTGTTTTCATAAGAAAAATAATAACATGTTCATGAAAATAATCAAAGATCAAAAGAATTAAAAAGAATTAAAAAGAAGGGTTAGAAAGGTATACCACTATGTAGCTTGGAAAAAGGATGAACAAACACGTATTCTAACACTTGTTTTCAAGATCAAAATCAATCAAACACCCCCTTATGATGGTGTATAGGTGGCGGCACAAAGGAGGCAAAAGGAAGAGGAGAAAACTCTTTTTAGGGTTTTTAGTTTATTTCTTGTAAAATGAAAATGAAAACATGTTTAACACTTTACCCCCCCTTAACTTGAAAAGTCCATGGGCTAAGCCCATTATATGCATGTGTGCCGTGGGTATGGGGGCCCCACATGGGGTACCCGTACCTTTCTCGTGCCCCGATGTTTCGTGTTCGTTCGTGGTTAACGTGCTCGTGTTTAACGTGTTTCTGTTTCATGTAACGTGTCGTTTATCGTAAACTTAACGCTCGTAAATATATTATAAGTATTTACGTAATTATTTAGTTAGTATTTTAAATGGTGTTCATGATTTAATTATGTTCACGTGATATATCATTAACTGTTTATCATGGGTTCGTACGTAATCGATACTTGTCATGACATACACGTATGCACTTGCTTGATTATTAGCACATGAATGTGATCAATACTACATGAGGTAAGTTTTAATCTAGAACGTACGATCTTAAGGGCACTATTCATGGTAAAAGCATGCGGGTTTTACATAAACTTTCTATACGTGGAAGGAAACATTGGTTAAAAATGGTGATCTATATAAAAAGAAATATCTTGTGGTCGATACATGATGTCATGATACCGGCCTTCTTCCTGGTAGACGGAAACGGTGTACTTCCTGATGGTGCGCTAGGACGAACAAAACTTCGTTTCGGTAACTCATGCAGCAAATGATACCGCTCTTTTAACTCAGCTGAAGCCTTGCAATAAAGAGTTTTGAAAACAGGTTCTGTTCTTGGGACAAGCTTGATGTTAAGTTCGGTCTCGTGGTTAGAGAGGAATTTCTAGAAACCTTCTGGAATGACATTAGAAATTTTTGGAATAATTTACTGATAATGAATTTAAGGAATTTCAAAAGTTAAGTCATGACTGTTAGCTAGAAAGTCTTCAAAGCTATGGAATAATAAGTGGCGTGCTTATAAAGCAGAATAATTTGTACTGATTTTCTGGCAGAAGTAAAATGAATATTTGGATTTAGTAAGACGAATTTCGTCTTCAACTGGAAGGAAAACTTAATGAATATAGGTGATACTGTGAAGTCTTTTCCGGCTGGGAGGTAGGTAATGCCTGATTTAAAATAAAACTGGCCTGTGAACACGTGTAGTAAACGTGGCAACTTTCACTGAATGTGTTCGTCTGAATCTCACAGAAAAAACATTGCGTGTCTAACCTGGACAATACGCAAGTGGTTGTAACCGAATCGTTAATGGTCTGATTTATGCGTGGCATAACAAAACGGGTATACCCCTTGGAGGGTACCCTGAATTACTGAGGATCTGGTTTAGAAGGCATACTGAAGTTATAAGTCTTGACTCGCGCCTTGAGAAGATATTCGTATGACATGTACCATGACTGGTACCCTGACACGTGTCTTCCGAAATGATACTTGAGACCTGTGTCTTGACATGTGTTTTGGTAGGTGGATACGAGTAAGGTTGAAAATTTTCGTAACTGCTAGGATTTGCGGACCGGTAGACTGCTGACCTTTGTATTTCTGGTCACGTCCGTTCCGGAGTTCCGATGGTTACTGACTGATTTAGTTATTAGCACGGTAGTTGTCACTGCTGTCTTGTCTGTCAGCTTTAAGACGGTCATTATCACAACCGTGATTCATGTAACTATTCTGCTGAGTGGTCGGCTGGTTACCGGTTCCCACTCTTATGACTGAAAGAATAGCTAAGTGACGTGTGACATCTAACTGAGAAAGTAAAAGCATGGAATGAAATGGTAGTATCTGATGGTTGAAGTTATTCTTGTTAGAAATTTCAATTTATAGTTTTTGTCCTTGTTCTGCAGAGTCTTCATAGTATAAACAACATCAGCATCTAGAGAAGTCTCCAAAGTGTCAACAGCATCAACGTTAGTGAGGTCTTCAAAGTGCTAGCAGCATCAGTATCTGGTAAAATATCAGCAAGTGAAAACATCTGAGATGGTTGAGGATCGATTAGCGATATCCATGGAGTAAGGTACATGGAGTACACTTGGAATACTGTACATGAAGTGCAAAATGAATACTGCACATGGAGCATATTTGAGACACTGTACGTGGAGTACACATGAAATACTGTACATGGCACTAGTGGAAATTTTATGGAATTAATTGATACTGGTGTCAATTGTCTGACATGACCAAAGAAATAAATTGATTTGAACGGTAGTAAACTGAACTGAAATGAGTAACCTGCGTAGGCTTAATGCTGGTTTGCATAGAGAATGAAAAGTATGATATAATCGAGGTCCCAGCAGTTGTCAGCATGAAGCATGATTAATGAAGGCCAATCATGATTTGTCATAAAAACGGGTTTTACTGAAATTCTTGTGTATCTTAACATGAACATCATTACTTTGTTGAAAACATAATCCTCGTAAGGAGACATGAAACTGATTCATCATGAAGACGACATCAACATGAGGGTATGAAAATTTGACTGTTACAAGGAACATAAAAAGTCTAATCAACTGAGGTTTAATATCAACTGATGTGGACGGTTATGGTTCACTTCACAGAATTCAAAGAAGAAACATGTGACTAAGTATGGTGATTCTGGTTCGATCCATACTTGTCAAAACTTTCTGGAAAATGTCGTGTATGGAAATTTATGATCTAGGACTAAATATGGTTGGCCATAGTCCAATCCATACTTGTCAAAGTTTATGAAATGTCCTGATATGACAAAGGTGAACAACTGTGGATCGGTTCATAAAACATCATTCGACTGAATAGCATAAAAAATTTGATCTGAACATTGGTGAGCGTATATGGGCTGGTTCACCAAGTAATATTCAACTGAAAACATGAATCTGACATGAGTAAGGATGAACGCCTATGGTAAGTTCATCTATACAAAAAATCTGAACGTGAAAGGGTGAACGCCTATGGTCAGTTCACCAAAACGAAAATTCGCTAAAAGCACATGCGACTAAATATGGCCAACTCTCTACCAACCTTTTACTTAGTCAAAACTTTAAGAAAATTGACTGATAAACGAAGAAAAGTAACTGACAATTGCTTAAAAACATGAAAGATAACAATGCCAAAATCTGGGAAGTTCCTGGTGACTACTCACTAGCCACAAGTCAAATTTTAGAGCCTACAGGTCGAACCTATATCTCTGATACCATAATTGTAACACCCTACTTGGATAAGTGGACCGTTACGTATATTTATGGCGTGTCATCAAAGCATAAGGTAAATGTCCTAAAACATTAACTAACCATAAAGGAAATACCGGAATCAAACATCGGTAATCCAAACATAAGCCCAAAACTTGAAAAGTAAAATACTGGAGGAAAGGACTAAACAATGTCCAAATAAGAACAGTAATGTAAGAAGTGCATAAGTAAGAAATCTGGATAGCTCCCTTTCGAATGCAGATGCCCTCAGAATCCTAAGAGTGTCCTGGTGTACCTGCCGTTAGAACATGAAAGAACTACGGCTGAGCATAACGCTCAGTGAACGGATATAAAAGCATGAATGGAAGGACTGAAATGAAACAGATAATAATTACTACAATTGAAAGGCTGAAAATCAAAATATAGTGGAAACTGTTATATTTTGAAAACTTGATTAATATTTAATAATAACCTGGATTACTAATTCATAAAACTGTAAACATGCATATACCGTATTTTAAGTGCCAAGAGCTTATATAAATCATGTACTGAAACAACGTATGCATGAATACATAGAGGGGTGACCTCGTCATGCTGTAGAGGGGTGACCTCTAAATAACTGGGTGGAGGGACCAGCTCCAATGTGAAGGATGTAGAGCACACACCACATTCACCTGCTAAACTATAAACTGTAGCCTAGGATGCACCCATACGCCCCACTAATAATACTGATAAAATGGCCAAGCTGAACTGAGTGGAACGCTGCGGGATATCACTCTTCCGCAGGTGAGTCATGACACCGGTGCCTCAAGTGTCATGGTTACGACACCTACCTAACTATTACTACTGACTGGTCATGCTTGTATATAAGGCTCAGTGTTGGAAATACGTTTTTAACGTATATTAGAAGTATCGGTCACTCCACAATATTATTAAATGTTAAATAGCTCGTAGTTGAATATTAAGTTACTTTGTTAGTAAACCCGACCCATGGGCTTGTCATGGGTTGGAGGCTCAAGTCCATTAAGGATTTGGGTATATAAACCCCTTTCCACCTAAGGAAAGGGGGTTGGTTGTTTTCCTTTGTTTCATTAATACACTTAGTTTCTCTCTACTTTCTCTCTCTAGTTTCTCTCTCTAGAAACATCAACCCACCTTATTGATTCATAAGATTATCACTAATCTACAATTGGTATCAAGAGCCATGGGGTGATTTCAGGTAATGATTCGTGTTGTTTTTTAGTTTTTGATTGTGTTAGTGGGTTTTAGGAAAATCTATCTTGAATCTTAATTTTTTTTGTGTTTTTGTAGTTGGGATTAGTAGATAAGTATTGGGTTTTACTTATTTTGGTTGAAATCACAAAACTTTTCGTGTTTTTTGGTTAAAATCTGGGTTTGGATTCGTTTGTTCTTATATCACCAAAAGTCGGTTTGGATACGTACTGTTTTTCCCTAGATTATTCCGAACCAACTGATATTCCAAACGAAGCCACTTATTCCGGATAACTAAGTTATTCCGGATAAGTAAGTTATTCCGAACCAACTGATATTCTGAACGAAGCAAGCTATTCCGAACGAAGCAAGTTATTCCGAACGAAGCACGTTATTCCGAATCAGCAGGTTATTCCGGATCAGTGGTTATTCCGAACCAACGATATTCCGAATCAGCAGCTTTTCCGAATCAGCAAGTTATTCCGGATCAGTGATTATTCCGAACCAACAGTATTCCGAATCAAGGTAATTTTCCGAACCAAACTTTTCCGCATCAACACTTTATTCCGACTCAATTGTTAATCCGAACCAAGATAGTTTTCCGAATAAAGCGATTATTCCGAATCAATCGTTTTATTCCGAATCAAGGTGATTATTCCGAACCAAGGAATTTTTCAGAATCAACTTGATTATTCCGAACCAAGGGATTTTTCAGAATAAACTTAATTATTCCGAACCAAGGGTTACTTGACGATTTTGTTGACGATTTTTAGAGGATTTCATCTTGGTTTACTACACACGTTTTATTTCGACAACACAACACAACTCACAACCTTACTTCACTGCTCGATCAACCGATAATCTTTGATTCTTTAAAGTGATCAAAAATGAATCCGAGTTCATTCATGCCTCAAATGACATCACTCACGGATATCTCCATCATAACGGGATCCGATAATCGCCCTCCAATGCTCATTAAAGAAGTCTTTGAAGCATGGCAAGGCCGTATAATATCATACATTAAGGGTAAACCGACATATGGGAGGCTTATGGTCAAGTCAATACTAAATGGTCCATTTGATCCTGGAACCATCACCGTTGACAATGTGACTTGACCAAGGGTGTTTGAAGAACTTACGCCAGAACAACAGATTATTGCCGATGCAGATGAAAGGGCTCTTCAAACCATTCTCCAAGCTCTTCCACATGACATCTATCGAATGGTAAGTAAAATTACGGTCGCAAAGGAGTTATGGGAATGCTTACAGGTTTTGCTACAAGGTACGTCTCTTACTAAACAGGAACGCGAATGTCAGTTATATGACTTGTTTGATAGGTTCACTTACAGTCCCGGGGAAACGCTTCACGACTACTACTTCAGATTCACTACTCTCATGAATGATTTAAGTGTGTACAATCTCGTGATTGCTCCATTCCAGGTTAACACCAAGTTTTTGAATACTTTACCTCAAGCTGAATGGGGTGAGTATATTACTAATGTGAAGTTAACTAGGGATTTGCATAAGTGGAATTTGGATCAACTCTATGCTTTTCTCCAGCAGCATGAGAAACATGTAATCATGTACAGTACGCCTCAAGGTATGTACTCTGAACCTTTAGCTTTGATGGCAAATCAACCACGCTTGTCATATAACAATACTCCTTATATCATGGGACACCAAGCCTATCATCCATCTCCGTACATGACTCCAAGCTTTCCCCACTATTCGATTCTACCTCAACCACCTACCTCACATCAGCAACAATATCGGTTTAATACACCTTTGTCTCAGAGAGAATTACAAGCATCACAATATGCTCCACAACCTCACCCATATTCACCAACAAGCAATGCACTTTATGCTCAGTCATCATACTCTCCATATCAAGAAAATGCAGCATATTCACCAAGCTATTCTCAACACATAAGTACTCCTTCTAGTGCTTATGCAGCTCAACAAGACCAAGCGATGTATTGTGACAATGATGAGGTTCCCATTCCTGAATTCAAACAAGGTACTGACCCAGCTGAAGTGTTAGCCACTATGTCTGCTTACATCACAAGAACATTGAGCAAACAAGGATTTAGAGGACCAGCTCCGACTAACAATCAGTTGAGGAACTCATCTAATTCTCGACAACAAGCTACAATTCAAGATGGCAGAGTAATGGTTCAACCTATTCAACCATATCAGGGGAGACCCACTACATCAAACACCAATGCACGCATGGTCAATCCTGCTCCAATGGTCAACACTGCTCCAATGGCTACAGCTCCAAGGGCCAATTCCATAGGTAAGTTGCGAATGATCACATGTTACAACTGTAAGGAAGAAGGTCACATGTCTAGGGATTGCAAAAAACCCAAGAGGAGAAGGGATGGTCAATGGTTTGCAGAGAAGATTTATTTGGTGAATGCTCAGGCACAAGGACAGGAACTTGATGAAGAGGAGTTATCATTTATTGCTGATCCAGGGATTGCGGAACAAGAAGTTCTCACTACACAGAATGCAGCATACCAAGCAGATGATCTGGATGCTTACGATTCCGACTGTGATGATCTTCAATCTGCTCAGGCCGCTCTTATGGCAACTATCTCTCGCTTTGGGTCAGATCAAATATCTGAGGTACTTACCAATACCACTGATACTAGTATTCAACCACATCAAGTTGGGCAAGATGGTGCCTATACGAATGAGTCTTCGGTGGTGAGTCTTTCAAATGAGGAGACAAACAATGATAGTAATATCAATGCAAGTCCCCAGACTTTGAGTGAATCACAACCGGGAGCCATTTCGCATATGAATCTTCATGCTCAACAAGATTTGGTAACGGTTCCTGCAAATCTGCTTAGCCAAATGAATACTGCACTGTTAGCTACCCTAGATACGAAGAGGAATTTGTCTGATGAGCTTGCCATGTGCAAAGAAAAGGTTCAAACTTTGGAATTAGTTCCGTCATCCAATGTTCTAACAAATCTCGAATATGATCATTTTCGAAACAAACAAATGGGTCATTTGCAAGAAATTGAAACCTTAAGAGCAAATCTTTCCAATGAACTTAAAGCAAAAGAGTTAGTGGTCACTAATTTTCAAAAACTTCAAACGGATTTCGAACTACTCGAGTCTAAAAAGACTAAAATGGAAATTAATGCGGCTAATAGGATTAAAAAGTTAGATTATTTGCTTTTAAGACAATACGCTGCCTCTCAACTAGTGCACTTATTTGACTCATCGTTTAGAGATTTTAACTTATCACGTCAAACAGACTTTCCCCCTAACCCACTGTATGCAAGACAAGCTTTTATCCATAATCCAAGACTTTATTATGTAACCAAATTAGGATTGGTCTTAGATTCGATTGTTATTTTCGAGGACCCCAAGAATAAGTCTCTAGTTGATGCGAATCGGTCATACATCTGTTCAAAATATCCTTAATGCGATTATTTTAAAATGAATCATGAGTTTGCAAAAAAGGACTTTAGAATTCGCTTTCATATAGATAAAGATCTCATTACAACACCAACCTACATGTTCAATGAAGAAAACCCTAGTACACTTTCTACACTTGTCAAAATGGATGAACCTAAGGAAATTCCAAAGGATCTTCCACCTGTTAGCACTGTATGGATAAACTTGCAAGAGATTAATCAATACTTTGCTAGTTTTGACAAGGTCATCCAGGAATGTACGACTTTAAATGGTCTAAACGCCAGAGAATGGGCTTTCGAACACATGAACGAGGTGTTTAGGAATGAGATCAACCCTTTTGTCGAAAATCTAAAAAGAAGTTTTGCATCTCTTCCGGAAAATCTCAATTTTGAAATTAAAGAAGTTCAAAAAGTGTTTTATGAAATGGACACCGCTTATGAGCTATAATTGATTGAAAAAGAAAAGATTTTATCCGAATATGACCGATTCTTGTCCCAAGTAATATCGTATGATGTGCTTACTACTGTGAATGTTAATTATTCGAATGAGCTTACATCTGCTATGAATAACTGTGATGCTGTGAATATATGTGATGATGTGCATGATCTCTCTGTAATTATTGCTGAGACTGTAAATGAGGTAGATAATCATTCTTGTCGCGAATCTAACGCTGAATTTTTAAAGCTTCAAGATTCTTACAATTTACTTGCAGAACAACATTGTATATCTTTAGAATTAAAACAACAATCTAAAAATGAGGATCTTTTGGTAACAAATGTTTGTGAAAACAGCGTTGAGACGAGTGACAAGATGATTGAGATAGTTAAGGCATTAGAGGAAGAGATTATGAGATTAAAGAGAGATTTATCATCGAACGAAACACTTAAATTGGAACTAGAGGCTGCAGAGTCTAAAAACCAGTACTTAGAAACTAGACTTTCGTCTATTCTAGGGGAGATGGAACGTGCAAGACAGGGAATTTCCACTCTTTATGGTTCAATAGAAGAACACTTCGCTTTTAATGCGGCACAGCAACAATCTTATGTTGAACAACTGAACCAAAAGTGTGAGGAAATCTCTGACTTAAATATCCAGCTCATTGACAAAAACATGGTTTTGGCCGAGTTAAAGGAGACACTTCTTCTCACCTGACAAGAAGTTGTTAATAACTCAGCTACAAACTCTGCACCGTCCTCTAGTGCTCCATCAACCAATTCAGTGGTGATTTATAAGAACCCGTACCATAAGCACAATCCGGATACTTACGATGTTTATATGATGAATGCAATTAAGCAGGTGGATCTTGTTAGGGATATTTTAGATGATCTTTATGAGTTAGATCCCCTAAGCAGTCACTATTATTCAGCTCATGCATATATTCAGCGAGTTCAATATTGCTTAGCATCTTTGCAATACATAGGAAAACCGGGTTCTGCACCACTCACTAATCGACCCATTGCTGTAACTCCATTCAATAAAACCCCAGGAGCAAAACCGTCATTGACACCATCAACTAAGGCACCTTTAAAATCTGTTGCTAATGTTCCCACTTTGCCTTCTACAGGAGTAAAAGAGTCTACTAAGGCTAAAGGATCACAAGCCAAGAACGATAGGATCAAACCCTCCACTAGTAGGTCCACCAAGAAGAAAGTAGAAGCTCATCCTAGGAATGTTATTTCAGATTTAAATAAAAAGAATCATGTAGCTAAGACTAAAAGCTCTGCGCCTGTGCAGTAGCCTAAGCCATTTATGAATTCTAATTTGAAATGTTGGAATGGTAATGAATGCATGTTTTCTCAGCGTCATGATTTGTGTCTTATTGATCACGTGAATGAAATGAATGCCATTAGGAATAATGTTGAATAGAAACCAACTGGGAGAACTCGTACCCAAGTTGGATGGCAATAGCGTCCCACTGGTAGGACCTTTACATTAGATGGAAAAATGTGCCCTTTAACTAGGAATGCATCCATTGAGGTTAGGTCTCAACGTCCTTTAATTAGGCACGTTAGCACTAAAGTATGGAAACAGCACTCTTTAACTAGTTCAGCCCCCACTATAGTGCCTATAAGTGAAGAAATACCTCAGGATTTAAGACAGCTTGAATCTACACCACCACCACCTAGGAAGAAGGTTAGGAAGTCTAAGAAACCTAATGTTAGCAAATCTAAGATAATTAAATCTGTACCTGCTAATTACAAGGAACATTTAGATTCCGAAACCTATACATTGTCCTCGTCTGGTGATATTTTCAGGTGGTCCAAATCATCCTCTGGGATTTGGACTCCGGTTGCTCAAAGCATATGACCGGAGATCGCTCGATGCTCAGAAATTTCGTCAGCAAGTTTCTTGGAATGGTTAAATTCGGTAATGATCATATTGCAAAGATAATGGGGTATGGTGAATATCAGATTGGAAATGTCATGATTTCAAGGGTATACTATGTAGAAGGTCTTGGTCATAATTTATTTTCAGTAGGACAGTTCTGTGATTCCAACCTAGAGGTTGCTTTTCGACAACACACTTGTTTCATCCGCAACTTGGAAGGAAAAGACTTGTTGAAGGGGTCTCGTGGTGCAAATCTCTATACTTTGTCCCTACAAGACATGATGGCCGCCTCTCCAGTGTGTCTTCTCTCCAAAGCTTCTAAGACCAAGTCATGGTTATGGCATCGCAGATTATCTCATCTCAACTTTGATGCTATTAATCATTTGGCTAAAAAAGAATTAGTTCGTGGTCTGTTGGAAATATGTTTTACGTATTAGAAAGGATCGGTCACTCCAACAATAGTATATGTAATAGCTCGTAGTTTAGTTCATTTAATATTAAACAAACAAGGCCAAGCCAAGCCTACAACATGTGTAGGCCGGCGGCCCAATGTAAGCCCAAGCCCATCACATGGGCTTAGGTATATAAACCCTCTCCTTAGATGGAGAGGGAGTGTGGTTTTCATTTTTACACATAGTATAAGGTGTTTTCTTATTATTCTCTCTCAAGTGTGTGTGTGAAAATCTACCATCTCTCTATCTCTTTCTCTCTCTAAAACATAAGCAAGATTACATAATCCTACAAATGGTATCAAGAGCCATGGAATGATTGTATTGTTTATGTGTTTGTGTTCTTGATTCATACGCCTATTTTGATCCATTTTTACACGAACTAATTTTTTTTTTTTGTGTTTTTGATGGTTTTTTCTTGATACAAATCTTCTACATAGTTGTGGTAGGGATTTGGTATAGTTACTTTGGCTAAAAACACAAAAGTTTTGGGTGTTTTGATCATTTTTTGGCTTAAAATCACGAATTGGTTGAGTTTTGTCCGAGAAAAGTGGGAATTATTCCGATCAGGTCATCGGAAAAGGGTTTATAGGACATTCCGATCAGTGTAATCAGAATAGGGTTTAGGGATTCCGATTTGGGTACATTCCGATCAGGTATTCCGATTAGGTATTCCGATTTGGCATTCCGAAAAAGGGGCATTCCGATTTGGCACATTCCGAAAAGGGACATTCCGATTTGGTTCATTCCGATTTAGGCCTTTCCGATCTTTGACATTCCAATTAGGGTTTATTCCGATTTGGGAGATTCCGATCAAGGTTATTCCAATAGGGCTTATTCCGAATGATATTCCGATCACTATTCCGATCAACATTCCGTGTGTAATTTTGACTTGGAATTTTTGGTTTATCGAGGACATATTTTAGGGGATTTTAACATTGTTTCTCGACTTCAACTCACAACAACAAACACATTTACTTTCTTTCATTGATCGATCAACGTTTGTAAATCTTAACTTATTGAAATGGAGTACACATCTCTTACGGATAAGTCCATCCTCTCGGGTACGGATAATCGTCCACCTATGTTGGAGAAGTCTATGTACGAGGATTGGACTTCTCGAATGGAACTTTACATGTTGAACAAAGAGAATGGACATCTCATTTGGGCATCGATGCTCAATGGACCATTAGATTATGGTACAGTGACGGAAGGTACAACTACTCGTCCTCGCACAACGGGTGAATTGACTGGAGATATGAAGATTCAAGACAAATGTGATAAGTATGCTACAAACATCATTCTCCAAGCCCTTCCTCCAGATGTCTACAAACTCGTTAGCAAACATAAAGTTGCCAAAGAGTTATGGGATAGAATTCGTGTTCTAATGCAAGGCACCTCGTTAACTAAACAAGAACGAAAGTGTAAGCTTTATGATACTTTTGATAAGTTTGCCTATGTGCCAGGGGAGACTCTCAATGACTACTATCTGAGATTTACCCTATTGTTGAATGAGCTTAATATCTATGGCATGGCAATTCCTACCTTTCAATTGAACACCAAGTATTTGAACACTCTTCCTCCAGAATGGAAAAAATACGTGACGGATGTTAAATTGGCTAAGGACTTGCATAACACCAATGTGGATCAACTTCAAGCTTTTCTTCAACAACACGAATGCCATGTGATTGAGGCTCGGTTGTCTACAACTCAAGTTCATGATCCACTTGCCATGTATGCTTCTCAACAAAACATGGCTTATACTTATCAACAACCATCATACTTTCAGCAGCCACCACCACACACCTATCAGCAACCATCTTATCAACCACCAATGATGCCACAACAAGCATTTCAACAAAGTGTTCATCAACAATCTTTTCCACAGCAACCACCATATCAGACATCACCATCACAAGCCAACACTTCTCCAATGGGCTATACTCCTAAGAAAGGATATTTTCCAATAGAAGCACAACCAACACAAGCTTTCTACTCTAATGAACTTCCACCAATCCAAGCACCAGTCTTTACTCCAAATGATACGCTAGCTGATGTACTAAACCATCTCACTGCCTACTTGTCAAAACTTGTTGCAACTAGAGGATTTACACCAACAAACAATTAGCTCTGCACCTCTTCAAATCCTCGACAACAAGCTACTGTTCAAGATGGTCAAGTAACAGTGCAACCTATTCAGGGAAGTCAAAATTCATATGGACCTCCTACAAGGACTGTGAATGCTCAAGCTGTGAATTCTCAAGCTAATGGAAATGGAAGCCCTATTGGTCCTCAAAAGGTTGTGACTTGCTACAATTGCCGAGGACAAGGTCATATGGCTAGGCAATGCACTCAGCCGAAGAGGAGAAGGGATGATGCATGGTTTCGTGAGAAGATGTATTTGGTTGATGCTCAGTCTAAGGGGAAGATTTTGGATTCAGAGGAGTTAGCATTTCTTGCAGACCCAGGGGCAACAGATACTGAAGGCATTGCAGTCGTTTCTACTTCTAATGCAGCTTATCAAGCAGATGATCTTGACGCATATGATTCGGATTGTGATGACATTCACTCTGCCCAAGCTGCTCTCGTTGCTAATCTCTCTCACTACGGTTCTGATGTCGTCAGTGAGCTACCAACCACATCTACTAATATTGATGCTAACCAACATCAAATTAGGCATGAAAATGACAACCTCGAACAGCATTCGGGGACTAGTAACTCAAATAATGTGGTACCCAATCCTACACATTTGAGTGAACCTCAACCAAATGCTACGACAGGTATGGAATCTTATGCTCAACATGATTTGGTCATGATGCCTAAACATATTATTGATCAAATGCATATGGCCCTCAGACAATCCGTAGATACCAATTCCACCCTAACTGCTGAGCTTGAGTTGTATAAAGAAAATGTCAAAGCTTTTGAAATGGTCCCTCAAGCAGAGAAAATAACATGTTCTGAATTTGACCAATTTCGTTTTGAAAAGATTGAACACTTGAAAGAAATAGAATCATTAAAAGCTAATCTTTCCAATGAATTAAAATCAAAAGAGTCGGTTGTCAATGATTTTCAGAAACTTAAAATGGATTTCGAAACTCTCGAGTCTAAAAAGTTTGAATCGGAAATTAATGCTACCAAACTTCTAAAATTCAAAGAACAACAGCTTTTAAAACAATACGCTTCCACAGAAAAGGTTCATCTTTTAACTAAATCATTTAAAGAACTCGAACTTAAACGTCTTCAAGATTTACCACCTAATCCCGGTTATGCAAAACAAGCTCAGGAATATATTCCCGGTCTTTATGATATGACCATAATTGGCAAATCGAAAGAAGCACCCTATGTTCGTAGTTCTAAGGAGACACAATCACTTATGGAAGAAACTCATTCCAAAATGCTTTCAAAATTCCATACAATTGATTATGATCAACATAACAAAGATCAATTTTCGAAAAAGACACGCATTCGCTTACAAAAGGAATTAGATGAACTAACAGTTCTTTGTGCCCCCAAGTTTGTCAAATGAAAACCTTCCTAGTATGTCTCCTACACTTCTCAAAACGGATTTAACGAAGTTAATTCCACCGGTAAGTAAGGCGTCCGTTAACTTAAATGCGGTACACCAACACTTAGCCGATTTTGACAAGGTCATTTTGGAACGTACGACGGCTTCGGCCATAACGGAAGGTGAATGGAACTTTGAGCACACTAGAGCTGCGTTCTGAAACGAAATTGTTCCGTTTGTAGACAATGTTAAAGCTTGTCTTAGTAATCTTGATCAAGATTTGCTTTTGGAAATGGAAGAAGTTAGATGTGTTTTCAATGAAATGGATGATGCTTATAAAAACAGTTTACTTGAAATAGATCGGGTTTCACGCCAAAATGATCAGCTTCTGAAGCAAGTGATGTCTCATGATATAGTTTCCGTCTGTGTGAATAAAAGTGTTGATGATGATTCTATTGTGCATAATGTTGAATCTGTGGATACTGTGGTAGATAGTACTTGTCACAAATCTGACGCTGAATTTTTAAAGCTTCAAGATTTATATTCTTCGCTTTCAAAACGTTTTGATGAGATTCAAACACATTGTATTTCGCTTGAATGCAAGCAACAATTTATTCAAGAAATCTTTGAAACGTCATTCGAAAGTGTTAATGTCGATGATGCAAACTTTGAAAAGAATTTTCGATTAAATTTACAATCAAAACAACGTCAGCCAAGTGACAAAATTGCTAAATCTTTGCCGATAGAAATAGAGAAATCTAAGGAGCTTAACTGTGTGAACGTACTTGAGGCCGCTGAGAATTTTAAACTTGATCTAGATAATCGAGTTTCCAAAATTTTGTCCAAAGTTGATAACTTAAAACAAAAAGATACACGACTCTTCGATTCAGTAAAGCCCGCATGTGCTAATACCACTGCACAGAATCAATCATTGTTTGAACAATTGAATCGAAAGTCGATGGAAATATCTGATTTGAGGGAACAAATTTGTGATAAGAATCTGGTCTTGGCTGAGTTAAAGGAAACACTTCGTACTCTAAAAGGTAAGAATGTTGTGGATAACGCAGCCACTGTCTCAGCACCGTCCTCTAGTGCAATCAAAAGGAACCTTATTGCCGTCACACCATTAAAGAAGGGCCCTAGGACTAAACCATCTCAAACTTCGGTCACTAAAGATAAGGCGGAATCAAAACCAGCTTCTAATATTCCCGTGTTGCCTTCTACATGAGTAAGCACCACTACTAAGGCTCAAAGATCTAAGCTTAAAAGAAACAAGAAGAATGATAGGATCTTTCCCCCATCTAGTAGTCAAGTGAAGAAGAAAGTAGAAGCCCATCCTAGGAATGTTATTTCTGTTTTGAATCAAAAGAATCATGTAGCTAAACCTAAAGGCTCTGCGGTTGTGCAGCGTTCTAAGCCTAGTGTGAATTCTAATTTGAAATGTTGGAATTGCAATGAATGTATGTTTTCTAGTCGTCATGATTCTTGCCTTATTGACCATGTGAATGAGATGTATGCCTGGAAAAATGGATTAGAATGGAAACCGACTGGGAAAGTGTTAACCCAAGTTGGTTGGTTGTGGCGCCCCACTGGTAGAACTTTCACTATAGTAGGAAATACGTGCCCTTTGACTAGGATCACTCCCACTAAAGCGAAGAAAGCGTGCCCTTTAACTAGGAGTACCAAGGCTACCAAAACACAAGCGTGTCCTTTAACTAGGAACACCGACACTACTGTAGGAACCAAGTGCCCTTTAAATAGGTCTACTCCCACTGTAGTGCCTGCGAATAATCCAAAACCTAAGAAAGTTGGAACCGTAAAACCTGTTAGTGCTAAAACTCACATTAGAAAACGCAGGAAATCTAAGGGTCACAAACCTTGTAACACCCCACTTGGATAAGTGGACCGTTACGTGTATTTATGGCGTGTCATCAAAGCATAAGGTAAATGTTCTAAAACATTAACTGACCATGAAGGAAAATACCGGAATCAAACATCGGTAATCCGAACATAAGCTCAAAACCTAAAAAGTAAAATACTGAAGGAAAGGACTAAACAATGTCCAAATAAGCAGAATAATATAAGAAGTGCATAAAGTAAGAAGTCCGGATAGTTTCCATTCAATGCACATGCTCTCAGAATCCTAAGAGCGTCCTAGTGTACCTGCCATTAGAACATGAAAGAACTACGGCTGAGCATAACGCTCAGTGAACGGATATAAAGCATGATAAGGGATTACTGAAATAAAGCAGATGATAAAATACTGAAGCTGTAATACTGATAAGTAAAGTTGCAGCGGAAAATCTGTGTATAATCTGTAAAGTATGATTTATAATGATAAAGCTGAACTGTCATCTGTTAAATCTGAAAACGTGCATTTACTGTATTTTAATTGCCAGAGCTTATATAGGTCATGTGCTGTAACAATGGTGCATGAATAACTGGAGGGGTGACCTCGTCATGCTGTAGAGGGGTGACCTCTAAATAACTGTAGAGGGGTGACCTCTAAATACTGTGCTGGGTGGAGGGATCAGCTCCAATGTGAAGGATGTAGAGCACACACCACATTCACCCTGATAACTGTAAACTGATAAGCCTAGGATGCATCCATACGCCCCACTAAACATACATATAAAACGACCAAACTGAACATGAGTGGGACGATGCAGGATATCACTCTCCTGCATGTGAGTCACGACACCGGTGCCTCTAGTGTCATGGTTACGGTACCTCCGTAACTAGTATATAAACTGGTCATGCTTGTATATAATGCTCAGGCAATTTATTTAGTTATTATCATGATTACTGATAAGCTTAAACACATACTGGGGAAAACATTTGGCTGCAGACGGGGAATCTTAATCATGCAAAGGAAGGAAGTCCTTATTGAAAGGATGGAAAATCCGTACCTTGTGTCTAGTAATGTGAACGAAGAAGACACGAAGAAAATCATATCCTGACTCCACAAGTGCTACATAAGAAAGAGGGACGTGTATGAGTTTTCTGACTAACTTATACTTAACTGATTATTTGATTACTTGACGTGTTATTACTTGTTCTCGTCTTGTTTTAAGTGTTCTAGAATTGTTTTACTGATTCATGTTTAATCCTGTGTTTTCTTAATGTTTCATGTATTCTGATTAATGTAATTCATGTTCCTATGTGTTAAAGTACTTGTTATACTATAATAAGTAACTTTCTAAAAATAATAGGTTTTCTGAAATAGTAAGTTTCTAAACATAGAAAGTTTCCAAAATAGAAAGTTTCCATGAATAGTAATAAGTTTGTTTAATAAGCATATAATATAAGCCAATGCTTAATAAACATTTTATATAAGTCATGATTTATTAAATGATAATATAGAAAGGTTTATTTTATATAAATACCTTAGCCTAACCTAATAATTATTAATTAATAAAATGACATGTTTTAAAGTGATTATTAATTAATAATATAACATGATTTTATATTATTAAAACTCTACTATAAACTTGATAGTTTTATAATTAAATTAAACGTAAATTTAACTAGACCATGATTAATTGTAATTAATTAAATAGGCTAAGTCCATACTAATATACAACTATCAAATGTCATAATTTATATATAATTATTAATTAATAGTATGACATGATTTATTATTGATTATTAATTAATAATATAGCATGAATTATAATTAACTATAAGTAATAATATGTCATGGATCATGATTCATAATAATTAATATATCGTGAATTACCGTGGTTATATCTAAGCCTTGAACTTAATAATAATTAAATTTTCATGCGTTCAAATAAATTATTAGATAGTAACATGTCATGAATCTATATTAATTATTAAATAATGTAATGTCATGTTATGGTTTTATACTTAATATAAACTAAGCCTAAAACTTTAATAAGCCCCTTTTAATAAGCCGTGATATAAATCAATCCTTTATTATATAAGCTAAAATATTTATAATTTCAAGTACATAAGCCGTGATTAAAATGTCAAAACTTACTTAGTTTAATTATTTTTAATCAGCCCGAAATAAAAATAATCCAAATGCCCCCTTTTGTCTTTCGGTTTAGCTGAGCAACAAAACCCATCGAGCACCGCTTTGGGGTCTTGGTTTGCCGAGAACAAAAACACCAACTAAATTAATTAATGTCTAAATGCTTGTATACTACTGAAATTTAAACTTCAAATAAGTAGCTAACATATGATATTTACTCTTAATATTGTTACTTCCAATATTACTTATAATATACTTCATGAAATAATACCTTTAAAATTAAGTCTCCATGCATGTAGCTTGTGAAAGTTGATCACTGTACATCATATTAGTTAGATTCTCATAAACTTTCATAGTTAAGAATTTTGATAAGTTTACATCGTAATAAATTCATCATGTTCAATATGGTTGATTATTAGTAGATGTTTCAATTATAGGTAAGTTGACAAAGATGTGGTTAGAAAAATAAATCTGTTATCAATAATTAACATATGTGATCAATATCATGGTTCAAGAATTACCTATTTCAAAGAGGGAATAGATGACACGAGTATGAGCCTTGACAACGAGCGATCCAAAATCAACCCTCTTCCTTTTTTTTGTCCTTGTGCCCGGCGGCACCAAACACCCAAAACTAGGGTTTTGTGTTTTAATTTTTTTTTTGTAACTTGAAAAATGAAAGAATGATAATGTGTTTTGGCTAGTTTTTGTTAGTGGGCTGGGCTTGGGTCCTTATTAATTATAAAGTTTATGACTTAGTATTAAGCCCATTTTAATTATTCATGACTTAACTTGTATTTTCGTGTATTAGTATATTCGTGATTCTTTAATTCCGTAATGTAACTTGTCATGTCGTAATTGTTATACGTGATCACTTGTCCTGAATTTTATTATATACTTTTCGTGTTGTAAATAAAATATACGCTATTGCTTGTCGTGTATTTATAAATTTTAAATTCCGTTTCATATCTTGTCATGTCGTATTTACTATTATTATATACTTGTCGTGAATAAATAAAATAATAAAAGTTTTAATTTAGTTGTATTTTTAAGCGGGTTTTACAATTCTACCCCTCTAAAAAGACTAATTCGTCCCCGAATTAGAAGCATGATATGGCAGAAAGAACATGGATGTGACGTGGCTGAAGAGAACATGGAACCTGACGTGGCTGAAAAGAACGTGGAACCCGACGTGGCTGAAAAGAACATATCCGGATAATGGAAGGAAAAGAGGATAAAAATCCAAATGGACTCCTCCGTTTCTAAGTGACTTCCTTCGCGGAACGGTTCCTCTAAAGGGTCTTGACGAATGAAAATAACTGACATAAGTAACCTCTGAGCAATGATACGCGAGACGTATATAAACGTGATACGTGGAGATATGGTGTCTCACATATGAGAACATAAGGCGAAACAAGATTGCATGCAACATATCGTGAACGTGATATGAGAAAGTAGGGTGAACGTGATACAGGGAACATATCGTGAAAGTGAACATTATCTAATCTGATAGCTGAAAGAGTGCCGTGTAATCGTACGATCATCGGCTGGAAGATATCTGATAATCTGTTACTGCGTACTCCTTTCAGATGAAAGAAAACGTGTAGGATTGGTTAACTGGTCGGACGACGATTCGAGAATTTCTAAAGGTCAAAATGAGTGCAAGTGTGTTGGCGTTCTATCTTAACCTTCTGACAAGTCAGGCATTTAGATATGAACGTAACTGCATCTTGTTTCATGCCTCTCCACCAAAACTGTGGCTTAGATCATGATACATCTTTGTAGGACCTGGATACATAGCAATCGGAAAACTATTAGTCTGGGTAAAGTTAGACCTCTCTTAGCGTAGGATTTTCTAGAACACATAAGTTAGTGTAGGATTTCCTCCTTTACGCGTAGGCTTAGTCATGGTAAAAATTTACCGTGCGAACAATTCGATTCAGCGTGTCACTGTAACCAACAAATACGTACAAGAAAACTTTCATTGTGAATTTCCCTTGTTGTAAATATTGTAATATAGAGTGAAGATAGTCTTCGTGTTCTTCCCTAAAAGCCAGAATGCTAGCAATGAACAGAATGACGAACTTGTCCAGAATTCATGAAAATTTGATTTCTCAAATCCAGAATTACTGCTGTCATTCATGAACCACAAGGCTCAAACATGAATTCAAAATGACCATAACGTGTGCGAAGAACAGTCATGGAAGTGTCCTACTCTTTCAGTCACAATTGTTGATAGCCTGATCGTAAATCGATCTTAGAAAGTGTTTTGAGTTTGGTAGTTGGTCGGATAGACCAATAATACTTGGAAGGAAAAATACAGTTATGAATGGTGGTATGATTGGTAGTTCCTTCTGGTAATATATCTGGAAAGATTCTGAAGTCATCGGTTGATTATGAATAAAAGGAACTTCTGAAGTCATGTCATAAATGATAACTAAGAGATCATCGTAGTCAACAACACATGCTTGTAAAGCAAAAGAAAAAAATTCACTGATTTTCCTGGTGGAAAACCCATGCTAAAAGTATTCAGGAATCTGAACATTGCTGAATATAATCTGCTACGGATGACGATCTACTGTAGAAATGAAAGATCTTGTCATCAACTGAGGTGAAAACCTTTATGATGATACAACAGCGTCTTAGATAGACATGAATATCCGAATATGAAATCGTGAAGTGAAAGTGTCATGTCAACACACGACGTAAACGTGGCAGATTTCACTGAATGTGTTTCGTCCGTCTCACACGGAGCGAACACTGCGTGGCCAACTATGAACAAAAGTTAGAGATGGCGCTGAAATTTTTGTGGCTAGATTTGTACATGGCATAACAGAGTAAGTATACCCTTGGAAAGGTAATTTGAATCACTGAGGCTGAGTTCAGGAATTATGCATGAGTCGTGTGTCTTGACTCATGTCTCGAGAGCTATACGTGTGACATGTGTCTTGACTGGTGCCATGACTGGTGTCTTGACATGTGTCTTTAGTACATAAACATGAGAAGATGTGTCTTGACGGATGTCTTGACATATGTAAAGAAATCATAATGAAAAGGGTGGTTAAAATGCAAGAGATGCCGGATCTGCTGGACTGCTGACCTTTATATTTCTGGTTACGTCCGTTACCGGAGTTCTGTCGTGATTGCTAGAATAGAAACTGTCACAGTAGCGATTACTATCATCTTGTCTGTCAGTTCCCTGATGGTCATTCTCATGACGGTGATTGATGTAACTATTCAGCTGAGTGGCCGGTTGATACCGGTTCTCACTCATATGGCTAAAAATCAACTGATTGACGTGAGACATGTAACTAAAAGGTAAGGACATGGATCCTCTTGTATTTCTGGTCACGTCCGTTCCGGAGTTTCGATGGTTATTGACTGATCAATTATAAGCACGGTGGTTGTCACTACTGCTTTGTCTGTCAGTTTCAAGATAATCATTATTACGACCGTGATTCCTGTAGCTATTCTGCTGAGTGGCCGGCTGGGTTCCGGTTCTCACTCTTCTGAATGAATGGTTAGTTGAGTGAAGTGTGACATCTAGCTAAGAAGGTGAAAGCATGGAATGAAATGGAAGTGTCTGATGGTTGAAATTTATTCTTGCCAGAAATTTCAAATTTATAGTTTTCATCCTTGTTTTGTAGAGTCTTCATAGTATAAACAACATCAGCATCTTGAGGATCTCCAAAGCATCAGCATCAGCAGCATCAGCATTTGTGAGGTCTTCAAAGTGTTAGCAGCATCAATATCTGGTAAAATCTTCAACTCACGAGCAGCATCAGCATATGGTAGAATATCGACAAGTGGAAACGCTTGAGATGACTGAGGATCGATTAGCAATATCCATGGAGTAGGGGTACCTGGAGTACACCTGGAATACTGTACATGAAGTACAAGGTGAATACTATACATGGAGCATATCTGAGACAATGTACGTGGAGTACTCATGAAATATTGTACATGGAGTATAATTGAGACACTTTACATGGGGTACATATGGAATACTATACATGGCACTGGTGGAATTTTTATGGGATGATCGATACTGGTGTCGCTTGTTTGACATAAAATAAGTTGAT
Source organism: Glebionis coronaria (assembly GCA_025667525.1). Classification (NCBI taxonomy): domain Eukaryota; kingdom Viridiplantae; phylum Streptophyta; class Magnoliopsida; order Asterales; family Asteraceae; genus Glebionis; species Glebionis coronaria. The sequence goes on from CM046877.1 coordinate 242,022,340, forward strand.
TTTTAAATGGTAGTAAACTGAACTGAAAATAAGTAACATGATAGGCTGACAATTACTGCGTCGACTTACTGCTGGTTGTATAGAGGCTGAAAAGTATGATTTAACGGAGTCTCAACATTGTTCAGTATGAAGACACGATTGATGAAGACCAGAATATGATTTATCATGAAATAGGATTTTACTGTAATTCTTCTGTATTTTAGCATGAAAACATCATCACCTTGCTGAAAACGTAATCCTCATAAAGAGACATGAACTTAATCAGCATGAAAACGACATCCACTTGAGAGTACAAACTTGACTGATACAAAGAACATAGAAGAATAATCAACTGAGGTTTAACATCAACTGATGTGGATAGTTATGGTTTAGTTCACAGTATTCAAGGAAGAAAACATGTGACTAAGTATGGGCGATTCTGGTTCGATCCATACCTGTCAAAATTTTCTGAGAACTGTCATGTATAGAAATTTACCATCTGGGACTAAATATGGATGGCTGTAGTCCAATCCATACTTGTCAAAATTTCTAAAATGTCATGATATGACAAAGGTGAACAACTATGGATCGGTTCATAAAACAACATTCGACTGTAAAGCATGAAAATTTGATCTGAACATTGGTGAATGTATATGGGTTGGTTCACCAAGTAATATTCGACTGAAAACATGAGTCTGACCTGAGTAAGGATAAACGCCTATGGGTCTTTTACCAATACAAAATCTGAACGGCAAGGGTGAACACCTATGGGTCGGTTCACCAAAACAAAATTCGCAAAAAGCACATGCGACTAAATATGGCCAGTCCTATACCAACCTTTTACTTAGTCAAAACTTTAAGAAAACTGACTGATAATTGAAGAAAACTGACTAATAAATGCATGAGAAACATGAACGATAACAACGCCAAAATCTGGAAAGTTCCTGGTGACTACCCACTAGGCACAGGTCAAGTTTTAGAGCCTACAGGTCGAACCTATAGCTCTGATACCATAATTGTAACACCTACTTGGATAAGTGGACCGTTACGTGTATTTATGGCGTGTCATCAAAGCATAAGGTAAATGTTCTAAAACATTAACTGACCATGAAGGAAAATACCGGAATCAAACATCGGTAATCCGAACATAAGCTCAAAACCTGAAAAGTAAAATACTGAAGGAAAGGACTAAACAATGTCCAAATAAGCAGAATAATATAAGAAGTGCATAAAGTAAGAAGTCCGGATAGTTTCCATTCAATGCACATGCTCTCAGAATCCTAAGAGCGTCCTGGTGTACCTGCCGTTAGAACATGAAAGAACTACGGCTGAGCATAACGCTCAGTGAACGGATATAAAGCATGATAAGGGATTACTGAAATAAAGCAGATGATAAAATAATGAAGCTGTAATACTGATAAGTAAAGTTGCAGCGGAAAATCTGTGTATAATCTGTAAAGTCTGATTTATAAATGATAAAGCTGAACTGTTATCTGTTAAATCTGAAAAACGTGCATTTACTGTATTTTAATTGCCAGAGCTTATATAGGTCATGTGCTGTAACAACGGTGCATGAATAACTGGAGGGGTGACCTCGTCATGCTGTAGAGGGGTGACCTCTAAATAACTGTAGAGGGGTGACCTCTAAATACTGTGCTGGGTGGAGGGATCAGCTCCAATGTGAAGGATGTAGAGCACACACCACATTCACCCTGATAACTGTAAACTAATAAGCCTAGGATGCATTCATACGCCCTACTAAACATACATATAAAAACGGCCAAACTGAACATGAGTGGGACGATGCAGGATATCACTCTCCTGCATGTGAGTCACGACACCGGTGCCTCTAGTGTCATGGTTACGGTACCTCCGTAACTAGTACATAAACTGGTCATGCTTGTATATAATGCTCAGGCAATTTATTTAGTTATTATCATGATTACTGATAAGCTTAAACACATACTGGGGAAAACATTTGGCTGCAGACGGGGAATCCTAATCATGCAAAGGAAGGAAGTCCTTATTGAAAGGACGGAAAATCCGTACCTTGTGTCTAGTAATGTGAACGAAGAAGACACGAAGAAAATCATATCCTAACTCCACAAGTGCTACATAAGAAAGAGAGACGTGTATGAGTTTTCTGACTAACTTATACTTAACTGATTATTTGATTACTTGACGTGTTATTACTTGTTCTCGTCTTGTTTTAAGTGTTCTAGAATTGTTTTACTGATTCATGTTTAATCCTGTGTTTTCTTAATGTTTCATGTATTCTGATTAATGTAATTCATGTTCCTATGTGTTAAAGTACTTGTTATACTATAATAAGTAACTTTCTAAAAATAGTAGGTTTTTTGAAATAGTAAGTTTCTAAACATAGAAAGTTTCCAAAATAGAAAGTTTCCATGAATAGTAATAAGCTTGTTTAATAAGCATATAATATAAGCCAATGCTTAATAAACATTTTATATAAGTCATGATTTATTAAATGATAATATAGTAAGGTTTATTTTATATAAATACCTTAGCCTAACCTAATAATTATTAATTAATAAAATGACATGTTTTAAAGTGATTATTAATTAATAATATAGCATGATTTTATATTATTAAAACTCTACTATAAACTTGATAATTTTATAATTAAATTAAACGTAAATTTAATTAGACCATGATTAATTGTAATTAATTAAATAGGCTAAGTCCATACTAATATACAACTATCACATGTCATAGTTTATATATAATTATTAATTAATAGTATGACATGATTTATTATTGAATATTAATTAATAATATAGCATGAATTATAATTAACTATAAGTAATAATATGTCATGGATCATGATTCATAATAATTAATATATCGTGAATTACCGTGGTTATATCTAAGCCTTGAACTTAATAATAATTAAATTTTCATGCGTTCAAATAAATTATTAGATAGTAACATGTCATGAATCTATATTAATTATTAAATAATGTAATGTCATGTTATGGTTTTATACTTAATATAAACTAAGCCTAAAACTTTAATAAGCCCCTTTTAATAAGCCGTGATATAAATCAATCTTTTATTATATAAGCCAAAATATTTATAATTTCAAGTACATAAGCCGTGATTAAAATGTCAAAACTTACTTAGTTTAATTATTTTTAATCAGCCCGAAATAAAAATAATCCAAACGCCCCCTTTTGTCTTTCGGTTTAGCTGAGCAACAAAACCCATCGAGCACCGCTTTGGGGTCTTGGTTTGCCGAGAACAAAAACACCAACTAAATAAATTAATGTCTAAATGCTTGTATACTACTGAAATTTAAACTTCAAATAAGTAGCTAACATATGATATTTACTCTTAATATTGTTACTTCCAATATTACTTATAATATACTTCATGAAATAATACTTTTAAAATTAAGTCTCCATGCATGTAGCTTGTGAAAGTTGATCACTGTATATCATATTAGTTAGATTCTCATAAACTTTCATAGTTAAGAAATTTGATAAGTTTACATCGTAATAAATTCATCATGTTCAATATGGTTGATTATTAGTAGATGTTTCAATTATAGGTAAGTTGACAAAGATGTGGTTAGAAAAATAAATCTGTTATCAATAATTAACATATGTGATCAATATCATGGTTCAAGAATTACCTATTTCAAAGAGGGAATAGATGACACGAGTATGAGCCTTGACAACGAGCGATCCAAAATCAACCCTCTTCCTTTTTTTTTCCTTGTGCCCGGCGGCACCAAACACCCACAACTAGGGTTTTGTGTTTTAATTTTTTTTTTGTAACTTGAAAAATGAAAGAATGATAATGTGTTTTGGCTAGTTTTTGTTAGTGGGCTGGGCTTGGGTCCTTATTAATTATAAAGTTTATGACTTACTATTAAGCCCATTTTAATTATTCATGACTTAACTTGTATTTTCGTGTATTAGTATATTCGTGATTCTTTAATTCCGTAATGTAACTTGTCATGTCGTAACTGTTATACGTGATCACTTGTCCTGAATTTTATTATATACTTTTCGTGTTGTAAATAAAATATACGTTATTGCTAGTCGTGTATTTATAAATTTTAAATTCCGTTTCATATCTTGTCATGTCGTATTTACTATTATTATATACTTGTCGTGAATAAATAAAATAATAAAAGTTTTAATTTAGTTGTATTTTTAAGCGGGTTTTACAAACCTGTTAGCAATTTTGATAATATTTTATCTGTATCTGCTAACACTCCGGAACTAATAGTTTCCAATGCATTGTCTACTGTTGTTGTTGAAAACAGGTTGTCCAAATTGTTCTCTGGTATTTGGACTCTGGTTGCTCCAAGCATATGACCGGAGATCGCTCTCAGCTCAGAAATTTCGTCAGCAAGTTTCTTGGTACGGTTAGATTTGGAAATGATCATATTGCAAAGATAATGGGTTACGGTGAATATCATATTGGGAATGTTATAATTTCAAGAGTGTATTATGTGGAAGGTCTCGGTCACAACTTATTTTCTGTCGGACAATTTTGTGATGCAAACCTAGAAGTTGCTTTTCGAGAGCATACATGCTTCATTCGTAATTTGGAAGGGGTTGATTTATTGAAAGGTACTCGAGGGAAAAATTTGTATACTTTGTCTCTACAAGACATGATGGCCGCCTCTCCCGTATGTCTTCTCTCCAAAGCATCTAAGACTAAGTCATGGTTATGGCTTCGACGGTTATCTCATCTTAACTTTGACGCTATTAATCATTTGGCGAAAAACGAACTTGTTCGTGGTCTTCCTAAACTTTCATTTCACAAGGATCATTTGTGTTCCGCGTGTACAATGGGGAAAAGCACTAAGAAATCTTACAAACCCAAGACAGAAGACACCAACCAAGAGAAACTTTATCTGTTGTATATGGATCTTTGTGGGCCAATGCGTGTTGAAAGTCTTAGTGGCAAAAAGTACATCCTCGTAATTGTCGATGATTACTCTCGGTTTACATGGGTGAAATTTCTTACAACAAAAAATGAGGCACCTAAATTCATCATCGGATTTCTCAAGATGATTCAAGTGTGTCTCAACACTACTGTCTGACGCATTCGTACAAATAATGGAACCGAATTTGTGAATCAAATCTTGCGTGATTATTATGAAGAAGTTGGCATATCTCATGAAACATCCGTTGCACGTACTCCACAACAAAACGGTGTCGTTGAAAGGCGAAATCGCACACTTATGGAAGCTGCTCGAACGATGTTAATCTAAGCAAAGGCTCCATTGTTTTTATGGGCAGAAGCAGTATCTACGGCAGTGTACACCCAAAACCGGTCACTAATTCGTAAACGTCATGGTAAAACACCTTATGAGCTTCTCCATGGAAAAATACCAGATTTATCATATCTTCATGTATTTGGTTCTCTTTGCTATCCAAATAATGATGGTGACAATTTGGGAAAACTTCAACCTAAGGCTGATATTGGTATTTTCATTGGTTACGCACCCGCAAAGAAGGCATACCGAATCTACAGCCGTAAGTCTCATAAGATCCTCGAAACTATGAATGTTGATTTTGATGAGCTGACAGCAATGGCTTCTGAGCAAAGCAGCTCTGAACCCGCACTTCATGAAATGGGACCCAGTATCATTAGTTCTGGTCTTGTCCCAAACAACCCTACTTCATCATCATTTACACCACCTTCTAGGACTGAATGGGATACGTTGTTTCAACCGTTATTTGATGAATTCTTTACTCCTCCAAGTATCGTTGCTCCAGAACCTGAAGTAATAGCTCCGGTAACCGAAGTTGTCGCTCCAGCAACTGTTGCACAATCATATACATTTGCACCTACAATTGGTCAAGATATACCTTCAACAAGTAATTCTCAACCAACACATGTTTCAACTACCCATGTCATGCCTATTGATGATGAAGAGGATGATGATGATCACGATTTGGAATTCGCTCAAATGCGTGAACTTCCATTCTTTGGTGTACCAATTCCCAACCCTAGTCAAGCCGGGTCGTCCACCTCAGAGGAAGCTCCTTCTACAGTTTACTCCAATCCACGAATTCGTGAACATGACAGCAAGTGGACAAAGGATCATCCTATAGATTCTATTATTGGTGACCCTAATCATCCGGTATCCACACGAAGTCAGCTACAAGAAAATGCATTGTTTTGTCATTTTGATGCTTTTCTCACTGAAGTTGAACCTAAGACATGGCAACAAGCTTTTACTCAATCCTGTTGGATAGAAGCTATGCAAGAAGAACTTAACGAATTCATACGTCTTGAAGTTTGGGAACTTGTCCCATGCCTAGATCAAGTGCAGTTACTCACTCTGAAATAGGTTTACAAGGTGAAACTCGACGAGTTAGGCGGAATATTGAAGAACAAAGCTCGACTAGTAGCTCGTGGATACAAGCAATTATTGAGCATCGACTTTATGGAATCCTTTGCACCTGTTGCCCGTTTGGAAGCTACTAGACTATTCCTCGCTTATGCAGCCCACATGAATATGATCGTCTATCAAATGGATGTGAAGACGGCATTTCTGAATGGTGAAATCAAGGAAGAGGTCTATGTTCAACAGCCGGATGGTTTTGTGAATCCTAATTATCCTAATCATGTGTACAAGCTTAAGAAGGCTCTCTATGGGTTGAAGCAAGCTCCTCGCGCATGGTATGATCTATTGTCACAATTCGTTATTACGCAAGGCTTCACAAAAGGCAAGGTGGATCCCACGCTGTTCATTCAAAAACGAGGTAAAGATATGATTATGGTACAAATATATGTTGATGATATTATATTTGCAGCCTCGACCCAAACCTTATCCGACGAGTTTGGGACACTCATGTCTTCCAAGTTTAAGATGTCAATGATGGGCAAGGTATCATTCTTCTTAGGTCTTTAGATATCTCAGAGTCCCAAAGGCATCTTTATCAATCAATCCAAGTATGCCCTTGAATCGCTTAAGAAATATAAGATGGAATCTTGCGACCCCGTGGATACTCCAATGGTGGAACGAACTAAACTTGATGCAGATCCACATGGAGTTGCCGTTGATCCGACACTTTACCGTGGAATGATCGGTACTCTTCTGTATATCACAACTAGTCGACCTGATCTTCAGTTTGCTATATGTATGTGTGCTCGGTATCAAACTCGACCGACTGAGTTACACTTGGCCACTGTGAAACGTATCTTTCGATATCTTAAAGGAACCATTAATCGGGGACATTAGTATTCGAAGGACTCTTCGATTGCACTTATGGCATATGCAGATGCGGATCATGCGGGTTGTCAAGATACAAGGCGTAGCACGAGTGGAACCTTGCAACTACTAGGGGATCGACTAATCAGTTGGGCATCAAAAAGGCAGAAAAGCGCTGCAATTTCAAGTACATACATAGCTATGTCCAGTTGCTGTGCTCAAATTCTTTGGATGAGATCGCAATTAACCGACTATGGTTTAGGTTTCAACAAAATTCCGATGTACTGTGACAACAAGAGTGCAATTGCCTTATGCTGCAACAACGTTCAATTCTCCCGGTCGAAGCATATTGACATTCGCTACCATTTCATCAAGGAGCAAGTGGAATGGAGTAATAGAGCTTTACTTTGTCCGATCTGAGTATCAATTGGCGGATATTTTCACGAAAGCTTTAGATCGCGCTCGAATTGAATTTTTGGCCGACAAGCTAGGAATGAGAACTTTCTCGCCTGAGACTCTAAAGGAACTGGCAGATGAAGCGAAAGAATAGTGGTGGTAAAACTATTCTCCGTATCCTTGGTGATCATCTGTATATATTGTTTATATTTTTATCCACAAAAGCAAAATACAAAAATATAAAACCATATAAAAACCATAAAAATTGAAAAATCTAGAAAAATCCAAAAATATTTTTACTTTATTTTTCAAAGGCATGTCTTTTGGTACGATAATATTTACGGCTTTAGAAATGTTGATTAATATTTACACGGCGCCATAAATAGAGTTCGTACAAAAGTTGTAAATATTTCATAAAACATGCCTAAATGGCTTGTAGTTTTTTCTGACTGCAACCCGTTTTTCACATTAAAGTCAAGCATTTCTTATGAAAGCTTTGGCTCACAAGGGGAATTAACTTTCTCGGGCAAGGTTTACTTTAAAACCTTGTAAGGGATCAAGTTTACTTTATAACTTGGTCTAACACAAATCAATGTACGCCTCAGTGCATTTATTTGTTAAAACAAGAGAAGTCTTGTTTTTATGAAGTTATCATCTTTACAACCATAGCTATCTACAATTGGTATCTATATACTCGACGATGCGACTACTCAACCGACGACTACAGCTCTTTCAATAGAACACGGGTCAACAATTGAGGGGGAGCAATTGTCAAGCATTCAGAATCTTCGATGCCGAACGTGCCAAGCTCACTAACTGGTGTCAAGACAACAATACCGATCGTACACGTGGTGTCAAGAGATGACTTCAGATGTGACGAGGCGACCAACATATGCTGACAAGAACCATTTGATCTTATCATATGATGTTCTCATCAATCAGGTCCAACCTTGTTAAATTTTTTTTCTAATATGGTGAATATGTGATCATGTTACAAATCGGTATCATATCTCATACGTTTGATATCATGAAGATAAAATGGACTTGCATTTTTCTTCCCAAAACCTTTGTTAAAACTTCATTAAATCAATTGATATTAAAAACATCGATTGGGTTAATATTTTTAATATGGGGGAGAAAATGTGATTTAATATGGGATATTATCACAAATGGTTTGACTTAATGTGCTGGCTCATCCCGACATGTGCGAAATGTTTTTGAATATCGTGGCATATGTTAAGGGGGAGCAAAACGGATTTGCAAATCAAAATGGATTTTCATGGTGACATATACTTACCCAAAACCCATTTATTTCACGACGATGAAGATTGTGGTGACATAAGGATGGTAGGATAGGTTAAGTCCTATGATTCTTCTAGAACCGGAGGAATCTTCCCAAGGACATTCCATAGCTAGAAATAATAGTCCTTAGGAAAGATGGAGAAAGATTGTGAACGTAGCTGAATGGCGACCAAGTACTTAAGTTAGCACTGGAACAATCACAACAAGGTGATAGTTATGACGTATTGGTAAGCATTGAAGGGGTTGAAGAATGAAAAAGAATTGTAAAGATAAAGGGTGTAAAGAAAGAAGCCCTGCTTACAACTTTAGGCAGAAACCGGGTCAACACATATGCTATTGAGATCATTTTAATGATTCTCGATATTGAAGACAGACATCATGGACCCAGTGATGCAATGCACAACCCATCCCAGCTAACTCAGATATCTCTCAAAAGGTATTTGTTTTAATCACACGGAGACAACACATTATCTATTGATTTATTCACTCCGAATAAATTGGTATTGAAAAGGTGGCACTCCTCTCCAGCCTCCGATCACTAAAATCCAAAATGCACGATCGAGTCTAGAGCCATTTGAGATCATCAAATATCTCATTAGGACACATTTCCATAATTCCTTGCTTCTTCACACACTGTGAAAAGTAAGAAAGATCTTAAGAGTCCTACGCAAAATCTTCATGATCTTGCATGAACATCCGAGTAATACGAAAGTATTTACAATGAAGATGGAAATCTTTCTTGAGCGAACATTAAAAAGCTCATGGTAGGTGACTTGTGCGATTCTTTATGAATCAAACTTGTGATAACTGGAAAGCAACAGTGGTTTAATTCTTAACTGATTTTAAACGTGTTCCAGGCCTCTACGCAATATCTTAGTGATCTTGCCAGAACACTCAGAGTGATACCTTAGTGTTCACACTGATGAGTGGAAATCCTTCTAGTGTTAACCTCAAACAGCACTTGGTAGGTAACTTGCAAGATTCAATATGAATCAAGCTCGTGACAACTGGAAAGCAACGATGGTGCGATTCTTTAATGAATCAAACTTGTTCCAGGAATCAGAATTGACGGCTTCAATCATGCGGATAATTTTATCCAAATGATTCACTCTTTACGTTCGCAGTCAGCTTTGGACGGTCGAGTAAAGAGAACGGGTTTACCTGCTAAATCTTGTCAAGGAGATTTTTAACTAAATCTACCTGCCACAAGTACGATATTTTATATCGTCCAACGGTCTTCACCGACCGGAGGTAAAATGCTACCGAATTAGAATGAAATGTTCAAAGCCATTTCGTTCGTGTCTACTTATGTTGCGGCATTTGAAGACGGTGGCATTGCGGAATCCGAGAAGAAGTCGTCCCCGCATGCTTATACTTTATGTACTTAATACCTCATCTAATTCAAGAAAGCCTAAAAGTTAAGTCTTTCGCTGTATCGAACTCTGAAGCTTTCAAGAATTAAGAAGGTATAAGTATGTGGGACATGGTGTCACGAAGAGGCGAAGATCACAAGTGATGGATGCACGAGATCAAGGCAAGAGATTAATGCTCGAGACTGATATCAAAGATCACATCAGCATGTTCACCAGAAAAGAAAAAGAAAAAGAAAGACGAAGACTACGAGCTCAAGACAAGCATAGTATACTAGGTTTATCTTATTATTGTAACATGGGTAATGCCCTTGTTTGGAGTGACCTCCCTTAGGGGGAGATTGTTGGAAATACGTTTTACGTATTAGAAAGGATCGGTCACTCCAACAATAGTATATGTAATAGCTCGTAGTTTAGTTCATTTAATATTAAACAAACAAGGCCAAGCCAAGCCTACAACATGTGTAGGCCGGCGACCCAATGTAAGCCCAAGCCCATCACATGGGCTTGTGTATATAAACCCTCTCCTTAGATGGAGAGGGAGTGTGGTTTTCATTTTTACACATAGTATAAGGTGTTTTCTTATTATTCTCTCTCAAGTGTGTGTGTGAAAATCTACCATCTCTCTATCTCTTTCTCTCTCTAAAACATAAGCAAGATTTACATAATCCTACATGGTCTTCCAAAGCTCAAATTTCACAAGGATCATTTATGTTCCACGTGTTCAATGGGGAAAAGCACCAAGAAATCATACAAGCCCAAAGCTGAAGACACCAATCAAGAAAAACTTCATGTTTTGCATATGGATCTTTGTGGGCCAATGCGAACCGAAAGTGTGAGTGGTAAGAAATTCATCCTCGTTATTGTGGATGATTTTTCCAGGTTTACATGGGTTAAATTTCTACGTACAAAGGATGAAGCACCGAAGGCTATCATCACTTTCCTGAAATTCATTCAGGTACGTTTAAATAATACTGTCCGCCGTATTCGTACTGATAATGGAACAGAGTTCGTCAACCAGACTCTTCGTGATTACTATGAAGAAGTTGGTATTTCACATGAAACATCCGCTGCACGAACTCCACAACAAAACGGTGTCGTTGAAAGACGGAATCGTACGCTTATGGAAGCTGCTAGGACTATGCTGATTTATGTGAATGCTCCGTTATTCTTATGGGCAGAAGCTGTATCTACTGCATGTTACACCCAAAACCGCTCTATCATTCGGAAACGCCATGGAAAAACACCTTACAAGCTTCTACATGATCGTAAACCCGATGTTTCATTTCTTCATGTGTTTGGTGCTCTTTGTTATCCAAACATTAATAGTGAGAATTTGGGCAAACTTCAACCAAAAGCCGATATAGGTATTTTCATTGGTTACTCACCCTCAAAGAAAGCATACCGAATTTACAACCGTCGTCTTGGTAAGATAGTAGAAACTATGGACACAGATTTTAATGAGCTAACAACGATGGCTTCTGAGCAACACAGCTCTGAACCCGCGCTTCACGAGATGGGAACCGGTGCTATTAGTTCCGGATTAGTTCCCAATAATCCTACTTCTACATCATTTATACCACCTACAAGGCCTCAGTGGGATGAACTATTTCAACCTTTGTTTGATGAATTCTTTAATCCCCCAAGTGATGAAGTTCCAGCACCAGTAGTGATAGCTCCAATTCCTGAAGTTGTTGCTCAAGCTAATGAAGCTTCTTCAAATGCATCTTCAATTAACATTGAACCGGATGCACCTACACCAGGCAATTCTCAAACTACACCTGAATCTTCACCCTTAATTATGCCTAATGATGATGAAGAGGATTCTGTTGATCACGATTTAGAATATGCTCACCAACAAGAGCTTCCCTTCTTTGGTATACCGATACCTGATAATCCTTCAGCCGTGTCTACCTCAGAATAAGCTCCTACAAACGTTCACTCCAGACCACCACGGATTGAAAATCACAACACCAAACGGACAAAAGATCACCCAATTAGGAATATTATTAGAGGTCTCAATCGACCAGTCTCTACACGCCATCAATTACAAGAGAGTGCACTCTATTGATATTTTGATGCATTTCTCTCCGAAGTTGAACCTAAAAATTGGCAACATGCTATGACTCAATCATCTTGGATTGAAGCCATGCAAGAGGAGCTAAATGAATTCCAAAGACTTGAAGTATGTGAATTAGTTCCTCTCCCCGACAAGGTTAACATCCTTACTTTGTTGTGGGTTTATAAGGTTAAACTCGATGAGATGGGTGGAGTTTTGAAGAATAAGGCTAGATTGGTTGCTAGAGGATACAAACAAGCCTTGGGTATTAATTTGAAGAATCTTTTGCTCCGGTGGCAAGATTGGAGGCTATTCGACTATTCCTTGCGTATGCTGCTCATATGAACATGATCGTCTATCAAATGGATGTGAAGACGGCATTTCTGAATGGTGAACTAAGGGAAGAAGTTTATGTTAGTCAGCCGAATGGGTTCGTTAGCACGGAGTTTCCTAATCATGTGTACAAGCTAAAGAAGGCTCTCTATGGGTTGAAACAAGCTCCACGCGCGTGGTATGATCTCCTTTCAACATATCTCATTTCGGAAGGCTTCTCCAAAGGCAAGGTGGACCCCACACTATTCACTCTCAAGGAAGGCAACGACATGATACTGGCACAAATTTATGTTGATGATATATATTTGCTGCCTCTAACATAGAATTGTCAAACCGCTTTGAGAAAATAATGTCCACACGCTTTCAGATGTCAATGATGGGAAAAAATTCATTTTTCTTAGGATTACAAATTTCTCAGAATCCCAGAGGCATCTTTATTAATCAATCCAAATATGCTCTAGAATCATTAAAGAAATATCACTTCAAAAACTGTGACCCCATGGATACTCCAATGGTGGAGAGATCCAAGTTAGATGAAGATAGGGATGGGATTGCTGTCGATCTGAAACTCTACCGTGGAATGATCGGCACCCTTCTCTATCTGACTGCTAGCAGGCCTGATTTGCAATTTGCTATATGCATGTGTGCCCGGTATCAGGCTCGGCCTACCGAAAAGCACTTACATGTTGTTAAAAGGATCTTTCGGTACCTAAAAGGAACACTTCATCGTGGTCTATGGTATCCGAAAGATTCCTCTATTGCATTAATATCATATGCAGATGCCGATCATGCTGGGTGTCAAGACACTAGGCGTAGCACTTCTAGAACTGTGCAACTCCTTGGAGACAGATTGATTAGTTGGTCTTCAAAAAGGCAGAAAAGTGCTGCGATTTCAAGTACGGAGGCTGAATACATTGCCATGTCCGGTTGTTGTGCTCAAATCCTTTGGATGAGATCACAATTAACTGACTACGGTCTTGGATTCAAAAAATCCCGATGTATTGTGACAACAAGAGCGCCATTGCCCTTTGCTGCAACTACGTTCAACACTCCCGGGCAAAGCACATTGACATACGTTACCATTTCATTAAAGAGCAAGTGGAAAATAGAGTGATCGAGCTGTATTTTGTCAACACTGAGTATCAGCTGGCAGATATGTTCACAAAAGTCTTAGATCGAGGACGAATCGAGTTTTTGATCGACAAGCTTGGCATGAAATCCTTCTCTCCAGCGACTCTCAAAGAGTTGGCAGAAGAATCAGCAGAATAGTGGTGGTGAACTATTCATGCGTATCCTTTGATCGTGATCTTGTATATTATCGTATATATTTAAACCACAAAAAGAAAAATACAAAAATATAAAACTTACAAAAAACCATAAAAAATATAAAATCAAGAAAACCCAAAAACATTTTCTTTTTTAAATCGGGCATGTCTTTTAGTACGGTAATATTTACGGCTTTAGAAATGTCGATTAATATTGACACGGTGCCATAAATAGAGTCCGTATAAAAGTTGTACATTTTTTAAAACATGCCCATCATGGCTTGTAGTTATTTCTAACTACAACCCTTCGCATTAAAGTCACGTATTTCCTTGGAAAACGTTGGCTCACAATGGGAATTAATTTTCTCGGGTATGATTTACAAGCCAAATCATACAAAGGGATCAAGTTTACTTTATAACTTGCTCTAACACGATTTAGTGTACGTCTCAGTGCATTAACTTGTTTAAATAAGAGAAATCTTATTGCCACCACGAATCAATTTTTCTAAGCCATAAATTGGAAAATGTTTTCATCAATATTTGCCTCGTTAAACAATGACTACAGTTCTTTAAATAGAAAACGGGTCATCGTTTAAGGGGTAGAAAATATAACATCATCTTCGTCATCAAAACGGTCTTCAAAAGTGTTCGAGAAAAATTAATCGGTTAAATGGTTAATAACTGGATGGTCTTTGGTATACGATTTGTGATTTGTTGTGAAGTTATAGGTTTCGGATATTTGCTCTTAGGAAACAATGTTTAATTTGTATGAGGAAAAGAATAGTTAATGGGGTAGGTCTAACGATAATTTAACGATTGTTAGTGATGAAAAAGAAATGGAAGAAAAGGAAACTAGAGGGACTAGAATCATCAAAGTGTGAAACTTGACCCATTTGACCTAAGTCAAATAAACAATCCGTATTTTCTTTCTTTCTTCTTTCTCTCTTTTCTTTCTGGCCGCCATTTTCACACACAAACAACACACACACAAGCTCGCCATTACTTGTTCTTGATTGTATCAATCCGTTTCATTCGATCAAAAAGGTACAAACTTGTTCTTAATTAGTCTAATTCACTACTTAAATCCAGTTAATTGATTCGTCTTGATTAATTCATCAAATTAGGGTTTGCGAATTAATTAGATCAAATGAATTAGGGTTTATAGGTGGATTTGGCTCGGATTAGGATTAGAACAATACTTGGTGTATTAGATTGTCTTAAAACACTCATATGCGGTTAGAAAAATTCGTCATAGGTGCATTTAGGATTAAACTTGCTCTTTCCAAATGAACGTATTTTTCCAAGAATAGATCGTGTTTTTCCGTATGAGCGAATATTCCGAATGAACGATTTTCCGAATGAACTATATTCTGGATGAACTTTTTATTCCGGATGAACTTTTTATTCCGGATGAACACTTTATTCCGGATGAACACTTTATTCCGAATGAACACTTTATTCCGAATGAACACGTTATTCCGGATGAACACTTTATTCCGGATGAACACTTTATTCCGGATGAACACTTTTTTCCGGATGAAGGGTCTATACTGGATGAAGGGTCTATTCCAGATGAAGGGTTATTCCGGATGAAGGTGTTTATTCCGGATGAAGGTGTTTATTCCGGATGAAGGTGTTTATTCCGGATGAAGGTGTTTATTCCGGATGAAGTTTATTCCGAATGAAGTTTATTCCGAATGAAGGGTTTTCCGCATGAAGGGTTTTCCGCATGAAGTTTATTCCGGATGAGGGTTATTCCGGATGAGGGTATTCCGGATGAAGGCATTCCGAATGAAGGCATTCCGCATGAAGTTTATTCCGAATGAAGGGTTTTCCGCATGAAGTTTATTCCGCATGAATGTTATTCCGCATGAAGGTGTTTATTCCGAATGAGACACGTCTTTCCGAATGACCAAATCTTTCCGAACGAACAAATTTATTCCGAATGAAGGATTGTTGGATTGATAATTGTTTGCTTGTTATAATTGCTTGATGAATTGTGTCATGTGTGTAATGCTTAGAAGTAACAACATAATGGTATATATTTCTGTGTATCAACCTTTTATGTATTATCTTAAGCAGAAACCATGACTAATCCAACCGTGCAACAACTCCAAGATGCTAGAGCAGCCGCAATTGTTTAAGTTCATACAAAACAATTATCTGTTGAAGGAAGTATCTCATTCCACTCACCTTGGATTCAAAGTCGGCTCAGCCATCCTTGATCAATCTCACTTCAAGAATGCATTAAGGAATACTGCTTCGGTGCCATTTGATTACATGTACGAATTCTGGGCTACTAAGGAGAGGACTTCAAAGAAGATCACCTTCTTCCTCGACAACAAGCAACAGACACTCACCGTTTTAGACTTTCGCAAGATATTTGGAATTCGGGATACACCCAAAGGTCTTCAATTCTCAGACAACCCTACCAAAGACGAACTCATGGAGATGTTCCTTGATCTTGGATGTCCTGACTTACGAGTGGTGTCCGAGTTTACCACAGCCAAAGTGGGTCAACCTTGGAGAGCTATCTTCGGTATCCTCAGTCGGTGTCTTACACCTAAAACAACTGGGTATGATGCTCTACGCGTTCCAATTATTAGTATGTTTTGGGGAATGTACAAAGGTCTAAATGTAGATTATGCATCCTTGTAGTGAGAAGAGTTTAATTATCAACTCTTCCAAAACACGAAGCAGAAGGCTAAAAGTTTTCCTTACCCTAGGTTCATCAAGCTTATTATTTATTACTTTATGGAAAATGATGCTTCTATTAATAAGCATGCAGAAAGTCGTCACCACACTAAAGAGGCTGATGACCTTGTGGACCTAAGGCATGAAGGACCCTCTGGTGCTGTTAATCCTGGTCCTGTTCCTAGTCATCTCCTGACGGATAAAATTCTAGCCTCTGATGATTACAAGAAAATGCTACGAGAAATCAGAAAACAGCAGGAAAAAGTTCAGGCGGGAGAAGTCTCTTCTACTACAGTCAAAAGTAAAGGTAAACGTAAGCAAGAAGTTGTTTTACCTGAGCCTAAACCAAGAAAACAAAGACTATGGCCAAAAAGGATAAGCGCAAAGCTGACAAGTTTGTCCTTCGAGATGAAGATGTTGTTGACGATGTTACTCCCGAGCAAATTCGCAAAGTTGAGAAAAAACTAATGAAAAAGGCTGTTGAAAAAAGTAGGAAAGACACATGAGGTAGTGGTTCGGGTGTGCAGATAGAGGATGAAGAGGAAGTCGAGGAGCCACATGACATTCGTGAGTTTGGATCACCAGATAGGTACTCAGCACCGAATGAGACATCCATAGCCGATACAGCAAGCATCGAAAAGGAGTCCGTTGCCACGACAATCATAGTGACTACAAAGCCTTTATCAACTCAACCTCCACCAATCCAGCCTCTGCCAACACAATTGTTGACGACTCAACTACAATCTCCTCCACCTCCACCTACTTCCGTCATGAGTACTGTCATTACAACCGTGCCTATTCAACCGCCCCCGAGTAGCCCTGTGCCATCTTCATTTTCTGCACTCTTCATGGCAGAAATGATGGATAAACACATGGAAACTCAAAGAAAAGAGATGGCTCAAATTCGAGAAGAATTACTCAAACAAGTGCAAAGTGAAGAGGCATCCAAGAAAGCTCAAGCCGAGCTGATAGCCAAGTTCAATGCAGAGATGGAGTCTACACGAAAATCTCATGCAGAAGAACTTGTTCATGTCAGAAAAGTTGAAGCTGATAAAAGTACAGCAAGGATCGCCAAACTCCGCGAATTAAAGAATAAGTATAAGGAGGAGAAAGAAACACTTGAAGCTTCACTTAATGAAAGGATAAAGGAATCTGTTGAGTCTATTATGCCAAAGATGCGAAAAGAGATGAAGAAAATTGTGGCTGATAAGTTGATGATTAAATCATCAAATCCTTCCGATTCAGCCTATAAAATTGCATATGACTTAACAGACTTTGAACTAGAGAAGATTCTCCACGCCCGCATGGTTGAAGTTGGATCTTTTAACAAATCCAAAATTCAGCGAACACTTCACAAAGCACTTAATGAGGCAATAAAGGAGGATGACCGGTTGTTTAAGACATTTGGAAGCCTGGTTCCTTACCACATCTTGTATAAAAAGGGAGACGGAGATGCTTCTGGTGAGGAGGATAGTGAGCAAGAAGAGAGTGGTGGTGAAGAAGATGACGCGAGTGATGAAGATAAGGGTAGTGATGATGATGATGATGATAATGATGGTGACGGTGGTGATCGTAATGAGGAGAGTAAAGAGGATAGCAACAAGAACGATGATGAGGATGATGATGACAACGAAAACAGGGATAGCGGCAACAACGATAAGTTTGACAAGCCTGATCAGTCTGATGATGATGATATGGGTGATAATGCTGCCAGCAAAAAGAAACCGTCCAAGACCGGTAACAAATCTCAGAAAGATGTTGCTCGCAAAGATAAGTCCACATCTACGGAGTCACGACGCACCAAGTGGTGCCAGGATGTAAATGCTACGACAACATCTTCAATCCCCGGTACATCTGTTTCTATATCTATACCTGTTACTGTTAATCCTGTTAGTTCTTTGGTTGCTACCACAACTGCAGAACCAGAAACTGCACCTGCATCTGCTCAACATTCAGTCATTCATGAAACCGCTGATGAACCTGAATCAGAACCGGCACCCATTCAAGTATCTACTGCTCCACCTAATGAACCAGTTCCTACAGTTCCCGAGTCATGTACACTGGATTGGGTTGATACATTGCAGATAGATGAAACAGCACCAGAACAACCATGGATCACGGCAGCTGCTGCATATGATCCAATCACAGATGCTGATGCAAATGTTCTGTATCTACGTATCCGCAATCCCATAGATCTGTGTGCGTTTTGGTCTCATGAGTTTGGATCTTCGGTCACTCCGTCTTTGGTGAAGAGAGCGCTTAAAGACAAGAGACTTCGCGCTAAATCAAGATTAAGCCGAATGGAGTATGAGTATTACGCTGATGAAATCCTGAAAGCTCTCAATACCGTTCAAAGGCCAGGCCTTCATGAGCCAACAAGACCTCCTCCTCCACTTGATGCTACTCAAGACAATCAAATTGCACTTGACTTCTTTGTCACCTATGATCTTGACTATCTCCTCAAGGGATCATCCAAGTACGCGACCTCGCTGACTTTGTTGAAAGCCGCTTCTTGGGGGACAATACCATGGATCGAAGAAAAGGTCAATCGCCTCTAGGTTCCAAAGATAAACCGCAATTATGACATGTATGCTGCTATAGGAGCATCACACTGGGACGAGCGTGTGCGAAGGGCGTACAGAGGTTGCTGCTTATTCAACTCAGGTAGTATAGTCAGATCCATCTTCGAATCACAAGTAACTTGGGAATGAAGATTGAACCCAAGAATGGATATCACCATGACTGAAAAGAGAAGATGATAAAGAAATGAGATTTTTCCATCATTCGCCTTGAAGATATAGAAGATATGTTGCTTATCATGACCCATGATCACCTTACACATCTTACTCGTGAAGAAATCATTGCTCTGAACACAGCACTTCGTATGTTTACACGAAGCGTTGTTATCAAGAAATGAGTTGAAGATCTGCAACTAGGAGTTGAAAGCTACCAAAGAAAGCTTAACATGACTCGTCCAACTAATCAAGTCTTACCTCAGCATGTCGATAGATGTCCCTATACCGGTACAACCCTTCCGATGTACGGGATTATCTACTTGAACAGTCGTGGGATCATGAAGTTTATGCGGATAGCTGAGCTCCATAAATACAGTGATGGGACTCTCATATACGTCAGAGGCAAATTGGAGCATCTCAATTCTGGCGGGAAGTTACCCGAGGTGATTGAGGATTGGCATGCGGGTTATCAGAAAATGGCTACGTATGTGATCAAGAAGATCAATGAAAAGCTCAGGGAACATAGGTTGATGAGGAGCTTAGAAAGATTCGTTGGTGGTAGACCATATGGAGTGCACCACAGGCTACTGCAACGATCCATCTAATGGGTCGTCCCATCTCAGGTCCACTCTATATTGTTTTACTTGTGAATATGTAAATTTTGTGAATATTGTGCTTTTGTGGCTTGATGTAGTGTGAAGGTATGATAATTTTTCAAGAATTTCTCACGAGATTCTAAACCTTTCAAAATATATCATACTCAAGCACTACAACTAACCCTCATTAATTTGAGGGGGAGCATTAATATGTTCTATGGCCATACATTGATTTAATTTTTTACCCAAAGACCGGTTAATCCATTCAATATCCCAAATATTAATGGTTAACATTTTGGATAAGGGGAGAAAAATGGGATTAAGGAGACTTAATGATATTTGGCTAAAGATGAAAAAGACGTAAAGATAATCCAACTTAATATGTGTAATGCATATGTTAAGGGGGAGCGTTTTTGATGAACAAAACACTTAAGGCACAAAAACTTTGATTATAATATCACAAGTGCCTTAAGTGATTTTCAAGGATTTTTCATGGTGAAAATACTTTCCCAAAACACACTTAATTCACGACGGATGTGGTGACAAAAGGGTGGTAGGAATAGGTATTAGTCCAATGATTCATCAGAACCGATGGAATCTTCCCAAGGACAATTCCCTAGATATAATTAGAAGTCCTAGGAAAGTTGGAGATGATTGTGAACGTAGCAGAGTACCGACTAATTACTGATGCTAGCACTGGAACAATCACAACAAGGTGCTAGTAATGATATATTGGTAAGTACTGAAGGGGTTGAAGAATGAAAAAGAAATGTAAAGATAAAGGGTGTAAAGAAAGAAGCCCTCCTTACAACTTAGGACAGAAACCGGGTCAACACATCTATTATTGGGATCATTTTAAATAATTCTTAATATTGAAGACAGGATATCATGGACCCAGTGATGTCATGCACAACCCCTCCCAGCTAACACAAATATCTCTCAAAAGATGTTTGTTTTAATCACACGGAGTTCAACACGCTATCTATTGGTTTATTCACTCCGAATAGACTAATATTGAATAGGTGGCAATCCTCTCCAGCCATCGCTCACTAAATCAAAACGCACTATCGAGTCTAGAGCCACGAGATCATCAAAAGTCTCATTAGGACACTTTCCATTTATTCCTTGCTTCTTCACACACTGTGAAAAGTAAGAGATCTTTATGAGTCCTACGCAGTATTCTTGTAATATTGCCAGAACATCTGAGTAATATGCCAGTACTACAATGAAGATGGAAAACCTGCTTGAGCCAACATCAAACAAACTCATGGTAGGTGACACGTGCAGTTCTTTAGAAACCAATCTTGTGAAAACTGGAAAGAAACAGTAGTTTAATTCTTAATTGAACTTAAACTCGTTCCAGGCCTCTACGCATTATCGTATGATCTTGCCAGAACACTCAGAGTTACACTATTTAGTGTTCACAGTGTGGAAATCCTTCTAGTGTTAACATCAAACAGCACTTGGTAGGTGACGTGCAAGATTCTATATGAATCAAGCTCGTGACAACTGGAAAGCAACAATGGTGAAAATCTTAATTGAAATTCACTTGTTCCAGGTTCATGAATTGACGGCTTCAATCACAAGGATAATTTATCCAAGTGTTTCACTCTTTATGTTCGCAGTCAGGCTTAGTGACGATCGACTAAAGAGAACGGGTTTACCCGCGAAATCCTGTCAGGAAGTTACTTAATTAAAACTATCCGTCACAGGTACGATATCTAATATCGTCCAACGATCTTCACCGACCGGAGGTAAAATGCTACCGATTTAGAATGAAATGTTCTAAGCCATTTCGTTCATGTCTTGTTATGTTGCGGCATTTGAAGACAGTGGCGTTGCGGTGTACCAGATGAATTCGTTTCCACATGCTTATGTTTTCCCTGCATCACTTTCAGCAAAATTCAAGAAAGTACAAAATGAAGTCTTCCGCTGTACCAAACTCTGAAGCTTTCAAGAATTCAACTAAAACATAAGTGTGTGGAACATGGAGTCACGAGGAGGCAAGAATCACAAGAAGGCAAAGATCGCACGTGAAGGGTCAAAAGAACAATGCTCTAAAGCCAAATCCTAAAAGATCAAAATCAAAATATTCACAACAAAAAGAAAAGATAAAAGAGAAAGGACTACGAGCTGAAGAACGAAGACTTAGTATAGTATGCTAGGTTTAGGACTTTTTAACTTGGAGTGACCTCCCTTAGGGGGAGATTGTTGGAAATACGTTTTTAACGTATATTAGAAGTATCGGTCACTCCACAATATTATTAAATGTTAAATAGCTCGTAGTTGAATATTAAGTTACTTTGTTAGTAAACCCGACCCATGGGCTTGTCATGGGTTGGAGGCCCAAGTCCATTAAGGACTTGGGGTATATAAACCCCTTTCCACCTAAGGAAAGGGGTTGGTTGTTTTCATTTGTTTCATTAATACACTTACTTTTCTCTCTACTTTCTCTCTCTAGTTTCTCTCTCTAGAAACATCAACCCACCTTATTGATTCACAAGATTATCACTAATCTACACTCAGGCAATTTAACTTAATTAAAAACTGATTTCTGATAAAAACATAACATATAATTGGGGAAAATATTTGGCTGCAAACGGGGAATCCTAATCATTCATAGAAAGGAAGTCCTTACTAAAAGGACGGAAAATCCGTACCTCGTGTCCAGTAATGAAATAAGAACGAAAGCTGAAAAATCTACTCCGACTTCACGAATACTACACAAATAACAGACGCGGAAATAAGTTGACTGATGCTTATTTATTTTACTGACCTTAACTGTTTATTACTATTCTTAATTCGTTCCGTGTGTTCTCGTATTATTTCACTGGTTGCGTATAAACTGATTAATCTGATTGTCTGATGTATTTCCGATAAACCCGATTATTTCTTTAAATGTTTACTGATTAGTATATACTTATTTATGGTTACTGTGTATTATACTGTATTCTAATAATCCCGATATTACTATAAATAGTAACCTGTTGTAAAGAGAAAGTTTAATTAAAAAGATTTCCAAATAAACTTTCCAGAAAAATTAGATCATTAATAGTTCACGTGTTTTTAAGTCGTTAAAGAAATAAAACAATATCGATTTTAATTTCACTAATTAGATTAACAAAATCAAACAATATAAATAAATTATTTATAAAACTCCTTTAAAATGATTGTTTATGTTCTAACAGTTCCCACTGCCTTTATATTTTTCCCACTGCTTCAATATTTTTCCCACTGCTTGTCTATGTTCCCACTGCTTTAATATTTTTCCCACTGCTTGATACAACTTCCCACTGTTTTAATATTTTTCCCACTGCTTGTCTATGTTCCCACTGCTTGATACAACTTCCCACTGTTTTGCAATCCCAAACACCCCCTTTATATCAGTTTAGTCCCAAACACTCCCTTTTCTATATTTTATATTGAGGGTTTTTTTTACACTCGGTTTCCTTTTGTTTTTGCGATTGTCCACTAATTTAATAAACCAAACGCATACTAGTTACTCTATACGACCCCCTGGGCTGTTTTGATCCGGCTTGTCATCAACAAAGACCACCACCGAGAGTTTTTAGACTCTCGGTTTGCTATTGATGTTCGTAGCGCCCCACCTGTAGGGTTGTGGTCATGCGGTTGGCCAAAAGAAGGGGTCACCGAGGGCCTTATGGCTCGTTTTCATTAAAACCCAACAGTCCCGACCCTTATGGCTATAACAACACAAGTCTCGGTTGGGATTTCTCTCGGCTGGCTACAAGAACCACCACCGAGACAGATCAAATAAAAAAAGGCGAGGGCAGTTACCTGTAATGATTAAATGAAAGACGAATCAATGAAAATGAACCGGAACCCTCTGTTTGGTTGATTAGACCTGGCGGCTACTCAAATGACGAACCCTAGTTCTTTTTCTTTTTTTTGGTTTATGTTTTCTGTTTTGACAAAGGGGAACTCCCCGTGTTTTTTTTCTTTACGACAAAACCAACCGGGCCTAAGCCCATTACACCTTTCTTCTCCTTTTTTTATAACTGGCCCAAATACTAACTTATATAGTTTTCATCATTTTCTTTTTTTTAAAATTTTATTCGTATGCTCTCATTTAATTCTCGCGGTTTTATTTCTGAATTCTCGCGTTTATTTATGTCCGTTAAATAATACCTATATATAATTCTCGCGTTTTTATTTCTGAATTCTTGCGTTTATTTAAAATCAAAACTGCGTATTTAAAATTCTGATTTTAAATACAGGTTTTACAATTTGAGATTCTTTAGGCATCTCAAAATCTTTGGAGAGCACCAAGCAGTCTGTATCTGTAAACAGCACCTTGTTCTTCTTATCACACATTTGTGATACAAAAAAGAGATTGAATTCATTCAATTCTTTTACAAAGAACACATCTTCAAATTCCAACTTCCTTGTATTGATTTTTCCTTTGCCAGTAATTCTACTTTTGCTACCTCCAAAAGCTACTGGGCCACCTCTTAATTCTTCAAATTCAGCAAGGAAATCTTTGTTTCCTGTCATGTGTCTTGAGCATCCACTATCCACTATACCTTTATCTTTCAATTCATCAATTAGATGCCCCTGCACATACACAAAACATATCAGTTTTTAACAGGGACCCAAGCCACATTTGGCTCGGATCTTGTGGGACCTACATACTTAAGAGTTTGATATGTAGTTTTTCCAGTAAGACTACAAACACTCTTATACCTCATGGTTCCAGTCACATAATCAAAGACATAGGTAGGTTCATTGTCTTTGTACTGTTTTGACTTAAGTACCGTTTTAGCAGTACTTGTCTGAACACTTGAATTGTCACTTTTAGGAACCCACTTGTTCACTGGTTTGATACTTGGCTTACTTCTAGATGTCCTAACTTGTTCAACTACATCCTTAGAAGTCTTTTGGGACTGTGGTTTAGCAGACTTTCGACCAGCGGTATTTACCTTTGGCTTAGCAGTACTTGCACTCTTGGGTTTGCCAGTACTTGACTTACCAGATTTCAAAGGTACTAGACCTTGCTTCATAAGTACTTCTCTTGGAATGAAGTCTTCAGGGTTGAAGGTTTGTTTGGCATTTTCTACACCTGTTTTCTTAATATGACTAAACTTAGGTTTGTCATCTTTTGGTCCCAACTGCCTTTTTACCTATGCCTCACTGTTTCTTGTGACCTTTTGTGCAGCCTTTTGTTTTACAATTTTATCCTCATTCAAAGTACAATCTTTGATAAAATGACTTAGACTACCACAAACATAACATCCTATCCTTTTCAAAGAAGATCCAAAAGGTTGTTTTGACTTAAGCTTCTCAAAACCTATCCCACCCCTCTTGGTTTTATTATGTTCAATATTTTTATCCAAAGTCTTGCTAGGAGTTTTTACCTGCTTGGGGGCAGAACTAGTTTCAAAGACATGTCCTTCTGGCACAAATGTGCTCATTAAGGGAGGATAGACAATGTTTTTGGTCACAACAGATTTAGCCTGGGTTAAGGAACTAGAGTTTGAATTACCATCACCTTTTGATTCATCTAACTCTATTACTGTATCATTACTAGGGGCATGAAAATTCCTGATAATGGTGGAGGAACTGCTTTCATTCCTTCAGCATACCTATCATTTTCAGTTGTATTATCTGTTTCACTAGAGCTATCAAAAATCCTTTTTGATAAGTCCTTGTCAGTTAAGGTTATCCTAGGTTGGTCCTTAATGTATCCTAGGCTTGCCTTATCATAATACCTCATTTGTGAAGTAATCAGCTTACTTAATCCTTTAGAGGATTTTCTCCAATGATTAATCACTTCCCTCTCATTATAAAGACTGGTTTTTAAAACTTCAAATTCGGCCGACACTTCCAACAGTTGTTTTTCAAAAGCTTTAATTTCCATATCTTTTTCCCTTATTCAAAGAGTTAAAATTCTAATTTTCTCTTCATAGTTTTGTTGACCCTTTTTGTACAAAACTATATTTTCTTCTAACTTAGCAACACCTTGTTTAAAAGCATTTAATTCTAAAGTGCAAGTGTTGACCTTTTGATACTGTTCATCTAGTTCTACTTTTAAACTATTAAATTTAAGAATACAGTCTTTAGAACAAGGATGTACCTCAGTATCTTCATATGAGAGGGCCATTAGACCAAGCTCTTCTTCTTCATCTTCTGTCCAATCTAACACTCCATCTAAAGTAGTCACTAATGCTTTGGCTCCTTTGGGATTCATGTTGTTCCCTTTTGGAACACTTTCAGTAATCCTTGGACTGGTTCTATAGTTGTGCTTGGACTTCTGACTGCTACTTTCAGCCTTATCTCTAGTGCATTCCCTTGCAAAGTGTCCATTCCTTCCACATTTATAGCATTCAACTTTTGACTTGTCATATCCTAATGGTTCATTAGGATCAACAGTCATCTTCCTTCCAGTCTTCTTAAAGAACCTATTAGATCTCACTGAAATCATAGCAGCTTGCCATTTTAGATCCATTTCTTCAACATTAACATCATCTATTTGGAACAAGTCATTAAGGGTTAGTCTTGGCCTATTTTCTTGTTCAGAAAAGAATGAGAAGGCATCATTGTCACTAAACAATGGTAAAGATCTCCCTTGTGGATTTTGGGAGATCATAGGACTGCTTTCAGTACTTGGTGAGTGAGTATTGCTTGTGTGTCCTCCAGTGGTATTTTGGAAGTAAGTACCACTGCTTGATCCTCCAGCGGTATTTTTAAAGTAAGTACCGCCATTACCTTCTGACACAAAAGCCAAGTTAGACTTTGTTGATGTTGTTGTCTTTGTCACCTCAATGCTCTTAACATCCATCTCATAAGCTCTAAGATTGTTGTAGAGATGATCAAAAGGAATTGCATCCAAATCATCCCTTGTGATGAAGTGCATAACCATTGCTTTCCATTCTTGTGGAACACTTCTTAGGAATTTTAGGTTGGCTTCTTCATTAGGAATTACTAGTCCATAAACTGCCAATTGAATTAGCAACTTACTGAACCTCCCATATCCACCTTGAATTCCTTCTACACTAGAGATTGAGAAGTTATCAAATTCCTGCTTGAGAACAATCTTCTTGATCTTCTTAGATTTGTCATTGCCTCCAAATCTTAGCTTGATAGCTTCCAACATATCCTTTGCATCTTTATAATGATGAAAGCTAGGTAGGATGTCTTCTAAAAGTGCCATGGCTAATGCAGTTCTGGCCTTTATTTCTCTGATCTCTGCTTGTATCTCTTCTGCAGTCACAGCAGGTAGAGAATAGCATGTACCATCAGGTAACCAGTGCAGTTTCTTAGGTGTATTCCCATTCCTAATAACTTGCCACAGGGTATAGTCTGTGTGATTCAAGTAATGTTCCATCTGCATAGCCCATGTCTCATAGTTCTCACCTTTGAGAACTGGGAGCTTAACAACAGAAAGAGTATGGGAAGGTGTTGTAGTTGAAGGAGTAACTACAACATCTATGGCTTGAACACCTTGTGGTGGTGCAGGATGCACGACTTGAGGCTGTCCCTGTGGTATTGGATCAGGATCTAGAATTTCTTCCAAGTGAGGGTCTTCACTATGTTGAGACATTGAGTTTTTGGAGTGAGTGGAGTGTTTAGGGTTTCTGTTCTTCTTTTTTAGAGATTCTCAACAAGCTCTAATACCACTTGTTGATCCCTTTGGTTGGATCTATATTCTGTTAAGAACTAGTATAGTAGTTTGTAATCAAACTAAAAGATTGTGAGATCTCTTACTTAACACTAGATAAGTTATGTGGAATCTAACTTATAAAGCACAAAATAGACAGAATACTATTAACTATTCGAGGTACATGAATGTCATCGTACCTATGTTCCTTTTATAGAGTAAGGAACCCTAGAATTCTTAGAATATTCTATAAAGATAACTATATCACAGACGATATATTATCTATATTCTAACTATTAAAGTATATCACATAAGATATACTCTTACTATAAACTATGACATATCTTATACAAAGATATATTCGTCCTAAATAATCCAGCAGTACTTACTTTATAAGTAGCAGTACTTACTATGTACCGCGTTAACACTAACGGTACATGAAATATAATAACAGTGCTTAAGTTTACACTGACGGTACTTGACACTTAATAATAATTCCCAACAATCTTTGAAAATCTTATAACATGGCATTCAGCAACCTTATCTGTCTTTGACTTAAAAATAGAGGTTGAAGGCAGGAGAGAAGAACTAGCTTGATGAGATGAGAGCGGAGGTGGTTGAGGGAAAATTGTTTGGTGTGCATAAGTTTCCACAATAGTGAAATCTACTTTCCAGAATAGTGAAACCTCGTCATATTATCCAATATTTTCATAAATGTAACAATGCCATAGGGAAATCTACTTTCTTGATTAGACAAATTGACGACTGGGTTTAAGAGTCAAGTTATTTTGCATCTTTATTTTTACTTGCAATCAAGGGAACTAGTTCAAGATATTCATTACCTAAGATTAAATCCTATGAAAAAACTTGGAGAGGCCATTTTTGCCAAAATATAAAAAAATTGCAAAAATATCTTATTACTAGTCATATATTATTGTTTTTTTTCATTAAATGTAACAATGCCATAGGGAAATCTACTTTATTGATTAGAAAAATTGACGGCTGGGTTTAAGAGTCAAGTTATTTTGCATCTTTTTTTTACTTGCAATCAAGGGAACTAGTTCAAGATATTCATTACCTAAGATTAAATCCTATGAAATATACGGAGAGGCTATTTTTGCCAAAATATAAAAAAATTGCAAAAAATATTTTATTACGTCATATATTATTGTTTTTTTCACTAGTGAAATATCACTATTAATAAAAATCAGTTCGAATTTTTTTAATATTAGGTTAATCTTCACTTTTATCAAACCAAAATAGATGGTGGAGATTTGTCCCTCTACTTGTGAAAAAAAAAGTTGCAATTGAATTGAACTTTTGTCATGGGGTTAACGTCCCCATTGCACCTTTTGTCAATTACTGTTAAACATTTCTAAAAGTTAACATCGGTCACATAATAACCATTTTAAAAGTGGTACACATTTAGTCAATATTAATTAACCAAACAAAGATATAACCATTATGCATTTAATTCCGTCCTCCCTTTGAATGGCAACATAAAATATTTTGGTTTGAATTATTTTACTCATTTAGTAAAAATCCAAACTACATTTCAAACATAATTACAATTTACAGCCTTTGAATTATCAACTAGAAATGATTGTCTATATTTACTACTATTGTAAAACCGAGTAATAATGTCATTTGCTTCCTCATAGACTCGTTGATCGAACACAAAACAATCAACTACAATATGAAACTATTTGAAAACATAGTGTACTGGTCTCTTATTATTGCGAACACAAAACAATCAACTGCAATATGAAACTATCTGTAAAAATAGTGTATTGAGTCTTATTATTCTATTTGACGCTGCAAAAGACATAATCACAGTCAGTTACTTCAGAAGGCTACTAGATAAAATGACCAAACGTACCGTTTTTGTGAACACGTGAAAACCGTCAAGTGGATATCTAAATTTGATTAAATAGTTTAAGTACCTTATGGATTAGGTAATAAACCGATTAGCCTTTAGAAAAAAATAAGACCGATTATCCGGAGCTTGCATCTATAGAACCAAACTCGTATTATAAACAACTTTAATGATACAATAAACTGTTTATTGTACAAGTCGCAAAAATCAGTTTAAAAACTGTAAGTTATACCCATTAGCTATATAGTGATGCAACGAGTGCAGAAAAAAAGTTGCATGAGATTCAATTCTTAGGTCCATCCGAAAATAAACAGATAAAAGTCGTGCATATTAACTAAAGGTAAAACTGGTGTAATAACAACACCTTAAGGTGATGTTGAACATTAGAGTTTGTACAAGCTTAGCTTGAATATTATCAGGTTCCTTATGTTTTCTTTTATGTTCTCATTGTACAGGCTGTGGACTTCAACATAGCATCTAAAGGTGTTCAACTTTGGTCTTTTGTGAGAGCTCTTTGGATATTAAAGGACTGGAAGTGTAATGTCTTATAAGTTGAAGGGTGACAAGATAAAGTCCAGTATATATATATGTTGTCTTGATCCGCAGCCAACAACATCTAATATATCCGTTTATACTCTCCCTCACGCTCCAAATAAGTACTATTGAGCTGTTCATTCTTGTTTCATCCAACATCTGTTGTTGAGTGATTATGTGATGTTATCATATTGATAGTTATCATTTCTTTGTATCACTTGTTCTTTGTTCTGATATTGAAAGCTTTACAAGTGGTTGATTGCTGAAAGTTTGGATAGATAAGTTCTTGAATCTTGTTGATATATATATATATATATATATATATATATATATATATATATATATATATATATATATATATATATATATATATATATATATATATATATATATATATATATATATATATATTTATATATATATATATATATATATATATATATATATATATATATATATATATATATATATATATATATATATATATATATATATATATATATATGGTTAATAGTTCGCACATGGTACCAGAGACACGTCTGTCTTGATATCCGATTGTTGATAGCTCTTCATCGTGTTAGAATTTGGGGCTTTTGTGAAAATTGGGCTTGGTTTGTGATTCTCTGTTCGGGTATTGATTAGGATCATTGTGGTTTGTCAGGTCAGAAAGTTGATTGTTCAGATCTTGGGTTATACGAAACCCTAGATTTTGGGGGTTTGTGTGTTCTTGTATTTCCGCTGCAAGGGTTGGTCAAAGTCACTTACTGTAGGTGTTTCTTCATCCCACCCTATCTTTTTGAGCCAAGATTTGGTAAATCCTGAATCAATCAGGGATCAAGGTGTTGTTTTATGTTTATGGTGTGACTTGTGTTATTATCTTTATTTTGTTTAATCTATCTATAAAAGTTATATTAAGAAGTTAAAATGGCACCTGAGTCTTCAAAGAGTAAAATTAGTGATTTGGATTTTGGAGACCCTTTGTATTTACATGCTAGTGACACCACTGGAGAACCTTTGGTCAATATAAAATTAAGTAGGACTGAAAATTATAATGTATGGAGTCATGCTATGATACTTGCTTTTGAAACTAAAAATAAATTGAGGTTTATAAATGATAAGTGTATTAGACCAAATTCTGATGAATTATTGATGAGTCAATGGGATAGATGCAACTCGGTTGTCCTGTCATGGATTCTTGGATTCTTGACAGAAGAACTTTATATGGGTCAATTTTTTTCGAAACTTGCAATGGAAGTTTGGGATGAGTCGGAGGAAACTTATGATAAAATTGATGGTTTAGTGACTTCTAATCTTTTACAAAAAATACAAGGCCTAAAACAAAATGATACTCCGGTGTCTGGATATTATCACAAGCTAAACTCTCTTTGGAGGCAGTAGGATGTCATGATCAAATTGCCATAATGCACTTGTGATGCAAATAAAAAGTTTAAATAGCATAATGATTTGATAAAGTTAATGCAGTTTTAAATGGGTTTAGATGATGTCTATTGTCCAATAAGAAGTAATATATTAACGAGATATCCTCTCCTAACTGTTAAAACTGCTTTTTCTATTATCTCAAGAGAAGAATCACATAGGGTGGTTCTAATGTATCCAACAAAACTCATGCTACTTCTTTTGTTAGTAATGTTCCTAATCAAAGCACTTTTTCAAACAAAAAACTCAAATTAATGTTTTTAATAGGGGTAGACCACAAGAAACCCATATTTACTTTGCACAAACTATGGTTTTACTGGCCATATGGTTGAAAGATGTTATAAACTTGTTGGTTTTCCTCCTAATTTTCAAAGTAAAAGGAAAGAGTTTGCAACCAATAATCATGCATCTACAAGTGACAATACCTTAGACCATATTATCAATGCCTCAAATGTTTCTACCTCTAATGTTTCTAATGATAAGTCTGTTGCTCAGTTGTTTTCTAAAGAATAAATTGCTCATATTATGAGCCTTATTTCAGAAAAGAAAGTAGAAGCTAATATGGCAGGTACTATTAAAAGTTTTTCTTCAACTATAAAAGATTTATGAAAAAACTTGGTTGGATAACAGATTTAGGTGCAAATCATCACATGATTATTTATGAACAATGTTTGCAGAGTGCTGTTGACATATCTGATTTAAACCTAGAAGTTGATCACCCAAACTCAACTGTTGCAAAAAAACTAAAATGAGAATTTTTAAATTGTTGCCAGGGGTAATCTTGTATGATGTCTTAGTTGTACCTGACTATTCTGTGAATCTAATTTCCGTTAACAAATTAATTAGAGACAATAAAAAGTACATAGATTTTGACGAACGCTACTGCTATATTCAGGACTTACCTCAAAACCGAGTTATGGGACAGGATATGGGGATTGGTAATGTGCATAATGGCCTACTTTGATTGTGACAATGTGAGTAGTAATTGTTTTACTAGTTCTGATGTTTTTTGTTTTTTGTTTTTTTGTCTCGTCAAATGTGGCATGCTAGACTTGGTCATCCTACTGACCAAGTCATGTCTTTGTTGAAAACTAAACTAGATTTTGAGAATAATAGTTTAGAACCTTGTGAAATTTGTCACAAGGTAAAACAAACAAGAGAGCCCTTTTCTTTTAGTGGTCACAAGACCAAAAGCCTTGGTGACTTGATACATTTAGACTTATGGGGTCCTTATAAGATCACCAACAGAGATGGTTTTAAATATTTTCTAACTATTGCAGATGATTTTACAAGGGCTGTTTGGGTTTACCTTATGAAATCCAAAATAGAAACTTATGAAAACATTGTTAGTTTTCACAAAATGATTCAAATTCAATTTTTGATATCTATAAAATGTTTTAGGAGTGACAACGGAACTGAGTTTCTTAATTCTAATGTTTCTTCTTATTTTTCAAATCATGGAATTTTGCATCAAACCACATGTGTTTAAACTCCACAACAAAATGGTGTTGTGGAGAGGAAACACATACATCTTTTAAATGTTACAAGATCTCTTTTGTTTCAAGGAGGGATTCCACCAAACATGTGGTCCGAATGCATTACATACATCTTCTATTTTAGATGGAAAAAGTCCCTTTGAAATGATTTATGGTCATTAGCCTTCAATAACACATCTTAGGGCTTTTGGATGTTTGTGTTTTGATACTATTTTAAATAACTTTGATAAATTCAATTCAAGGTCAGAAAAACGTGTGCACATTGGTTCTTCTCTAGAGATGTTAAATTATATGAAAACATTTTTCATTTCATAAAGAATTAATCTAACAGCTCTCTTAATACAGGTTCGAGTGATTGCGATTTGAATCACTTAAATTTTTTTGATTCTCTGTATGCTTTGTTAGAAATGGTCCCATTACCCAATGATGTTAACCATGTAGACTCATCTCTAGATGAGGTATTAGACTCTCATTACTCTGGTAGTTTTGTAGATTCAGGTACGTCTCATACACTTGGCAGCATTAACCCTGCTACCAGTGATAGAGAAAACTTGTTAAGTTCTGCTAGTCATGAAGTTAGTCAAATAGATACATTTGGTGATGATATAAATTGACATGAATCTAAGGGAATTGGTCATCAAGTCATCCCTACTGAAACTTTGAGGAGGTCTAACCGACAAACTCAAATTCCAAAAAAACTTGATGATTTTGTTCTAAATAATAATGTATATGGGATTGAAAGGGTAGTAAATTACTCTAATACTAGTTCGGAAACTTGTTGTTTTTTTATCTAATCTTACAAAAGGTAAAGAACCAAAAGATTTTTTTGAAGCCTCTCAAGATCCGAAATGGATTGAAGCTATGAATTTAGAAATGGAAGCTTTAAAAAGAAATGGAACTTGGGTTTTAACTGAGCTTCCCGTAAACAGGAAACCTTTAAGGTGTAAATGGATTTATAAGATCAAGTATAAAGCTAATGGTGAGGTTGAGAGATATAAGGCTAGACTTGTATCACAAGGGAATAATCAAAGAGAGGGAATCGACTACGAGGAGACGTGTTCTCCCGTGTCAAGATGGTTACGCTAGGTGTTTAATATCTATTGATGTTCAAAATGGTTGGACGTTATTTCAGTTAGATGTTAATAACGCTTTCTTGTATGGTGATCTTGTTGAGGTATCTATATGACATTACCTCTTGGCTACTTCTCTAAAAATGAAACTCAAGTTTGTAAGTTAGTTAAATCCTTATATGGCTTGAAGCAAGCTCCTAGGAAGTGGAATGAAAAACTTACTTGGGCTTTACTTGAAACTGGTTTTGTTCAAAGTAAATGTGATTATTCGTTATATGTGAAATAATATTGTTAATTGTTAGAAATACGTTTTAACGTATATTAGAAGTATCGGTCACTCCACAATATGATTTATGTTGTAATAGCTCGTAGTTAGTAATTAGTTAAATGTTACTTAAGTAAGAACCGGTCCATGGGCTTGTCATGGACCGGCCCAAGCCCAATGTTAGGCTTGGAGTATAAATACCCCTTTCCACCATGGAAAGGGGTTGGTTGTTGTTTCATTTGCACTTTCATATTAATAAAATCATACACATTTTCTCTCACTTTCTCTCTCTAGTTTCTCTCACTAGAAAACATCAACCCACTTCATAGATTCATAGGTTATCAATATTCTACATTTGGTATCAAGAGCTATGGGGTGATTGAAGGTAAGGATTGTGTTGCTTTTTTAGTTTTTGAATCTATTAGTGATCTTTAGAAAAAATTAATCTTGAATCTTGTTGTTTTTGGTGTTTTTGTTATTGGGATTGATTGATAAGGATTGGGTTTAGCTTATTTTGGTAAAAATCATAAAACTTTTTGTGGTTTTGGATCAAAAATCGGGTTTAAAGCTGTTTTGTTAAGTCTCGGAAACTTATTTCCAGAACATTCCGAATAGGGATTCCGAATAGGAAGATTTTCAGCATAGAAGGTTTATTCCGAATAGGGATTCCGAATAGGAGAAATATTCAGAATAGCAGAAGTTTCCGAATAGACTTTCCGAATAGAAGGGTTTTTTTCCGAATAGCAGTTTTTTCCGAATAGCAAATACTTTCCGAATAGCCAATTTTTCCGAATAGCCAAAAACTTTCCGAATAGCCAAAATTTTTTCCGAATAGCCAAAATTTTTCCGAATAGGAGAAATATTCCGAATAGCTTTCCGAATTGCCTATTATTCCGAATAGCAAGTTTCCGAATAGCCAGTTGCCAAAATATTCCGCATTGAAGAAATATTCCGCATAAGGGTTTTTCCGCATAAGGGTTATTCAGCATAGGGGTTATTCCGAATAGGGCATTTTCAGAATAGGGTTATTCCGCATAAGGGTTATTCAGAATAAGGGTTTTCAGCATAGGATTATTCCGAATAGGTATTATTCCGAATAGGGTTTATTCTGAGTTTGGGTTATTCCGTATAAGCAAGTTCAAGGGGTATTTGAGTTTTTTCGACGATCTTTAGTGGATTTAATCTTGAGTTCAACCAACACAACACAAATTCTCAACCTTTCTTTACTGCTCGATCAACCGATAATCTTTGAGTCTGTTAAGTGATCACAATGAATCCAAGTTCATTAATGCCTCAGATGACATCTCTTACGGATATCTCGATCATAACGGGGACTGATAGTCGTCCACCGATGCTTATTAAAGAGGTGTTTGAGGCATGGCAGGGCCGTATGATGCAATACTTGAAGGGCAAACCAACATACGGAAGGCTTATGGTCAAATCAATTTTGAATGGTCCACTCGACTATGGTACCATTGTGGCAAATAACGTGTCTCGACCAAGAGAATATGAAGAACTCACACCGGCACAACAACTCATTGCTGATGCTGATGAAAAGGCTCTACAGACACTTCTCCAAGCTCTTCCGCATGATATTTATCGTATGGTTAGTCAATATACGGTTGCCAAAGATTTATGGGAACGTCTAAAGGTGTTGTTACAAGGTACGTCTCTCACCAAACAGGAAAGGGAGTGTCAGCTGTATGATCTGTTTGATAGATTCACGTACAGCCCAGGGGAAACACTACACGACTATTACTTCAGATTCACTACTCTAATGAATGATCTGAATGTATACAATCTCGTGATTGCTCCTTTCCAGGTTAACACCAAGTTCTTGAATACTTTACCTCAAGCTGAATGTGGTGAGTATATTACCGATGTGAAGTTAACCCGGGATTTGCATAAGTGCAACTTAGATCAAATCTATGCTTTTCTTCAGCAGCATGAGAAGCATGTGATTATGCACCGTTCTCCTCGCGGTATGTACCCAGATTCTTTAGCTTTGATGGCGAATCAACCAAGCTTGTCACACAACAACACACCTTATATCTTGGGACATCAAGCCTATCATCCATCACCTTACATGACACCAACCTTCCCATAATACTCGATTCTACCGCAACCACCCACCTCACATCAGCAACAATATCGGTTCAATGCACCTTCACCACAGTATGCTTCACAACTTCATCCAGCAAATGTTGCACCTTATGCTCAGCCTTCATATTCTGCTTATCAAGAGAATACAGCATATACAACAAGCTACCCTGATCAAATGAGTATTCCTTCTACTGATTATGCAGCTCATCCAGATCAAGCACTGTATTGTGATGATGAGGAAGTCCCCGTTCCTGTATTCCAACAAGGAGCTGACCCAGTTGAAGTGCTAACTACTATGTCTGCTTATCTCACACGAACTTTAAGCAAACGAGGATATAGAGGATCAGCTCCTACCAACAATCAGTTGAGGAATTCATCCAATTCTCGTCAACAAGCTACTATTGAGAATGGCAGGGTCATGGTTCAGCCTATTCAACCATATCAGGGGAGACCTACCACATCAACCACCAATGCTCGCACGGTCAATCAGGCACCAATGGCCAATCCTGCTCCACGGGCTAATTCCACGGGCAAGTTGAGAATGATTACATGTTACAACTGCAAGGAAGAGGGACACATGTCCAGGGATTGTAAGAAACCCAAGAGGAGAAGGGATGGACAATGGTTTGCAGAAAAGATCTATCTGGTTAATGCTCAGGCACAAGGAAGGGAACTTGATGAAGAGGAGCTTGCATTTCTTGTTGATCCAGGGATTGCTGAACAAGACGTTGTCACTACGCAGAATGCAGCTTACCAAGCCGATGATCTTGATGCGTATGACTCCGACTGTGATGACTTTCAATCTGCAAAGGCTGCTCTCATGGCAACTATCTCCAGCTTAGGGCCAGAAAAGAGATCTGAGGTACTTATTAATACCACCGATAATACCACTGATGCTAGTATTCAACCACATCAAGTTGTGCAAGAGAGTGCTGACTCGAATGAATCTTCGGTGGTGAGTCTTTCAAATGAGGAGACAAACAATGATAGCAATATCAATGTGAGTCTCCAGACTTTGAGTGAATCACAACCGGGACCCATTTCGCAAACGCCTACTCCTGCTCAACAAGATTTGGTCATGGTTCCTGCTACATTACTTAGCCAAATGAATGCTGCGCTCTTAGAAACCTTAGCTAAGAATAAGAATTTGTCTGATGAGCTTACCTTAAGCAACGAGAAAGTTCAAACCTTGGAATTAGTGCCCTCGTCTAGTGTTCTAACTAATCTTGAATATGATCATTTTAGAAACAAACAAATGGGTCACTTGCAAGAAATCGAAAACTTAAGAGCAAATTTGTCTAATGAACTTAAAGAAAAGGAGTTAGTGGTCACTAATTTTCAAAAACTTCAAACAGATTTTGAATCACTCGAGTCTAAGAAGAATGAAATGGAGATTAATGCTACTAATAAGATTAGAAGCCTAGATTATTTGCTTTTAAGACAATACGCTGCTTCTCAACTAGTTCACTTATTTGATGCTTCATTTAGAGAATTTAACTTATCACGTCTAAAAGGCCTTCCCCCTAATCCACGGTATGCAAAACAAGCTTTAAGACATAGTCCTAGACTTTATAATGCAACTCAATTAGGATTGGCTTTAGACCCGATTGTTTTTCCCAATGATCAAACAAGTAAGGATCTAGTTGATGAGGATCGGTCATACAATTCTGCAAAATATCCCGAGTGTGATTATTTTAAATTGAATAAGGAGCTTGCAAAAACGGATTTTAGAATTCGATTCCATATGGACAAAGATCTCATAACAGCACCAACCTACATATTAGATGAAGAAAACCCTAGTACTTTTCCTACACTTGTCAATATGGAAGGTCCTAAGGAAATTCCAAAGGATCTTCCACCAGTTAGCACTGTATGGTTAAACTTGCAAGAGATTAATCAATACTTTACTAATTTTGACAAGGTCATTTTGGAACGTACGACTTCAAATGGCCTAAACGCCGGAGAATGGGCTTTCGAACATATGAACGAGGTGTTTAAAACTGAGATCAATCCGTTTGTCGAAAGTCTAAAAGAAATTTTTGCATCTCTTAAGGAAAATCTTGTGTTTGAAACTGGTGAAGTTCAAGAAGTGTTTTATGAAATGGACACCGCTTACGAACTACAACTAGTTGAAAAAGAAAAGATTTTAACCGAATATGACCGATTCTTGTCTGCAGTAATCTCGTGTGATGTGCTTACTACTGTAAATGTTAATTATTCGAATGAGCTTACATCCGCTATGATTAATTGTGATGCTGTGAATATTTGTAATGATATTTGTGATGATGTTTGTGATCTTTCTGTAAATGTTGCTGATACTGTAAATGAGGTAGATAATCAGTCTTGTCACGAATCTAACGCTGAGTTTTTAAAGCTACAAGATTCTTATAATTTACTTTCAAAACGCTTTAATCAACTAGAACAACATCGTATATCTTTAGAATTAAAACTACAAACTCAAAATGAGAATCTTTTGATATCAAATGTTTGCGAAAACGGCGTTGAGACGAGTGACAAGATGATTGCAATTGTTAAGACATTAGAGGAAGAGATAATGAGATTGAAGAGAGATGTGTCATTAAATGAAACACTCAAAAAGGAACTAGAGGCTGCAGAGTCCAAAAACCAGGTCTTAGAAATCAGACTTTCGTCTGTTCTAGGGGAGATGGATCGGACAAGACAGGGACTATCCGCTCTTTATGGTTCACTAGAAGAACGCTTCGCTTTTAATGCGGCACAGCAATAATCTTATGTTGAACAACTGAACCAAAAGTGCGAGGAAATCTCTGATTTGAACATCCTACTCATTGACAAAAATATGGTTTTGGCTGAGTTAAAGGAGACACTTCTTCTCACCCGACAAGAAGTTGTTGATAACTTAGCTACCGACTCTGCACCGTCCACTAGTGCTCCAACAACCAAGTCAGTAGTGCTTTATAAGAATCCGCTTCATAAGAGAAACCCGGTTACCTACGATGATTATATGAGGAATGCCATTAAGCATGTCGATCTTCTTAGGGATATTTTAGACGATCTTTATGCCTTAGATCCCTCAAGTAGCGACTATTATTCGGCTCATGAATATGTTAAGCGAGTTCAATATTGCTTAGCATATTTGCAATACATAGGTACACCAGGTTCGGCACTACTTAATAATAGGCCCATTGCTGTCCCTCCATTTAATAAGACTCCAGGAGCGAAACCGTCATTGGCACAATCAAGTAAGACACCTTTAAAATCTGTTGCTAATGTTCCCACTTTGCCTTCTACATGATTAAAAGAGACTACTAAGGCTAAAGGATCGCCACTCAAGAAAGATAAGATCAAGCCCTCCACTAGTAGTGCCACAAAGAAGGAAGTAGAAGTTCACAATAGGAATGCTAGTTCAGTTTTAAATAAAAAGAATCATGTTAAGACTAAAAGCTCTGCGCCTGTGCAGCAGCCTAAACCATTCGTGAATTCTGATTTAAATTG
The DNA here is from genome assembly GCA_025667525.1 of Glebionis coronaria. Taxonomy (NCBI): domain Eukaryota; kingdom Viridiplantae; phylum Streptophyta; class Magnoliopsida; order Asterales; family Asteraceae; genus Glebionis; species Glebionis coronaria. The sequence goes on from CM046877.1 coordinate 242,062,146, forward strand.
TTGGAATTGTAATGAATGTATGTTTTCCCAGCGTCATGATTTGTGTCTGATTGATCACGTGAATGAAATGAATGCTATTAAGAATGGTCTTGAATGGAAGCCAACGGGTAGAACTCGTGCCCAAGTTGGCTGGCAATGGCGTCCCACTGGTAGGACCTTTACATTAGATGGAAAAATGTGCCCTTTAACTAGGAATGCATCCATTGAGGTTAGGTCTGAGCGTCCTTTAGTTAGGAACACTCGCACTCAAGTATGGAAACAGCGCCCTTTAATTAGGTCAGCCCCCACTATAGTGCCTATCAGTGAAGAAATACCTCAGGATTTAAGCCAACTAGAATCTACACCACCAATTAAGAAGAAGAAGGCTAGGAAATCTAAGAAACCTAGAGTTAGCAAATCTAAGATTATTAAATCTGTACCTGCTAATAACAAGGAACACTCAGATTCCGATACCTCTACATTGTCTTTGTGTGGTGATATTTTCAGGTGGTCCAAATCATCCTGTGGTATTTGGACTCCGGTTGTTCAAAACATATGACCGGAAATCGCTCGATGCTCCGAAATTTCGTCAGCAAGTTTCTTGGTACGGTTAAATTCGGGAATGATCATATAGCAAAGATTATGGGGTATGGTGAATATCAGATTGGAAACGTGACGATTTCTAGGGTATACTATGTAGAAGGTCTTGGTCATAACTTATTCTCAGTAGGACAGTTTTGTGATTCCAACCTTGAGGTTGCTTTTCGACAACACACTTGTTTCATCCGCAACTTGGAAGGAAAAGATTTGTGGGAAAATCACTTAGAAATGTAGTAAACTTACCACTTTTTATGGTTCTGTGTGCTAAACTATTTTTTTTCTCATTGTGTGTATTAAATTTTTTAATTTCGATTATTGTGTGTATTTTGAGACGATTTTGCCTTGTAAATTGACCAATTTATCCTTCAAAATTTGAAAAAAGTAAGGGTAAAATAGTCACAAAATACATACAATGATATGAATTTAAAAGTTTAATACACACAATGACAAAGAAAATAGTTTAGTACACACAACCATAAAAAGTGGTAAGTTTACTACATTTTTAAGTGATTTCCCTAAGATTTGTTGAAGGGATCTCGTGGTGCAAATCTTTATACTTTGTCCTTACAAGACATGATGGCCGCCTCTCCAGTATGTCTTCTCTCTAAAGCATCTAAGACCAAGTCATGGTTATGGCATCGCAGATTATCTCATCTTAATTTTGATGCTATTAATCATCTGGCTAAAAACGAATTAGTTCGTGGTCTTCCAAAGCTTAAATTTCACAAGGACCATTTATGTTCCGCGTGTTCAAGGGGGAAAAGCACCAAGAAATCTTACAAGCCCAAAGCTGAAGACACCAATCAAGAAAAACTTCATCTTTTGCATATGGATCTTTGTGGGCCGATGAGAACTGAAAGTGTGAGCGGTAAGAAATTCATTCTAGTAATTGTGGATGATTTCTCCAGGTTTACATGGGTTAGATTTCTACGTACAAAGGATGAAGCACCGAAGGCTATCATCACTTTTCTGAAATTCATTCAGGTACGTTTGAATACCACTGTCCGCCGTATTCGTACAGACAATGGTACAGAGTTCGTCAACCAGACTCTTCGTGATTATTATGAAGGAGTTGGTATATCACATGAAACATCCGCTGCACGCACTCCACAACAAAACGGTGTCGTTGAAAGACGGAATCGTACACTTATGGAAGCTGCTAGGACCATGCTTATTTATGCGAACGCTCCATTGTTCTTGTGGGCAGAGGCTATTTCTACTGTATGTTTCACCCAAAACCGTTCTATCCTTCGGAAACACCATGGAAAAACACCTTATGAGCTTTTACATGACCGTAAACCCGATGTTTCATTTTTCCATGTGTTTGGTGCTCTGTGTTATCCAAACATCAATAGTGAGAACTTGGGTAAGCTTCAACCGAAAGCCGATATAGGTATTTTCATTGGTTACTCACCGTCCAAAAGAGCATACCGAATCTATAACCGTCGTCTTGGCAAGATTGTAGAAACTATGGACGCATATTTCGACGAGCTGACAGCGATGGCTTCTGAGCAACACAGCTCTGAACCCGCGCTTCATGAGATGGGAACCGGTGCTATTAGCTCCGGATTAGTTCCCAATAATCCTACTTCTACATCATTTTTACCACCAACAAGGCCCGAGTGGGATAAACTGTTTCAACCGTTGTTTGATGAATTCTTCGATCCCCCGACTGATGAAGTTCCAGCACCTGTAGTAATTGCTCCAATACCTGAAGTGGTTGCTCAAGCTAATGAACCTTTATCTAATGCATCTACAATTCACATTGAACCGGATGCACCTTCACCAAGTGATTCTCAAACTACACCTGAATCATCACCCCTACTTGTGCCCAATGATGTGGAAGAGGATTCTACTGATCAAGACTTGGAATATGCTCACTTGCAAGAGCTTCCTTTCTTTGGTGTAGCGATCCCTGAAAACCCTTCAGCCGCGTCTACCTCAGAAGAAGCTCCTTCTATTGTTCACTCCAGACCACCCAGGATTGAAAACCATAGCACTAAATGGACAAAAGATCACCCAATTAGGAATGTTATTGGAGATCTAGATCGACCAGTCTCTACACGCCATCAATTACAAGAGAGTGCACTATATTGTTACTTTGATGCATTTCTCTCTGAAGTTGAACCCAAAAATTGGCAGCAGGCTATGACCCAATCATCTTGGATTGAAGCTATGCAGGAGGAACTAAACGAATTCCAACGACTAGAAGTATGGGAATTGGTTCCTCGCCCTGACAAGGTTAACATCCTTACTTTGTTATGGGTTTATAAGGTTAAACTTGATGAGATGGGTGCGGTATTGAAGAATAAAGCTAGATTGGTCGCTAGAGGATATAAACAAGCCTTGGGTATAGACTTTGAGGAATCTTTTGCTCCTGTGGCTAGATTGGAGGCGATTAGACTATTCCTTGCGTTTGCTGCTCATATGAACATGATTGTCTATCAAATGGATGTGAAAACAGCATTTTTGAACGGTGAACTAAAGGAAGAAGTTTATGTTAGTCAACCGGATGGGTTCGTCAGTACGGAGTCTCCTAATCATGTGTACAAGCTTAAGAAGGCTCTCTATGGGTTGAAACAAGCTCCACGCGCGTGGTATGATCTCCTGTCAACATATCTCATTTCGGAAGGCTTCTCCAAAGGCAAAGTGGACCCCACTCTATTCACTCTCAAGGAAGGCAACGACATGATTCTGGTACAAATTTATGTTGATGATATAATATTTGCTGCCACTAACATAGAATTGTCAAATCGATTTGAGAAGATAATGTCCACACGCTTTCAGATGTCGATGATGGGAAAAATTTCATTTTTCTTAGGATTACAGATTTCTCAGAATCCCAGAGGCATCTTTATTAATCAATCCAAATATGCTCTAGAATCTCTTAAGAAATATAACTTTGAAAATTGTGACCCCGTGGACACTCCAATGGTGGAGAAATCCAAGTTAGATGAAGATAGGAATGGGATTATTGTCGATCCAAAACTTTACCGTGGGATGATCGGCACCCTTCTATATCTGACTGCTAGCAGGCCTGATTTGCAATTTGCTGTATGCATGTGTGCCCGGTATCAGGCTCGGCCTACCGAAAAGCACCTACATGTAGTTAAAAGGATCTTTCGGTATCTAAAAGGAACACTTCATCGTGGTCTATGGTATCCGAAAGATTCCTCGATTGCTTTAATATCATACGCAGATGCCGATCATGCTGGATGTCAAGACACGAGGCGTAGCACTTCTGGATCTGTGCAACTCCTAGGAGATAGATTGATCAGTTGGTCTTCAAAAAGGCAGAAAAGCGCTGCGATTTCTAGCACGGAGGCTGAATACATCGCCATGTCCGGTTGTTGTGCTCAAGTCCTTTGGATGAGATCACAATTAACTGACTACGGTCTTGGATTTAACAAAATCCCGATGTATTGTGACAACAAGAGCGCCATTGCCCTTTGCTGCAACTATGTTCAACACTCCCGGCCAAGCACATAGACATTCGCTACCATTTCATTAAGGAGCAGGTGGAGAACGGAGTGATCGAGCTGTATTTTGTCACTACTGAGTACCAGCTGGCGGATATGTTCACCAAAGCCTTAGATCGAGGACGAATCGAGTTTTTGATCGACAAGCTTGGCATGAAATCATTCACTCCAGCGACTCTCAAAGAGTTGGCAGAAGAATCAGCTGAATAGTCGTGGTAAACTATTCAGAGTATCCTTTGTTCGTGATCATGTATATTATCGTAAATATATAAACCACAAAAAGAAAATACAAAAATATAAAACCAAGAAAAACCATAAAAAATATAAAACCTAGAAAAACCATAAAAATTATAAAATCAAGAAAAACCAAAAATATTTTTCGTTCTAAAACGGGCATGTCTTTTAGTACGGTAATATTTACGGCCTTAGAAATGTCGATCAATATTGACACGGTGCCATAAATAGAGTCCGTATAAAAGTTGTACATTTTTTAAAACATGCCCATTATGGCTTGTGGTTATTTCTGACTGCAACCCGGTTTTCATATTAAAGTCACGTATTTCCTTGGAAAACGTTGGCTCAGAACGGGAATTAATTTTCTCGGGCGTGATTTACAAGCCAAATCATGCAAAGGGATCAAGTTTACTTTACAACTTGGTCTAACACGAATTAGTGTACGTCTCAGTGCATTAATTTGTTAAAATAAGAGAAATCTTATTGACACCACGAATCAAACTTTTTCAAGATATCAACTGGGAAATGTTTTTCATCATCATGTGCCTCGTTAAACAATGACTACAGCTCTTTAAATAGAAAACGGGTCATCGTTTAAGGGGGAGAAAATGTTTCATCATCTTTCACATCAAAAAGATCTTCAAAAGTTTTCAAGGAAACTCACAAAGCTTAATGGTTAATGGTTGGATTGCTTTGGCACTTGTCTTGTTGTTGCTTATAAGCTTGTCATGAATAGTTTTGTGGTTGTGTTAAGAAAGGATAATCACAAAGGCTAGGGTAATTAACATAAGATAGGTCAAAATGACAAGATTTAAAACTTGGAAAAACAAAAGAATTTTGTTTGTTGAAAGTATAAAAATTGAGGGGGTAAAGTTGACAATAGATCAAACTTGTAAAAAATTTGACCTAGTCAAAATCACCCACCCCCGTTCCCTTTCTTCTTTCACTGTTTACCTCATCTTACTTGCCGCCATTAACACACAAAAACACAACCACACGAAATCAAATTAAACACCTCAAAATCAGTAATCTTCTAAGATCAAGATCATCAAAAAGGTATATAATCGGTTTAATCATTCAAGCATATCAAGTTAATTAACTCTCTTAATTGAAAACAATCGATTGCAATTTCTGGTTAATTAGGGTTAATTAAATTGGGGGTTTTGCCTGGGTTGTATTCGGAATAGATCTATTTGCACAGATTTGACCTTTAGAACACTTGAATCAAACGATTTCATGCTTAATTAGAAAATATATAAGTGTTGAAAACTTTCCGCGTAAGAATGACTTTCCGAATAACGGTTTCATTCCGAATAGAAAGAACTTTCCGCATAGAAGCTGTTTTTCCGAATAGAAAAGTTTTTCCGCATAGACAAAAGTTTTCCGCATAGGCCAAATCTTTCCGCATAGAGAAACTTTTTCCGAATAGGATTTTATTCCGCATAGGCAAATGTTCCGAATAAGGAATTTATTCCGCATAGGCAAATGTTCCGAATAAGGATTTTATTCCGCATAGGCCAAATGTTCCGAATAAGCACTTTATTCCGCATAGGCAAATGTTCCGAATAGGGAATATATTCCGCATAGGCCCAATGTTCCGAATAGAGATTTATTCCGCATAGATCCAATGTTCCGAATAGAGATTTATTCCGCATAGGCCCAAGGTTCCGAATAGGGATTTTATTCCGCATAGGATAAACGTTCCGAATAGACTTTTTATTCAGAATAGGGATGTTTTTTCCGCATAGGCTATATGTTCCGAATAGACTTATGTTCCGCATAGGATTAATATTCAGCATAGACCTATTATTCCGAATTGAGTGATTATTCCGTATAGAAGATGTTTGAATGGTTTACAAGCTTAAGGGATTATGTCATATGTACAATGCTTAGGGTTAAAGTCATAATGATATTCATACTTGTATGTATCAACCTTTGTGTTTTATCTTAAGCAGAGACGATGAATAACCCTACCGTACAACAAATACAAGACACCAGAGCCGCCGCCATTGCTGAAGCCAAGACTCTAAAGTTTATTCCAAACAACTTCCGTTTGAAGGAGGTATCTCACTCTACACATAATGGATTTAAGGTAGGTACAGCCATGCTTGATAAATCTCATTTCAAGCATGCGCTAAGGAGAAGTGCTTCAGTGCCCTATGAATATCTTTACGAGTTCTGGGCTACCAAAGAGAGGACGTCGAACAAAATCACTTTTTCCTTGGACAACAAGCAGCAGACGCTTACTGTGTCAGACTTCAGGAAGATCTTTGGCTTTCGACCGATACTCAAAGGTCTACCATCATACTCAGCCAACCCAACTAAAGACCAGATCATGGAGATGTTCACCGCCATTGGATGTCTTGACATACGAACCCCGTCTGAGTTTACTACTGCCAAAGTTGGTCAACCATGGAAAGCTATTTTTGGGATTCTAAGCCGATGTTTAACACCCAAAACAACTGGGTTTGATGTTGTTCGTCCACCAATCATCAAGATGTTTTATGGTATGTTTAAAGGTATGGGTATTGATTATGCATCACTGCTGTGGGAGGAGTTCAACTCTTCACTAACACAAAGGGTAAAGTTAAAAGTTACCAGTACCCTAGGTTTATTAAGTTGATCATACATTATTTTATGATAAACGATGCATCCATTAACAAGCGTGCAGGTAGTCGTCACCACACGATGGATGATGATGATTTGGTAGACTTAAGGCAGGAGACTCATTCGAATACGGTTATTCCTGGTCCCATTCCCAGTCATCTTCTGACCGATGAGATTATTGCATCTGCTGATTACAAGAACTTGCTAACAGAAATTGAGAATCAACGAGCAAGTATTCTAGCAGGTGAAGACTCATCTACCACGGTTAAGAGCAAAGGTAAAAGGAAGCAAACAGATTTACCTGAACCCAAAACCAAGAAGAAGAAGACAGAGGGTAAGAAGGGAAAGGGTAAGGCTGATGAGATGCGTCTACGTGACGAAGAAAACGTGGTTGATCCTACTCTTGATAAAACTGAGAAACAAATGATGAAGATAGCTATTCAAAGGAGTAGGAGAGATACGGGTGGTAGTGGTTCAGGTGCACGGGTAGATATTGAGGAAGAGTACGTGGAACCAGATGATGTATTTGAGTTTGGATCACCTGAAAAGTATTCTACTTCGAAGGAGACATCCACCCCCCCTGTTTCAGCTGGTATTGACAAAGAGTCTACTCAACCTTTGGTAACTCAACTTCAACCAACTCAACCCTTACCAACCAGACCGGTTTCAACACCATTTCCTCCACCACCAATAAAGCCCATCCTTAGTACCGCAGTTACAACCGAGCCTATTCCATCAACCCAAAGCAGCTCTGCAACATCTGCAATGGCCGCATTAGTGATGGCCGAAATGTTGGATAAACATGTGGATACTCACAAGAGAGAAATGGATGAACTTCGCCAAGAGCTAAATAGAAGAGCTCAAAGTGAAGAAGCATCAAGGAAAGCTCAAGAAGAGTTGATTGCCAAGTTCGCTGCAGACATGGAATTTACACGTAAAGCTCATGCAGAAGAACTTGCTAGGGTTAAAAAGGCTGAAGCTGATAGGCATCAAGCACGAATTACGAGACTTAAAGCTATTAAGGATGACCTTAAAGAGCAAAAAGAAGCTCTTGAAGCTACTATTGAGCAGAGAGTGAAAGACTCCGTTGAATCCCTAATGCCTAAACTGTGTGATGATTTGAAAACACTTGCTGCTGACAACTTGATGATCAAATCATCCAATCCTTCAGAAGCCGCCTACAAGATTGCTTATGACTTGACGGATTTTGAATTGAAGAAGATCCTTAAGGCTCGTATGGTGGAACTTGGATCGTTTGATAAGTCTAGGATTCAACGGGCTCTATACAAATCCCTGAATGATGCTATCATGGAGGATGATAGGTTATTCAAAACGTTTGGAAGTGTGGTACCCTACCACATTCTCCCTGAGGAAGAAAGGGAAGAGAGTAAAGAAGACGAGGGTACTGGTGGAGAAGAAGAGGAAGAAGAAGAAGAAGAAGAAGGAGAAGATGATGATGGTGGTGATGATGATCAGGATGATGATGAAGATGATGATCATGATGAGGATGAGGATGAGGATGATGATGATGAGGATGCAGATGATGATGATAATGATGGTAATGATGGTGGTGATGGTCACCAGGAGAGTATTAAGGGGAGCAATGCGGATAACAATAAGAATGATGATGGAGGTGAACAGCCTGAGAAAGGGGATAAGGGTGCCAGCTCAAAGAAACCTGTTAAGTCTGGCACCAAATCCAAGAAAGATGCAGCAGCAAAGGAAAAATCTACATCTACAGAATCCAGACGATCGAAGTGGCGCCACGACGTGAATGCCACTACAGGGTCATCTATTCCTGGTACATTTATTGCTGCATCCATACCTGTTACCACTAACCCTGTTAGTTCTATTGTTGTTGCTCCTGTGATTGCAGAATCGGTAACCGAACCTGAAGCTGCACAACACTCACCCGTCTATGACACTGCTGAAATGCCTGAATCAGAACAAGCAGATGTTCACGTCTCCACTCCTCTGCAACAAAACCCACAATCTACTATTCCTGAACCAAGCACAAGGGACTGGGCGGACACGTTGGAGATCGACGAGACTGCACCACCACAGGCTTGGATCACGGCAGCAGCGCAGTATGATCCGATCACCGACGCCGACAAAGATGTCTTGTATCTTCGTATCCGCAGTCCGATTGACTTATGTGCATTTCTTGCTCATGAGTATAAGACTTCGGTTACTCCATCTTTGGTGAAGAAGGTACTGAAGGATAAAAGACTTCGCGCCAAAACCCGGTTGACCCAAATGGAGTTCGAATATTATGCCGATGAGATTCTGAAGGCTCTGAATACCGTTCAACGGCCAGGTCTTCATGAATCAGAAAGAGCTCCACCTCCAATGGATCCTACTCAAGATAATCAGATTGCTCTTGACTTCTTCGTCACCAATGATCTTGCGTATCTACTGAAGGGGTCATCAAAGTACGCAACCTCCCTGACCTTGCTGAAAGCTGCCAACTGGGGGACAATACCCTTTATCGAGGAAAAGGTAAACCGCCTCTGGGTCCCAAAGATAAATCGTAATTATGATATGTATGCTGTCATAGGTGCATCTCATTGGGACGAACGAGTCCGAAGGGCGTACATGGGTTGCTGCCTAGTCAATTCTGGAAGCAACGTTAGATCCGACATCCGCATCTCCAGCATTTTAGGGATGAAAACTGAAGCCAAGAATGGCTATTATCATGTGACGGAGATTCGTTTGAAAAGGGAGGATGACAGGGAATACAAAATCCAGCAGGGAGATTTTTCCATCATTCGCCTTGAGGATATCGAAGATATGCTGCTTCTGATGACCAGAGATCAACTCACACATATTCCTCGTGAAGACCTCATTGCTTTGAATACAGCACTTCGTATGTTCACACGAAGCGTTGTAATCAAGACACGAGTTGAAGACCTTCAGTTGGGAGTCGAAAGCTATCAAAGGAAGCTTAACCTAACCCGTCCAGTGAATAAAGTGCTACCTCAACATGTAGAAAGATGTCCCTATACCGGTATTTCTGTCCCGAATTACGGCATCTTCTACTTGAACAGTCGAGGTTTAATGAAGTTTATGAGGGTGGGTGAGCTCCATAAGTACAGTGATGGGACTCTTCTACAAGTCAGAGGAAAGTTAGAGCATCTGAACTCGGGTGGAACTTTGCCAGAAATGACGGAGGATTGGCATCCGGGTTACCGGCAGATGGCGAAGTACGTGATCAAGAAGATCGATCAAAAGCTCCGTGAACGTAGATTGATGAGGACCTTGGAAAGATTCGTGGGTGGTAGACCATATGGAGTGCACTACAGGACACTGCAACGATCCATCTAATGGGTCGTACATTTCAGGTCACTCTATATTGGTATTATTTGTGAATATGTATATTTGTGAATAATGTGCTTTAATGGCTTGTTGTAGTGTTAAGGTATGATAATTTTTCAAGAATTTCTCACGAGATTCTAAATCTTTCAAAATATATCATACTAAAGCACTACAACTATCCCTTATTAACTTAAGGGGGAGCAATAACTTGTTCTATGGCCAAACATCGATTTCATTTTTACCCAAAGACCGGTTAATCCATTCAATATCCCAAATATTAATGGTTAACATTTTGGATAAGGGGAGAAAATGGGATTAAGGAGATTTAAATGATACTTGGCTAAAAGATGAAAAAGACTTAACGATTATCCAACTTAATATGTGTAAAGCACGTGTTAAGGGGGAGCGTTTTTGATGAACAAAACACCTAAGGTACAAAACTTTTGATTTCAATATCACAAGTACCTTAAGTGATTTTCAATGATTTTTCATGGTGGCAATTCCTTCCCAAAACACACTTAACTCACGACGAATGTGGTGACAAAAGGGTGGTAGGAATAGGTTTAGTCCAATGATTCATCAGAGCAGATGGAATCTTCCCAAGGACAATTCCCTAGATAGAATTAGAAGTCCTAGGAAAGATGGAGAAAGATTGTGAACGTAGCTGAATGCCGACCAAGTACTTAAGCTAGCACTGGAACAATCACAACAAGGTGCTAGTGATGACGTATTGGTAAGCATTGAAGGGGTTGAAGAATGAAAAAGAATTGTAAAGATAAAGGGTGTAAAGAAAGAAGCCCTCCTTACAACTTTAGGCAGAAACCGGGTCAATACATATGCTATTGAGGTCATTTTTGCTAATGATTCTCGGTATTGAAGAAAGACATCATGGACCCAGTGATGCAATGCACAACCCTTCCCAGCTAACTCAAATATCTCTCAAAAGGTATTTGTTTTAATCACACGGAGATCAACACGTTATCTATTGGTTTATTCACTCCGAATAGACTGGTATTGAAAAGGTGGCACTCCTCTCCAGCCATCGCTCACTAAATCAAAACGCACAATCGAGTCTAGAGCCAAGAGATCATCAAAAGTCTCATTAGGACACTTTCCATTTATTCCTTGCTTTCTCACACACTGTGAAAAGTAAGAGATTTTCATGAGTCCTACGCAGTATTCCTGTAATATTGCCAGAACATCCGAGTAATACGCAAGTATTACAATGAAGATGGAAATCCTGCTTGAGCCAACATCAAACAAGCTCATGGTAGGTTACACGTGCGGTTCTTTTAGAACCAATCTTGTGAAAAACTGGAAGGTAACAGTGGTTTAATTCTTAATTGAACTTAAACTCGTTCCAGGCCTCTTCGCATTATCATATGATCTTGCCAGAACACTCAGAGTGACTCTTTATTGACCACAGTGACGAGTGGAAATCCTTCTAGTGTTAACATCAAACAGCACTTTGTAGGTGACGTGCAAGATTCTTTATGAATTGAGCTCGTGACAACTGGAAAGCAACGATGGTGAAAATCTTAATTGAAATTCACTTGTTCCAGGTCTCATGAATTGACGGCTTCAAATCACAAGGATAATTTATCCAAGTGATTCACTCTTTATGTTCGCAGTCAGCTTTGGACGGTCGAATAAAGAGAACGGGTTTACCCGCGAAATCCTGTCAGGAAGTTACTTAATTGAAACTATCCGTCACGGGTACGATATCTAATATCGTCCAACGGTCTTCACCGACCGGAGGTAAAATGCTACCGAATTAGAATAAAATGTTCAAAGCCATTTTATTCGTGTCGTTGCTGTGTACCTGTTAAAGACGGTGGCGTTGTTGTGTACCTGTTGAAGACGGTGGCGTTGATGTGTACCTGTGAAGACGGTGGTGTTGCGGTGTACCTGTAAAAGTCGTTCCCACATGCTTATGTCTTTTGCAACAAAGTTCAGCAAAAAAATTCAAGAAAGTACAAGATGAAGTCTTCCGCTGTATCAAACTCTGAAGCTTTCGAGAATCCAACAAAAAGACGTAAGTGTGTGGAACATGAAGTCACGAGGAGGCAAAGTTCACAAGAAAGACAAAGATCGCACGTGAAAGGCCAAAGAACAATGCTCTCATGTCAAAGCCAAAAAGATCAAACCAACATATTCATAACAAAAGAAAGAAAAGAAGAAAAGACTACGAGCTAAAGAACGAAGACTTAGTATAGTATGCTAGGTTTAGAACTTTGTAACGTGGAGTGACCTCCCTTAGGGGGAGATTGTTAGAAATACGTTTTAACGTATATTAGAAGTATCGGTCACTCCACAATATGATTTATGTTGTAATAGCTCGTAGTTAGTAATTAGTTAAATGTTACTTAAGTAAGAACCGGTCCATGGGCTTGTCATGGACCGGCCCAAGCCCAATGTTAGGCTTGGAGTATAAATACCCCTTTTCACCATGGAAAGGGGTTGGTTGTTGTTTCATTTGCACTTTCATATTAATAAAATCATACATATTTTCTCTCACTTTCTCTCTCTAGTTTCTCTCACTAGAAAACATCAACCCACTTCATAGATTCATAGGTTATCAATATTCTACATTAATGCAAGTAATGCCTAAAAACATTATTATATTAACTAATCTCTCTTAGTTTTGATCACAACAAACCATACAACACATTTAGTGTAGAAACACAAAATGAATTATTTAACTAACACTATCATCAAGGTAATAATCATATCACTAACCTTTCTTAATCATACTTAGTGATCATCAAAATGATTATCCTTAAAACTCACTTTTGCTAATAAGACAAAAGATTTTTTAATAAACTTTCTTTTTTTAGAAAATGTTTTATCAAAATGGAAAATGAAAATTTGAAAATGGCATATTCCAAATGCTGTTAGAATATCCTTTGAAGGGTTCAAATACCTCAGATATTCCCACCCCACTAAAAGACAAAAAACGGAGCGGAGTCTAGTGGCGGTACCTTAAGTACCTACGCGGTACCTTATCGATATGGTACCGCGGGGTGAGATAAGGTACCGCGCACAGTAGCCGTTATAGATCCGTTGTAACTTTGTCTCCTTTAAATAGTGGGTCAAATCTCATTTTCCAGTAAGTCTCTTGGACGTTTTTCTCAGCCCTTTTTCTATTTTCTATAGCATAATCATTAGTAAATGATCACTTAATTTGTTAAGGATGTTTACATATGATTATCCTCTTGATCCTCTCCTTTACCATGTCCAATGAGAAGATCACTCACTCACTAGTGTAGTGATAAAGATGAATTTATGAGCAAGTCATATTCATCATGATACCTTTGTGTTTTAGGTCAATCCAATGTATTTATGAATACTTGGACTAGTTGTGTTCATCCAAGTTATTTGTGAATACTTGGATTTGTTGTGTACATCCATTGCATATGTGTTTGCTTGGATTTGTGTTGTGTAAATCCAAGCTACATGTGTGTACTTAGATAAGCCTAGTTGAGTTGTAATAGATTTGATTAGGAGTTCTCACTAAACTATAAAGTGATGTGGTTGTGTCTTGTGAGTTCTCACTAAACTTTAAAGTGATTAGTAGTTGTGTTGTGTGAAGTTCTCACTTAGCTTCAAAGTGAAGAGTCGTGAAGATTGGTTCTACCTTTCGATTAGAACTCGACATCTAGCCTTGTGTCGTAAAATGGTGAAGTAGGCAACGTCGTGAAGATTGGTTCTACCTTAAGATTAGAACTCGACATCTAGCCTTGTGTCGTTAAATTGTGAAGTAGGCAACGTCGTGTAGATTGGTCCTAGCTAAAGATTAGGTCTCGACATTTAGCTTAGTGTCGGAAAATAATGTAAGCAACGATGTAAGGTTTTCTCCGCCGAGAAGGGAGCTTGTGGATATAGTGGAAATCTCGAGTAGGTGTACTCGAGGAGTGGAGTAGAAACGAGGATAGAGCCTCGTTGTCGAACCACTATAAATCCTGGTGTCTTCCCACTAGGTTGTCTCCTTCCTTGCTCTTTACTTATTTCATTATCATTATACTTGCTTATTATTCTTGCTAGTGCATTTCAATTGAACCTAATCATTATGCAACCTAGCTTTAAGTAAAAGATAGTTTTGATACAAACCAAATTGAAAGAAATTTTAATTAGGTCACCAATCGAAGAGAAACTATTCAACCCCCCCCCCCCCCCCCCCTTCTAGTTTCTACAATTGGTATCAGAGCGATGGTCACTCAAGATCTTTGAAGTATATTGTACTTTAAAACTTGGATCGATCCATTGTCTCCTCAAATTAGAAGGTCTAGTTGTACCAAAGTTTCTCTTTGGTCAAAACTATGTTTTCTTTGAAAATAGGTCTTTTAATTGATAATATTGCATCCCACTTAAGATTAGTAGCCTTTATGCATTTCAGATATACTCTTGAAATGTATCTACTAGTTTGCATCTTGCTTTGTGTAGGTACTCATGAAGATCAATCACTTTATTGGTTGTGGATTGAGTTACTTGCACTTGTAGAAGAATCATCTTCATTGATCTTTAACATTTTTGAATGATGATACCAAGATGATTGGGAATGATACTAGTCCTTGAAGACTTAGTACTCATCATAGTCATTGATTGGGCATAGCACTTATTCCTTCATGGATTGCTCTTTGTGGCCAAGGTACGCTCTCGTTCTTCCACACGCCCTTTGATCATACTTTTGATCTTTACTTGACTATGTGCTTGTTCTCGGCATCCTTGCCTTGACATTTATTTGTGGTTTGTGTTTCTTTTCTTTTATCCTCTCAAACCTTCATTGCTTGGATACTTGACTCACTATGGTGATGTAGAGTGAGTTAGTAGAAGCTTAAAGTATCAAGCATGATTTCCATGGTTTGCACCCATACGGTTAGTAGGCCCTTTGTGGGAGAGAAAGTGAATTAATACGTTGCTCATATTTGTGTTTAGACTAAGACTATTATTGAAAGTGATCTTAGTCTATACTTGAATAATTTCTTTGTGCTTATTCATTACCAAAGCCGTTTAACGTTTCGCCGGAAAGGCACGTCTTAAACCAATATATATGACACAAGCTCTTCGTTTCAATTACTTGAAGATTGTCATTAATCCCTTGAGCATTGATCCTAGTCTTGATTCACCCTTGACTTCTCTCCACTTAGTCGTTTTGCTACGAGTAGTCGTTTGTCTGTTTCGGTTCTTTTCGATCTTGATTTAACTCGTAATCCTTCATTAAGGCATATTGCTTAGTGTTATGATGATCTAATGATATTCTAAAAGGCTCATGATTTAATTCTAAGTATTTTAGAAAAACTGGATTTTCAAAATTTGACGTTTTTCAGAGATAGAAACCTGCCTCTGTAGGCGGTTCCTTATCTCCGCGGCTCAAACCCGCGGTTCCTTATCGATAAGGTACCGCGGGCAGTAACTTTTGTCAGAGCGCCAGTTTGTGTTTTTTATTCTTTTTCAAACCAAACTCTCTCTCTCCCAAAAACACACAGCCGACGGGTTTTACCTTTTCCACCATTGTTGAAGCTTCCAAAACCTTCAATTACTCAAATTAATTGATTCCAAGTTGTGGGTTTCACTCATCCTTCATCTAACATCAATTAATTGTAAGTATTTTCTTTCAATTTCATCTATTTTGTTCTAGGGTTCATCCTTTCATAATTGGGGATTTTTAAAATTGAAATTGAATTAAAACCTTAATAGGAATGTGGGTTGACATAGTTATTTTACTATGATTCCTTAGGTTCATATTCATTAAGATTTCACTAAAACCCACTTGTAGAACAAATCCGAAATTAAGCTAAATGATTTTGGTTAAAGGATGGATTTGAGATGAACCCATGAACAAGTAGGTAATGACATTGTTAATGCTTACCTAAAAACCTTGTTTTGACAAACCAATGTTCTAATCCATTGTTGATCTAACATAGATCATGTGTTCTTGGTCAATGATGGAATAGACACATTGTGAACATGAAAATGATACGGATTCAATCCTATGTTTGTCAAGAAATTGATATAACACATTTTTATTTTTCGTTTTCCTTTTTATTTTTCATATGAGTGATTGGAGAAATGTTGTTTTGTGTTTAGGTACTTAATCATGCCTTCTCAATATCAAAAAGATCATCAATTCACTAAAGATTATATGCCCGACATCTCCCAAACCTATGCTTCCCCCCAACTTCAAAACGCGTTTCCATCCATTTCCACTCGTTGTTTCCATGAGGGTAGAGTCGTTGACAAGGAAATAACGGGTTATGTCTATATCCTATCTATGTTTGAGCTTTCGGGGTTTGATTGCTTGCTCAACATAGAAGAAGATATTTACCCCTTATTCCTTCTTGAATTCTTTAGCACCTACTCCATGATTGAATACAATGGACAAATCTTCATTCGTTTCGTATTGAATGATCAATTGATTCAATACTCTCTTGAAGACTTTGGTCAAATTCTCGGTGTGCCATATGAAGGCACTTGTCATTTTACGGATAAATGGAGACTTGATGCTCTCTCGGAATCCTTCGATAAACCTCCAAATGACCACACCGAAATTGATCTAAAGTTCATTCTTGAAATCGTCTCGAAAGAGCGTGATGGTAACGTTGTGAGAAGCCTTCATTCAAATGTACGAAATGTGAATCAATATGAAGTGCTCTCTAGCGACCTTAAGGATTTTATGGTTCAATGGGCCAATATCCTTAGGGAGAATGTCTTTTGTCTTGGTGGAAACCGAGATCATATCCCGGCGTGTATGGTGCATATGTTGAGTTGCATCTTTACATCCACCAAGTACAACTTGGCATTCTATATCACTCGACGAATCAATTATGCCCTTTCGAAGCCCAAGACAAACCTTCCCTATGCTATGCTTCTAACTCGCCTTTTCAAAAGGGTTGCTCATGATTTTCCCCACCTTGATCTTTCTCGCTTCTACCCGGTTCATCGGGTTATGTTGCCCATTCAAGAGGCATATGCTAGAAAGACAAGAAGTGATCGAGGATCGAGAAAATCTGTTCATCAAGAGATGGATGATGAGGACATGGACATGCCAACAAGTGATGGTGATGGCATAGGTATTAGTTCTCATTTCCACTCTTTGAGTAATTCTCATCCATTCTCAAACCCATTCGAGGATGAATTTGAAGACTTAGCTCCTCCTCCTCATCATTCTAGTGAAGTACCGGAAGATCTCAATATGGAGCATCTTTACCGCGAAAACCTTAGAACTCGAGGGGAATTGCACGAACACCGGGTTGAATCAAGAAAAGGTTTCAAGTTCTTGGGAAATATGATCAAGGGATTGGGGAAGAAGAGAATGTGAAAGCATTGAAGCTTTTCAAAGAATACATGTTGGTAAACATGTATTGTTGAACAATTTTATTTTATCTTGGATATGTATTAACTTGTGATTGCATGTTAGAATTATCATTTATCTTGATCCTTGATGTTAATTATGCCTTCATGTTTGTGTTTTACATAGCTTTGTGCATGCCATATTATAGTTAGCTTATTAGATTATGATCTGTAGTTAACTTTGGCTTGTGAAACTTTTGGGAAAAATCTGGGTTTATCAAAAATTGGGAAGGAAATTTTTGAAACCTTCTGGTCGCGGTTCCATATCGACCCGCGGTTCCTTATCGATAAGGTACCGCCGGTCCTAGATAAGGAACCGCCGGCCACTGTGCACGACAGCATCTTTGCTTTACACTGTTTTCTTAATTTTGTGTAAACCTTGCATGATTTTCAGTAATAAACTGCATATTTCCTAAACTATGGTATCTAAATTCATTATTCACCTAAAATGATTTTAACTCATTACTAGTTTGGATCATCCCCTCAACCATTTAAACCCACCTTGTTTTCCATGTTCTCCACACATCAAACATACTTCCCTAAACCTTAAACCACCCTAATCAAGCATGGTGTGTACCAAAACCTCAAACACTTCCAAGACCTCCACCCCAAGAAAAACACTCAAAATAAGGGTTAAGGTAGCTAAGCCTAACTCTTCACCTTTCCTCACACCTAAGAATGAGAATGTTCCTATCCTCATTTCTTCATCACCTTCCCCACCTCTTGCACCATGCAAGACCTCCTCCACCCATGGTACTAACCACTCCATTGGTTCTACCTCCTCTTCATTCAATTCTAGAATGAATGAGCTTTCTTCACCCTTCACTCCAAGTGCACCCTTGGAAGTGACCACACAACCTCAACCAATCCAAAGCATTCCTTTTGGGAATGACTTTGATGACATTTTGGTGACTTCACTATTTACCCCTCACAACTCACCAATTTCACCAACCTTGGAGAATTTTCCTCCACACTCACCCATTTCCCCTTTGGGGAACATGCCTCCACTTTCACCCACATCACCCTTGGAGAACATGCCTCCTCCACCTCCACCCAACTCAAACATCCTAATTTTGGGTGTCCCACTTTCCCTCCTCTTGGGTGATCCTTACTTTGGGTTTCAACAAACTCATAGTCCTAGATGTCCATGTTGTCTCTACAACCACTTCCTCATCCAAAACCTAAGGATGGATATGTATGGACTACATAGGGGTTTGCAAGATTTCTTGATTACTTTGTTCTCCATGCCTCCTCCTAGGAGATGAATGATGGAGTTGTCTTAATAAGAGTTTTCAACAAAACCAAGCCTAAGAAAACTACTTATCTAGATTTTATGATAAGCTAGCTATGTATTAGTTAGTTTTATTTATCTTTGTACTTGTTTCCTCATTAATGAATGTTTCTTGTTGTTGTGTTATGGATTTAGCTTTGTGTGATTCTATCCTTTTGTGCACACTAATCAACTTTAATTTGAAATTAAAATTGAACCTAAATCTATCACAACCCCTAAACTTGACTAAAATTGGTTCAAAATGATATCTAAATTATTTTGTCATCCTTTGTCAAGACATTCTTTGTGAATGTGTTGTTTTATGCAACCCTAGCATATTTTGGTTCTAATAGAGGTAAAATTCCAAGATTTGCAACTTTTTGAAAAAGTCTTAGTTTTTCCCAAAACCCAGGAAAAACATTGTTTAAAGCCAACTGGATGCGGTTCCTTAAGGACCCGCGGTTCCTTAGTGATATGGAACCGCCGACTCATATAAGGTACCGCGGCCAGAAAGTGACTTTTGACGAATTTTTGGTCAAAACCTTTAAACCCTATTCCCAGTCAAGATTCCTTGTTTACTCAAATTGACTAAACATTCCTTGACAATACACATTTTGTATTCAAATTCTTACCTTGATTACATTTTACTTATACCCCAACCTTGAGAATTCATTCTCACATAACCTTGAGATATCATTCTCACACTCTCACAATGCCTAACTCCTACATTCCTAACCTTGACATTTCTTTGTCACAACCCCACTCACCCAAAGCTTCCTCATCCAAGCTTTCAAAGAAACCGAAAATCTCGGTTCGACCCGTTTGGGTTAAGAAGAATGAACCATCTTCGTCCAAACCACCTAAAAACCCTACCTTCTCTCCAATCAAGTATTGGAATGAGACTTATACCATAAACCCCATCACCGGAGCAAAAGAATTGTTCCACCACCACCACCATCCTTCAATACCCCCCAACTCAATGACCTTTCCACCTTCCCAAACCTCACAAGGCATTGTGAAAACATCCCCAAACCCCTTACCCCACCACCATCAAACCCTAAGTTTGATGCCATACCCCCATCAAACGATTTTGTGTTGCATCATGGATCCTCGTGTGATTGTTGCCGATTTCAACAAATTGAACTTGCTCATGTGTTGCATCATGGATCCTCGTGTGACTCGACCTCTTTATCCGCATTCATAGTAAATCCAGCCGCACTAATCCGTACGTTTTGTTTTTTAATATTTTATTTTTTAAAACATCGGGGGTTATGAGTCGCGTCCGTTCATGTTAGTCCGTCCTATTATAAATAATATTTTATTTTGGTCGTTGCAATCTGCGCGACCAAACATATTGTTTTATTCGGTCGCGGTTATCCGCCCGTCCGGACGTATTATTTAGTTTGGTCGTTGCGATCCGCGCGCCAAACGTCTTATTTTATTTAGTTTGGTCGCTGCAAGCCGCGCGCCAAACATATTATAATATTTTATTTTGGTCGCTGCAAGCCGCGCGCCAAACATATTATTTTATTTAGTTTGGTCGATGCGAGCCGCGCGCCAAACGTCTTATTTTATTTAGTTTGGTCGCTGCGAACCGCGCGACCAAACGTCTTATTTTATTTAGTTTGGTCGCGCGAGCCGCGCGACCAAATGGGTTATTTTATAAATCTTCACTATATTAAGGGGGATCCACCACCTTTCTGGTATGCCTAACCCACGAGGGCCATGTTCCATAGGGGTAAGAGTTAACAATTGTTCAAGCTTTTCGGATAGTTTGCTTATAAGTTTAATACTACTAGTAAAAATAGCACCATTAAAATTGGGGGCTATAGGAGTATCACAGCACCAGTGACATGATCTTATTTGATTGTAATTTAGCATTTATATTTTGAAAGCATGTAGAATACTACTTTGTGCATTATAAATATTATTGCGCGGATCAGGTATCCGTCAGGTCAGGAACCTGCTGTTGTGGATCAGGTATCCACAACTAAGTATGTAAGTGGCATTGCAAGCCCGGTACTAAGCCGAATCGCGCGTTCGCAACATGACGGATCAGGTATCTGCCGCAGGTTCATGCAGGACATAAACCTGTCTTGTTGAGTAAGTAGGATGCAACCCCATCGACCATGGATCGTGTATCCTTGTTAGGCCCCTTGCTAATCAAGATGTCGATAGCAAGTTTTACAGCCAGTATACTGTGACTGAATAAAGACACGCTTGTGCACACCTAACAACTGGTCAGCCTCACATGGTCGTCCTTATGGTAGTAGCGGCAGGCCCGCACGTAATGAGTTCTGCCTCACCCATAAAGACCATTTATGATATTACATTCTTCATAAATAGCATGTCGTGTTATAAATTTAATGCGAAACAGAGCAGGACTTGATTAAGTTTAATCCTACTAAATCGAGTGTAGCACCATTAAACTTGGGGGGCTACCAGGGTATGACTATACCGCTATTCCGTGCAGGTCACGCGAATTCTTTGGATGTATTCATTTTCCACAGAATTCCACCTTTTGTTGGTTTATTATCTTTCGCCGTGGAAGTAATCTATTCCACGTGCGCATTATTTTCGCCGTGGAAGTAATCTCTTCCACGTGCGCATTACCTTCGCCGTGGAAGTAATCTCTTCCACGTGCGCATTATTTTCGCCGTGGAGGTATTCTTCCACGCGCTTATTATCTTTCGCCGTGGAAGTAATCTCTTCCACGTGCGCATTACCTTCGACGTGGAAGTAATCTCTTCCACGTGCGCATTATTTTCACCGTGGAGGTATTCTTCCACGCGCTTATTATCTTTCGCCGTGGAAGTAATCTCTTCCACGTGCGCATTACCTTCGCCATGGAAGTAATCTCTTCCATGTGCGCATTATTTTCGCCGTGGAAATATTCTTCCACATGCTTATTATCTTCGCCGTGGAAGTAATCCTTCCACGTGCGCATTATTGCGCCACGGAAGTGTTTCTTTCGTTGTCTCATTGTTTGCCATGGAAGCAGGTCTTCCACTGGCTCGTACTTTTGCCACGGAAGTGCGTCTTCCGTTGGTTCATATCTTTGTTGTGGAAGTATGTCTTCCACGATAAATTACTTTGCCCGACTACGAAGTGATTTTTCTAAAAATTACATTGTTTGAGCTAATTACACGGGGCCTGATCAACTGCGTTTAGTTCAGGAAAAACTATAAAAATATTTAAGTCATTATCTAAGTCGTGGCCATAAGACGGATATGAATATCCGCATTACCTTGCCACAGATGTACGTCTTATGTTGGCCTTAAGCCGAATGCAATATTCGCACTATGTTGCATCATCAGTGGGTATAAGAAGTTCGTCTTCAAAATATTCACGATGCAACATACGGGTTCCACCTCCACCTTTACAAAACCTTCTTATCATCCTCACATTAGAGAGGGATAAGAATTATACCTTGCTGATGCCAGTGTTACCCCGGCTATATAATAGGTTTCTTCTTACGGGGTCCTTACCGTCTAATCACGGGAAACCAAGCATCCGAGCACACCCACCCGTCTTACGTATACGGGTTCCCTATTTCTTTTGATATGGATACGCTTACAGGTAGCGGATATGGTGTAGAGTCTAGTAACCTTGGTGAAAACCTCGCATACTAGACTGGGGGACATGATGACGTATAGTGGCTGCGCTCACTATTCGCATAGTTTTTCCATCATCTTTTTGCTAAAGGTAGCCCACCACGTGGATGTCCTAGCAGCAAGCCATACTCGTTTATTTGGTAAAGTGTGACATATGAATGAGTCTAGCATAACATGGTCATGAACTATATCATACTAGACTGGGGGACATGTCGACGTATAGTCGGTATAAGCCCGACCTAACATGCGCACGACCCAGGAGGCCCGCGACCCAACAGGCCCGTGGCCCATGCACCTTACTTATCTTTCAAGAAACCCTACTCCTATAAATACAAAAAGGGTAGGGGCTCATTCTACATCAGGTTATCTCTCTTAACCACACCTCTCATATACTTTATCATCACGATACTAACTTGACCGTCGGAGGTGGACCCCGTGGCTCCGGCCTCGGGTCCATGTCTAACCGGTTCTCTATTGTTTGCAGCATCACTCAGGATCGAGAAGCACGACGAACGGCCCAAGAGAGTCGTTGTACCGGTCTAGCCAAACTATGCTTCAACAGCTGCAGTAACTTTATGTGGTTGCATAATCTTTTAGAGGAATTAGATGTGAGGCCTGCTATTTCTATAAACATTTTTTGTGATAATAACTCGGATATTCAAATAGCTAAAAATATGGTATTTCATGATAAAACTAAGCATTTTGAGATCGAAATACATTTCATAAGAGAAAAAGTGGTTTATGGATTTGTTAAAACCGTCAAAGTTAAATCTGAGGAAAATGTTCCTGATATTTTTACAAAAGGATTAGATGCAACCCAACATATACATCTGTGTAAAAAGCTAAGAACGTTTGATTGTTTCCATGCTAAGCTTGAGGAGGGATGTTGAACATTAGAGTTTATATAAGCTTAGCTTGAATATTATAGCATCTAAAGGTGTTCAGCCTTGGTCTTTTGTGAGAGCTCTTTAGATATTAAAGGACTGGAAGTGTAATGTCTTAGAAGTTGAAGGGTGCCAAGATAAAGTCCAGTATATATACATGTTGTCTTAATCCGCAGCCAACAACATCTGATATATCTGTTTATACTCTCTCTGACGCTCCAAATAAATACTATTGAGTTGTTCATTCTTGTTTCCTCCAACATCTGTTGTTGAGTGATTCTATGATGCTATCATATTGATAGTTATCATTTCTTTGTATCACTTGTTCTTTGTTCTGATATTGAAAGCTTTACAAGTGGTTGATTGCTGAAAGTTTGGATAGATAAGTTCTTGAATCTTGTTGATCTATATATCTGTGGTTAATAGTTCTCACAGGTGATAAACTTAAACTTTAATGTACGAGTCTACGGATCTCTCACAAAAACAAAAAGGATACTAAGCAAATCCATTAAAAAGACCAAAAAAAACATCAGTTGGGCAAAGACATCAGTAGTAACAACACCTTAAGGTGATAAACTTAAACTTTAATCTACAAGTCTACTGATCTTTCACGAAAACCAAAGGGATTCTTAGCAGATCCATAAAAACGACAAAAAAAAAACATCAGTTGGGCAAAGACATCAGTTGTTGCATACCTTGAGCATAATTTTAAGACTGCAAAACTGGTGAAACTATCAGCAAAAACACTCTTCCATTGCAGCAAGTCCATAAAGCTTTATGCTCATTTTTGTAGATGAGGGGACTCGACATTTTTCAACTCAAGTCCTTGTTGCTAAAATACAACACAGATTCAAGATGTTCAGTGAACAAAAGAAATAAAAGCAAGAGTAAATGACATCTAATAACGTAAACTAGTACGTGTAAAATGACAGTTCTAACCTTATGCATCTTATTCCACCACTTCTTGGACCTTGATTGAAGTAAACACCACTCCATGGCCATTTCGTACTCGATTGTATTTGGCTGTGAAAAGTGAGAAGTAGATACAGCTTCGTCCTGGAAAATAAATTCATATGGAGTAAAACAAATAAATACTACTTACATAAACAAATAATAAAAATAAACAAACATATTAAGATAATGCTACCTCATGTTGACTTTGAACTCTATTCTTATCAAGGACAAGGTTTCCTAAAAAACTGGAATGTCTCTTTGTTGATATAGGAGGGCAAACAGTAGCAACGAGAGGAACAAGAGGCCTGTGGATTTAGATGGAAAGAAGTTTGAGTTCTTTTCTGAGAAAACTGAGATCTGATAGCATCACATATCACAAAAAGAAATGATGCAAAAATCGTTAGGCGCTAGTCGGGCGGTCGACCACCTTTGAGGCGAAATTTGCCTAGCGGATTGGGATTCTATGTATTTAGAGTTTATAAATAATATGTATAACATAACAAAATACTTCTAATTTCAAATAATTCTGTTAATGCAATGATGACTAAAAACGTTACTTGCACTTTTCGGTCTCGCTTAGTTTTGATTACGACAATATGTAAAAACAAGCATTTACGAAAACAACGAAAAACGAATTCTTGAGTTCAAGTATTTTTCATTTTACCCATTTTCACTTAAGGTATGGATAAACAAGTACTAACCTTAATCAAGTGATCAAGTGATTTAATCTTTTCTTAAAACTCACTTTTTATTAAATGGGACAAGTTTTTATTAAACTTTATTTTTAAGAAAATGTTTTATTAAATTAATTATTGGAAATTTGAAAATGGCATATTCTTATTCTGTTAAGAATATCCTTTCAGGATATTTTTATACCCATATAAGACCTCCACCACTAAAGGACAAAAAGGAGCGGAGTCTAGTCCGGCGGTACCTTAGCGCCTAGGCGGTACCTTATCGATAAGGTACCGCGGGCAGATATAGCCGTTGGCTCCTTTATCCTTTATATAGTGGACCATTCTCAGCTTTTCACCTCACCTCTTTTGCACATTTATTTCCAGATTCAAACCCCTTCTTTAATCACTCAAATCTTTGATCATTCGTTTGATTATTACTTGTTTAAGAAGTGAATCTTGTTCTTCCATCCATTCCTCTCCAAGTGCAAAGAGAAGAACACTATCCTAGTGAAGTGTTGAGTCCACCACCAAAGATCCATTGAAGATCAATTTTTATACACTTGTAGTTGTGTCATAGTTGTGAAGATCCAAGTAGTTGTGTCTATTTGGAAGTTGTGTATGTACTAAGTATAGTTGTGTAGATTGGTCCTAGCTACGATTAGGGCTCGACTTTTAGCTTAGAGTCGGAAATTGGTTAAGCGACGTGTACGGTTTTCTCCACCATAAGGAGCTTGTTGTGTAGTGAACTCTCGAGTAAGGAGTACTCGAGGGGTGGAGTAGGAACGAGGAGTGAGCTTCGTTGCCGAACCACTATAAATCCTTGGTGTTCGGTTTGATCTTTCTTTGCCCTTAACTCTTTACATTCCTTATTCTTTTTGCATATACATGTGTTAATATTAGATTAGCTACACTATCATTCTTTATTCTTTGTGGATATATTTTTGTTAGTATTAGTTTAATTACACTATCATTGTTCATATTTGTGCATAAGAAGATTTCACATATTTCCTCAAGCCTAAGTTTTTTTTTAAAAATGATTTTTGGAAACCATATTTTAAACAAGTAAATTATAAGAAACTATTCAACCCCCCTTCTAGTTTCTACAATTGGTATCAGAGCGGGTTGCTCAAGAATTTTTAAAAGTATATTGTATTTTAAAACTTGAATCGATCTATGGATTCCAACAAGTACCTAGAAGGGCAATCTATGCAAAGACCACCACTTTTTGAAACCGATAGTTTTATTTATTAGAAAAATAGATTTGAAACTTATGTGAAATCAAAAGATTTAGATCTTTGGCATGTTATTACCAATGGTGATTTTTTACCCTTTCAATTTAATGAAGTTTCTAAAACAAAATAATTAGTCACTTTTGACAAAGCTAATGATGATACTAAAAAGAAACTTTCAAAAAATAATGAGGCTAAAATGGTGATTTATAATGCTTTGCCTAAGAAAGAGTATGAAAGAATTTTTATGTATGAAACCGCTAAAGATATTTGGAACACTCTTTTAGTAACCCACCAAGGTAATAGCCAAGTCAAAGAAAGTAAAATCGATCTTCTTGTCCAACAATATGAACAATTTGTCATCTTAGAAGATGAAACTATTGATAGTGCATTTGCTAGATTTAACACCATTATTACTAGTCTAAAAGCACTTGATGAAGGTTTTTCTAGCAAGAACAATGTTAGGAAGTTTCTAAGGGCCTTACATCCAAAGTGGAGAGCAAAAGTCACGGCTATTGAAGAGTCGAAAGATCTCTCAACTTTATCACTCGATGAACTCATAGGAAACTTGAAGGTTCATTAGATGATAATTTTGAAGGACTCGGAATTAGTAAAAACCAAGAGTGAAAGGAAATCTCTTGCACTTAAAGCCAAGAAGGCACAAAGTGACCATGATAGTTCCTTGGAAAGTGATGACGAGGAGTATGCATTGGCGGTGAGAGATTTCAAGAAGTTCTTCAAGAGACGAGGTCAACACGTTAGGCAACCAAACTATGACAAGAAACCATTGTCAAAGAATCGGTTTGTCAAGAACGAAAAAGGTGATAGGAGTTGCTTTAGATGTGGTGATCCAAATCACTTGGTGATTGTCCAAAGCCCGCTCGTGATAAGAACCACACGGCATTCGTTAGTGGCGCTTGGAGCGATAGCGGTGAAGATGATGATGACAACCCCAAAGAGGAGAAATGTCTTATGGCTCACACTTCTAAAGAGGTATATTCCGAAACCGAATATTATAGCAATGATAGTTCCACTTTAGATGATATTGAATTTGAAGACAAATATGATAGCTTACACAAACTTAGTCTTAAATTCATAGAAAAGAATAAAACCTTAAAATCAACCAAAACTAAGCTTGAAAATGAGATCAATGAACTTAGGGAGAAATTGGCTAAACTTGAGAAAAACAAAAAGGTTGATTTAGGTTGCTTAAGTTGTGAGAAACTTAGATTAGAGAATGATGATCTCAAGAGCACCTCCACTAAATTGGAAAAGTTCATGAAAGGTACTAGTGCTCTTGATGATATGTTAAACAAACAAGTTCATTCTAAGAAAAAACTTGGTCTAGGTTTTAACTCAAATGAAGCCTCAACTAGTGAACCAAAACAAGTCAGGTTTTCACAGAAAACACCTTCTGGACGCGGTTCCACATTGTATGGCGCGGTTCCTTATCACTATGGAACCGCGGCCATAAA
Organism: Glebionis coronaria; assembly: GCA_025667525.1. Taxonomy (NCBI): domain Eukaryota; kingdom Viridiplantae; phylum Streptophyta; class Magnoliopsida; order Asterales; family Asteraceae; genus Glebionis; species Glebionis coronaria. The sequence continues at coordinate 242,089,813 of CM046877.1, forward strand.
TAAGGTACCGCGGCCAGAAGTTGATTTTTGTGAAAACTCTGAACTTTCTGAAAAATCTAAGTTAAATGAAAAACCAAAGCATCTTACTGTTAATAAGGTTCAATTACCCATACTTGACGACAATGCTATTAGTAAGTTCTATAAGCCGTTAAGTAAACCTCTCATGGGAAATAGAAGTTTATCTAGACTATCTTCTACTCCACCTAGAGTACGGAATGAGTCTAAGCCTAGAAGTAGAACGACAACGCCTACAAGAGAAAATCAAAACAACTCACGACCTAGAAGTAAAACTCCAACACCTAGAAAGAATAATAATAACTCTAAAACTAGATCAAACACACCTAGGAGAAGTAATGAACAACAAAATGGTTACATGAATTACTACCCTCCTCCATTTTGTTCTCCATGGAGAATCCCCACCTCATTCATACATCCCAACCAAATGCAAGGGATGTTTGGAACTAACAATTTTGGACCCATGAGATATTGGGGACCAAATGTTTGATCTTGTGTATTGTTACCTAGATATGCTTGGGAATTGATTTGGAGCCCGATGAGTGGATTAAGGATAGTGGATGTTCTAAACACATGACGGGTAATCGAAGTTTGTTCTCGCATTACAAAGCATATGATGGAGGTAACGTCACATTCGCTAGTAGTCTACGTGGTAATATCATTGGCAAAGGTACGGTTTCTCTTGACTCCATGACCATTGAAAATGTTGAGCACGTAGATAACTTAGGTTTTAACCTTTTAAGTATAGGTCAAATTTGTGATAATAAGTGTAAGGTCATCTTTTCGGAACATGACAGTGAAATCGTAAAAGATGGAAAAGTCATTGGAAAAGGTGTTAGAAAGCATGGGCTTTATGTCATGAAGGTTACTAAGAAGTCAAAAGACAACATATGTCTTGCGACTATAGATGATAGTTCTACTCTTAGACATAGGAGATTAGGTCACGCTAATATGCGTTTAATTCAATCTTTAGTCTCTAAGGAGTTGGTAAGACACCTCCCCAAGATTAAGTTTGATAGTCACTTTTGTGATGCTTGCAAAGTTGGAAAGCAAGTTCACTCAAGTCACAAAGCCAAGAATTTGGTTTTGACCTCTCGGTGCTTAGAGCTCCTACATATGGATCTCTTTGGACCTTCCGCCATACGGAGTTATGGAGGTAACCTTTATACCCTAGTTATAGTTGACGACTATTCTAGATTCACTTGGACTAGATTTTTGGCATCTAAGAATGAAGCTTTCGATCACTTCGAAATCTTTAGTCGGAGAATTCAAAATCAACTAGGATGTTCAATTGTTTCTATTAGGACGGATCATGGTAGGGCATTTGATAATGAAGTGCAATTTGGTGCCTTTTGTGAAGCTCATGGTATTACCCATAACTTCTCGGCTCCTCGCACTCCACAATCAAATGGGGTAGTTGAAAGGAAGAATAGGACTCTCCAAGAGATGAGTAGGACGATGTTAAACGAGCAATCTTTGCCTCAAAAGTTTTGGTGCAATGCCGTAGATACATCGACTTATATTCTCAACCGAATTCTTATTCGACCTTTCCTAGGAAAGACCCCCTATGAGATTCTTAAAGGTAAAAAACCCTCATTAGAATACTTTACGGTGTTTGGAAGCAAGTGCTTTATCCTCAACACCAAAGACTACCTTACCAAGTTTGACCCAAAGTCTTACGAAGGTATCCTTTTAGGTTATTCCCAAACTAGTAAGGCCTACATAGTCCTAAATAGAACCTCAGGGGTTATTGAAGAATCACTCAACGTAACATTTGATGAAACCCCTCCTTCACCCAAGACACCACCATTGGTTGATGATGACTTGGATGAATTAGAAGTAGTTAAAGCCAAAGAGGTTAGAAAAATAGGAGTTGAAGACCTTAGTGTTGAAAAGGAAGTAAACATTAAGGAGTCTAAGGATCATACTCTCAATAATGTCATTGGTGACTTAAATCAAAGGACCCTAAGATCTCAAGTCCAAAACCAAAGCAACTTCTTTTGTTTTGTCTCCTTGATTGAACCTAAGAATGTTAAAGAAGCTTTGACGGATGAGAGTTGGGTCATTGCGATGCAAGAAGAATTGAATCAATTCGTTGCCAATGATGTTTGGGAACTTGTTCCTCCACCTAGAAGTTCTACCATTATAGGAACCAAATGGGTATTTAAGAATAAGCTAGATGAGAATGGTGTTGTGTCTCGTAACAAGGCTAGACTTGTAGCTCAAGGTTATAATCAACAAGAAGGGATTGATTATGACGAGACATATGCACCGGTAGCTAGATTAGAATCAATTAGAATCCTTTTAGCCTACGCTTGTGCCTTAGATATTAAGCTTCAACAAATGGATGTAAAGAGTGCATTTCTTAACGGTTTGATCAATGAGGAGGTATATGTGGCTCAACCTCCCGGCTTCATTGATTTTGAGAAACCGGACCATGTTTACAAGCTTAAGAAAGCACTTTATGGACTCAAACAAGCACCCAAAGCTTAGTATGATAGACTTAAAGCGTTTCTTGTTAAACATGAGTATACCATGGGTATGGTAGACAATACACTCTTTACAAAGAAGAAAGGTCCTCACCTCATAATCGTACAAATATATGTTGATGACATTATATTTGGCTCAACTTGTCAAGAATTGTGTGATGACTTTGCCAAAATCATGCATGATGAGTTTGAAATGAGTATGATGGGAGAACTTAACTTCTTTTTAGGACTCCAAATTAAACAAATGGACGATGGTATTTTCTTTAGTCAATCTAAGTACGCTAAAGAAATGCTAAAGAAATTTGGATTAGAAGAATCTAGACCAATGAAGACCCCTATGGCCTCGGATACTAAACTCACTGTAGATGATGATTGTGAGTCGGTAGACAACACCAAATATAGAGGTATGATTGGTAGTTTGTTGTACCTAACGGCAAGTCGACCGGATATCATGTTTAGTGTTTGCCTTTGTGCTCGCTTCCAAGAGGCTCCCAAAACCTCTCACCTTGAAGCAGTTAAGCGTATCTTCCGATACATTAAAGGCACTATACATTTAGGATTATGGTATCCTAAAGGGACCGGCGTAGAAACCATTGTCTACGCGGACTCGGATCATGCGGGAGACTATGTGGACCGGAAAAGCACTAGTGGAGTTTGTACCTTCATGGGTTGTTGTTTAACTTCTTGGTTCTCCAAGAAACAAACCGCTCTTGCGATATCCACCACGGAAGCCGAGTATGTGAGTGCCGGTAAAGCATGCCAACAAGCTCTATGGATGAAGCAAGCGCTTGTTGATTACGGGATTTCTCTTGATGATGTTCCCATCATGTGCGATAATAAAGGCGCTATAGACCTAAGCAAGAATCCCGTGCAACATTCGCGAACCAAACACATAGAAATTAGACACCATTTCCTTAGAGATAATGTTCAAAAGGGGAACATTACTATCGAAAAGGTGCCCTCCGAGGACAACTTAGCCGATATCTTCACTAAGCCACTTAAGAGGGAACCTTTTTATTACTTGCGTCTAGGTCTAGGATTAATGGAACATCTTCTTTAAATTCTTTTCTTCTTGTGTGTTTTCTCTTACCACCTTGAGTCCTTGAGTCTTTTAAGATTCTTTTGAAAAATCTTCTCATCTCCTTTTCAAAACTCTCAAAGTCTCTTTCAAAAACGGTTAAGAAACTCGTTTGACATTGTTAATTAAATCTAAAAACGATTTTTCATAGATTCTCGCTATTAATATAGAGCTTACATAATTCATATGTATGATTCTCTCAAACATAGCAAGAACAAGATTGAATCATGGAGGATCATTGTGTCATAAGGTCTTATCTTACACACCTCCTACATTGTTTTTTTTTTATCAATGTATTTTGGTCAAATCTCTATTTGGTAAGTTTGCATATACTTTCCTTGTCTATCTTAGCTTTTAAGCACATCCCTATAATAAGTTAGACTAGAAAAATAAGATTTGCTGAAAAATCTTTCTCCAAACACCAAACCCTGCTTCTGCAGGCGGTTCCATAAGTGAGCCGCGGTACCTTATTGATAAGGTACCGCCACCATAGATAAGGAACCGCCTACAGTGGCCTTCCTTTTCGGGTTTTTGTCTGAAACTCTAGATTTGCTCCAACCTTTTTGAGAATCTTTGTTTCAAACCCTTTGACCACCCCAAAAATACCCTAAGCCTTCCCTATTTAAACCATAAGCATTTTGCATTCTTCACATCCAAAATGTCTTATTCTCCAAATGAAAGCCTTGAATCTCCTCCATTTTCTCCAATTGCTTTCAATTCAAACCCACCCAAGAACACTCTTAATCACATTTCTCCTACCAAGAATGTTGATTGTGGAACTTCCTTTCTTCCACCACCACCCTTTAGTGTTCTTCCTCCTTCTCATGATAATGTCATGCACCATGGAACATATTGTCATTGTTGTCAATATCAACATCTTGCTATGGCACACATTTATGAGGAGTTGAGCTACATTAAGAGTCTCTTAATCAAGCCTCCTCTTCATTTTGATTATGAGATCTCCAACAAGCCACCACCACCACCCTCCGCTATTACCTTGTCTTTCATATAAGCATTGGTTGTTTATCCTCAAGACACCAAATTCAAGCAAATCTTAGAATTCTAGAATAACTAGGATTAGATTTATGCTTTTGGCTTGTTTCCTTTTTTTTTCTTTTTTTTTCATACTTCCTTGTATGATGTTTCTTTATTAACCTATCTTGGATCTTTGTCTTTGTATTTTTTTCTCTTTTATTTTTTTTTGTGACCTATTGCTATATATTGTTGGTTGTTTCTTTTGTTCAACTAACCCTTCTATGTAGCTTGTCACCATATCTCGATTCCCCGGTGCCCCAAGCTAGGGGGAGTAAGCACCAAGGGGGAGTCTTTGCAAAGTCGTTTCTTCAACACCGGCTTACGCAACCTTTTTGCTTCGACAAAGGGGGAGAAATGAATAAACTCGTCTTCGAAAATCTTGTTTTTTGTGTGATTGAGTTTATGTATTGTCGGAATCAAAAAGGGGGAGATTGTTAATGCAATGATGACTAAAAACGTTACTTGCATTTTTCGGTCTCGCTTAGTTTTGATTACGACAATATGTAAAAACAAGCATTTACGAAAACAACGAAAAACGAATTCTTGAGTTCAAGTATTTTTCATTTTACCCATTTTCACTTAAGGTATGGATAAACAAGTACTAACCTTAATCAAGTGATCAAGTGATTTAATCTTTTCTTAAAACTCACTTTTTATTAAATGGGACAAGTTTTTATTAAACTTTACTTTTAAGAAAATATTTTATTAAATTAATTATTTGAAATTTGAAAATGGCATATTCTTATTTTGTTAAGAATATCCTTTCAGGATATTTTATACCCAGATAAGACCTCCACCACTAAAGGACAAAAAGGAGCGGAGTCTAGTCCGGCGGTACCTTAGCGCCTAGGCGGTACCTTATCGATAAGGTACCGCGGGCTGTGATAAGGTACCGCGGACAGATATAGTCGTTGGCTCCTTTATCCTTTATATAGTGGACCATTCTCAGCTTTTCACCTCACCTCTTTTGCACATTTATTTCCAGATTCAAACCCCTTCTTTAATCACTCAAATCTTTGATCATTCGTTTGATTATTACTTGTTTAAGAAGTGAATCTTGTTCTTCCATCCCTTCCTCTCCAAGTGCAAAGAGAAGAACACTATCCTAGTGAAGTGTTGAGTCCACCACCAAAGATCCATTGAAGATCAATTTTTATACACTTGTAGTTGTGTCATAGTTGTGAAGATCCAAGTAGTTGTGTCTATTTGGAAGTTGTGTATGTACTAAGTATAGTTGTGTAGATTGGTCCTAGCTACGATTAGGGCTCGACTTTTAGCTTAGAGTCGGAAATTGGTTAAGCGACGTGTACGGTTTTCTCCACCATAAGGAGCTTGTTGTGTAGTGAACTCTCGAGTAAGGAGTACTCGAGGAGTGGAGTAGGAACGAGGAGTGAGCTTCGTTGCCGAACCACTATAAATCCTTGGTGTTCGGTTTGATCTTTCTTTGCCCTTAACTCTTTACATTCCTTATTCTTTTTGCATATACATGTGTTAATATTAGATTAGCTACACTATCATTCTTTATTCTTTGTGGATATATTTTTGTTAGTATTAGTTTAGTTACACTATCATTGTTCATATTTGTGCATAAGAAAATTTCACATATTTCCTCAAGCCTAAGTTTTTTTTTAAAAAGGATTTTTGGAAACCATATTTTAAACAAGTAAATTATAAGAAACTATTCAACCCCCCTTCTAGTTTCTACAAATTCAAAGTCCACATAGTTTGAAATTGCAAAATAGACGAACAAACATAACAATTCAAGTACTTAAAACTTCAAACGTGAACATATCACTTCAACAAACATAACTATTAGATTGATGTTTAATTCTCATCTTGTCCATATTGTTCAATAACTTCAATTGGTTCGAACTTCATTCCAAAAATCCATGACTTTGTAACAATCGATGGTTTCTCTTTTGTGTTGGATGTTACGTTAAAATCAATATGGGCCGGGGTATACTCGAAAGAAAACCCCTAGCTTAGTAGTTAATTATACGTTGACTTTTTGTTTACTTTCTTTGACTTCGTTGACCACCTAGACGGATACTTTACCGCCTTTTTACTTTTCTGCCTAGTTTGGCCGCCTAGCCATAAATCGAGGCAGTGTATGCCCGTCTAGCCCGCAATGTTATATTATTATATAATTTAACTTAACAGACCAAGAATTAACGGAAAATGCGTGAAGTGAAAAAAGACACAAAAGGGAACTACTGCTTCAGATCACAAATTCCGTGTATGGTCACCAAAGTTTTCTAAATCAAAATATTCGAAGTACACTGACGGAACACTTTGGTTTGTTTAGCGTCACCGCCAAAAGACAGCAATCAATTAACTATAAAAAAGCTTATAGCAACCAAAGTGAAGGTTCTACTAAGAGATAAATAAAACCGCAATAACAATGACTGATAATATATTTACATATGGCCCTGCATATATAATACTAACACTCTTAACGCATGGCCCTGCATATATAATAGTGAGATATAAAAGGGACCATTATTGCATATCCTTCCTAGAAATAAAACATCCCACACATGCTAAATGCTAATATATACTAGTAAGTTCCTAAACATGATGTGCATACCTCCCGTTTGAGATCAAGCAATCTTCATCCAGTTTTACAAGGATCCTTTGAGCTGCTTCCTTGGTATTAAGCAAAATGAGAGCTTGACCTAGAAAATAGAAGTTCAGAGTTTTGGTTTTCATTGATACACAACATCCTATATATTATCTGAGACATACCATAATGTGGGCTAGATACTGCAGTGCGCTGTACAATCTTTGCTTCACATTTTTCATCATAAGCACTCAAAACTAAATCCTGAAATACAGATAAAACAAACAAATAAACTATTACCTTCTCCCAACGTCCTATAACTTGAAGGAATAACCAATATATAACACTCGCAGAGCACTAATTGCTTGTTGACAAAATGTTTAATCAGACAACAATGTAAAATATTTATGTAAGAAATTATGCCTTGCACTTTACAGATAAAAGATGAGCCATTTATTCTTGGTCACCGTCTCAAGTAAAAAGGATAAAATGATCCCTGGTGTTAAAACATATACTTACAATTAGGATTCTAACACATACAATAATGAAAGAATAAAAGATGGAGATTCAAATTAGTTCTCATATGCCAAGACAAATGCAATATTGATAACGAAAATACAATCATGCTATATATGAAAATTGTAACAAAATTCTCGATGAAAGACACCACCAATTATATTACTGAAGATACCAATCTTATTATTATAAACACTTACCTCAATGTCCGCTGAAGAGAAATCTGGATCCACATTGTGAAGGAGAACGGCTGTTCCTTGATCATATGCATTCTTCAACCTTTGATCCCAAGGCTACATTAAAAGAATAATAAACCAACATACAGATGAGCATAAGCCGTATGCAGGACAATAACGACATGAATACAGATGTCACAGATTCTTCATTTCATCTGTCATTATATATACAATTATGTGTTCCTTATCCAACAATTAAACTACTGGACTTTAGAGTTTAGACACTATGGAAGTCGAAATTCTAAAAGAATATTGACTTCCTAGATCACGTATCTTCTTGGAGAAAGTAACTAAAGAAAGATAAAGAAAAAAAAACTGAATGAAAAATATATATATAAACGCAAGATAAACACTTACAAGTCGCTTAAACCAGTCACTTTTATCCTGCAAAAGTTTTACAAGAAACTTATGTTAGTACTTAGTAGTAACAAAAAAAAGGGTTCAACATAAAAACCGGATACATCATCACTGATAATAAACGCATGTAAAACAGATGTAGATAAATTTACGGGAACCTTATAGAGAAAAAAAAAATTTAATCATAGACAAATAACTGAAATTTTCCAAATAGCCCGAACACAACACCATGCTACTCAGAAATATCAAACTGTAAAATACAGCATTGAATCCACTCAACTGGTCATTATTCTCAGAGAGACAAAAAAAGCATTAATATCATTAATAGGTTTTGTTGTTTAGATAAAAGATCGGGGAAAGTAGGCTTATAAGGATAGCAATTACTGTTAATGACAAGGTAATCAATATCAATATACATTAGGTAGGTCTAGGGTTCTAGGTCAATTATACTTTAGTATCGTTATCAAAGATAATGTAATGAGTCGGTTGCGTTATCAAGAAGAATTGGTCTATATCTCGAACATAAGCCGTAATCTTGTTTGTTATAATGATTTATTTCTATTTCAAATTTTCAATCAATTTACTTGTCAAATTTTGTGCAACTTATTCTGGGTAACCATGAATTCCAACCTTTTGGTCCGACTAATCCACGAGGTTTGAACCCGCCACAATGTTGTTGCTTTTTTTGTGTGTAGTTTTTGGTCCTAAGAAAAATGGTTGTCTAGTATGAGCTAGATTCTCATTTACTACTTGCTTAACATCTAAGAAAAAAGGATTTCAGGAGTTACTTATGCAAGAAAACTTACGGCATTTGGCTTTGGACCACATATGGATTCCTCGTACCGGATTTTCTCATCTCTATCATTTGACAAAGCAGAACCCTTGAGCAACTTGTTCACAGCAAGCTTCTCCTCTTTATGTTTCTCATTAATCCCAACAGCTGCCAAACCAAGCACCACTTTTAATATTCCTTTGGAAGATGTAGAACTTGCTACCAAATCTTCTCCACTACTGCCATTTGTAGTATTTCCTACCCTTCCATTATCCAACAATTCTTGAGAACAATCATCTTTTGTTTTCTTTGTTATATTTCCTTCCAAAACATCTGTAACTCTTGGCGAAACTTCACCATTCCTTTGGTTCAATTTCTCTTTGGCTGAGCCAGATGTTCCCATATCTTTGAGATTACTAACATCAGCGAGTAACTTGTCTTTACGTTTTGACTTATTTCCTTGCCAAGCATCAGTAACCTTTGACGAAACCTTAGCATTCCTTTGGTTCAATTTCTCTTTGGTTGAGCCAGATGTTCCCGGAACTTTGAGATTATTAACATCAGCGGGTAATTTCTTGGAGGACATATCCTTGAGTTCGACCTCTGTTTTCTTTAGTATATTTCCTTCCAAAGCATCTGTAACTTTGATTGAATCTTTATCATTGCTATGGTTCAATCTTTCTTTGGTTGAGCCAGATGTTCCCAGAACTTTAAGATTATTAACAGCAGGGGGTAACTTGTCTTATGTTTTGATTCATTATCGACTATTGCTTTCTTGGAGGACATAGCCTCGAGTTCAACCTCTGTTTCCATGAGTGGTGTCTTAAAATCAAATTTTCGTTACTTGAAGGGACGATTTTTTAATATATCAGATCCTGAAGGAGTCTTGTTTCTTACACTATTCTCCAACTTATCGCCAAGCACTATACTCGTTTTCATGCTATCCTTATTAGCTATATTAATATTACCCGTTTCTGACTTTGCGCCAAACGTTCCCACGTAGTTCAAATTATTAGCATTGACTGGCATTTGATTGGAATTCTCAACCTCTGATTTCTTCAAGGGTATATCCGTCAATATCTCAGAGTCTCGAGCAGCTACAGCCTCAGCACGTTTTTCTTCAGGTAAGTTTTTACCATCAGGCTTGATTACCTTCGAGGGTCGATCATTTGACTTATCTGATTCTGTAGGACTTATGCTTCTTTTCAGCAAATCGGGATCATCCTGGACAGTTGTTAAAAGCTGTTGCGGTTCACTAACAGTAGTAATGTTTGGGTTTTCCTCCCTTTTGTCAGAGGCATTTTCAGGGACAGTGTTTTTGGTTACACTCTTTTTTCGGTTAAAGACGTTATTAACTGTAACAAAAATTAAAAATACATAATAGGTAAAATGTTACAAGATCTAGACATAATTTATAAAGCAAAGGTTTGAGAAAGAATATTTGATAAGACATACTTTCAAGCTCACCAACTTTATCATCCATTCTATCCAATATAGTACAGCTCTGAACATTGAAAGTACGATAAAATACAAAGTCCGCTGCTTTAAGTTCCTTATCTGAGGGTTGGGCATTTCTGCAATCCTTTGATACACAAACAACATTGCATGGACCGGCACGGCAATCGACTCCTGATCAAATAATGATGATAATCAGCATTAGCAAGTCCTGACACGAAACACACTCCTCCAACCAACAAGATTTTACATTGCATTCATTATGTATGTAATTTGGTCAAGCCAACTTGCAATATACTTGAGACATGCTCGACAATATCCATAATAAAGTCAAGATATAGTATCAAGGTACAACCACTCAGCTCGAAAACCTTATCGAGCTTATGTTATTGTAGTATTGTACCTTCTTCCCCCTTCATGTGTGTGTAGATGTATATATTTACTTTATTAAGCGTACTATATAAACATATTAACATCCTTGAAAATAATTACACTTCCAACAAATCTCAAAAGATGCCTTCCTAGTAAGCTTCATGTGATATATTACCAACCCCGTCCTTTCCTTTTAACTAGCACTCTAACCAACTTCAGAAGACAACTTTTACCAACTATTGCAAAGCATGGTGTTTCTAAGTAACATAAAGTATAGAGCGCTAGGCAGCCAACATCCGCAATCCGATTGCTACTACTTAAGGATTAGCCGAGAAGTGATGGTTGCTTAGAGAATATGGGAAGAAACATAGTCGTAGGCCCGGACCAAATTCCCATAGAAGCTTGGAAGTGCCTAGGAAATGAGGGGGTAAAGTGGCTAGCACTAAGATGTTAATCCCCGTTTACAAGAACAAGGGCGACACGGAAGTATGTAGCAACTATAGGGCCGTTTTATGCCATGAAGGTGCACGACCGAGGCAATTCACCTTGTCACAAGCCTCGTGAAGTATAGAGGAAGACAAACCCTATGACAGCGAAGAATAAAATCGTATCGGATGGAGAACTCTAATAGATAAAGAAACCCCAAGAAGATACTTGAGAGTCATCCGGTAAGGGGTGTAAGACCCGCGTGTGGATGTAGGTCTTCAGTCTTCACCATGCGTGGAAGTATACTTCATCGCCTTAATACTTGATAAGCTTTCATAGGGGATTCAAGAGAGCAACCCTAAGTGCGTAATTATTAAGATAACTTTCACGTTCAAAGGATTAAACAACATACTTGCGTCGAAGACACGCACTAGACGACACTTACCAATGTGTACGAACAAAAAAGACAAGAATACCTAGGATGTGATTTCAATAGATCGTCCACAACGAAGTAGAAATCGAAAGAAATTGAATCTGAGTCGAGGTCCTTGAACTTTTACATAATTTCCCCTATATACAAATCAGAGAGGATAGAGGAAGGCGTAACTCATCGTATTGAAGCATATATAGCATTGAAGTAGATATGGTGAAATGAAGGGTGGCCTCATGATAGGAAAGTTACATCTCTACTACTTATAATAGGTAGGTGTATAATTTTTTCTCATTTTTTCTTCATTACTAAAAAAAAAAGTAAGTTTTCTTAACATTGTCTTAATTATATTTTTAACATTTCCACAAAAAGAAATCACTGTAGTGGAAAAATAGCTGTATGTCACAAAGGTTCACAAAATTTCTTATGTAAGAATCATTTTATCTAATTTAGGAAAAGATCTCAATGAAAATCTCAAACCTTTCTCACTACGATTCATTTTAAAAATTAAATAGGGTTCAGTTTCAAATCATAATACACAAACTTGACCTCAAATCCTCGCCAAATCCTCACCACTCGAAATCCCTCCGCCACCACCGCCGGAATCCCGCTACAATCACACTAACCAAACTACCAAAGGACTACGACCATCAAAACCGATGCCCAGCCAAAGGTGGTTTTCATGTCATTTATTATTAACCACCTAGCTGTAAACCATATTTATAAAATAAAGCACATAGCAACCATTCATTCGTTCTCTCTCTCTCTCTCTAAAAATCACAGTCACCATCACAGCCACCAGATCATCCATTGCCATCATCTTCGCCATAGCTATGGTTGATTGATGTTTCTGATTTATGGTTCGAGCCTAGGAGGTTTGATGTGTGGTTGTTTTTGTTTGAGAACAAAAAAGGTTTTATGTACCTATGATTTGGTTGTTCTTCATATATACTAAAGCCACCCATCATACCTCACCACATAAATCACCACAACTCCCACCAGCTGACCCCACCAGAACACTGTTGCCACCCCTGTCGTCATTCTCTCAATGCTGAAACATAAAACTCCGTCGCACCGGCTCACAACCACAACCACCATTATTAGTTCTAAGGTATATTTTAGTTCTTAATATTTTTATTAATGTTAACAAGTTTTGTTTTTTTAGATTTGTGGATTGTAATTTTAGATATAGGGTTTAAGTTTTAACTGTGGTTCGCTGCCGTTTTGATTCACCATGAGAGCTCAAAAATGTATCTCTTTTGATGTACATAAACTCATTCCAAAAATAAAAGCTTTTAAATTCAAAATCACATATACAAAACTTCTTTGATACTCTCTTCCTATTCCAAAACATATTAATTGCAAGTACTCTTCTTTGTTAATGATTCTGAAATCACATATAGAGATCCTCCACCCCAATCACGCCAATTGAAATCCATTTGTTTATTTCATAAAAGGTAAAGCTTTGGAACTTCTAAAGGCGTGCCCATCAAGTAAAATGGATTTATATTACCGCTTCATTAACAATTCTTGACTGATTTGGTTTTGGAACAATATTTTTATTATTAGGTATGGATTCTTTGGATTATGTTTTGATTCAGATTTTGATTCACTTTTATAGTTATTTTAAGGCCACATGGAAGATGTTTGATGAAATGTTTAAGAGGGAGGAAAACATGTAAGGCAAGCATCTGAGCGATCAACTTATATTGAATTCGATATGATGCATCTTCATATCTGATGTGGTCATTATTTGCAATTGACATATTCATCACTTTTCATTCTTCAAACTAATTGTTAATATATAATATGAATTGATGAAACTCATTATTTGTAGTTTATATTATATGTTTGTTTTTTATGCACACCAACTGTAACTACCGTTGATAAATTGTGTTTTTGTAATTGTCATTTGTAGGCAAAATACGGAGCACATGACAGATTCCTTATAACCAAAAGATGATGTACATGATGACTCATTCGTTAAATTTCTTCTCGAGGTACGAGTGTAAGATTTCTTCTTATAGGATATATGGGATGTTTGTGAATTTCGTATCAAGTTAAATACATTTTGGCAATGGTAGATTTCTTATGAAATGTGATTATAAATACATTTATAATATAATCCATCCACACTCACTTAGTACAGTAGATACTATAATTTGATCATTCATTGATTTGGAAAAAGTTTTGTTGAAGTAAACCACCGAATGGGGTTTTTGACTTCTAAGTAATACAACTTTCTTGCTAATATGTAATGGGGTTACTCAATCGTTTGTTTGCCCTGCTGCCGTTTTAATTCACCAGAATAACGGGTTGTATAACTTTTTTCGTTGTTTGGGTATTTATTCTTTTGTGGTTCAAATCACATACCCACATGCCACAATCCACTTCGCTGCCCTCGGCTTCTTCTTTGCCTCTGTTCATGGTGTGCGCCGTTGATGGTCGGCAGGTGACGTCGACCAAGTTAGGTGGATGTTTTAACTTACAGAAATCGGTTCCTTTTTATGGTTTGGAATTGCTTACATAAGCTGAGGAACATACCCGAGTCAAATTTATTTTTTGGTCAAGAGTATATAAGATGTGGAAAGTAGATTCTGGAGCCCTAATCAAATATGTTCTAATAAGAAGTTGAGTCCGGTTCCGCAACACCCCTTTATTTAGAAAAGTTCCAATGGATCAATCTCAACCATCCATCTTCTTTTTATTTAAGGGTCCAGATTAAACCCTCTTTCCACATTAAAAGGACAAAATTGTCCCACTATAAATATTAAAATTTTACACACACTAACCATTTTATCAAAAACAAAAAATAGGTCGGGTCTCTCCCACCCACCTAACCTCCCGCCGCCAACCACCCTAACAACTTATTCCGGCGACCTCCTCCGACAACCAACCTTCCACCGCGAACCACCCCTACCACACACCTTTTTCCGGCGTCATCACCTACTACCCATCCACCGCGAACCACCCCTACCGCAAACAACCTCCAACAACCACCCTAACAACTTATTCCGGCGACCTCCTCCGACAACCAACCTTCCACCGCGAACCACCCCTACCACACACCTTTTTCCGGCGTCATCACCTGCAACCCATCCACCGCGAACCACCCCTACCACAAACAACCTCCAACAACCACCCTAACAACTTATTCCGGTCATCTTCTCCGGCGAATACAAACACAAGATGGAAACACAAAAACAAACAGGAATTGAAGCTCAAATCGAAGAAGATGTTGTTGTGGATCCAGTTACGGAAACTGATAATGCAGATCTAGATCCAGAACGTCACGTTCTTAATGAAGATGCAGATCCAGAAGCTAATCTTGTCGAAAATATAGGTAAATGGTTACTTTCAGTTCTTTGAAAACAGAATCATGCATGATTTGTATAAAAAACAGTAATGAGATATTTCTTGTCGAAATCGTATGTGTTATGCATGATTCTACATGAATCATGCATGATTCCACATGAATCATGCTGATTCTGCATGAATCATGATGAATCATGCGTGATTCATGTGGGATCAAGCATGATTCATGTAGAATATGCGTGAATCATGTTGAAGCATGTGTGGATCATGCATGATTCAATATGATTCATGTGGAATCAAGCATGATTCATGTGGGATCAAGCATGATTCATGTGGAAACATGCATGATTCATGTGGAATCATGCATGATTCATGGATGAGTTATAAATGAAGCATGATTCAGTATGAATCATGCATGATTCATGTAAAATCAAGCATGATTCATAATGAATCATGCATGATTCATACTGAATACTTTTTAGTATTATTAAAATTCTTGACCAGGTTCTCTAACAATTGTTATTCTCTAACAGGTTCTACCAGCACTCCAAGACCAAGTTTATACATTCATAGTGAGACACCCGGAGGATCTGTATATTGGGAACTAATTGTTCCGGATGAGTTGTTACCTAAGCAGGGAAAAAGATTTGATACAATGGAGGAATGTATTGAGTTTTATTCTGCTTATGCTGAAAAATCAGGATTTGAAGTTAAAAAGTCCACGCAAAAAAGAAATAGGAGTGGTGACGTTAAATCAAAGTACATCATGTGTAACCGGCAAGGGGTTCCAAAAGACATAAATGTTAACACCTTGGATCCTGCAAATAGTGGAAAGCAAACAAGGAATACAAGATATCGTGTAACAGGTTGTGAGGCACAAATAAAGGTTGATTTGGATTATGTTAAGAGAAAGTATGAAATAACCAAATTTATTGCTAAGCACAACCATCAAATGCTTCCGAAAGAGTATAAGCATCTAACAAAGAAACAAAGAAAAATGACTCATGCAGAAAGAGTGTTTGTTGTGAGAGCTTCAACACAACTGAGACTTGGGGGAACCAAGGCACATACTGTGTATTCTAGTATCAAAGGGGGTGCTGAGTATGTGCATGGAACTAGTGATGATTTTAAGAATCAGATAAGGGATGTTAATGAATATATAGGAGAAAGTGATGCACAGATGCTTATAAATAAGATGGAAAACAGGAAGAAGTTTGTTCCAGGCTTTACGTTTCAGTATAAGGTTGAAAACAGTGAACTGGTTGCAATGTTTTGGGCAGACGAAGTAGATAAACGCAACTATGAAGAGTTTGGAGATATTATATCTTTTGATGCTACCTTCAAAACAAACAAGTAAGTTATTTTAGGATTCATTATAAATCATGCATGATTTATTATAAATCATGCATGATTCATTATAAATCATGCATGATTCATTATGAATCATGCATGATTCATAATGAATCATGCATGATTCATGCATGATTCATTGTGAATCATACATGATTTATAATGAATCATGCATGATTCATCTGATGAATCATGCATGATTCATCTGATGAATCATGCATGATTATTCAGATGAATCATGCATGATTCATTATAAATCATGCATGATTCATGTTGATTCTGTCTTTTTTGCATAATCTGTTTTTTATAATGAATCATATGCATGATTTATAATGAATCATGCATGATTTTTGTTGAATCATGCATGATTCAACATGAATCATGCATGATTTATAATGAATCATGCATGATTCATCAAATATATCATGCATGTTTCAGAATGAAACATGCTTGATTCATTATAAATCATGCATGATTCATGTTGACTCTGTCTTTTTTGCATAATCTGTTTTTTATTTTCTAATTGTACATTATTTTCAGGTACGATATGGTCTTTGTTCCATTCACTGGCATAGATAATCACAGAAAGTGCGTGAATGTTGGATCAGGATTGCTACTAAACGAGGACACAGAAGCTTATACGTGGCTTCTAACATCGTTCATGACTGCTCACGAAAAACAACCGACAATGATTGTAACGGATCAAGATGGGGCAATGAAAAGGGCAATTGAAGCAGTTCTGAAAGAATCAAAACACAGATTATGCATGTGGCATATTATGCAAAAAATCCCATCAAAGGTATTGCCATTTTCATAACCTTTTTTGAATCATTCATGATTCTTATAAATAATCTGTTATGATTTAATTACAGATATGTGAAGAAATTTATGATAAAACTAATTTCAAAGAACGTTTCAACAAATTGGTGTGGAATATGTTTATAGAGCCAAAAGAATTTGAAGCAAGATGGTCAATACTTATTAAAGACTTTAAGTTGGAAAAACACAAGTGGATGACAAAGATGTATGAGCTTAGAAAAATGTGGTTACCAGCTTATTTTATTACGTCACCTCTGTTTGGCTTAATGAGAACTACTTCAAGATCAGAGAGTGAAAACACGTTTTTTAAAGGTTTCACAAATCACGGGTCAACATTGGTCAACTTCATGATGTGCTATGAATCAGCAATGGAAAGGCAAAGGAGTAAACAAGAACATCTAGATTTCAGAACTTTTGATGCTGCCCCAAGATATAAAACAATGTTAGAAATGGAAAAACACGCGGCTAAAGTTTATACAAGGACAATATTTCTGCTTGTTCAAACAGAAATGTATGAATCTATTTGGTCTTGTCAAATAGAAGAGTTTAAAAAGGACGAGGGAGTTGAGATGGTTGTAGTTAGAGACACAAAGGCGGGTGCTTATAGGACACTATTCACAGAAGAAGGAAAAGAGATGGTTGTGCAGGAAGAAGACAAAGTAATAGACTACAAGGTTAGTGGATTTTTTTTAACAATCATGCATGTTTCATATATAATCAACAATGAATCATGCATGATTCATTGATAAATCATGCATGATTCATGCAAGAATCATGCATGATTCATGGATGAATCATGCATGATTCACCCATGAATCATGCATGATTCTTCCATGAATCATGCATGATTCTTGCATGAATCATGCATGATTTAGTAAGAATCATGCATGATTCACCCATGAATCATGCATGATTCTTCCATGAATCATGCATGATTCTTGCATGAATCATGCATGATTTAGTAAGAATCATGCATGATTCATGGGTGAATCATGCATGATTCATTAAAGAATCATGCATGATTCATTGAAGAATCATGCATGATTCTTCCATGAATCATGCATGATTTAGTAAGAATCAGGTATTAATACGTTTTTTTTGGCATCAAAACAAGGTTTTGCGTTCTCTTGAAGATGGATCAGTTGAGTGTACCTGTAGACATTTCATGCGTTACGGATTTTTATGTAGACATGTATTTTGTGTTTTGAAGAACCGTAATGTTCAAATGATTCCGGAGAAGTACGTTTTAAGGCGTTGGAGGAGGGATTTGATACCACTTTCATTAAGAAGAAGCACGAATAGATATGGAGAGAAAAACAAAGAAATGGAAATATTAACAAATGAGGCTAACTATGTAGTAGATGAGTGTTTGTTTTTGTTGAGTAAAGATAAAGAAAAGTTGTCGCAATTTGTGGAAAAGCTCAAAACTATAAAGAAGGAATTTGAGGTTCTAGTGCCAAGGCCTCCTTCACAGAAAACGGCAGACATGATTGAAGATATTTATGCTATTCAAAAGCCGAATAAGAATACTGTAAACAATCCTCATGTTGCTTCAATAAGAGGTGCTAAGAAAGGACAACGTAGAAAAAGTGCAAGAGAAGTAGCTATCAATGCTAAAAAAAAGCAAGAGCGGAAGTGTGGACAATGTGGAGTGAAGACTAACAAACATACAAAAACAACATGTCCGGAAAATCCAAAATACATTGCTAAAGTAAAAAAGATTGCTGCTGCGGCTGCTGCTGCAAAGGAAGCAAGGAATGCAACTATTGCGGCTGCTGCTAAAAAGGAAGCAAGGAATACAACTATTGCTGATGCACTACAAACAGGAACAACTGGTGCGGGTGCTGTGGCTGCTGCTGCAAATGCAGCAAAGAATGCAACTATTGCGGCTGCTGCTGAAAAGGAAGCAAGGAATACAACAATTGGTGTGGGTGCTCCTTCAATTGTTTTGTAGTACACTTATAATATTCGTTAGATTTGTTTTTTAATTTGATTTAACTGTATTAAAACTCTGAGATTGGAGTACTTAGTTTAATGTTTTGTAGTACACTTATAATATTCGTTAGATTTGTTTTTTAATTTGATTTAACTGTATTAAAACTCTGAGATTGGAGTACTTTGTTTAATGTTCATATAATATTCGTAATGAATCATGCATGATTCGTAATGAAACATGCATGATTCGTAATGAAACATGCATGATTCGTAATGAAACATCATATGTCATCCAAAAATCATGCATATGAGTCAGCAAGGTAACTACTGCTGATGCACTACAAACAGACTTATAATGTTCATATAATGTTCTATGAATCATGCATGATTCAACATGAATCATGCATGATTCATAGTGAATCATGCATGATTCATAGTGAATCATGCATGATTCATAGTGAATCATGCATGATTCATAGTGAATCATGCATGATTCATAGTGAATCATGCATGATTCATAGTGAATCATGCATGATTCATAGATGAACCATGCAAACAGTTACATAACAGTAAAAAACTGAAATAGATGAACCATGCAAACAGTTACATAACAGTAAAAAAGATAACATAAAAAAGACAGCCATGTAACAGTTAAAAGATAACATAAAAAAGATAACATCCAATATTACATAAAAGTACCATCAGTTTTACGAACAAAAGATTACCAACATATAAGATCAGAATATAACATAAAAATACCCTCCCATTTAACTACCATCCATTTTACGAACAAAAGTTTAACAAACTACAATCAAACATCACTTTCTTTTTTTACCACCAGCATATGTCATATGAAAATCTTTCGATTTTGCAGCTTTAACATCCTTCCCAACCTCCTTCCTTTCTGCAGCTTTAACATCCTTACCAACCTCCTTCACTTCTGCATCTTTAACATCGTTCCCTTCTGTCTGATCTTCTTGGCCAGGCATAGTCTTCGGTGGATCACGCTCATTCCTGTTTTTGATTGCCTCTTGAATAATATCAACCCTTTTCTGGTGTTCATTCTCAGTCTCAAACTTGAAGGCCAACTCAAACATCTTCTGTTTATGAATGTTAAAATCATGCAACAAAAGCTTGGTAGCAATCCTATACCTCCTACATAACAACTGTGAGCGTTGTTCCTTTGATTCTACATCAAACCCAACATCCCAATCTCCAACAGTTGTGCCAGTGTAAGATTCCATATGGATCATAGCAAATATTCCGCAATCTTCATAGTTACTCTCTGTACTCTAATTCAAACGTAGAATGCGTGCTTTGACTTTCATCATGGCCGATAGTTTGTCATGCCCATGCTCTTTTAGATGCCTGATAAAAAACTTTTTCTACAAAAAAAATTGTAAAAGAGAAACAATATAAAAGTCAATAAAAGATACAAGGATCACAAAACTCAAATACACATTAATAAAACTCGATACATTAATAAAACTCAATACATTAATAAACAAAAATGATTTTAAACTTACCAAAGGATCACAAGTTGCTTTGTATCTTGAACTATAGGAATATGGTCCAGCATAAATGTTATCAATGATAAACATTGACGGATTCTCCAAGTTGAAAACAACAACATAAAAGTGTCCAGAAGCACAAATAGGAAAAAACACCAAATCAACATCCGAGAGGCGAAGTGAATCCTCATCATGCTGCAATTGAGTTGAAATGGCATCTGAAAAGACTTTCCACTGTCCATCTGGATCAAGAGTACTTTTAATAGTTCCTTCTGGCTGTTTACAGACAAGCGAAACAAAATTAGAGAGGATTCAAGATGAATCATGCATGACTCAAGATGAATCATGCATGATTCAAGATGAATCATGCATGATTCAAGATGAATCATGCATGATTCAAGATGAATCATGCATGATTCAAGATGAATCATGCATGATTTACAGAATGAAAAAAAACATCGCTACATGTGAATAGAAACTTACAATACAGCCAGTTGTAAAAAAAAGCCTTCTTAACCGCTCATTAACTTTACCAGCTTCCACCAGCTTCAACAATGTAGCCCGCTCCTCCAGGTTCAACAATGCACTCCAACTATCAATAACATTGTGGTCTAACCATAATCCAGGTGTCAATGTCTCCATGCTCACTCGTACAGATTTTTGCTCATAACCCGAATTAGTTTGGAAAACAGTTTCACTACAATTAGAAATAACAAACAAATTAGGATACGTCATTCTTTAACTACAAAATCGAAAGCAAAAACTGAAATAGAGAACTTACTATCTATCGCCTTGCATAGCGAACAAACTATTCCCCAGTATAAACTCAAGCCTCTTTAGATCAGGACCAACTTCAGTTCTCTTATTCATAAAAGGAGATGACAACACAGAAGATGGCTTCCTAACTTTTTTCTTGGGAGATGAACGAGTAGAAACTCGTGGAGGCGTCTTGGGAGGCGAAACGTTAGTAGGTTCATTCATAATCATATTAAACAAATTTTCCTGCAAAAAGTTCAAAAAATTTAATTATAAACATACATATGACCATATCATTATACAACTCACGAGGAAAAGTTAAAAATATACGTCATAAAAGGCATCTGAAAGCAGATCAATCACCTCTCCAACCCAATGAATGTTTCTTTCAAGCCACTGCGTGTAAGTTTCTTCAACATCATCGACTGCTGCTTCGTCTGCTCCTTCGTCTGCTGCTGCTTCGTTCCCGGGCTCAATGTCCTTTGTAGGTAACTCCTTTGCATCCGACTCTTTTGGCTTGTTTAAATCAACATTCTCGTCAGGCGAAGCATTGAAATCATCAATATGAGTAGGTTCACCTTGAAACGAAACAGTATCCTTAAAAAGTCCCTCATATTTCTCAATCAATTGATGAATGTTCTCATCATTTGGAAATTCATTGTTCGCATCTCTTAAAAAGCATTCAAGTTCGGCCTTGTCTTTGGCAATGCTTGAAAGCTTTTCATTGATCTTTGTGCAAAAGGCCTACAAAAATGAAATATAAATCATGCTTGATTCATGTAGAAAAATTCATGATTCAGTTGAATCATGCATGATTCAGTTGAATCATGCATGATTCAGTTGAATCATGCATGATTCATGTAGAAAAATTCATGATTCAGTTGAATCATGCATGATTCAGTTGAATCATGCATGATTCAGTTGAATCATGCATGATTCAGTTGAATCATGCATGATTCAGTTGAATCATGCATGATTCAGTTGAATCATGCAAACTCAAATTATTATAACACTTGACAAAAATAATTGAAAAAACAATAAAAACCGTAAAAAGATACGACAACACACCTGTTTACTGGAAAACCCACTTTGTTTTTCTTCACTTTGTTTACCCACATCAAAAAAACCTTCACTTTGTTTCTCTTCGGACGCAGTCCATTCTGGCTGCCACTCCAACATCCCAATAACATTATCTTGCACCTCTAAATCCTGCCTGTGATGCATGTTTGTTGTATTCCAATTCAGAATAGCAGGTCTGGACCGAAGAACAGGATAACGATCAAATTTTGTTGAATCCAAATACAACAGCTGTTAGGAAAATAAAAATTATTTCTTGTTAAAAGTTATAAACAATATAAACATTAAATAAAAAAACACAAAAAAACGTAAAAATGTATATATGCACACACTTACAATTAAAAAACACAATGGCCCAATGTAAAAACCAGCCAAAGTATTCGGTTCCGTGCTATTTCCAAGACACTTGTATAAGAACTCACACCAATCAATTCCAGCAATATTCGTATCCTCACGAATACGCCGAACAATAGTTAGATCAGGTATTGCTTTCATTGTGTAAGCTGTACACAACCCAACAGAAAATAGAGTAAGAAAATTGACTTTATACATAAAGTCAACTTCTGTTGCTTCATTAAGTTTCTCTTGAATATCAGAAGCACGAAGTAGTTTCCATGGTTTATCAAACTGTTTTAACCACAACAACACAAACGGGTCATCCAAAGCTCTCTCAGGTAGATCATATAAAGAAGTTCCACCAATGGGAAGTCCTAAAATATCCTTAATCTTTTGAGGAGTTACAAGAATCGAAGACCCGTTTAAAAGCTTAAACTGATAGCTCTCCTTATCAAATGCTCTAACAGCAAACCTCCCTAAACGCCCAGGTAAGGTATCTATTTTAATGAAACGAAATGAAGAAAAACCAATACTTCCCAAAAACTTATCAATGTCCAACCTGCTATCTCGAATTGCTGCGAAGAAAGAAGTAGGCACTGTCCTAGATTTTATAATTGGAAACTTGAGTAGATACTTATCTCTTTCACTCAAGACAACCTCTCCACCTTCAGAAGTCTTCTTATGCTTCTTCCCAGGTTTCTTAACACCCTCTTCATCTTCCTCTTCATCTTTGACATTGTCCTCATCAGATTCCTGCTTTTCAACCTTCACTTTTCGGGGACCTTTTTTTACCCCAGGCTCTTTCTTAACTGCATCGTCATTTTGATCATCGTCATCTGACTCCTCTTTATAGTCACTCACAACATCCGACACTATTCTATCTACAAAATCAGTAGATCTCTTCCTCTTCCCAATTGGTTCCTTCTTAACAGTAGCTTCTTTCTTAATAGCAGATGGTTCTTTTTTAATAGCAGCACTAGACTTTTGTGAAGGAGCTTTTGCCTTTGGCATTGCACTAGTTCTTGGTTTTTTTTCAGCGACAGGAGGTGACGCAGATCCTTTAGGACCTATAGATTTCTGACGCTTGTTTGTATCACGTTGAACTGCAAAAAGTAAGAACACAAATCAGTTAAGTTCTAAGAAGTTACAAATACAAAAAAACATATGCATGATTTAACATAAATCATGCATGATTTAACATAAATCATGCATGATTTAACAAACATGATTCTTCATGAATCATGCATGATTCTTCATGAATCATGCATGATTCTTCATGAAAACAAATACACAGCTATCTAAAAAAATTTCTATCTTCGTGATTAATTTCTTCAAAAACTGAACATAATAAACGTCGATCAACTTTACATAAATCTCTTTACATGAACTACGCATAACACCTCAACACTCCTCATATCTTCCAAACACCCAAAACACAAAAATAAGATCATTCTCGCAAACGACCACTTTATCAATCCATACATACACATATCTCCTACACAGTAACATCACTTATTAGTCCATACCACAAAAAACTCCATTTCCTGTTTCCTATAACTGCATCGACTACCAATCTACAATATCATCAATCTGTAACAGACCAACGAAAATATCTAACCTGCATTATGTCATTCTACGCTCATTTTTTTAGGTCGTAATTTATTCTAAAATCTATATTACAAAATCATAAACAAGCTTTTAAAACCCAAACTTATTACAGCCAACAAACAAACACTCATTTAACCCATCTAACTACAAAGAGTAACCGACTAACCATAATCTAACAACTCGATAAACACTAGCATCTTTACATGAATCACTTAACAGAAACCACACATAACACCTAAACACTCTTCATAAACAAGTCATTCTCGCAAATGACCAATCATATCTCCTTACGCAGAAACATCACCCATTCGTCAAAAAACTTCATTTTCTGTAAATCCTGATATAATTTATCATTTGTACACAATAGTTTAGAAATTCGTAACTAGTGGCAAAAATATCCAAGATTACTACAACTTGACAATAAACATTACCAAACTTTACGTGATGCCCACCCTAGAGAAGACATTTGGACTGTTGTTGGTTAAAAGCAATGCATAGCATTGTCAGATTATTAAAGCAAGCTAATTTCCATCTCTCACTCTCTCGTCTCATATATAATACTGTAGGAACATTATTCCTCCATTTCATCTCTTTGTCTCTCGTTAAAACGCATACTCCACCATTTTTGTAAAATGTTTTCCTCCAAAAATTTGTGACACTCTCTTCACTTGTTAACTCAAATGGTGTTTAGACTCAGACGTACGTTTTCGACTCATTAAAACAAAGCATGGCATACTGGCAGACCGGTTTGAAAAATGTTTTCGACACTATATAATTCCGACGACTATATATATCTGTCCCCCTCTCTCTCGTCGTCTATGATATTATACTCACTCCCTAACCATTTCATTCTCTCTCTCTCTCGTGTATAAACAAGCTCGACACACAGACCTCAAAAACCATTTACGACACAGACCTCAAAAACCAAATTGCCTTATCTCTCTCCTTCATTAAACCATGAACATCACAGACCTCAAAAACCATTTACGACACGATATTATTCTGATGCTCAACACTCGATGTAAAAGATTTTGACTCAACAAGGCTTCACCGTAAAACCACATGAGCTCTCATCTCACGTTTGATATATCTTATCCACGACTTAAAACTCAGTTTGGTACGCACCCATTAAGCTCGACACACACCAAATCACAGATACGCAATCAAAATCACTGTCCAG
This sequence comes from Glebionis coronaria, assembly GCA_025667525.1. Classification (NCBI taxonomy): domain Eukaryota; kingdom Viridiplantae; phylum Streptophyta; class Magnoliopsida; order Asterales; family Asteraceae; genus Glebionis; species Glebionis coronaria. Next base: position 242,115,441 of record CM046877.1, read on the forward strand.
TTTACTTTCGTCTAGCATTATTACTAGTTTCTGATATAAACCTAAACAACTTCATATCATCAATCAAAAATCGCTCGCAAAATACACCTAACCATTAAAACCTAGCTACATTGAAAGTAAAACAACATTTCATCATCAACTAATCAATAAACAGTTAAACATAAATCAACTAATAAACAACCAGTAAATTAAAAAAAAAGCATAGAAACAAAAAATAAGCATAAAAATAAGCCTAAAATCATAAAAATAAGCCTAATTAACAACCAGTAAATTAAAGCTATTAATAACAAAAAGAAGCCTAAAAATCTTTTAAAAAAGCACAAAAACAGAAATAAGCATAAAAATAAGCAATATAAACTCAAAAATAAGCATAAAACAATTAAAAATAAAAATGAAAAGTATTAGGGTTTCAATCGGAAATGGAGTTTAAAGCAATATAAACTCGATTACCAGGAGCCAGTCCGCTTTTTTTAGGAATAGAATCCATCTCTGATCGATTGTTAGGGTTTCAATCGGAGATGGAGTTTAAATCATGATCGGAGATCGATTGGAGAGTGATTGGGGGTGGAGGATATGATTGGGGGTGGTGGTGGTGGTGGCGGCGGAGATGATTGGGGGTGGTGGTGGCGTAGATGATTGGTGGCGGTGGTGGCGATTAATATTGGGGGAGCGGGGGAGTGGAAGATGAAGATAAAATGAGATTGGGGGGAGCGGGGAGTGAAAGAAAAGAGATGGGGGAGCGAGTTTTTTTTTTAATTTAATCTGGACCGTTAGATGTAAATAAAATGGATGGCTAAGATTAGTCCATTGGGACTTTGCTAAAAAGTGGGACTATGTTGAACTTTTGGCATAAGAAGTTAGTGTTCAAGCACATGATAGTTTACGCCTAAATGATAAGTTCTGCAAGAAACTGGGATTAAAAACTAATTTACCAAGGGTTTGATCATCATGTAATTTGGATAGATAATTGGTACCTATATCTTGTAACTGAAAGCCTCTGCCCTTACCATTGAAATTTGTTACTTCAGTTACCCCAAATTAGTTATAAGTTAGACTATGACCCTTCTTCTAACGAGTCTAAAATAAGATGTTATTCATATATATTGTCCTTCAACGACTCTTGAAGCCCTTGGTGTGTCGTGAACCTGAAATCATATTTTTTGTATATTTGCCATATTAAACTGAATGAATTTAAATTTTAGAAGAAACTGGAATATAATTATGTGTATGACGTATTTTTTTATTTTGTCACATTTATTCTGATATTATGATCAAATATGTATGTGGCGGCAACAAAGGGATGTGAACACCTTAAATGTATGTCCAAACATGGAGTCTAATTAACTTCCACATTAGACGTATGGAGTGACATAATCTTTCTCAAGGAGTTGATCACAGGTTGACACCAATTGCCCAATCCATGAATGGTGAATATAAATTTCTAGCTCCATCTCTGGCTACCCATATGGCAACTTTAAAATCTCAATTCATCTTTAGCGTCTCAAGAGAATTACATGCGATGGAATGATTTTTAGTTTACATGCTATCATATTTTTAACTAATGGGTTCATGTATCTGCAACTTATATACACTGTTTTTTGGTGACTTCACCAACCGTTTTAATTAGGTATCTTTTTATAATTCTTACTGGATATCATGGAATAACATGGTGTTTGATATATACTGCGAGATGATGGAATTATCAATTAGCAAACTTAACTGAAAATGTTATTACTTCAAGTTGCTACCAACGAACACTGAATATTATTCTTGCTCTTATTTAGACCCATTTTGTGCAACACTTTTTAGGATAATAAGAACTTTTCATTTTGGATAAATGTTGTATCTCTCCCCTTATACTTTACTGAGTGTATATACAAACGTATGCATATCTATGTTTCCATTTGATCTGGTTGGAATTTAATATTGTTGAAGTATCAGTAGCACCAAGGATCCATTATATCCTGCGGTTTCTTCTGGTTGGAATTATAATCTCTTTGCATGTACACATTTTTAGCAAACAATGGCACCTCAGCTGTTGAGAAAATTACAGTGCGTAATTATGCGTGTTGGTGTGGATTCTATGGTTTTGTAATGATATTAGGTGTTATGATAAGTAATTGTGCACACACAATAGTTATTGTAGGATACAAAGTTTAATCTAATAATGACATGGTAGGAGTATTGGTTTTAGTTTGCCATCATTCCTAATTGTTTTCCAAGATTGTTATCATGCCTTGTAAAATTACGTTTGAGAAGAATGCCAGTGCCTTTTGTGTCCCATGTATCTATGCGACTTTATTGTCACTTAACTTGAAAGGTTCTAAAAACTCATTCGAGCGGGAATTTCAGGGTTGCACTCTTGTAAATTCAACCCAAGGTCAATTTCTTAGTTTTGTTTGATATTAAGATTATGTTCAATTTTCACTTTTCTATATGATTTTCACTTTTCTAGATGGATAACTTTATGTTCGATGTGCACCTCAAGCCATAACTATTGTGAAGTCTCAACTTATGCTTAGCAAAGGTAAACATGTGTTTCTTATATTTTCATCATTTCATTAATTAGTATCTTCCATTTGAAATTGCTTATGCAGTTGCGTTCGTTGGTATCCTACATATATTAAGGATCTCATGAAAAGTAATCCATAATCACTCTAGCACGCACCGTTAGCGATATAAACATGTCAAATGATCTGCCTGGATAAAGATTTTAGTCTTGGTTTCATTTCCAAGTCAAACTAATCAGTGTATGTAGCTTATATGAAATGTTTTCTAAATCTGACCGTTGGAATCCAATTTGTTATGCGCAGTTGGAGCCGATGCAGATGAGGAAACAATCACATTTGAGCTTTGGAAGTAGAAAGATTGATTCAGTCGAGTTTGGTAATGGTGTTGTTGTGCTGCTGGTGTTGCTGCAAGCCTTAACAGACGACAAATATTATGGGTTGGATAAAAAAACAGAAGAAGAAACGTCGTTTTGAAGTCGATATTAGAAACATCAGGTACTTAATGTATTTGTAGGAAACCGAAAATGTGATATCATGTCTCAAATTGTTTATCATAAACTTGCTGTTTTTTAATGTGTTTGTAGGAAATGCAACAAGAAGGCATCCCAATGAGCGACAATCGCATGAATACTTATGAATAGTCATGATTTTTAGGTAATTACTCATTCGGGTATGTCTGCTATTGATAAAATTACATACTCTAATCTATTTCTAGAAATTTTGTTGCCATTTTGCATATAGTTGTTTGTGAAATTACTTTTTTCTGGGCTTATGGGGTTGGTTTGCTGAAGTTATTCCTTATTTATATTGACATGATCTGAAATACGAGATATGAGAAATAAATAGGATTAACTTATCATAACTTATTTTGAAAAAAACTTAAGCCTTTTTAATAAGCTATCCGTAGTTGCTTAAATCAAACTTGCCAAAAACTTTTTATCGTAAACTTGTTGTTTTTTATATTAGCCATTCTTTATCTGTTATTTTTTAGTTGCAACATCTTTCTTCACGTGACTCATTTTCGTCAAACGTGTCATCTTTTTTTCTTCAGAAGTTGAAGGTTCGTGATGATTGGAAAAGACAACATTTTTCTAAGATTACATCGAAAGAGTCTGCAAATCCATTCCCCCGATAACAGCCCTTGGTTCATAAATCATAAGATAATGCTTCAAATACGCTTCGTGCTTTGGCTAAGAAGTCGTCCAGTTCTCCACTATTTCCTAGGTACTAAATTTAATCCAATTATTAATTGATTTGAGGTTATTAGATCAGTTTTATGCTATCTGTAATTCGTTTCATATTTACTCTTGTTGCACGAACATTTTCGTTACTAAAAAAATCATTATTGCTGGAGTTATATCCGATAAGATATTTTAGATATCAAGATTCAATAAATGACCGTTTTCTGCATGAACCTTGATTATGTTGTCAAATATTTACTTTTCAGGAAGCAGGAGAATCTCAGCAGCCACTGATAACAACAACAAAGTCAACAACAACAACAGGTGGTTCGTGTACACGATACTTACATGCAGGAACCTCAACAAGACGGAAAGGAAGCTTATATGTGTAGGCACATCCGAAATAATTGTTATCCTTCTACATAGAGTTTTTCTTTATAGGAACTAATTGTTATCCGTTTACATAGAGTTTTCCCTTATATGCGCAGGCACAACTTGAACGATAATTTTTTTCAAATATTGCAATGGATGGATAAACATATATTTCGTAATTCATGTTGTTATAATTAAGTTTCCAACGTATTATAATCTACTAGGTATGAACGACGCAACTCTATCTAATTTGTTGTTTGATCACACGTAAATAAAAAGAATAGCAAGACAGCGCACCGAACGTGAACACCCCTATGATTTGGAAAGGAAAATGCAGTAGTTGGAGCCCATTGAAATCTTGTTGCGGAGTGAATATTCAGGACGTGGAATATCATTTCATAAGTTTGGTTTATTTTCGTCGTGCAAAACCCATTTTTGGTTAAAAAGTCCCGCATTTGGAAAGCTTTCTCATGTTCTCTTCTATAATCTTATTCTTAAGTAGCCCATTTTCAAGTACATGTAACTCATTTTAAAGATGATGTTGGATGAACATCGAAGTTACTTTTTTCTATGCCTCGTTAGGTACGCAAATATCCGCAGCTATGCGCGGGTATACACCTAGTAAAAGCTAAAGATAAAATTGACACGACCGCAATTAATTAGACCGGTTATGCTTTATAGGTTGGTCGATCACAAAAGCTCAAGCTAATAGGCGGAATTGGGAATGCTAAGCTGGTCTTCGTTTCTGTTCTCATGAGGCGTATGCTTTTATTTCTATATTCTTTAGGATTTTATGGTAGGGTTTTTTTTTTCATCGCTTGTAATTAAGTAGTATCAGAGTAAATTGCAACTTCAAAGAAAAAAAACGTCCAATTTTTAAAGGTTTGGTTTCACTTTTGGTCCTTGGTCAAATTAAATAACTAAAATACCCTTCTTCAATTTGGCCAAACCATAAGAACCATTTTTGCAGGTCCCTCTTTCTATTATTATTATTATTATTATTATTATTATTATTATTATTATTATTATTATTATTATATTATAACTATTTATTATACTTTTAATTAAGGTTTGGTTTCACTTTTGATCCTTGGTCAACTTAAATGACTAAAATACCTTTCTCCAATTTGGTCAAACCATAAGGACCATTTTGCAGGTCCTCTTTCTATTATTATCAATTTTTTTTATTTTCTTTTTGAAAATCTTTTATTTATTAATCATACAAAATTGGAAGGGATTCGCGAAACAAGCTGCGCTCCCACCCCCTTTTGGATACAAAAACAAAGTCTAAAAAATAGAAAAAAAGCCACTCCTAGCATCATTAGAATGACAAACACATAAGCGCTTGAGACGCGAAAGAGTAACCGAGGCTTCCTCGTCAAGCTCCCCAAAAACAATTATTATTATTATTATATTATTATTATTATAACTATTTATTATATTTTTTATTAATTAATTTATTTAACTCTTTATTTTATTTATTTATTTATTTTAAAAAATAATAATTCTCTAATATTAATAAAAAAATCTTTAAAAAATTAAAATTCTTTTTTAAAAACAAGTAAAAAAATCAAATAAAAAAATTTAAAAATTTAATTCTGTCAATAATAGTAATACCAAAAAATTATTTTTTTAAAAAAAAAGAAAAATTTACAATTCACTTTATTATTACTTTTTTTGGCAAATCATTTCAAAATTTATTTTTTTAATTCTTTTAAAAGAACTTTACAAAGAACTTTAATTTTAATTTTGTTATTTTAAAAAGATTTTTAATTTTAGAAAGGACTTTAAATAATTTTGTTATTTCTACTATCAACACAAACAAATTTTTTAAGTTTTTTTCTATTTTGTTAAAAAAAGAATCTTAAATTTTCAAAAAATCTTTTAAAAGTTAAAGAAATAACAAATAACAACTAAATAAATAAATAAAATAATTAAAATAATTAAAAAAATATACAATAATAACAAATAACAATATAATAGTAAGAATAATAGAAATAGGAACTGCAAAAATGGTCCTTTGTGATTTGGCCAAATTGGAGAGGGGTATTTTAATCATTCAATTCGACCAAAGGCCAAAAGTGGAACCAAACCTCATACATTTTTTGTAATTTTAAAATTCGACGAACCAACTTTGCAATTTGACAAAAAAAAAACCATTTTTGCAATTTACTCATTTTTATCCATAAATATCATTGAACAACTATAAGCTCTACCTCTAACAATCACAAGCAAAATATCATTGAACTATATACCCGATGTGTACTCAAAAATTTACCGGGATACAAACCCATTCATTAAAATAACATATACTTACTAGAGTAAAGATCCAATGAAATGGGGCACGATACATCCTCCGAGGATGAGGACGAACGATGCAAAAACAAATTACCATTAAGAGCACTAGGTACGGTGGTGTGGTGTCAAAGCGAAAAGTGGTGTCATAGGTAACAGGTAGGCTATGGCACGAGAATGCAATGGCACCACATTTAGTGGGGTAGGAGCGAGCCATGGAAGAAGTGGTGCCATATGGGTAAAAAGTGGTATAAGGGATCCACATATACCCACTTTGTGAATTAAAGAAACAAAAGCCACTACTTTTCCTGGGGAGTACGGCGCGAAGGCGGTGTGGTGCGCCGAGCAAAAAGTAACGCCATAGGGTACGGCGCCACCGTACCCTTGGCTCTGAATACTAACGTAGCCTAAAAAAAATCCGTTCATACTTTTTAAAATCTTAATTTTTTATTTTAAAAAATTGCACTTTACTCTTTGGAAAAAGTAAAAATGTTTTAATGTTTTAATTTTTTTTACTTTGAAAAAAACTTAAAAAGAACTATATTTAAAAATTTAATAAAGTTGATTTGTTTTAAAATAAACATTGTATTTAATAATATTATAACACATAGATCCACAAACGTTTTGTATTTAATAGAACTCGTTTTACAATACAACATTGTATATAATAATACGGCGCCACCGTACCTTTGGCTCTAAATACTAACGTAGCCTAAAAAAAATCCGTTCATACTTTTTAAAATCTTAATTTTTTATTTTAAAAAATTGCACCTTACTCTTTGGAAAAAGTAAAAATGTTTTAATGTTTTAATTTTTTTTACTTTGAATTTTTTTTAAAAGAACTATATTTAAAAATTTAATAAAATTGATTTGTTTTAAAAAAAACATTGTAGTTAATAATATAACACATAGATCCACAAACGTTTTGTATTTAATAGAACTTGTTTTGCAATACAACATTGTATATAATAATATTAGGCTACCCACAACGCTACTAGGTCGCGACTTAGTTTTTTCGGCCGGCGACCTAGTGCGACCTATTTGCCACAACCCGGCGACCTAGTGCGACCTAGTTGAAATTTTTTTTTTTTTTTAAAAACACAATAAATTTCATAAAAAACATTACATTTATTTAAAAAAAAACATTACACAATTATTCGAATTTAAAAAACATTACAATAATCCTAGTAATTTAAATTATAGCGTTCCTTGATTCTGTCCCTCATTTCTTGTTGGGCTTGCTGTTTGGCTATCGGCAAGTTGGGGTTGATTTCCGAGTTGTAGAACATCAAGTCTTTATCTCGCTTCTTTGCTTCAGCAAGCTCGGGCCCGACGTTGTAACTCGAGCTTTTCTCTTTTGATTTCCGCATTTTTCTCGTGCAAATCCAACTCCCGTTGCTTCAAGTCAAAGTAGAAATCTTGTTGTTGGTTCTTCTTTCCCCATCCAATGTCTTTCATCTTCTCCCATGTTAGTGCAAACATTACGATGCTTTGTCGATATAATCTCTTTATGTTTTGTTGATGACAAACGTATAATTCGTAATACATTATGTAAAATGTTAAGGTACTTGTAATCACTCAAGAATACATTTGTATACTTCTCTCGACACCTCCAAGATCGCATTCGGCATGAATCACTCAAGGTATGTACAAACATGTCATTAACCTAACTAAGTGATCAAGGATTAATATTTTCTTAAAACTCACATTTTAATAAAATGTGACAAAAGATTTTAATTAACTTTATTTTTAAGAAAATTTTTTATTAAAAAGAAAATAGAAATTTGAATTTGGCATATTTCATATGCCAAAGGAATATCCTTTGAGGGTATAAACTACCCCAGATGGCATATCCCCACTAAAGGACAAATTTGCACGGACTCCGACGCGGAGGTTCCTTAAAGGAACCCGCGGTTCCTTATTGATAAGGTACCGCGGGTAGAGATAAGGAACCGCGGGTGTTTTTGACCGTTGCAATGTTGTCCTATAAATAGTGGATCACTTCCAGGTTTTCTTTCAACCCTTTTTTGCACAGTTTCTTTCAAAACCATCTTAGATCCTTGATTAGTTAGTTTTGATTAATCTTGTTTAAGATGTGATTCTATCCTCAATCTCCTCATCCTCTCAAGTGCAAAGAGAATAACACTATCATTACCATGATGTGTTGGGTTCACTACATGATGAAGATCTCTCCTTCTATAGATCTAAGTTATGTTTTTAGTCTTCCTACTATGTATATGTAGAAGATCCAAGTGTTGGGTACACTTGGATGTGTTTGTAAGGGTAGAATATCCAAGTGATGGGTATCCTTGGATTAGGTGTTAAGTTGTGTAGATCCAAGTTTGTTAATACTTGGATATAGTGTTAGAGTCATAGATCTAAGTGGTAAATACTTAGATTTATATGGTTTATGTGTTTAGGCCATAAAACACAAGGTTTGTTATGTTGGGCCATAAAACATAACTAGGGTGAAGAGTTGTGTAGTTGTGAAGAGTTGTGAGTTCTCACTAAACTATAAAGTGATGTGGTTGTGTCTTGTGAGTTCTCACTAAACTATAAAGTGATGTAGTTGTGTCTAGTGTAGTTCTCACTTAGCTTCAAAGTGAAGAGTCGTGAAGATTGGTTCTATCTTTCGATTAGAACTCGACATCTAGCCTTGTGTCGTAAAATGGTGAAGTGGGCGACGTTGTGTAGATTGGTCCTACCTAAGATTAGGACTCGACTTTTAGCTTAGAGTCGGAAATTGGATAAGCGACGTTGTGTACGGTTTCTCCACCTTAAGGAGTTTGTTGACTAGTGAAGTAACTCTCGAGTAAGGTGTACTCGAGGAGTGGAGTAGGGCGAAGAGGAGCTTCATGACCGAACCACTATAAATCATCGTGTCGTTACTTTCATTTACATTTATGTCTTTACCTTTGTAGATGTATTTATAGTTGCATACTTGTGTTGTGTGTCTTTGTGTGCATCACACAATCTAAACATCTAAGTTGCGGAAAAGCTATGGCTAAGTACGTGTGTGCTTCATGTTTAGATTATGGTCAAATGTACATCACTTAGTCTAAACATCCTAGTTGCGGAAAAACTTGTGCTTAGTACGTGTGTGCTTAGTGTTTAGACTATTGCTTGATGTACTCTTGATTTGATGTGCTTGTGTGTTTTCTTACTTGTAGTATTTATCTCTCAATCAAACACATCTCATATCTAGTCAAGCTTGATCGAGAATTTGATACAAAGGATTGTTAAAGTTTAACATGTAATAAACGGTTTCGTCCACTGTCGGCGGTTCCCTAAATGGACCGGCGGTTCTTTATTGATAAAGAACCGCGGGTACAATAAAGAACCGCACACAGTGGAGTAAGGCGAAAAGTTTTGAAAACTAACTAGAAAATATTCAACCCCCCCCCCTTCTAGTTTCTACAATTGGTATCAGAGCGAGGTTATTCAAGATCTTTGAAGTATATTGTACTTTAAAGCTTGGATCAATCTTTGCTCTCTTTTTCAAAACAAATGGTTTTTAAAATGAAAACGGTTTTTAAAAATAGAGACGATCTTTGTATCAAATTGTTCATGAAGAGTGATTACTTATGAAATGTGTTTTGTTGTTTCATTAGTACAATTTTTGGTGTTAAATAAACTTTGTATAATAGCTTGAATTAAATCTTTTCTTGTTTGGAAGTATAAAAATCTTTTGTGTCATAATTAACTCTAATATATGAGTTTTATGCGTCTAAAATGATTTTTTAGAGTCCTAAGTCCTTCCAAATTGTTTCTAAATGATTTTGGTCAAAAACTCATTTTTTGTCCTCTGACCGCGGTTCTTTATTGTTCCCCGCGGACCCTTATCAATAAGGAACCGCAGTCAGTCTGACTTAGATTTTTGAAAACTTTGAAAAATCATATAAAATCAACCGTAAGTCCGTAGAAGTCGTGCCACCTGATAGGTGTGAAAACACCCATCCTTTTACCACTTAATTCTGGCTAAAACAAGACCAAAACACGTATTTAATATCATTTGTTTGGAATTATGCGTGGTTTTTGTGTTTATTGTGTTTTCAGAGTCAACCGGATGAATAATGAAGAAAACATGGGATTGCACGGGTTTTATCAAGGAAAAAGACTCAAGACGAAGTCTATTGTCCAAGAGATGCAAAAGATTTGAAGTCATTGTGCCTATTTGAAGATTTATCGAAGAATAGAGCCAAAGATGGAAGATTCATTTATGTCAAAGAACTCGAGTCTATTAAATAAAAGATTATAAGACGAGTTGGGATTATTCACCGACACTTCTAAAAATCCAAAGTCGGAAACGTTTAAAGAGACGAGAAGACTAAATAAGAAAGAAGAAAAAGAAGCCCAAACCAAAGCCCAATCATAAGCCCACCACCACATCACACGCCTATATATATGGTTCTACTTCACAAAAATGAGACACTTAGTTTTTACACTTAGTTTTTAGGTAGTTTCTAGTTTTAGAGAGAGAAAGTTCTAAACTTTCTCTCACTAAATTTCATCTTTTTCTCTTTCAAATTCAAACTTTTGTATTATCTTTCATTAATTAAGTTCAAGTTTTTATCTCTTAATCTTTAATCTCATCCTTCCTTTCTTTTATTTTGATTGATTTTGGTACAAATCTCATATGATCCGTGTTGTTCATCAATGATTTGTGCTTAAAAAGTTGATTACTTTTTATGTTTCCTTAAGTTTATACACGAATAAGCTCTAAGATCCTTGTTCTTATTGGCTTATTTGTTGATTTAGCTTATTTACTTTTTAAAGTTTTAATGAAAAGTTCATCTTTTTATTGATTTGATTTAAAAGTTGTTTATTTGAAGCCTAGATAAAGTGTTCTTAGTGCTTATTTGATCAGCTTATTGTTGGATTCGAGCTAGTTTTGGGAGTTAGCTTATTCCATAAGCTTATTGCCTTTGCTTTTCTCGAATTTGCACCATTTTCGGAAAGGGCAAAGCCCTTTTCCGACCGTGTATTCCGACCAAGGGACACCCCTTCTTTCCGATCTATAGAACGGATAAGGGTTTTAACCACATTCCGATAAGCCCCTTTCCGATTGGATCTTTCCGATCTGGACCTTGTGTTGAGATTCCGATTGCTGCAATTTGTCCTATATTCCGATTAATGCTATTTTCCTTATTCCGATTGGTAAGTTTCGCAAGTATTCCGATTTGAGTTGTTTCGAGTATTCCGATTGAGCAAGTTTTTAACATTCCGATTGCCCCACCTTTTCGCATATTCCGATCACTTGTCTCCTCCCATATTCCGATCATTAGATCGGAATACTTTCCGATTACACCCATTTTTTTGGTTATTCCGATTGACTTGTTTTTCTTTGTCCCGTTCTTACTTTCTTTTAGTACTTTTCAATTAAGTTCATTTTTTCTTTTTACAAAGTTTTCCAAGAGTTAGTTTTTATTGAGTGTTCATTTATTTTCATATTAAAATCTTTGAGTTTTCAAACATTTATTTTTAAACTCGTTTCTTACTTTAATCTTCTAAAGCTTTAAGTTTACTCTTCGACACTTAATTTCTTGTCATTAGTTTAAAATAGATAAACAAACCAACATCTTTTTATTAACCAAGAACAAATCATTCCACTTAGAGCTGAGATCAATTCGAGAGGATACCGAGAGACATAAACTTGAACCCATACAAAAAGCCCTGTATCAAATGGCGCCGCTGCCGGCTCTTCTCGTTAAGATCAAAAGTTTTTTGTGAGAACTTGGATTTTGGGATCCGTTCCCCGTGGACGTTACTTTTTCACAAAAATTTTCAAAAACACTAAAAAAATATAAAATTTTCAAAAATACAAAAAAAAATAAAAATTAAAAAACATAAAAACCAAAAATATTTTTGCTTTGCTTTTCTTTGTTCGTTCTTTTGCAGGTGTATGCGCACTCGATCCACGTCTTATCAAGAGCCCGAGCCTCTCGATAACCTAGACATGGCCGGTGTACAAAACAACAACAACATACCACCTCCAAACAACAATAATAACAACAACCCACCTTTCAACAACATGAACAATAACAACAACAATGAGCCTCAACCGGATAATCGGCCGATGATTGAATTGCTGCAAGCTCATGTAGACGGCAACACTGATCCAATTGTCATACCTCCAATTGCCGCCAACAACTTTGAGCTAAAATCAGGCTTTATCCAGATGGTCCCCGCTCAACCATTCTTGGGGCGTACCATTGATGATCCACATGACCATATCAAGAGATTCTTGCAACTCACCAACACGGTCAAATTCAATGGTGTTCCACAAGAAGTAATCAGGTTACAACTTTTTCCCTTTTCTTTAGAGGGACAAGCCCGGCATTGGCTTGCTAAGGAACCGCCACAGAGTATTCTCTCGTGGACGGATTTGGAAACAAAGTTTATCAATTACTTTTTCCCACCCTCTCGTACTACCGCTTTGCGGAATGAAATCATAAATTTTGAACAAAAGTACGATGAGTCGTTCAGTGAATCTTGGGATCGTTTTAAAGATCTTTTAAAAAAATGCCCACAACATGGTTTTACCAAAGTACATCAAATTAATACTTTTTACAATGGTTTAAGCATGAGTGACCAAGATTCACTAAACAGTGCCTCGGGGGGTAATCTTTTGGCTAAGACTTCCAATGCTGCTTGGGATATCATTGAGAATAAGTCTCGTGTGCAAACCAAGAGTGTTCGGACCAATGTCGCTAGTGCTAGCACTAATGACAGCGACAAGCGACTTGACAAAATCACTACGCTTCTTGAATCGCTTGTCACCCACACAGTCAACAACAACAGCAGCAACGCTAAAAATGCTCAAGTCAGTGCTGTTAGCCAACCATATGAGATATGCGGGGGTCCTCACTCCTACACCACTTGTACTGCCACCCAAGACTACCCTTCTGAAAATGTCAATGCAGCATATGGCACCTATCCTCAACCTGCTTATCAAGCTAGACCTCAAGGTGACCGTAATTTGCTTAGCTACCGCTTCAACAATTATCTTTCACCACCCGGTTTTCCTCCTACCAACCCAAACCAACAACAAAATCTCAATCGCTCTCCTCAACAACAACAACAACCTCGTACACCATACGTCCCACCTCACAAGCAGCAACAACCTCCTCAACGTAACAACCAAGTTTACCAACAACCTGCTTATCAACCACCCGCATACAATGCTCCTCCCAACCAACCCACTGCTCTTCACCAAGAAGTGGAAACTTATATGAGGACTAACGATGTGATAGTGGGAAATCTTCAGAGAGAAGTGCTCAACCTGAAAGCAGACTTGGTCAAGCAAGGAAACGATTTGAGAGCCGACATGAGAAATACGTTGGATAGCCAAACTAATGACTTGAAGAACATGATGGCTAGTTTCTTCCAAGGTAGTCAACCCTCTTCTTCGGGTACTCTTCCAAGTAACACCGTTGCGAATCCAAGAGGGGAGATGAAAGCAATCACCACTCGCAGTGGCAAAGGTACCAAGGAACCCGAGCTTCCTATACCTCCACCGGTGGTTGTGACTAAGGAAAACGAGTCACCTGCTCCTATTCCTCATCCTTCTCCTTCCCCAATTTCTCCACCTCTTACTTCTACACCTCCCCCACCCAAGGATGTGAGTGATCCTATTCTCCCAAAGCCTTCATCTTCTTCCAATATACCTTATCCATCTAGGTTGAGGAAAGAGAAGCTCAAAAGCAAGGAAGATATTCAGGTTTCGAACTTTATCAAAATGTTTAAACAATTGAATTTCAACATCTTCTTCGCTGAGGCTCTCGCTCACATGCCTAAGTACGCGAAAATGTTTAAAGATCTTCTGAGTGACAAGGAAAAGCTTCTCGATATTGCCAACACCCAACTTAATGAGAATTGCTCTGTAGTGCTCTTAAGGAAATTGCCAACCAAGCTTGGTGATCCGGGTCGTTTCTTAATCCCTTGCAATTTCCCGGGAGTAGAGAATTGCATGGCCCTAGCCGATTTAGGTGCCAGTATTAATCTCATGCCTCTAAGCGTTTGGAAGCAATTATCTCTCCCTGAGCTAGTCCCCACCAAAATGACTTTGGAATTAGCTAACCGTACGGTTGCTTATCCAGTGGGGATAGCCGAAGATGTCTTTGTAGGAGTCGACAAATTCACTTTTCCTGCCGATTTCGTCGTCGTCGACTACGAGATGGACCCTCGTGTTCCCTTGATCGTGGGTCGTCCATTCCTAAGGACCGGTCGCACTCTCATTGATGTTGAAGCCGGTGAGCTTATCATGAGAGTGGGTGACGATAAAATCGTCTTCAACATGGGAAAGTTGTCTAAACAACCTTATTCCAACGAGAGTGTTAATTGTATTGACGTTCTTGATGAGGCTTGTGAAGAACACTTCCAAAATGCTTGCAAAAGTATTCCTACCTCTCTTCCCAATGTTGAAACCGTTTCCTCTATTGATTCATCACTGTCTCTTTTTGGAGAAAGTGATTTGTTTTGGAACAATCTTGAAGCCATCATGGGAGATGTGAATTTAGCTACTGATGATTCTCCCACCGATGGGGATGAAGACATGCATTTCTTTGACAACCTTCTCAACGAAGATAATCCTTCTCCATCATCTCCCACGGTTATTGCTATCGATACTCCGACTTTGAATACGCCTCCCGTCGAAAATCCTTTGGATTTAGAACTTAAGGAGTTGCCGCCTCATCTCGAGTACGTGTTCCTTGAAGAAGAGAAGAAGTCGCCCGTCATTATCGCGAAAGACTTGAAAGATGAAGAGAAAACTCGCCTCGTCGCCGTGCTTAAAGCTCATAAGAAAGCTATCGCTTGGAAAATCTCCGACATTCGCGGAATTGATCCTCACTTCTGCACACACAAAATTCTCATGGAGGACGACTTTAAGCCCACAATTCAAAGCCAACGAAGGGTGAATCCAAAAATCCATGAAGTCATCAAAACAGAGGTTATCAAACTTCTTGATGCGGGTATGATTTACCCTATTTCGGATTCACCATGGGTTAGTCCAATCCATTGTGTGCCTAAGAAAGGCGAAATAACCGTTGTTCCCAATTAGCACAACGAGTTGATTTCCACTCGTCTTGTTACTGGGTGGAGAGTTTGTATAGACTACCGCAAACTCAATGATGCCACAAGAAAGGATCATTTCCCTCTACCTTTTATGGACCAAATGCTTGAACGTTTAGCAGGTAATGAATATTACTGCTTTCTTGATGGTTTCTCGGGTTATTTTCAAATACCCATCGATCCCCAAGATCAAGAGAAGACAACATTCACTTGTCCCTATGGCACATTTGCTTACAAAAGAATGCCTTTTGGCTTATGCAATGCCCCCGGGACTTTTCAAAGGTGCATGTTAGCTATCTTCCATGACATGGTTGAACAAACCATGGAAGTCTTCATGGATGATTTCTCGGTCTTTGGGGATTCCTTCTCTTTGCCTTGCCAATTTGGAACGTATGCTTAGGCGGTGCGAAGACACTCGCCTTGTTCTGAATTGGGAAAAATGCCATTTTATGGTAAAAGAAGGCATCGTGCTAGGACACAAGATTTCCAAAGCCGGTCTCGAAGTAGACCGTGCTAAACTCGATGTTATCGCTAAGTTGCCTCCACCTTCAACCGTGAAGGGTGTGAGAAGTTTCCTAGGTCATGCGGGCTTCTACCGTCGATTCATCAAAGATTTTTCTCAAATCGCTCGCCCGATGACCCACCTCTTGGAAAAAGATACTCCTTTTATCTTTTCCAAAGAGTGTCTTGAAGCCTTCAACTCGCTTAAGGATAAGCTAACTAAGGCACCCGTCTTGGTTACCCCTAATTGGGAGCTGCCTTTCGAGCTGATGTGCGATGCTAGCGATTTTGCTATTGGAGCGGTTCTGGGACAAAGAGTGAACAAACACTTCCAACCGATCCATTACGCTAGCAAGACACTGACGGGGGCACAATTGCATTATACGACAACCAAAAAAGAACTTTTAGCTGTTGTCTATGCCTTTGAAAAGTTCCGCCCCTATCTTGTCCTTTCCACTACAATTGTTTACACCGATCATTCCGCGTTGAAGTACTTGATGACAAAGAATGATTCTAAGCCAAGACTTCTTCGCTGGGTTTTACTCCTTCAAGAATTCAACATTGAAATTCGTGACAAGAAGGGAGCTGAAAACTTAGTCGCGGATCATCTCAGTAGACTTGAGGATCCTTACCAAGGGGATCATCCGATCAAAGAAATCAATGATTCTTTTCCCTTGGAGACCTTAATGTCTATCAACTCGACTGCTGATGAAACCCGTGGTTTGCGGACATTGCAAACTACTTGGCGGGTGGAATTCTCGTTGACGGGTTAACATCCCAGCAAAAGAAAATTTTTTTCAAAGACATTAAGACTTACTTTTGGGATGACCCGTATCTATTCAAACAATGTGCCGACTTGATTATTCGCCGATGTGTTGATGGACCGGCAGCTTTTGAAATACTTGACGCCTTCCACAAAGGACCCACCGGTGGTCACTTTGGTCCCAACTACACCGCCAAAAAAGTGTTTGATTCCGGATTTTATTGGCCCACCATTTACCGTGATGCTCACGAGATGGTTAAACATTGTGATGCTTGCCAAAAACAAGGCAAGATCACACATAAAGATGAGATGCCTCAAAATTTCATACAAGAGTGTGAAATCTTTGATGTTTGGGGTATCGACTTTATGGGGCCATTCCCTTCATCTAAAGGAAACAAATACATCCTTGTAGCCGTTGACTACGTTTCAAAGTGGGTTGAAGCCAAAGCTTTACCTACTAATGACGCAAGGGTGGTTTGTAACTTTTTGAAAGCTCTATTCGCTAGATTCGGTGTGCCTCGTGCCATTATTAGTGATCGTGGGACTCATTTTTGCAATGACCAATTCGCAAGAGTCATGGCTAAGTATGGTGTAAATCATCGTCTTTCCACAGCCTACCACCCACAAACTAATGGCCAGGCTGAAATATCCAACCGAGGACTAAAGCGAATTCTTGAAAGGACCGTGGGAGAGCATCGTGCCTCATGGGCTGATAAACTTGATGATGCTTTGTGGGCTTTTCGTACTGCATACAAGACTCCGATTGGTTGTACACCATATCGTCTTGTGTACGGGAAAGCGTGCCACCTCCCCATTGAGTTGGAGCACAAGGCTTACTGGGCCTTGAAGTGGGCTAATTTTGATATCAACAAAGCCGGTGACCTACGCAAGATCCAACTCAATGAGCTGAATGAACTCCGTAATGAGGCTTATGAAAATTCTTTGATCTATAAGAAAAGAACTAAGCTCATTGACGACTCCAAGATTAAGAACCGAGAGTTCCATGTTGGAGACAAAGTCTTACTTTTTAACTCTCGGTTGAAAATCTTTTCGGGAAAGCTCAAATCTCGTTGGTCCGGCCCATTCACCATTGCCCAAATTTTTCCATTTGGTACTCTCGAGCTCGCTCAACCTAATGGACCTAATTTTAAGGTGAATGGCCAACGAGTGAAGTTGTACTTTGGTGAGGACATCTCTCACGAGGTGATTCCATCCCTCACCACGTTCCCCATGAACTAATTTTGGGTCGAGTCAGGCTCGTGACTCGGTTATAAAAAACAAGCGCTCCTCGGGAGGCAACCCGAGTATCTATCCTTTTACGTTTTAACCTCCTAAGTGTAAGGGGACCTACATAGGTGTTTGTGTTTGTGTGGTGATGTGATTACAGGGATAACTGCACTCTTGGAACCTTTGAAGAACCGTGCTTCCGTGTTATCCGAAATCCGGTTCTATCTCTCAACTATCGTGATTCAATTTTCTTCATACTCACATTTGAAATTGATCACGTTAGTCGTCTCTTCCTTAACTCGAGTTAACCAACGTGCACAATGTCATAAGTGTAGGGGAGACTTTTCCCACATGCTTAAACATTGAGGACAATGTTTATCTTAAGTGTAGGGGGGACTTCTATCGAAGTTTTAAGTGGACTTTTCCATGAAAATGCCTTCATTTAACCGGAAAATCATATTTTTCAACATTTTTCAAATTTTTTATTAACTTTGGCCATATAGTTGTAATTTTTAAATTTTTATCGTTGCTTTCATATGTATATATCCCGCAATAAAGTCAAAAATATTAATAAAGTGGTGTAGCTAGTTTAGAAGTCTCTGACATATTAGGCCCGTTGCGTTTATTTTGACTCAACCCGAATAGACTTATCCAAGTTTATTCTAGCTAGTATCCTTAACCATGTAGACCTTAATTGGTTTATTAGGCTAAGTATCCACGAGTCTCATTACTTGAGATTTTAAATTGTGGAGGACGAGAAATGATAGAGTCAATTATAAGTCGGTATTCTTGCACAAGCTCACTTGGTGTAATTATTTGCCTATTCTCCCATCACTTGCTAATAATTTATCTGCAATAAGTAAGGTCGTACGATTTGAAAAGTTACTTAGCTTCTAGCCCAAGATCGTTTAAAAGTTGCTCGGTAATGATAAGAGTTCATAGCCAAGGCATAACTTATGAAGCGGGGCGCGAAGATTGGCGAGTCCGAAAAGGCCCTAACAAGGCATGAGGATTCCATTTTATTGCTGAAGATCCAAAAGTGATGTGAAAAGCATTATTACCAAAATCAATATGAAGGATCAAGACTCACGACGAAAAGCAATCAACTCCCATAAAGATCATGGAGAAGTCTATCCGAAAAGACCCTAACAAGGTATGAGGATAAATAAATCCAAGTCCGAAAAGGAGGCGGATCGTTGTATCTCAAAATCCCAATTAGAGATTGAAGAAATAATCATGAAGTCGTGGTCAACAAAGTTGGAGTACCCCTCAAAAGTCTCCAAGTGAAGAAACTCTATTACGATGAGAAGACCATTATCTCAAGAACGTCTCTCAAGATATGAAGTATGAAGTACATGCCAAATATCGGCCCGAGAAAGGTCTCAAATCGTGAACCAAGTTATGCCAAGATATGAACTTTTTGATATCCCGAGAAGCAGTTTTAAGAGATTTTGTCCTTTAGCTAACTATTGATCAAATCGTCCTACTTTGCTTTCAGCCTAACTAACTATCGAAATAAGTCCAAAAATGCATCTTCATGATCATTCTAAGACAAAAATAAAATATAAGAGATACACCTAGGAATAAGGGAGTCTAAGCATTTAATTAAGCCATGTGTGTGAGTGTTTGAATTGCTAACTTGTAATAACAATGATATCGTTTTTAAGCTTAGTTTGGGGAACGTGAAACTTGAGGGTGATAAATCTTCGCAGCACCGAAGCCCTAATGTAAGTCCTCGATCTCTTTGCAAGTTATTTCCACATAGCTATTTTCTATCCTTTTGTTTACTTTAAAGTTTTAATTTCTCTTAGTACTT
Organism: Glebionis coronaria; assembly: GCA_025667525.1. Taxonomy (NCBI): domain Eukaryota; kingdom Viridiplantae; phylum Streptophyta; class Magnoliopsida; order Asterales; family Asteraceae; genus Glebionis; species Glebionis coronaria. Next base: position 242,135,178 of record CM046877.1, read on the forward strand.
TAATTTTTGTTTAGTAGTATTTTAATAAGGCCAAGGTTGATTGATCATGAGAAAAGTGTAAATGTGCTTTGTCACTAAGCATTGCATGAGGGCATGGCAATGGTTAAGTGTAGGGGATTTGATAGATGTGAAAACACTCATCCTTTTACCACTTAATTCTGGCTAAAACAAGACCAAAACACGTATTTAATATCATTTGTTTGGAATTATGCGTGGTTTTTGTGTTTATTGTGTTTTCAGAGTCAACCGGATGAATAATGAAGAAAACATGGGATTGCACGGGTTTTATCAAGGAAAAAGACTCAAGACGAAGTCTATTGTCCAAGAGATGCAAAAGATTTGAAGTCATTGTGCCTATTTAAAGATTTATCGAAGAATAGAGCCAAAGATGGAAGATTCATTTATGTCGAAGAACTCGAGTCTATTAAATAAAAGATTATAAGACGAGTTGGGATTATTCACCGACACTTCTAAAAATCCAAAGTCGGAAACGTTTAAAGAGACGAGAAGACTAAAGAAGAAAGAAGAAAAAGAAGCCCAAACCAAAGCCCAATCACAAGCCCACCACCACATCACACGCCTATATATATGGTTCTACTTCACAAAAATGAGACACTTAGTTTTTACACTTAGTTTTTAGGTAGTTTCTAGTTTTAGAGAGAGAAAGTTCTAAACTTTCTCTCACTAAATTTCATCTTTTTCTCTTTCAAATTCAAACTTTTGTATTATCTTTCATTAATTAAGTTCAAGTTTTTATCTTTTAATCTTTAATCTCATCCTTCCTTTCTTTTATTTTGATTGATTTTGGTACAAATCTCATATGATCCGTGTTGTTCATCAATGATTTGTGCTTAAAAAGTTGATTACTTTTTATGTTTCCTTAAGTTTATACACGAATAAGCTCTAAGATCCTTGTTCTTATTGGCTTATTTGTTGATTTAGCTTATTTACTTTTTAAAATTTTTATGAAAAGTTCATCTTTTTATTGATTTGATTTAAAAGTTGTTTATTTGAAGCCTAGATAAAGTGTTCTTAGTGCTTATTTGATCAGCTTATTGTTGGATTCGAGCTAGTTTTGGGAGTTAGCTTATTCCATAAGCTTATTGCCTTTGCTTTTTTCGAATTTGCACCATTTTCGGAAAGGGCAAAGCCCTTTTCCGACCATGTATTCCGACCAAGGGACACCCCTTCTTTCCGATCTATAGATCGGATAAGGGTTTTAACCACATTCCGATAATCCCCTTTCCGATTGGATCTTTCCGATCTGGACCTTGTGTTGAGATTCCGATTGCTGCAATTTGTCCTATATTCCGATTAATGCTATTTTCCTTATTCCGATTGGTAAGTTTCGCAAGTATTCCGATTTGAGTTGTTTCGAGTATTCCGATTGAGCAAGTTTTTAACATTCCGATTGCCCCACCTTTTCGCATATTCCGATCACTTGTCTCCTCCCATATTCCGATCATTAGATCGGAATACTTTCCGATTACACCCGTTTTTTTGGTTATTCCGATTGACTTGTTTTTCTTTGTCCCGTTATTACTTTCTTTTAGTACTTTTCAATTAAGTTCATTTTTTCTTTTTACAAAGTTTTCCAAGAGTTAGTTTTTATTGAGTGTTCATTTATTTTCATATTAAAATCTTTGAGTTTTCAAACATTTATTTTTAAACTCGTTTCTTACTTTAATCTTCTAAAGCTTTAAGTTTACTCTTCGACACTTAATTTCTTGTCATTAGTTTAAAATAGATAAACAAACCAACATCTTTTTATTAACCAAGAACAAATCATTCCACTTAGAGCTGAGATAAATTCGAGAGGATACCGAGAGACATAAAATTAAACCCATACAAAAAGCCCTGTATCACCACCCGTCATTTCGAACGTAATTGAATTTTCTTTCAATTAAAAATGCTTCCAAACCTTTATTTAAACTTTAAAATTTGGATGGTTTCTAAGTTCCATACTTTTTCCAAAGTATTGAGCGTCGGTTTGTCGTAAAACTTGTGCTTTACTCTTTTCTATTAAGTTGGACATCTCTTGGTGATATATCTTTGAAAATTGATAAATTTACAAAGTGTTAAACTTAATTAAATTTTAAATGGTTCAAAGACTATTCTCAAATAAAATCAAGCTATGAATACTTTGTTGTATCTAACAATCAAAACATGGACGAATGCTTTTATGTGTTAAGCTAATTGTTTGTATGTGTTTCCTTGTGTGTTATTTTTATATGTAGACATTATTAAGTGTTCCTTGCTATTTGTAGTAGTATTGCTTATATGTCTAGTCTCTTGTGCCTTGCTTGGTATTTGTTAGTATCTAGTTTTTTCCTAATTAGGATGTATGCTAGATTTCTTTCATTTTAGTTGCAACATTGTGTGCATTGCATATAGGATTAACATCTCTTAGTTTACAAATGTTACATAAACATCGTGTACACCTCGGGATGTTCTTTAACACTTTTAGGTTTGAAAGCTTTGGGAGCTTGTCAAATCTATTGATTTAGGTCGTCTTACTCGATTATTGTGTTATTAGTTCAAGTAGATAAATGTCTCACTATAAAACATGAAACACCCTTTGAAAATCTTAGCTATTTTCTCTTAAAAGAGTGTTTGTGGGAATCAAGAAAGATTTCGATTAAATATCAATGCATTATTCAAACTATGATTGGTACCATTATCGAATCTAATTGACATGTTTCTTTTAGTGTAGACATGAATGTGGTTTATTAATAATATACATTGGATCATAACTCACACTTGTGTTTATGGTGTTATATTGAATCTATTTGTTCAAATTGTTAGACATATTTTGTTTAATAATTACTTATAATGCACAATAGAGTCGGTTTGATAACTTGGATGTTTCATCCGAAATACTCAAGTAATTTACATTGCTATGCAATTTATAAATGTGTCATTTCCGAAAGACCAATCAAGAGTGTTCCTTTGGTTTGTGTAAACTTTGTTTATACACTTCAAAGTTATTGGCCTCAAGTTCTATTAAGGTAAATAACCTTAACTAGACTTGTTTGACAAGATATGCAATGGTGCATTCTTAACCCTCATTAGGTCATGTATTGTGTCGCCATGCAAGTTTCATCCTTGCTAAACTTAATTAGGCAAATGTTGGAATTTCATTTTGTCTAACTTGAGAATGACTACTAGAGAATTTATGCACTAGGATCTTAATTTAACCTAACGGTTGAATTACTTCCATGTGGGAAGTTGAGTTGGTGTATAGCTCGTAAAAACGGTCGTGTTTAGCCTTAATTGAGCACCTCTAGTGATAGTCTCATACTCATTCTCTAAAATGATTAAATGGCTCTTCCTATATATGACTAATGATAGTTTACTTTGATGAACTTTGTATGTCATTAGGAGTCTTTTTCTTTTGTAGCCATTAGGTTTTTCTTAGCTTTCTTCTTACGTGCTAATTGAACCTATGTGTCTTTGCTTTGTGTGTGTTCTAGTTCTTATTTCTCTTAAGCATGACTTTATGATAAGTTAGACTAGAACATTAGGATTTGCTGAATTGGAAAATCTTCCCTTACCACCAAAACACTGCCTCTGTAGGCGGTTCCATATATAGGCCGCTGATCCTTATTGATAAGGAACCGCCGGTATAGATAAGGAACCGCGTACAGTGCTTCCTTATTCGGGTTTTCTGAAACTTCTCAATTGTTCCAACACCCTTTGGAATCTTTGTTTCAAACCTTTGATCACTCCCAAAAAATATCTTGGGCTTTCCCTTTTTAACCCTTTACTAGTTTGGATCATACCTTCACCCTTTTAAACCCTCCTTGTTAGCCATGTTCTTCACACCTCAAACCATTCATCCTTACCCCTTAAACCACCAATTACTACCATGGTTTCTACAAGAACCTCCAATTCATCCAAAACCTCCTCTTCAAAGAGCACACCTCAAAATTAAGATTAAGTTACCCAAACTTAACTCTTCACCCTTTCACACACCCAAGAATGAGATGGTTCCAATTCTCATCTCTTCATCACCCTCACCACCTCTTGCACCATGTAAGACTACCTCAACCCATGGTACCAACCATTCTCATGGTTCTACCTCCTCTTCATTCCAATATAGAATGAATGAGCTAACCTCACCCTTTACTCCAAGTACTCTCTTGGATGTGACTACCCAAACTCAACCCATCCAAAGCATTCCTATTGTGAATGACTTTGTTGAACCCTTGGTGACTTCACCTTTCACCCCACCAAATTCCGCACCACCCTTGTCTTTCATTTAAGCATGTGGATTTCTTATTGCTAAGACATCTAAATTAAGCAAATCTTAGGATTCTAGTGTAACTAAGATTAAAATTATGCTTAAGTTTTAGGCTTGTTTTTTCATACATCTTTCATGTTTTTCAACATGATTTTTTTTTCTTTGAGTCTTGGATCTTGTTGTTATTTGTTTCTTTCTTTTCTCCTATTTTGAGTCCTTTTCTTAAACTAATAAGAATTAGGAATCTTCTTGGAGATTTACATTACATGTAGCTTGATTTGTGATATCTAGATAGATGACTTGCTTATATATCTTCTTGCTTATCCGTATGCTATATGCTTAATTGATTAGTTAATGAATGCATGCTTATTATAAAGGTTTTGTCTTTGTCAAAGCAATTCCGATATAATATCTCTTAGATGTGTCTAACTCATGCATGTCCTTATATGCTACGTGCTAACATGTTTTACTTAGTCTTCTCTTTTTAAGTAATCATGTTTCGTGCATGCCATATGTGTTAATTGCGCACCTTCTCTACATTGTTTTGTTGTAGACTTCATTAGGCATTGCATGAATTATCCTATGTGCTTACTTGATTATGTGTTAGATTTTGTACTAACTCTTTCATGTCTTCTTGAGCTTCTTTTGAGTTTCTTTTCTCATTTTCTTTCGAGATTTCACTATCACCTTCTAAGGTATAGTATTCATGAATCAATTTGTGAAGTTATCCTTAACTTCTTTGTTGAGTCTCTCTCAATTCATTTTAATCATGCTCTTCTAAGTCGATTCTCTTTCTTTTAGTCTTTCTAAACTAAGTTGAGTCGAGCCTTACCCTTTCCTCATCATGTAATTGTTCTTTGAACATCCATAATGATTGAGAAGAGCTACGAAACTTTGAGCATGTAGTTTATCGTACACTAAACACCATTTGGTGTCGACATTCATATGGATTTTTGCCTATAATGTCCTATATCCCGAATTTTTTTAAAGCGTCGATTTATCCGCTTTTGGTTCTCTTTTATTTTTATTGGTCAAAAATGTCTCTAGGTTGAGATATTTTTGTTCCTATTTTTGAGAGTTGATTGCGGTTAAAATTTACAATTAGTATGGGTGATTCCATCAATTCTAAGTTTTTAACCCCTTGAGATGATATCTTCAAATTCTTGGATGTTTCTTTTCTACCTCTATTCCAACAATTCTGAATTTATTTCCTCAAAATCCTCTCCTTGTTTTTTTTTGAGAGTTGATGGTTAAATCTTAAATTTTCTTGGGTGATTCCAAAAATTCTAAGCTTTTTACCCTTTGACATATTATCACTACAATTGGTATGGATGTTTCTTTTCTATCTCTATTCCAACAATTGTGAATTGATCTTGTCACAATCCTCTCCTTTATTTTTTTTTGGTTGATAGCATCGCGTGCACACTTCTTTCTTCAATGCTTGTCATTGTTTGTGCAAACGACTTGTTTTTTATCCTCTTTTTATATATGCTCTTGTCTACTAACCTTGTTTTGTAGGACACTTCTAACCCATTTTTGTAGCTCGTCACTATTCTTGCTTTGTTGGTGCTTCAAGCAAGGGGGAGCTCATATCAAGGGGAGCATTTGAAAGAGTTCAAGTCATTACATTTGCGATCATTCATCGAATATCTTGCTAGTAATGAATTTTGTAATCTTGAAGATAAGCATTTTATTATGCATGGAGTTAGTTAACCTATGGTGATTGAAGACTTTACTAGGATGACGCAAGCTCAATATCTTTGGATGATGGGTTTATGGTTTGGATTCTCGCCTCTCAAACGACAACCACTATGGATGATTAGATTTTTTGATGCATGTTCTCTCGAAGTCGATCCTCCTCTTCTACAAATGAAGACTACCTTTTTTATTCGACAAAAGCGGGAGAAGTAAGTGTAAACGAGTAACTTATGCATTTTAATATGTGTTGCGGTTTACTTGTTTGTCATCATCAAAAAGGGGGAGATTGTTAGTGCAAACATTACGATGCTTTGTCGATATAATCTCTTTATGTTTTGTTGATGACAAACGTATAATTCGCAATACATTATGTAAAATGTTAAGGTACTCGTAATCACTCAAGAATACATTTGTATACTTCTCTCGACACCTCCAAGATCGCATTCGGCATGAATCACTCAAGGTATGTACAAACATGTCATTAACCTAACTAAGTGATCAAGGATTAATATTTTCTTAAAACTCATATTTTAATCAAATGTGACAAAAGATTTTAATTAACTTTATTTTTAAGAATATGTTTTATTAAAAAGAAAATGGAAATTTGAATTTGGCATATTCCATATGCCAAAGGAATATCCTTTGAGGGTATAAACTACCCCAGATGGCATATCCCCACTAAAGGACAAATTTACACGTACTACGACGCGGAGGTTCCTTAAAGGAACCCGCGATTCCTTATTGATAAGGTACCGCGGGTAGAGATAAGGAACCGCGGGTGTTTTTGACCGTTGCAATGTTGTCCTATAAATAGTGGATCATTTCCAGGTTTTCTTTCAACCCTTTTTTGCATAGTTTCTTTCAAAACCATCTTAGATCCTTGATTAGTTAGTTTTGATTAATCTTGTTTAAGATGTGATTCTATCCTCAATCTCCTCATCCTCTAAAGTGCAGAGAGAAGAACACTATCATTACCATGATGTGTTGGGTTCACTACATGATGAAGATCTCTCCTTCTATAGATCTAAGTTATGTTTTTAGTCTTCCTACTATGTATATGTAGAAGATCCAAGTGTTGGGTACACTTGGATGTGTTTGTAGGGGTAGAATATCCAAGTGATGGGTATCCTTGGATTAGGTGTTAAGTTGTGTAGATCCAAGTTTGTTAATACTTGGATATAGTGTTAGAGTCATAGATCTAAGTGGTAAGTACTTAGATCTATAAAGTTTATGTGTTTAGGCCATAAAACACAAGGTTTGTTATGTTGGCCCATAAAACATAACTAGGGTGAAGAGTTGTGTAGTTGTGAAGAGTTGTGAGTTCTCACTAAACTATAAAGTGATGTGGTTGTGTCTTGTGAGTTCTCACTAAACTATAAAGTGATGTAGTTGTGTCTAGTGTAGTTCTCACTTAGCTTCAAATTAAAGAGTCGTGAAGATTGGTTCTATCTTTCGATTAGAACTCGACATCTAGCCTTGTGTCGTAAAATGGTGAAGTGGGCGACGTTGTGTAGATTGGTCCTACCTAACATTAGGACTCGACTTTTAGCTTAGAGTCGGAAATTGGATAAGCGACGTTGTGTACGGTTTCTCCACCTTAAGGAGTTTGTTGACTAGTGAAGTAACTCTCGAGTAAGGTGTACTCGAGGAGTGGAGTAGGGCGAAGAGGAGCTTCGTGACCGAACCACTATAAATCATCGTGTCGGTACTTTCATTTACATTTATGTCTTTACCTTTATAGATGTATTTATAATTGCATACTTGTGTTGTGTGTCTTTGTGTGCATCACACAATCTAAACATCTAAGTTGCGGAAAAGCTATGGCTAAGTACGTGTGTGCTTCATGTTTAGATTATGGTCAAATGTACATCACTTAGTCTAAACATCCTAGTTGCGGAAAAGCTTGTGCTTAGTACGTGTGTGCTTAGTGTTTAGACTATTGCTTGATGTATTCTTGATTTGATGTGCTTGTGTGTTTTCTTACTTGTAGTATTTATCTCTCAATCAAACACATCTCATATCTAGCCAAGCTTGATCGAGAATTTGATACAAAGGATTGTTAAAGTTTAACATGTAATAAACGGTTTCGTCCACTGTCGGCGGTTCCCTAAATGGACCGGCGGTTCTTTATTGATAAAGAACTGCGGGTACAATAAAGAACCGCGCACAGTGGAGTCAGGCGAAAAGTTTTGAAAACTAACTAGAAACTATTCAACCCCCCCTTCTTTCTACATCCCATTTGGTGCTTACAGCTTCAACAAATGAAGACTTCCCAGTTGACGAAGAGGTTGATGACTTCTTTTTAGCACAATCACGACCCATTGGTCGATATTCTTGTGTCTCTTCTTTCTCGTCTTCAGAATCATCATGCACATCCATGTAACTAGCGTGTCCAGAACTAGAAGTGGTTTCAGAAGTCTTGGATTTTCAGAAGTCTTAAATTTGAATTTATTTTATAAATGTAACGGATATAACCTAACGGTTATATTTTTCTTTCACAAGTTTTGAAATAGGTCGTGTATAGGGTCGATTTGGGCCCGACCGAATCGCCGCAACGTCGCGATTCGGTCGCGACCGAGACTCGACCGAGTTTTTACGGGAGCGTTACGCCCAACCTTATAACACATATATCCATAAACGTTGGTGGTGCAGCTTGTTGCTCGTTTGCCTTCTTGAACTAAGTGAAAAATAATATAAGATTTAAAGTACGGAAACTAAAAAAGAACTAAAAATTTGTAGAGAAATTTTAATATTTTTCTGAATAACGTAAACAAATTTTTTTTTTTTTTAAATAAGAGTAAAAATAGTTTTTTTAACGCAAAGGTTCACTACATATCCTTGACATATCCTTGTGGATGCAAAAAGACAATAATACCCTTCATTCTAAACCACCTTAGTAATTTTAAAAATAAAAGTAAAAATAAAGTTTTTAACGCAAAAGTTCACCATACATCCATGTGGCAGCAAAAAGACAATAATACCCATCCTTTTATACCCCGTTAGTACTTAACGAAAAAGAAATTTGCATCGTTAGTCCTCAAGGGTTTAGGTGCCTCCTTGCACAAGGATGTCACCGCGAAGTATTGCGGGGGTTGTAAATCTATCTTTTGGTAAAAACCACTAGGATGATTTTTGCAATTCTATTTAAAATTATATATCTCACAAACCGTTAATCATTAAGCAAACGACACATACCATGGCGACAATAATTATCTCATGTTTCTATATAGAATAGAAGGACAATTCTATATACTTACGACGAACTATTTTTTTAAGCTACGTCTAGAAAAATTACATGTATTTTGTATATTTTGTATCACAATCACGTGATTTATGTGATTTTATAAAATCACACGTGATTGTACACGTGATCTAGGAAAAAATTCGTTGAAACTATATCAAAGTGTGTGTCTACTCAAAGATAAATAAATACTCGTCGCTAGTCTTATTATTTTTTGTCGTTTAACGATTTACCGTTCGCAAGATATTCGTTTTTTAAGAAAGAGACAAAAAGTGACGGGTTTTTAATGAAAAAGTAAGTGGCTAGACTTTGTTAAAGTGAGATATATAAGTATTAAATCCTTAAGAAATATAGAACATATGAAATCCTAATAGACTTCCTATCTATATCTATATCTATACATAAATAGCGTGAAGCGTCGCGTGGCGGCACGTCCAAGCTACATGCTTTAGCGGCTAAGGCGAAGATTTAGCGTTTCTAAAGCGTGGTTTATAGCGGCACGACATATAAAAATATGTATTTATTTTATGTATTTCAATATTATATTTATATTAAGTTCATAATTAGTGTTGTACATAATAATTAAAGCTAGAAAACTCTCCTTACATGTGACGATATTCATTTCTTAGAGTTGAACTCAAAAAATTACCGCACCTCATGTCGTAGCGCGCCTTGACCTATTGTGTAGCGTGAAGGCCACGCCTCAAGCTTTAGCGCGCCTTAAGGCGGGCTATAGCGAGCTATTTAGAACAGCGTGACTATACTTCTATACTAACATATAAAGAGGTTATGTTAAAAGTTGAAAAAGTAAAAATTCATTTCCATATATAAACATAATGTTTAAATAAGAACTACATTATGAGTTCGACGATCCGATGACGGGTTTGACCATCGTGTCAACCCGGTCGAGTCACCGTGTTACGGGTTCGACCACCGGGTCAATCCGGTCTCGTCACCGTTTTGTGGGTTCGCTCACCGGGTCAAATTGATCGAGTCACTAAATTATCGGTTCGACCACCGAGTCAATTAGGATATCGTTCACTATTCGCGCCTATAATAATAGATAAAAACTTGCCTCTATTACACCTTGAGGAAGATATATGATGAAAATATGATGTTTAAATATAAATTACCAATGGATAAATATTGGCTAGACCATGGCCTTCACCGGATGTAAAAAAAATTTCTTTATCGAGAGTCTTCATGTTTCCAAGCCACTTTTAAATCTCCATCGGACGAAAAAACCATTGTACTATAACTTTCTAAATATTCCGAACCTCCCATATCCTTGTCAACTTCCCAATGTAAGGCTCTTGCAAACCTTCCTTGTACATGTATACACAATCAAAACCATTACTATAAGGAAGAGACAAGCAAGTGACATCCCTTCCTTATATCTCTAACTTCAATACTTAATTATAAAGCCAAGTTGACAAAAAACAATTGGCAAGTTTGACAAAGCAACTGGTAAGTTGACAAAAGCAACTTGTACATGAGTCTAGTGTGATAATACACCCAACCAAACTTAACCAGCAACATAACCAACCTCGTCAGAGCGAGATTCAGCACCACACGAGCCGGTTCCGCATCCATGTGTGGATGCTTGTGCTAATTTTACGTTAGATCGTGTGGGTACTAAGGCGCCAACAAGACAAAATTATAATAGTCCTTGTTGAAAAAAGGGCAACATCTAAAAGAAAATAGTAAATTACATAATGTATCTTTATGGTTTGTCAGAATCCTATTTTTGTTGTCCTTTTACTTCTTTTTTAAGCATTTCATGTCCCGTTACGAGTTTGGTCCTTTTACGAACAAACGAAAGGGAGGATACATGTGAAACTTGACAAAGCACAAGGACCAAAAATATAACGTTACGTCAAAACCATAAAACCATAAGTATACGACCCGCTTAAAAAATATATAAACCAAAAGTGTAGGATCCGGCTAATCACAAGGACAATTTATGTAACTTTCTCTAGACAAAACAAGAAAAAAAACTAGAGGTATGTTTGGCGACATGTAGCAGTAAACAATAGTGGAGCAATAGCTGTTTGTTTTAAAAAAATATTTGGTAACGTAGAAAGTGTAAAATTAACATATAACCTAATTAAATAAATTATTATATTTAATGGTATAAATGTAATTTTATAAACAAACTACTCGCATAAGTTCTGAAATGCTTCTCCAACAAGCATTTGAAACTGAAGCAGTTAAAAAATATTGAAATGCTTATTGAGGTGTTGCCAAACAAACGCTCTAAAATGCTTGCTACCAAACACACCCTTAGCCACATTAAGAGCACAATAGCCTTAAGTATACTAATTTGCATGCATATACATATAGAGAATAAAGCCAACCAAACATATTGAAATGCTTATTGAGGTGTTGCCAAACAAACGCTCTAAAATGCTTGCTACCAAACACACCCTTAGCCACATTAAGAGCACAATAGCCTTAAGTATACTAATTTGCATGCATATACATATAGAGAATAAATCCAACCAAACATAACTAAAAAAAATAACAAAAGGCTAAACAAACATATATAAGTCGCATAAGCCAAAAAGCATACCATCATGACCTTATATAAGGGTAAAAAGGCCTACGTGCATATATATATATATATATATATATATATATATATATATATATATATATATATATATATATATATATATATATATATATATATATATATATATACATAAGACTATGTACGAGGTACGTGGTGCAAAGCAATGTATCCCTATACGAGGGATAATCCTTAAGAGATGTAATGTCCTCGTAAAAGGGAAGCTCCTTTACGTCAACCTTAAGGATATTATCTAATCACCTTTTTTTTACTATTCTCCTCAAAGCATCGACTTTAAGAGATTAGACTCTCCTAACAGTGAACTTGGAACTCCTAGCATTCTCATATCGTCTCAATCATCCTTCTATCGCCTTGTTAGTCGCGACATAAGTTTAACTCGAGAACTCCAATCGTTATTTCCACTACTTCTATCCTATTTGATTATGTCTTTGTTACTAGCCACCGATCTAACCCATACAAGATTTACAGTAATTATTATCCTAACTTTCTTTTCAACTTTGGAGAAACTTTCTTGTCACATGAAATTCATGTTTTCGTCCTCCACTTCAAGCTCGAGTGTGTTACACCATCCTCTATACTCCCGTTGCTTCAAGTCAAAGTAGAAATCTTGTTGTTGGTTCTTCTTTCCCCATCCAATGTCTTTCATCTTCTCCTATTTAGTGCTTACAGCTTCAACAAATAAAGACTTCCCAGTTGACGAAGAGGTTGATGACTTCTTTTTAGCACGATCACGACCCATTGGTCGATATTCTTGTGTCTCTTCTTTCTCGTCTTCAGAATCATCGTGCACATCCATGTAACTAGCGTGTCCAGAACCAGAAGTGGTTTCAGAAGTCTTGGATTTTAAGAAGTCTTAAATTTGAATTTTTTTTAAATGTAACGGATATAACCTAACGGTTATATTTTTCTTTCACAAGTTTTGAAATAGGTCGTGTATAGGGTCGATTTGGGACCGACCGACTCCAACGACCGAATCGCCGCAACGTCGCGATTCGGTCGCGACCGAGACTCGACCGAGTTTTTACGGGAGCGTTGCGCCCAACCTTATAACACATATATCCATAAACGTTGGTGGTGCAGCTTGTTGCTCGTTTGCCTTCTTGAACTAAGTGAAAAATAATATAAGATTTAAAGTACGGAAACTAAAAAAGAACTAAAAATTTGTAGAGAAATTTTAATATTTTTTTGAATAACGTAAACAAATTTTAATTTTTTTTTAAATAAGAGTAAAAATAGTTTTTTTAACGCAAAGGGTCACTACATATCCTTGACATATCCTTGTGGATGCAAAAAGACAATAATACCCTTCATTCTAAACCACCTTAGTAATTTTAAAAATAAAAGTAAAAATAAAGTTTTTAACGCAAAAGTTCACCATACATCCATGTGGCAGCAAAAAGACAATAATACCCATCCTTATATACCCCGTTAGTACTTAACAAAAAAGAAATTTGCATCGTTAGTCCTCAAGGGTTTAGGTGCCTCCTTGCACAAGGATGTCACCACGAAGTATTGCGGGGGTTGTAAATCTATCTTTTGGTAAAAACCACTAGGATGATTTTTGCAATTCTATTTAAAATTGTATATCTCACAAACCGTTAATCATTAAGCAAACGACACATACCATGGCGACAATAATTATCTCATGTTTCTATATAGAATAGAGGGACAATTCTATATACTTACAACGAACTATTTTTTTAAGCTACGTCTAGAAAAATCACATGTATTTTGTATATTTTGTATCACAATCACGTGATTTATGTGATTTTATAAAATCACACGTGATTGTACACGTGATCTAAGAAAAAATTCGTTGAAACTATATCAAAGTGTGTGTCTACTCAAAGATAAATAAATACTCGTCGCTAGTCTTATTATTTTTTGTCGTTTGACGATTTATCGTTCGCAAGATATTCGTTTTTTAAGAAAGAGACGAAAAGTGACGGGTTTTTAATGAAAAAGTAAGTGGCTAGACTTTGTTAAAGTGAGATATATAAGTATTAAATCCTTAAGAAATATAGAACATATGAAATCCTAATAGACTTCCTATTTATATCTATATCTATACATAAATAGCGTGAAGCGTCGCGTGACGGCACGTCCAAGCTACATGCTTTAGCGGCTAAGGCGAAGCTTTAGCGTTTCTAAAGTGTGGTTTATAGCGGCACGACATATAAAAATATGTATTTATTTTATGTATTTCAATATTATATTTATATTAAGTTCATAATTAGTGTTGTACATAATAATTAAAGATAGAAAACTCTCCTTACATGTGACGATATTCATTTCTTAGAGTTGAACTCAAAAAATTACCGCACCTCATGTCGTAGCGCGCCTTGACCTATTGTGTAGCGTGAAGGCCACACCTCAAGCTTTAGCGCGCCTTAAGGCGGGCTATAGCGAGCTATTTAGAACAGCGTGACTATACTTCTATACTAACATATAAAGAGCTTATGTTAAAAGTTGAAAAAGTAAAAATTCATTTCCATATATAAACATAATGTTTAAATAAGAACTACATTATGAGTTCGACTATCGGATGACGGGTTTGACCATCGTGTCAACCCGGTCGAGTCACCGTGTTACGGGTTCGACCACCGGGTCAATCCGGTCTAGTCACCGTTTTGTGAGTTCGCTCACCGGGTCAAATTGATCGAGTCACTAAATTATCGGTTCGACCACCGAGTCAATTAGGATATCGTACACTATCCGCGCCTATAATAATAGATAAAAACTTGCCTCTATTACACCTTGAGGAAGATATATGATGAAAATATGATGCTTAAATATTAATTACCAATGGATAAATATTGGCTAGACCATGGCTTTCACCGGATGCAAAAAAAAATTCTTTATCGAGAGTCTTCATGTTTCCAAGCCACTTTGAAATCTCCATCGGACGAAAAAACCATTGTACTTTAACTTTCTTAATATTCCGAACCTCCCATATCCTTGTCAACTTCCCAATGTAAGGCTCTTGCAAACCTTCCTTGTACATGTATACACAATCAAAACCATTACTATAAGGAAGAGACAAGCAAGTGACATCCCTTCCTTATATCTCTAACTTCAATACTTAATTATAAAGCCAAGTTGACAAAAAGCAATTGGCAAGTTTGACAAAGCAACTGGTAAGTTGACAAAAGCAACTTGTACATGAGTCTAGTGTGATAATACACCCAACCAAACTTAACCATCAACATAACCAACCTCGTCATAGCGAGTTTCAGCACCACACGAGCCGATTCCGCATCCATGTGTGGATGCTTGTGTTAATTTTACGTTAGATCGTGTGGGTACTAAGGCGCCAACAAGACAAAATTATAATAGTCCTTGTTGAAAAAAGGGCAACATGTAAAAGAAAATAGTAAATTACATAAAGTATCTTTATGGTTTGTCAGAATCCTAATTTTTGTTGTCCTTTTACTTCTTTTTTAAGCATTTCATGTCCCGTTACGAGTTTGGTCCTTTTACGAACAAACGAAAGGGAGGATACATGTGAAACTTGACAAAGCACAAGGACAAAAAATATAACGTTACGTCAAAACCATAAAACCATAAGTATACGACCCGCTTAAAAAATATATAAACCAAAAGTGTAGGATCCGGCTAATCACAAGGACAATTTATGTAACTTTCTCTAGACAAAACAAGAAAAAAAAACTAGAGGTATGTTTGGCGAAATGTAGCAGTAAGAAATAGTGGAGCAATAGCTGTTTGTTTTAAAAAGTATTTGGTAACGTAGAAAGTGTAAAATTAGCATATAACCTAATTAAATAAATTATTATATTTAAAGACATAAATGTAATTTTATAAACAAACTACTCGCATAAGTTCTGAAATGCTTCTCCAACAAGCATTTGAAACTGAAGCAGTTAAAAAATATTGAAATGCTTATTGAGTTGTTGCCAAACAAACGCTCTAAAATGCTTGCTACCAAACACACCCTTAGCCACATTAAGAGCACAATAGCCTTAAGTATACTAATTTGCATGCATATACATATAGAGAATAAAGCCAACCAAACATAACTAAAAGAAATAACAAAAGGCTAAACAAACATATATAAGTCGCATAAGCCAAAAAGCATACGATCATGACCTTATATATGGGTAAAAAGGCCTACGTGCATATATATATATATATATATATATATATTATATATATATATATATATATATATATATATATATATATATATATATATCTTTACGTTATATATAAGAGGAGGGATATGCCACATAATCACTTTTTAATCCACGTCAGCACTGTTAGCGTCATGTCCAAGGCTTATACTTTTTTTCTCAGCAAGCCCATGAACCCGTCCCATGAAAACACACACAGTTTGATACTTTCATCCAAAACCCTATTTTATATCAAGCCGCCGGTAACAAAGAAACACAGAGGATTGAGATGATCACAAAATCATCATATATGGCTTTAATTAAACACCCGTTTACATTGTTGTAATCGGTAAGTTTTTAAAATCTATTTATTTTGGTTTTTTGTTCATAACGATAAATGATGGTCAATAAAGTTTGATCTTAATGTTATGAAACACAAAGTTTGATCTTAATGTTATCAAACACGTTATTCTCTTATATGTGTATTATTTCAGGATGATTGGTAACTTTGACTATGAACAAACTATTGATCATGGAAGGTAATTCCAATTACTGTATCAATTATTTATGTTTCTAGTGAATTAATAGAGAGTTATTCTCATACATATAGGGGCTTAGATCGATTATGAATGGGGAAAGCAATTAGGGATTAAGCCGTAGGGTATAAGCTTAACTAACAAAAATCATATCCAAGATCATGATATTATGTTTTTCATATACCTCAATCAGATAAAAGCTATTTATCTGATATATAGCTCTATATATTGACAAAAGATAAAGGTCTACGATATAGTTTATTAGATATCGTTTCTTTAACATTATTTATGGGCTCGCGAGTTTATATGATATATGATTTTAATTGCAGGTAGACAAAAAGTGCAGGCATGGCCTTCAAAATACCACCAGAAGTAGTTGCGAAAACGGGGTATGTAATCCATTTTCTTTGAATAATATCAACAAAAGCTTCGTACTTCTTGCTTCAATACAATTTTCGAATATTGTTGAGCTTTAAGCCGGTGGCCACACACGCGAGTTTGTCATTTGTTTTGTGGTCCGATATGTTATATAAAATCGGCTATTTTTATGCATATTGCTTGATAGGATGTTTCAGGTGCTAGCATGTTTGGAAATTGGAAACGGAAGTTATTAAGCAGGTATGTATTAGTTTTTGTTGCTCAATTTGTAAATTAATTAGTTGTAAAATAAGCCTGATGTTAGGCAAGCTACTACAAATCGTGCACTGAATAATAATTGTTTTGAATAATTTTTGCATGAATTTTGCTTTGCAGGTTAGTGTTTTGTTAGAGCATACTGTCAAAAATCTTGATGAGCGCTTCCAAGGTGCCCTTTTCTCCACCTGTGAAAATTACCCATAACCATCTAACGCATGATGGTGAACACTAGATGCGCGATTCTTGGCGAATTCTGTTGAAATCAGAGACTTTCACTTGAATCTGATAATCTTTTGCTGAGCTATTAAGGATATAATGACATAATCCAAAAGGCACTATAAAATCCAGAATTTCATAGCTCAAATTACAAGTATGCTCTTATGAAGAACCATGCTAATGGAAATTATCTTATGGCTGAGAAAGTCTTAAAAGATATAGGTAACTATAGTTTTTTATTCATTTGTGTTCGGCTTAACAGCCATACTACAGGTTGGTAGGTTTTAGTGTTTTCTTAGTTACGCTAATAACCACTTAGAATGGACAAATTATCATCATTTAATTTACTCGCTATAATGTTTTTCCAATTGCAGACTTAATATGCTTGTGGCCCATTTCAAAATGGTTCTGAATTGCTTCTTTGTTGTATGGTCTGATATACCATATGTAGTGCGACTTATTCAGCAGTTACCTGAGAGCATATGATCTTCACGCTGCTCATATTTTCTCCAAAAAGGCAATATATCTAAGTCTAAGTTTTAACTCTGCTTACTGCTCATTGGTTGAAGTCGAAGGTAATTCATTTATGAACTTATATTTAGCCACTAATGTAGTTGAATATTGTCTGCAATATTGATATGTCAATATTTTAGAACTTTTATAGGATCATTGTATACTCGGCTTCTTAAAATCCAACATTTATATTAACTTTAGTTGTGAGTGATTAACTGATTTCAATACCATTAGTTCTCACGATTGTTTGATAAGTAACTATCATAAGAATTGTAGTTATTATTTAAGTTTGTATAATTCCATTTGATAATCCCTAACAACAGAGATGCGGTGCATGCGACACCTGTTGGGAGCAAGATTGTGGCAGAGGATATACCCAAAGTCTTTATAAAAGCGGGCTGATTTTTAAACTTCGCAGTAGCTTTTATATTTCTGTTAGTGGTACTTGCTCCCACCTGTTAGAACCCATCAAGCTATATTAGTTTCAGTAGTATTGTTTGGACATGAGTTCCATGTTGAACAAGTCACAAATATACACATTAACTATAATGGATCAAATGAGGTTATTGCAAAGTTTTCCTAAGAAAACGACTCGTTCTGATCTATCAACCCAATAGACTTTGATATCACATCAAATGCATCAGCTGCAGCATCGTGAAACATGCTTTTTATATTGTTCAATGAGCATAGGGTTCCATCTCGACTGTTGTATCTGTATTAATTAAAATTGTACTTATATCATGGTTATAAGAAAAAGATATTGATAACTTTACGCTACTATTTTCTGTTATTTGTTATCAACACTTTGATACTGTTTTTTTCTTTGATAGGAAATGAACGAGGTTACCAATGCTCTCTTATACGTCTTTTAGAGTTCGGACAGTTCGCGTGGAAAGATGCATCTTTGTGAGAATTATAAGGGTATTACTCATTAATTGTCACTCGAGCCTGATTTGACCCGCCTTCCATCATTTTTCAGTTTTCTCTTAAGTTAGTGGACGATTGTAAGTCAAGGGTGCCATCATTCAGCTTCTTTCCATATTTTAACGATTTACAATGCATACAACATCCTAAATTGTATACTCAAAGTTGGAGAATTGGATCTGAGTTGCGATGTCAAGATTTTTGGTGCGTTATTTCTGAAGATGAATTTGTTACCCAACAAACATAGACAAACATACATAAGAGTAAAAAACATTTAGGGGGTGTTTGGTGCATTATTTCAGAATATGTTTCATAGGTTACTTCAGCTAATTTGGGTCTTTAGCATATTCATATAACTAACATGTTTTGGAACTTACATTATAGGTAGTTTTTGTACCCATTTTAACACATGAGTTATTTATAATTTTAAAAAGTGTAGCAGTTTTTGTGGGCCGACCCACACAGCCTACATAAAAATATAGCTGCAAGTATTCCCAATCATAAATGTTGGTTCTAATAAAGGACAAGGGTCACTCAGTCGATGCATCTTGCTACCATTTTGTCAATCCCGTTCTGTTAAAGTTCTCAATAAAAAGGAGAGACTAAAGCAGTAGTTCAGACCATATATATATGCAGAAAGCTATATAATTTCACAGATTAGTTACAGTGTCAAAATAGATATCGATATCATTTTGAATGTGCAATGTGGTATTTACATCATTTTTTGTTTTGTTTTTATGTTTGTTCACTTTAAGAAGGACGAACAACAGCTGCAGCAGTAACCATTTTTATTAGAGATATATTGCCAGTGAGCTCCTTTTGGTGATTCTAGAAAATCTTCCAACCACAGGATTGTAGTAGCTCATGTGCTTCCTGCTGCAGGTTCAACTCTTCTTATTTCATTACAACGTTATTTTATTCTTTATGGAACAATGCTTTTATCTTTATATATGTAACTTGTGACAGTTTACATGCTTCAGGACCAAGAGGCACATGAAAGGTTTGTTATATGATTTTAGATTGTCAGTGACTTAATAGATGACTATGTTGTCAAACTGAAAATAAATAGCCTATATCATGTGGTGCACGTCGAAAGAAGACTTTAGCTAATGAGTAAATTAAAATTTAGTATATTTGTTAAGTTGCAACATATTTTTTTCTATCCCGTCATCTTTTTATACTCTTATTATATAGTAATCCAACTTCAGATATATTTACGTATTTTATAATTTTTTTCTCTACAAGGTAGGCGTTTTAACCAAAGAAGGTGAAACCGACTTGAAGTAAATTAAGGAAAAAGAAGCTAATTAGTCGGGTAATGATGTAATTCCTATAACTTTTACAGGTTCTTGGATATCTATATGCAACGCCCAATTCCTGTAACGTTTACAAGTCCTCTTCTTGATGTACCACAACTTTGTAGCCACAGAGATACACAACCTTTTTTACTTGATTTTGTAGAATTTATGAAACTCTTATTGTTTTGATGATGAATGCACACGAATGATTGTGAGTCTACTTGAGCCACTCCCAACTGTTCTAAAAGAGTCGTCGGTCACAACCAACATATGCCACAGTCTGAAGTCTGAACAGCAGTTTACTCAAAGGAACGTTCTCAGGCGTTGCGATAAACCGTTCTGTTAGTACGACTACAGAGGAATTCAGCTCTGTTCTAAAGGAAGGTAAATAGTTCTTCATGTTGATCAATCAGATTTTAAATTTTACTCTAATAGACCGTTTGCTATTTTGAATAGGTAACATCCTCATTTGAACTGATTCTTGCACAATCGTTTATGCAGGTGTATCCCCATCAGAAACTCTGATATAAAGCTTCGTCTACAATAACAGAAACACCCCCATTTTGACTTCCTTTCTTGAGGGCGGCGTCCATCTGCTCAAAGATGGCTTTTCAACTTCCTATCGCCGAAATTCATCTTCTTTAGAAAACCAAAAACATATGACCATCACAATATCCTAATAACTTTTCTTTGTTTCTTATCTCTGAGGCATCGGTGTGCCTAGGTCGAATTTGTTTTACTGTCAACATGGATGTCAAGCTCAATATTTAGCTTGAGGAAAGTACCAGCACCACAAACACCCACGCGATCACCACTTCATAAGTTGCTTATCAACTTTCTTTATTGGGTAAAAAAGTATCAGATAGGCAATCTCAAGCACACTAGATTCTGCTTATTTCTTGTCTAAAGACCAAACAAGTAATCAGATTAGCAGTTTTAGTAAGAGAGTTTTGAGCTTGCTTATTAAAGTGCTTATTATGTTGTTTTCAAACCCCGTGGATTAGTCGGTCAATGAGTCGGAAATCACGGTTACCAAAAAAAAAACAAAGAAATAATAGCTATTCTTATATTTTTCTGTATATGGTTAAGATTTTTGAGAAGATAATGAAACTGGAGGAGGAGGGGGATGGAACTGTGGTGTGTAGGTTAGTTGTTGGCTGTTGGGAATCAGATTAGGTGCATATTGGGACGAGGTGGCAACTCATAGAGATGTGTGAGGCCATTCCTTCTCATGAAGCGCTAATACCAGTGACCCTAAACGGAAATTGTATTGACATCAAGAGTTCTTTTTGCGGAATGTATTTATAATTAGGCTAAGATTATGTAACAAGGTAATATGTATCTGATGTGTGCTAATTTTTTTAGAATGGCAGTCCAGCAAAAAGAACTGCAGATTGGCGGTAGATACAAACAGTACATGTAAGTCGAGATTCTAAATTTTTATTATGAAGGATTCTAAATTCTTAATATTTTTTTGCTTTGCCTAATATAGGCGGTTCTTTCATTAACATGACTATCGAATCTGCATCTACTCTTAAGAAACCAGTTGTAGCTACGTCTGCGGTTTCCATAGAAGCCAATGAAACACCTCCGATGTCTCCCAAACATGTGAAGTAGTAAAGTTGGTGTATTTGTGCCTGTGATTAGCTCGCCCGAAGGTAATGCCCTTACTGCTTGGATTATGCCTTGTGACCTTCTGAAACCTCAATTTGCTGCTCTATTTTCCAGCGTCTTATTGTACTTACAAAAATAAGATAAGTTTTGAATATAACATAAATTTTGAACATGAAAAAAGGTAAAAGAATTAAATTATACATCTTAAAAAAATATTATACTTCATCCGGCACATAATAAATCATAGAATTCTAACATTAAAAAAGTTCAAAATTCTCGCATATCTTGTAGTCGTCGGTCACGACGTCACCAAAAATCTTCTTTGTTGATATACTTGATCTACTATGTAGCTACTCTTTTCCTGTACCTTTTCAATATATGAAGAAAAAAAAGCAAGCAAATTAACCATAAATGATACTACCTCTGTCTTAGCATAAGCGTCAACGTTTGATTTTCGGAGTTTTTTTTCTTCAACTTTAATCTTAAATAAGTTTTTTTTGCTGTATAATACTTGATGATAATTATGTTAATAAAATTAGGTTTAAAAACTAATTCATTCATATAATTTTCATCAGTAATACATAACACTGAGAAACTTATTTAAAGTCAAAGTTAAAAAAATACTCCAAAAATAAAACGTGTACATTTAATTTGGGACGAAGGGAGTAGGAGAATTATATATAGTTATTTATTTTAGGGCCGAACAAAAGTAACCGAATTGACAAACCATGCCGATCAACGGTTCGATTTTTGGTTTTGTATATTTATGTTGCCTTTTCTCGGTTCGAATTCGGGTTAAAACACGAAGGTTTTGCTCTGTTTCATTCGTTCGGTTTTTGGTTACTGTTTGTTTTTCAAAATCGGTTTTTGATTTTGTTGGTTATTTTTGGTAGTTTAAGATCCATAATGGATATTGTTTATGAGCTAAGAATGGCGTTGCCATCATGCACACAAAATCATACTCAAATAACCAAAGCTGACTGAAAATAATTATTTACAAATGCACATAATTTGATTGTAAATAAATCTATATGGTAGTCATAGCGTGAGAAAATTATCTTGAAGAGGAATGGGTATTATCACACGGATAAACAATCACCTAAGGTATTCTTTTAAGAAGAATTCACCTTTTATAATTGTTTTCTTGAACGACATATACTATCACTCTCTATATATTGTTTTTGTAGTTTTAATAAAATTGACAAAATGATGCATTGGATCAACCCCACCTGGACCACACCCATGACCCATCCGCCCATCTTACAACCTTCTATTAATTGTTAAGTGTAGTAGCTAGATATATCCAGTATGAAAACAATAGTTTTGATCAAAATAACTCAGTTGAATGTAGATATCGAACACACGCCACCAAAGGCTGCTATAATTCTTCTTATCAGTATACATGATCTCGGCAAAGTAGAGAGTTACGTTATAGCGGGGCACTAAACATGCAGACTCGTGATCTCTCATGATTATTGAAGAGTACTATATAACTGATGATAAAAACCACTATAAACCAAATAAGAGATAACCAAAAAAGATACTAAGCAAAGTCTCGCTCAAAACCACCATTGCGTCTTGCGAAATAATATATATATATATATATATATATATATATATATATATATATATATATATATATATATATATATATATATATATATATATATATATATATATATATATATATATATAAGACTATGTACGAGGTACGTTGCGCAAAGCAATGTATCCCTATACGAGGGATAATCCTTAAGAGATGTAATGTCCTCGTAAAAGGGAAGCTCCTTTACGTCAACCTTAAGGCTATTATCTAATCACCTATTTTTTTACTATTCTCCTCAAAGCATCGACTTTAAGAGATTAGACTCTCCTAACAGTGAACTTGGAACTCCTCGCATTCTCATATCGTCTCAATCATCCTTCTATCGCCTTGTTAGTCGCGACATAAGTTTAACTCGAGAACTCCAATCGTTATTTCCACTACTTCTATCCTATTTGATTATGTCTTTGCTACTAGCCACCGATCTAACCCATACAAGATTTACAGTAATTATTATCCTAACTTTCTTTTCAACTTTAGAGAAACTTTCTTGTCACATGAAATTCATGTTTTCGTCCTCCACTTCAAGCTCGAGTGTGTTACACCATCCTCTATACTCCCGTTGCTTCAAGTCAAAGTAGAAATCTTGTTGTTGGTTCTTCTTTCCCCATCCAATGTCTTTCATCTTCTCCTATTTGGTGGCTTACAGCTTCAACAAATGAAGACTTCCCAGTTGACGAAGAGGTTGATGACTTCTTTTTAGCACGATCACGACCCATTGGTCGAAATTCTTGTGTCTCTTCTTTCTCGTCTTTAGAATCATCGTGCACATCCATGTAACTAGCGTGTCCAGAACCAGAAGTGGTTTCAGAAGTCTTGGATTTTCAGAAGTCTTAAATTTGAATTTTTTTTAAATGTAACGGATATAACCTAATGGTTATATTTTTCTTTCCCAAGTTTTGAAATAGGTCGTGTATAGGGTCGATTTGGGCCCGACCGACTCCAACGACCGAATCGCCGCAACGTCGCGATTGGTCGCGACCGAGACTCGACCGAGTTTTTACGGGAGCGCTGCGCCCAACCTTATAACACATATATCCATAAACGTTGGTGGTGCAGCTTGTTGCTCGTTTGCCTTCTTGAACTAAGTGAAAAATAATATAAGATTTAAAGTACGGAAACTAAAAAAGAACTAAAAATTTGTATAGAAATTTTAATATTTTTTTAATAACGTAAATGAATTTTAATTTTTTTTTAAATAAGAGTAAAAATAGTTTTTTTAACGCAAAGGGTCACTACATATCCTTGACATATCCTTGTGGATGCAAAAAGACAATAATACCCTTCATTCTAAACCACCTTAGTAATTTTAAAAATAAAAGTAAAAATAAAGTTTTTAACGCAAAAGTTCACCATACATCCATGTGGCAGCAAAAAGACAACAATACCCATCCTTTTATACCCCGTTAGTACTTAACGAAAAAGAAATTTGCATCGTTAGTCCTCAAGGGTTTAGGTGCCTCCTTGCACAAGGATGTCACCGCGAAGTATTGCGGGGGTTGTAAATCTGTCTTTTGGTAAAAACCACTTGGATGATTTTTGCAATTCTATTTAAAATTATATATTATCACAAACCGTTAATCATTAAGCAAACGACACATACCATGGCGACAATAATTATCTCATGTTTCTATATAGAATAGAGGGACAATTCTATATACTTACGACGAACTATTTTTTTAAGCTACGTCTAGAAAAATCACATGTATTTTGTATATTTTGTATCACAATCACGTGATTTATGTGATTTTATAAAATCACACGTGATTGTACACGTGATCTAGGAAAAAATTCGTTGAAACTATATCAAAGTGTGTGTCTACTCAAAGATAAATAAATACTCGTCGCTAGTCTTATTATTTTTTGTCGTTTGACGATTTATCGTTCGCAAGATATTCGTTTTTTAAGAAAGAGACGAAAAGTGACTGGTTTTTAATGAAAAAGTAAGTGGCTAGACTTTGTTAAAGTGAGATATATAAGTATTAAATCCTTAAGAAATATAGAACATATGAAATCCTAATAGACTTCCTATCTATATCTATATCTATACATAAATAGCGTGAAGCGTCGCGTGACGGCACGTCCAAGCTACATGCTTTAGCGGCTAAGGCGAAGCTTTAGCGTTTCTAAAGCGTGGTTTATAGCGGCACGACATATAAAAATATGTATTTATTTTATGTATTTCAATATTATATTTATATTAAGTTCATAATTAGTGTTGTACATAATAATTAAAGCTAGAAAACTCTCCTTACATGTGACGATATTCATTTCTTAGAGTTGAACTCAAAAAATTACCGCACCTCATGTCGTAGCGCGCCTTGACCTATTGTGTAGCGTGAAGGCTACGCCTCAAGCTTTAGCGCGCCTTAAGGCGGGCTATAGCGAGCTATTTAGAACAGCGTGACTATACTTCTATACTAACATATAAAGAGCTTATGTTAAAAGTTGAAAAAGTAAAAATTCATTTCCATATATAAACATAATGTTTAAATAAGAACTACATTATGAGTTCGACGATCGGATGACGGGTTTGACCATCGTGTCAACCCGGTCGAGTCACCGTGTTACGGGTTCGACCACCGGGTCAATCCGGTCTAGTCACCGTTTTGTGGGTTCGCTCACCGGGTCAAATTGATCGAGTCACTAAATTATCGGTTCGACCACCGAGTCAATTAGGATATCGTACACTATCCGCGCCTATAATAATAGATAAAAACTTGCCTCTATTACACCTTGAGGAAGATATATGATGAAAATATGATGTTTAAATATAAATTACCAATGGATAAATATTGGCTAGACCATGGCCTTCACCGGATGCAAAACAAATTTCTTTATCGAGAGTCTTCATGTTTCTAAGCCACTTTGAAATCTCCATCGGACGAAAAAACCATTGTACTTTAACTTTCTTAATATTTTGAACCTCCCATATCCTTGTCAACTTCCCAATGTAAGGCTCTTGCAAACCTTCCTTGTACATGTATACACAATCAAAACCATTACTATAAGGAAGAGACAAGCAAGTGACATCCCTTCCTTATATCTCTAACTTCAATACTTAATTATAAAGCCAAGTTGACAAAAAGCAATTGGCAAGTTTGACAAAGCAACTGGTAAGTTGACAAAAGCAACTTGTACATGAGTCTAGTGTGATAATACACCCAACCAAACTTAACCAGCAACATAACTAACCTCGTCAGAGCGAGATTCAGTACCACACGAGCCGGTTCCGCATCCATGTGTGGATGCTTGTGTTAATTTTACGTTAGATCGGGTGGGTACTAAGGCGCCAACAAGACAAAATTATAATAGTCCTTGTTGAAAAAAGGGCAACATGTAAAAGAAAATAGTAAATTACATAAAGTATCTTTATGGTTTGTCAGAATCCTAATTTTTGTTGTCCTTTTACTTCTTTTTTAAGCATTTCATGTCCCGTTACGAGTTTGGTCCTTTTACGAACAAACGAAAGGGAGGATACATGTGAAACTTGACAAAGCACAAGGACAAAAAATATAACGTTACGTCAAAACCATAAAACCATAAGTATACGACCCGCTTAAAAAATATATAAACCAAAAGTGTAGGATCCGGCTAATCACAAGGACAATTTATGTAACTTTCTCTAGACAAAACAAGAAAAAAGAAACTAGAGGTATGTTTGGCGACATGTAGCAGTAAGCAATAGTGGAGCAATAGCTGTTTGTTTTAAAAAGTATTTGGTAACGTAGAAAGTGTAAAATTAGCATATAACCTAATTAAATAAATTATTATATATAAAGGCATAAATGTAATTTTATAAACAAACTACTCGCATAAGCTCTGAAATGCTTCTCCAACAAGCATTTGAAACTAAAGCAGTTAAAAAATATTGAAATACTTATTGAGGTGTTGCCAAACAAACGCTCTAAAATGCTTGCTACCAAACACACCCTTAGACACATTAAGAGCACAATAGCCTTAAGTATACTAATTTGCATGCATATACATATAGAGAATAAAGCCAACCAAACATAACTAAAAGAAATAACAAAAGGTTAAACAAACATATATAAGTCGCATAAGCCAAAAAGCATACCATCAGGACCTTATATAAGGGTAAAAAGGCCTACGTGCATATATATATATATATATATATATATATATATATATATATATATATATATATATATATATATATATATATATATATATATATATATATATATATATATATATATATATATATATATATATATATATATATATATATATATATATATATATATATATATATATATATATATATATATATATATATATATATATATATATATATATATATATATATATATATATATATATATATATATATATATATATATATATATATATATATATATATATATAGGGGCGCGCTATTTGCAGAAGCCCATTTTAGGTATAGAACTTACAGAACCACATTGGACCAATCAGAATTTAGCTATATTAAAAAAAGAAAATCTTAATGAAAAGGGTATAAAAGGAAAAACAAATTTAGACTTTTTTTTTTAAATTTTTTATTAAAAAACGTTTTTGTAGGATTAATTTTTAAAACTATTTTTTTGTAAATTTTTCTTTTGCAGCATACAATCTGATGTGCGTACATTTTTTTTTAAATTGTAAATTTACATATTATTTAACCATAAATTTGTTTTTTTGTTTAAATGGTAATTGCATATATGTTTCTACTGTCCATAACTTTCAACAATTGTCAACATAAAAGATAAATACAATACACAAAATTTGATATAAAATGAAATACAATTCATGTAACATATCTTTACTGTTAAATATAAATGTACAATAGATTCAAAAATGTATGCACTCTCCAAGAATATGTGTGCAACATGCTTCACTTTCTGATCAAATCTACTAAAACATGTCTGCACGCCTTTTAAGAACATATGTGCGCGCTCAGCTTTCTCATAAAATTCGTTTAAAGTTATGTGCCCGTCTTCGATAAAAACATGTATGTTTCCGAGAAAAACATGTATGTTTCCGAGAAAAAACATGTATGTTTTTGATAAAAACATGTATGTTTTCGATAAAAAAACATGTATGTTTCCGAAACGCCTAGGTAGTTCATTAACATCAAGATCCGGGTCAAAAATCAAACGCCTTAACACTTGTGTCTCGATAGCTGATGCATTACCATCAGCCCCTTCTTTTCATTAGCTAACAAGTTGGACTTTTGGTAGATCAAACCCATACAACACAAAACATCTAAACATACATCCGTCCCCCCACGTAAACTGGCTTATTTTGATGCACCAACCAACATTTAAAGATGTGTCAGATTAAATTTTTGTTTCCTTTCGCCCTTTTTATACCATCGTTCCAGTTGACTACGCCTTATCCTCCTCAAACGCCGCCGCCATCCTCCTCCAACCGCCGCCGCCATCCTCCTTCAACCGTCGTCGTCATCCTCCTCTAACCGTCGGATCGATGTCATCCTCCTCCAACCTCCGCGTGGTTGTTCTCTTTTTCAGGCCACAAACCCGGATCTGTAACCATGGTGCACAAAAATAATAGATAACAATTATTTTCTTGAAAACTCGAATCAATTTCAAATCATAACTTGACACTCCAGGAGCAAAAAATTGATTAGTGATTTAAGGTTTGTTAATCAAAACCGAATATAAAAAAATCAAATGGATGATTTAGTTTTCTGAGATCTAATGAGAGAGAAAGGGAGAGGCGACAGTTTTTTTGTAGGTGTGAAATAAAGTGATATAGATGGAAACACATATCAATTTCTAGCACTTTTTATGGAGTTACAAAATTCCAGATGTACCCTTTATTTATTTTAATTTAAAAAAGTGAGTATCTAATAATTTCAAAACTGCCATTGTGTATTAACCTGATGTACACCATGCACTAATATGAGTAAAAATTGGGGTTCTGTAGGTTCTGTACCTAAAATGGGGTTCTGCAAATAGCACTCCACTATATATATATATATATATATATATATATATATATATATATATATATATATATATATATATATATATATATATATATATATATATATATATATATATATATATATATATATATATATATATATATATATATATATATATATATATATATATATATATATATATATATATATATATATATATATATATATATATATATATATATATATATATATATATATATATATATATATATATATATATATATATATATATGTATGTATGTATGTATATATATAGTGTAAGGTTATTTTCAGAACCAAATAAATATACAGAACTGCGAGAACCACCTTTATATTCTTAAAAATGCATATGTATTTTCATTATTATGTTTAAATTAACATTTAATAATTGTTTTATTGGTAATAGATCCGAGTGTGATGAGCGATATGAAGTGTTCACGTGTGTTTTTATATTATCCAACGAAAAGATAGTTATAATACGTACAAAACAAGTACATGTGCATGGTCCAAGGATACATGTTCCTAGTCACATATGATAATAAAAATTCATGTATATCTACTTAATAAACTAACCCGATGAATATACATGTGTATTTTAAGAATAAGAAGGTGGTTCTCGCAGTTCTGTACATTTATTTGGTTCTGAAAATAACCTCACCCTATATATATATATATATATATATATATATATATATATATATATATATATATATATATATATATATATAGAGTAGCGATCCAGTAAGAAGAGAAATAAAAATAAGAAGAATAAGAAGAATTCTGGACCACACATTTTAAATAAGAGTGAGAATTTTAAGGGGAGATGCAGAAGATTTTGTAGGTGCATCTGAAATGAGTGGTTGTGGTTTCTTCTCATCCTTCTCATTTTTGTTAATCTTCTTATTAGATCCTAACTCTATATATATATATATATATATATATATATATATATATATATATATATATATATATATATATATATATATATATATATATATATATATATATATATATATATATCTTTTACATTATATATAAGAGGAGGGATATGCCACATAAGCAACACTTAATCCACGTCAGCACCATATTCGGGCCGTAATTATCATTCGGGCCATGTCCCTATACCCAGCGTATATTCATATTCAACAGAAATCTTTCTCCATCGTTGTATTGTTTTCCAAAACCCTAATCAGTTACGTCTAATCGATGCCACACCAATGAGATCAATAAATCAATCAGCAACTCCTTGCATCTAATCACTATCTCATCATACCAATTAAAGCAATTAACCAGATTCGTACCAATTCTAATCAATGTATGTATCTTTTTGATTGATCAGTGAACTATAAAAGTAGGTGCTACGAAAAGTGACATCTATTTTTAGGATTTGCAGAGACGATTAGCAATGATTTGTCATTTGATTATTTAATTTCAATATCGAAGGTTCGCTGGTCCATGGCCAATGCCTCGGGTAAATTAAATACTTTGAAGTTCATTACTATTTTGCTTATTTTTTATATAGAAGGGTTTGATTGTCTAATTTTTGTCTTTCTTTTGTTGGTTTAGCTATAGGGTGATTGTCTCAATTGACAATCCTCAGGACATCTTTGTTCAACCTGCCAGACCTGATGGACAGAGAGTTGTGTTGAAAAGTTTACTCAGCACACAGGTGTTCATGCTATTGCTGGTCGTCACATGATTCATCTAAATATTATGTTTGGTAAATGCTAAATATGGTTATTATTTGTACAATGGGAAGCACATTGTTGGATGTTTGTTCTGACTTCTTGCTAGAATGATCCTTTAAATTGAGGTTCCATTCCATGAGGACACAAGTGAGAAATCCCGGTATAGATCATAAGTACCTGTATAACTTCATTTGCTAATCGTTTATCAGAATTGTTTTTTGAGAAACTCAAAAGTGTGTTTCCAGGCTGATATCTTTTTCTTTAGGGGGCTGGAAGAGGCAAAGGAAAAGGTAGGTCAAATCGTCATAACAGGGTATTAAAATTTATTTCATATCGGCATATCGCTAATTCAATTATCTGAGCATTTGCTAAAAATCTTTAAAATTTCACTAAAATGTATTGCTGGAGTACAACGGTACTTTGATTTATATAACTCTTAATGAGTTAATTTTGTTATTTAATTATCTATATAGACACAAAAGATGTAGAGAGTTGATATAATATTAAAGGGATACTTTGGATCATGATGCCACTTTGAAGGTTTATGGATAATAATGCAAGTATCTACTTTTTGAGCTATATATATTTAATTTAGTATCACCTAATCCACCCGGTCAGATATAAAACAATACCTTAATCAACCCATTTATCGTAGTGGTTCAAATCTGCGACCTGTAATACCACAATCCTTTTGGACGAGTCTTTGTCAATGGTTGACCTACTTTTGGTGTTTGGATGCAGGCATAAGTTTTAAAACCATCCGTGGAAAGACATAGATTCGATGAATGCATCAGGTCAATTTTCTTTTCCACTACCACAGTTGCAATATTTGTTGTTATGATAGTATATTCTATAGTTAATTTTACATATTTTGCAGGAAGAGTGATAGACATGAGCGAAGTTAACACAAACCAAACGACCCTTCCATTTTAGCTTCTTTGTAGCACTTTCAACATATTAGATCTTCAGTCCCATTATATATTGTTTTTTACTTTGGCGGTAGTGTGATATGTATATGAGAAGTGACATATTAAATTTGTCGCTGTGTTATTTTATTAACAGAAGGTTCAAGAGTTTAGTAACCGGAATGTTACTTGGGAAAAGATTTAATGAATCTAAAATGAAATTGATTTCCCATAATCTTATATGCGGCATTTGAATTTACAGCACTTTACGGTGTTTCAGCCATTAATTAAAACTATGATTATCTGGTCATCCATGGATTGTGGACAAGCCTAGAACCTGTTTTTAGTTATCTATTTTGGAGCTTTCTTGAGGTGTAAAAAGATGGGGGTCATAGCAGGTAACATTTTTGATATGGGGGTCGGGATGGGCAGACCTAAAGCACTTTTTGTCCAAAGTTTACTTTTTCTTTTTACCACTTTCACATGATAGAGCAAACAAAATAATCTCGAATTTTATTGAAGCTATACTCGACAATAATATTGGGTAAGCATTAAATTTTTATATACTTTTTGAATGTGATTAACTAAATAATGTTTCATATATGCCTGACATACCATTAATCTTCATAATATAAATACCTGATCTCATCGTGTGTATCTCATGACAGGTGCATTTTTCTGCTTAACAAGGTAAGGAATTGGGCTCAAAGCTCTTTTATTTTCTTTCTCAATATGTAATACAGACAACTACATTATATTTTTATGCGATTTTATCTTATAATAACAACGATTGTACGTGACTTCAGTTTTTGATACTACATTTTATGTACAAGGCTTCTAGATAACTTAAATAACTTACGTGCTAGGTGGTGACAGCCCCCGGTGTGTCGGTTGGTAATTCTGCAAATTTGGGTGTAGAAAGAATGACAAAACACACCCATGTCTTCCAAGTATATTCATTAAAATTTTGACAAATTATACTTATCTAATGCCAGCTTTTGCAAATAATGATTTGGTTTTATTAATAGGAAGCTGCTCAATATGTGTCGACAATGCTGTGTTGCGAGCACATTCTTGTCATTTTTCTAATAATAGATGATAAACAGAAAGAAAACAATGAAACTTTAAGCTTGATTAAACGGGAGCAGTGAAGCTTTGATCAAAGACAGTTTTGAAGTTCAGGTACCTTCAAATTCTTATTACAGGTTCTTTATCTCTTTTTCTGAATTGTTACTTGGATTGAATGTGTTAAGAGGCATACATAGTCTGACAATTGTGGATGCTCAAGCATAGAATTATAAGAGATTTAGAGAATTACACTAAAAGATTGAATCTTTATAGCTTATAGCAAAGAACATGCTACAACCATTTTTTTGTTATATACATGTCACATAAACTGCATATAAATTTGTTTGTTAACCGGTTTCTATTTTACTACAGGGTACACACTTGAGGATGTTGAGTATCTCAAACGCAACAACAATATTTAATTGGGTTAGTAATCCGTATAGAAGTACACTAATGTTATCTCGCGATTAATTCATGTTTTTAAATTTACCGCTTGTATCAGCGCAAACAGATACTTTTGCGGCTTAGTTGGAGTGAGCATTTGAATTATATTGTGGCCCATTTTGACCCCAAAACACCTTGGTTGTAGATATGTGTTTGGGTAAGGAATTTTTGGTATGTTGTGTTCCATCAGTGATTGGAAAAGCAAACTAGGTAGGTATGTTTTCCTTTTTATTTATATTTGAAGTAGCAGAAGACTATTCAAACTAAATCTGTTTTCTTTAGTTAAAAGACACACCCATCACCCAAAAGAATAATGTTCTGCCAAACGTTGTAGGAATATGTTTTGCTAAAGAAGGACCTCTTGGTGTTTCTGGAATTGAAGGCCTAAGTGAAGCCGATCCATTAGCTCTTACACCTGTTGGAGATCAGGAAAATGGTGTCAAGATACCACCTTCTCCCTCTTTGGTTTTGAGTATCACGAGCCATAAGTTAACCTTGCATTATAAAATATGCATCCAATTTGCGATATTGTAGAATGATTTCATGCCTTGTGCCTTAAAGATAACGGAGTGCCTTGATAGATGGTGATGGTGATGGTTGGAACAATCTATATCTCCTCTTTAACCCAAAGGTCTAATATCGAAGCAATAACCGAAGCCAAAAGGCAGAAAAACTTTTTGCCGTGTACTATCAGGTAATTTTTATCGTTTATAGTCTATAGCAGGTACTTTTATTTATAGTGAATAATCTTAGTCACAGAAATCTATATGGAATATGGAGTTAGCATTTTAGCATTACAATACTAGATTGTTAGGATTTCTTAATGTAATGGGAACAAATCATCTTTCCACACGGGAATTACAAGACTATATTTGCGTGTTTATATGGTTTCATTTTTATATTCACAAGCGATAATGAAGGCTCTGTCTATATGGATAGATCTACTTGGTCAGAGTCAAATGTTAGTTAATTTCCGATATTTATATACTTCTATTAAACTAAACAAAATATGTTCCCTTTTAAGTTATATTTGGGATCCGGTTACATTTATGTGGTGGAGTCATTATCGAAGTACTGCATTTTGTTGCACATTTTGGAAGGATGCATATGTAGCTCAATTTTCTACACTATGTATCCTTTGATAAGATCATATTACATTTATAAATGTTTGAAATCGACCCATTAGTATAAACCTACTAAAAGAATTGTATAAAGGTATCATCAAGTACGCATCCTAGAAAACCCTCTCCTCAACCTCTAAATATTACTATTATCATAATGTTGCTGACAGATGTATTTGGTAGTTGGCTAAGTCGAAAGTTGGCAATGGAGAAAATTATGCAAAAAAATAGAGAGCAGAAGATTATGCTTATAAAGAGATGCGGCAAATGCTTAGCTATGGTAAATGTTACCATAAGGCCTTACCCTGTGTTTTATTTTTCTACTTATATCATGGGCTATGTGGTTCCTGCAATATTGATATACCATAAATCAAATTTAAATTATTATGTATTTTCTAGGTATGACGTATTATTGTCTTTAGTAACATTTACTTTGTTTGTTATGAGTCCAGCATTTCTACCATGCTCTGGCATGTTTGAGGCGACCTCAAGGAAGAGGTTTTGATTTAGCAAGAAAACATATAGCCTTTTGCTTAGTAGAGCTTAAAATCAATCTTAAAACAGAAGATAGTACTACTACTTCTGGTTGTCAACCAACCAGGTTTGATGCAAGTAATTTAAATATGTAGTAGTAGATTATCCGCCCCAACACATCTTCTCTCATGGACGATGAAAAAAAATTATGGAACATAGAAATGATCTGAAATTAAGGTTTATTAATATCAGATATTCATGGTAGTAACCTTAATTTTTATCAGCACCCTTGTCTATCACGTCGAGTACTACTTTAATTGGAACTTTATTGAAACGGAGAGAGTTGTTGGCATTTTCTGTATGGTGGTCGCATTACTATTGCAACAATGTTGTCTCTCTTTACAGCTTGCACTGGCGATATAGTAAAAAAGCATTGAAGTTGGTTAAGACGATACGGAGAAAAACAATTGGTCTGCTATGAGGTACATGAAGAAAATCTGTTTATTTGTGAAATAGTCCGAAACTCCAAATAAGATGATCATTTGATTGTATGTAGAGATGGCAAATCTTGTCCATTTTGAAAAATTTTGGCAATTTTTGTCTATTTTCAAAAAAGGATGGGTAACTTTTTGCCTATTTTTTTATTATTAATGGGCTAAACGGGCGTATATGTAGAAACAGACGGGCTTAATGGGCGCACATGTAAAACACTAATTAGGTTACTCGGCGGATATTTTATATTTAGTTCTAATCACGAGCTTTTAAACAAGTATTTTTACTTTTTAATTCTACGTTTTTATATGTCTTTTTTCTCATTTTAGCTTGCGCCCGTTTAACCCATCCATTTCGCCCGCCCGTTTTGCTCGTGCCCATTTAGCCCGCGCCCGTTTAACTCGCCCGCTCGTCCGTTTTACTACCTCTAATTGTATGGATTTAGAGTGAAGAGCCTTCACCATTCAAAATAAGAGATTAATTTTTACTATTTTTTATTCAATCTTTTATGTATTTATTTTTGTAGGTTTCCATTGAAATACACACTTCTCAACTTGCGGTGATATATGAAACTTTCTAGCTTATGGGTGTGTTTGCGTAAACTTATTTCCAGGATTTGGAGAAGCTAATAACTAACTACTATTAGCTTATGGGTTAATCAATTTGAACTTATAAGTATATTTATTACATAATCTTATTTGATGAATTTAAAATTCAAAAAGGTAAGAAAATTTATATACACTTATGAAACAGTAGTAAGTAAATTGACACATACACCCCAAAAATATGCCAATACATGTGTAGAAACCGATAGTTAGAAACTGAAAAAAATTGTCAAGGAGAGGTGCTAAATATAATGTACTTCCTTTTGATTTAAAGTTGTACGAAAGAGGTATATCCTCCTATCTCTCTGTCCCTAAATAAATGTCCACTATTAACCTTTGAAGTCAATCGTTTTTAACTTTGATTTTTAATTACCGTTTTTGTCTTATATAATACTCGATGCAAATTATATTAATGGATTGAGATTTACATGTATTTTCATTTGTATAATTTTAACAAATATTATATAACACAAACAAAATAATTTAAGGTTAAAGTTGAAATAAAATGACTCCAAAAGTTCAAAGTGGACATTTATTTAATGCGTTTTGTTCAGAAATGAACATGATACCATTATTGAATTTTCTAGGGATGGAGTTGGCTCTATAATTTATAAAGAAATAAATACGCTATTCGAGTGAAAGTGACCATTGGTTTTACTTTTTATAACCACGAAGTATATGAACTTTTTCTTTTACGATATTTATGGATATGAACTTATTCTAAATTTCAACATTTATTCTTTTAATAATATTGTATCAATTATGTTACTACTTTTAACTTCTCATATTGGATGAACATTTATCTTTTTCGTTGTTAATTCATTCATTCATTCATCTTTTTCGTTGTTAATTCATTCACTAAATATTATGGTATGTTTATCATTGACTTACCTTTACTTGATCTTTTGTAAACGACACTCACGAAACAAACCCACCAAATACGAGTCATGCCAACTAATATTCCATTACTAATAAAAAGTTAAACGACAATCAGAAGTTATACCCGTCAATCGGACGGGTTTTGCCACTAGTATATATATATATATATATATATATATATATATATATATATATATATATATATATATATATATATATATATATATATATATATATATATATATATATATATATATATATATATATATATATATATATATATATATATATATATATATATATATATATAAAAGACTATGTACGAGGTACGTTGCGCAAAGCAATGCATCCCTATACGAGGGATAATCCTTAAGAGATGTAATGTCCTCGTAAAAGGGAAGCTCCTTTACGTCAACCTTAAGGCTATTATCTAATCACCTTTTTTTTACTATTCTCCTCAAAGCATCGACTTTAAGAAATTAGACTCTCCTAACAGTGAACTTGGAACTCCTCGCATTCTCATATCGTCTCAATCATCCTTCTATCGCCTTGTTAGTCGCGACATAAGTTTAACTCGAGAACTCCAATCGTTATTTCCACTACTTCTATCCTATTTGATTATGTCTTTGTTACCAGCCACCGATCTAACCCATACAAGATTTACAGTAATTATTATCCTAACTTTCTTTTCAACTTTAGAGAAACTTTCTTGTCACATGAAATTCATGTATTCGTCCTCCACTTCAAGCTCGAGTGTGTTACACCATCCTCTATACTCCATGATTTGTGAATCACCGACGTGCAATATCTAAGGCTACCCGCAACGCACCGGAATTTTACCGGTCGCAAGTCGGTCGCGACCGAGTCGCCGCATTGCGGCGATTCGGTCGCCGGTTTCGGTCGAGCACAAAACGACCTTAGGCACGAACGATTTACATATTCGGTCACATGATGTGTTTGTGTATTGTGTTTGTGTTTTATTAAAAAAAAATTTTTTTTTAAAATTTAATATGTTTTAATCGTGTTTTAATTATATAAACTTTATAAAAAAATTCCAAATTTTAATATATTGAGCTTTGTTTAATTCCTCACAACATATATTAATTTGATAATTTTTGGAGTTACTTTTAGCTAATGCATTATACCTTCTTTACTTCTAATGTTTCGTATTTTAGTTTATGTAATGTTTTTTTTAGTGTAATGCGTGTTGTATGGAATAAAATGTTTTTTTTAGTGTAATGCGTGTTGTATGGAATAAAATGTTTTTTTTTTTTTAATAAAATGTTATTTTTGTTAAATATAAAATGTTATTTTTATTAAATATAAAAATAAAAAAAATTGAACTAGGTCGCACTAGGTCGCCGGGTTGTGGCAAATAGGTCGCACTAGGTCGCCAGCTGAAAAAACTAGGTCGCGACCCCATGCGTTGTGCCTAGCCTAAAGGACTTGCATTCTTGTTCAATCATATATATTCTTCCCATCCAATGCGAATGGCATCATACTTCAAAATGTGTCAAAATGTGTGAGCACGGTATTATTCTTATAATATCAATATCATCCATCCAATTAATACGCTCAAACCGAAAGTCAAGCTTCGTTGTAGCCAAGACAAAACTAAACATCCTTTAAAACTTCAAACCGCCCATCCTCTTGTCACGCTTTATAAGATATTATAAAACTAAACCCTGTAATTGTAGTATTTATTACAGAAACCTCCAATCTTTATCAACAAAAGAAATAGTAATAACACAACAAACTTTTCTAGTGCAAACTTAAGCGAGTAACATGAATTAGAGAGTCCGGTTATTTAAGATACCTTGTATCCTTTGGATACAAGGGGACAAATCTGGGCCACTCATCCATTTTAATCAAACGATCCACGTTTAAACAAAAAAAAAAAAGCGGAGGGGCAGTTATGTAATATCACAACCGCGCCCAAACCCTAACCCCCTCTTTTTCGCTACATTCAACCGTCATTTTTCATTTCATTCCAAAATCACACACACACACAAAACACACAGTGAAAACACACACAACCAAAACCCACCATCTCGATCAACGATTTCATCTTCAAAAACACATCATCCGATCAAAATAATCAACAACGATGAAAGGGAAGCCGAAAAAACGAGCCATCTTCGAAAAAACCAGATAAAACGACGATAAAAACAAGGCAAAAAGGTATAAAATCACAGATCCATCTTTTTTCTATGCTTTTTAAGTTTTTTAAATGCTTTTTAAGCTTTTTCTAAGCTTTTTCTGAGCTTTTTCTCTGTTTTTTTATAATTTTAAGCTATATCAATGATTCTTCTATGCTGTTTAACTAAATGTATGATGAATATAGTAGATCTATGAAAATAAACATCATTTGATACTTTTAAGCGAGTTTTGTGTTTAAAAATAGATTGCATGTGAATATAAGCATCTCGGTTGGTTAAAAAAATGAACAGAATGGAATTTAAAAAAGTTGAAAAAAAATGGTTTCCTAGACTGATAAAACATATATGATAAAACCTTATCATATATGATGAAACCTTATCATATATGATGAGTGAAAATAAAATCAAAAGCAGAAGGATTAGAACATGTATGATATCATATTGCTTGCATCATTTGATAGTTTTAAGCGAGTTTTGGGTTTAAATATTGCTTGCATGTGAATATAAACATCTCGGTTGAGCAAAAATGGTTTCCTAGACTGATAAAACATATATGATAAAACCTTATCATATATGATGAAACCTTATCATATATGATGAGTGAAAATAAAATCAAAAGCAGAAGGATTAGAACATGTATGATATCATATTGCTTGCATCATTTGATAGTTTTAAGCGAGTTTTGGGTTTAAATATTGCTTGCATGTGAATATAAACATCTCGGTTGAGCAAAAATGGTTTCCTAGACTGATAAAACATATATGATAAAACCTTATCATATATGATGAAACCTTATCATATATGATGAGTGAAAATATAATCAAAAGCAGAAAGATTAGAACATATATTTGATAGTTAAAAAATGAGACATCATATTTGATAGAACCTTATCATATATAATTCATCATATTTCATAAGTTATGCAACATATAAAGCTTTAAACAGATGTAATTTTGTCTAACTTTGCACTTTTATTGCAGATGAACAGCATACAAAAAACAAGGATGACGAGACAGAAGAACAACCTAAAAGAAGCTTAGGTAAAAAAAACAAAAAAAAAAAAAATACAGAAAAGTAAAATTAAGTATCATATCTAATAAGTTTTTTTTTATCAGCAGTTACTATAAAAATAATGAAAGAAAAAGCTGCAGCGCGTGAAAGAGCAAGACAAAACAAAGAGAAGGGCAAAGGTGTAACTGAAGCTGTCAATCAAACAAAGACCAAGGAAAAAGCTGTCGAAACAAAGGGCAAAGGAAAAACGAATTTGAAAACAAAGAAAGCTGAAAAGCCAAAAGAGACGACAGAAGGTAGGAAAAATATACTACATATCATATTAATTCATTAGGAACAAACATACAATACTGAACATCTCTTTGCTTTGTAAAAAATGTAGAAGAAAGTGGTACGGAAGAAGATGATGTTTCAGAAGACGAGAGA
Organism: Glebionis coronaria; assembly: GCA_025667525.1. NCBI lineage: Eukaryota > Viridiplantae > Streptophyta > Magnoliopsida > Asterales > Asteraceae > Glebionis > Glebionis coronaria. The sequence continues at coordinate 242,175,663 of CM046877.1, forward strand.
ATTAGCAGCGGGGAAGAATATGTAGATGAAGAAGCCGAGTCTGAACAAACCGAGACAGAAGAAGGTAACAAGGAAGAGGAAAACGAAGAAGAGCCAGAGGACAATGACGAGGGGGAAGAAGATGGAGATGACGCAGACGAGGAGGAAGACGATGGAGATGACAAAGACGAGGAGGAAGAGGATGACAATAATGAGGGTGAAAGTAGCGAAGATGATGATGAAGACCAGGATGAAGAGGAACCTGTGAAAGAAAAGAGGGTCAAAGATGTTTTGAAGAAAATAACAAAAATCAAGTTCATCAACCCTTCAAAAACAAAAAAAGGTAACAATTAATGATAATTTTATCAAATACGATATAGCATAAGAAAATATTTATGTATCATTTATGTTGATTGTATAATACTAACACGTTTCATTATATTTTGCAAAACAGCAAGCTTTCCTGAAGTGGTAAAGAAGGATAAAAAAGCCGAAAAAAGGAAGTTGGAACATAAGGAAGAAGCAAAACGTCCACATAAAGGGACAAAAAGACAGAAGCATACATATAGTGGGGGCAAAAAAACAACTGGGAAAAAAGAAACAACTTCGCAGGAAGAATCAAGCGAAGGAGAAGAAGATGACCAGATGGATGAGAAAATCGAAACAGACGATGACGAGGAGAATGAGCAGATGGTTGGCACATCAAAGATGCTAGTTGTCAAACCTTCACCTTCTAAAGGCAAAAAGTTAAAAAAATATGAAACTGAAGAAGAAGAAGAAGACGACTACGCGATGGTTTTGGATAAAAAGAAGAAGGGTAGAGGTCCAACAAAAAAGAAGCAAACAAAGGTATACCCTACTGCTTTGACCAGATGCTCACCTAAATCATTGTTCGAAGCAACCTCAGGACTGTCAGATGAAAGAAAGAAAGTTTTAAAACAAATTGGTTTTGAGAGGTACATTGAGTTTCCCATAGACGAGCTGTCTTCACACCTTCTGTACCATGTTGTCGAGAAGTTCCATCCACAAAGCATGGAACTGAGACTCCCCAAAGGATCCATCAAAATAACAAGAGAAAGGGTGCAACAAATGCTTGGGGTCCCGATGGGGACAATATCTCTTAATGAACTGCCGGAAAGGGAAGACGATGATGCTTTCATCGAAGAATGGAAGGCTCAATACGGCACATTAAAACCAAGCGCAACAACAATTGCAAAAAGGATCCAGTCGACCAACACAGCAGACTTCACCTTCATAATGAACTTCCTTATGCTCTTTGGTGGCACGATGTGCAACTTAGACTCTGGTGGGAAAGTCCTTTTGAAGATTTTGAAGAAGGTCACAGAGAAACAAAACATTAATGAGATAGACTGGTCGTCCTATATACTAGAAAGCCTCAAGAAAAGTAAAAGCAAGTGGAACGACCAAGCTGTGAAACGATGGTACAACGGACCTGCTACTTTCTTGTGTGTAAGTAAAAACAACTGTTTTTTTTAATTTAAAACTTACTTTATATGTTTTCGTTCTCTTTAACCAAAACAAACTTGTTCTTTTCACAGCTGCTTTACTTGGACTCAACTTACTTCCCAGGAGTAGCCGTGATGAGGCGAAGACCAGCAATAAGAAGCTGGAATGGTCGTTTGATGAAGTTGAGAATACAAGAAGAAATGAAGATTCAATGTTTGGGGAACCTGGAACATCAAGATGAGTACAAGGAAGAAGATGTCCACATGGGGATTGATGTGTACAAAAACAATGACTTCTACCTGGAACCAATTAAAGACAGGAAACCACAAACATTAGAGGTAAAACAAAAAACTATGACATATATGATAGTTCACTATCATATATGATAGTACATACTATCATATATGATAGTTCATACTATCATATATGATAGTGAACTATCATATATAAAGTATCATATACAAAAGATACTAATACACTTGCAACATACATTTTTCTATGCAGGAGTTTGTTGAAAAAAGTATTGATCGATTTGGAGACATATATGAGGCAAGAAGAGTGCTTGCTGAAACACTTGGAGAAGGACTTAAAAAGTTTGAAAATGATGAAACATTAATTGGTCTATGCAAGGAATACCAGATGGTATTCAAAAGAAACAAGGACGATGACCTTGATGTGGATTTCATGGATTGGGAGCAAACCTCCACGGACGATGGGAAAACAGAAGATGTTGCTGCTTCAGTAAAACAGCCGGTTACTCTTGAAAGTATACAAACTGAGGATGAGGAATCTGCTCAAAAAGCTCAAAAGGCAAAAGATAAAGAAAAGGAAACTGAAAAAGAGGAACTGGTCACCGAAGCTGGGTTGGTTCACCATCCAAAGTCAGCTAAAGAAGCAGCGATGTTGGCAGAGGTTCATAAGACTGTTTTTACAGACGAGCCATTGTCCGGGGAGTTTGACAACGACCCAGAGTTTGATGAATACCTGGACAGGTATTGCATGGAGTTGGAACGCCAAGCTGCAATTGAAAGCCAAAAAAAGAAGCTTGAGGAAGAAGCGATGGCGAAAAGGAAAACCAGAGGAACGAGGCAACCAAAGTCTCTCAAATCAACACCATCTTTCAGCCAAATCACAAAAACGCCTGAAACAACACCTAAGGAGATAGTGATGATGGTAGAAGAAGATGATGCTGCAAAAGAACAAAAGAGGCCATCCCGCTTGCTCCTTTCTAACTACATAAACAAGAAAGCACCAGCACGGGGGAAGCTCACTGTAGCAGAGTTGATGATAGGAGAGAGTTTGTTCTCAATGCTTAATAACAACCTGTAAGTAAAAGCTAAAAAACTAACAAACTATATATCATTCAAGTAGGATCATATATATATGATAAAAGTAAGTAATTGAACTATGTTTGCAGGGAATTCATATTTGAGTCGGCGGACAATAATTATGCTTGCATGAGGGACAACTTGCAGACAATGGCTCCGGGCTTAAAGGTAGATGCACCTGTCATTGACACATACTCAAATGTACTGAACTTTGAAGAACACACTCGCACAGGAGGAAAAAAGAAGAAACAGTACTTCATGTCAACTATGATTGTAAGTACATCTTACATCATATGTGTTTTTTATAACAAAATTATGTCCACAAACTAAAACAAAAAATGTATTATTGATTATGCAAATACAGACAGCAAACATGTTTGATTGGAAACTGGCAAACGGACAGTATGACGTCCAGAAGCAGTTTCAAAAGTTTGAAGAGAACATGAGAACAACCATGGGAGAAGATGAGGACTTGCTGAAGTTGAAGAATGTAAATCTGGTAAACACTTGACTAACATATATGATAAAAAAAAGTAAAACATATAGTATTATAACATATATGATATTACAGTTACAGTTTACAATAAATCTGGTAAACACTTGACTAACATATATGATAAAAGAAGTAAAACATATATGATAAAAACTTATCATATATGATAAAAACTTATCATATATGATGAGTGACATGCAATCAAATGCAGTAGGATTAGAACATATTTGATATTAAATTTTACAATAGATTCAAAAAAATATAACTTATAAAAACTCTGCAGGTGTTCTTCCCGGTCATATCTCACCAGCACTACTACTTGGTGGTCTTTAACCTAGTCAACGGCGCCGTGTCAATCATCGACAACTCGAAAGTCGCCAGCACATATGAAAGCAAGTACCAGACGTACTGTGACCTACTGGTAAGTCACTAAATACACAAATAAACTAAAAAAAAACATGAACATCTGTGCATTTCAAAAAGCATCTAAAAAAATCACACACAAAAAGAATATGACAAACTTGGGGCTTTTTTTTGCAGATGAAGATGTTTATGATGTATATGGAGAGTGTGCAGCACAAAATGACAAAAAAACTCAGGAAGCAAACAATCATTCGACCAAAGTGGGGAACAATGTACAACGACATCGATTGTGGGGTGTTCGTGATGATGCACATGGAGCATTATGAGGGCGAAAGTGCAAAAGGTTGGGTTTTGGACTTCCCGAGTGATTCAGATGAGCAACGAAAGGAAATACTGAAGCTGAGGTTCAGGATAGTTGCAAAGATATTATCACACGAGAAGAACACCAAGAGGCAGCAGGTAACAGATGAAGCCTATGAATTTGCAAGAACATACCAGATGCAACCATTCAAGACAAAGGTCATCAAAGAGGCAATCAAAGCAAGAAAGGAGGAACAAGACAGAGATGTGGCCAAGAGCGCCATCTGAAGAAGGAAAGACAAAAAGACAATACAGTTTAAGACATTAATTTTTAATTTGGTCTGTAATAACTTAGATTTTTGTTTAAGACTTCCGCTTTGCTTAGCCTATCCTCTGGGTAAGGGGTACGCGACATGCAGGAGAACCCATGGTGGGTTGCTCCAAACTTGGGGTCAACTAGTCGTAGATCATGGATCGGTTGATAGGCATCCATTAGTCCGACTACCCCCGAGTCATGTCGCCTACCTTGATAAGCTTTAACGCTTAACCCAATGGAACATTAGGCTAGGCAAAGAGATTAGTGAACTGATTTAGATTAGAAGCAGTTAGATGACTTATCCAATCGGAAAAGGAGTACGCGGCATGCAAGAGAACCCATGATGGGTTGCTCTAAGCTTGGGGTCAACTGGTCGTAGATCGTGGGTCGTTTAATAGGAATCCATTAGTCCGACTACCCCCGAGTCATGTCGCCTACACCTGACGTACCATTGGAAAACATTTGGATAGAATCGTAGGGAAGACAAGTTGCTGGCGGTAAAGTAGGATGTACCGCATTTTGTGGATACAACTTGTTTTAACTTGTAACCCGTCGAAATTTCTATTATGAAATGGAAAATGAATATTTTGTTTCATGTGTATTGATCTTGAATTAAATTTATAGAGAACAGAAGGATATTGTAAAACATGTAAACCGTTAAAAACAAAACTATCATATATGAAACATTAGTTTCATATATGATAGTCCAAAAAAAACTTGTAAAAACACACTTGCTATGGAAACGAAATTCTTGAAAGTAGTAACATTAGCATCTTAAAAACTATCATATATGATACTCATGTATCATATATGTTGTGTTGACAACTTAACATATATGATACATTACTATCATATCTGATAGTCCAAAAAAAACTTGTAAACTGACAAAAGCAAACTAGAAAAAACTAAAGGATTGAACACAGCTTAACATATATGATACATACGTATCATATATGTTGTGTTGACAACTTAACATATATGATACATCACTATCATATATGATACTCCAAAAAAAACTTAAAAAACTGACAAAAGCATACAAACTAAAGAAAAAAAGGGATTAAACACAACTTCTCATGACTAATTGACATATGATTATCCTAAAAAAGATAGTATCAAAAACAACTTCTCATGAATCAAAGTAATCAAGACAAAATATCATCATACATCATAAAATGACATGTTTAGAAACTGCAAACAGTAAAATAAAACGGGAAAAAATTCCTAAAAAAAAAAACTTTTCTTCTATCCAAGCTCATCCACTCGTACTTGCATCTGCAAAAGCTAGATCCTCGACAACGACTTCCTCCAATCGCTTACCGGTGCAAGTCCTCTTGTTATGATCAGTACCCCCGCACACCGAACATGTAATCTTGTTCTTTTTGCCTTTCTCAATAGCTATCTCTCTACCACCTTTAATACGCAGCTTTTGACGCCCAGGACGTCCTCTAGGGGTTCCAACATCTGGATTATCAACCAAACGTACAGAAGGATGAGAAACACCAACGAGCTGCTCCAAACAGTCTACCTTCTTCTTAGATGGAGGATTTGGACAATCCGCTTCAACATCTTTCTTCAGCTGCTTCAACTTTTCAACAAAAGCACCCAACCTAGGCTCGTCTTTGCTCAACAAATGCACACAATGATCAACAATAGATGTCGCCTCGCACGAATAATTCTCCAATACAACATTCTTCTCCCCATACCTGTTCCTCTTGTTCCTCAACGCAGCCGGGATAAGGTTCTTGGTCCAACGCTTAAGAATGTATTGCTGAGGAATCATCTCGATATTGGCATTCTTGAACACGCAGAAAATATGCCTGCACAATATCCCAACCCTCATAAACAATTGGCATGTACAAATAACTGAACCATCCTCTAAGTTGCGCAACACCTGGGAAAAAAAACCAAAAAAAAAAAAAGAAGTGAATATCATATATGATACATGTGCTTATCAAATATGATATGTTAAAAAAAAAATATTACATCAACAAAAAACTCACATACCTTGTACAACCCATCTTCTCTAGTAAACATGTCAACCTCATCATCTTCCTTCTCCTTCTCTTTATCATTGTCATTTTCCTTATCTTTCACATTATTACAAGACTCGCCAACTTTAACCTTATCAGTAACCTTATCATTCACCTTTTTCTTGTTCTTCTTACCAGGCTCTTCATAAACAAAATGCCTAACTCTAATAACAGAAACCTCAGAACCCTCGAGCACATTCTTAGTATCTATCTGACAATACCATAATCCAACAAAAATCTCTTTCTGAACCAACTCAAACAAGGTACGAGTGTAAACCATTGCAACATGCTTCTCAATCTTGAGAAAAGTCCTTAACTTCGGAACAGTATCCATTGTATTATGATCCATTCTCTCTTGAACACTCCTTTGCTTTTCCATCGCCGTCTCAAAGCAATTCATAAAGTTCATAAGCGTCGAGCTAGAATTGGTAAAGTGGGAGAAGAAAGAATTCTCGCTCTCTGATCTAGACGTAGTCCTCATCAGTCCACACAACGGCGAGTCAGAAAAATAAGCAGGGATCCGAGTTGAACGCATATCATACATCTTCGTCAGCCACTTGTGTCCCACCAAATCATACTCTGTCATCAGATCACCCCATCTGGTGTCAAACTCCTCGGGACCAATGTACATGTTCCAAATAATCTTGTTCAATTTCTCTTTAAAAACACGATCATTGTATATTTTCTCACATATCTGCAAAGACAAACAAAAACCAAATGATATGAGTAAAAATCCTGTTCTCACATCATATATGATACTACTTCAACATATATGATACTAACAAAAATATCATATATGATGCTACTTCATCATATATGATACTAGTCTTAAAAAAAAGTACCTTCGCTGGAAGCTTCTGCGTGATATGCCACATGCACAGCCTATGCTTTGTACCAACAAACTCGGCTTCAATGGCATTCCTCATCGCCTTATCTTGATCGGTCACTACTATGCTAGGTGCTTTCCCAAAAGCTTTGATGAAGGCTTTAAGTAACCAAACATACGATTCCGTGGTCTCGAACTTGAGCAAACCAGCAGCAACCGTAACACACTTCCTATGGTTGTCAATCGCCGTAAAAGGAACAAATACCATTTTGTACTTGTTTGTCTTAAACGTGGCATCAAAAGAGACAACATCACAGAACTCCTTGTAGTTGTACTTGGACACTTCATCAGCCCAGAATAAGCCAATAAGCTCAGCCTTGTTAACCAAATAATCAAACGAAAAATCAGCAACGTACTCCTTCCTCTTCTCCATCTTGTTTATCAACATCTGCGCGTCATAGTCCCCGATGTAACAGTTGACGCTACGGAAGAAGTTCTTAAAGTCAACAGTAGTGCCGTGAACGAGCAGATAAGAACCCTTGATCCCGGTCAGAAGGTGATGAGCTCTTGTAGCACCGATATTCACACTCGCAGCCTTGACAATAAACACCTGCTCCGCGTATGTTAACTGCCTCTGATTCTTTGACAGATGCTTGTACTCCTCACGTTCAAGCTCGTGGTTGTGGATAGTATCAAATACACTCAACTTGAACTTCGTCGTACCAGGGATCAAGTCAAACACAGCACGAGCTTTACAACCGGTGATATGAACATTTGAATGCCTCAATTGGTTATAACCATTCTCCAAATCTAGGGTGTCTACATATATATCCTTCGGGGAACCCTTCCTGTTGCAAACCAAATACTTTTGCTTCACAATCCCGCTCCTCAATCTTTTCTGACACGATTTCCTAACAACAAAACCAGCTTTAACGGCATACTTCTTGTAAGCAGCAATGCAATGCTCAACTGAATCGTACTCGTTCCCTTTAACAAGTAAAAACTCGGCAGGCACTTTCGGAATGTAGTAAACAGTACCCCCAGGAGTATCAAAGTTGGAATGAGTGATATACGACTCAGGAGTCCGCACAGCATTCAACTCTACAAAAAGAAACATATACTATCATATATGATTACAAAATACTAGAAAAATTCAACACATATCATGTAAACATCATATATGATAGACATGTATCATATATGATAGTATATGTTACATGGCTATCATATCTATGTAAAAATACAAACATCATATATGATAGGTTCCTAGCATATATGATACACTGGCAACATGCACTAAGCTCAACAAAAACTAGAAAACTTACTCTTAACAGCTTCCGCTTCTTCACCGTCTTGTTCATACGCAGAAATCTCATCCGCAAGACTATGAAGAACACTTTCGGATGGCAAATCCAAACCTTGATCGACACTAGACTGATCGTTAGTCAAATCAACCAACGTAGAAGGATCAACAACACCACTACGACCACTAGAATCACTCGAATCCATCATTAAAACCTATGAAAAATCGAAAAAACAACAACTCATAAAAAGCTTATCTAAAACCTAAAAGAATCAACGCTTATCAAATAAGCTTATAAACAATATCACTAAAAATAGACCAGAGACATAAAATAAGCTTATAAATAAGCGTATTTAATCGTCCCGATCGATTAATAAGCTGATTAATAAGCTTATTAATCAATCCGCTCGATTAAATACGCTTATTTATAAGCTTATTAATCAATACGAACGATTAATAAGCTTATTAATCAATCGGATAGTTAATAAGCTTATAAATAAGCGTATTTAATAATCCGATCTATTAATAAGCTTATTAATAGATGCGAATTGCTTATTTATAAGCTTACTAATAAGCTTATTAACAAACGGTATATCTAGAGAGAGAAACATAGAGAGAGAAAGTACCAGTTTAATCGGGGAAGAAGAAGAAGAATGAAACGAATTTGTTAAAGCGTATATATATCCAGAAGTAAAAAGACGAAAATACCCCTGCAGTATAAATTGGGGGTTTTAATCTCAGCCATCGGATGAGATGGAGATGGATGGTGGGGATGAGTCCCCTTGTATCTTAGAAAACTTTGGTATCCAAAAGAACTTAAATCTTTACTAATTCATAATAAAAGCAAGTTCGTTGTTGTTTTAAAAAGCAAGAAGCGGCCTGTTGCGCTAAGAGTCCGAAGCGAGAAGCGTCGGGCAATGAGACAAAAGTGCACGCCTTTTGTAAGCGAAGTGCTTACTTTGTACATAACGATTGCGACTTTGTTAAAACCCATAATTCAAACTCTTTGAGCTTAAATGTTATAGTTAGACTAATGAAAGTCCAAATGTCCATTTTAGAAAGAAAAAAAAACCCTTTGAGTTTAAAAGTCCACTCAAACCCTTTGAATTTACATGTCATTTTTAGAACAAAAAGCACTTGAGACGGTAAAAAACGTTCCTCTAAGACGTAAAAAAGCACCGCCTCTAATCGTTTTTTGTAACGGCTGCGGCATTGAGGGGCCCGAGGCGATGACCCCATTGTCTCGCCTCGCCTCACGCCTTAGACGTAAAAAGGCACGCTTTTTTAAACCAAATGTTCTTAATTCTCTCATTGTCGTTTTAATTAGTCAGAATACATATGCAGTCAAAAAGTTGTTAAACGAACACGTGAAGGCGATGCTTTTGACCGACCTCAGCGGGTCAATGTCAAATGTCATTTGTGGTGGTTTATAACTTCTTGCTTGCTAAAATCAATCTTATAACTAGATTATGAACATGTAGCCCATTAATTTTATAGCAATATTAATGTATGGAATGTCACGACATGCTTTATAACATCAATGCAATGCATATTTTGCCAATATAAATATATTCTTAAAGTTCTATAGTATTAAATAAACGTAATAAACCAAAGAACATTAAAATGGGGAAAATGTTTTTAAAATTATATCGACCAAAAAATATGTAGAAGATTTTGTTAAACATTGAAATGAGTAAAAAAAATCAAATAATTAGATCATAGGAATTTTCATCGAGATATATTTTTTGAACGGTACGTAAACTTTTTATTAAATAGAAACAATAGTATCAAAACACACTTTAACGCCTTAAGCATCAAACACAAACAAAATAATAATAAAAATAATAAAAATAGTAATATAAGATAGACGATGTGAATCGAGAAGTTTTTTATAATACACACACATCACCCATTCGTAAACGAATTTCCAAATAAGAAAATATTTAATGCAAAAATCATACGTACAAGAACAAAATCAATCATATGATCTAAAACAAACACGAAAATAAAGATCATCTAGATAAGAAACATACAAGAGAAGAAATAAAAGTAAAGAATAACCGATTAGAGATGCAAATAGCAATGGAAACTTTTCGCCGGAGATTTTGAATTTCAAAAATCTAAGAATTAAATGGATAGTGGCATATTGAATCAAACTTTTATAACAATATAAAAGAAAGCCTCTAATAAATTTCCACGTGTAATATATTATTTACTTAAATTATCTTCTTATTTATTATTGTGTTTGTAAATGTCATCGTAGATAATAGCATAATACACACCAATACTCAGGGGCGGACCTAGGTGTAAATTAAGTGGTGCCCAGAAACCATCTTGAAAAAAAAAATCATTTGTAAGTGATATATAATTTTTTTTAGGAACCACCTTAGATAGTATACTGTCAACTTTAACTTTGTTAGTTAATGATACAAGTAATGACATGTGTATCATCTAAGGTAGTATCATTAAGTACAATACATGTATCATATAAGAGTGTGAATGCTACTATATCATAATCACCAGGATCAGGATCATATTAACAAACAATGAAGGCTTAAATGCGCAGCCATTAAACATGAACACAAGTCTAACAACAACATCGAATTTTTTGATCTTAAGTAAAAAATGATGAATTTATAATGGTATCTGTTATACTAAATTCCCAAACTTCTTTAAATTCATTTATAACGAACACACCTGTTATTAAAAAAAAATTCACAACTACAAACAACGCACCGCTCTTTTCTCACGTGTTACGTATTTACGTATGAGCTTTTAACATGCCGCAATAAAGTCAATCCGTACATCCTAAATTTTATACACGCATATAAGTAGGGATGAGCACGGTACCGGTACCATACCGAACCGGTACTGAATTGATGGTATCGATTTTTCTCCGAGCATAAATTAAGGGTACCGGTATCGTACCGAACGGGATTCGAATATCGATACCGGTACCGGGAAATTGGGATTTTCCCGTTCTTTTTCGGGAAATTCCTGATTTAGTAACAGTCCCGTACCGAATTAGTGGTAACAAATTTTTGTAACACGATCAATTCAAGTCTCGACTACTTACGTTACACTCTAGAACAACCTTAAAGATATACAGTTAATAAAAACACATATAAGGCAATCAAATCCGTAAATTACGGAAACATGCAATAATCAACAAAATGATTCAATTAATTTTGCATATATCAATCGATTAAGGTAAACAAAACGGGAGTTTAATTGAATCAGTGAATACCTACGGTGGACTTACAGTGGTTAACAGCGACGGCAAACGGCGGTGTACGGCGGCGATAATTACGACGGCTCTAATTTGTTGCTTAGGCCCTGTTTGGTTTGCAGAATGTTTTTAAGGAAATTGTAATCTTCGGAAGGATTATAATTTGATTTAATTATAATTGAAAGAATGAGAATGTGTTGGAATTGTAATGTTGTAGAATTGTAATGAATAAAATCTGAGATGTGTTTAGTTGAGTCTGACCATAATGTATTTCAATTTTTTTTACAAAATATAAAAAAATGAATAAAAAATAATAGTTAAAATAAAATAAAATAATAAAAATAACATAATAAAAACATAAATAATTTAAAATAAAATAAACTTCTTATTTTAATAAAAAATATTATTTTAATAAAAATTATTATTTTTATAAAATTATTATTTTAGTAAAAATTATCATTTTAATAAAATTTATTATTTTAATAAAAAATATTAATTTAATAAAAAATATTATTTTTTATTAAAATAAAATAATAATAATTTATATTATTTAAATATTTCAAAAGTATAATAATAAGAAATATTTATATTAATATAATATTAAAATAAATAATAATAACGATAATTAAAAAATAAAAATTTTTAATTAAAATATAAATTTATAAAATTATAAAAAATAATAATGAAAATAATAAAAAATAAAAAATATTAAAAAATAAATAAAATAAATTAATAATAAATAAATATTATATAAAATAAATTCCAAATTTAAAAAAAATATAATTTAAAAATTTATGAATTTATAAATAATAATATAAAATAATAATAAATAATAGTAATTACTAATTAATAATAAAAAAAATCATTATTATTAATTTTTTAATTTTTTATTATATATTAATAAAAATAAATTTATTTTTATTATATTATTTTAAAATAAGTAATATAATAATAAAAATAAATTTTTTATTAATATATTATTTTAATATAATAATAATAATATAATAATAATAATAATAATAATAATAATAATAAAAAAGTTGATTATTAATAATTAATAATAATAATAATAATAGTGGTTTAAATTATAAAATTACGAATTACGACGTAATTCAAAACATTCCATTCACGTTCCTATGTAATCTGAAATATATCATTTGATGTAATTGTAATGTCGCAATTACAATTATGTAGTATACCAAACACCATATGTAATGTAAAGTGAATTACATTCTCCTAATTCTTTGAACCAAACATGTTATGTAATGTAATTGAATTGCAATTACATCAAATTACATACAATTACAACGAACCAAACGGGTCCTTAATGGTTGAAATGAACTATTTTAGATTAAACTGGCGTTTATTTATGGATTAAAAAGTTTCATACTTAACCTTCGAAATGTACATATGTTTATAATTGTTTTTTGAAAAGTTTAGAAAATGTTGTTAAAATTGTGTAGTGTTATTTATTCTAAACAATTATACAAACTTTTTTTTTCGTGTTAAAAAATAGGCTGTATAATTGTTTATAACTTTCTAGTGAAATACTCTCTTTCCTACCATATTAAATGTCCACTTGAATTTTTTTTATCTTTATTTTTTAAGTTTGATCGTAAATATTTTTGTTTGTATTTTATAATATTTGATGTTAAATATATGAATTGATTGATTTTTAACTGTATTTTTATTGATATAGTTTTCATCAAGTATTATATAACACATATAAAATAATTAATGGTCAAAGTTTAAAAAAAAAATCAAAAGAATCAAAATGAACATTTAATATGAGACGAATATAGTATATGAGTTTCAAATTATTTTAGTTTGTTGAGTGATCTTTTATTGTCTTCTATTTTTATTCAACTTCACACAAATATATGAATATTATATTAAAAAGTGTGTCTACTCTCTATCTATTTAACATTATGTTTTTATATTTTTATTGAAAATTTCATATATAATTTTCTATAATCAAAGTTAAATAAAAGTATTATATTATATGTTAGAACGAGTTATCTTAAATGGTAAAAAAGCTAGGATTGGTTGTATATATTTAGTACCCATTTGTTTTGTTAACGTGTTTAGGATTAGGATTTAACGTGCTTAGGATCAGGATTTGGATTTAGATTTGATGTATGACATATAAAATATTTATATGAGATAATTATATTTATAATGATAGATTAGATTACTTATATTAAAGTAATAAAAATGAGATGGACACGTCATGTTTTTAGCCATGCACAAATTATTCTGGTATTATGGTTAGGATTTGTAGAAGCTAAATAAATGGGGTTTGGAGCTTGAATTGTTTTCCTGAAAGTGGCTTTTTAACTCTTAATGTTGTTGCATTTCATTATAATTTTATAGTCCCGTTTTCATGTAATACTCGAATTCTAACATTCTCATGTGATACTTGGTTTGAACATTCTAAAGTGATATATGTAAATGGTTCTCGTATCAATCACGAAAACCGTACTTGAATGAAATAACGGTAACATGCATTCATTTTGTACTTTTTTGTTTAATCTAAAGAGATCACGAGAATGACGTAGGAGAATGGTAATTTTTCTGATGATGTAAATGGTGAGACCGACTCTTAAGTTCCAACAAATTAAACTTTTTTGCATGTATGTTTTCTTTATAGGGCTAATTACAAAAATGTACTCCGCACAGGGTAGTTAGTCACTTTGTGACCCCTATTTACAAAACTTCTTGAAATGTCCTGTGAAACCTTGCAACTATAGAATCTTTCTAAAATGATGGCATGTGGCATGTATGTGTAAGGTATTTGACCTTTATGTTTTATGTGCAACTTGTCCTTTTTGTTCTACTCAACTTTGTGCAACTGGTTTTTAAGTCATTTTACACAATTAATATTATATTAAGCCTAGTACATAATATATATTGTGCAACTTTTTCAATTTGGGCCCTAATTTTATATATTTTAGACAACTTATGTTATATTTGACTTTGTTTATATTTTCATTTATTTATTTTTATAATAATAAAATCTTTTTTATTTACCATATAAAGTCATTATATTTAAATTCTACAAACCACCTGTTCCTCTTCTTCCTCCCACCTCCCCTACCCCGTTCACCAAGAAAAAGTTTGCATGCACAGTAAAAAATATTTTAATCACCTACCGTTGTAAGGATTATAAGCAAGGCGACAGTATCACCATCCGCAACGACAATTCTCTTGGCCTATGTTTTTTCTGAAAATGTTGATTAACCGGGTACGTGTTGTTTTAATTGTTTGATTATATTTAATATATTGATAACACACCAGGCGTGGATTGTAAGTTGTTTTGTTAATGTTTATAAATGACTCAGTTACATTTCATTGTGCATAGTTCCAGTTGTTTAGCCTAATCATTTAATTAGTTTGTTAATGCAAGTAATGCCTAAAAACATTATTAGTGTTAACTAATCTTTTTTAGTTTTGATCACAACAAACCATACAACACATTTAATGTAGAAACACAAAATGAATTATTTAACTAACACTATCATCAGGGTAATAATCATATCACTAACCTTTCTTAATCATACTTAGTGATCATCAAAATGATTATCCTTAAAACTCACTTTTGCTAATAAGACAAAAGACTTTTTAATAAACTTTCTTTTTTAGAAAATGTTTTATTAAAATGGAAAATGAAAATTTGAAAATGACATATTCCAAATGCTGTTAGAATATCCTTTGAATGGTTCAAATACCTCAGATATTCCCACCCCACTAAAAGACAAAAAACGGAGCGGAGTCTAGTGGCGGTACCTTAAGTACCTACGCGGTACCTTAGCGATATGGTACCGCGGGGTGAGATAAGGTACCGCGCACAGTAGCCGTTATAGATCCGTTGTAACTTTGTCTCCTTTAAATAGTGGGTCAAATCTCAGTTTCCAAAAAGCCTCTTGGACGTTTTTCTCAGCCCTCTTTCTATTTTCTATAGCATAATCATTAGTAAATGATCACTTAATTTGTTAAGGATGTTTACATATGATTATCCTCTTGATCCCCTCCTTTACCATGTCCAATGAGAAGATCACTCACTCACTAGTGTAGTGATAAAGATGAATTTATGAGCTAGTCATATTCATCATGATACATTTGTGTTTTAGGTCAATCCAATGTATTTATGAATACTTGGACTAGTTGTGTTCATCCAAGTTATTTGTGAATACTTGGATTTGTTGTGTACATCCATTGCATATGTGTTTGCTTGGATTTGTGTTGTGTAAATCCAAGCTACATGTGTGTACTTGGATAAGTCTAGTTGAGTTGTAATAGATTTGATTAGGAGTTCTCACTAAACTATAAAGTGATGTGGTTGTGTCTTGTGAGTTCTCACTAAACTTTAAAGTGATTAGTAGTTGTGTTGTGTGAAGTTCTCACTTAGCTTCAAAGTGAAGAGTCGTGAAGATTGGTTCTAGCTTTCGATTAGAACTCGACATCTAGCCTTGTGTCGTAAAATGGTGAATTAGGCAACGTCGTGAAGATTGGTTCTACCTTAAGATTAGAACTCGACATCTAGCCTTGTGTCGTTAAATTGTGAAGTAGGCAACGTCGTGTAGATTGGTCCTAGCTAAAGATTAGGTCTCGACATTTAGCTTAGTGTCGGAAAATAATGTAAGCAACGATGTAAGGTTTTCTCCGCCGAGAAGGGAGCTTGTGGATATAGTGGAAATCTCGAGTAGGTGTACTCGAGGAGTGGAGTAGAAACGAGGATAGAGCCTCGTTGTCGAACCACTATAAATCTTGGTGTCTTCCCACTAGGTTGTCTCCTTCCTTGCTCTTTACTTATTTTATTATCATTATACTTGCTTATTATTCTTGCTAGTGCATTTCAATTGAACCTAATCATTATGCAACTTAGCTTTAAGTAAAAGATAGTTTTGATACAAACCAAATTGAAAGAAATTTTAATTTGGTCACCAATCGAAGAGAAACTATTCAACCCCCCCTTCTAGTTTCTACAATTGGTATCAGAGCGATGGTCACTCAAGATCTTTGAAGTATATTGTACTTTAAAACTTGGATCGATCCATTGTCTCCTCAAATTAGAAGGTCTAGGTGTACTAAAGTTTCTCTTTGGTCAAAACTATGTTTTCTTTGAAAAATAGGTCTTTTAATTGATAACATTGCATCCCACTTAAGATTAGTAGCCTTTATGCATTTTAGATATTCTCTTGAAATGTATCTACTAGTTTGCATCTTGCTTTGTGTAGGTACTCATGAAGATCAATCACTTAATTGGTTGTGGATTGAGTTACTTGCACTTGTAGAAGAATCATTTTCATTGATCTTTAACATCTTTGAATGATGATACCAAGATGATTGGGAATGATACTAGTCCTTGAAGACTTAGTACTCATCATAGTCATTGATTGGGCATAGCACTTATTCCTTCATGGATTGCTCTTTGTGGCCAAGGTACGCTTTCGTTCTTCCACACGCCCTTTGATCATTCTTTTGATCATTGCTTGACTATGTGCTTGTTCTCGGCATCCTTGCCTTGACATTTATTTGTGGTTTGTGTTTCTTTTCTTTATCCTCTCAAACCTTCATTGCTTGGATACTTGACTCACTATGGTGATGTAGAGTGAGTTAGTAGAAGCTTAAAGTATCAAGCATGATTTCTATGGTTTGCACCCATACGGTTAGTAGGCCCTTTGTGGGAGAGAAAGTGAATTAATACCTTGCTCATATTTTGGTTTAGACTAAGACTATTATTGAAAGTGATCTTAGTCTATACTTGAATAATTGCTTTGTGCTTATTCATTACCAAAGCCGTTTAACGTTTCGCCGGAAAGGCACGTCTTAAACCACTATATATGACACAAGCTCCTCGTTACCACTATTTGAATATTGTCATTAATCCCTTGAGCATTGATCCTAGTCTTGATTCACTTCCCTTGATTTCTCTCCATTTAGTCGTTTTGCTACGAGTAGTCGTTTGTCCGTTTCGGTTCTTTTCGATCTTGATTTAACTCGTAATCATTCGTTAAGGCATATTGCTTAGTGTTATGATGATCCAATGATATTCTAAAAGGCTCATGATTTAATTTCAAGTATTTTAGAAAAACTGGATTTTCAAATTTTGGCGTTTTCAGAGATAGAAACCTGCCTCTGCAGGCGGTTCCTTATCTCCGCGGCTCAAACTCGCGGTTCCTTATCGATAAGGTACCGCGGGCAGTAACTTTTGTCAGAGCGCCAGTTTGTGTTTTTTATTCTTTTTCAAACCAAACTCTCTCTCTCCCAAAAACACACAGCCGACGGGTTTTACCTTTTCCACCATTGTTGAAGCTTCCAAAACCTTCAATCACTCAAATTAATTGATTCCAAGTTGTGGGTTTCACTCATCCTTCATCTAACATCAATTAATTGTAAGTATTTTCTTTCAATTTCATCTATTTTGTTCTAGGGTTCATCCTTTCATAATTGGGGATTTTTAAAATTGAAATTGAATTAAAACCTTAATAGGAATGTGGGTTGACATAGTTATTTTACTATGATTCCTTAGGTTCATATTCATTAAGATTTCACTAAAACCCACTTGTAGAACAAATCCGAAATTAAGCTAAATGATTTTGGTTGAATGATGGATTTGAGATGAACCCATGAACAAGTAGGTAATGACATTGTTAATGCTTACCTAAAAACCTTGTTTTGAAAAACCAATGTTCTAATCCATTGTTGATCTAACATAGATCATGTGTTCTTGGTCAATGATGGAATAGACACATTGTGAACATGAAAATGATATGGATTCAATCCTATGTTTGTCAAGAAATTGATATAACACATTTTCATTTTTCGTTTTCCTTTTTAATTTTCATATGAGTGATTGGAGAAATATTGTCTTGTGTTTATATTTAGGTACTTAATCATGCCTTCTCAATATCAAAAAGATCATCAATTCACTAAAGATTATATGCCCGACATCTCCCAAACCTATGCTTCCCCCCAACTTCAAAACGTGTTTCCATCCCTTTCCACTCGTTGTTTCCATGAGGGTAGAGTCGTTGACAAGGAAATAACGGGTTATGTCTATATCCTATCTATGTTTGAGCTTTCGGGGTTTGATTGCTTGCTCAACATAGAAGAAGATATTTACCCCTTATTCCTTCTTGAATTCTTTAGCACCTACTCCATGATTGAATACAATGGACAAATCTTCATTCGTTTCGTATTGAATGATCAATTGATTCAATACTCTCTTGAAGACTTTGGTCAAATTCTCGGTGTGCCATATGAAGGCACTTGTCGTTTTACGGATAAATGGAGACTTGATGCTCTCTCGGAATCCTTCGATAAACCTCCAAATGACCACACCGAAATTGATCTAGAGTTCATTCTTGAAATCGTCTCGAAAGAGCGTGATGGTAACGTTGTGAGAAGCCTTCATTCAAATGTACAAAATGTGAATCAATATGAAGTGCTCTCTAGCGACCTTAAGGATTTTATGGTTCAATGGGCCAATATCCTTAGGGAGAATGTCTTTTGTCTTGGTGGAAACCGAGATCATATCCCGGCGTGTATGGTGCATATGTTGAGTTGCATCTTTACATCCACCAAGTACAACTTGGCATTCTATATCGCTCGACGAATAAATTATGCCCTTTCGAAGCCCAAGACAAACCTTCCCTATGCTATGCTTCTAACTCGCCTTTTCAAAAGGGTTGCTCATGATTTTCCCCACTTTGATCTTTCTCGCTTCTACCCGGTTCATCGGGTTATGTTGCCCATTCAAGAGGCATATGCTAGAAAGACAAGAAGTGATCGAGGATCGAGAAAATCTGTTCATCAAGAGATGGATGATGAGGACATGGACATGCCAACAAGTGATGGTGATGGCATAGGTACTAGTTCTCATTTCCACTCTTCGAGTAATTCCCATCCATCCTCAAACCCATTCTAGGATGAATTTGAAGACTTAGCTCCTTCTCCTCATCATTCTAGTGAAGTAGCGGAAGATCTCAATATGGAGCATCTTTACCGCGAAAACCTTAGAACTCGAGGGGAATTGCACGAACACCGGGTTGAATCAAGAAAAGGTTTCAAGTTCTTGGGGAATATGATCAAGGGATTGGGGAAGAAGAGAAGGTGAAGGCATTGCAGCTTTTCAAAGTATACATGTGGGTAAACATGTATTGTTGAACAATTTTATTTTATCTTGGATATGTATTAACTTATGCTTGGATTATTATTTACTTTGATCCTTAATGTTAATTATGCCTTCATGATTGTGTTTTACATTGCTCTGTGCATGCCTTTGATAGTTAGCTTATTAGATTATGATATGTAGTTAACTTTGGCTTGGAATGGGAAATTTTTGAAAGCCTTCTGGTCGCGGTTCCATATCGACCCGCGGTTCCTTATCGATAAGGTACCGCCGGTCCTAGATAAGGAACCGCCGGCCACTGTGCACGACAGCATCTTTGCTTTACACTGTTTTCTTAATTTTGTGTAAACCTTGCATGATTTTCAGTAATAAGCTGCACATTTCCTAAACTAGGGTATCTAAATTCATTATTCACCTAAAATGATTTTAACCCATTACTAGTTTGGATCATCCCCTCAAACATTTAAACCCACCTTGTTTGCCATGTTCTCCACACATCAAACATACTTCCCTAAACCTTAAACCACCCTAATCAACCATGGTGTGTACCAAAACCTCAAATACTTCCAAGACCTCCACCCCAAGAAAAACACTCAAAATAAGAGTTAAGGTATCTAAGCCTAACTCTTCACCTTTCCTCACACCTAAGAATGAGAATGTTCCTATCCTCATTTCTTCATCACCTTCCCCCCCTCTTGCACCATGCAAGACTTCTTCCACCCATGGTACTAACCACTCCATTGGTTCTACCTCCTCTTCATTCAATTCTAGAATGAATGAGCTTTCTTCACCCTTCACTCCAAGTGCACCCTTGGAAGTGACCACACAACCTCAACCAATCCAAAGCATTCCTTTTGAGAATGATTTGATGACATTTTGGTGACTTCACCATTTACCCCTCACAACTCACCAATTTTACCAACCTTGGAGAATTTTCCTCCACACTCACCCATTTCCCCTTTGAGGAACATGCCTCCACTTTCACCCACTTCACCCTTGGAGAACTTGCCTCCTCCACCTCCACCCAACTCAAACATCCCAATTTTGGGTGTCCCTCTTTCTCTCCTCTTGGGTGATCCTTACTTTGGATTTCAACAAACTCATGGTCCTAGATGTCCATGTTGTCTTTACAATCACTACATCATCCATAACCTTAGGATGGACATGTATGAACTACATAGGAGGTTGCAAGATTTGTTGCTCACTTTGTTCTCCATGCCTCCTCCTAGGAGATGAATGATGGAGTTCTTTTAATAAAGATTTTCAACAACAAGCCAAAGAAAACCACCTATCTAGATTTAATGATAAGCTATCTATGCATTAGTTAGTTTTATTTATCTTTGTACTTGTTTCACTAATGAATGTTTCATGTTGTTGACTTATGGATTTAGCTTTGTGTGATTCTATCCTTTTGTGCACACTAATCAACTTTAATTTGAAATTAAAATTGAACCTAAATCTATCACAACCCCTAAACTTGACTAAAATTGGTTCAAAATGATATCTAAATTATTTTATCCTTTGTCAAGACATTCTTTGTGAATGTGTTGCTTTATGCAACCCTAGCATATTTTGGTTCTAATAGAGGTAAAATTCCAAGATTTGCAACTTTTTGAAAAGGTCTTAGTTTTTCCCAAAACCCAGGAAAAATAGTGTTTAAAGTCCACTGGACGCGGTTCCTTAAGGACCCGCGGTTCCTTAGTGATATGGAACCGCCGGCTCATATAAGGTACCGCGACCAGAAAGTGACTTTTGACGAATTTTTGGTCAAAACCTTTAAACCCTATTCCCAGTCAAGATTCCTTGTTTACTCAAATTGACTAAACATTCCTTGACAATACACATTTTGTATTCAAATTCTTACCTTGATTACATTTTACTTATACCCCAAACCTTGAGATTTCATTCTCACACCTTCCCAACCTTGAGAATTCATTCTCACATAACCTTGAGATGTCACTCTCACACTCTCACAATGCCTAACTCCTACATTCCTAACCTTGACATTTCTTTGTCACAACCCCACTCACCCAAAGCTTCCTCATCCAAGCTTTCAAAGAAACCGAAAATCTCGATTCGACCCATTTGGGTTAAGAAGAATGAACCATCTTCGTCCAAACCACCCAAAAACCCTACATTCTCTCCAATCAAGTATTGGAATGAGACTTATACCATAAACCCCATCACCGGAGCAAAAGAAAATGTTCCACCACCACCACAATCCTTCAATACCCCCCAACTCAATGACCTTTCCACCTTCCCAAACCTCACAAGGCATTGTGAAAACATTCCCAAATCCCTTACCCCACCACCACCAAACCCTAAGTTTGATGCCATACCCCCATCAAATGATTTTGTGTTGCATCATGGATCCTCGTGTGATTGTTGCCGATTTCAACAAATTGAACTTGCTCATGTGTATGAGAAGTTAAATTTTCTTGAATTCCTCCTCACTCGACCTCCTATTCAAGTTTTCGTTCCGGTGGACAAAACTTCGAATGATGCATCGTCGTCTTTTTAGTTTTATTTTTTTTAGCAATCTTGGAAAATATCAATATTAGACTAGCTTATGCTTAGTGGTTTATTTTCCATATTTATTCCTTTTAGATACTCATACTATGTGTATGACTATCCTCTTTGTTGTATTATTTTTTTTGTAACTTTTGTGTTATTTGTGTGCTATCTAATTAGTTCTATTTTTGAGTTGATCTTGGTTAAATTTTTACAATTGCTTATGGGTGATTCCATCAATTCTAAAGCTTTAACCCATTGACAAGCTTATCATCTTCATTTTATTGAAGTTTGATTTTGTCAATTACCTCTTTGGATATACTTAGCAAAATACTTGCTTCTAATTTGAGACTTCTTCTCTTTCTCCCTCTCAAGTTACTTAGTAGGTAGTGATCATATATACATTGGTGTTTCTTTCCTTTCTACTAACCTTTGTGTAGCATGTCACCTTAGCTCACAAACTTGGTGCCCCGAGCAAGGGGGAGCAACCACCAAGGGGGAGCTACTAGCAAAGTTCGATGCACTTCAAAGACTTATGCTAACCTTTTTTCTACGACAAAGGGGGAGAAATGATAGTGATAAACTAGTTAATAATTCCATAGTTTGTGTTTATACGTAAATGAGTTTATCGTTTGTCGTAATCAAAAAGGGGGAGATTGTTAATGCAAGTAATGCCTAAAAACATTATTAGTGTTAACTAATCTTTCTTAGTTTTGATCACAACAAACCATACAACACATTTAGTGTAGAAACACAAAATGAATTATTTAACTAACACTATCATCAAGGTAATAATCATATCACTAACCTTTCTTAATCATACTTAGTGATCATCAAAATGATTATCCTTAAAACTCACTTTTGCTAATAAGACAAAAGACTTTTTAATAAACTTTCTTTTTTAGAAAATGTTTTATTAAAATGGAAAATGAAAATTTGAAAATGGCATATTCCAAATGCTGTTAGAATATCCTTTGAAGGGTTCAAATACCGCAGATATTCCCACCCCACTAAAAGACAAAAAACGGAGCGGAGTCTAGTGGCGGTACCTTAAGTACCTACGCGGTACCTTAGCGATATGGTACCGCGGGGTGAGATAAGGTACCGCGCACAGTAGCCGTTATAGATCCGTTGTAACTTTGTCTCCTTTAAATAGTGGGTCAAATCTCAGTTTCCAAAAAGCCTCTTGGACGTTTTTCTCAGCCCTCTTTCTATTTTCTATAGCATAATCATTAGTAAATGATCACTTAATTTGTTAAGGATGTTTACATATGATTATCCTCTTGATCCCCTCCTTTACCATGTCCAATGATAAGATCACTCACTCACTAGTGTAGTGATAAAGATGAATTTATGAGCTAGTCATATTCATCATGATACCTTTGTGTTTTAGGTCAATCCAATGTATTTATGAATACTTGGACTAGTTGTGTTCATCTAAGTTATTTGTGAATACTTGGATTTGTTGTGTACATCCATTGCATATGTGTTTGCTTGGATTTGTGTTGTGTAAATCCAAGCTACATGTGTGTACTTGGATAAGTCTAGTTGAGTTGTAATAGATTTGATTAGGAGTTCTCACTAAACTATAAAGTGATGTGGTTGTGTCTTGTGAGTTCTCACTAAACTTTAAAGTGATTAGTAGTTGTGTTGTGTGAAGTTCTCACTTAGTTTCAAAGTGAAGAGTCGTGAAGATTGGTTCTAGCTTTCGATTAGAACTCGACATCTAGCCTTGTGTCGTAAAATGGTGAAGTAGGCAACGTCGTGAAGATTGGTTCTACCTTAAGATTAAAACTCGACATCTAGCCTTGTGTCGTTAAATTGTGAAGTAGGCAACGTCGTGTAGATTGGTCCTAGCTAAAGATTAGGTCTCGACATTTAGCTTAGTGTCGGAAAATAATGTAAGCAACGATGTAAGGTTTTCTCCGCCGAGAAGGGAGCTTGTGGATATAGTGGAAATCTCGAGTAGGTGTACTCGAGGAGTGGAGTAGAAACGAGGATAGAGCCTCGTTGTCGAACCACTATAAATCTTGGTGTCTTCCCACTAGGTTGTCTCCTTCCTTGCTCTTTACTTATTTCATTATCATTATACTTGCTTATTATTCTTGCTAGTGCATTTCAATTGAACCTAATCATTATGCAACTTAGCTTTAAGTAAAAGATAGTTTTGATACAAACCAAATTGAAAGAAATTTTAATTTGGTCACCAATCGAAGAGAAACTATTCAACCCCCCCCTTCTAGTTTTTACATAGTTGATTTTATATATTGCGACAATTACATCAATATGTTATGTTAACCTTTTATGATTATGTTGTTATTCGACTGTTATTGTATTTGTTTTTTAAGAAAACGTTATGGCCAAATGTCCCTGTTTTTTGTTTAGAAACACCGGCTGCCCTGTTTGTTATTAATTTTCTATTGTTAGCAAATAATATTCTAGTGATAAATTAAATATCATACTATACTGTGTTTTGCAGGATTGTGAATCCAAAGTAATAATAACAATCAAGTTGGAATATTTTTTGTTAGTTAATAAGAAATTAAATGCTAAGAGACGGTTGATGTTTAGAAGAACTTGTTTTGGAAAATGGTTTGATCTTAGTCTATTTGAACATGAAGAAAATTTGATTGACTATATGCTACGCAAACAGCATGTAGTAAATGACTCACATTACGATATGCCTCTACTATACTACTTTGATGGGTGTACACTATATTTTGGTCGTGAGCAGTTTGCACTAATAACTGGGTTCCTATTTGGAGAAGTCAAGTTAGGTTTGTACACTTCTGGTTCTTTGAAGTTTTGTGATAGGTTATTCCCCAAAAAACAGGGTTTAAGTATCACCAACTTAGATCTTATAGGCATTCTTGAAGATGAATCTGTATTTGCAAAGATATATGATGATGATGTGATTCGTTTATCTCTACTTTTGTGTTTTGAAGTCATTTTTATGGGTCATTTATTGACCAGTGTAGTTGATGATAGAATGATTCGTTTGGTTGAAAACTTGGAAGCCTGGAATTCTTTTCCATGGGGTGAGCACATATGGACCCATTTGTATAATCAAATTTATAAGGTGATACAATTCTGATGACGTATAGTCCCTAGTCGGGATGGATAGTCCGACTCACGGGTACTACTCGTATCCATCAGGAATGCATTAATACTTATACAGTGCGCGCACAGCCCAGGAGGCCCGAAAAGCCGTTGTCGCACATACGGTTCATTACTTAACCGTTTCCTCGTTGCACTGCGATAGGATCAGACAAGAATATAATCTATCTTATAATTATATTCGCCTAAGGAAAGAGGATATACACTTACCTTAGTTATACGATAAAGATCAATCTATTTTGAGTCATTATCCCTTCCTTAGGCCGCAAGGTTAGGGAGCCCAGTTAGGACTCTCTCAAGTATAAAAGGAACCCCCAAGGTTCCACAAAGGTACGATACACACAATACTCTAAACCCTCACATAATACTCAAACCGATAACTTACTATCACGACGGAGTCTAATCGTAGGACAAGCACCCACGATAAGCCTAACGGTGTCTCTTTTTAGTGTGCAGGGTCTTCAAACAAGTTTCACTTGGTGCAAGAGCGTGAGTCCACAAGACCCCAAATTAAGCCTAATTCAGGTCTAGCTCGATCCATCCAACTTTTGTATCAACAAGTTGGCGCCATCCGTGGGACCCTACACTAAACTCTAAGCAATGCCGAGAAACGGTGCGAACGAAGGCCATTAAAGATCTTCAACGGTAGATGGTCACATCGCATCCGCGAATGTTACTCTTGGATCCGTCAGCGAGGCAAACATTTGGGATGTGACAAATCCACCTCCTAGAGGAACGAGTATACTATTCTCAACTCCCCTACCTACTATTGGGGAAAGAGATGTGGGACAGGAGTCAGCTCAGCCTCCTCCTAATAAAGACAAAAGGATGATACCCCCTGCATCAGAAGAAAGCGAGGATGTAATCCCTACTGATGCACGTGCGATGGAAGAATACGTAGCGAATAATCTACAAGCCCTCATCCCACTAGTTGCCGAACACATAAAAAATCAGAAGGGAACAAAAGGAAAGAAGCGCGCAGAACGCAGTCAATCCTCTGAAAGCGATCCAACAAGATCGGATGATAACCATCCTGCAAAGCGCAGACGTGAATATCACTCCTCATATGACCTAGACTTCTCACAACCTTGGAGAAGAGCTAGAAAAAATGCTTTCACAAGACGCATACAGTATTACCCGGATACAAGAAAGCGTCGCATGCCAGCAAACGTAAAAACATACGATGACACCTCAGACCCAGAAGACCACCTAAAAGTCTTCGAATCCCAAGCAGGTATTGAGAAATGGCCAAAACCTGTGTGGTGCAATATGTTTAATTATGCACTTGTAGGATACGCGCGGATCTGGTTTGATAGACTTCCGCCACGACAATTAATGGGTTTGAAGTATTGCAAAAGGCATTCAAAAGAAATTATGTGCAACAGAAAAAACATGATAGAAGTGTTGTATCACTCGCAAGAATTAAGCAGAACCAGGGCGAATACATGGATGACTTTCTAGTGCGTTTCAAAAGCGAATGTATTCAAAGAAAGGAATGCCCAGAGATTTTGAAAGTATCTTGCTTCATGGCAGGTATACGTAACAGTGATCTAATACGAAGCTGGATGAAAAATCCCCCAAAAACCTTTGATGGGGTACTACGGCGAGTAAGATCCTTCATACAGGGGGAATCAGCTGCCTCAGAAGTCATGCAAAACACCTATGGTTATAGACCCCGTGACGCGCCTAATAAAGTATCTAGTAGACAAAGCAGGCCTGGAGATCTCGACTACCAAGGAAATAAAAGAGAGGGACGAGCCAGTAACTTCAGGTTCACTCCCTTAAGTTAACTCCCAGGGAAATCCTTATATCAGAAGGTGCAAACTTCCCAAGACCATTACAATGACCACTCCGGTAGAAAGGCGCATTGGCAACAGATATTGTGAATATCATGGCGAGAAGGGACACGCTACGAATGAATGTATTTAGCTACAGAAACATATCGATAATATGGTGAAAGAAGGAAAACTTAAACACCTTGTCAAAGACGCCGCAGAGGATGAAAAACCAAAAAACGCTAACGCAAATGTTTACATTGTACAAACGTGGCAACGAAGGACAAAGCAAAAAGTGAGCCAAAAATTCTCGAAAGGGAGAGACATCTCTTTCCCACCCCTCAGCACGAGTAATGTGGCAGAAGGCCCGTTAATAATAGAAATAAACATCGGTGAACATAGTGTACATCGTATGTATGTCGATGGAGGCTCATCAACAGAAATAATGTATGAGTACTGCTTTCTGAAACTCGGCGCAGAAATAAGGAGCCAGATGGTACCTGCGACCTCACCGCTCAACGGATTCAGTGGAGATGCGGTGTGGCCTTTGGGCCAACTAAAGCTAGTAGTGAAAGTAGGAAACGATGAACATTCAACAAAGGTCTCAATGAACTTTCTAATAATACGATCACTATCGCAATATAATAGAACCATTGGGTGACCTGCCATACTAGCAATGCGAGCAGTACCTTCTACGGCCCATGGCATGATGAAGTTCCCAGTGGAGGGAGGAATCATAACAATCTTCAACACAGCCGTCCCACTCACAGAGTGCAACACGGTCACAGAACCCCCTCGGGTTACAACGAAACCCAAGGTGGATTCACCACCAAACCTAAAAGTGACAATCCATCCGCAATACCCGGATCAAGAGATAACGATTGGAGGGACACTGTCCGACAAAGGAAAGGCAGACACGTGCCACCTCTTAAAGGAAAACCTAGACATCTTCGCGTGGGAACCTAAAGACATGACTTGTAAAACCCGCATACTTTTACCATGAACAGTACACTATGTAAACCTTCGAACCAACTAAAACCTTCCTTTTATACATTGATCACGCGTCACGAATATTAATTACGTTGAATTACGTATATAAATGCACACAATAATCATTATGTATTATAAATATAACATGAACATTTAAAACATGAACTACACGAATATTTAAAATACACGAACACGTTACGTAGTTAATTAAACACGACAAGTAACTACGTAAAATAATATTACGTATAACATGTGAAATTACTACAAAGATAATTTACGACATTTTAAAACACGAATCGCGTAACATTAACGAGTCACGAAATTACTAGAAGTTTAAGGGCTGAATTGGTAGTTATGCGTTTGGAATGGGGCAAGACTTATGGGCCGAGGCCCATGATGTTCACAAACCGACTAACACAAAGAAACAGACGGGAAGGGATATGTATTTTTGGACAAACAGAAAATCACACATAAACCCTAAATAAACAAGAATGGTCGCCACTTGTTTTCCTTGGTGTCTTCTTCCAGCCATCGACTCAAACAACAAAAACATGGAGAAATCGTGGGTGGATCAAGAGATCATGGTGGTGTTCGTGTTTGATTGCTAAACCCTAAGCACATGTAAGAAAAACCCTAATCTTTCCCTAATTATTTTCTTTGATCTTAATCGTTTAACAATAAGAAATCAAGGGTTCAAACATGATTAATTAGACGATAAAAACATGTAATATATCGGGCTATTTCGAGTTCTGTTTGGTTGGTTTAATCAACCGAGAGCTATGACTCTCGATGGTGACTTTATACCACCAGCCGCAAGGCCAGTGGTTCTTGTTGGTCTAACAGTGGCAACGCCAGTGGGGGTGTTTGTTCAGGCAGTGGGAACCGAGACGTGGGTGGTCTCGGTGGGAATTTATTTTGATCAGGGGAAACAAGCCACTGCCGGTGGCAATAACACCACTGCCAGGGGGAATGGCAGTTAAGAGGGTGTTTGGTTTTTGGTTTAAGACAATATAAGGGACTGTTTGGCTAAGGGTTTAAGAAACAGTTAAGGAGGTTGTTTGGTTCGGCTTATATGTAAACACAACACGGGTTTCACGGGTTCGGCTCGCGACACGTTTTAATAAATTAAAAACACAAGGTTCAATCCATGATTATTTTTACAAGTTTATTTAATTTTACACGTATATAACTTTACAAGTTAATTAAATTAATTTGGCATTATATATAATTAATTTAAGTAAAACATGGACTTAGGTTATTATTATTATTTAATAATACATGATTTTAACCTAAGTATTTATTTTTTTAATTTAGACTATAGTAATTAATTAATTATTAAAACATGGCATATAATTAATTAATAATCATGACTTAGGTTATATTAATATAAATATTAATACATGTTTAACCTAAGTATTTTATGCACTTTAATTTAATTAAAGCATGCTTATATTTAATTAAATCATATAACCTATAGTTTATTTATTTAACATGCATTATTAATAAACTATACTATTAACCACATGACTTAGTGTATTTAATCAGTAAAGCTAAGCTTATATTATTTAGCTTATTAATCCAGCTTAATTCTAAATATGGAAACTTTCTATTTTAGGAAACTTTCTATTTTTAGAAACTATTCTATTTTAACCAGTTAATCTATTTTAGGAAACTTTCTATTTTTGGAAACTTTCTATTTTAGGAAACCTACTATTTTTAGAAAGTTACTTTTTATTATAATACAAGCATATTAATACAAGAATATCAGTTAATACTTAATCAGAAGACTTAAAACACATGATAAAAGCAGTATAACATTAAAATCAGTAAAACAAGACTAAAACATATAAAACAAGTCAAGACATACTATAATCAGTTACGTACGCAGTAAATAGTATACTTATATACGTACCCTTCTATGTAGCATTAGTGAGATCGAAGTAGGACTCTTTTCCGTTCGTCTTCTTCGTTCACTGGACTTGAGGTACGGATTCTCCGTCCTTCAGTATGGACATTCTTTCCTTATTAGGATTCCCCGTATGTAGCCAACTGTTTTCCCAGTATATGTTTTATATGTTTTTGAATTGCTTATGTTTAGTTTTAAATACCTAAGCCATATACATGCATGACCAGTTTTACCTAGTTATAGAGGTACCATAACCATAACGCTGGAGGCACCAGTGTTATGACTTCCCCACGGCGGAGTGATTGCTCGTGGCGTCCCTTTAAGTTTTGGCCATATTATTATATTATCATGTGGGGCGTATGGGTGCATCCTAGTTTACATGTTTAGCAGTATTATCAGGTGAATGAGGTGTGTGCCTTACATCCTTCACAAGGAGTTGATCCCTCCTACCTAGACTTATATTAATTAGAGGCAACCCCTCTAATTGCATGACGAGGTCACCCCTCTAAGTATTCATGCACGTTGATACTTCATGACCTATATTGGCTTAATGGTTAACATGTTAAACAGTTTTCATAAGATGAACATAAGGCTTTTCAAACTATAAAACCAGTTTTACTAAGTTATAGCAAGTTTCCCAGAACTTATGCATTTCCGCCGTTATTAAGTCTTTATTATGTTCAGTCATTCATACTATGTCATATATCCGTGCACTGAGCGTTATGTTCAGCCGTAATTTCCTTTCCATGTCCCAAAACGACAAGTACTCAAGGACAGATTCGAGCATTTGGAGGACATGCATAGGATGGAAGCTGTCATAGACTTCTTCTCCTTTTTTCCCTTATACTTATGCTTGTTTAGTCTTTCTTCATTCATTTACCTTAATTATGTTTTGGGCTTATGTTTGGGAACCGATGTTTGATTCCAGTTTTCTCTATGGTCATGTATGTTTATTACAAATTTCCTTGCATGCTTTGATGACACGCCATAATTACGCGTAACGGTCCACTTATCAAAGTGGGGTGTTACAATTATGGTATCAGAGACAAGGCTTCGACATGTAGGCTCTAAGACCTTGACCTGCGACTAGTGGGTAGTCACCAGGAGCTTCGTAAGCCAACGCTTGTTATTTAACGTATTGCTGTTTTCAGAACCTTGTTGTCTTAACCATGATGTTTTCAGCACTTTGTTGTTTTAACCATGATGTTTTCATTAGTATTGCTTTTACTAATATGGACTGAACAACCGTCAACCATACTTAGTTATGTGTCATTGTTTATGCATGATGTTCCTTGTGAACTGTGGCTATGTGGACTGAACCCCAGTAGTTCATAATTGGTCACATAAAAAATTTTCTGATAAGTTTTGACAGATGATTTTTACTTAATTATGTTTCATGTATCATTGTTGCAGGAATTTTGACTAAGTAATGGTTGGTACAGAACTGGCCCTATTTAGTCGCATGTGCTTTTATCGAAACTTTTAAATTTGGGACCGACCCATAGGCGTCCCCGCGCCCTGTCATTTTGTTTTGGGTAAACTGACCATAGGTGTTTACCTTCGCACATAAAAGTTTTACAAACTGCATCATGCATTCATGCACTGTTTTCACGCATAAATTTTTTCATGATTATTGCATAAAATTTGTTCATGTTTAGTTATATTCTGCCCTAATCAGATTAATCATATCAATTTTGTATTGTGAACCTATCCATGGTCGTTCACACCAGTGATTTTCAAATTTCATCTCATTATAGTCATATTTATTTCATGACCACTCATTAAATTTTCATGATATTTATGTCGATTATATTTTCATACTATCATGGTTAACCTCATTTTCATGCTGATTACGTTTTATGCTCCCTCATGATTAATTTCATTCCAAGATTTTTCATGCTGATTTCATCTTCATGTTAAGTATGTCTTAAGTCTCCTTATGTTGATTATGTTCTCATCATGTCGATCATGCCCTCATGCTAGACATTAAAAGATTCCAGTAAATCCTGCTTTTATGATAGTCATGGTTGGTCTCCATTAACCGTGCTTTCATGCTTATCATTGTTGAATTTCGTTTCACCAACCTTCTGTGTGTTTTCTCTATGTAACCAGAATGATGTCTATGCTGAAATTGCTAGGCTATCATGATGCTCAATCCAGTTTGGTCTTATAACCGTTTAACCAATTATTCCCTGTAAAATCATGTCAGATGATCGACCCATATCGATCATTTTATGTGCATTACATGTGTATTACACGTAACATAATCCATGTGTATTTCACTTACAATACTCCATGAGTATTCACTAGTCGATTTTAAGTCATCTCAGGCGTATTCCACTTGTTGATATTCTATGAAATGTTGATGCCGCTCATAACTTGGAGATGGTACTAAATGTTGATGTTGCTGATTAGTTGGAGACGCTACGAGATGCTGATGATGTTCGCAACCTGGAGATCCTAAAAGACGAAGACAAAGTCGTTAGATCAAAGCGATCGGACGAGATGAGGCTTCACTACCAGACGATTTCCATCACAACTCATGTCCTTATTTTGTCATATGTCACACGTCGTTCAGTTGTCTTTCAGTCATATGAGTGGGAACCGGTACCAGCCGGCCACTCAGTTGAATGGTTACGTGAATCACCGTCATGAGAATTACCATCATGGAACTGACATACAAGATGATAATAACCATTATTGTGACAGAAAATATCCTTGTAATCACAATAGAACACCGGTCACGGACGTGATCGGATATTACAAGGGTCAGCATGTCAATGGATCCGCCATTTCTGGCATAATAACCTAATATTTGTAGTTCTATTTGTTTCACATCTCGAGACACATGTCAAGACATCAGTCAAGACACATGTCTCACATATATTTTCAGAAGACACACGTTAAGACACCAGTCAAGACACATGTCATGCTTATATTTCCAAAGACACGAGTCAAGACACATGACTCACGTCCATTTCTGGAACATCCCTAAGGAGTTCAGGGTACCCTCCCAGGGGTATATCCATTTTGTGATGCCATGTATTTATCAGGCCACAAGAATTTTGGTACCATCACCAGCGTATCATTCGCATCTGGACACGCAAGTCGAGACAGGCGAAACACATTTAGTAAGATCCGTCACGTTTACTTCATGACACTTTCATTTCTTGAACCCATAGTTCGTATATCCATGACCATTAAGAAAGCCATTCGTACCACCCATGTGTACGAAGGTTTTTCCTCCAGTCAAATGATAAGATCTAAACTGCTAACGCACTTACATCGGACAGATGCGAGTTAAATATGATTCTGATTTTGGACTAGGAACAGCAGTCCATGCTATGGTTAGTCACCATTTATATCAGATTATCTACAGTAATGTTCAGGCTCCTGAACACATTCAACATGGTTTTCCATCAGGAAAATCTGTACAAATCATTTATGCTTAACAAGCACGTGTTTGTTATTCCGTAACTGCGAAGATTTCTCCAGCTATTATTGATGACACGACTTTTGAAGTGCCTTTATTCATAACCAGTCGATTATTTCAAATTTTCCGATATAAATTCCAGAAGAACCTTCAAGGAGTAGGACGGTAACATGAGATTATGTGTCGACTACCGTCGATTTAAACAAATCACCATTCATGACCGTTATTCCCTCCACGTATTGAAAATGGGTTGGATCAACTTTAGGGTGCTAATCACTTTTCAAAGATCGACTTATGATCATGCTGCCAGCATTGACGAGTGAAAGAGCAGGACATTTCCATGACTGCTAATTATACACGACTTGGTCATGCTAAATTCATGATTTGTTTTAGCCTTATAAATGCTCCAGCAGCATTATGGACTTAATAAATTGAGTTCCACTAACTCATAAACAAATTCATCAGTATTTTCATCAAATGACAACCTGACCTTTTCTAAGTCTAGAGAAGGGCACGATAACCATATTCGCACAATGTTGCAAATTCTACGACAAGAGAAATTTCACCACGAAATTCTTCTAGTATGAATTTTGGTTGATTACAGTGACATGCTGAATCACATTGTTTTTCACGGCTAGTCTTACCACGACTAAGCTTACGCATAAAGGAGAGAATCCTACACTATGTTATGTGTTCTAAAGGTCTTTACGCTAATAGAAGTCGAACTTCAGAGACTCGTCGTTTCCAAACTTCTATGTATCCAGTTTCTATAAAACAAGATGCAGTTAAGTTCATATCTAAATACCCGTCACGCCAACAGGTTAAGGTAGAACACCTATATACTAGTAGCTATCTCCACCAGGAATACTTTCTTAATGGAAATGGTACAGTATCTCCATAGATTTGTCAGCAGTTTGACCAAGTCTGCAAGATCCTTTCATCTGAGAAGATTTCATGGTAGTAGAGTTTTAAATATTTTAGCCAAAGATCCTACGATCACTTGGCACTCTGTCACCTATCGGACCAGATCAAGGTTCATGATATGAGCTTAAACTCATATCCTTTTATCAACAAATAACCCTAAAATATGAAGCAAAATACCAATTTATTTGGCAAAAAACAGTATTATGTGGTATGTTTGTGTTTGTGTGCACTTTTGTAGGTAAGAAGATACATTTCCAAGCAAACAAGGAAAAATCAAGCTCAAATGGATGAAAAAGACAAAAGAGGATCAAAAGTGACAAGACTTTGAAGTATAAGGACCTATCTTGACAAGTTATGAAAGTTGAAGGACTTAAAGTGCAAATATTGTAAAGTCAAGATTCAAGTCAAACTTGGTCAATTCTCAAGTCAACTCAGTCAAAGGACCATTTTGTACAAGTTATGGAAGTTGAAGGACCAATTATGTCAAAAGAATGAAGATTGTAGCTTAAAACAACATTCTGCCAAGTCAAGGGGCTTGTTCTGCCAAGATTGAAAAGTTATTGAGTTTAATCCATGTGATAAAGGGTTCAACCAATGGGAGGAGAGATAATCAATCACACGGATCAAGTATTAATTGTCCACTACCGCCGCCCACATTTATTACAAAATCTAAACAGTTTTGATCCGTGTGATACATTTTAAACCAATCAAAGGCCAACACGTGTCATCTTCAAGAATAAGAAATTTTCCCAGGATCGCGTTTGAGATAGAAGCAATTTCATGGAAAGATATAAACACCAAAGATGATCGTTTTGAAGAGACGAATTCAATGGTGCAACTCAATTAACATATCATTCATCCAATCAAGAATCCCCAAATCATTGTTCATACCTTCAAAGTGCTAAATGCAGATTTTGCCACGTGGAGCTCAGAGATTGGTTCTGACACGTCACCAACTCCAACAAACTCTCCCTTCTTGCCTATAAATAGCTAGATTGTACTTCATTTTCACTTGTAGCCTAATTTTGTAAAAACACCTAGTTAACTTTTCCTTTCCCTTTTCCCTCAATCTTACCCTAACTACTCAAGAGTCTGACAAACTCTTGAGTCAGTTAGTTAGTTACTACCTTTGTAACAGCTTTGTAACCGTTTTTCAGCAATAAAATTCAAATTCACTTTTTCCCGCCAATTATGTTCTTCTCATTCCAGTCAGATTCTTGCTTCATTTGGACGTTATTGTTGCTGTAGAGTGTTTGTTATGATCAATCATTGATCATAACTGACATTGGTGAAGTTTGTTAGCTGTTTGATCACAATTCAGTCATTGCCTAGTTCTTATGGAGTTTTCAAGCAGTTTGATGGATTCTAGTTGATTTGATGGTTGATTCTTGTTAATTTCTAGTGATAGGTGGTGGTTATCACTAGGGCAAGAGAGCTCAGCGCTCCTCTTCTTCTCAAAGGATATCTACATTAGGTTTTAAGCTTCTTGTTTTTGTTCCACTCAACAAGTCAATGCCATGCTTACTTTCCTAGTTTAATCTGATGGCTGCATGATATAATTGTTAGAAGTTGCTGTTTGTTTGAATTCTAGTTGCTTATAGCTTAATTCTTGCTTACTTGATCTTAGTTTTAGTTTAAGTCCTAGTTTTAGCTTATTTTCAGTCAGAATTTGGTTCTTGCATTTTAATTGGTTAAAGTTGTTCTTAGAGCTCACTAGTACTCTTAAATCAGTCCATTTGAAGTATCAAACTTGGAGTTTAAAGCATTTGAATCAGCTTAACTCAGTACTTAATAAGCATTTGTTAAAGTTTGTTAAAATCAGTAAAGGAGTGTTTGGTAATAGATCAAAAGTAGTTTTCAAGCATTGTGAATTGGTGTTTTAGAGTTCATTTCTAGTACTTAAGTGATAACAAGTTGTTTAAAGCCTTTTACAAGTCAAATAAAAGGTCAAACAGGCAAATGGCTTCAAAATAGTTTGGGTCAGCCTTTATTCAGCTTTGGTTTTAAAAACTTGCCATTTTCAATTGCTTAGTTCTCATTCAATACTTGAAGGAATTCAACCAAATTTGCTTTCAGACTTAGCTTATATCATATAGTTTTAGATTCCAAAAGGAATTTCTACAGTATTAGTTAATAAGCTGGTAAAAAGCTTTTTGGTCCAAGACTGAGCAAAGCTCATTCTCTGAGATAAGCATGTTACTGTTTTCTTAGATCTCCATATCTACTTCACAAATCTTGTGATTTTCTTTCATAAAATCAGTTAGTAAGTGTTCCTAGTTAAGTTCTGAAAGTTTGAGCTTTTTGCAAATTTTGGTCAACGTTTGGTCAACATAAGCTTTTTTTAGCTTATTTCAGATTTAGAGCTTATTACTGGATGAAATTTGTTCTAGTTTGATTTCCCAATCTTTAAAACAGTTGCTTAATCAGTTTCAAGAGAAAAATCCAGTTGTGGTTGATTAAATTTGGCTAGAGCTTATTTTGAGCTTATCAATAAGCACTCATTTGCTTATTTTTGATCTTTAGCTTAATTCCTTGAACACACGTAGCTTAAATTGAATTTGGAACGTTTTGCAAGTTGTTTCATCAGATTTGGTTGAGAAATAAGCCAGAACGAGCTTATTCTTTCTTGTGTCCCGTTTTTGCTTAAAAACTTTCCAAAATTGCTCTTTAGTCCTTCCATTTTTACCAGTGTTGAAAATTTGGCTAATCTTCCAAGAATTTAGGGTTTGCATAATTTTGGTCCCTGGAATTTGAAAGTTGTTTAAATTCAGTTAGTAGTTTGTTGGATTTGTTACATTTTGGCAAGTTTGTTATTGTTTTTGCATTTTTGATCCTTTTAGTTAACTGATTTACATTTTTAGTCCTTATAATTGTTAGAGTTTACATTTCAAGCATTTACATTTCATAGAATTTACAATTTTAGTCCCTTTAGTTTCAAATTTTGCAATTTAAATTTTTACTTGAATAAAAACGTGGTATTTGCAATTTGTTTTACATATACGTAGGTATTATTTTTCCTTTTGGCAAGCATTTGTTGAATTAGCAATAGATTACCAAGCAAGCTTAACAACCAAGAACAATTAAGAATCCGATATTGGTTGGACTTTCTATTGGTTAAGAACTGAGAAAACGAACTTGCATTATACTACATTTCAAATGGCGCCGCTGCCGGTTCTTTGACTACACGAGAGACTATCGATTGACGGTTTTCATTGGCTTTTGGGATCCGTTCACTTTGTGAACGTTATTTTTACGTATCATAAATCAAAAACAAATAAAAAAATCAAAAATATAAAAATATATAAAAACTAAAAAATTAACAAAACAATTCTTTTCCTAAAGAATTGACCAAAAAAAATTAAAAAATCCAAAAAGCAATCTTTTTCCTAAGAGATTGCACCCAAAAATATATATTATTGGATTCTCTCGGTTTTTATGTACATATAGTATTTTCTTTTAAAAAAAACTCATAAATACAAAAATATTTTCCATATATTATTATAAGTAAATACGTATACGTATAAGAACAATCAATTTACATATCTTCCATAAGTATTGCCGAGGCAATACACCGTGTTGAGGGGCGCTCCGGTCCTTGACACGTGTATCGATCAAACAAAATAAGGCAAGAATAGATAAATACTCTCAATAAGCAACAATTCAAAGAATACGAACATTTAAGTGAATAGAAAGGCGATGTGCTATAAAATGCCATCTAAGGGTCAATAGGTACTTAAGTGCTTCGCGCCACCTAACCCCCCGTTCACTTGGGAGTATTCTAAGAAGGAAGGCTTCATTGAGGGTCTTGCACCCAAAGTAGTAAATACATATATTGTTATTTTCTTGTGGATATTTAATATTGAAACTAGAAGAGGATAATCCATTTCTCTTCAAAGTCACACGAGAGCTTCTCTCTCATTCCTCGTATTGAGTTGCATGCTCACTCGCGGGCGTGCACAAATACCGATTGGTGTACAACCTCTTCCTCCGAAAAGGAAGAAAAAGAGAAAGAGTAAGACCACCACCGTCCACCAAGCCGATCACGAGAATCGTGCTTTGTCACCACCACAAGAAGCCATGGCTATTGATAATCGTACTTTGTATGAACGTATGCAATCCAACATTCATGGATATTCTAGTGCCATTAAGATTCCCGACTTTTCCGCTAACACATTTGAGCTACATACATCTATGATCAATATGGTTGCTTTATCACCTTTCTTGGGAAAACAAAATGAGGATCCTCATGCTCACCTAAAGAGATTCCTTTCACTTTGCAATACCATTAAGCATAATGGGGTTCCACATAAGGTCATTAGATTGATGTTAGTGTCATTTTCTTTAGATGGGAGTGCTAAGCATTGGTTAGACACCCAACCACCCGATAGTATCACCACATGGGACGGTTTTACCACTAAGTTTTTGAACAAATTCTTTCCTCCACAAAAGACTATGGCTTTGAGGAATTTAATTATGGGCTTTACACAAAAACCTAGTCAATCCTTTAGTGATGCTTGGGAAGAGTATAGTGAGTTGTTGAGGCGATGCCCTAACCATGGATTGGATGATGTAAACCAAATCAATACCTTCTATAATGGCCTTAAACCTCACCACCAAGATTCACTAAATGCTTCCGCGGGAGGGAGTATTCTTCTTAAAACATACCACGAGGCTTTGAACATTATTGAGACTAAGGCAATGGTTCAAACAAACAATCCATTTGAAGAAAGGGTTCATGTTATCCAAAACACTTCTCAAACTCCTTGTGACATCCAACTTCTTAAAGAGATCCTTCAACAAGTCAAACAAGGACAAGAAATGACTCATGACATGGTTCAAAATTTTAAGAGCATGACATTGAACAATTCCTCAAATAATGTGAATGCCATCACCATTTCTTGTGTTACTTGTGGAGGCCCCCACTCTTATGAACAATGTGATAAGGTGCAAGGGTATCAAGGGGAATGCTATGCTTACCAAGAGGAACATCGTGAACACTTCAAGCCTAACATCAATCCAAATAACCTTTCTTACAAGTCCCAAAATTACCTTACTCCACCCGGCTTCCCACCCCAACCACCCACCCAAATTCCACAAAATCCTCCTCAAATTTTAGCAAGGAATCAAGGGCAAAGACAACCATACCAAGGAAATAACTACAAGGCACCCAATCAATTTCAACCTCAAGCAAATACCTTTTATCCACCACAACAAGGATTTAATCAACCACTTCCATTTATTCCCAATCAAGCATATGCTCCAATACCAAGTCAAGCTTACCCTCAAAATCCAAATCAAGGATATGGGATGCAAGAGACTCAAGAGTATGTTGACAAGAAAATGCGTGAAATTGAGAAGAGAATGAATGACCAATTGAAACGTACAATGGAGGAACAAATCAATAGGGTTTTAGTGGCGGTAACTCAAAGACCACAAGGGGCTTTACCTTCCAACACACAAACAAACCCTAGGGCCAATGTCAATGCTATTACAACAAGGAGTGGAACAACAACAAAGGATCCTTCACCTCCTAAACCTACTCTTGTTCAACCCACTTGTGCTCCTACTTGTGACAAGCCTTCTACTTCTACTCCACCTCCTCAAAATGCTCCTATTCACTCAAACATACCTTCTCAACCACCTCATACTTCTCCTTTACCTTCCACACTTCCCAATGAAGAGGCTAACAAAGACAAATCTTCCACCACAACACCTATTCCACCTACACCAAAACCTACTCTTCCATATCCTTCAAGGTTGAAAAAGGACAAGTTAAAGAACAAAGATGACATACAAGTCTCAAATTTCTTAAGGATGTTCAAGCAACTCAATATCAACATATCCTTTGCGGAAGCTCTTGCTTATATGCCAAAGTTTGCTAAGATGTTCAAGGATTTGCTCTCAAACAAAGAAAAATTGGTTGATTTGCCCAACACATCACTTAATGAAAATTGTTCCGCGGTGTTACTTAAAACCTTACCAACAAAACTTGGAGATCCGGGGCGCTTCTTGATACCTTGTAATTTTCCCGGTGTTGAAAATTGCATGGCTTTGGCGGATTTAGGGGCGAGCATAAATCTCATGCCTTTATCGGTTTGGAAACAACTATCTCTTCCCGAGCTCACTCCCACTAGGATGACTCTTGAACTAGCCAACCGAACCATAGCTCACCCCGTAGGTATAGCGGAAGATGTGTTTGTAGGTGTGGATAAGTTTACCTTTCCGGCCGACTTTGTAGTGGTCGATTATGACATGGATCCTAGAGTGCCTTTGATTGTTGGTAGACCGTTTTTGAGAACGGGTCGTACTTTGATAGATGTGGCGGAGGGATAATTAATTATGAGAGTAGAGGATGAGAAAGTGGTGTTTAAGTTAGGGAAAGTTTGT
The DNA here is from genome assembly GCA_025667525.1 of Glebionis coronaria. Lineage (NCBI taxonomy): Eukaryota > Viridiplantae > Streptophyta > Magnoliopsida > Asterales > Asteraceae > Glebionis > Glebionis coronaria. Next base: position 242,216,477 of record CM046877.1, read on the forward strand.
GATAGAAAAGAGGTTAAGGAGTCTAGACCTTGTGAGACTATTAACATTGTGGATGTGCTAGATGAAGTGTGTAATGAACACTTTCATGATGCTTGTAAGAATGCTAGTGATGAGATACCCCATGTTGAAACCGTGGCCTCAATTGCTCCCTCTTTAACACCTTTTGGAGAGAGTGATTTCCTCTTGGAGGAATTTGAGTCTAACTTTCTTGGTGATGATGATTCTCCCATTAATTGGGAAGAAGATATTCTTACAATCCAAAAGTTGCTCAATGAGGACCCTATTCCTTCTCCTATTCCACAAGAGATTACCATTGAGGAACCTTCCATAGTAAAACCTTCCATAGAGAGTCCACCTCCCATTGAACTTAAGGAACTTCCATCCCACTTAGAATATGCTTTCTTAGAAGGAAAAGACCAATTACCGGTGATTATTGCTAAAGAATTGAAAGAGGATGAGAAGGAGCAACTTATTGAAGTCCTTAAGAAAAACAAGAAAGCCTTAGCATGGAAAATATCCGACATAAGGGGAATTGATCCACATTTTTGTACTCACAAAATCCTTATGGAGGATGACTATAAACCCGCCATTCAAAACAAAAGGAGAGTTAACCCAAAAATCCATGAGGTTATCAAGAAGGAAGTGATTAAACTCTTAGATGCGGGTATGATTTACCCCATTTCCGACTCTCCATGGGTTAGCCCGGTTCATTGTGTTCCAAAGAAGGGTGGAATCACCGTGGTGCCTAATGAGAACAATGAGCTTATTCCCACAAGACTTGTAACCGGTTGGAGAGTTTGCATTGATTATAGAAAACTCAATGAGGCAACTAGGAAAGACCATTTCCCGCTTCCCTTTATGGATGAAATGCTTGAACGCTTAGCGGGAAATGAGTACTATTGTTTTCTTGATGGCTTTTCGGGTTATTTTCAAATACCCATTGACCCTAAGGATCAAGAAAAGACCACATTCACTTGTCCCTACGGTACATTTGCTTATAAGAGAATGCCTTTTGGCCTATGTAATGCACCGGGGACGTTTCAAAGGTGCATGATGGCGATTTTCCATGACATGATAGAGCAAACCATGGAGGTTTTTATGGATGATTTTTCCGTATTTGGAAGCTCCTTTAGCTCATGTCTCACCAATCTTGAGAGAATGCTTAAGCGTTGTGAGGAAACACGTTTGGTGCTTAATTGGGAGAAATGTCACTTTATGGTGAAAGAGGGGATTGTTTTAGGACACAAGATATCCAATAAGGGATTAGAAGTTGATCGAGCTAAAATTGATGTGATTGCTAAGCTTCCCCCACCCATCTCGGTTAAAGGTGTGAGGAGTTTCTTAGGTCATGCGGGATTTTATAGGCGCTTTATACAAGATTTCTCTAAGATAGCTAGACCGATGACTCATCTTTTGGAAAAAGAGGCTCCTTTCATTTTTGACCAAGCTTGTTTAGACTCTTTTGAGACCCTTAAGGAAAAATTAACTAAGGCTCCCGTTTTGGTTTCTCCAAATTGGGAATTACCTTTTGAGCTTATGTGTGACGCTAGTGATTATGCGGTGGGGGCCGTCTTAGGACAAAGAGTTAATAAGCATTTTCAACCTATACACTATGCGAGTAAAACCATGACCGGTGCACAACTTCATTACACTACCACGGAAAAAGAGTTGCTTGCTATAGTATATGCTTTTGAGAAGTTTAGACCATATCTTGTGCTTTCCAAGACCATAGTGTATACGGATCACTCCGCTCTCAAGTATCTTATGACAAAACAAGATGCTAAGCCTAGGCTTTTGAGATGGGTTTTGTTGCTTCAAGAGTTTAAGATAGAGATTCGTGATAAGAAAGGGGCCGAGAATTTAGCGGCGGATCATTTGAGTAGACTTGAGCATCCTTTTCAAGGAGATTTCCCACATCAAGAAATCAATGAATCCTTTCCACTAGAGGAGCTCATGTCTATCTCTTCCCAAGAGGATGCCACACCTTGGTTTGCGGATATAGCAAACTATCTTGTGGGCAATGTGCTTATTGAGGGTCTTACTTATCAACAAAAGAAAAAGTTTCTTAAGGAAGTTAAGTATTACTTTTGGGATGATCCATATCTTTTTAGGCAATGTGCGGACCAAATCATTAGACGGTGTGTAGATGGGCCCGAGGCATTTAAAATCTTAGAGGCATGTCATAATGGACCTACGGGTGGACATTTTGGGCCTAACTACACCGCCAAGAAAGTCTTTGATTCGGGTTACTATTGGCCTTCCATTTACAAGGATGCTCAAGAGATGGTGAAATTTTGTGATGTTTGTCAAAGACAAGGAAAAATTACACAACGTGATGAGATGCCACAAAATTTTATCCAAGAGTGTGAGATATTTGATGTATGGGGAATAGATTTCATGGGACCTTTTCCATCCTCTAAGGGAAACAAGTATATACTTGTGGCGGTGGATTATGTGTCCAAGTGGGTGGAGGCTAAAGCCTTACCTACTAATGATGCTAGAGTGGTTGTAAAGTTCTTGAAACAATTGTTTGCTAGATTTGGTGTACCTCGGGCCATCATAAGTGATCGTGGTACGCACTTTTGTAATGATCAATTCACGAGAGTTATGAAGAAATATGGAGTGAATCATAGACTTTCTACCGCGTATCACCCTCAAACAAATGGTCAAACCGAGGTCACAAATCGTGGTTTAAAGAGAATTTTAGAGAGAACGGTGGGAGAGCATAGAGCTTCTTGGTCGGATAAGCTCGATGATGCTTTGTGGGCGTTTAGGACGGCTTTTAAAACACCAATTGGTTGTACTCCTTATAGGCTTGTCTATGGAAAAGCGTGCCACCTCCTATTTGAGTTAGAACATAAGGCATCTTGGGCTCTCAAGTGGGCTAACTTTGATTTAAACCAAGCCGGTTCACATAGGAAAGATCAAATCAATGAGATGGATGAGTTGAGAGCCAATGCCTATGAGAATTCTTTGCTCTACAAGGAAAAGACTAAGAAATTGCATGATGCTAAGATCAAGAATCGTGAGTTCAAAGTTGGCGAGCCGGTTCTCCTCTTTAACTCAAGATTGAAGCTTTTTGCGGGCAAGCTTAAGTCGAGATGGTCCGGTCCATTCACTATTGCTCAAGTGTTTCCATATGGAACTCTTGAGTTGTCCCAACCCGATGGTCCAAATTTTAAAGTGAATGGTCACCGTGTTAAACACTACTTTGGGGAGGACATTTCCGTTGAAATGGTCCAAGAGGTCCCCATTTTCCCCATGAATTAATTCATTGAGGGACGAGTCGAGCTAGAGACTCATTAACTCAAGCATCGTATAACTAGGTTTAGAGTGTTGTAGGATTAGAAAAAAAGGCATAGACTTGGAGATAAGTGTAGGGGAGACCTTCTTTTGTCTTCTTGATTGTTTGTAGGGTTGCTCACTCATCTCATGCTTTGGAGCTTATGGAGGAGGCCCTTGTATCCGGTTCACTTCGTTACTTTAGTAAATTTTCATTGACACTTTGTGCTTAAACATGATTTCACTAATAGTTGTCCTTTCCTTAACTTGGGTTAAGCAAAGTCTATTCATTGTCATAAGTGTAGGGGAAGTTGTTATACTTCCATGCTCTTAAACATTGAGGACAATGTTTAGCTTAAGTGTAGGGGGGGTCTTCTATCGAAGTGACCTTACCTAGAACTTGTCATTGTCTTGCATGATAACATGGAAAAATGAATTTTCAACATTTTTCAAATTTTTGATCTACTTTGGCCAACAAAAATATGCATTCATAATTTTTGCATCAATCATTTTTCATTTGCATAACACATTTGCATTGTATATATATTTCTTCTTTTATTTTTCATAAAAAATATATAAAAAAAAAAATATAATAAAACATGGTTTTAACAAATTTAGACTTCTTTGACATATTAGGCCCGCCATGGATATTTTGACTCAACCCGAGTTTGCTTATCTTAGCACTCTCTAGCTAGTATCCTTAACCATGTAGTCCTTCATCGGTCTATTAGGCTAAGCTTCCACCAATTTCATTCTTTGAAATTTTAAATTTGTGGAGAATGGGAAATGATAGAGTTGAAGCAAGTGTAAAAGGGCTAGATAGACTTCATGGCAATTATTTGTGGCTAAACCCTTCTCTTCTTTATCTCTACTTTCTTCGCATGTATATAATTGTTAATAAATAATCAAGTACGGTTTTAATTGGTTTGTAATCTCTTATGCATTTTTGGCTAATCATTTATGGTTGATATGAGTACGTCTTAAGATTCTAAGTTAGCACGTTTTATGTGTACTAGACTTATGTCATGCTCCATATTTAGCGGGTGTTTTTCCTTTTCTTCTTTTCAAATTTCTTTGTGAGGAATAAAGAAAAATAAGAGCGGCTTATGAAAAAAATGAGTGGCTAGAAAAAAAAAAGAAAAAAAAATAATAATAATAAAAAAAATAATGCAAGACTCCCAAGAGGGGCAGTGTGGTGTTAATTATAGTGACTATTGAGTTCCAATATTACCTTGACGGGTTGCGGGGATTCAATAGATTGCTCCAATCCAATATTACCTTGACGGGTTGCGGGGTTGAAGATCCAAAATCTCAAAAAGATGCGGATGTAAATTATTGCGTGAGTTTTATTTTTCTTTCCTTAGCGAGTGTGTAGTTACTTATGAAAGCATGACATGAGGATTTTACACATAAGGCGAATGACTTATTACTCTTAATACGGACTTGTATTAATTATGAGCGGTTTTTCAAGTAATGGATGAGAAGATTACTTAGGATTAAAACCGTGCTTCCTTATTTTTAGATTCTACACTTCTTATACTTCACACTTGAATAATGACAAATTTGCCCACAAGCAATTTGCTCAAATAATAACCGGTTCCACATTTAATTGTCATGAATAAGTTGATGCACTTTTTACTTGTGAATGCAATGATTCCATTTATAAGCTTGGTTTGGGGAAAGTGAAACTTGAGGGTGATAAATGTCTATGGTACCCAAGCCCTAATCTAAGTCATTGAATTCTTTATGAGTTATTTCCATCAAAACCATTTCAAGAAAAATCAAAAAGATATAGATAGAATTGTATTTTGATTCATTGCATTATTAAAAGTCAAAATCATGCATCATCTAGTTTAGAGTAGTGTAGATGCATCTCATATGGCCAAGGTGGATTAATTATGAGGGAAATGTAAATTTTTAAGCCTTGAAATATAATATTGCATGAGGACATGGCAATGTTCAAGTGTAGGGGAATTTGATATGAGCTTAAACTCATATCCTTTTATCAACAAATAACCCTAAAATATGAAGCAAAATACCAATTTATTTGGCAAAAAACAGTATTATGTGGTATGTTTGTGTTTGTGTGCACTTTTGTAGGTAAGAAGATACATTTCCAAGCAAACAAGGAAAAATCAAGCTCAAATGGATGAAAAAGACAAAAGAGGATCAAAAGTGACAAGACTTTGAAGTATAAGGACCTATCTTGACAAGTTATGAAAGTTGAAGGACTTAAAGTGCAAATATTGTAAAGTCAAGATTCAAGTCAAACTTGGTCAATTCTCAAGTCAACTCAGTCAAAGGATCATTTTGTACAAGTTATGGAAGTTGAAGGACCAATTATGTCAAAAGAATGAAGATTGTAGCTTAAAACAACATTCTGCCAAGTCAAGGGGCTTGTTCTGCCAAGATTGAAAAGTTATTGAGTTTAATCCATGTGATAAAGGGTTCAACCAATGGGAGGAGAGATAATCAATCACACGGATCAAGTATTAATTGTCCACTACCGCCGCCCACATTTATTACAAAATCTAAACAGTTTTGATCCGTGTGATACATTTTAAACCAATCAAAGGCCAACACGTGTCATCTTCAAGAATAAGAAATTTTCCCAGGATCGCGTTTGAGATAGAAGCAATTTCATGGAAAGATATAAACACCAAAGATGATCGTTTTGAAGAGACGAATTCAATGGTGCAACTCAATTAACATATCATTCATCCAATCAAGAATCCCCAAATCATTGTTCATACCTTCAAAGTGCTAAATGCAGATTTTGCCACGTGGAGCTCAGAGATTGGTTCTGACACGTCACCAACTCCAACAAACTCTCCCTTCTTGCCTATAAATAGCTAGATTGTACTTCATTTTCACTTGTAGCCTAATTTTGTAAAAACACCTAGTTAACTTTTCCTTTCCCTTTTCCCTCAATCTTACCCTAACTACTCAAGAGTCTGACAAACTCTTGAGTCAGTTAGTTAGTTACTACCTTTGTAACAGCTTTGTAACCGTTTTTTAGTAATAAAATTCAAATTCACTTTTTCCCGCCAATTCTGTTCTTCTCATTCCAGTCAGATTCTTGCTTCATTTGGACGTTATTGTTGCTGTAGAGTGTTTGTTATGATCAATCATTGATCATAACTGACATTGGTGAAGTTTGTTAGCTGTTTGATCACAATTCAGTCATTGCCTAGTTCTTATGGAGTTTTCAAGCAGTTTGATGGATTCTAGTTGATTTGATGGTTGATTCTTGTTGATTTCTAGTGATAGGTGGTGGTTATCACTAGGGCAAGAGAGCTCAGCGCTCCTCTTCTTCTCAAAGGATATCTACATTAGGTTTTAAGCTTCTTGTTTTTGTTCCACTCAACAAGTCAATGCCATGCTTACTTTCCTAGTTTAATCTGATGGCTGCATGATATAATTGTTAGAAGTTGCTGTTTGTTTGAATTCTAGTTGCTTATAGCTTAATTCTTGCTTACTTGATCTTAGTTTTAGTTTAAGTCCTAGTTTTAGCTTATTTTCAGTCAGAATTTGGTTCTTGCATTTTAATTGGTTGAAGTTGTTCTTAGAGCTCACTAGTACTCTTAAATCAGTCCATTTGAAGTATCAAACTTGGAGTTTAAAGCATTTGAATCAGCTTAACTCAGTACTTAATAAGCATTTGTTAAAGTTTGTTAAATTCAGTAAAGGAGTGTTTGGGAGTAGCTTAAAAGTAGTTTTCAAGCATTGTGAATTGGTGTTTTAGAGTTCATTTACAGTCCTTTAGTGATAACAAGTAGATTTAAGCCTTTTACAAGTCAATCTCAAGGTCAAACAGGCAAATGGCTTCAAAATTGTTTGGGTCAGCTTCCATTTAGCTTTGTTCTTAAAAACTTGCCAATTTCAATTGCTTAGTTCTCATTCAATACTTGAAGGAATTCAACCAAATTTGTTTCCAGTCCTAGCTTATATCATATAGTTCTAGATTCCAAAAGGAATTTCTACAGTATTAGTTAATAAGCTGGTAAATAGCTTTTTGGTTCAAGACTGAGCAAAGCTCATTCTCTGAGATAAGCATGTTACTGTTTTTTTAGATCTCCATATCTACTTCACAAATCTTGTGATTTTCTTTCATAAAATCAGTTAGTAAGTGTTCCTAGTTAATTTCTGAAAGTTTGAGCTTTTTGCAAATTTTGGTCAACGTTTGGTCAACATAAGTTTTTTTTAGCTTATTTCAGATTTAGAGCTTATTACTGGATGAAATTTGTTCTAGTTTGATTTCGCAATCTTTAAAACAGTTGCTTAATCAGTTTCAAGAGAAAAATCCAGTTGTGGTTGATTAAATTTGGCTAGAGCTTATTTTGAGCTTATCAATAAGCACTCATTTGCTTATTTTTGATCTTTAGCTTAATTCCTTGAACACACGTAGCTTAAATTGAATTTGGAACGTTTTGCAAGTTGTTTCATCAGATTTGGTTGAGAAATAAGCCAGAACGAGCTTATTCTTTCTTGTGTCCCGTTTTTGCTTAAAAACTTTCCAAAATTGCTCTTTAGTCCTTCCATTTTTACCAGTGTTGAAAATTTGGCTAATCTTCCAAGAATTTAGGGTTTGCATAATTTTGGTCCCTGGAATTTGAAAGTTGTTTAAATTCAGTTAGTAGTTTGTTGGATTTGTTACATTTTGGCAAGTTTGTTATTGTTTTTGCATTTTTGATCCTTTTAGTTAACTGATTTACATTTTTAGTCCTTATAATTGTTAGAGTTTACATTTCAAGCATTTACATTTCATAGAATTTACAATTTTAGTCCCTTTAGTTTCAAATTTTGCAATTTAAATTTTTACTTGAATAAAAACGTGGTATTTGCAATTTGTTTTACATATACGTAGGTATTATTTTTCCTTTTGGCAAGCATTTGTTGAATTAGCAGTAGATTACCAAGCAAGCTTAACAACCAAGAACAATTAAGAATCCGATATTGGTTGGACTTTCTATTGGTTAAGAACTGAGAAAACGAACTTGCATTATACTACATTTCAGTTCACGTTCGCATTCATCAATTACGCTCATATCCTTGTTCAAATTTACGTTGCTTTTGCATTCACGTTCATGACACCACTCACGTTCATGATCGTATTATAGCTTACGATTTAAGTCCCACTTTTGTTCTGGAAGGTTTACAGAAATCTTGGGAGACCAGACTCAAGTTTAATAGACTCTCCATCTTTAGACGAACGCTTCACGTAACATTTCACGTCTTACCTCATACCGTTTAACTTTACCACCTCAGTTATTCTATGTCCACGATATGTTTCACATGTCATGTACATTCCACGTTTCACATATCACGTTCACGATATGTACACGTATCATTGTTCATCATATGTTCCGCATATTACACTCACCATATCTCTATGTATCACATTCACAATTCTTCACGTAACACGTTCACAATTGTTCACGTACTACGTTCCAATATGTCTCGTGCATCATTGCTAAGACGGGACTAATATCGGTTAGTCTAAGCATTTTACATGTAATGTTTCAATTACCCTTACACGTAAATTCTTATTTTCTCGATCAAATTCAGAAAGATCTATCTTACGTTGATGACCAGGAACTTTTACGTATTGTCAAGTCAAGGTCAGGAAGATCAAGATATATCTTTTGTGTCACGGTCTTGGGGAAGAACCGTTCCAAGAGGGAAGCCACTTGGAAACGGACGAGTCCATACGGATTTTATCCCCTCATCTTTTCATAATTCAGTTATATTCTTTTCCGGCGCGTCACGTTCCATGCCCTTGTTGATCATGTCGCGTCCATGTTCTTCAAGTTTACTTTATCTATAATTCGGGGACGAATTATTCCTTTTAGGGGGGAAGAGTTGTAAAACCCGCATACTTTTACCATGAACAGTACACTACGTAAACCTTCGAACCAACTAAAACCTTCCTTTTATACATTGAACACCGTCATGAATATTAATTACGTTGAATTACGTATATAAATGTACAAAATAATCATTATGTATTATAAATATAACATGAACATTCAAAACATGAACTACACGAATATTTAAAATACACGAACACGTTACGTAGTTAATTAAACACGACAAGCAACTACGTAAAATAATATTACGTATAACATGTGAAATTACTACAAAGATAATTTACGACATTTTAAAACACGAATCGTGTAACATTAACGAGTCACGAAATTACTAGAAGTTTAAGGGCTGAATTGGTAGTTATGCGTTTGGAATGGGGCAAGACTTATGGGCCGAGGCCCATGATGTTCACAAACCGACTAACACAAAGAAACATACGGGAGGGGATATGTATTTTTGGACAAACACAAAATCACACATAAACCCTAAACAAACAAGAATGACTGCCACTTGTTTTCCTTGGTGTCTTCTTCCAGCCGTCGACTCAAACAACAAAAACATGGAGAAATCGTGGGTGGATCAAGAGATCATGGTGGTGTTCGTGTTTGATTGCTAAACCATAAACACATGTAAGAAAAACCCTAATCTTTCCCTAATTATTTTCTTTGATCTTAATCGTTTAACAGTAAGAAATCAAGGGTTCGAACATGATTAATTAGAGGTTAAAAACATGTAATATATCGGGCTGTTTCGGGTTCTGTTTGGTTGGTTTAATCAACCGAGAGCTATGACTCTCGGTGGTGACTTTATACCACCAGCCGCAAGGCTAGTGGGTCTTGTTGGTCTAACAGTGGCAACCCCAGCGGGGGTGTTTGTTCAGGCAGTGGGAACCGAGACCTGGGTGGTCTCGATGGGAATTTATTTCGAGCAGGGGAAACAAGCCACTGCCGGTGGAAATAACACCACTGCCAGGTGGACTGGCAGTTAAGGGTTTGTTTGGTTTTTGGTTTAAGACAGTATAAGGGACTGTTTGGCTAAGGGTTTAAGAAACAGTTAAGGAGGTTGTTTGGTTCGGCTTATATGTAAACACAACACGGGTTTCACGGGTTTTCACGGGTTTGGTTCGCGACACGTTTTAATAAATTAATAACACACGGTTCGATCCATGATTGTTTTTACAAGTTTATTTAATTTTACAAGTATATAATTTTACAAGTTAAATAAATTAATTTGGCATTATATATGATTAATTTAATTAAAACATGGACTTAGGTTATTATTATTATTTAATAATACATGTTTTTAACCTAAGTATTTATTTATTTAATTTAGACTATAGTAATTAGTTAATTATTAAAACATGACATATAATTAATTAATAATCATGACTTAGGTTATATTAATATAAGTATTAATACATGTTTAACCTAAGTATTTTATGCACTTTAATTTAATTAAAGCATGCTTATATTTAATTAAATCATATAACCTATAGTTTATTTATTTAACATGCATTATTAATAAACTATACTATTAACCACATGACTTAGTGTATTTAATTAGTAAAGCTAAGCTTATACTATTTAGCTTATTTATCCAGCTTAATTCTAAATATAGAAACTTTCTATTTCAGGAAACTTACTATTTTTGGAAACTTTCTATTTTTAGAAACTATTCTATTTTAACCAGTTAACCTATTTTAGGAAACTTTCTATTTTTGGAAACTTTCTATTTTATGAAGCCTGCTATTTTTAGAAAGTTACTTATTATTATAATACAAGCATATTAATACAAGAGTATCAGTTAATACTTAATCAGAAGACTTAAAACACATGATAAAAGCTGTATAACATTAAAATCAGTAAAACAAGACAAACATAAAAAACAAGTCAAGACACACTATAATCAGTTACGTACACAGTAAACAGTATACTTATATACGTATCCTTCTATGTAGCATTAGTGAGATCGAAGTAGGACTCTTTTCCGTTCGTCTTCTTCGTTCACTAGACTTGAGGTACGGATTCTCCGTCCTTCAGTATGGACATTCTTTCCTTATTAGGATTCCCTGTATGCAGCCAAATGTTTTCCCAGTATATGCTTTATATGTTTTTGAATTGCTTATGTTTAGTTTTAAATGCCTAAGCCATATACATGCATGACCAGTTTCACCTAGTTATGGAGGTACCATAACCATAACGCTAGAGACACCAGTGTTATGACTTCCCCACGGCGGAGTGATTGCTCGTGGCGTCCCTTTTAGTTTTCGCCACATTATTATATTATCATGTGGGGCGTATGGGTGCATCCTAGTTTACATGTTTAACAGTATTATCAGGTGAATGAGGTGTGTGCCTTGTATCTTTCACAAGGAGTTGATCCCTCCTACCCAGACATATATTAATTAGAGGCAACCCCTCTAATTGCATGACGAGGTCACCCCTCTAAGTATTCATGCACGTTGATACTTCATGACCTATATTGGCTTAATGGTTAACATGTTAAACAGTTTTCATAAGATGAACATAAGGCTTTTCAAACTATAAAACCAGTTTTACTAAGTTATACCAGGTTTTCCAGAACTTATACATTTCCGCTGCTATTAAGTCTTTATTATGTTCAGTCATTCATACTATGTCATATATCCGTGCACTGAGCTTTATGCTCAGCCGTTATTTCCTTTCCCTGTCCCAAAACGGCAGGTACTCAAGGACAGACTCGAGCATTTGGAGGACGTGCATAGGATGGAAGCTGCCATAGACTTCTTCTCCTTTTTGCCCTTATACTTATGCTTGTTTAGTCTTTCTTCATTCATTTACTTTAATTATGTTTTGTGCTTATGTTTGGGAACCGATGTTTGATTCCGGTTTTACCTATGGTCATGTATGTTTATTACATATTTTCTTACATGCTTTGATGACACGCCATAATTACGCGTAACGGTTCACTTATCAAAGTGGGGTGTTACATGACTGGAGTGTCAAGGTAAATAGCCGAACACAAGCTGCAAATCCGCGAAGGATATACCCCAGTCAGGCAAAAGAAAAGAGGACAGGGTCCAAAGCGCAACAAGGTGATACTTATGGAAGTGAAGAAGCTGGTGGATGCAGGATTCATGCGAGAAGTCTACTACCATGATTGGCTCGCTAACCCAGTGATGGTCAAAAAACATGATGGCAGCTGGCGCATGTGTGTTGACTTCACAGACCTCAATAAATCTTGTCCCCAAGATTGCTATCCACTTACAAAGATAGACTGGAAAGTGGAATCGCTATGCGAATATCCTTTTAAATGTTTCCTAGACGCATACAAGGGATACCACCAGATACAAATGGCAGAGGAAGACGAAGAAAAAACGACGTTCCATACCAGCCAAGGTGTGTATTGCTACACCAAAATGCCATTCGGACTTAAGAATGCAGGGGCCACGTACCAACGATTGGTTGATAAAGCGTTCGAAGGTCAAATCAGGCGAAATTTGGAGGTCTATGTTGATGACTTGGTGATAAAAAGTCACACAGAGGATGAACTTATTCGGGATATATAGGAAACATTCTCAACACTTAGGAGAATAAAAATGAAGTTAAAACAAAAAAAGTGCACTTTTGGGGCGACAGAAGGAATGTTCCTATGCTACATGATTGATCCTAATGGCATCAAACCCTGCCCAGAATAGAAAGAGGCAGTCATACAACTTCAAAGCCTAAGGACAAAAAGGAAGTGCAATCGCTAAACGGGAAGCTCACAGGGTTGAACAGGTTCTTGTCCAAATCCGCAGAGAAATCGCTCCCTTTATTTAAAACACTCAAGAAGTGTATAAAAAAGGGATACTTCAATTGGACAAAGGAAGCTGAAAAAGCCTTTGAGGAACTGAAAACACATTTAGCGTCGCTCCCTATGTTAATCGCACCACGACCAAAAGAAGAGATGATAATGTACTTGTCAGCTACACATGGAGCGATCAACGCGGTACTAATGACGGATAGGGAGAACGTGCAAACACCAGTATACTTCATAAGCAGAGCATTACAAAGCTCGGAACTGAATTATACCTCAATGGAGAAGTTGGTACTCGCACTAGTATTCACGGCGAAAAGGTTGCGCAGATACTTCCAAGCACATCCCATAGTGGTGATCACAGATCAACCCATAAAACAGATAATATCAAAACCAGATGTAGCGAGAAGACTACAAAAGTGGAGTGTTCTACTTGGGGAACACAATATTACGTACAGACCACGCAACGCCGTAAAAGGACAAATTCTGGCAGACTTCATCGTCAAAAAACCAGAAGAACGCGAGCAGGAACCAAAATAGGAGGAAGAAGACCAAAACCCATGGATCTTATTCATTGATGGATCATCCTGCACTGACGGATCTGGCACATGACTCATACTAACCAATCCCGAAGGAATGGAATTTACATACGCGCTGCGTTTTGAATTCACAACTACAAATAATGAGGCAGAATATGAGGCGCTTGTAGCAGGACTAAGAATCACAGACCGAACGGCCGTGTGCAATATCGAAGCAAATGTAGATTCTCGCCTAGTAGCAAACCACATACTTGGTGAATATGAAGCAAATGAGGAAAATATGATGCAATACTTGCAAAAATCCAAGTCATTGATTGAAGGATTCAAAAAGTTCCTAATACGCAAGTACCTAGAGGGGAGAACAAGAAGGCAGACGCGCTCAGCAAGATAGCATCCACCAGCTTTGCACACCTATCAAAGTAGGTCCTGGTAGAAATCCTTAAAGAAAAATCCATAAAAGAGCAAGAAGTCACATCGGTCGTAGAGGAAGAAGGCCCTACATGGATGACGCCGATCGTAGACTATTTGACGAAAGAATCACTCCCGTAGGAAGAAACCGAAGCGCGACGAATACGAAGACGCTCGAGACAGTTTGAAATCAGGGACGAGATTCTTTACAAACGCTCATTCCTTCAGCCATGGCTAAGGTGTATGGGACCGCGGCAAGCACAATATGTCATTAGTGAAATACACGAGGGATCCTGCGGCATGCATGCAGGACCAAGATCAGTAGTGGTGATAGCATTACACAACGGATATTATTGGCCAACCCTGCACACGGACGCACGTACACTCATCTACAAATGCAATGACTGCCAGGTACACAGGCCGGTACCACGCCAACCCCAAGAGGAACTAAAACCTATCACTTCCCCTTGGCCATTTTTCAAGTGGGGAATAGACATCGCATAACCTTTCCCTGTGGCCGCAGGTGGAATTAAGTTCCTAATATTCGTGACGGACTACTTCAAGAGATGGATTGAAGCAAAGGCAGTTGCAACAATCACAGGAAACCAAGTAAAAAGGTTCGTATGGGAAAATATAGTATGTCGCTTTAGGCTACCTGGAGAGATCGTTTCTGATAATGGATAACAATTCACGGAGAATCCATTCAAGGATTGGTTCGCGAAGAACAACATCAATCAAAGGTTCGCATCGGTAGCCCATCCACAAACCAATAGACTTGTGGAAAGAGAAAATAGGAGCATGGGAGACGGCATAAAGGCGCGATTATGGGAAAACAACAAAAAATGGGTCGACGAGTTATCACATGTCTTGTGGGCACATCGCACAATGATAAAAACCGCTACGGGTGATACCCCTTTCGCCCTGACGTACGGAACAGAGGCAGTCATCCCAGCCAAAATCGGGTTACATACACTCCGCACAACAGAAGTAGACATGGTCACACACGATGATGAACTACGGCTGAACTTTGACATAATTGATGAAAGGAGATAATTGGCAGCTATCCACGAGGCCAAGTCAAAAGCAAAAATGAAGGGTTACTATGACGCTAGGGTACGAAAGACTTCCTTTAGGCCAGGTGACTTTGTGTACCACATAAACGTTGCCAACCGCGCTGAAAATATGGGAAAACTTGGACCTAAGTGGGAGGGAACTTACATGGTGACAGACACATTGGGGAATGGTGCATATCACCTGCGGGACATGGATGGTCACGACCTACGGAGGACTTGGAACATATGCCATCTAAAGAAGTGCTACCTTTAGCAGCGAACTTCTGAAACCAATGTATTATTTTTCTTTTATTTTTTATATCATGTATTTAAAATCTTGCAAGTATAATAAAACTGTCGTGGTCCTTAGCTAGTTCCATGACGCATTCTTAAGACGTTTATTCTTTATCATACATACACTTTGTATATAATATATATTGACTACTGTCGTACGCGTACACAACATTTCCAGGAGAAATAAGAGGAATGAGTCTAACCTACTAATTAGACTCGTCGAGTAAGAGGGATGCAACCCCATCGACCACGGATCACGTATCCTTGTTAGGCCCCTTGCTATTAATGACGTCGTAGCAAGTTAAACAGCCAGTACATTCTGAGACTGAAAAAGACATAATCGTACCTAACAACCGGTCAACCTCACCTGGTCGTCCTTATGGTAGTAGTGGTACACCGCACGTAATGAGTTTGCCTCACCCATAAGGACCACTTATGTAATTACACTAATTCATAAAGTAACTCTGCACTATAAACATTAAGCGTGGAAACATATATTCATAACAAAAGAGGAAACGTTCATTAGAGACCAAGTACGAACATTCGCACAAACAAATAAATATTTACAAAGTACACCTAGTGTTCGAAAGTAAATCTGTATCGAAAGAAGATCTCTTCGGCTTCAACAAAGGAGAACAGTATGCTGAGGCGCGGTGCTCCTCATGTTATTCTCCATTAAGTCAAGCACGCGCGCGTCTCTCTTCAGTAGAGGCAGAGGCAACACAGGGATGGAGGAAGTAAGGTGAGAAGCACCAACGGAAGATGAGGCCTCCAGGTCTATGGCAGCTTCCTTGACGGCAGCACGGCTAGCATGACCTGCAAGAACCTCAGGCAAAGGGACCTCCTTCTCTATCTTAAAAGGGTAGAGCACATCTCTGGGGTAGACAAAGACATGCACTGTTAGCTTCTCTAAAGATGGCTTCAAATGGAAAACAACACGAGTCTCTGCCCTTAGCTTTATAGCGCCAGTGTCAACCCTTCCATCACAGCTTCAAAGGGTACCTTCTGGTCATCATTACCAAGCCCAAAAGTAGGCAGCGGATATACCTTCATGCTCTGCATCGCTGTGATAAGCTTCGCCTTGGCAGATGGGTCATAGAAGGGCACTTCGGCCAAGTCCTTCTTCAGCAGTTTGGCTTCATGCGCCATGATCAAACCCTTCGAAGTGCCCTTATTTATAGAAGCGATAATGGATTGGGCAAAAGTAGCCCGTATAGTAGAGTCATCAAGCGCACCCATGACAGCAAGACGCAAGCGATGGCGGGCCAACCAACGCTTCTCAGCTACTTCCCGCATCAAGAGTGGGTATAGGTCAGCATCAAACTCCACACTTAATCGCTTCAGCTGGGTGGAAAGGTCAGCAACATCACTCTTAACCCGTGTGCTGCAGTAGTATCCTTTGAAGGGGAAGGCGCGTTAGCCGCCTTGGCAGATAAGTCTTATTGATCGTCACTGTTATGAGGAAAGAAGAGATTAGAGGAATGAAAGGGAGGCATAAGTGCGACAGTACTAAGACAAAGACAAGTATATTTACCTTAACTTGATGGTGGCAGGGGTAGTTCGTGGAGGGGTCCTTGCAGCATCCTCCTCAATATCTTCTTCAGCCGGGTGCGCACTGGAGGTTTCCTCCTGTTGCTCGCGTGCCTCTACGGACGAGGGCCCAGCCCCCGTACGAGCGAACTTACGAGAAGCAGTTGGAGAGCTTATCTGCCTCTTCCCTAGCAAAGAAGAGTTCGCCTCCTCGTCCTTCTCAAATTGTTGAGAGGCGAACTCAGCGTTCTCAGTAAAATTATCCTCGGACAGCGAGGAGCTGAGTCTGAGGAACTGCTGTGGTGGTGGTTGTTCTTGTGGTGGTTGTTGTTGTTGCGCTGGTTTTTGTGGTGGCTGCTCTGGGCCGGCGTCTTCTTGTTCATGCGCCACAAAAGCTTCTCCAACTTCCAGATCCATGGTGTTCTTGTGTGCACGTTCCTGTAGCGACTCTTCATTCTCCTTCTCGGGGCGGGAGTAGACTATCAAATTCTCGGGGAAAGCACCACGAACAAGGTCGAGTACATCCATTGCTGCGCAAAGACAAGACAGACAAACAACAAAACAAATTTTTAGTTTTTCAGATAAAGATGGTACTTACAGGTTGATATGAAGAACACAGGAAGAACCACTAACCCTGGCCAGTTTAGGTACGAAAGACAGGTATCTGATGCGCGCCACAGATGACTGCGCGACTCAAACCAAGAATAACCAACAAAGCCTCAGGTACGGTTGCACAAGAATGCGGATGTTATTCAAGAGCTTCGTGTCCCCGGTATTATAAGAGTTACGGCCAGGCGTTAGGTCCTTCCTCACCCGTTCCAGTGGTCAAAAAGGGAAAATGAAAGGGAAAAGCGGCTTTGTCAATCCAGAAGAACCTAACATTTCAATCCCTTAGGGAATCTATTTTTCCATCGTAGCACTGCATTCCGTTCTTTCGCTTAGCGAATGAAACCAAACCATTGCCAAGTTGCTGTTGGTGGAACACATGAAATAAGTCTACGGTTGGCTCTATATCTAAAGTACGGCAATTAATTTCAAAGTTAGAAATTTTAGCCGCCCCTATACAATGCAATTGAGAAACGTGGATCTCATAATAGCATTAACACACTGATGAGAAAGCGCGACATGGGAATACGCTGATTAGCGTAGTAAAAAAACGGGTGTATATTCCTATTTTTCCCCATGGCGCCTGACTAATATTGTGTCGGGGGTTGGAACTTCTGGGTGTAAATAATTGGGAATGTAGTATTCCGTCATGAACTGGTCAAGTGCTTCTATGGTGAGGGTCGAAGTAACTTCGGAAAGTTGTCTAACCATGATTGCGCATATAAAATAAGGTGGTAGCAAGGATTACCTTAGAGAAAATTTGGTAAAGATGGAGGTTTTAGGAGTCGTTAATGGAAGCTTGGGAGTTTGGAAGTGATGGGCAGTCAATGGGCGACGTCAATAGTATATATAGCCCTCCTAATTTACTGATCAATGCTTGGATATGTGCCATGTGTTACCCACTTTCTAAATCCGATGGTAGAATGTTGATAGTCATAGTTTTTACGTCTTTTAGGAAAAAGAGCGTAATTAGGGCAAGTATTAACAAGTGACTTAGGAAAATCACAAGTTATGACCCTTTGTGGGGATCGTTCTCAAGGAGGCTTGGTGTGTGTGTAATGAGATGATTAATTATGTGATTATATTTGTGAGAAAGAAAAATACAAATGGGGTAAGAAGAGATTGACGGTTACGATGTCGAATTAAACTAAGACGAAAAAGGTGTACACGTAAAACTGTAAAAAAAAGCACCAAAATTAAAATTTTACCCTAAAAATTCCTAAAAATCACTAAAATTCCACTAAAATATTCTAAGGGTTTACAAAAATCCAAACTTGCTAAAACCTTTTAATTAATTAAATATTAACTTTTTAATGATAATTAAAGCCCTAAAAATCAATATTAACTAATAAAAAGTCCAAATCAAGATCTTAAAGTTTGTAAACTTTTAAAATAACCTAATTAAGCTAAAAAGTATTTTTCAAAATTTTAAACCAATAAAAACTATTTTTAAACAATTAAAAACTATTAAAAGCTAATAAAACTCAAAATAATTATAGAAAATAATTAAAAGACCCTAAAAATATTTGGAAAGTTGCAAAATTCCTAATTAAGTGTATAGAATCTAGGAAAAATATAAAACTTAGAAAATCAGACTTTTAATTTTTAATAATAAAATAATATTAAAATATTAATAAAAATTCAAAAATCCTAAAAAATTCTAAAAAGTTGCAAACTAGCTTAATTTAACCTAAATAACTCAGAAATGAACTTGAAATTGCCTAAATACCCTTAATGGGCCTAGAAAATAGGCTAAACCCAAAACAGATCCTTAATGGGCCAAATTTGAGCCTAAAATGAAAAAGTGGCCCAAATAAGCCCAAAAAGCACTACTTGACTCAAAATTTGATTTTAAACAACTTTTTCCAAAGGGGCCCAAAAGCTGAAAATGTGAAATAAGCAAGCTTATACCAAACAACTTATTCTTAATGGGCTTTTTGGCCCATTAAGCTATAAGCTAAGGGTTTTTAGATGTTTAGGTTACCCAACTTTTAACTTTTATTCATCTAAGTTACTCAACTATTTTTCTGAGACTTTAGGTTACCAAACTTTTGTGTTTTGTTTTCGAGGTTACTAATCATAGAGTTTTTTAGTCTTTGGGTTACCCAGACCATTGGTTACCGGATATGTAAGTTATGTTTGTCCACTTTTGATATTTAGTGGGCCCTTTCTTCCACATCAGATTTCCATTAAATCTTTTTTTCTATAAACTTAAACAAGCCCATCTCTAACGTGAAATAATTTGAAAATAATTTTTGTGACTCTTTACAAATTTAAAATATTAATTTTTTTCTACAAAAAACATTATTATTTTTAAGAAAAAAATATTTTTTCAGAAAATAATTTAGTTAAGCTATTTTTTTATAAATATATATTTTTTTAGAAAAAAATTATTTTTTAAAAAGGAAAATTTTAGTTTTATAAAAAAGTGATTTTTTAAATATATATTTTTTAGAAAAATATTTTTTCCCAAAAAAAATATTTTCTTATAAAATTAATGTTTTTCTGAAAAAAATAATTTCGTTTATTTTTAAAAACCTATAAAAAAATTCAAATTATTTTCGAATTTTTTTTCAAGACTACGAAACTAAAGGTTGGGACTAACCGCATGTGATCTTTCTCAAAGTCTGAGCCCCGACACCTCTATTATTTTTCCAAAAAAAACTACTTTTTTTTTAAAAAAATCAATTTTTTTTTCGAAAAAAGCGTATATAACTTAGTTTAAAAAAATTTCAAAAAAAAAATATTTTTTGTAAAAAGAAATATTTTTTGAAAAAGATAATTTTCGTTATTTATAAACTGTCTATAAAGGACTAACGGTGTAAATGGTTGTCACCCACTACTAGGGGTGGGAATCGGGTCGGGTTGGTCGGGATCGGGTTATTCGGGTCGGGTTGAATTCGGGTTGAGGGTAAAAATATTTTACCCGAACCCGACCCGTGTTGAACTTGGGTTAGCCGGGTTCGGGCCTATTTGGGTCGGGTCTACTCGGATCGGGTCTATTCGGGTTCGGGTCAACCCGACAACCGGTAAAATATAAAAAAAAACTTTTTTTTTAATTTTTTTAATAGAATTTATTTTTAATTAAAATTTTTAATATTTTTAAAATAAAAAAAATTCTTCTTCGGGTCAATCGGGTTGACCCGAACTCGAATTAGGCATAAAAAGTTTATCCGACGTCCGACCCGGTTTCGAATTCGGGTTGACCCGACTAACCAGAATTGAAGTTTCAACCCGAGTAACCCGACCCGAATATGCTCGGTTCAGGTTCAGGTCGGGTCGGGTCGGATTCGGGTTGGGTCAAAAATATTGACACCCCTACCCACTACACATAAAGGACTAACGATGTAAATAAAAAACAAATAGTCAAAACAGTCAAACTGCTTTACAACCGGATAAATACACTAACAAACGGTTACCTAAACTTCGGTACAAAAATTACCCGGTTTCCGTAGTTTAGTAACCTAAAGTCTCAAAAATATAGTTGGGTAACTTAGGTGAATAAAAATTGAAAGTTGGGTAATCTAAACATCTAAAAACCCTATAAGCTAATGCCATAAGCTCAAATTAGACACACAACCTTCTTTTGTCTTAAATAAGACTTCTGTAAAAAAGAAATTTGAAATAAGCCCAAGGAATAAGCCTGAAAATGCAATAAGCAATCTACAGAAAATGACAAAATAGTCGTTTTTGAGTTCTAGGCCACCCCAAGAGCTGATTCAAGTTTCTAAAGCTTTTAAATGACTTAAATAAGCTAAATCAACAAAAAGTTTTCAAATAAGTTGACTCAATAAGCTGGAAAAAGCAAATAAGCACTTATGTAAAAGTCAAATAAGTTGGTTTTCTAGCAAAAAGTCAAAGTCAAAGTCCAATAAGCTCCAGTCTAATCAAATGGGTCAAATAATGAAGATCTATCAAAAAAAATAAGTTGCTGCAAGTCTGGATAAGCTAAAATAGCTTATTGATAAACTGAGTACAAATTAACACTAGCAGAGGCTAGTTTTGGGTGTTGAGCAGTGGGAACTTTTCCCACTGCTTGACTTGTAGATTTTTTTGTCTTTAGTGAACTTTTTGGAGATTCAGATTTCACAAAGGCACCCAATTGATCATTGGATCAAGAGGAGTCAATAACAATCAAAAAATCACAAACACAATCACCCGATTAGTACAGTTTAATCAATTAAGCACCAGATATGATACAGACATGAACAAGTAAGCAGATTAGATTCAATAAGCACTTTTAGCACAATTCAGCCAACCAAACTCAACCAAATGCATACACAAGCTATATTAAACTTAAATAAGCAAGTCTAAACAGGTTTCATGCAATGATTCAAGGTGTAGATCAAGATTTAAGCACTTAAAGTTACTGATGAACACTAACAGGTTAATGATGAACACTAACCAAAGCAGATTTTTACTTTTGCTGATGTATTTGACCAACAAGCCAAATTCAACCACTCAAATCTATCAAATATGTTATATAAATGATGTTTAAACAACTTTCACCCCTAAGCATGCACAAATACTAGATTTCACCAAAATCTTAGGTCAAAAACAGTTAAAACAAGCAAGATATAGCACAATGTTTGATTCAAGGTTTCAAACTCAAAAACTTGCAGCAAAATACTCTCAACCAAGCATATAGCAGATAACAAGCACAAACAACACCTTCTAACAACACAATAACCAATTATGAACTCAAACAGGTAATCCCAAACACCCCTTTAACTTTTCAATCCAAAAATTAAACAAGTATAAGTGTGATTTAGTTCACCAAATGATTTATCTAGCATACCAACTACATTAACATGCAAGATTAAGCAGATTCAAGCCAAGAAAACAACAAGAACAACAGTAGAGCACAAATCCACAAAAAATCCAAAATTTATCAGATTTTTAATGTTTTAAGACAAACCTCATGGATGTACATCCACACCCACGAATGTTAGAGCTTATGTGCTAGCAAGAACAAGCACAAGCTTCCAACAGCAACCCTGCTAAGATTCAACAAGGTTAGAAGCACAATATCAAAACAGAAAGGTGACTTTTTGGAAAATAAACTTGATTAATGCAACTTCTTGTACCCAATCTTGATTATCCCCAAGATATGAGCTTCACAACACCTTAATATCACAATTAGGATGCTATGATCAACTTATATCCCAAAAATTCCAAGATGTACCAAGAAAACTTAGCAAAATATCAAATTTTGATCCAATGTGTAATTTCTTACACAAGGTTTAAAAAACGTTTTGAGGTTCAATTTCAGTTAAAAATAACATAAACAAGCTTAAAATTAAGTGGCATTTGGTCTTTCTTCAACAAACTTAACACACTTTCATTAATCAGAAAAGGGGATTTACAAGTTGTTGAACAAGGAAAAACCAAAAGCATTTGAAATGTAAAGCCTAAGTGCCTTTTTATAGGCATACAATGGTTCTAGGAATGCAAAGAAAAACGTAAACCCTAGCTGGTGGAAGTCCAGAATTGCCCTTGGAGCTTTTGGCATTTTGTTGAATCATGTGACAAGTCTTTGGCTGCTTGTGTGAGTTGTTAACCATGTAGAAGTGATCAAAGGCTCACAAGGAGCTTAGGATGTAAGCAGGATTCTTGTTCGTTAGATAACTGGCAAGTTTTGGCAGTTTCTTCAAAAACCAGGTGGGAGGGTTATTCATGTGACCAAGGTGATGATGTGGCATTGGTTTTTAAGGTTGGGTTGTGTTTAGGGACACCCTAATCTTAAATTTGGAAAAGATTAGGGCTTAATTGTTGGTGGTTAACAAATGCCTAATTTTGTTCAAGAACATGAAGAACACTGGTTTAATCCATTTTGGGTTTAAATTGTGGTGTTTAGCGCCAAGGATTAAACTAATATAAAGATTAGTTATAACCGGTTTTGAGTGGATTGTGAGGTGACAAATAGGAGAGTGGTGATTGGTTGTTTAGGGTGAGTGGGGTACGCGTCAGCCTATGGTTGGTTAAGGTAAGGTTATTGTTTGGCCAGATTTAATCCCCTATCTTTGCAATACTTGTCATTTCCATTTAAAAACCTGTCAACGCCCATTTCCTTTATAACAACTTTTCATTTTTCACACTTTTGCCCCAAAAAGTTTTGTAAAGTGAATTCAGGGGTAATTCTTGTCAGTTCTTGATTCTTGAAGGGCTGGTTTGGTATTTTCTTCAAGGATAATGGTCTAAACTTGTACGATTGACATTTTGGAGGAATGAAATTGACAAATCATATTTGATGAGGGACTATTTTTGCCAAGTCTTCAAAGTCAAGGGTCCTTTTGGTAATTTTGACATTTTCAAAGGACCAATTTTGCCATTCTTGTAACTTGGAGTTCTTCTTGGTATGTTTGACTTTGAGAAGGACTAATATTGACATTTTAGCTTTGTTGAGGGGCTAAAATTGCCATTCTTCAAAGTGGAGGGCCCTTTTTGCAATATTGACAAACTTTAGGGACCAAACTTATAATTATAAAGATACAAGGGTATAAAGTGTCAATTCTTCCATTTTGGAGGACCCTTCTTCATCATTCTTCAAATCTTCAAGGGTTTTCTTGGAAAATTCTTCATTTAGGGCTTGGTTCATTGTGCGGCTTCGTTTCCCGTGTTTGTTTTTGCATGATTCTTGTGATCTTTTGTCATTTTCTCAATATCCGTACCTAAAATACACAAGCAAAAAACACAAGCATATATATGGGTATTTTGATGATATTTAATGAATTTTAAGCCCTTTTTGGACGATGAGACTATGTATAAAAGCAGTCTCATCACTCCCCCATACTAAACCATTTCCGTGCCCTCACGCAATGCTAGAATAAAGTATCGTAGCACCTCCAAAATCCATTTTTATTTACTTTATTGAACGATAAACTAGCTACACTACTACTATTACTACTACTTGCGTTTTAGACATAATGTATGATTTTCATCGCAAAATGGGACGTTTAGGTTCATAGAATAAGAACACGTGAATGCTTCGTTAGAAATAATTTCATCGTCCTCGATTTTCACCCAATCCCATGCCAAGCGTGCAACGAGATCATTGTCATTATAAGTTAGTAATGCTAACACTACTCATATGCCCTAATCACGTACTTATCCTCCCAATTTCCTAAGTTGTATCTCTTATATTTTATTATGTCTTGAATGTTTCACGAGGATACATTTTTGACTTATGCGATAATAGAGATTTAGGTCTAAAAATAGAGTCCTAACGGTGTAACCAAGACCATCAAATCAATAACCCCTCCTAATAGACAACGATGTCAAAAAATTAAGTTGACAAGAAGAATCGATAAACACGGTTTTATAACGGTTTTGAACATGAGACTTATTACCAAGACTTTTATACGCCCCCTAACGGAAGGGCCTTATTATCTTTGGTTTACCTCCATCTTTTATTCAACTTCGCCATAAAGCTTTTATTATGACTTCGGTCTTGCCTTGCCTTTTATTATCCACCTCATCGGTAGTTTTATTAGCCAAAGACGTATATCCTCACGCTAAAGCGAATTTTGGATCTTTAAAGCTTCAAAGATTAAGGCTTGATTCACTTTCAATTTTGCATAGATTTTTCGGCCTTGTGGGGCTTCAAATTGTTTGCTTGATTCAGGTGAGCACTTGAATCTTATTAGTGGGTGAAGCTTTCGATTATTCGGGTTGCCAATACTTCAAACCCGTGACGCTGGCGATACCTTAATGTCTTCCCAGTTTAATTACACGGAAGCTACTAGAAAATACTAGAAACCCAACAATCAAGACTAAACCGCTAAGTCAATATTTATTAAGCAAAAAATATTTACATGCGAAGGGAGAATAAGCAAACAACGAGAATACATGAGTTTTTGAAAGAATACGAGTACTCTACGTTTAGCATAGTAACTTATAATTAACCCTATCATTTCTCGTCCTCATTTAAGAGACTTAGCCTAATGTGAAGTTAAGGAACCAAAGCTAAGTGCTCAACACGCACGGTCAAGT
Organism: Glebionis coronaria; assembly: GCA_025667525.1. Classification (NCBI taxonomy): domain Eukaryota; kingdom Viridiplantae; phylum Streptophyta; class Magnoliopsida; order Asterales; family Asteraceae; genus Glebionis; species Glebionis coronaria. The sequence continues at coordinate 242,241,825 of CM046877.1, forward strand.
CAAAAATTACTCTTATTCTCGCCATCGGAAAACCTACATTCGTGTCTTCAAACACTTATAAAACATGAGAAAATTTTTAAAATTTGGCCATTTTTAGCCTTATTTTGCAACAAAACGATAAACAAAAAGATAAACTTTGGAAAGCGTGAAGGTTTGGCAAGGCAAGTATCTATTCACCCCCATACTAAAGTTAAACATTATCCTCAATGTTTCGAGTCTAGGGGTGCAAACACCCCCATACTAGAGACGTAGTCGAATGCCTAATCTAGTATGGAAAGGGTGTAACCGTTAAATTTAAAGCCGTTTATGAAGTGTTCTATAAACCTAAGGTTAGAACATCAATGGATATATCATTTGGATATTGAGAAAGTCTTCAAAGCAAACGATCGAGTACTCCCATAAAACGAACACGAGAGGCTCCAATCGTGAAGATCATGATTATCTAAAGTCCACAATTCACAAACAACCACGGAACAAAGGTTGGAAGGGCACAAATCCCCACACGTTACTACATTAGAAAGCGATAATATATACATAGGATAAGCATGGGACTCCCCCACGAGGCACCTCGTTTTTGATTACCGAGTCATGAGCTCGACTCGATCCCCTCAATACTAATTATCATTGGGGAATGTGATTTGGTCGAGGTAGTTCAAGGATGGAACTTCCCCGCCAAAGTAGTGCTTCAACCTATGTCCATTCACCTTGAAATTGGGGCCATCATTTTGAGCTAGCTCGATGGTCCCATATGGAAAAACTTGGGTCACGGTGAATGGACCGGACCAACGGGATTTCAACTTACCGGAAAAGATTTTCAATCGAGAATTAAAAAGCAAAACTTGATCCCCAATGTTAAAAACCCGGTTTTTAATTTTAGAATCATGCAACTTTTTAGTCTTTTCTTTATAAATTAATGAATTTTCATAAGCAATATCCCTTAATTCATCCAATTCATTTAATTGCATTTTCCGGTGTTTTCCCGCGGTCTCCATGTCATCATTACAATGCTTTAGGGCCCAATAAGCCTTGTGTTCTAATTCGATAGGCAAATGACAATTTTTACCATACACAAGATTATAGGGAGTGCACCCAATGGGCGTCTTATGAGCGGTCCTAAAGGCCCATAAAGCATCGTCCAACTTATCTTACCAAGTTTGTCGATTTTCCCCAACGGATCTCTCCAAGATCCTCTTCAAAGCTCGGTTTGAAACCTCGACTTGCCCACTTGTTTGTGGGTGATAAGCCGTAGAAAGCCGATGTGTAACCCCATATTTCCTTAGGACCCTTTCGAATTGGTTGTTACAAAAATGGGTTCCACGATCGCTTATGATCGCACGAGGGGTTCCAAACCGAGAAAACAGTTGCTTCAAAAACTTGACTACCACACGAGCATCATTGGTGGGCAAAGCCTTAGCTTCCACCCACTTAGATAGGTAGTCAACCGCGACGAGGATGTACTTATTACCACGAGATGATGGGAACGGCCCCATAAAGTCTATACCCCAAACGTCAAAGATCTCACACACTTGGATGATATTTTGTGGCATTTCATCTTTTTGTGAGGCTTTTCCTTGTCGTTGGCATGAATCACACGACTTCACAAGCTCTTGTGCATCTCGGTAAATAGTAGGCCAAAAGAAGGCGGCATCGAAAACCTTCTTAGCCGTGAGATTAGCACCGTGGTGACCACCCGTGGGTCCCTCATGACAAGCTCTAGGGATATTAGAAGCTTCGGTGCCAAATATACAACGTCGGATGATTTGATCCGCACAAGTTCGAAACAAGTAAGGGTCGTTCCAAAAGTAGAACTTGACGTCACGAAAGAATTTTCGTTTTTCTTGAGTCGTCATACCCTTGATGATGAAGTTACCCGCATGGTAATTTGCAAAGTCCGCAAACCATGGGGTGGTAGGATCAAGCTTAGAATTCACTACACCAAGTGTCTCGAGCGGAAATGTTTCGATGATTTCCTTGGGCTCGTAAACACTTTGGTGAGGATCTTCCAAACGAGAAAGATGATCGGCCGCTAGATTCTCGGCTCCTTTTTTGTCAACGATTTTGTGATCAAATTCTTGAAGGAGGAGAATCCAACGAAGTAATCTCAGCTTTGCATCTTGTTTAGCCATGAGATACTTGATAGCCGAATGATCCGTATACATTATGCATTTCGTCAAGACGAGATAAGGTCGAAATTTCTCAAATGCATACACCACGGCAAGGAATTCCTTCTTCGTTGTAGTGTATTTTAGTTGAGCCTCGGTCATCGTCTTGCTAGCATAGTGAATGGGCAAGAAGTGCTTATCATGACGTTGCCCCAATACGGCCCCAATAGCGTAATCACTAGCATCACACATGAGCTCAAAGGGGAGGTTCCAATTGGGAGCAACAAGAATGGAAGCTTCGGTAAGTTTCCTCTTAAGGATTTCAAAGGCTCGTACACAATCTTCGTCAAAGACAAAACGAGCCTCTTTCTCAAGAAGATGTGTAATGGGTCGACAGATCTTTGAAAAATCCTTGATGAATCGACGATAAAAGCCCGCGTGGCCTAGGAAACTCCTAACTCCCTTAACGGTTTTGGGATGAGGTAATTTGGCGATGACGTCTACCTTAGCTTGATCTACCTCAATCCCCGCTTTCGAGACCTTGTGCCCTAAGACGATTACACTCTTAACCATAAAATGTCACTTTTCCCAATTGAGCACAAGGTTGGTTTCCTCACAACGTTTCAACATTCTCTCAAGATTCGACAAACACGAAGTGAACGAACTACCAAATACGGAAAAGTCATCCATGAAGACTTCCATCGTCTTCTCGATCATATCATGAAAAATAGCGATCATGCACCTTTGAAATGTTCCCGGTGCATTACAAAGTCTGAATGACATTCTACGATAGGCAAACGTTCCATATGGACACGTAAACGTAGTTTTTTCTTGATCACGAGGATCGATGGGGATTTGGAAGTAACCGGAAAAACCATCTAAAAAGCAATAGAAATCGTTTCCCGCAAGACGCTTCAACATTTGGTCCATGAAGGGCAAGGGAAAATGGTCTTTACGAGTGGCTTCATTCAACTTACGATAGTCAATGCACACTCTCCATCCTGTCAAGAGTCTAGTGGGAATTAACTCGTTGTCATCGTTTGGCACAACGGTCATTCCTCCCTTTTTAGGGACACAATGAATAGGACTCACCCAAGGGCTATCAGAAATAGGGTAAATCATTCCCGCGTCAAGGAGTTTAAGGACTTCCTTTTTGATGACGTCGTGAATTTTGGGGTTCACCCTCCTTTGACATTGGATTGCGGGCTTGTAATCCTCCTCCATTAAGATTTTGTGGGTACAAAATTTGGGATCGATCCCCTTAATGTCGGATAACTTCCACGCAATTGCCCCTTTGTGATCCTTTAGAACATCGACAAGTGCGGTTTTTCATCATCCGAAAGTTCCTTCGCAATAATAACCGGCAACTTGTCGCCCTCCTCCAAAAAGACATATTCGAGATAAGGAGGTAAATCTTTCAACTCGAGGATAGGTGGTTCCTCAATTGAAGATTTGGGCTCGATACTCATAACCTCCTCGGGTGGAGGAAATGGGAAATCATTAAGAAAATCCTTGATAATCAAGAAGTCCTCATCGTTGTCGAGGTCTTCGTTACAAGTACGTGGAACATCGAATTCTTCCAACGTAAAACCACCACCTTCAAATGGAGTGAAGGTTGGTGTCGAGTTATCAAGGATATGATCTAACATAGTGGGATTGCCACTAGTTTCTTCATCACCAAAACCTAGAACTTCTTGTGAAAATTTCTCGCAAACCACGTCAATCATATCAACGAGGTTTATGGTAGCAACGAAATAAACATGAGAAAGTTGAGAGTTTTGAGTTGCGTTTATAACAAGTTCCTCGTCGTTGAAACGTAAGGTGATCTTTCTAGCATGAACATCGATCAAAGCCATAGACGTATCTAAAAATGAACGACCTAAAATGAGAGGAATTTGAGGATCCGTGGGAATATCAACAACGATAAAGTCTACGGGATAGTAGAACTTCCCCACTTTCACAAAAACGTCTTCCGCCAATCCACATGCGAGAATCGTGGAATGGTCGGCCAACTCGATAGACATTAGTGAAGGAGTAAGATTAGGAAGATTGAGCGACTTGAAGATTGCAAGTGGCATCAAGTTAATGCTAGTACCAAGATTGGCCAAGGCATAGCATTCCTCCATATCTTGGATTGCACAAGGGATCAAAAATTTACCGGGATCACCGACTTTTTGAGGTATGCGATTAAGATAAACCGATGAACAACTAGACAATTGGTGCAATTTCTCCTTGTTGTTCAACATACTCTTAAAGTTAGCGGCAAATCGAGGCATCATGACCAAAGGCGAAACTCACATTAAAGTGCAAATCACGAAACATTTTCATAAAAAGCTCAAATTGGTAATTGTCGCGCTCTTGACGTTTCTCCTTCCTAAGTCTCGATGGATAGGGCAAAGGTGGTGTGGGTTGAGGCATAGGCATAACCTTTGGAATCTCGGGTTCCAATGTTGGTAATGAGTCAACCGTAGGTGTGGCATGAGTGGTACTTCGTGGGATTGGGACATGCTCCTTTTGGACCACCACCTCGGGTTCTTCCTCAACTGATTCCTCCGTAGGAGCAATTGGTTGAGGAGTCGGTTCCTTAAGTGTCTTACCACTACGTGTGGTAATCACTTTCATCTCACCCTTAGGGTTTGATACGGTGTTGCTAGGAAGACTACTCGAAGACGGTTTACACATTATTGCCTCAAACATAGACGAGATTTTATCTTTAAACATGGATTGCCTTTTCTCGGCTTTAATCATTTCTTGCTTAATCTCATGTTGCCCTTGTTCCATTTTTTGTTGGTTTTGTTGTAACCTAGTTACATTCCCTTCCATCTTGTTGGTATGGATTTTAAGCTCATTAGCTAACTCATTTTAAAAACTCTTTCTTCAAGTCGGTCTTAAACTCGGATCTTAGGCTAATGATTTCTCTTTGAATATTGTCAAACCTAGCATCATTCCCATTAGCGTATTCAACAAATTCATTTGGAAGATCTTTCAACGTTTGCAAACTTTTGTTGTTGTTTTGAAAATCATTTTGATTTTTGTTTGAAACTTGATTATTAGCACCTTGATTCCCATAGTTTCCCTTGTTGTAATTGTTTTTGAAACCAACTTGATTGTTGCGATAGTTGTTGTTAGCATTTTGATTTAAACCAAAACCCGGTGGAGTCAATTGATTAGAGCGGGTAACTTGACCGTTTTGGTTGTAAGTTCTCGTGGCCGCGTAGGCACTCGAAGTGTTACCACCGTTGGAAATGCACTCGGAGAAATCATGACCTCCACCATAATACATGCATGAAACCTCAACCGCTTTAGCCGTAGCGGGAGAACTTGTTTCTCCAACTTTGAACTCAATCAAAAGACCTTTAAGCTTATCAAAAATCTTGTTTTCCAAGTTCGCCTCAATTTGGCAAGCATCGATGGTAGTAGACAAAGAAGGTGAAGCCGAAGACGAAGCCTTACGAACACTAGACGTGCTACGAGGACTATACACCTTAGATATATTCTCAATTATCACCAAAGCTTCCTCAACCGTTTTACACAAAAAATTACCACCCGCAGCGGCATTAAGATAATCTCTTTCATGATCATTAAGTCCATTGTAAAACGTGTCAATTTGATGCAAATCGGAAAAACCGTGATGAGGACATTCATGTAACATTTCCTTAAACCTATTCCAAGCCGTTGAAAAACTTTCATTAAACTCTTGTGAAAATTTTGAAATCTCGTTTTTCAAATGCGTAGTCTTAGAGGGCGGAAAAAATTGGTTCACAAATTTAGACACGAGATCCTTCCACGTCAATATAGAATTGGGTGGCTCTTTCTCCAACCAAAATTTAGCGGGCCCCGCTAAGGAATACGGAAAAAGCATCATCTTAATCGAGTCATTCGAGACATCCTTAAACTTGCAAGTGGCGGTAAGACGATTGAATTGGCGGATATGGTTGTGTGGATTGTCCTTCTCATCACCACGGAATTTGTTGTTTTGGATCATCGACAACAAACCTGTTTTCACTTCAAAATTCTCCGCAAGGATAGCGGGAATCACAATAGCCTCTCCATAACCCTCGGTGGGTGCTTGAAGTAACTCCATCATAGTTCGATTCGCCATGGTTGGTGCTTCTCTTACAATGGGTTCGTCAGTAGGAGACTCCTCACTAGAAAGATTAGGAGTGGGAGTTTTGTTCTTTCGTTTACGTGCACGTCTTGCTTGATTACGAGTTAGCATAAACGTCACGTACAACGAGGGGACGAGCAAAGAAGATTCTTTTTGGTGTTTTGTATTTTTCAATTTTTTTGTGGTTTTTGATTGTATTAACCTTTTTGGATTTTGGTGAATGTATTAAGTAGACAAAAATCTACAAATCTCCTCCTTAATCATATCTCTTGATTAAAGAAGCCTCAAGGAATGAAACAATCACGTGAAGTGAACGCCTTCGATGACTTTAGAACGTTGGTGGAACACCAAAACGTACAAGAGGGTTTAATCAATGAAACCAAGAAAGTATATATGATACTTAATAATACTTTGGGCGGCAAAACCCTCGATTAGCTCTCAAAATCAAATACTCACAAGCAAGCGGGGAAACAAGGCGGCGCGAAGCACTTAAGAGCCTTTTTTCTTAGGATATATTTTATAATATCCACCTTATACCCACCTTATAGTTTGTATTTTTCAAAATTGAGCTTCACGAAAGTATTTATCTATTTTTTCCTTTTTCTTTGGTTTGGGATTCGAATACAATGATTGGGTAATGACCTCCCAAGTCAAGGTTGTGATTTCTCACGTATTTGGAGTACTTGTGAATTTATTGTTCTACGTATACACTATAGTAATAGTATTCACACAAAAATCGAAAAACCGATAATACGTATTAGTAGAGTGCTACTACCACAATTAGCTATTTATGGCTAGTATATAAAAAACAACAATTCCAAATCAAAACACAACACGCCTCCCCGGCAGCGGTGCCAAAATGATAGTCGTAGTTTTTACGTCTTTTAGGAAAAAGAGCGTAATTAGGGCAAGTATTAACAAGTGACTTAGGAAAATCACAAGTTATGACCCTTTGTGGGGATCGTTCTCAAGGAGGCTTGGTGTGTGTGTAATGAGATGATTAATTATGTGATTATATTTGTGAGAAAGAAAACTAGAACAAGAGATTGACGGTTACGATGTCGAATTAAACTAAGACGAAAAAGGTGTACACGTAAAACCGTAAAAAAAAGCACCAAAATTAAAATTTTACCCTAAAAATTCCTAAGAATCACTAAAAATCCACTAAAATATTCTAAGGGTTTACAAAAAATCCAAACTTGCTAAAACCTTTTAATTAATTAAATATTAACTTTTTAATGCTAATTAAAGCCCTAAAAATCAATATTAACTAACAAAAAGTCCAAATCAAGATTTTAAAGTTTGTAAACTTTTAAAATAACCTAATTAAGCTAAAATTTATTTTTCAAAATTTTAAAACCAATAAAAACTATTTTTAAACAATTAAAAACTATTAAAAGCTAATAAAACTCAAAATACTTCTAGAAAATAATTAAAAGACCCTAAAAATATTTGGAAAGTTGCAAAATTCCTAATTAAGTGTATAGAATCTAGGAAAAATATAAAAACTTAGAAAATCAGACTTTTATTTTTTAATAATAAAATAATATTAAAATATTAATAAAAATTCAAAAATCCTAAAAAATTCTAAAAAGTTGAAAACTAGCTTAATTTAACCTAAGTAACTCAGAAATGAACTTGAAATTACCTAAATACCCTTAATGGGCCTAGAAAATGGGCTAAACCCAAAATAGATCCTTAATAGGCCAAATTTGAGCCCAAAATGAAAAAGTGGCCCAAATAAGCCTAAAAAGCACTACTTGACTCAAAATTTGATTTTAAACAACTTTTTCCAAAGGCCCAAAAGCTGAAAATGTGAAATAAGCAAGCTTATACCAAACAGCTTATTCTTAATGGGCTTTTTGGCCCATTAAGCTATAAGCTAATGCCATAAGCTCAAATTAGACACACAAGCTTCTTTTGTCCTAAATAAGACTTCTGTAAAAAAAGAAATTTGAAATAAGCCCAAGGAATAAGCTTGAAAATGCAATAAGCAATCTACAGAAAACGACAAAATAGTCGTTTTTGAGTTCTAGGCCACCCCAAGAGCTGATTCAAATTTCTAAAGCTTTTAAATGACTTAAATAAGCAAAATCAACAAAACGTTTTCAAATAAGTTGACTCAATAAGCTGGAAAAAGGAAATAAGCACTTATGTAAAAGTCAAATAAGTTGGTTTTCTAGTAAAAAGTCAAAGTCAAAGTCCAATAAGCTCCAATCTAATCAAATGGGTCAAATCATGAAGATCTATCACAAAAAATAAGTTGTTGCAAGTCTGGATAAGCTAAAATAGCTTATTGATAAAATGAGTACAAATTAACACTAGCAGGGGCTAGTTTTGGGTGTTGAGCAGTGGGAACTTTTCCCACTGCTTGACTCGTAGACTTTTTTGTCTTTAGTGAACTTTTTGGAGATTCAGATTTCACAAAGGCACCCAATTGATCATTGGATCAAGAGGAGTCAATAACAATAAAAAAATCACAAACACAATCACCCAGTTAGTACAGTTTAATCAATTAAGCACCAGATATGATACAGACATGAACAAGTAAGCAGATTAGGTTCAATAAGCACTTTTAGCACAATTTAGCCAACCAAACTCAACCAAATGCATACACAAGCTATATTAAACTTAAATAAGCAAGTCTAAACAGGTTTCATGCAATGATTCAAGGTGTAGGTCAAGATTTAAGCACTTAAAGTTACTGATGAACACTAACAGGTTAATGATGAACACTAACCAAAGCAGATTTTTACTTTTGCTGATGTATTTGACCAACAAGCCAAATTCAACCACTCAAATCTATCAAATATGTTATATAAATGATGTTTAAACAACTTTCAACCCTACGCATGCACAAATAGTAGATTTCACCAAAATCACAAGTTATGACCCTTTGTGGGGATCGTTCTCAAGGAGGCTTGGTGTGTGTGTAATGAGATGATTAATTATGTGATTATATTTGTGAGAAAGAAAAATAGAAATGGGGTAAGAAGAGATTGACGGTTACGATGTCGAATTAAACTAAGACGAAAAAGGTGTACACGTAAAACCGTAAAAAAAAAGCACCAAAATTAAAATTTTACCCTAAAAATTCCTAAAAATCACTAAAATTCCACTAAAATATTCTAAGGATTTACAAAAATCCAAACTTGCTAAAACCTTTTAATTAATTAAATATTAACTAATAAAAAGTCCAAATCAAGATCTTAAAGTTTGTAAACTTTTAAAATAACCTAATTAAGCTAAACAGTATTTTTCAAAATTTTAAACCAATAAAAACTATTTTTAAACAATTAAAAACTATTAAAAGCTAATAAAACTCAAAATAATTCTAGAAAATAATTAAAAGACCCTAAAAATATTTGGAAGGTTGCAAAATTCCTAATTAAGTGTATAGAATCTAGGAAAAATATAAAAACTTAGAAAATCAAATTTTAATTTTTAATAATAAAATAATATTAAAATATTAATCAAAATTCAAAAATCCTAAAAAATTCTAAAAATTTGCAAACTAGCTTAATTTAACCTAAATAACTTAGAAATGAACTTGAAGTTACCTAAATACCCTTAATGGGCCTAGAAAATAGGCTAAACCCAAAACAGATCCTTAATGGGCCAAATTTGAGCCCAAAATGAAAAAGTGGCCCAGATAAACCCAAAAAGCACTACTTGACTCAAAATTTGATTTTAAACAACTTTTTTCAAAGGCCCAAAAGTTGAAAATGTGAAATAAGCAAGCTTATACCAAACAACTTATTCTTAATGGGCTTTTTGGCCCATTAAGCTATAAGCTAATGCCATAAGCTCAAATTAGACACACAAGCTTCTTTTGTCCTAAATAAGACTTCTGTAAAAAAGAAATTTGAAATAAGCCCAAGGAATAAGCCTGAAAATGTAATAAGCAATCTACAGAAAATGACAAAATAGTCGTTTTTGAGTTCTAGGCCACCCCAAGAGCTGATTCAAGTTTCTAAAGCTTTTAAATGACTTAAATAAGCTAAATCAACAAAAAGTTTTCAAATAAGTTGACTCAATAAGCTGGAAAAAGAAAATAAGCACTTATGTAAAAGTCAAATAAGTTGGTTTTCTAGTAAAAAGTTAAAGTCAAAGTCCAATAAGCTCCAGTCTAATCAAATGGGTCAAATAATGAAGATCTATCACAAAAAATAAGTTGTTGCAAGTCTGGATAAGCTAAAATAGCTTATTGATAAACTGAGTACAAATTAACACTAGTAGAGGCTAGTTTTGGGTGTTGAGCAGTGGGAACTTTTCCCACTGCTTGACTTGTAGATTTTTTTGTCTTTAGTGAACTTTTTGGAGATTCAGATTTCACAAAGGCACCCAATTGATCATTGGATCAAGAGGAGTCAATAACAATAAAAAACTCACAAACACAATCACCCAATTAGTACAGTTTAATCAATTAAGCACCAGATATGATACAGACATGAACAAGTAAGCAAATTAGATTCAATAAGCACTTTTAGCACAATTCAGCCAACCAAACTCAACCAAATGCATACACAAGCTATATTAAACTTAAATAAGCAAGTCTAAACAGGTTTCATGCAATGATTCAAGGTGTAGATCAATATTTAAGCACTTAAAGTTACTGATGAACACTAACAGGTTAATGATGAACACTAACCAAAGCAGATTTTTACTTTTGCTGATGTATTTGACCAACAAGCCAAATTCAACCACTCAAATCTATCAAATATGTTATATAAATGATGTTTAAACAACTTTCAACCCTAAGCATGCACAAATACTAGATTTCACCAAAATCTTAGGTCAAAAACAGTTAAAACAAGCAAGATATAGCACAATGTTTGATTCAAGGTTTCAAACTCAAAAACTTGCAGCAAAATACTCTCAACCAAGCATATAGCAGATAACAAGAACAAACAACACCTTCTAACAACACAATGACCAATTATGAACTCAAACAGGTAATCCCAAACACCCCTTTAACTTTTCAATCCAAAAATTAAACAAGTATAAGTGTGATTTAGTTCACCAAATGATTAATCTAGCATACCAACAACATTAACATGCAAGATTAAGCAGATTCAAGCCAAGAAAACAACAAGAACAATAGTAGAGCACAAATCTACAAAAAATCCAAAATTTACCAGATTTTCAAGGTTTTAAGACAAACCTCATGGGTGTACATCCACACCCATGAATGTTAGAGCTTATGTGCTAGCAAGAACAAGCACAAGCTTCCAACAGCAACCCTGCTAAGATTCAACAAGGTTAGAAGCACAATATCAAAACAGAGAGGTGACTTTTTAGAAAATAAACTTGATTAATGCAGCTTCTTGTACCCACTCTTGATTATCCCCAAGATATGAGCTTCACAACACCTTAATATCACAATTAGGATGCTATGATCAGCTTATATCCCAAAAATTCCAAGATGTACCAAGAAAACTTAGCAAAATATCAAATTTTGATCCAATGTGTAATTTCTTACACAAGGTTTAAAAAACGTTTTGAGGTTCAATTTCAGTTAACAAATAACATAAACAATCTTAAAATTAAGTGGCACTTGGTCTTTCTTCAACAAACTTAACACACTTTCATTAATCAGAAAAGGGGATTTACAAGTTGTTGAACAAGGAAAAACCAAAAGCATTTGAAATGTAAAGCCTAAGTGCCTTTTTATAGGCATACAATGGTTCTAGGAATGCAAAGAAAAATGTAAACCCTAGCTGGTGGAAGTCCAGAATTGCCCTTGGAGCTTTTGGCATTTTGTTGAATCATGTGACAAGTCTTTGGCTGTTTGTCTGAGTTGTCAACCATGTATAAGTGATCAAAGGCTCACAAGGAGCTTAGGATGTAAGCAGGATTCTTGTTCGTTGGATAACTGGCAAGTTTTGGCAGTTTCTTCAAAAACCATGTGGGAGGGTTATTCATGTGACCAAGGTGATGATGTGGCATTGGTTTTTAAGGTTGGGTTGTGTTTAGGGACACCCTAATCTTAATTCTGGAAGAGATTAGGGCTTAATTGTTGGTGGTTAACAAATGCCTAATTTTGTTCAAGAACATGAAGAACACTAGTTTAACCCGTTTTGGGTTTAAATTGTGGTGTTTAGCGCCAAGGATTAAACTAATATAAAGATTAGTTATAACCGGTTTTGAGTAGATTGTGAGGTGGCAAATAGGAGAGTGGTGATTGGTTGTTTAGGGTGAGTGGGGCACGTGTCAGCCTATGGTTGGTTAAGGTAAGGTTCTTGTGGCCAGATTTAATCCCCTGTCTTTGCAATACTTGTCATTTCCATTTAAAAACCTGTCAACGCCCATTTCCTTTATAACAACTTTTCATTTTTCACACTTTTGCCCGAAAAAGTTTTGTAAAGTGAATTCAAGGGTAATTCTTGCCAATTCTTGATTCTTGAAGGGCTGGTTTGGTATTTTCTTCAAGGATAATGGTCTAAACTTGTATGATTGACATTTTAGAGGACTGAAATTGACAAATCATATTTGATGAGGGACCATTTTTGCTAAGTCTTCAAAGTCAAGGGTCCTTTTGGTAATTTTGACATTTTTAAAGGACCAATTTTGCCATTCTTGTAACTTGGTGTTCTTCTTGGTATGTTTGACTTTGAGAAGGACTAATATTGACATTTTAGCTTTGTTGAGGGGCTAAAATTGCCAATTCTTCAAAGTGGAGGGCCCTTTTTGCAATATTGACAAACTTTAGGGACCAAACTTGTAATTATGAAGATACAAGGGTATAAAGTGTCAATTCTTCCATTTTGGAGGACCCTTCTTCATAATTCTTCAAATCTTCAAGGGTTTTCTTGGAAAATTCTTCATTTAGGGCTTGGTTCATTGTGCGGCTTCGTTTCCCGTGTTTGTTTTTGCATGATTCTTGTGATCTTTTGTCATTTTCTCAATATCCGTATCTAAACTACCCAAGCAACAAACACAAGCATATATATGGGTATTTTGATGATATTTAATGCGTTTTAAGCCCTTTTGGACGATGAGACTATGTATAAAAGCAGTCTCATCAAATGTGAATGGGTAAAATGACGTGGCAGGCGCTTTTCCTGGGTTTCGAGGAGGTTAGGTAAAATGGGGGATGAATGTCTTCTTGGCGGGAGTATTCGAATTCTTCTTGATACTCATGTGGCGCCTGTGCGCATATTGTTGATTGAGCGCTTAGAAGGTTGTAGTCTAGTAGCCGCGGTTAGAACCTGTGACCACTAGACTGGGGGGACATGATGACGTATAGTCCCTAGTTGGGCTGGATAGTCCGACTCACGGGTACTACCCGTATCCATCAGGAATGGATTAATACTTATGCATCGCTCGCAAAGCTGAGGAGGCCCGGTAAGCCGCTGTCGCACATACAGTTCATTACTTAACTGTGTCCTCGTCACACTGCGACAGGATCAGACAAGAATATAATATATCTTATGATTACATTCGCCTAAGGAAAGAGGATATACACTTACCTTAGTTATACGATAAAGATCAATCTATTTTGAGTCATTATCCCTTCCTTAGGCCACAAGGTTAGGGATAAGGGTGGCAATTCGTGTCGGGTTCGGGTTGGCAGGTTCGGGTTAACAAGTTGGCGGGTCAGAAAATATTAACCCGAACCCGACCCATTTAAATAATCGGGTCAACTTTCTCAACCCTAACCTGTTTACACATAAGTCAAACCTAGCCCATCGAACCCGTATATATACTTGGGTTGGCGAGTTAAATAGGTTAAACGAGTTGAATAGGTTAAACGGGTTACTGTTTGCCCATTTAACTCGTTTTATGTATAAGTTGACACATTACATTGTTAAACAAATTATACGGATTTGTGGATCGATCCATTTAACTCATTTAATCGATATAATATAAATAAATTTAAATGTAAGAAAAAAAGTTTAAACAGGTTGACGGGTAGACCCGCCCCGAACCTGACCTGTATAATAAACCGGGTCAGATGGGTTGACCCAAACCTGGCCTAATTTTATATATACTCAACCTGAACCTATTAATTTTCGTGTTGGTCTCAGATCAGGTTTCGTGTCGGGTCAAAAATTGCCACCCCTAGTTAGGGAGCCCAGCCAGGAGTCTCTCAAGTATAAAAAGAACCCCTACGGTTCTACAAAGGTACGATACACACAATACTCTAAACCCTCACATAATACTCAAAGCGATTACTTACTCTCACGCCGGAGTCTAATCGTGAGACAAGAGCCCACGGTAAGCCTAACGGGGTCTCTTTTAATGTGCAGGGTCTTCAAACAAGTTTTACTTGGTGCAAGAGCCAGAGTCCACAAGACCCTGAATTAAGCCTAATTCGGGTCTAGCTCGGTCCATCCAACTTTTGTATCAACAAACTCCATAGTGATGAGCACTATTTCGGAATGAAGAAGGCTCGCAACTACGTCCCCACTTACATAGTTGCTGGTTTTGTTCTCCCTTTCCAAGTAAGTTAATCAGTTCGTTTAATTTATCGTAACTCTATTTACAAACCTTATTTTTATAACATAAAGTTTATGGTTGTATGTATGGATATTCGAGACTTTTGAGAGATGCAAATACTGGTGGACTAAACATCCAACATTGCTACCTAGAGCTATTTCATGGTCAAAGATAAAGTCTTTCGAACGTACCGAATGTTGTTACTTATTCGCAAAGGTACTCTTTGACTTCTTATCAAGTCATATTTATGTATTTATACTAGCAACGTACTCTGGTTATGCATTTAACTTATAGGACTCTAACACCAATGTTGAACTCAGACTAGTTGAAGTGGAGCATGAATCAAGTAGTTGGATTACAAGCAAGCAGTATCTACATGATTATGTTCCAAAGGTGCCACCTAGATCACACCATTCCATTTTTATGCTTATCTAACAAAGTTGGAAATTTCTCGCAAAAGGGAATATAATCACGTAGTAGCCGCGTCTAGTTATCTGATGTAGTATTTTGTATATACTTTATTTTAGGTAAAAACAAAGCACACACAAATGTCGTGGGTAAGTATTAGTAATTACGTTTTAGGAAAAACGCTAATACCGACAATCGAGTTCGTTCTTGAGGACGTATGGTGTTTAAGCCAAGTAAATTAGACGTTATTTAATTGAGTTATTACGCTTTTGGAACGAGAAAATAAAAGAAAACAGAAACGAATTACGCAAAAAATGGACCTACTACGCAAAACACGTAAACGTAAAGTACGAAGAAATTAAAAACTTTTCTAAAAAAATTACTAAAAATACCTAAACAGTCTAACTAAGAAAAATGTGAAAGCCAAAATTTATGAAAATGTTTTAATTAATTATTATTTAATTTTGAAGTTAAATAAAAATCCTAAAAATAAAAATAACTAAAGAAAAGTCAAATTCCAAACTTTATAGTTTGTAAACCGAATTATTATTCTAACCCTAAAAATATTTTTTTGAAATTTTTTGTCTACTGTTTACTATTTTTTATAAACTTTATAAAAATGAAAAAGAAAATAATCATAGAAAATAATTTAATAATGGGAAAAATATATAACCAAAACTAAAAAGTCTTAAAAACTACAGTAATAAGAAGGAAGGAAAAATAAAAAGGGAGAAGAACAATAAGCCAATAAGCCAGAAGGGCTTATATATCTCACGGATTGAATTAATAAGCTAGAATTTACAAGTGGCTAAGTAGCAAGTGGTTTGGAAGCATGACAAGAAAGATACACCTGGTACAATGGAAAAACCCTGAACCCCGGTTCGACAGGTCAAGGTTTGAACCATGCCAGAGTGAGTTTTTGTGTTTTTTTATCTTTTTGGTTTTCTTGTATGCACAGTCAATGAACACAAAAAAACACAAAAATACCAACTACACAATCTAAAATTACAAATCATGCCACAAAATTTTGCCCAGAAACTTGAGAATGCTAGTTTTCTTTTCTTTGGTTATCTTTATTTTTTGCTTTGCTGTTGGTTTCACAAGGCACCCCACAAGCAGTTGCTTGTGGGATTTGGTGGATGCATAGGTAACAAACACAACACAAAACACTACACAACCAAATTTCAAACGCCACGAATCAAACCAAGTTGAGAAGTAGTATGCAAACAAACAGACACTCCTTTTGGTTTATTATATGTTTGGTTTAATCTTTTTGCTTTGTTGGTACATGGGGAAAGAGGCACAATCCAACACTAACAACACCACCAAAATCAACTAAGAACCTAGCAAGTAGAGACTCAAGCAAGCACACCCACTGTTTTTACTGTTAAACAACAAGCAGTGGGGTAACTTCAAACAAGCAGGCATACAATCTCACCCTTAACATAAAATAAAGAGGGGCTTTTGCATATATATATCCTTCCAATGATGCAAAATTGCATATATATCCAAAACATGCATAAAAATCATTATACCGTGTGCATGAAAAACCTGTACAAAAGATATATATATATATATATATATATATATATATATATATATATATATATATATATATATATATATATATATATTATAATATGCAATTATTTACTTTTGGAGGGATATATATGCAATTCCCCCAAATAAAGAAGACAACGGACTAAGAGAAAAGGCTTAAACTAAAAGCTGATGATAAGCATTAACACTAAAAACGACTAAAAATATAAAAACTTGACTGATGTGCACCCTATATTCAAAAACCTAAAGCAGCAGATCATAATGGTGCAAAAACTTAGGCAACCAACAGAAATTTTTGTAACACCTAGCAATCCACAATTGAAGACTCACAACCTAATCTTTTGCTCAAATCTACAAACCTAAACCTAATGAATACATGCAGAGTATAGCCAAGCTCAAATGAGGTCTTTCCTACCCTAAGCCCAACATTCCCAAACACCCCTTTCTACACAAACAATAGCCAAAATAATTATGATAGTGGCTTATGGTGAACTTGTTCTTAACTATGAGCTATCAAACAATAACTTAACAATCAACCACCCTAATTTCTACCTAAATCTACCAGAACAACAAGATTTATAACACCTAAAGCTAAGTATCCTATTAAAATTACCAACTAGTGCAAGCTAGTGGTTTGGACAACAACCAAAAGGGAATATTTGCACAAAGCTCTCAATTAACTTTAACTACTCAAATCCACTCAAACAAGGAAAGATTCAGTAGAATACTAAGATCACACAACAAATTAGCAATTCAATACCACACTTTGGCAGATTTTTACAAAGCAAGCAAAACCAAATTGTAACCTAGGACTACCCAAATTTTAGCTAAAAACCAACTAACCCTAAGCTACCAAATAGGTGCAGAGTACAACAAAGTTAGTTGATCGTGATCCCCGCCCTAAACATTGCATTCCCAAACACCCCTTTTTGAATCTAAAGCTAAGATTTTTCAAGGTTTTTTGATCAACAACGCCACAAATGGCCAAATTTTAACACCCTAAAATCTAAACTGACTTAGTAACAGATTCAAGTATTTGAATTACAACTCAAACTCAAATTCACATACTCACATAACATCAAATTGTTTTGAAAAAAATAAAAAGAGGGAAGAATTGCACACCTCAAGGGCATACATCCATGCCCTAGGGTTTAAGAGCTTATGTGTATGCTTATACACAAGCTTCTAAACCTGCTGGAAACACAAAAACAACAAACAAGAATAAAGTCTAACAATCAAGAACTTTGATTCTTGATTATGTTAGCAACTTTCTAAATTTTTTTCTTTCTTGAAAATCTTTTCACCACAAACTTTTAACACAAACTTTTAAATCCTCCAACTTAAACATCATAACATGAACATTGAACAAAAACTTGAATCAAGGTTTTCAAACAACACCAACTTTTTAGAATTTTGAAAAAGGAATTACTAGTTTGAAAATCTTAGAAACTCAAAGTACAAAAAATTGTGATTGTGGAACTTAAAATTGCTAATATCTTTACCAAATTCTATAAAACAAAGTAATTATAGTTTCTTAATGAAAAATACCAACTTATATTAATAGAAAGTAATTACTAATATATTTTTAGCAAAACTGGAACAAACTTAAAGTTAAGTCCTATTCTTCCTTATATAGTGGACTACAGATCCATCTAGAAGAAAAAGAAAAAGAAAACCCTAATCTTTAATCTTCCAGTTATGCCCTTCAATTTCAATACTTGTTGGTAAAAAACAAGCCCGTGTGACCTCTGAGGAATCATGTGGAGGTGCCAGGTTGTCTTGAACAAATCTCAACCGTGTATCATCACTTTGGGAACATGTTTTTAACATATACCATTAGATTGGTCGTTTCATCGGGGTTGAGGGAAAGTGATGGGTGCAGGGGATGTCTGGGGAAGGCACATGGTTGACGTGGATAAGGGTTTAGGGGTGTAGGTATGGTTAACATGATAGGAATTAAGTTTCTGGGTAGTTATAGGATTAATTAGTGGGTAATTAAGGTTTAAAGATTTTAGGGTTAGTGTGTGTTCTAGTGTGTGAGTTTAATCTGGGAGAAGGGATATATGTGGTGTTAAGTATGTTTTTGGATTAAATTAACATATTTCAAAATGTTAATAAATGCTAAACGGCTAGATGAGATTAAGGGAAAACGGGTTTGGCTTTCAGGTATGGGTTGGTCGGGTAGGTAGTATGGGTGGGTTTGGTGAGGTGGCGTTTGGTGATTGGTGGATTTATTAGGTATGGGCTTTAGAGATGGGCAGAAATGACCCCCAAGGTTTATAAAACATGTAAACAAAGCTCTTGATAGAAAATTTGCAAACCCCTTTGTTTTCAACTTTGAGTTAATGAAATTTCAGTCCCTCCCTTTTTATATCTTTTGAACAAGGACTTGTTTTGAATGTCTTCCAAACTTCAAGGACTGGATATGACATGTCTTGAAAGTCCAGGGATCTTTTTTGTATAACTTCAAAGTTCAAGGACCAAATGTGATAAGTCTTCAAAACTTCAAGGACCAAACTTGTACAATCTTCAAACTTGAGGGACTTTTTAGAAAAATCAACAATCAGGTCCGGTTCATTATACGGCTTCGTTTTCCGTGTTCGTTTTTCTTTGTTTCTTTGATCTTTTTGTCTTTTTCTTGATATCCATACCTAAAACATACAACAAACGAATACACGTATACTTTCTGGTATTTTGTGATATATTTACGCGTTTTAAGCCCGATTTGGACGATGAGACCATGTATAATTGCAGTCTCATCACTCCCCCATAATAAAACATTGTTGTGCCCTCACGTAATGCTAGAATAAAGTATCTTAGCACTTCCAAAATTCATTTTAACAATATTTTTTGAAACGTAAAATTACTAAACTGCTATTACGTGTGTTTTAGACATAATGTATGATTTTCATCGCAAAATGGGACTTTTAGGTTCATAGAATAAGAACATTTTAGTGCCTCTGTGGAACAATGGTAATTCTAATCCTAAGAAGTGAGGTTGATGTTTCTATTGAGAGAAAGTTAGTGAGAGAAAGTAGAGAGAAATGTGAAATATTATAAAGTGAAATAAAAACAACCAACACCCTCTCCATTAAAGGAGATGGTTTATATGGACTTGGGCCTCCGGCCCATGAACATGCTCATGGGTCGGGCTTGTTTAAACTATTACAAAGATTATACTGCAAGCCCGTAACTATATTGTTGGAGTGACCGAGACTTTCTAATAGTAAAAACGTATTTCCAACAATCTCCCTTAAGGGAGGTCACCCCAAATTACAAAGTCTTAAATCTAGCATATTAGATCTTCGTTCTTGTGCTCGTAGTCCAATTTTTCTTTTCTTCTTTTATTTTCTTCATTGTTGTGAATATGTGTTGATAATCATTAGGCTTTGGCTTAGAGCATGTTCTTTTGACCTTTCACGTGCGTTCTTCGCCTTCTTGTGATTCTTGCCTCCTCGTGACTTCATGTCCCACACACGTATACTTTGTTGAATTTTTGAAAGTTTCAGAGTTGATACGGTGGAAGACTTTAGGTTGAACTTTCTTGAATTTTGCTAAAATCTTTGATGCAGAAGGTATAAGTATGTAAGTATAACTTCATCTGGTACTCCGTAACGCCACCGTCTTCGAATGCAGCAACATAATAAGACACGAATAAAATGGCTTTGACATCTATTCTGATTCGGTAACATTTTACCTCCAGTCGGTGAAGACTGTTGGACGACATTTAGTATCGTACTTGTGACAGGTAGGTTTAATTAAAAATCTCCTTGACAAGATTTCGCGGGTAAACCCGTTATCTTTATTCGACCGTCCAAAGCTGAATGCGAACATAAAGAGTGAATCGTTTGGATAAAATTATCCTCATGATTGAGGCCGTAAGTCCATGAACCTGGAACAAGTGAAATTCAATTAATAGCTTCACCATCGTTGCTTTCCATTTGTCACGAGCTTGATTTTAATAGAATCTTGCTTGTCACCTACCGCAGTGCTGTTTGATGCTGACACTGGACGTGTTACCTACCATGAGCTTGTTTGATATTGGCTCAAGCAGGATTTCCATCATCATTGTAATAATTTCGTATCACTCGGATGTTATGGCAATATTACAATAATATTACGTAGGACTCATAAAATCTTTCTTACTTTTCATAGTGTGTGAAGAATCAAGGAATAAATGACAAGTGTCATAATGAGACTTTTTATGACCTCGTGGCTCTAGACTCAATAGTTCATTTTGATTTTCTGAGTGAAGGCTGATGAGGATTGCCACCTTTTCAATATCAGTTTATTCAGAGTGAATAAACTGATAGATAATGTGTAAAACCCGCACAAAATACCTAAGAACATTAAATGCATGAAAACACGGATAACTTATAACTTTACAATTAATTAATATATGACACGTATCATGAACATTCAATGTAAGTATTACGTATATTAATTAATTACGACAAGTGTTACGTATGTAAATTAATACACGATAAGTAGTTACGTATAATATTTAGAACATGACAAGAATTAAAGCACGAGATTAAAACACGAACACACACGACAATTTGTTTAAACACGAAAACGAAAAATAAATATAAGTGGTGTTTGGCCGACGTCTAAAGGAAACAAGGGAGGGCCCATGGCCCGGCCTGGCCCGTTAAGCTATTTTTTTTATAACAAAATATGTCCAGGGAATTCATTATTCACTTTTCACAAATTTAAAAACCCTAATATCTCTTGTCTCCTCTTTGGCCGCCGGTTTTCACTAAGAAAAAGGAAGGAGAAAAGTTGTTTGATCTTGATTAATTTACGGGTTTGTGTTCGTGTTCTTAAACCTTTAATCGCCACGCATACGGTATCTCTTAAATCCTTAATCTTTTATTTTTTTCTTTTATTCATTAATTAAATAAACCAACTAAGAACATATGATTAATCATGACTAAAACATGGAAGGATTCGGGATTTAATCGGGTTTTGGTTCGGTTAGTCACCAGAACCGAGACCTTAAAGGTCTCGGTGGTGTTTGTCTCGACCAGCCGCACCCTTATAAGGGGCGGTGGCTGCTGTGTTCTACCAGACGCAACACCAAACACCCCAAACGGGGGCTGAGTTGGTTAAGCAGTGGCAAACCGAGGGCTCTCGGTGGGTATTCAGGCCGAGCAGGGGGGACCGACAGCAGCCGGGGGCTGCGTTGGTCAGGAAGTGGCAAGCCATAGCCTTGCGGTTGTGGTGTTTGCTTGTGGTTCGAGCCAAAGACGAGACCCCATGGTCTCGGTGTAGGCTAGTCACGGGGCTCGGGTATAACCGAAACACACCAAGGGGGTGTTTGGTTAGTTTTGCTAAATTCTATTAAGTTTATTAATTAATCAATTAAATGTTACATGGTTTAATTTAATTAATTAAAATCAAGGACTTAAGATATAAATTAATTTGTATAATTATCATGATATTAAACATGGCCATTTATTTAATAAACGATAGGTTATAATAATTATTAATATAATTATTCATGGTATAAGTACATGTTACATTTAATTAATTTAATTAAGAACTTAACTTAATTAATTAATTACATTTTAATCAGTGTTTAATTAAATTAGTACTATACTTTAATTTAATTATACAATTATCAGTTAAGATAAAGTTTTATTAATATAATCATGTTATATTATTATTTAATAATTACTTATAAACCATGTATTATATTATTAATTAATAATATTATGTTAAGATTAAAGTATTTATTATTAATAAACTTTACTCTATATTACACTAGTTGCAAAGGCCGTCCGATGGACGGGCATGCTTTTTGAGTATCATTTGAAAATTTAAGCAACAATAATCAATTATAACAAAAGATAATAATAAAAAGAAAAGAATATTCATCTGGTATGAGAAAGTAAAAGTTATTAAAATATCCGTAAAAACAAATTTGTACTTCGTACAAATCTATGTCGAAGGTTGCAGTCGTTCCTGCTACCTTTGGGTCCTACATTTCATGAATATATATCCTTAACATAAAATAGCAAAGCATTATTTGCACATATAAATAAAGATTGGTTTGCCTAAACCAACTTGACCCTACCAATGTATATTATAATTAAGCCACACTCAACCATTTTGGCCTATTAAATAATGAAAATTTGTAAAAGAAAGATGGGTATAAGTTATAAAATAATATCAACTTTTTGAAAATTTTCACAGCAAAACATATGCTTTTTTATTATGTGTAACATGCTTATTTCTCTCAAGGAAAGTCAATAAAGACCCCACCAAGTGATTATTTAAGGGAGTAAAAATATGCTGAAAAGCACATATTACAAATAAGGACAACACTACACAGGTCTTTGTTCATCTAACAGTACCAAAGGTGAACCACTAACAAAATAGTTATGGGTTCTAGTCCCGACATGACAAGTTTATGTATTATTATACTTATCATTCAGAACAATAATCAGGATTAGTGTTGATAAACCAAAATATATATCAAGCTATCTACTACAAAAAATAAAGAAAAACTTGCTTTGACCCGTTAGCCATATTGACCCCACTGAATTTGCTACTATGTTTTAGATTCTTTATTGTATTGAACGAAAGTCTGACAAGTACTTGAAAAAAAACTAAGTGGCTTAAGGGCATTAGTTAAAGTTGGTTACGGTGCTCGGGTGAGTCCATGTGTTGAGGAATCTGCTGTTATAGAAGTTAGCCAATCAAACGTAGATTCATCTCCATAATTCTTCAAATGGTTGAATGATAGAAATATATTCCTATGGATGATCATGTGATGCTTATCAAAGAAGCCGTAACTAACTTCACGTGTATTCTTTAATTATAGTTGGCGATTACTTTGCGACTTCTTTTGTGAGCAAGAGTTATCAATAGAACCAGGGTGGGTTTCCAGTGCAACTAATATAACTTCAAAACAATACCGAATTTGGCGTATGCAAGACCGCCGGAGGTAATATGCCTACAAAATGAAGAAACTTGATAAAGCCTGAGTTTTATTACTTCATACCGCCATACCTGGTTAAGTTGTTATGGCTGCTAAGAATGCGTTGATACTATACCAATCATTCTGAGTATAATCAAAAAATTATGAACACGAACATCGTATATTTGATTGTCACTGCTGTTTTCCTTGTATATATTGTGGTTTCTGTGCCGTGTCCATAGTGTATAATATAAAATTCACCACCTACGAGTAATAAATGTTAGGACATTCCCTTTAAATATCATTTTCAAGAAACTTATTAACTGGCCCCTAAATATGAGATAATCAGATTTAGATGACTCATTTTCCATTTCATACCTCAAGATTGTCATGTACAAAGCTGGTTTATCAATAAGCAGATTATTTAGTCTGTTCATCCCAACAAAATATACTCTTTACAGACCATACGTTAAAAATGTACGGCATACCTCTCCAAATTCGGGTATATTACCAGCTGAAGAAAGCCACTTCTATGGTTTATCTGTGTGGTCGACATCAATCATGTTGCCACCATCTCCAATCTTTATAAACACATGCTCACAAACGGTCTAAACTGTAGTTATACCTGAAAGACACACAATTCAGTCGTCGTTTCTAATGAACAACCTACCTCATCAGGTTACTAAGTAACATGATGACCTGGATTTTCCCTCTCGTCTAGTGGAGCATCTTTTAACACCACATTGAATTCAGTGTCATAAGCACCAAGAGGAAAAAGTTTCAGAAGGTAGTACCACCATTAAAATAAAATGTCCATATATTCTTATAAATTGGGACATGAAGAACAGACAAATAAAGCAGAAGAAATGATCCTTCTACATGATTTATGTTAATGCCTATGTCATAACTTACAATTATGTGGGGCCAAAGGATCAAAGATTATTGATACGTCTAATGTATTTCATCAAATATCAGTTAATCTACCTCTATTAGTTCTTTTAACATGTCTGCCTTAAATTGAGAATTCCGCGACCTAGGCATAACCTGTACAAAAAGCGATATTACTACAATTACATGTGATGTAACATAAGCCAGATCGACCTAGATGAGTAAAAAAATTATTAAAACAAAAAATATCAGTAGGTTGAAATAATTGAAAGTTATCTGAATTGTTTTTGTGTTTTAAAACATGTGTCCATTACTAATCTTGATGTTGCAGGCAGGACCCAAACAATATCGTTTTTGTTAGTGCAAACATTACGATGTTTTGTCGATATAATCTCTTTGTATTTTGTTGATGACAAACGTATAATTCGCAATACATTATGTAAAATGTTAAGATACTCTTAATCACTCAAGAATGCATTTGTATACTCCTCTCGACACCTCCAAGATCGAATTCGGCATGAATCACTCAAGGTATGTACAAACAAGTCATTAACCTTACTAAGTGATCAATTATTAATATTTTCTTAAAACTCACATTTAATCAAATGTGACAAATTTTTTTAATAAACTTTACTTTTAAGAAAATGATTATTAAAAAGAAAATGGAAATTTGAATTTGGCATATTCCATATGTCAAAAGAATATCCTTTGAGGGTATAAACTACCACTGACATTCCCCCACTAAAGGACAAAAATGTACGGACTCCAAGCCCGAGGTCCCTTAAATAGACCCGCGGATCCTTATTGATAAGGATCCGTGGAGACAATTAAGGCATCACGGGTGTTTTTAGCCGTTGCACTCTTGCCCTATAAATAGTGGATCATTTCCAGCTTTTCTTTCAACCCTTTTTGCACAGTTTCTTCAATAACATCTTTAAACTCCTTGATTAGTTAGTTTAGATTAATCTTGTTTTAAGATGTGATTCTATCCTTCAATCCTCTCATCCTCTCAAGTGCAAAGAGAAGAACACTTTTATCACTATGAAGTGTTGGGTTCACAACATGATGTAGATCTCTCTCCTTCTAGATCAAGTCATTGTTTTCCTACTATGTATATGTAGAAGATTCAAGTTGTGGGTACACTTGGATGTGGGTAGTAGATCCAAGAGACGGGTATCCTTGGATTAGGTGTTAGTTGTGTAGGTCCAAGTTTGTTAATACTTGGATATAATGTTAGAGTCATAGATCTAAGTGTTGTGTACTTAGATCTATATGGTTTATGTGTTTAGGCCATAAAACACAAGGTTTGTTATGTTGGGCCATAAAACGTAACTAGTGTGAAGAGTTGTGTAGTTGTGAAGATCCAAATTGGTGTGTCGATTTGGAAGGTGTGTAAGTTATGTGTAGATTGGTCCTACCTAAGATTAGGACTCGACATCTATCCTTGTGTCGAAAAATGGTGAAGTAGGCGACGTTGTGTAGACTGGTCCTACCTAATATCAGGACTCGACATTTAGCTTAGTGTCGGAAAATGTGTAAGCGACGTGTATGGTTTTCTCCGCCTTGAAAGGAGTTTTGTTGACTAGTGAAGTAACTCTCGAGTTGGGTACTCGAGGAGTGGAGTAGGGCGAAGAGGAGCTTCGTGACTGAACCACTATAAATTATCGTGTCGGTATTTTCTTCTACATTTATGTCTTTACATTTATGTCTTTACTTTCATAGTTGCATAATATACTTGTTGTGCGTTGTATGCATCTAATAATCTAAACATACATGTTGCGGAAAATCTAAGGCTTAGTACGTGTGTGCTTCGTGTTTAGATTATGGTCAAGTGTGCATCCTTAGTCTAAACATCTTAGTTGCAGAAAAGCTAAGGCTTAGTACGTGTGTGTGCTTAGTGTTTAGACTATGCTTGATGTACTCTTGATTTGATGTGTTTGTATGTTTACTTACTTTAAGTTATTATCTATTACAAACACATCTCATATTAAGTCAAGCTTGATAAGGAATTTGATACAAAGGATTGTCAAGGTTTATAATGTATCAATATTTGGCATCGGTTCTTTATTGAGCCTACGGTTCTTTATTGATAAAGAACCGCAGGGGTATTTAAGGAACCGCGACCAGGGATTAAACGAAATGTTTTGAAAACTTAACTAGCAACTATTCAAAACCCCCTTCTAATTTCTACAATTGGTATCAGAACGTGGTTATTCAAGATCTTTGAAGTATATTGTACTTTAGAGCTTGGATCAATATTTGCTCTTTTTCAAAACAAGTGGTTTTTAAAAATGGAAATGGTTTTTAAAATAGAGACGCTCTTTGTATCAAATTGTTCATGAAGAGTGATTACATATGAAATGTGTTTTGTTATTTTATTCGTACAAGTTTTGGTGTTAAATAAACTTTCTATAATATCTTGAATTAAATCTTTTCATGTTTGGAAGTATAAAAATATTTTGTGTCATAATTAACTCTAAAATACGAGTTCTATGTGTATAAAATGATTTTTTAGAGTCCTAAGTCCTTCCAAAATGTTACCAAATAATTTTGTCAAACACTCAATTTTTTTCCACTGTCCACAGTTCCTTAATTATTCCCCGAGGTGGTTATCAATAAGGAACTATGGTCAGTCCGACTCAGATTTTTGCAAACTTTGAAAAATCATATAACATCAACCGTAAGTCCGTAGAAGTCGTGCCACCCGTCATGTCGAACGTAATTGATTTTTCTTTCAACTAAAAATGCTTCAATCTTTTTTAAAACTTTAAAATTTGGATGTTTTTAAGTTATATACTTTGTCCAAAGTATTGAGTCTCGGTTTGTCGTAAAACTTGTGTTTTACTCTTTTCTATTAAGTTAGACATCGCTTGGTGATATATCTTTGAAAATTGATATATTTACAAAGTGTTAAACTTAATTAAATTTTGAAATAGGTCAAAAACTACTAAAATAAAATCAAGCTATGAATACTTAGTACGTGTGTGTGCTTAGTGTTTAGACTATGCTTGATGTACTCTTGATTTGATGTGTTTGTATGTTTACTTACTTTTAGTTATTATCTATTACAAACACATCTCATATTAAGTCAAGCTTGATAAGGAATTTGAGACAAAGGATTGTCAAGGTTTATAATGTATCAATATTTGGCATCGGTTCGTTAATGAGCCCACGGTTCTTTATTGATAAAAAAACCACAGGGGTATTTAAGGAACCGCGACCAGGGATTAAACGAAATGTTTTGAAGACTTAACTAGAAACTATTCAACCCCTTCTAGTTTCTACAGTTTTCTTTATCTTGGAAAAGCTTATCATGACGCTAAGCAAAAATTAAAAGGAGTTCCTGTTCAGATCTTGGTGAAACAAAGTTAATTTACTGGTATTAGTTCTTTTGATATGTCACCCTCAAATTGAGAATTCCGCAACCTTCACATACATCAGAAAGCAAATTAGAGATTGCCAAAACATGATACTATTACCATGATAATGCAAAATGATAGAACAATTACCTAAAACTAAGACTCTTTACTTTACTAACCCTTCAATTCCTTTTGCTTAAGATTACTAATAAAAATACCTATATTTCATGTATTTTGATTTGTACGATGACAGGAACTGTTACTTGCAGCAATTAACATGGTTGAGGAAAATTAAAATAGGGATTATGAGTCAGGATTAGTGACTTGGCTTTCGGTAGGTAACTTTCAGAAAATTTTGTGTTTTGCTTTTTTTTTATGCAGCTATTGTAACACCCCATTTGGTAAATGGAATGTCACAGGGTAATTATGGCGTGTCATCAAAGCATGCAAGGTAAATGTCTTAAAACATTAATGACCATAAAGGGAAACCAAAATCAAACATCGGTAGTCCAACATAAGCTCACACACATGAATATAAATACTAAAACAAAAGGACTAAACAATGTCCAAAAGAAATAAAGTAACATAATGTATGGAAATGCAAAAGGTAAAGAAGGCTGGATAGCTTCCATCCAAATGCACATAGTCTCAAGATCCTAAGTGCGCCCCTGTGTACCTGCCGTTTGGGAACATGGAAAGGAAACGGTTGAGCAAAACGTCCAGTGAACGGATATATGACATAGTCTGAATAACATGAACATGATAAAAAATGATTAGCAGCGGATATGTATAAGTCCTGGAAAACCTGGTACATGTTTATAAAACTGGTTTTATAGTTTGAAAAGCTTATGATTAACTTGTGAAAACTGTATTTTAAATTTAGCCAAGAGCCCATATAGGTCATGAGGTATCACTGAGAATGAATACATAGAGGGGTGAACCCATCATGTAATTAGAGGGGTTGCCTCTAATTATACTGGTCTGGGTAGGAGGGATCAACTCCTTCTGAAGGATGCAAGGCACACACCACATTCACCATGAAAATACTTGTCGGAAAACATGTAACTAGGATGCACCCATACGCCCCACACGACATAATAATAATAATGGCCAAAACGTGAAGGGACGCCATGAGCAATCACTCTGTCGTGGGGAAGTCATAACACTGGTGCCTCCAGTGTTATGGTTATGGTACCTCCATATTTAGGTGAACTGGCATGCATGTATATAGCTCGCCATTTAAAATATAACATAAGCATTCAAACATATAAAATAAATTGGAGAAAACAGATGGCTGCAAAAGGAGAATCCTAATAAGGAAGAGAGTGTCCATACTGAAGGACGGAATATCCGTACCTTATGTCCAATAGTGAAGCAAGAGTGGAAACTGAACGATCTACACCTACTTCCCAGATACTACATAAATAAGGGACATGAATGAGTTGCCTGATTACCATGTATTTTACTGGTTCTGTGTATTCTTACTTGTTTTACATGTTCTTGTTATGTTTTACTGTTATAAGTATTATCTTGTAATTATTCATGTTTTACATGTATTCTGATTATGTATTTCATGTATTCTTGTATTACTATACTTGTAGTGCCATAATAAGTAACTTTCTAAAAATAGCAGGTTTCAAAAAATAGAAAGTTTCCAAAAATAAAAAGTTTCCAAAAATAGAAAGTTTCCAAAAATAGTAAGCTTCCAAAAATAGTAAGTTTCCTGAAATAGAAATAAGCTTGATTTATAAGTCCAAAATATAAGCTAGTGCTTATTAGCAATGTTTTAAAAACCGGTTTGACTCGGCCGGTTCAACCGGTCGAACCGGAAACCAGAGTGATGACCGATCCGTTATAAGCCGGGTTTTCACTAAAACTCGAACCGAATTGAACCGCCGGGTTTTAACCGACGCAGGTCGAACCGTCACTAAAAACCGGCCGGTTCAAACCTGTCAAAAGAAAAAAAATATAGAATGATTAACATCAGTGATGTAATTGGACTAGATCGAGGTGTAATGGAACCATAAGTAGATGTGATGAGTACCCGTCGCCGTTGGTGTCGAGGATGATGAGTAGTGGATAAAAACGAGGATTCGTGTGTCTCTGGTAAATGACTGATCTATGAAAATGAGGTTTCACCTTTGTAGAATCTTCATTTTGTGAGTTCTTGTTAAAAAAAAGATGATGGCAGATTGGCAGGTTGATGAAAAGAAAGAGTGATATGTGAAAATGTGTTTTGGAAATGATGACTAATAGTTTAAAGAATGGGTTAAACAAGTCTCGAGGTTAGTTAAAAAAAAGAAACAAGTTTCGAGGTAAAATACACTGCTAAAAATACAAATACTAATATTCCTTGTAATTTGTTATCCTTTAAAATAGTAACTTGGTAAAGGTTTCTTGTATGAACCACAAAAATTGAGGTAATTGTTTTTTGTGTAAACCGGTTTGACCCGGTGGTTCAACCGGTTGAACCGGTAACCCGGTGAACCGGCGACTTGACCGGGTCAACTAAAAAACCGGGTTTTAAAATATTGCTTATTGGTCATAAGTTATAAGTCATGATAATTTATTAGTAAAGTCTATTAAATTAAATACCTATGCTAAAGTGATTATTAATTAATAATGAAAATACATGGTTTATTAATTAATAAATGTCATGGTTAATTTTATAAAACATTACCTTATATCAATTAACTAAATTAAGCATAGTTTTTAATTTAATTAAGTCAAATAAAAATACTTAGGTTATGATATGATTTATTTAATTAAATAAATATAACCTAAATTAAAAGTTAATTTAATTAGACATGAACTAAATTAATTAAATTAACTAATTAAACATATTAATTATTTAGTAGTCCCAAGCCCCAAACCCGAGACAAAAACCAAGCACCAAACACCACCCCAGCCGCCGGCTGGGTGGTTACTGTCGGCGGCTGTGGCCTTGGCCTAGCCGTCGGTTGCTGCTGGTAGCTCACGGTTCACACCGGCTGAGCCGGTGTTCCCCTTGCCGAGCCAAAGTACCCACCGGCACACGCCGGTTCCCACTGTTGCACCAAGGTTCCCCACCGTGGGGCCTTGGTTGCTGCTGCTCAAACACAAACCACACCGAGCCCCTTAGGGGTCTCGACTGTTGGTGGAAAAAGCCCACTGAGAGCCTTGAGGCTCTCGGTTGTGTGCGCCGAACCAAACAAACCCCGAATCTTATTTAATCCACTGCTATGACATGTTTAATTAATGATTTTAAAAGATTCATGAACATAGATCATTAATTAAATTAAAAGATTAAAAAGATAAGGTTATGATCAATACCGAAAACGTGAATGAATTTAGGATGGAATCACGAACACGTACACGTAAAAACCCAAGATCAAATCATAAAAATCGTCCTTGTTTTCTTCCTTGTGTGCCGCGGCTAGGGTAAGAGAGAACTAGGGTTCTTTTTATTCTTCTTGTAAAATGTATTATGTGTTATTCCTTGGAGATTAATGTTTACTAGTTGGATTCAAAATTGTCCGAGCCATGAGGCCCTTGTCCTTCTTTTCTTGCCGCGACATACACACAAGCCCAACACAAATTTCTTCGTTTTTCGTGTTAAATAATATTTGTATGTGTTTCGTGTTTTAAATGTCGTGAATTAAATGTTATACATAATATTTATTGTGCATTAATAATATACGTAATTCTTGTAATTTAATGTTTGTGACACGTATCGTATATTATAAATGG
Organism: Glebionis coronaria; assembly: GCA_025667525.1. Taxonomy (NCBI): domain Eukaryota; kingdom Viridiplantae; phylum Streptophyta; class Magnoliopsida; order Asterales; family Asteraceae; genus Glebionis; species Glebionis coronaria. Next base: position 242,273,346 of record CM046877.1, read on the forward strand.
AAAGTTTTAAATTAGTCGTGTTTTCATGTATTGTACTGTTCATGGTATTTTATGCGGGTTTTACAACTCTTCCCCTCTAAAAAGAATAATTCGTCCCCGAATGAGAGATAACATAAACTGAAAGAAAACATACCCGAATCAAAACTGGAAATAAGGGTAAGAAGTCAGGATAGACTCCTCCGTCTCCCAAGTGGCTTCCCGTTCAAGATGGTCCCTCCAAAGGATTTTGACGAATGGAATCGTCTTTCTTCTCATGACTCGCTCTTGACGATCAAGAACTCTTTCGGGTTCCTCAACATAAGAAAGATCCTCAAGAATCTGCTCGAGTAGATACTGCACCATGTGTAGGGGATAATAATTATACCCTCTGAGTAAGGACACATGAAACACGTTGTGAACATGAGATAGTTGAGGAGGTAACGCCAGACGATACGATACCTCACAGACACGTTCAAGGATATCAAGATGTTCGATGAAACGAGGATTGAGTTTTCCCTTGATTCCAAAACGCTTGACTCCATGTGTTGGTGATACCTTGAAAAAGACATGATCACCAACGCTGAAGTATAAATCTCTATTTTGCTTGTCAACATAGCTCTTCCGACGAGCACAAGCTTCCTGCAGCTTCGCCTTAGCGATGGCAACCTTCTCATTGGTCACCTCTATCATCTCTGGACCCTCAAGAATTCGCTCACCAACCTGATCCCAGTAGATTGGGGCGCGACATTTCCTGCCATACAACATCTTAAATGGTGCGCACTTGATGATGGTGTGCCAACTGTTGTTGTATGCAAACTCCACCAAAAATATATAATCGTCCCAACTTCCTATCCATTCTAAAGCACAAGCTTGCAGCATGTCCTCTAGTGTCTGAATGGTACGCTCCGACTGTCCGTCTATCTAAGGATGAAAAGTCATGCTAAGCCTAAGTCTTGTGCCCCAAGCTTTCTGCAGACTCTTCCAGAACCGCGATGTAAAACGAGGATCTCTGTCTGAGATGATACTAGATGGAGTACCATGTAGTCTCATGATCTCCTACTGATAGATATCTGCGAATCTGCTAACTGGATAATCCTTGTGGATTGGTAGGAAATGTACATATTTGGTCAGTCGATCGACAATAAACCAAATGACGTCATGTTTCTTCTGAGTCTGTGGAAGTCCGATGACAAAGTCCATGGAGATCTTGTCCCACTTCCACTCTGGAATGTCTAATGGTTGTAGTAACCTACTAGCTCGTTGATGCTCAATCTTAACCTGCTGGCAGGTAAGACATTTGGAGACAAAGGTAGCAACATCCTGCTTCATACCACCCTCCACCAGAAATACTGCTTGATGTCATGGTACATCTTGGTGGAACCAGGATGAATAGAGAATGGAGAGCTGTGAGCTTCAGTTAGCAACGCCTCCCTGAGTGCAATGTCATCAGGAACACATAGTCTGGCGCCCTGCCATACGATACCATCATCATCTATGCAAAACTTCGTCTGTTGGTCGATGTTCTGAATAATCGCTCAGATTTCACCGTCATCTTTCTGAGCTTCCTTGATCCTAGAGAGTAAGTCTGGCTCAACTATAAGATTCTCCCAGTACCCATGCTGTCCACGTACCATAAACTTGATGTCTACTCGTTCTAAGTCTCGTATGATTTCTTCTTCTATCTTGATTTCGTTAATCATGACCGACTTCCTGCTGAGAGCATCTGCCACTACATTTACCTTAACAGGGTGGTACTGAAGATTAATGTCATAATCCTTCAACAGTTCCAACCATCTCCTTTGCCTCATGTTAAGCTCTCGCCGTGTGAAGATATACTTGAGGCTCTTGTGATCAGTGAAGATGTCACATGATTCACCATACAGATAGTGCCTCCAAATCTTAAGTGCAAAGACAACTGCGGCAAGTTCCAAGTCGTGAGTAGGATAGTTCACCTCATATGGCTTAAGCTGCCGTGATGTGTAAGCAATCACCTTCCCATGTTGCATGAGAATGCAACCAAGACCTTTCCCTGAAGCATCACTATAGATCTGAAATCCACCTGTGCCAGATGGGAGAGTAAGAATAGGTGTAGATACCAACTTCTGCTTGAGTTCTTCAAAGCTCTTCTCTCGTTCATCACTCCAAACGATTTTTTCCCCCGTGCGCATCAGTTTGGTCAAAGGCAGTGCTAATCGTGAGAAATTCTCCACAAACCTACGGTAATAACCTGCTAGACCCATAAAGCTGCGAAACTTTGTTTCTGAAGTCGGTCTCGGCCATTTGGTGATAGCCTCAACCTTCGCAGGGTCCATGGTTATGCCTTCTACGGATACAATGTGGCCCAGAAACGCCACTTTGCTTAGCCAGAATTCACATTTGGAGAACTTGGCATACAACAGCTTCTGACGAAGAATCTGTAATACTGCACGAAGATGCTCTTCGTGTTCCTCCTTGGATTTTGAGAATATCAGGATATCATAAATGAAGAAGATAACAAACTTGTCCAGAAATTCATGGAAGACACGGTTCATGAGATCCATGAAGATTGCTGGAACATTGGTGAGTCCAAAAGGCATGACTACGAACTCGTAGTGTCCATAACGTGTACGGAAAGCAGTCTTAGAGATATCATGATCTTTCACCCGTAGCTGATGGTAGCCGGATCTCAGATCGATCTTAGAGAAATGTTTGGCGCCTTGCAGTTGGTCAAACAAATAATTTATATGTGGCAGTGGATAACGGTTTCTAATCGTGACCTTATTTAGCTCACGATAATCAATACATAAACGCATGCTGCCGTCCTTCTTCTTCACGAACAACACCGGTGCACCCCTTGGAGATACACTAGGACGGATGAAACCTCGCTCCAAAAGTTCCTGCAACTGATCTTTTAACTCCTTGAGCTCAATGGGAGCCATGCGGAGGAGCCTTGGAGATTGGTTCAGCTCCTGTGTTGAGCTCAATACCAAACTCTAGTTCATAGACATGTGGTATGCCCGGAAGCTCTTCAGGAAATACATCGTAAAATTCTGACATGGTAGGCTGATCCTGAATAGATGCGCTTCAGTAGCAATATCATGAACAACAGCTAAGAAACCCTCGCAGCCATGTGACAGTAATACACGTGCTTGCAAGGCTGAAATGATATGTACAAACTTTCCTGGTATGAAACCATTGTGAATGTACTCTTGGCGTTGACATCACCAAAAATAACTCGGTATGTATGACAATCTATGATGGTGTGGTGTTTGGATAACCAGTCCATGCCTAATATCATGTCAAACTCGTACATGTCCAACGGAAGTGAGTCAAATCTACGGATTCTTTCATCAAACTCTAGGGGAAGATCTCTGTACACATGTGTGATGCGCACAGAGTCTCTCAGAGCGTGGATATGTTTAAGACATTATCTAGTGGCATAGGGGGTATCCTAACACGGGTAGCATAAGCAGTGGATATGACCGAATGAGTCACACCGTATCAAATAACAAACAAACAACTTGACCATACATAAATAAGATTCCCATGATGGTACCTGATGTTGAGTATTTTTGTATATACTTTATTTTAGTAGAAAACAAAGCAACACAAAAGTCGTCGGTAAGTATTAATCGATACGTTTTAGGAAAAACGTAAAGACGAATAATCGAGTTCGTTCTCGGTGGAGGTATGGTGTTTAGCCAACAAAATTAGACGTTATTTATTCAAGTGATAACGTTTTTGGATAGAAAGAAAGAAGGGAAAACGGAAACGAGTTACGTTAAAAACGGTTGAAAACGCTTAAACGTACGAACGTAAAAACGCGACCCAACGAAAAATTTCACCTAAAAAAATAATTAAAATTACTAAAAAGTCCTAAAAAATCTAATTAAGAATAAAATATAAACTAAAAAATTTGGAAGTGCTTAAATTATTTTATATTAATATTTAAAGTTAATTAAAAATCCTAAAAATAAATTAACTAAGAAAAGGACAAAATTCAAACTTTATTATCTGCAAACCTAGTTTATACTATTTAAAAACTAAAAATATTTTTTTGAAAATTTTTCTAAACTTTTTTCTATTTTTTATGACTTTTTTAAATTTTAAAATGAGAATAATCTTAGAAAATAAATAATAAAAAGAAAATTATGAAATTTAAACTATACAAAAGCAAATTTGTTTTTCCTACGTCCTAATTGACAAAATAAAATTTTGAAAAAACGAATTATATTTTTTTGACTTTCATATTTTTTTTGAATTAAATACCGAATTTAAACTAATTAAATGATTAAAATTAATAAATAATTTTTCTAAAAAAAAAAAACAAAAATTTATAGAAAATACTTTATACTATATTAGACCTACGAAAAATAAAAGTCCAAATTTACAAGCTCTTATAAGCTGAGAATCAAGCTTAACAAGCTAATAAGCCAATTTGTAAAAAAACAAAAACAAAAATAAAAGAAATGAGATGCAAAGATAAAACAAGAAAGTATTGTAGCTCAGTTGGTTAATGCTTGGGGCTGCTGAGCTGCAGGTCACAAGTTCAAGACCCACAAATGCCCTTTTATGATTTTTTTATTACGAAATAAAAAAGGTGTTTAAAAGAAAAATAGAGAGAACTTGTAACAAAGATGTCCAGTAGAGCAGATGGTAAGTTCGTGTGACTGTTGTGTCTGGTGGGGAGTGAAGAGATCACGAGTTCAAACCCTGCTGCTTCCTTTTTAACAGCTTTTTTTTCATTTGTGTTTGCTGCTAGTAGCTTTGAGACAATAAGCAATACCACAAGCCACAGTTCAACACGAATTTCCAACAAAGAAATGAAAAACAATGCAGAAAATATAAAAAAACAAGATAAAGGCAAAAGTGTGAACTCAAGAACAGTAACCATATGCCTAGGTGTAAAAAAAGTATGAATTTCAACTTCAAATTCAGCCCATTAGATAGCTATAATCACCATGTTTTACTTAAAACAACAAGAGTCCTATCCCTAATATACTGAAAAACTAAATTTCTAAGTCTAAAACAACCTACTGAAGATGTGACGAGATCTAGTGTATTCAACATTATATGAAACTTAATAAGAACAAGTGAAGGGCAAAGTTTAGTCCTAATAGACCTGACCTCAAACAGCTATTTTAAAAGATCAAACTAACTTTAAAACAAGCATAAAACGCTAGCAACACATAATTAAAACAACAATTTCATTAAATCCCAAACCTACTGATTCACTAACTCACACACTTGATGAACAAAAGATTTTTTTTGATTTTTCAGATTTATGGAAAATAAAAGCTAAATTTAAGCTTAACTAAAGCTTAGATCAAAGTTGCAATCAAGCCTAGACCTATATCCTAAGTTGATGACGGATGGTACTCTAGTCCCAAACACTAGTTAAAGAGCGAAAATGGAAATTTCAACTGATTATCAGTAACATAAAAGCAAAACACAAAAATAAATGACCAATTATATTACAAGCAGTAAAATTAGCACGAATAGCAACAAATACGCAAGCACTTATCTCATCAGCTTGTAACGTAAGCACATAACAAAAATTCAAGGAGTAAGAGTGAATTTTATGAAGGGGTACTTACTGTAGGTCCAGCAGCTCACCATGTCATCAAACACCTTTTCTCAACCCAAGTTAATGCTGTAAGAGCTTTCGTCACCAACAGCTTGTGCGGAAAAGCTTGAAGCTAACATCAAGACCACCTTAGTTTTTTTCAAAAGGGTAAGAACCAACAACTACACTATGAGAGCTCCAACACCTTCCAAAAACATCACCCAAGGCTCACAAACCTTTTGAATCAGCTCCTTGTCAATGAACTTTTCCAAATGAGCTTATGAGCTATCAAACAACATAGGAACTTGAAAATTTCTTCAAACTACAACAAATACCACTATAAGCTATCCACAGCTTAGTAAAACTTCAATCACCAAACAATAAACTCTGGGATAAGCCGACTGTTAGTCAGCTTAACCACGAGCTTATGCTACAGTATCTCGTGAATAGTAACTTTTTCAAAAACATAAACAAGCTGATTTTTTTTGGAACCCTTTTCACAAAATTTCTTCTCAAACTTTTATCAAAATCTTGACAAACTAACAAGCTAGAAAACTTTTGAGAATAAACCTCAAACAACACCTTCAACAAACACTTGCACAATAACAAAGATTTAAAATGAAACTGCATAAAAAGAAAAAGAAATTTGGAACCAAAATTTGCAAATACCAACTTTTCAATATAATGAAAAAGGAATTAAATATGACCAAAATGGAACTCAAACATGAACACAAATATAATATGGAACTCAGAATCTTTCAAAAAGTCACCAACTTTTATTAATCATAAAAAGGTAATACACTATTTTTTTAAGAATTCTGGAACAAGCTACATCAAGTCCTATGCTAGTCTATTTATACTACTCAACTAGGTTTACAAAGAGAAGAATAAGATAAAACCTAATGTTATGAAGTTCCCAAAACACCCTCAAACGGATCTCAGAATATGCTTGTCTTGATTCCTTGGTTTGAATAATCTTGAGTCAAAATTGAACCCCATGTGATCTTGCTTTGGAGTTTTATTGAGTGGACAGCTGTTAGGATCAATCTAGGACGCTGAAAAACTCCTTAACGAACACGAAAATGCCATGGACCGTTGATTCCACTGTTGTATCTTGTTTGCTTGTGCAGGGGACCATGTGGGAGGGTCCTTGGATGATGGTGATAGGTGAATGAGGGGTGGGGTTGGGTTAAATTTACCCTTAATCTTCATACTGGACATCTAATTAGGCTGGAGCACCCTTAATTAATTAGGTGCAGATTAGGGTTCTTGGGATACAGGGAGGGGTTTTGATTTGGTTTAGTGTTAACAGAATATGTTACCCGGGTATATAAAAGAGATTAGTTTAATATTGTTTAAAAATAAACTAATGTTAACTTGGGTGGGTTGTGGGTTGGTTTGTTGGGTATTTAGTTAGATAGGTTTGGTGTGTTGACACTTTCAGTCCCTCCCTTAACAGAATCCTTTCTACAGATTTTCACTCATGGTCATTGCCCCTTTTCACCGTTAGTCCTTGGGGCAATTGCAAATTTAGTCCTATGTAACATTGGAGGACTTAAATTTTCCTTCTTCAAACTTCAAGGGTTGTTTTGACAAATATTCACTTTTTAAGGATCCAAGTTATAAATATTGATTCTTCAAGGGTAATAACTGACAACTTTGTGAAACTTGAGGGACCAAACTTGTACAATCTTCAAAGTTCAAGGGCATTTTTGTAAAATCCAACAATCGAGTCCGGTTCATTGTGCGGCTTCGTTTCCCGTGTTCGTTTTTCTTTGATTCTTGTGATCTTTTTGTCTTTTTCTCGATATCCATACCTAAAACATACAACAAACGAATACAAGTATATTTTTCGGTATTTTACGATATATTCACGCGTTTTAAGCCCAATTTGGACGATGAGACTATGTATAATTGCAGTCTCATCACTCCCCCATACTAAACCATTGCCGTGCCCCCACGCAATGCTAGAATAAAGTATCGTAGCATCTCCAAAATTCATTTTTATGGACTTTTATTGAAATGTAAACTTACTACACTACTACTACTTGTGTCTTAGACATAATGTAGAATTTTCATCGCAAAATGGGATGTTTAGGTTAATAGAACAAGAACATGTGAATGCTTCGTTAGAAATAATTTCGTCGTCCTCGATTTTCACTTAGTTCCATGCCAAGCGTGTAACGAGATCATTGTCATTATAAGTTAGTAATGCTAACACTACTCATATGCCCTAATCACGTACTTATCCTCCCAATTTCCTAAGTTGTATCTCTTATATTTTATTTTGTCTTGAATGTTTCACGAGGATACATTGTTTGACTTATGCGATAATAGAGATTTAGGTCTAAAAATAGAGTCCTAACGGTGTTACCAAGACCATCAAATCAATAACCCCTCCTAATAGACAACGATGTCAAAAAATTATGTCAACAAGAAGGATCGATAAACACGGTTTTATAACGGTTTTGAACATGAGACTTATTACCAAGACTTTTATACGCCCCCTAACGGAAGGGCCTTATTATCTTTGGTTTACCTCCATCTTTTATTCAACTTCGCCATGAAGCTTTTATTATGACTTCGGTCTTGCCTTGCCTTTTATTATCCACCTCATCGGTGGTTTTATTAGCCAAAGACGTATATCCTCACGCTAAAGCAAATTTTGGATCTTTAAAGCTTCAAAGATTAAGGCTTGATTCACTTTCAATTTTGCATAGATTTTTCGGCCTTGTGGGCTTCAAATTGTTTGCTTGATTTAGGTGAGCACTTGAAATCTTATTATTGGGTGAAGCTTTCGATTATTCGGGTGCCAATACTTCAAAACCGTGACGCTGGCGATACCTTAATGTTTTCCCAATTTAATTACACTGAAGCTACTAGAAAAGACTGGAAACCCAACAATCAAGACTAAACCGCTAAATCAATATTTATTAACAATTTATTATCAAAAGCGTGGGGAGAATAAGCTAATAATTACTACACATGAGATCGTGACGATTACGAGACTTATAAATAACTCTATCATTTCTCGTCCTCATTTAAGAGACTTAGCCTAAAAAGTTAAAGAATCGAAGCTAAGTGCTCAACACGCACGGTCGAGTAAAAAATTACTCTTATTCTCACCATCAGAAAACCTACATTCGTGTCTTAAACACTTATGAAAAATACGAAAAATTTTAAAATTTGGCCATTTTTAGCCTTATTTTGCAACAAAACGATAAACAAAAAGATAAACTTTAGAAAGCGTGAAGGTTTGGCAAGGCAAGTATCTATTCACCCCCCCCCCCCCCATACTAAAGTTAAACATTGTCCTCAATGTTTCGAGTCTAAGTGTTGGAAAACCCCCATACTAGAGACGTAGTCGAATGCTTAATCTAGCATGAAAAGGGTGTAACCGTTAAATTTTAAGCCGTTTATAAAGTGTGCTAAAAACCTAAGGTTAGAACATAAAAGGATATATCATGGGATATCGGAATCTCCAAAGGCAACGATCGAAGCTCGAGTGCTACGTAAAACGAACACGAGAGGCTTCAATGATGTCGATGTACCTGATGAATCACAATCACAAACAACCACGGAACAAAGGTTGGAAGAGCACAAATCCCCTCATTACACTATTAGAAAGCAATAATATTTACAAGGATAAGCATGAGAATCCCCCACGAGGCACCTTGTTTTTGATAACCGAGTCAAAAGCTCGACTCGAATCCCCATAAATGTGATCATTTAGGGATAATCATGGTTCGGTCATTTTTAGTGGGGCTTACATGTAATCAAGGCCCAAAATCAACCGTGAATAAAGGCAAAGCCTTTATACCGGGATCAAAGATCGTGTCTTCGTTTTCGGATGATAAACGAAACAACACGACTTTCAACATCATCGTCCTAAAGGGACACAAGAAAATAGAATTAGAAGAGAAAGGTGGGACATTGGGTGGGCATAAAAATCGAGTTACTCGAGGTAAACTCTCACCGTAAGTGTAGAAAGGATTTCTAGTGACTACTTCGGTAAAAGACCAAGATTTCATCTTAAAGGTGATACCGGGGTCAAAAATCTCGTCCTCGGTGGAGAAGTGTGAGGAAACAAATGGGGCTTCCCCCACACTAGATCCACACAAAACGTCGTCAATAGAAGTAGACGCGTTTGTAGCAAGCTCAATTAAGCGAGGTGATGATGGAGTTAACTTTGGAAAATTTTTCAAATTAATTTTAAAATCATTCCCTTTTTCATTTTTTAACTCATTGTTACGAAAACCTAAGTTGATTAAATTGAAAATATTTTGTGTTTCTAAAAAAATTCTAGGCACACTTAAAATTTTCACATTTATCTTGAAGGCGGGAGGAGGATTTGAATTTTTAAAACGTGAATCGACTAATAAAACATCCCCCTCCGGGCTAACGCAATAGTCCTCATCAAACTCGAAAATCGAAGGCGGATCGCCAAGAATACGTTTGATCTCGGAAAAATCGCCATCGGGATCAAAAACGTCTTCTCTTCCTTGTGGAAGAGGTTGAGCAATAAAATTGTCGATAATCGAGTCGCTAGCTTCAACCGTCGTGAAACTAGGAAAAGAAGGCTCTTCGATTGAAGATTTTGCCTTTGTCGTTTCGACCTCGATATCGAAAAACGTATCGATGTGAGCAAGGCCATCGGCGGACTTCTCACATGATAAATCCAAAATCTCACCCGGTGTGGGATTGGGAGTAAAAGGCTCGTCTCGTGACGATTTTGCCTTGACGGTTTCAACTTTGTCCTTCGAAGGGATCGAATGTGGGTTCTCGAACATTTTAGCAAAACTACTAACACGTCCCTTCGGAATTAATTTTCGCTCATCTTGTAACAACGAGGGTTCAACGATTTCCTTTAAAACCTTGTCACATTTTTCTTTTTCAAAATCATTTAATGGAATTTCTTTGTTAAAATTAAGTGTATATTGATTTAGAAAATCCTCAATAATTTCATCCTCATTAGAAAAATTAGGTTTAGAAGGTACAAGATTTAATACTCCCAAGTATCCTACGAGTTTTTCTTTTGGTTTATTTTCAAAAACGTTTTTCAAAACTTCGTTAGATAACGTTTTCGTTTCCTCTACGTTCTTACTAGATGACGATGGTTGCACGACTTTAAAATTCGATAGATAGGGATCAACACGAGGTGTACGAGTCTTAGGAGTCGATATGGCTTGAACCTCTCCTTTGAGATTAGGATTGGTGACATTCGATGAAGAACTCGACTCGTATGAAGCTACTTTTTTCTCTAAGGTCTCAATCGTTGAAAGAAGTTCATTTCGCTCATTAGTATAAGCCTCCACAACTTTATCAACAAGTTTATCCCATCTCTCATCAATTAGGTCAAATAAACGTTCTTGTTCTTTAGAAGCGGCATCATATTCGTTTTCCAACTCGGTTCTCATGAAGGCCATTTCCTTTAAGTAAAATTCCTTTTGAGTTTCCAATTGTTTTTCGTAATGTTCCTTAAGATTCGTAACTTGTTCTTGAATCATCGTTAAGTTTTCATGATTACGTCTCATATAGTCACAAAAGGCGTTTTGATTCATCTCATCATTTTGATCACAATTATAAGACGAATCATATGACGAATAAAAGGAAGACGATGGGTGATCTTGGTCGTAAGATCGAAACTTGTCACCACGATCACATGGGGCGGAGTTATAGATATAACCCTCTCGACCTCCAATAACCTTACAATTAAAACAATTGGCACCATCGGGCGGGCCTCCACAATATGGACACGAATAATATCCACCATCATTCGACATGATGCAACGAGAAAGTCGATTCGAGCATTAAACCTTATAGAGGGTGAAAGAAGAGAATTATGAAAATAGAGGGTAAAAAATCGAAGAATCTTTTTGTGTTTTTGATTTTTTTAACTTTTTTTAACTTTTTTTGGAATTTTGGTGTATTACGTAGAAGTTAATCTACAAAAATTATCCACTAATCAAAGGTTTCGATTAATGAATCCAAAGGGAGTGAAGGCAATTACGTGAAGTAAAAACCTTCGTCGACTTTGAAACGTTGGCGGAACGCCAAAACGTTTCGAGGTTCAATAATTAAAACTCACAAAAATAGATAAATAATACTTGAGTTGGCAAACCCTTAATTAATCGTCACTTTCAAAATACGCACAAGCGAGCGGAGAAAACGAGGCGGCGCGAAGCACTTAAGAGCCTTTTTTCCTTAGGTCGTGAAATACAACCGCCTTATACCCACCTTATAGTTTGTATTTATCGAGATTAAACTAATTAAGAGTATTTATGTATTTTGCCTTTGATTTCTTTTGAATTCGATACAACAATAGTGACCGGAACGCTCAACTATTGAGGTGCGATATCTCGCGTATTTAGAAAATTATTGTGTGTTAATTGTTCTACGTAAATACAATATATTATGCACAATAAAAACGAGAAAACGATTTTGTGTTAATTGAGTTCAATTTAACACGTATTTACTTGTATGGCTAATAGTATAGAAAAATAAAAAAAAGTATTTACGATAAAACGTAAACACTCAAACAAAAACGATAAATAAATATGGCTAAACACACCTCCCCGGCAGCGGCGCCATTTTTGATGTTGAGTATTTTTGTATATACTTTATTTTAGTAGAAAACAAAGCAACACAAAAGTCGTCGGTAAGTATTAATCGATACGTTTTAGGAAAAACGTAAAGACGAATAATCGAGTTCGTTCTCGGTGGAGGTATGGTGTTTAGCCAACAAAATTAGACGTTATTTATTCAAGTGATAACGTTTTTGGATAGAAAGAAAGAAGGGAAAACGGAAACGAGTTACGTTAAAAACGGTTGAAAACGCTTAAACGTACGAACGTAAAAACGCGACCCAACGAAAAATTTCACCTAAAAAATTAATTAAAATTACTAAAAAGTCCTAAAAAATCTAATTAAGAATAAAATATAAACTAAAAAATTTGAAAGTGCTTAAATTATTTTATATTAATATTTAAAGTTAATTAAAAATCCTAAAAAATAAATTAACTAAGAAAAGGACAAAATTCAAACTTTATTATCTGCAAACCTAGTTTATACTATTTAAAAACTAAAAATATTTTTTTGAAAATTTTTCTAAACTTTTTTCTATTTTTATGACTTTTTTAAATTTTAAAATGAGAATAATCTTAGAAAATAAATAATAAAAAGAAAATTATGAAATTTAAACTATACAAAAGCAAATTTGTTTTTCCTACGTCCTAATTGACAAAATGAAATTTTGAAAAACCGAATTATATTTTTTTGACTTTCATATTTTTTTTGAATTAAATACCGAATTTAAACTAATTAAATGATTAAAATTAATAAATAATTTTTCTAAAAAAAACAAAAATTTATAGAAAATACTTTATACTATATTAGACCTACGAAAAATAAAAGTCCAAATTTACAAGCTCTTATAAGCTGAGAATCAAGCTTAATAAGCTAATAAGCCAATTTGTAAAAAAACAAAAAACAAAAATAAAAGAAATGAGATGCAAAGATAAAACAAGAAAGTATTGTAGCTCAGTTGGTTAATGCTTAGGGCTGCTGAGCTGCAGGTCACAAGTTCAAGACCCACAAATGCCCTTTTATGATTTTTTTTATTACGAAATAAAAAAGGTGTTTAAAAGAAAAATAGAGAGAACTTGTAACAAAGATGTCCAGTAGAGCAGATGGTAAGTTCGTGTGACTGTTGTGTCTGGTGGGGAGTGAAGATATCACGAGTTCAAACCCTGCTGCTTCCTTTTTAACAGCTTTTTTTCATTTGTGTTTGCTGCTAGTAGCTTTGAGACAGTAAGCAATACCACAAGCCACATTTCAACACGAATTTCCAACAAAGAAATGAAAAACAATGCAGAAAATATAAAAGAACAAGATAAAGGCAAAAGTGTGAACTCAAGAACAGTAACCATATGCCTAGGTGTAAAAAAATATGAATTTCAACTTCAAATTCAGCCCATTATATAACTATAATCACCATGTTTTATTTAAAACAGCAAGAGTCCTATCCCTAATATACTGAAAAACTAAATTTCTAATTCTAAAACAACCTACTGAAGATGTGACGAGATCTAGTGTATTCAACATTATATGAAACTTAATAAGAACAAGTGAAGGGCAAAGTTTAGTCCTAATAGACCTGACCTCAAACAGCTATTTTAAAAGATCAAACTAACTTTAAAACAAGCATAAAACACTAGCAACACATAATTAAAACAACAATTTCATTAAATCCCAAACCTACTGATTCACTACCTCACACACTTGATGAACAAAAGATTTTTTTTTGATTTTTCAGATTTATGGAAAATAAAAGCTAAATTTAAGCTTAACTAAAGCTCAGATCAAAGTTGCAATCAAGCCTAGACCTATATCCTAAGTTGATGACGGATGGTACTCTAGTCCCAAACACTAGTTAAAGAGCGAAAATGGAAATTTCAACTGATTATCAGTAACATAAAAGCAAAACACAAAAATAAATGACCAATTATATTACAAGCAGTAAAATTAGCACGAATAGCAACAAATGCGCAAGCACTTATCTCATCAGCTTGTAATATAAGCACATAACAAAAATTCAAGGAGTAAGAGTGAATTTTATGAAGGGGTACTTACTGTAGGTCCAACAGCTCACCATGTCATCAAACACCTTTTCTCAACCCAAGTTAATGCTATAAGAGCTTTCGTCACCAACAACTTGTGCGGAAAATCTTGAAGCTAACATCAAGACCACCTTAGTTTTTTTCAAAAGGGTAAGAACCAACAACTACACTATGAGAGCTCCAACACCTTCCAAAAACATCACCCAAGGCTCGCAAACCTTTTGAATCAGCTCCTTGTCAATGAAATTTTCCAAATGAGCTTATGAGCTATCAAACAACATAGGAACTTGAAAATTTCTTCAAACTACAACAAATACCACTATAAGCTATCCACAGCTTAGTAAAACTTCAATCACCAAACAATAACTCTGGGATAAGCCGACTGTTAGTCAGCTTAACCACGAGCTTATGCTACAGTATCTCGTGAATAGTAACTTTTTCAAAAACATAAACAAGCAGATTTTTTTAGAACCCTTTTCCCAAAATTTCTTCTCAAACTTTTATCAAAATCTTGACAAACTAACAAGCTAGAAAACTTTTGAGAATAAACCTCAAACAACACCTTCAACAAACACTTGCACAATAACAAAGATTTAAAATGAAACTGCATAAAAAGAAAAAGAGATTTGGAACAAAAATTTGAAAATACCAACTTTTTAATATAATGAAAAAGGAATTAAATATGACCAAAATGGAACTCAAACATGAACACAAATGTAATATGGAACTCAGAATCTTTCAAAAAGTCACCAACTTTTATTAATCAGAAAAAGGTAATACACTATTTTTTACGAATTCTGGAACAAGCTACATCAAGTCCTATGCTAGTCTATTTATACTACTCAACTAGGTTTACAAAGAGAAGAATAAGATAAACCCTAATGTTATGAAGTTCCCAAAACACCCTCAAACGGATCTCAGAATATGCTGGTCTTGATTCCTTGGTTTGAATAATCTTGAGTCAAAATTGAACCCCATGTGATCTTGCTTTGGAGTTTTATTGAGTGGACAGCTTTTAGGATCAATCTAGGACGTTGAAAAACTCCTTAGGGAACACAAAAATGCCATGGACCGTTGATTCCACTGTTGTATCTTGTTTGCTTGTGCAGGGGACCATGTGGGAGGGTCCTTGGATGATGGTGATAGGTGAATGAGGGGTGGGGTTGGGTTAAATTTACCCTTAATCTTTATACTGGACATCTAATTAGGCTGGAGCACCCTTAATTAATTAGGTGTAGATTAGGGTTCTTGGGATACAGGGAGGGGTTTTGTTTTGGTTTAGTGTTAACAGAATATGTTACCCGGGTATATAAAAGAGATTAGTTTAATATTGTTTAAAAATAAACTAATGTTAAATTGGGTGGGCTGTGGGTTGGTTTGTTGGGTATTAAGTTAGATAGGTTTGGTGTGTTGACACTTTCAGTCCCTCCCTTAACAGAATCCTTTCAACAGCTTTTCACTCATGGTCATTGCCCCTTTTCACCGTTAGTCCTTGGGGCAATTGCAGATTTAGTCCTATGTAACATTGGAGGACTTAAATTTTCCTTCTTCAAACTTCAAGGGTTGTTTTGACAAATCTTCACTTTTTAAGGATCCAAGTTATCAATATTGATTCTTCAAGGGTAATAACTGATAACTTTGTGAAACTTGAGGGACCAAACTTGTACAATCTTCAAAGTTCAAGGGCATTTTTGTAAAATCCAACAATCGGGTCCAGTTCATTGTGCGGCTTCGTTTCCCGTGTTCGTTTTTCTTTGATTCTTGTGATCTTTTTGTCTTTTTCTCGATATCCATACCTAAAACATACAACAAACGAATACAAGTATATTTTTCGGTATTTTACGATATATTCACGCGTTTTAAGCCCAATTTGGATGATGAGACTATGTATAATTGTAGTCTCATCAGTACCTGATGACCGGTTTGCTTGGTCCTTGGTGGTGGTATACACACGTCCAGTGGTCGGAGGTGGCTTGGAATCAGCATGCCCAAAAGTGCCATCAATCTCACCCTTTTGGCAGTCCTTCATTTGGTGGCCTGATTGGCCACATTTGAAGCAGAAACCACCAGGACGATGGCACGGTCCTGGGTGCCTGCATGTGCAGGTGGTGCAAATGGGGTGAGTGTACCCTCCAACGAGTACTCTAGCTGGCTGGGAGCAGGTTTCAGGAAATATGCGTGAGACATGATTACTAGGATATAAACATGACTACACCAAAGGTTTAGATTATAATAACAGATGAAGCTGCATGATTGGGCTGTGAACCTCTGCGGTCCTGATCCCGTCCGTTGCTAGTGTTCCTAGTTATAAATGTCGAAGTGTCAGAATCAATGGGTTATAAAGCAGCATACCATAGAAATGAAGAAATTTTAGGGACCTGATGATGCTGGAGTAGTTGGTGTTGTTACGGTAATTGTCATTACCACCATGCCTATCAGATGCATAACGGTCATAAGTCTGACTGTTTCCCTTGGATTGGTGTTGCTGGGTAGCCAGTTGGGACCGATCCCTAGTCTTTTGCCTGAAAGATGCAATTGTATAGAGCATGATATAAAAATTGAAAGTACTGAATTGAATGAAATGATTAACGTTTGATGACTGAGATATACCTCTTCTCATATGTAGGATATGTAAATCTTGCTTATGTTTTAGAAAGAGAAAGATAGATGATTTCACACTTCTAGAGAGAGAAAGTTTAAGAACTATGTGTTATTTGAAATGAAATCACCACCCTCTCCATCTAAGGAGAGGGTTTATATACCCAAGCCCATGATATGGGCTTGGGTTTATATTAGGCCGCCGGCCCATACATTTCATGGGCTCGGTCTTGGGCTTTGTTTAATAAATGTAAATAACTAAACTACGAGCTATTACATGGACTATTGTTGGAGTGACCGATCCTTTCTAATACGTAAAACGTATTTCCAACAATCTCCCCCTAAGGGAGGTCACTCCGAACAAGGGCGTTACCCAAGTTACAATAATAAAATAAACCTAGCATTCTATGCTTGTCTTGAGCTCGTAGTCTTCGTCTTTCTTTTCTTTTTCTTTTCTGGTGAACATGCTGATGTGATCTTTGATATCCATCTTTAGCATTAATCTCTTGCCTTGATCTTGTGCATCCATCACTTGTGATCTTCGCCTCCTCGTGACACCATGTCCCACATACTTATACCTTTGTAATTCTTGAAAGCTTTAGAGTTTGATAAAGCGGAAGACGACTTCTTCTCGGATTCCGCAACGCCACCGTCTTCAAATGCCGCAACATAAGTAGATACGAACGAAATGGCTTTGAACATTTCGTTCTAATTCGGTAGCATTTTACCTCCGGTCAGTAGAGACCGTTAGACGATATAAAATATCGTACTTGTGGCAGGTAGATTTAATTAAAAATCTCCTTGACAAGATTTCGCGGGTAAACCCGTTCTCTTTACTCGACCGTCCAAAGCTGAATGCGAACGTAAAGAGTGAATCATTTGGATAAAATTATCCGCATGATTGAAGCCGTCAATTCTGATTCCTGGAACAAGTTTGATTCATTAAAGAATCGCACCATCGTTGCTTTCCAGTTGTCACGAGCTTGATTCATATTGAATCTTGCAAGTTACCTACCAAGTGCTGTTTGATGTTAACACTAGAAGGATTGGTTTTCACTCTGAGTGTTCTGGCAAGATCACTTAGATATTGCGTAGAGGCCTGGAACGTGTTTAAGTTCAGCTAAGAATTAAACCACTGTTGCTTTCCAGTTATCACAAGTTTGATTCATAAAGAATCGCACAAGTCACCTACCATGAGCTTTTTGATATTCGCTCAAGAAGGATTTCCATCTTCATTGTAAATACTATCGTATTACTCGGATGTTCAGGCAAGATCATGAAGATTTTGCATAGGACTCTTAAGATCTTTCTTACTTTTCACAGTGTGTGAAGAAGCAAGGAAATATGAAAGTGTGTCCTAATGAGATATGTGATGATCTCAGATGGCTCTAGACTCGAGCGTGCATTTTAGATTTTAGTGATCAGAGGCTGGAGAGGAGTGCCACCATTTCAATACCAATTTATTCAGAGTGAATAAATCGATAGATAGCGTGTTGTCTCCGTGTGATTAAAACAAATACCTTTTGAGAGATATCTGAGTTAGCTGGGATGGTTGTGCATTGCATCACTTGGTCCATGATGTCTATCTTCAATATCGAGCATCATTAAAATGATCTCAATAGCATATGTGTTGACCGGGTTTCTGCCTAAGGTTGTAAGGAGGGCTTCTTTCTTTACACCCTTTATCTTTACAATTCTTTTTCATTCTTCAACCCCTTCAATGCTTACCAATACGTCATAACTAGCACCTTGTTGTGATTGTTCCAGTGCTAACTTAAGTACTTGGTCGGCATTCAGCTACATTCACAATCTTTTCTCCAACTTTCCTAAGGACTACTATTTCTAGATATGGAATGTCCTCGGGAAGATTCCTTCGGTTCTGGAAGAGTCATAAGACTTAACCTATCCTACCATCCTTATGTCACCACAATCTTCATCGTCGTGAAATAAATGGGTTTAGGGTAAGTATATGTCACCATGAAAATCCATTTTGATATGCAAATCCGTGTTGCTCCCCCTTAACATATGCCACGATATCTGAAAACATTTCGCACATGTCAGGATAAGCTAGCACATTAAGTCAAACCATTTGTGATAATTTCCCATATTAAATCACATTTTCTCCCCCATATTAAAAATATTAACCCAATCGATGTTTTTAATATCAATTGATTTAATGAAGTTTTAACAAAGGTTTTGGGAAGAAAAATGCAAGTCCGTTTTATCTTCATGATACCAAATGTATGAGATATGATACCGATTTGTAACATGATCACATATTCACCATATTAAAAAAATTGACAAGGTTGGACCTGATTGATGAGAACATCATATGATAAGATCAAATGGTTCTTGTCAGCATACGTTGGTCGCCTCGTCACGGCTGAAGTCATCTCTTGACACCACGTGTACGATTGGTATTGTTGTCTTGACACCAATTAGTAAGCTTGGCACTTTCGGAATCAAAGATTCTGAATGCTTGACAATTGCTCCCCCTCAATTGTTGACCCGTGTTCTACTGAAAGAGCTGTAGTCGTCGGTTGAGTAGTCGCATCGTCGAGTATGTAGATACCAATTGACAACATCTTTGGTTTGTGGAGATGATAACTTCATAAAAACAAGACTTCTCTTGTTTTAACAAATAAATGCACTGAAGCGTACATAGATTTATGTCAGACCAAGTTATAAAGTAAACTTGATCCCTTACAAGATTTTAAAGTAAACCTTGCCCGATAAAATTAATTCCCAATTGTGAGCCAAAGCTTTTATAAGAAATACTTGACTTTTTAATATGAAAAGCGGGTTGTAGTCAGAAATAACTACAAGCCATAAGGGCATGTTTTATGAAATATTTACAACTTTTGTACGAACTCTATTTATGGCGCCGTGTCAATATTAATCGACATTTCTAAGGCCGTAAATATTATCGTACCAAAAGACATGCCTTTGAAAAATAAATTAACAACATTTTTGGATTTTCTGAATTTTTTAATTTTTATGGTTTTTATATGGTTTTATATTTTTGTATTTTGCTTTTGTGGATAAAAATATAAACAATATATACAGATGATCACCAAGGACACGGAGAATAGTTTACCACCACTATTCTTTCGCTTCATCTTCCAGTTCCTTTAGAGTCTCAGGCGAGAAAGTTCTCATTCCTAGCTTGTCGGCAAAAAATTCAATTCGAGCGCGATCTAAAGCCTTTGTGAAAATATCCGCCAATTGAAAATATCCGCCAATTGATACTCAAATCGGACAAAGTAAAGCACGATCACTCCATTTTCCACTTGCTCCTTGATGAAGTGGTAGCGAATGTCAATGTGCTTCGACCGAGAGAGTTGAACGTTGTTGCAGCATAAGGCAATTGCACTCTTGTTGTCACAGTACATCGAAATTTTGTTGAAACCTAGACCATAGTCGGTTAATTTCGATCTCATCCAAAGAATTTGAGCACAACAAGCAGACATAGCTATGTATTCTGCTTCCGTACTTAAAATTGCAGCGCTTTTCTGCCTTTTCGATGCCCAACTGATTAGTCGATCTCCTAGTAGTTGAAAAGTTCCACTCGTGCTACGCCTTGTATCTTGACAACCCGCGTGATCCGCATTTGCATATGCCATAAGTGCAATCGAAGAGTCCTTCGAATACCAAAGTACCCGATTAATGGTTCCTTTAAGATATCGAAAGATCCGTTTCACAATGGCCAAGTGTAACTCAGTAGGTCGAGTTTGATACCGAGCACACATACATATAGCAAACTGAAGATCAGGTCGACTAGCGGTGATATACAGAAGAGTACCGATCATTCCATGATAAAGTGTCGAATCTACGGCAACTCCATGTGGATCTGCATCAAGCTTTGTTCGTTCCACCACTGGAGTATCCACGGGATAACAAGATTCCATCTTATATTTCTTAAGCGATTCAAGGGCATACTTGGATTGATGAAAGATGCCTCTGGGACTCTGAGATATCTGAAGACATAAGAAGAATGATACCTTGCCCATCATTGACATCTTAAACTTGGAAGACATGAGTTTCCCAAATTCGTCGGATAAGGTTTGGGTCGAGGCTGCAAATATAATATCATCAACATATATTTGTACCATAATCATATCTTTACCTCGTTTTTGAATGAACAGCGTGGGATCCACCTTGCCTTTAGCGAAGCCTTATGTAATGAGGAATTGTGACAATAGATCATACCATGCGCGTGGAGCTTGCTTCAACCCATAGAGAGCCTTCTTAAGCTTGTACACATGATTAGGATAATTAGGATTCACAAAACTATCCGGTTGTTGAACATAGACCTCTTCCTTGATTTCACCATTAAGAAATGCCGTCTTTACATCCATGTAATAAATGA
The DNA here is from genome assembly GCA_025667525.1 of Glebionis coronaria. Lineage (NCBI taxonomy): Eukaryota > Viridiplantae > Streptophyta > Magnoliopsida > Asterales > Asteraceae > Glebionis > Glebionis coronaria. Next base: position 242,294,455 of record CM046877.1, read on the forward strand.
TCATATTCATATGGGCTGCATAAGCGAGGAATAGTCTAATAGCTTCTAAACGGGCAACTGGTGCAAAGGATTCCATAAAGTCGATGCCCAATAATTGCTTGTATCCACGAGCTACTAGTCGAGCTTTGTTCTTCAATATTCCGCCTAACTCATCAAGTTTCACCTTGTAAACCCATTTCAAAGTGAGTAATTGCACTTGATCCGGGCACGGGACAAGTTCCCATACTTTAAGACGTATAAATTCATTAAGTTCTTATTGCATAGATTCTATCCAACAGGATTGAGTAAAAGCTTCTTGCCATGTCTTAGGTTCAACTTCAGTGAGAAAAGCATCAAAATGACAAAACATTGCATTTTCTTGTAGCTGACTTCGTATGGATACCGGACGATTAGGGTCACCAATAATAGAATCTATAGGATGATCCTTTGTCCATTTGCTGTCATGTTCACGAATCCGTGGATTGGAGTAAACTGTAGTAGGAGCTTCCTCTGAGGTGGACGACTCGACTTGATTAGGGTTGGGAATAGATACACCAAAGAATGGAAGTTCACGCATTTGAGCGAATTCTAAATCGTGATCATCATCATCCTCTTCATCATCAATAGGCATGACATGGGTAGTTGATTCGGGTGTTGGTTGAGAATTACTAGTTGATGGTATATCTTGACCAATTGTAGATGTAGACGTATCAGATTGTGGTTCGGTTGCTGGAGCGACAACTTCGGTTACCGGAGCTATTTCCTCAGGTTCTGGAGCAACAATACTTGGAGGAGTAAAGAATTCATCAAAGAACGGTTGAAACAATGTATCCCATTCAGTCCTAGAAGGTGGTGTAAATGATGATGAAGTAGGGTTGTTTGGGACAAGACCAGAACTAATGTTACTGGGTCCCATTTCATGAAGTGCGGGTTCAGAGCTGCTTTGCTCAGAAGCCATCGATGTCAGCTCATCAAAATCAACATTCATAGTTTCGAGGATCTTACGAGACTTACGATTGTAGATTCGGTATGCCTTCTTTGCGGGTGCGTAACCAATGAAAATACCAATATCAGCCTTTGGTTGAAGTTTTCCCAAATTGTCATCATCATTATTTGGATAGCAAAGAGAACCAAATACATAAAGATATGATAAATCTGGTGCTTTACCATGGAGAAGCTCATAAGGTGTTTTAACATGGCGTTTACGAATTAGTGACCGGTTTTGGGTGTACACTACTGTAGATACTGTTTCTGCCCATAAAAACAATGGAGCCTTTGCGTAAATTAACATCGTTCGAGAAGCTTCCATAAGTGTGCGATTTTGCCTTTCAACGACACCGTTTTGTTGTGGAGTGCGTGCAACGGATGTTTCATGAGATATGCCAACTTCTTCATAATAATCACCCAAGATTTGATTCACAAACTCGGTTCCATTATCTGTACGAATGCGCCAGACAGTAGTGTTGAGACGCACTTGAATCATCTTGAGAAATCCGATGATGAATTTAGGTGCCTCATTTTTTGTTGTAAGAAATTTCACCCATGTAAACCTAGAGTAATCATCGACAATTACGAGGATGTACTTTTTGCCACTAAGACTTTCAACACGCATTGGCCCACAAAGATCCATATGCAACAAATAAAGTTTCTCTTGGTTGGTGTCTTTAGTCTTGGGTTTGTATGATTGCTTAGTGCTTTTCCCCATTGTACACGCGAAACACAAATGATCCTTGTGAAATGAAATTTTAGGAAGACCACGAACAAATTCATTTTTCGCCAAATGATTAATAGCGTCAAAGTTAAGATGAGATAACCGTCGATGCCATAACCATGACTTAGTCTTTGATGCTTTGGAGAGAAGACATATGGGAGAAGCGGCCATCATGTCTTGAAGAGACAAAGTATACAAATTATTCCATCGAGTACCTTTTAATAAATCAACCCCTTCCAAATTACGAATGAAGCAGGTATGCTCTCGAAAAGCAACTTCTAGGTTTGCATCACAAAATTGTCCCATAGAAAATAAGTTGTGACCGAGACCTTCCACATAATACACTCTTGAAATTATAACATTCCCAATATGATACTCACCATAACCCATTATCTTTGCAATATGATCATTTCCAAATCGAACCGTACCAAGAAACTTGCTGATGAAATTTCTGAGCTGAGAGCGATCTCCGGCCATATGCTTGGAGCAACCAGAGTCCAAATACCAGAGAACAATTTGGACCACCTGTTTTCAATAACAACAGTAGACAATGCATTGGAAACTATTGGTTCCAGAGTGTTAGCAGATAGAGATATAAGATTATCAGAATTGCTAGCATTTATGAGACCCTTAGATTTCCTGCATTTTCTAATGTGAGTTTTAGCACTAACAGCTTTTACTGTTCCAACTTTCTTAGGTTTTGGATTATTCGCGGGCACTACAGTGGGAGTAGACCTATTTAAAGGGCACTTGGTTCCTACAGTAGTGTCAGTGTGCCTAGTTAAAGGACACGCTTGTGTTTTGGTAGCCTTGGTACTCCTAGTTAAAGGGCACAATTTCTTTGCTTTAGTGGGAGTGATCCTAGTTAAAGGGAACATATTTCCTGCTATAGTGAAAGTTCTACCAGTGGGACGCCACATCCAACCAACTTGGGTTAACACTTTCCCAGTCGGTTTCCATTCTAATTCATTTTTCCGGGCATTCATCTCATTCACATGGTCAATAAGGCAAGAATCATGACGACTAGAAAACATACATTCATTGCAATTCCAACATTTCAAATTAGAATTCACAGTAGGCTTAGAATGTTTCACAACCGTAGAGCCTTTAGGTTTAGCTACATGATTCTTTTTATTCAAAACAAAAATAACATTTCTAGGACGGGCTTCTAATTTCTTCTTCACTGGACTACTAGATGGAGGCAAGATCCTATCATTCTTCTTGTTTCTTTTAAGCTTAGATCTTTGAGCCTTAGTAGTGGTGCTTACTCCTGTAGAAGGCAACACGGGAATATTAGAAGCTGGTTTTGATTCCGCCTTATCTTTAGTGACCAAAGTTTGAGATGGTTTAGTCCTAGGGCCCTTATTAAATGGTGTGACGTCTATAAGGTTCCTTTTGATTACACTAGAGGACGATGCTGAGACAGTGGCTGTGTTATCCACAACATTCTTACCTTTTAGAGTACGAAGTGTTTCCTTTAACTCAGCCAAGGCTAGATTTTTATCACAAATTTGTTCCCTCAAATCAGATATTTCCACCAACTTCCGATTCAATTGTTCAATCAATGATTGATTCTGTGCGGTTGTATTAACACATGCGGGCTTTACTGAATCAAAGAGTCGTGTATCTTTCTGTTTTAAGTTATCAACTTTGGACAAAATCTTGGAAACTCGATTGTCTAGATCAAGTTTAAAATTCTCAGCGGCCTCAAGTACGTTCACACAGTTAAGCTCCTTAGATTTCTCTATGTCTATCGGCAAAGATTTAGCAACTTTGTCACTTGGCTGACGCTGTTTTGATTGTAAATTCAATCGAAAATTCTTTTCAAAGTTTGCATCATCGATATTAACACCTTCGAATGACGTTTCAAAGATTTCTTGAATAAATTGTTGCTTGCATTCAAGCGAAATACAATGTGTTTGAATCTCATCAAAACGTTTTGAAAGCGAAGAATATGACTCTTGAAGCTTTAAAAATTTAGCGTCAGATTCGTGACAAATACTATCTACCACATTATCCACAGATTCAACATTATGCACAATAGAATCATTATCAACACTTTTATTCACACAGACGGAAACTATATCATGAGACATCACTTGTTTCAGAAGCTGATCTTTTTGGCGAGAAACCCGTTCTATTTCAAGTAAACTGTTTTCATAAGCATCATCCATTTCATTGAAAACACGTTTAACTTCTTTTATTTACAAACGCAAATCTTGATCAAGATTACTAAGACAAGCTTTAACATCCTTTACAAACGGAACAATTTCGTCTCGGAACGCAGCTCTAGTGTGCTCAAAGTTCCATTCACCTTCCGTTATGACCGTGGCCGTCGTACGTTCCAAAATGACCTTATCAAAATCGGCTAAGTATTAGTGTACCGCTTTTAAGTTAACGGATGCCTTACTTACCGGTGGAATTAACTTTGTTAAATCCGTTTTGACAAGTGTAGGAGACGTACTAGGAGGGTTTTCATTTGACAAACTTTAGGGCACAAGAACTGTTAGTTCAGCTAACTCCTTTTGTAAGCGAATACGTGTGTTTTTAGAAAGTTGATCTTTATTATGCTTATCATAATCAATCGTATGGAATTTTGAAAACATTTTAGAATAAGTTTATTCCATAAGTGACCGCGTCTCCTTAGAACTACGAACATAAGGTGCTTCTTTCGATTTGCCAATTATGGTCATATCATAAAGACAGGGAATATATTCCTGAGCTTGTTTTGCATAACCGGGATTAGGTGGTAAATTTTGAAGACGCTTAAGTTCGAGTTCTTTAAATGATTTAGTTAAAAGATGAACCTTTTCTATGGAAGCTTATTGTTTTAAAAGCTATTGTTCTTTGAATATAAGAAGTTTGGTAGCATTAATTTTTGATTCAAACTTTTTAGACTCGAGAGTTTCGAAATCCATTTTAAGTTTCTGAAAATCATTGACAACCGACTATTTTGCTTTTAATTCATTGGAAAGATTAGCTTTTAATGATTCTATTTCTTTCAAGTGTTCAATCTTTTCAAAACAAAATTGGTCAAATTCAGAACATGTTATTTTCTCTGCTTGAGGGACCATTTCAAAAGTTTTGACCTTTTCTTTATGCAACGCAAGCTCGGCAGTTAGGGTGGAATTCGTATCTATGGATTGTCTGAGAGATGCATTTGATCAATAATATGTTTAGGCACCATCACCAAATCATGTTGAGCATAAGATTCCATACCCGTCGTAGCATTTGGTTGAGGTTCACTCAAATGTGTAGGATTGGGTACCACATCATTTGAGTTACTAGTTCCCGAATGCTGTTCGAGGTTGTCATTTTCATGCCCAACTTGATGTGGGTTATCATCATTACCAATATTGGTTGTGGTGGGTACCTCACTGACGACATCAGAACTGTAGTGAGAGAGATTAGCAAAGAGAGCAGCTTGGGCAGAGTGAATGTCATCACATTCCGAATCATATGCGTCAAGATCATCTACTTGATAAGCTGCATTAGAAGTGGAAACGACTGCAATGCCTTTAGTATCTGGTGCCCCTGGGTCTGCAAGAAATGCTAACTCCTCTGAATCCAAAATCTTTCCCTTAGACTGAGCATCAACCAAATACATTTTCTCACGAAACCACGCTTCATCCCTTCTTCTTTTCGACTGAGTGCATTGCCTAGCCATATGACCTTGTCCTCGGCAATTGTAGCAAGTCACAACCTTTTGAGGACCAATGGGGCTTCCATTTCCATTAGCTTGAGAATTCACAGCTTGAGCATTCACAGTCCTTGTAGGAGGTCCATATGAATTTTGCCTTCCCTGAATAGGTTGCTGTTGGAAATACGTTTTACGTATAAAGAAAGTCTCGGTCACTCCAACAATATAGTTATAGGCTCGTAGTAGTGTTTAAGTTACATTTATGTTAAGCCCGACCCATGAGCATGTTCATGGGCCGGAGGCCCCAAGTCCATTAAGGACTTGGGTATATAAACCTCTTTCCACCATGGAAAGAGGTGTTGGTTGTTTCATTTCTCAAAGTAATACACATAGTTTCTTTCACTTCTCTCTCTAAGTTTCTCTCTCTAGAAAAACATCAACCCTCTTGAAATACAAAGATTATCATTGTTCTACAATTGGTATCAAGAGCATGGGATGAAATATAGGTTGGTCTTTGTGTTGTTAATGCTTATTTAAGCATTTCGTATGTTTTTTATTGTTTTTTACCAAAGTTTCAAAATTTTTTCGTGTTTTTTAGTGTTCTTAAGTCGCATATCTTCTTTATTCGTGTATTAGTGATTTGGGTATCTTGGTTTCGGTTAAAACACAAATATTTTGGATCAAAAGTTAAGAACTTTCTTGTTTCATCTTTCTGAATTTCTTGCAACTGATTCCATCGGAAAGTACAAGTGAGTGAGGCTCGATCGCAATAACCCAAGGGTTTTACTTTGTGATCACAAGGATTCAGACACCTTATTCCGACGGTTATTCCGATCGCTCATTACGATCGAGGATTGCGACGGTTTTTAAGGGTTATTGAGACGTTACTCTGTCCAAATATTTTTAGCCATATTGCTATCAGGATTCCGATAGTATCACATTCCGACAGATCCATCATTCAGATAGAAGGACATTCCGATCGAAGGACATTCTGACAGATCCATCATTCCGATAGAAGGACATTCAGATAGAAGGACATTCTGATCGTAGGACATTCCGACAGATCCAACATTCCGATAGAACCAACATTCCGATACTTGCAACATTCCGATAGAAAGGGTATTCCGACAGAATCTACATTCCGACACTTGACACATTCCGATAGAATTTGCTTTTTGGATAAAAGTTGCATAACTTAGAGGATTTTTTCTATCTTGCATTAATTTGGTAATTTGGTAAATTTCAAAAACACACACAACAAAAAGATAACAACATCTTTCATTCAACAATACAAAAACACATAACCTTATTTCATTGCTCGATCATTTTTGATAATCTTTATTCAAGGGATCATAAAATGAATTCAAATTCATATTTGCCAACAATGACTTCGCTTACTGATATCTCAATCATCTCGGGTACTGACACTCGCCCACCATTGCTCATCAAAGATTTATTTGAAGCATGGCATGGTCGTATGAAAACTTACATCATGGGCAAACCCAATGGTAGACTTATGCTTCAATCCATTGAAAAAGGTCCACTAGATTGGGGAGAAGTTACTGTCAACAATGTGACACGGGAAAGGTTGTATCATGAGTTAACCGATGCTAACAAACTCATTGTCGATGCGGATGAAAGGGTTTTTCAGATAATACTTCAAGCCCTTCCACCCGATATCTATAGAATGGTAAGTGAACACACAATGGCAAAGGATCTTTGGGATCGATTAGCTGTTTTGTTACAAGGGAACTCTCTAACTAAGCAAGAACGAGAGTGTCAATTGTATGACTTGTTTGATAGGTTTACATACATTCCAGGGGAGACTCTTCACAATTACTACTGGCGTTTCACTACTTTGATGAATGACAAGAACGTGTATAATCTAAGGATTGCTCAGTTTCAACTAAACACAAAGTTCTTGAACACGTTACCCCAAGAATGGAGCCAATATGTCACCGATGTCAAGATGATTAGAGATTTGCATAAGTCAAACTTAGATCAACTCTATGCTTTCTTGCAACAACACGAGAAGCACGTGATCCAAAAACGAATCTCTCAGGGATCTTATCAAGAACCATTGGCATTAATGGCAAATCATCCTACAATGTCATATCACAACTCTCCGTTTGATTTGGGACACCAATCTTCCTATCAACCATTGTATTAAACACCAAGTTTCCCATAGTATTCGATCTTGCCACAACCGCCTACATCTTATCACCAACAATACAAGCAACCAGCAACATCATCACAAGGAGACTCACATCAGCTACCTTATGCCTCACAACAGTATTCACCGTATCAACCTCCAACAAACCCTTCTCTTATCTATCAACACCTTGAGGTTCCTCAACCCCATTACTCACAACATGGTAGTGTTCCCTCAAATCAGCTTGTAGCTCAATCAGCACCAACATTCTATTGTGATGATGAGATTCCTGTCCCTGCGTTTAGACAAGGGGATAGTCCTACTGATATACTTGCTCAAATGTCTGCTTATCTCACTCAAACATTGAACAAACCAGGTTACAGAGGACCAGCTCCAACAAACAATCAGTTAAGGAACTCTTCTAACTCTCGACAACAGGCTACAATTTAAGATGGTAGAGTAATGGTGCAACAACTTCAGGGGAGACCTAGTTCATCTACTGCTGGTGCACGTTCATCTACTGCTGGTGCACGTTCATCTAACACTGATGCTACAAGGGGTAATAGCACTGGCAAAATGAAGATGATTATATGTTACAACTGCAAAGGGGAAGGGCACATGGCCCGAGAGTGTAAGCAGCCCAAGAGGAAAAGGGATAGCACATGGTTTCAGGAGAAGATCTACTTGGTGAATGCTCAAGCCCAAGGACGTGAGCTCGATGAAGAAGAGTTGGCATTTCTCGCAGATCCGGGAGTCGCGGACACTAACGGTCTCACAGCAGCCATCACAAACAATGCCGCATATCAATGTGATGATTTGGATGCATACGACTCTGACTGTGATGATCTCAATACCGCCAAAGCAACTCTCATGGCAAATCTTTCACTTTATGGAGCTGACACAATTTCTGAGGTACCAAATACTGCTACGGATACTAGTATTGTACCTTATCAAGTTGATCAAGTGTCTAAGTATCTGGAACAGCCTCCGGTGGTTAGTAACTCAATCGAGGAGACAAACAATTAGCAATATCAATGCAAGTCCCCAGACATTGAGTGAACCACAACCGGGAGCTATTACGACTACAAATTCGTTTGCTCAACCCGATTTGGTTATGGTCTCGGCATCTATGCTTAGCCAAATGAATAATGCGGTCCTTGAAACCCTCAGTGTTAATCAGACTTTATCTGCCGAGCTTGATTTGCATAAGGAAAAGGTTAAAACCTTGGAATTAACTCTAGTGTCCCCTACCTTAACCAATCCTGAATTTGATAGGTTTAGGCAAGTCCAAATGGATAATCTGCTAGAAATTGAGAGTTTAAGAGCAAATCTTTCGAAAGAACTTAAAGAAAAAGAGTCAGTCGTTAATAATTTTCAAAAACTACAAACGGATTTCGAAATTCTCGAGTCTAAAAGGGTTGAAACGGAAATTAAGGCGTCTGAGAAAGTTAAAAAGACTGAAATTTTGCTTTTAAAACAATACTCTGCTTCACATTTAGTACACTTGTTTCATTCTTCTTTTCAAGAGTTCAATCTATCACGTCTAATAGACCTACCACCTAACCCGGGGTATGCAAAGCAAGCATTTCACCACAACCCATGACTTTATGATGCGACTAAGTTAGGATTGGTCTTAGATCCGATTATGTTTTTACATGAATCTGAGAGCATGTCACTACATGAAGAGAATCGGTTAAAATTACTTCCTACATATCCTGAGTATGATTATACACAAATGAATGCATCATATGCAAAAATAGATTTTAGAACTCGCTTTAATATGCAAAAGGAATTTATTCATACACCAGCTTACATGCCTACTAGAGAAACCCTTAGTATACTTCCTACACTTGTTAATTCGGATGAACCTAAGGAAATTCCTAAGAATCTCCCACCGGTAAGTACGGTAAAGCTCAGCTTGGAAGAGCTTGAGCGATACCTAACCGAGTTTGACAAGGTCATCCTGGAATGTACGACTTCAACGGCTCAAACCGCTGGAGAATGGGCTTTCGAACACATGAAAACGGTGTTTGAGAAAGAGATCGTTCTGTTTGTAAACAATATTAAAAATGGAGTTTATTATCTCGCGGGAAATCTAAGTTTAGAAATGGGTGAAGTTTAAAAAGTTTTCTATGAAATGGATGATGCTTATGAACAACATTTAATTGAGAAGGAAAAGATTTTATCTGAATACGACCGATTCTTAGAACATATAGTGTCTCTCGAAGTGATGCAAGTTGTTACTAATGAATATGCTCTTGAGATTACATCTACTGTGAATAAATGTGATGATGTGCATGATATATCTGTGAATATTGTTGAACCTGTGAATACTGTAGATAATCATTCTTGTCACGAATCTAACGATGATTTTTTAAAGTTTCAAGATTCTTATAACACACTTTCAAAACGTTTTAATGAGCTTCAACAACATTTTATATCTCTTGAAATTGAAAATCAATCTATAAATGAAACTCTTTCAAAAACAAATGATTGTAAAAACTCCGGTGAGACTAGTGACAAGATGATTCAAGTGGTTCAGGCATTAGAGTAAGAAATTATGAGACTTAAGAGAGAATCAGTAGCAGAGAAATTGGAACTAGAGGCTTCAGAGATTCAAAATCATGCCCTAGAAGATAGAATTACTTCTATGCTAGGGGAGTTTGATAAAGTAAAGCAGGGTTTCTCAGATATTTATGGTTCGTTAGAAGAACGCTTCGCTTGTAATGCGGCAGAGAAAAAGTCACTCGTTGACCAATTGAACCGTAAGTGCGAGGAAATCTCTGACTTAAATATTCAACTCATAGACAAAAACATGGTTTTGGCTGAATTAAAGGAGACACTTCAACTCAAAGGACAAGAAGTTGTTGATAATCCAGCCACCATCTCTGCCTCGACCTCTAGTGCTCCCAAACCCAACCCACGTGTGCTATATCGGGACCCGAAATTTAAGAATAGTCCAACTAAGTTTGCCACATACATGAAAAATGCCTTAGAACATGCAGATCTAGCTAGAGAGATTGTTGATAACATGCGTGCACTAGATCCCACAAGTCATCTTCTATATGAGATTTTATTATATGTGGATCGTGTTCAGGATTGTTTAGCAAACTTAGAGTACATTGGGCAACCGATATCTGTACCCTCGAAACAACAAACCCCCACCATTGCTATTACTCCATTCAATAAGAATCCAGGATCTAAGCCTATATTAAACACACCCATCAAGGCTACATCAAAATCTGTCACTAATGTTCCCATGGCTTCTACAGGAGTAATTATGTCTACTAAGGCTAAAGGATCTCAAGACAAGAAAGATAGGATCAAGCCTTCCACTAGTAGGACTGCCAAGAAGAAAGTAGAAGTTCACCCTAGGAATGTTATTTCAGTTTCAAATAAAAAGAATCATGTATCTGAGACAAAAGGATCTGCCTCTATCCAGAAGCCTAAGCAAAATGTGAATTCGAATTTACGATGTTGGAATTGTAATGAATGCATGTTTTCTCAGCGTCATGATTTATGTCTTGTTGATCACGTGAATGAAATGTATGCTATTAGGAACAATCTTGAATGGATTACAACTGAGAAGAAATTCACCCAAGTTGGTTGGCAATGGAAACCCACTGGTAGGACCTTCACTGCTAATGGAACTAAGTGCCCTTTAACTAGGATCACATCCACGGAAGTTAGGTCTCAGCGTCCTTTAACTAGGAACACTAGCACTAAGAAATGGAAAAAGCGCCCTTTAACTAGGTCTGCCCCCACTATTGTGCCTACCAGTGACGAAGTACCTCAGGATCTTAGACAACTAGAATCTAAGCCGACATTTAGGAAGAAAGTTTGGAAGCCTAAGAATTCTTCGGTTAGCAAATCTAAGATAAATATATCTGTACCTGCTAACACAGAGGAACTACTAGATTCCGATACATCGTCTTTGTCTGGTGATATTTTCAGGTGGTCCAAATCATCCTCTGGTACTCTGGATGCTCAAAGCATATGACCGGAGATCGCTCGATGCTCAGAAATTTCGTCAGCAAGTTTCTAGGAACGGTTAAATTCGACAACGACCATATTGCGAAGATCATGGATTATGGTGAATACCAAATTGGGAATGTTATGAGTTCAAGGGTATATTATGTGGAGGGACTTGGTCACAATCTATTTTCAGTGGGACAATTTTGCGATTCAAACCTTGAGGTGGCTTTTCGACAACATACTTGCTTTATTCGCGATCTTGCAGGAAATGATTTGTTAAAGGGTTCTTGAGGGGATAATCTCTACACATTGTCCATTCAAAACATGATGGCCGCCTCTCCTGTATGCCTTATCTCCAAAGCATCCAAGACCAAGTCATGGTTGTGGCATCGCCGGTTATCTCATCTTAACTTTAATGCTATAAACCATTTGGCTAAAAACGAACTTGTTCGTGGTCTTCCAAAACTTAAGTTCGACAAGGATCATTTATGTTCCGTGTTTTCTTTGGGGAAAAGCACCAACAAAACATACAAACCTAAAGCTGAAGACACCAACCAAGAGCCACTGTATCTTTTGCACATGGATCTTTGTGGGCCAATGCGTACGGCTAGTGTGAGTGGTAGAAAATACATCCTCGTCATGGTGGATGATTTCTCAAGGTTTACATGGGTAAAATTTTTAGCATCCAAGGATCAAGCACCAAAGTATATCATGATCCAAATACGTCTTAATGCTACTGTTCACCGCATTCGCACTGATAATGGAACTGAGTTCGTTAATCAAACTCTACGAGACTATTATGAAGAGGTAGGTATTTCACATGAAACTTCTGTTGCTCGCACTCCACAACAAAACGGTGTCGTGAAAAGACGTAACCGCACACTAATGGAAGCTACTAGAACTATGTTGATTTATGCGAATGCTCCTTTACTCTTATGGGCTGAAGCAGTGGCAACCGTATGTTATACCCAAAACCGCTCTATCATTCGTAAACGCCATGGTAAAACTCCATATGAGCTACTTCATGGACACAAACCCGATATTTCATTTCTTCATGTGTTTGATGCACTGTGTTATCCAAATACAAATAGTGAGAATTTGGGCAAACTTTAACCGAAGGCTGACATTGGAATTTTCATTGGTTACTGTAACACCCCACTTGGATAAGTGGACCGTTACGTGTATTTATGGCGTGTCATCAAAGCATAAGGTAAATGTCCTAAAACATTAACTGACCATAAAGGAGTAACCGGAATCAAACATCGGTAATCCAAACATAAGCTCAAAACATGAAAAATAAAATACTGCAGGAAAGGACTAAACAATGTCCAAATAAGCAGAATAAGGTAAGAAGTGCATGAAGTAAGAAGTCTAGATAACTCCCATCCAAATGCACATGCTCTCAGAATCCTAAGAGCGTCCTGGTGTACCTGCCGTTAGAACATGAAAGGAACTACGGCTGAGCATAACGCTCAGTGAACGGATATAATGCATGATAAGAATATAATGAATGAAACAGATGATAGAATACTGAAGCTGTAAGACTGATAAGTAAAGTTGCAGTGGAAATCTGTGTATAATCTGTAAAGTCTGATTTAAAATAATAAAGCTAAACTGTTATCTATTAAATCTGAAAACATGCATTTACTGTATTTTAATTGCCGGAGCTTATATAGGTCATGTGCTGTAACGACGGTGCATGAATAACTGGAGGGGTGACCTCGTCATGCTGTAGAGGGGTGACCTCTAAATAACTGTAGAGGGGTGACCTCTAAATACTGTGCTGGGTGGAGGGATCAGCTCCAATGTGAAGGATGTAGAGCACACACCACATTCACCCTGATAACTTGTAAACTGATAAGCCTAGGATGCATCCATACGCCCCACTAAACATACATATAAAAATGGCCAAACTGAACATGAGTGGGACGATGCAGGATATCACTCTCCTGCATGTGAGTCACGACACCGGTGCCTCTAGTGCCATGGTTACGGTACCTCCGTAACTAGTACATAAACTTGGTCATGCTTGTATATAATGCTCAGGCAATTTATTTAGTTATTAACATGATTACTGATAAGCTTAAACATATACTGGGGAAAACATTTGGCTACAGACGGGGAATCCTAATCATGCATAGGAAAGAAAGTTCTTACTGAAAGGACGGAAAATCCGTACGATCAATCGAAACGAAAGCGAAAAATAATAGTAGAGAGATAGGAATATCCGTACCTTAGGTAATATACACGCATAGACAAAATCCAATATTTTCCGTCAAATAATCTACATTAATTATAAAATCAATTACTACTAATTTAACTAGATTATGATTCCAGACTAATTTTGAAGGCATAGCAAAGGAAAAGGGTTAAGTATGAACTATTAGAATTTTTAATATTGATTAGTAATTCACTTTAAAATTAGGTACCAAATGTGTAAACATTCATTTTTAATATCATAAACTTGTTACCAAGTAAGGTTTATAAAACGAATTTTCATCCTCTTTTGCCAATTTTAGCTACACGTTCCTTTTTTTGTTTTCTCCATGTTGTGCTCCTTTTAGCTTAAGGTAGTATTAGTTTAAGAAACAGATTGTTTGTTTGTACCTCTGAAAGTAGGAGCGTAGGCGTTTTTATCTAGCTTACACATGCCCATTTCGTCTAACATGTTCCTCCATCACCATTATGGCTAGTTATTTACGTTTCATACATTCACTGTATTTCATGCGTCATTATATAAGATCCGAAAATGTAGTCGCTAAATTATTCTAACATTTACCACGTGTGAAGTTTACATGTGAATAGATCAAAGTCGAATTATGAACAGAGTACATACCCAATATGAGCAAGAACACCGAAAATCAGTAAGGGACGATGGGAAAGTTGTCCGAACGCATACGAACATACGTACCAGAAGCCTCACCACCTGCTGACCCTGATTATCAGCCAACGTGTAACACTCCCAAATTTCGGATAGCAGCGGAAGGGTCATTGGGAGTATTACTTCATAGCATAACACACAAGTTATAGAAAACGACTCAGAAAGAGGCGTTTGAACAGTTTAATTCATTTGATAATTTAAAATCAGAGTTTATAGTTAGAAACAGGTCCCAACAATATTGTAATAATAAAGAGTTTCAAACAGTTTATCGAATGGTAATCATTATTTTATTGCCTTTAAAATATCCAGTGCGACTCCATGCTCCAGCTGCTATTAAACCTGAGTACCTGAGAAATACATGCTAAAACATCAACACAACGGTTGAGTGAATTCATAGGTTTGCAAGTAAAAGCAGTGGACCACAAGATTTCAGTATTCAGATTACAAAAGTCAGATAGCATCAGTTATCGCATTTAGCTCATGAAACCGAACATTAACATCCGTTATTCCGTTCAAGTTTCAAATACAGTGCGTCCAGTCGGTTTTCCGTTAAACCCGGACGGAGAGGTCAATCCCAATAGATCTATTCACAGCATTCACGTTTACTCGACCAGTACAGTCGGTCCAAGTAATTAACGGTTCATGACTAAAATGGATAAAATAAACATACACTTCAAGCACTTGCGTCCATTCGTAAAAAGTAGCATGTATCCCCTCGCGGGTTTAATAAAACAATTAAAGTAGTAAAAGCGAGGCTATGAACTCACCTTAGCAATAACGACATCAAGGATAACGATCAAGATGATAGTGACGTAGTAAAACGGTGAAATAGGATAAGACGAGAGGCCGCGAGCTTCTAACGACGATTTAAAATTCTAAACGATCAACCCACGGCTTAATATTGAGACAACACCAATTATCTTCCAAGTAATAACCAAAATAGCTAAAAGTAATGATGATGATGTACTTTGTACGCAAAGAGAGCCAAGGGAAAAATGTGTATACTTTGTCTTATTGCTAGAATAATGAGATATGTTTACATTGCAAGACATTCATTTGTTACAATACGTGTCATGCCATTTCATTTAAATTTGACGTTTGTACATGATGGTGTCATAAACAAGACATCAATTTTAATATGTATTCCGTACATTTGAAGTGTTACTAAGGTGATATATATTATTTTATTTGTTTATAATACTATAAAACGGGTATTATCGATGCCCGATATATTAATAGTTACACGATTTGAAAAATACTCGTAAAACACGAAAAATAAACGCTCAATATAAAATAAAAACACCGACACTCGGAGAACATTATAAATGAGGGCTTATTATTTAATAAACGTCAACGCGTCATATAAACGAATGACACTTAAAGGTTTATCATAAAATTTATAAAAAAAAATGCCCTTTAAACGAAATCATTACGACGACAATAAGGAAAATTTCTATTATTTACGGTCGATGTCGGACATATACTTTATCGATAAATAATGATAGACATGTATTCGACACGTTAAGCCATAAACTTGTCGATTAACAGAGAATTCAATATATTATTATTATTATTATTATTATTTTTATTTTTTTTTATAAAAAACAAACATGATAAATAAAAGTCGGCTTATATATATTGATCTGAAAATTACGAATTGCTACATTCAAACCACCTTAAAAGAACTCTGTCCCAGAGTTCGGTTGTTTTACATGCTCGCTATACGTTCGAGAAGGTGAGAGTACTTTTAAGTTCACAAGAGTCGATATACGCTCGGAATAATCCAAGTAAATCTATCAAAAATGTAAAAAGATTAAATAGTCATTCGTATAAGACAATATCGATACGAATTAGAATAGCGGTAGACAACGGATGAGCCGTTCAATCGAACGATGAGTCGAAAAGAAACAATGTGTGAATGCCACATGCTTAAGCCCACTCATTTACAAATCATTAATTACATGGGTTCGTCAGGTCCATCTAATTAAGATTTAGAAACTAATGGTTCAGAAAATTATAATTTCCTTGTTCAAACAAGTGACGAATTCGTTTCAACAAGATAATTATAAATTAGCCAATCTAAGCATATTGGACAAAGTACGAGATCAATGCTGAATCAGATATTTCATAAAAGAGATTATCTCCTTGATGGCATGATTTTTCAAAATCATCTGAAATGATAGAAAATCATAGAACACAAATAAATCGTGTTTCAAAAGAAGTAAGTGCACAAAATTGGCACATCGCAAGGTGACAAGTCAAATTCTTACTCCAATCAACTTGAAGACTTTACAACGGTGGTATGCAAAATAACGTAAATGATTCCAAAGCATAAGACAAGTATTTAAACTCGGAAGCAGAAGGTAAATAACTAGCGGAATCGGTAGTTGGCGGGTGAGTTCACGCTTATATAAAATAGTTATCATAGAAGTTATCAAAAACTTTACCAAGACCATTGCTTCATCGCAATGTCGTAATAGAGCTCAATATTTATCTAAATAATCCCGTCGTATATATATACTAACAAGAAACAAATATATATAACAATATACACATTTTATAAGCTTTCGGGCAGCACGAGCGCACAGATGATGTTCAAGGCAACAAAATCGTTTTATCAAAAGAGCTGTTATAGTCTAGGTTTTAAAAGCGACCTAGTTCTCTATAACAAGTGCTCTGATACCAATCTGTAACACTCCCAAATTTCGGATAGCAGCGGAAGGGTCATTGGGAGTATTACTTCATAGCACAACACACAAGTTATAGAAAACGACTCAGAAAGAGGCGTTTGAACAGTTTAATTCATTTGATAATTTAAAATCAGAGTTTATAGTTAGAAACAGGTCCCAACAATATTGTAATAATAAAGAGTTTCAAACAGTTTATCGAATGGTAATCATTATTTTATTGCCTTTAAAATATCCAGTGCGACTCCATGCTCCAGCTGCTATTAAACCTGAGTACCTGAGAAATACATGCTAAAACATCAACACAACGGTTGAGTGAATTCATAGGTTTGCAAGTAAAAGCAGTGGACCACAAGATTTCAGTATTCAGATTACAAAAGTCAGATAGCATCAGTTATCGCATTTAGCTCATGAAACCGAACATTAACATCCGTTATTCCGTTCAAGTTTCAAATACAGTGCGTCCAGTCGGTTTTCCGTTAAACCCGGACGGAGAGGTCAATCCCAATAGATCTATTCACAGCATTCACGTTTACTCGACCAGTACAGTCGGTCCAAGTAATTAACGGTTCATGACTAAAATGAATAAAATAAACATACACTTCAAGCACTTGCGTCCATTCGTAAAAAGTAGCATGTATCCCTCGCGGGTTTAATAAAACAATTAAAGTAGTAAAAGCGAGGCTATGAACTCACCTTAGCAATAACGACATCAAGGATAACGATCAAGATGATAGTGACGTAGTAAAACGGTGAAATAGGATAAGACGAGAGGCCGCGAGCTTCTAACGACGATTTAAAATTCTAAACGATCAACCCACGGCTTAATATTGAGACAACACCAATTATCTTCCAAGTAATAACCAAAATAGCTAAAAGTAATGATGATGATGTACTTTGTACGCAAAGAGAGCCAAGGGAAAAATCTGTATACTTTGTCTTATTGCTAGAATAATGAGATATGTTTACATTGCAAGACATTCATTTGTTACAATACGTGTCATGCCATTTCATTTAAATTTGACGTGTGTACATGATGGTGTCATAAACAAGACATCAATTTTAATATGTATTCCGTACATTTGAAGTGTTACTAAGGTGATATATATTATTTTATTTGTTTATAATACGATAAAACGGGTATTATCGATGCCCGATATATTAATAGTTACACGATTTGAAAAATACTCGTAAAACACGAAAAATAAACGCTCAATATAAAATAAAAACACCGACACTCGGAGAACATTATAAATGAGGGCTTATTATTTAATAAACGTCAACGCGTCATATAAACGAATGACACTTAAAGGTTTATCATAAAATTTATATAAAAAAAATGCCCTTTAAACGAAATCATTACGACGACAATAGGGAAAATTTCTATTATTTACGGTCGATGTCGGACATATACTTTATCGATAAATAATGATAGACATGTATTCGACACGTTAAGCCATAAACTTGTCGATTAACAGAGAATTCAATATATTATTATTATTATTATTATTTTTTTTATTTTTTTTATAAAAAACAAACATGATAAATAAAAGTCGGCTTATAAATATTGATCTGAAAATTACGAATTGCTACACAACGATCCTGAAACGACTTCACGAACATGGGATCAAACTTAATCCAAGCAAACCTCAAAATCACAACCCGACTCTA
Source organism: Glebionis coronaria (assembly GCA_025667525.1). NCBI lineage: Eukaryota > Viridiplantae > Streptophyta > Magnoliopsida > Asterales > Asteraceae > Glebionis > Glebionis coronaria. The sequence continues at coordinate 242,313,151 of CM046877.1, forward strand.
CCCCATTCACGAATTATGAAAGAACTTGTCTTGGGCGACTGATCGTATTTGACCTGAATGATCGTTATTATCAGAAAGACCATAGCCTATCGAAACTTTACTGGATGAAGACTAAATTGCACATCATGTGAACTGAAATTAGAACGCAGCTCCAACCCGTAAACGATCATAACATGATCCCGAAATAGAACACTGTTCAAATATGAACCCATGGTAAAGAACTCGAGCAAGACTTGTCGTAAAATGAGATACAGATCATGCGACATTGCTTTTTGGTTTTGTTATGTCAAAAACGAGAGTAACTGATGGAGGTAGTCATATGCTTAAATAAAGATTATTAACTCATTGAGAGGTGAGGTTGAATAATAAAATGATCACTGTGCCATATTTCAGGGATTTAGAATGTGTTTTGACGGTTTCTTATTGACCAATTCCAATACACTCGTAAATGATTTGATCTTGTTATTGGTTTCCTCATTTAATAAGATTAATACTTTAAATAGTAGCAATACTTTAAAGTTGAAGATTATTTCTTAATTAACTATAGTAACTACCGGGATTTTATGATCAGTCATTGAATTGGCGAATCATGTCAAGTCAAATTAAGCCAATCTTAGTTTTTACTACCTACGTTAATTTCACTTTTCATTGTTATTCTTTCAATGTTGTAATGATAACAATAAAAATGCATCTATGTTTTTATAAGTTACCAACTAATTGCTCTTATATAGTTTTCACATAGTAGTAATTTTTTTTAAACTTAATTATATTCAAAATGACCAAGTAAAATAAAAACCAAATTTTTAGGTTTTACAACTCTTTCTCTCTAAAAAAAATAATTCGTCCTCGAATTAGAGACACGATAATACTGTGGTTTTACAATTCTTCCCCTCTAAAAAGGAGAAATTTGTCCTCGAATTAAAGGTAATAGGTAGATGAAGTTATAAAAGTTGGGAAAGACACATAGGCTGAAAGAATATGAAAGTTGAAAGGACATATAAGCTAAAAGATAATTGTCCTCGAATTAAGACATAATGTTGCTGAAAGAGTATCTCGTGACCTGAATGAAGAGAACCTGGAACCTAACATGACTGAAAGAACTTAACTGAATTATTGAAGGAAAATGATGAAAGGTCCGGATGAACTCCTCCGTTCAAGTGGCCTCCCGTTCGAAACGATTCCTTGAAAGGTATAAACATAATGAAAATCTTGGTCTTGATGACCCTGTCCTGATGATGCTGAATATTTTTTGGTTCCATACTTAAGATGGATTCTCTGAATCTGATAGAATGAATATAGCATGTAGAATACATGGAACGGTACGTACAAATATCTAGAAAAGATAATATTTATATCTCTGGGTAAGCTTCTGAAAGTATAAATGGACGAACTACGTGAACAATTGTGAATGTACTACGTGAGCAATTGTGGACGTGGTTCACGATTATATGAGGAATTGTGGACGTGAGCAATTGTGGACGTGGCTCTGATACCATAATTGTAACACCCCACTTGGATAAGTGGACCGTTACGTGTATTTACGGCGTGTATTCAAAGCATAAGGTAAATGTCCTAAAACATTAACTGACCATAAAGGAGTTACCAGAATCAAACATCGGTAATCCAAACATAAGCTCAAAACATGAAAAATAAAATACTACAGGAAAGGACTAAACAATGTCCAAATAAGCAGAATAAGGTAAGAAGTGCATGAAGTAAGAAGTCTAGATAACTCCCATCCAAATGCACATGCTCTCAGAATCCTAAGAGCGTCCTAGTGTACCTGCCGTTAGAACATGAAAGGAACTACGGCTGAGCATAACGCTCAGTGAACGGATATAATGCATGATAAGAATATAATGAATGAAACAGATGATAGAATACTGAAGCTGTAAGACTAATAAGTAAAGTTGCAGCGGAAATCTGTGTATAATCTATAAAGTCTGATTTATAAATAATAAAGCTGAACTGTTATCTGTTAAATCTGAAAACATGCATTTACTGTATTTTAATTGCCGGAGCTTATATAGGTCATGTGCTGTAACGATGGTGCATGAATAACTGGAGGGGTGACCTCGTCATGCTGTAGAGGGGTGACCTCTAAATAACTGTAGAGGGGTGACCTCTAAATACTGTGCTGGGTGGAGGGATCAGCTCCAATGTGAAGGATGTAGAGCACACACCACATTCACCCTGATAACTTGTAAACTGATAAGCCTAGGATGCATCCATACGCCCCACTAAACATACATATAAAAATGGCCAAACTGAACATGAGTGGGACGATGCAGGATATCACTCTCCTGCATGTGAGTCACGACACCGGTGCCTCTAGTGCCATGGTTACGGTACCTCCGTAACTAGTACATAAACTTGGTCATACATGTATATAATGCTCAGGCAATTTATTTAGTTACTAACATGATTACTGATAAGCTTAAACATATACTGGGGAAAACATTTGGCTATAGACGGGGAATCCTAATCATGCATAGGAAAGAAAGTTCTTACTGAAAGGACGGAAAATCCGTACGATCAATCGAAACGAAAGAGAAAAATAATAGTAGAGAGATTGGAATATCCGTACCTTAGGTAATATACACGCATAGACAAAATCCAATATTTTCCGTCAAATAATCTACATTAATTATAAAATCAATTACTACTAATTTAACTAGATTATGATTCCGGACTAATTTTGAAGGCATAGCAAAGGAAAAGGGTTAAGTATGAACTATTAGAATTTTTAATATTTATTAGTAATTCACTTTAAAATTAGGGACCAAATGTGTAAACATTCATTTTTAATATCATAAACTTGTTACCAAGTAAGGTTTATAAAACGAATTTTCATCCTCTTTTGCCAATTTTAGCTACACGTTCCTTTTTTTTGTTTTCTCCATGTTGTGCTCCTTTTAGCTTAAGGTAGTATTAGTTTAAGAAACAGATTGTTTGTTTGTACCTCTGAACGTAGGAGCGTAGGCGTTTTTATCTAGCTTACACATGCCGATTTCGTCTAACATGTTCCTCCATCACCATTATGGCTAGTCATTTACGTTTCATACATTCACTGTATTTCATGCATCATTATATAAGATCCGAAAACGTAGTCGCTAACTTATTCTAACATTTACCACGTGTGAAGTTTACATGTGAATAGATCAAAGTCGAATTATGAACAGAGTACATACCCAATATGAGCAAGAACACCGAAAATCAGTAAGGGACGATGGAAAAGTTGTCCGAACGCATACGAACATACGTACCAGAAGCCTCACCACCTGCTGACCCTGATTATCAGCCAACGATCCTGAAACGACTTCACGAACATGGGATCAAACTTGCGTTGTGTCTTGAGAAGGCGAATGTTATCTTATGAACCATGGATCCCTCCTGGCCACAGCCGATGTGGGATTTGCCTGGGATGTCACAATCACCCCCCCTTCGGGACTCATCGTCCTCGATGAGGTTTGCCCCACCATCCCGAACGGCTCAAGAGTGGCTCTGATACCACTTGTAACATCCCGCATACTCAGACTACAATATTGTTCGCTTTGCCCGCAGGCTCACGGCTTTGCTTTATGGCCCTCTTGTAAGTACTTCCCGGCTGGTCACCCAACCTAGTACTACTCAGACACGAGCACGCTTAACTGCCAGTTCCTAAGAACCCCACTTGCAGTAGACCACAAAACGCGTTGTGTCTTGAGAAGGCGAATGTTATCTTATGAACCATGGATCCCTCCTGGCCACAACCGATGTGGGATTTGCCTGGGATGTCACAGTTACTCACCTGCAAAGAAAGCTTACCGAATTTATAACCTTCGTCTTGGCAAGATTGTAGAAACTTTGGATGTCGATTTTGATGAGCTGACAACGATGGCTTCTGAGCAACACAGCTCTGAACCCGTATTACATGAGATGGGAACCGGTACGATTAGTTCCGGATTAACTCCCAACAATCCTACTTCTCCATCATTTATACCACCTACAAGGCCCGAGTGGGATGAGTTATTTCAACCGATGTTTGATGAATTCTTTGATCCACCTAGTAATGATTCTCTAGCACCTGCAGCAGTAGCTCCGATTCCCGAAGTTGTTGCTCAAGATAATGGAAATCAGTCCGAGACATTTACTGTTACTATTGAACCAGATGTACCATCCCCCAGCAATTCACAAACTACACCTGAATCATCACTCGCACTTGTTCCTAATGATGTTGAAGAAGATCACTATGATCACGATTTGGAATTTGCGCACTTACAAGAGTTTCCTTTCTTTGGTTCACAAATACCTGAAGACCCTAAAGGTGCGTCTACCTCAGAGGAAGCTCCTGCAATCATTCACTCCCGACCACCACGGATTGAAAATCACAACACAAAATGGACCAAGTATCACCCAATCCGCAATATTATTGGTGACATCAATCGACCAGTCTTAACACGCCACCAACTCTAAGAACATGCATTATATTGCTACTTTGATGCATTTCTTTCCGACACTGAACCTAAAAACTGGCAACAAGCCATGACTAAATCATCTTGGATTGAAGCCATGCAAGAGGAACTTAATGAATTTCAACGTCTTGAAGTGTGGGAATTAGTTCCTTTACCCAGCAACGTTGAAATCCTTACATTGTTGTGGGTATATAAGGTTAAACTCGATGAGTTAGGTGGAGTGCTGAAGAACAAAGCTAGATTGGTTGCTAGAGGTTACAAACAAGCTTTGGGTATTGACTTTGAAGAATCCTTTGCTCCTGTGGCACGATTGGAGGAAATTAGACTATTCCTTCCTTATGCTGCTCATATGAACATGATCGTCTACCAAATGGATGTTAAGACAGCATTTCTCAATGGTGAATTAAGGGAATATGTCTATGTAAGCCAGCCAAATAGATTCGTCAACTCGGAGTATCCTAATCACGTGTACAAGCTCAAGAAGGCTCTCCACGGGTTGAAACAAGCTCCACGCGCGTGGTACGATCTCCTATCGTCGTATCTCATCTCAAAAGGCTTCTCCAAAGGCAAAGTGGACCCAACATTATTTATTCTCAAGGAGGACAACGACATGATACTGGTACAAATTTATGTTGATGATATAATATTTGCTGATACTAATCAAAGACTGTCTGACCATTTTGAGAAAATTATGTCCACACGTTTTAAGATGTCGATGATGGGAAAAGTTTCATTTTTTTAGGGTTGCAAATTTCTCAGAATCCCAGAGGCATCTTCATTAATCAATCCAAATTTGCTCTTGAATCATTAAAGAAATATCATTTTGAAAATTGTGACCCCGTGGATACTCCAATGGTGGAGAGATCCAAGTTAGATGAAGATAAGGAAGGGATAGTTGTCGATCCTAAACTTTACCGTGGAATGATTGGCACCCTTCTCTATCTGACTGCTAACAGGCCTGATTTGTAATTTGCTATATGCATGTGTGCCCGGTATCAGGCTCGGCCTACCGAAAAGCACTTACATGTTGTGAAAAGGATCTTTCGGTATCTTAAAGGAACACTTAATCGTGGTCTGTGGTATCCGAAGGATTCCTCTATTGCACTAATCTCATATGCAGATGCGAATTATGCTGGGTGTCAAGATACTAGACGTAGTACTTCTGGCAGTGTGCAACTTCTTGGAGATAGACTTGTTAGTTGGGCATCTAAAAGGCAGAAAAGCGCTGCGATATCAAGTACAGAGGATGAATACATTGCTATGTCCGGTTGTTGTGCTCAAGTTCTTTGGATGAGATCACAATTAACTGACTACGGTCTTGGATTCAACAAAATCCCGATGTACTGTGATAACAAAAGTGCAATTGCTCTGTGCTGCAACTACGTTCAACATTCCCGGGCAAAGCACATTGACATACGCTACCACTTCATCAAAGAGCAAGTGGAAAATGGAGTGATTGAACTGTACTTTGTCAACACTGAGTATCAACTGGCAGATATATTCACAAAGGCTTTAGATCGAGGACGTATCGAGTTTTTGATCGAAAAGCTAGGCATGAAATCATTCTCACCAGCGACACTTAAGGAGTTGGAGGAAGAAACTGAAGAATAGTGGTGGTAAACTATTCTAGAGTATCCTTTGATCGTGATCTTGTATATTATCGTATATATTTAAACCACCAAAAGAAAAATACAAAATATAAAACATACAAAAACCAAAAAAAATATAAAATCAAGAAAATCCAAAAAAAATATTTTTCATTTTAAAACGGGCATGTCTTTTAGTACGGTAATATTTACGGCCTTAGAAATGTCGATTAAAATTGACACGGCGCCATAAATAGAGTCCGTATAAAAGTTGTACATGTTTTAAAACATGCCCATTATGGCTTGTAGTTATTTCAGACTACAACCCGCTTTTCGCATTAAAGTCATGTATTTCTTATGAAAACGTTGGCTCACAACGGGAATTAATTTTCTCGGGCAAGGTTTACTTTAAAACCTTGTAAGGGACTAAGTTTAATTTATGACTTGGTCTAACACAAATTAGTGTACGTATCAGTGCACTTATTTTGTCAAAATAAGAGAAATCTTATTGCCACCAGAATCGTTCCAAACAATCACTAAACCGGAAAATTTCTTCATGGATATTTGCTTCTTTAAATCATTGACTACAACTCTTTAAATAGAAAACGGGTCCGTGTTTAAGGGGGAGCAAATGTTAAATCTTTTTGGTGTTAAAATTGATCTTCAAAAAGGTTTTTCAGAAAATATAATCTAATCATCATCATCATTATATGCTTTGTTGTGCTTTATGTGGTATATCGTTTGAGGACTAGGTGTTGTTTGCACTTAAGCGTTAAGTGTATTTGATTGTGTTGGTTTTTTAACATTAAGACTTTACGGGTTAGTACTGTGTTAAATCACTTGGTAATCCAAGTGTTATTTATTTAACATGACTAATGGGGGGACTACATTTGCAATTTAGGCATTTAAGGGGTCAAAAGTGTCAAAAGGTATAACACCCTTTGACCAAGTCAACACTATTACTCCCCCCACTCTCGTTTGTCTGCATCGCAAAAACACACACGACTCAACCACAACCGCTATTGTTAAACCTTGCACAAACCTTCGATCTGTGATTTTGATTCCTAATCCGTGCATCCAACTAGGTATTCATTCATGTTTATATGCTTGTTACAGTTCTATCATCTTAAACATTACTATCATTCAACCAGTTATAAAGATTTAATCTAATTTAGGGTTTTTGAGTTTTGCGATGAAACTGTAAACTGATTAGTGGGATATGCTTAGATTACCTAGATGCACAAAGGTCTTACCCAGTTTTGTTTCGAACGTTGCCAAACTCCAGAAATCGTAAAGTCAAAGTTAAGATCGAATCCCAGTCTCGGATTGCGATGATCATTGCGACACCACATTGCGATGCTTAGTCACGATGAGTCATTCCGATGGCTCATTGCGATGAGTTATTGCGATGGGTCATTCCGATGGCTCATTGTTATGGCTCATCGCGATGGGTCATTACGATGACGCATTGCGATGGCGTATTGCGATGGTGCATTCCGATGCATTATTGCGATGGCATTGTAATGGTATTGCGATGGGAACTTATTGCGATCATTTTTCAAACATTGCAAAACACACTTATTGCGATGACTTTGTGATTGTGATAGGATTGCGATGGTTTCACATTGTGATAGGTGTAAGATTGCGATGCTAAACATTCCGATGTTTGTAGGATTCCGATGGATGGTTGTAAGATTGCGATGCACTTAGGATTGTGATGCCCTTTTTATTCCGATTACTTGAAAGATTGCGATGAGTTATGTTGGCATATATTGTGCTAGCTAATAGTCTGATGTTAACACTATAAGATTGTGATGAGTAATAGGATTGTCATGCTAGTATTATGTTAGGTGGCACCTATAGACTTGTGTCGTGATCAAGTTATTGTTGTTCTATAATTGTAATACGCTAATGATTGACGTGTGTTTCTACAATTGCTACAACTTGACATAGGTTTAAGATATATATGTTTTGTGTATATCATTTGTGCTTATGTCATCTAAGCAGGAAGATGTCGATCACATAAGAACAATAGCGGCAACGTAATCTCGAACTTGTTTCACTCAGCAACAGGCTACCATATGCTGAGAACAACTCTCGTTTACAAGAGGATTTTGATCCGTCTTTAGCAGCTTTCAAAATTGCCACGGATATCCTTGACATCTCACCTATCAAAGATGCATTCAGACGTAATGCCTCTGTTCCCGAAGTCTACATGCACAAGTTCTGGACCACTGCAACACTTTCTAAAAAGACTATCTCATTCGAACTAAACAAAACGCCAATGGTACTTAACTTGAGCATCTTTCGGCAACTGTTTAACTTTCCTATGTTAGCACAAGGAGAAAAATTTGTGGCTAACCCAAAGAACGATGAATTATTTCGAGTCATTCGTGCTCTGAATTATGAAGGTGAAATCCACAACCTATCCCAGTTCAACACATCACACATAGGGCAACCCTGGAAAGCACTTATCACCATCATTGTCAAATGTCTTACTGGAAAGACTCGGGGCTCCGACGTATTGAGACCACCTCAGGCTCACATATTTTGGGGACATTACACGGCATCTAAAGTAGACTATGCACTCCTTATCTGGCAAGAATTTTGTTATCAGCTTACTGGAACCAAGAAGAAGTCCGTGCATCTTCCATTCCCAAGATTCACCAAGCTCATCATCAACCACTTGATGAAGAGTGACCCAACCATTGACACTCGCGGGAATTTCTTTTACCACACAAAAGATGATGACTATGTGATCCTACAAATGAATGCGGATACTCACTCCACAAAGTATTCATTACGTCCAGCTCTAGTACCTGACACAATGATCAATGAAGGAATCAAGGAAAGTGATAAATATCAAGAGATGCTTAACGATATTGACACACAGTTTCGACGAGCAAATTCACTTCCCTTAGAGAAGCAAAAAGGTAAACGAAAGAAAAGGGTTTCAAAGCGACAATCGACTGCTTCCTCCAAAGATAAAGGCATAGGGAAAATGCAAATAGTTGATGAAGATGATGATGAAGATGAGATGATCCATACTAAGAATGAACAGGAAGAAGAAGTACCACTCAGAAGGCCAAAGAAAGCAAAGCAAACCAAAGGTAAAGAAGCAAGTGTTGCTTCAGATGAACCAGCTCAACAAACCCATTTCTGAAGCCAAACGACTGCGTATTATTCTTCAACAAAGCAGAGAGGAGGCTTTTTCAACTTCCACAGGATCAGGCTCAAGACTGTTTGAGGACTTAGAGGAATGTGGTAATCCTGATGCTGACATGGCATTTTATGAAGATCCTAACGATGAAGATGTTTATGAAGATGCTGATAACTTCCATTTTGAAAGTCGTGAGCAGAGTGAAGAGGGTGGTAGCAGTGCAAACACAGATACATGTTTGTTGTATCATGATGTCAATATCAACACATCTTTACTGGAACCAACTCACATGGTGATAAACGATGATGCTCATGCAACTTTCATACCAGAAACTCAACTTCAAAGTAAGTCTACTTCTGGCTCTGACGATGTTATGAAATATCTTCATTTGGAAGGGGAGGGTGTCGAGGTGACAAATGCTGATCCATCGACAAATGAAAACATGGTGGATGTTCCTATAACTTCTGTTACATCAACCACCATTTCACCACTATCCACCCCGGTCATCACTGATGTCATAACACCAGCAATCACACCAGTACCTGTTGAACAACCAGTATCAACTACCACCCCAACCACTGAATCTACACCGTCATCAACAGCTGAACAACCTGTATCAACTACCACCCCAATCAATGAATCTACACCATCACCTATCCTTGAACAACCTGTATCATCCACCACCACTTTAACAATCATGGTTACACCTCCATCATTAGTACAACAAGTTTCATCCACCTCCAACCCATTCCTCACAGTCAGTGATCCACTAATCCAGTCTCTTCAACAACAGCTGGACGCTCAAGCTAAACAAATAGTTGCACTGACTGAAAGATTCACCACTCCTGACACACAAACTCTCAAGGAACCGCAACCTGATGAGCCTACACTTTAGAAAATATCCGACAGCGTGTCTAAACTTAAAGAACAACACAAATCATTTCTTGGAGAGAAGAAAACTCGTGATAAAGAGAATGCTGCCTTTCTTGGGTCAATTAATGAAAAGATGACCAAGATCATTCGACGAGAAGTAAAGTCGTATGTTGATCAGGAGCTACCAACTTTTTTTGGTACTGGTTTATCTACCTTTCAACTAATGAAATTGCTACAGACATGACTACACGATATGAGGACTAGTAAATCGAAATATAAACGCAAGGTTCTGCAATATCTCAACAAAGCAATCATAGAAGATACACCTGCAGACACTGAAGACTCTGAGGATGAAGAAGAGCTCGAGGAGGCAGATAACGAGGGTAATGTGAAGAGGATGATGGTGAAAATGATGAAAATGAAGAAGAGGATAAGGAAAAGGATGATGAGGAAGAAGATGATGAGGAAGAAGAGGATGAGGAAGAAAAGGATAAGGATGGAGATGAAGATGAGGACGAGGATACAGATGAGGATGAGGATGACGATGATGATAATGACGACGGAAATGGAACCAACGAGGGTGATAAGAATGAAAAAACGGGTACTAATGCCGAAGAGTCAAATAAGGATGAAGGTGATAAGGCTACTGAGAAAGGTATTGAGGAAGCTGCAGAAAGCGTTGCTGAAATCGCAGAAAAGACGGTAGAGTCTAATGTACCAGAATCTCAGCATATTGACACAGGTATATCTATTGAACCAATTTTTACTACTGATTCTCACAATGAATCTATAGAACATATGCAAGAAGACGAAATACATGTGTCTACGCAACAAGAAGAACCCACAGGGTCAATGCTAGAAGACGAAATTCCAGTCTCTATGCCAAATGATGATATACCGTTGACACAAGAACAACCTTCAACACCATCTGAAGATCAGCACATCTCTGATATGGAAGTTGAAGACTTAAATGTGCCAGAACCAACGTTTATTGAATCTCTTATTATCGATGACACTGTACAAGAGTAACTCTAGCTTACAATGCAGCACCACAGCATCCTTTTGCCCAGCAACTGAAATGGAGCTGACTCAATTCCTAAACAATCCTATCAATTTCTCAGCCTTTCTAAGGTATTCTCATAGGAAACTGACAATGACTCCGGATCTTATCAAAATGGCAGCCGCAAATGTGGACTTCTTTGATACTTTGAAGATCAGCCATAATGAGGCAGAATATCACTTAAATGAGCTTAAAAAGGCAATGAGAGCGACGAATACGGCAATTCAGACTCCAGTGTTACGACCTCTTACACCCACAGTCATCGCCGGTTCTGCAACGATCCCAATAGAGCACTTTGTATCTCACGATCTCGAGTATCTTGAAAAAGGCGCGAAGAAATATGCCACATCACTTACTATGCTCAAGGCTGTTAATCTGGAGAACGTTCCATGGATCAAAGATAAAGTACCTGATGCATTATGGAGAAGGAAACTACTCAAGTTTTATGATACTTTTGCATCAATTGGCATCTCTCACTGGAATGCAAAGAAAAGGTTAGCTTACAATCACTTCCATCATCCAAAGAGAGGTTCTTCTATTGTCTCAACTTACAGAATTAAAAGCATTCAAGGAGCAACCACTCAGAGTGTATTCGGTTATGATTACTTGAATGTAATCGTGTTCAAACGTACTGATGAAAAAGAATACCGAATTGACGAAAGTGATCTCCAGTACCTTCAACTTGAAGACATCCAAGATCTTCTGTTGTTATTGGCTCAGGAAAAAGTCAACCATTTAATTCCTGAGATAGTCATTGCTTTGAGCTCCAATCTTCGTCAATATGCAAGAAAAATCGTCATTCAAAACCGGGTGGAAAATTTTCAACTTGGAGTAGAGAGCTATCAGAAACAGCTAAACTTGCAACGTCCCCATACAACTCCGCTCAGTAATTTTCACAAAAACAAGAAGCCGTACATGGGGACCACGACACCGGAAGCAGGGATATTTTATCCAAATGAGACTGGAGTCATGTAGTTTATGCGATTCTACGAACTGCACAAATTCAGCGATGGTACGCTCAAGCATGTTCGAGATGATCTGACGGTTCTCAATGCCGACCTACCGCTTCCAGCAGTCAAGTACACCTGGACAAGCCAGTTCAAAAAGGGAGCAAAGTACGCGATCAAGAAGATCGAGGAACTTTTAAGGAAGCGCCGGTTGCTACGAAGTGTGGAACGATTCGTAGGTGGAAGGCCATATGGAGCTCACCATAGGTTCACAGAACGATCCATTTAATTATGGATCATCTTATAACAGGTCAACTCCATATGTCTATTATTGTGAATATGTTAATTTTTGTATAATCAACTTTTGTGGCATGTTGTAGTGTAAAAGTATGATATTTTTCAAGAATTTCTCTCGAGATTCTAAATCTTTCAAACATATCGTACTCAAGCACTACAACTAACCCTCATTAATTTGAGGGGGAGCATTAATATGTTCTTTGACCAACATCTAATTTCATTTTATTACCCAAAGACCGGTTAATCCATTAATATCCAAAATATTGATGGTTAACATTTTGGAAAGGGGAGAAAATGGGATTAAAAAGACTTAATGATACTTGGCTAAACAATGAAAAAGGCTTAAAAGATAAACCAACTTAATATGTGTAATGCACATGTTAAGGGGGAGCGTTTTTGATGAACAAAACACTTAAGGCACAAAAACTTTGATTATAATATCACAAGTGATTTAAGTGATTTTCAAGGATTTTTCATGGTGACAATACTTACCCAAAACACACTTAATTCACGACGAACGTGGTGACAAAAGGGTGTTAGTACTAGGTATTAGTTCAATGATTCATCATAACCGATGGAATCTTCCCAAGGACAATTACCTAGATAGAATTAGAAGTCCTAGGAAAGATGGAAAAAGATTGTGAACGTAGCTGAATGCCGACCAAGTACTTAAGCTAGCACTGGAACAATCACAACAAGGTGCTAGTGATGACGTATTGGTAAGCATTGAAGGGGTTGAAGAATGAAAAAGAATTGTAAAGATAAAGGGTGTAAAGAAAGAAGCCCTCCTTACAACTTTAGGCAGAAACCGGGTCAATACATATGCTATTGAGATCATTTTTTAATGATTCTCGATATTGAAGATAGACATCATGGACCCAGTGATGCAATGCACAACCCATCCCAGCTAACTCAAATATCTCTCAAAAGGTATTTGTTTTAATCACACGGAGTTCAACATGTTATCTATTGGTTTATTCACTCCAAATAGACTGATATTGAATAGGTGGCAATCCTCTCCAGCCATCGTTCACTAAATCAAAACGCACTATCGAGTCTAGAGCCACGAGATCATCAAAAGTCTCATTAGGACACTTTCCATTTATTCATTACTTCTTCACACACTGTGAAAAGTAAGAGATTTTTATGAGTCCTACGCAGTATTCCTGTAATATTGCCAGAACATCCGAGTGATACGCAAGTATCACAATGAAGATGGAAATCCTGCTTGAGCCAACATCAAACAAGCATATGGTAGGTGACACGTGCGGTTCTTTAAGAACCAATCTTGTGAAAATTGGAAAGAAATAGTAGTTTAATTCTTAATTGAACTTAAACTCGTTCCAGGCCTCTATGCATTATCGTATGATCTTGCCAGAACACTCAGAGTGACACTCTTTAGTGTTCACAATGACGAGTGGAAATCCTTCTAGTGTTAACATCAACCAGTACTTGGTAGGTGACAAGCAAGATTCTATTTGAATCAAGCTCGTGACAACTGGAAAGCAACGATGGTGAAAATCTTAATTGAAATTCACTTGTTCCAGGTTTCATGAATTGACGGCTTCAATCATAAGGACTTTTAATCCAAATGATTCACTCTTTATGTTCTCAGTCAGCTTTGGACGGTCGAATAAAGAGAACGGGTTTACCCGCGAAATCATGTCAGGAAGTTACTTAATTGAAACTATCCGTCACAGGTACGATATCTAATATCGTCCAACGGTCTTCACTGACCGGAGGTAAAATGCTACCGAATTAGAATAAAATGTCAAAGCCATTTTATTCGTGTCTTATTATGTTGCTGCATTCGAAGACGGTGGCGTTGCGGTGTACCTGCTGAAGTCGTCCTCACATACTTATTCCTTCTGCATCAAATATTTCTGAAAAATTCAAGAAAGTATGACCTAAAAGTCTTCCGCTGTATCGACTCTGAAACTTTCAAGAATTCAACAAAGGATAAGTGTGTGGGACATGAAGTCACTGTGACACCCCCAAATTGAGTCAAATGCAGCGGAAATAATATTTGGGTGTCACGTAGGTGGATCAACAGCAGACAGAATATAGAGCAACAGATAAAAGATTATCCTTACATTTATTACATGATTGAAAGTGCAAATAGTATTAAAATAGTCTTTAACATTGTTCAATAGTTTGAATTATTCCCCAGTTTATAAAACCCCGGATGAGCTCTGTAAATGCAGTCTATCATGATGCTTGACCCCATGCACACTAATACACGGGTTTTACCCAGTAAGAAAATATTATCGTCCGATCTTCTCGAATTGATTAAGGTTTAAGTGCGACTCAGTTGTTCTTGGTAACGAAAAGGGAAGTTGGTAATCTATTCTACTAGAAAAGGTAAATGCGAAGCGAAATAAAAATAAACCAAAGACAAATAATAAAGGAGCAATGCAAATATTAAAACGTAATTTAAAGCGAAACAATAAATAAAAATAAAACTAAAAGGCAAAATTAATTAAAGACTGAAAAATAAAATGTGCGAAGTAATAAAAATAAGCTAAAAATAATCACTAGAAAACTGTCACTTTTCTGAAAAAGAGAAAAATATTAAAAATACAAATCCAAGAAAAACTACTCATCCGGAATAAAATTGCTCATCCGGAATAACTCACTCATCCGGAATAAACCTTCATTCGGAATAAAACTTCATCCGGGATAAATTCCTTCATCCGGAATAAAAGCTTCATCCGGAATGAAGATTCATCCGGAATAATGGGTTCGTCCGGAATAACTCTTCATGCGGAAAAAGTAGTTCATGCGGAAAAATGTGTTCATTCAGAATAAAAATTGATGCGGAATAAAAATGATTCATTCGGAATAATTAAACAGAAACCTTCATACGGAATAGTCACTTCATCCGGAATAAAATAAGCTCATTCAGAAAAGGTCCTTGATTCGGAAAAAGTGGTTCATCCGGAATAAGCTGCTTCATCCGGAATAAAACTTGTTCATGCGGAATAATCAAAGGAAAACCTTCATCCGGAATAATCAACTCATCCGGAATATCACTTCATCCGGAATAAGGCTTTATTCGGAATAATTAGGAGAAAACGTTGATTCGAAATATGAGCTTGATTCGGAATCTGGGCAAAGAAACAGTAAGGAGATGCGAAGAACAGGGGAATAAGAACTAGGTACGAATTTAATCAAATCTAACCAAAATCAACCTAAAGATTAAACCAAAATAGCCACTAATGAATAACAAATAATAACTAATCAAACCAAAGCAATAAAACTAACACTAATGATCAAATCAATCAAAACCCACTTGATTAAAATTAAGAAAAACTCAAGAACACAACCATAATCAAAAGCAAAGATTAGACAAGAAAGGTAGAGGAAGATTAATTAAAAGCTTGATTAAGATGTAAAGATTCAATAACAAGAACTTAAAGATTAAAGATCACAAATTAATCTAGAGAGAGAAAGCATAAAACTTAGAGAGAAAAAACATAAACCTATCCTACTCCTAATCTACTCCTAAAACTAACTGATATGAGCTAAAACTCATATCAATTTATCAATAAATAACCCTAAAACATGAAGCAAAATACCAATTTATCTTGCAAAAACAGTGTTATGTGGTATGTTTGTGTTTGTGTACACTTGTGTAGGTAAAAGGATATATTTTCAAGCAAACAAGGAATAATCAAGCTTAATTTGATGAAAAAGACAAAGAAGGATCAAAAGTGACAAGACTTTGAAGTACAAGGACCTATCTTGACAAACTGCCAAATATGAAGGACCACTAACCAACCCTCTCCTAACAAATGAGGGTGGTATATATGGGAGAGGGGAGTGGTTGGTGGCTTCCTCCTTTCTTTTTTTTCTTCCGTCTCGTCTTTAAAGTCTCGACTTTTGGCTCGGGATTTCTTTAAAATCGTCTTGAAATTTCTTCATAAATAAGACTTGAGTTCTTCGGCTTACTTAAACTTCTGTCTTTGGACTTTTTCTTTGATAAATCTTCAGAATAGGCCTTGGACTTCCGTTGTTTTCGCACTCTTGATTTCTTGACTTCGTCTTTTGTCTTTTCCTTTGATAAAAGCCCGTGAAAGCCCGTGTTTTCCTTCCTTTTCACATTTTGGTCCTAAAACACAACAAAAACACAAACCACGCATAATTCCGACATTTACGACATAAAATACACGTTAAGGTCTCGTTTTCATTATAATTAAGTGGTAAAAGGATGGGTGTTTTCACATCTATCAAATCCCCTACACTTGACCATTGCAATGTCCTCATGCAATGCATTAATTACAAAGCAAGATTACACTTTTCATCACAATCAATCCACATTGGCCTTTATTAAAGAGATAGAAAATGACAAAACACGTAAAGAAATCAAAGAATTACCTTAGGGTTCTGGAATGTCATGAATGATTATCATCCTCAAGTTTCACGTTCCCCATACCAAGCTTAAAAACGATATCATTGTTATTATAAGTTATCAAACTATCACAAACTCATGTGGCCCAATTATTCACTTAGACTCCCTTATTCCTAGGTGTATCTCTTATATTTTATTGTTGTCTTAAATGATCACGAGGATGCATTGTTTGACTTATTTTGGATAGTTATTTAAGCTGAAAACAAAGTGGGACGATTTAATCAATAGTTAGCTAAAGGACAAAATCTTTTAAAACTGCTTCTCGGGACCTCATAAAGTTCATATCTTGGCATAACTCGCTTCACGATTTGAGACCTTTCTCGGACCGATATTTGGCAGCGACTTCATACTTCAAATCTTTGAGAGACGTTCTTGAAATTATGGTCTTCTCTTCTTAATAGGAATTTCTTCACCTGAAGTTTTGAGAGATTCTTCATATTTGGACCACGACTTCTTCATTTTTCTCCAATCTTTATTTTGGAATTTGATATACAACGATCCGCCTCCTTTTAGGACTTGGATCTATTTATCCTCATACCTTGCTAGGGTCTTTTCGGATAGACTTCTCCATGATCTTTTGGGGAGTACTTGCTTTTCGTCGTGTGTCTCGATCCTTCATATTGATTTTCGATAAATGACTCTTCACATCACTTTTTAATCTTTAGCAACAAAATGTAGCCCTCATGCCTTGTTAGGGCCTTTTTGGACTCGCCAATCTTCGCATCCCGCTTCAATAAGTTATGCCTTGGCTATGAACTCTAATTAATACCGAGCAACTTTTAAACGATCTTGTGCTAGAAGCTAAGTAACTTTTCAAATCGTACAACCTTATTTATTGTAGATAAATTTATTAGCAAGTGATGGGAGAATAGGCTTATAGTCAACTCACATAAATTCACGAAAGAATACCAAACTTATAATTGACTCTATCATCTCTCATTCTCCATAATTTAAAATCTCAAGGAATGAGACTCGTGGATGCTTAGCTAATTAAATCAAAGTTTTGGGTTTTCGAGTCATCTATAGGATCTTGCAAGTTCTTAGACTTTTTCAAGTTTAGAAATTGAATTTTAAAGTTCCCTTGATAAACGACTCTCTAGGATCAATTATAGGAACTTGCGAAAAGTTCTTGGTCTTAACCTGTGAGAGTTAAGACTTTCGCGTTTTAAAGCTCCCTATATAAAAGCCTAGCAAAACTTGACTTAAACACGTTAAGGATACTAGCTAGAGTAAACTTAGATAAGTAAACTCGGGTTGAGTCAAAATATTCATAACGTTTGAAAATTAAAACCACTTTATTAAAATTTATTCTAGCAAGGAAGGAAAATAACTATAACAAAAGAAAAACTAGTAGGCCAAAATAGATAAAAAAACTTGAAAAGTGTCGAAAAATCAATTTTCCGGTTAAAATGAGAACAAATACAAGGGAAAAGGCCACTTAACTTCGATAGAAGTCCCCCTACACTTGATATAAACATTGTCCTTAATGTTTAAGCATGTGGGAGTAAACTCCCCTACACTTAGGACATTGTGCACGTTGTTTAAATCTTGCTAAGGGAAGGACAACTAAAGTGATTCCTATTTTAATATTGAAAAATATAAAATAGTAAATCAAAAGAGTTTAGGATAGAACCGGGAAGACGGAAACACGGAATCACGGGTCGTCAAAAATCATCAAGAGTGTGTCTTTGAAGCTCTAATCCCTGCACGTGATAAGAAAGAAAACAAGAAACACCAACGGGGCTCTCCCCTACACTTATGATGAAAACAAGTAAAGATAGATAATCGGGTTGCCTCCCGAAGAGCGCTTGTTTATGTTAACCGAGTCACGAGCCTGACTCGTCCTCGAATTAAATGATCCATGGGGAAGCCTCGAATGTAATACCGGGATCAAAGACCTTGTCCTCGTTTCCGGAGGAAAATAATAAAGGAGAGGCAGGAGGATAAGTCTTGAATGGTAGAAAGGTCCTTTCAACATATGAGAAGTATGTGAAGTCATGATCCACGGGAGGTGGGGTGGGTAAAAGAGACAAATTGTCATCCCCCAAAGACAATGGATGGTCACTATTCAGCAAAGGCGTAAAAGTATCAATCATAGAATGGTCATTGTCACCTCCCGGGTCAAAGCACTCATCCTCATTTCCCGGTATGAAACGAGGAGAGGAAAAGCGATACATCACCCGCTTGGGTGTGCACGTAGTAGGACGGGGTGGCAACACAATATGAGAAATATCATAAGATGTATCTACCACCCGCGTCACCTCACCAGACCGAATCAAACGGAAGGTAGGGTCAAATCTTTCCACCTCCTCTACGATGGGAGGTGGCATGGCTAACAAAGAATGCTCATCAATAGCAAGAGAGTCGGAGCTATCAATATCCTTAATCCCCTCTTCAAAGAGAGGATTCACCTCACTAGATATGTAAGCGTCATCAAAATCAAATAAAGGGTTCGAATAAATCTTGAAAGTTTCCTTCGGAACGTCTTCATCGGATAGTGACTCGTCATCACTAGAAGTAAAATCATCATCTTGATGAAAAAGAGGATTAGAGAAAACCAAAGAATCATCTCCCAAAGTGTTGGTAGAAGGAACATCATCATTAAGAGCGACCTCTTCCGTAAGCTCCTCAAACGTTAGCACATCACAAACCTCATCAAAGAATTTATCAAGACCAAAATCACTAATCTCACTCGATGTATCACAATCCTTAGAGGCATTTGGGATATTAAGAGAGGGAAGTGCAATTGCGCTAGGACATTGAGCAACTAGATCATTCCAAGAAATAGTAATCTCATCGTCATCATCATCATAATAGTATGGACGCACAAGAGGAGGGGTATAATCACTAAGATTAGATACTTGCTCTTGTTGCTGTCGCTTTTGCTCCTTCAATGCCTCGGTCAGTTGAATTAAGCCGTTATGAAGTTTCAAAAGAATGGCTCGTCTTTCGTCATTTAGAGTAGTGATTTGTTGGGCAATACGAATTCTCTGAGAGGATTGATGATTGAGGGTGGGATGTGGGGGCTCACAGTTATGAAAACCAGAATTATAGCACGGATGTGGCTCATAGTAAGTTATCGGTTGAGAAGAATTAGAACACGTATTTGGTTCATAATAATCCATCGGTGAAGAAAAATGAGGACACGGATTTGGCTCATAATAATTCATTGGCTGACAATAAGAAGTATCGTGAGGACCCCCACAATTTTGGCAACATGGGTATGAAGAAAAATCCGGTGAGTTTTGTGGATAGCTATTTCCATTGTCATAATTGTAACCCGGTTCTTGTCCGTGACTATACGGGCATCGAACCGGACATGAAACATGCCAATGAGAATCGCTTCCACAATAGATGCAAGGGGGAATAGGAGGTGGATTAGAAAAGGATGAATTAGTCGAGTTGCACGATGGACAAAATCCGAATTGTGTATTGTCGATATCGTTTCCGCACCGCTCACATGTACACCATTGACATGAGTCGTTCCCGTATAATCGTCTCCCACAACCGACGCAATGGACATAAGAATCCATAAAGAAAAATAAATAAGCAAGAAGAATATTTTTGGTGCAAAACTTTGTAAAAGAGATGGTTTTTATGATTTTTCAAATGTTTTTGGGATTTTTGAAAATTTTTGACACGAAAAATAACGTTCACGAGTGAACGGATCCCAAAAGCCAACGCGTCTCTCACAAAAAACCGTTAATCTTCACGAAAAGAGCCGGCAGCGGCGCCATTTAATACACGGGTTTTACCCAGTAAGAAAATATTATCGTCCGATCTTCTCGAATTGATTAAGGTTTAAGTGCGACTCAGTTGTTCTTGGTAACGAAAAGGGAAGTTGGTAATCTATTCTACTAGAAAAGGTAAATGCGAAGCGAAATAAAAATAAACCAAAGACAAATAATAAATGAGCAATGCAAATAATAAAACGTAATTTAAAGCGAAACAATAAATAAAAATAAAACTAAAAGGCAAAATTAATTAAAGACTGAAAAATAAAATGTGCGAAGTAATAAAAATAAGCTACAAATAATCACCAGAAAACTGTCACTTTTCTGAAAAAGAGAAAAATATTAAAAATACAAATCCAAGAAAAACTACTCATCCGGAATAAAATTGCTCATCCGGAATAAACCTTCATTCGGAATAAAAATTCATCCGGAATAAATTCCTTCATCCGGAATAAAAGCTTCATCCAGAATGAAGATTCATCCGGAATAATAGGTTCGCCCGGAATAACTCTTCATGCGAAAAAAGTAGTTCATGCGGAAAAATGTGTTCATTCGGAATAAAAATTGATGCGGAATAAAAATGATTTGTGGAAACCTTGGTTTCCGGATCTTTTAAGCAACTAGGAATGCACCATGTTCATATGATTAGATAATCAAAGCAGAATTAGAACATGATACATTAACAAGGTGTTTAGGCACGAATAACATGAATTAAAACACAATTGGATTGCTAATTATATTGATAATCAACAATCACTAGACGTGTATACATTGAATCCCACGTCTAGTCGACACACGCTTTAGGTTTACATTGTGAATGAAAGTTATGAATAAAACCTAAGACCCTTGTTCCTTTTATAGTGGAAGGAACATAATCTACAAGAGATAAAATCAAATAAACATCTAAATCTTCTATTTAGATAAACTATATATTGTGTATATCATAAATAATATACTCAATATATTCCCTAAATAGATATCTCCATCAATCTTTAAACATCCATCAGCGTTTGACCTTGTTGACTGCGTTTGACTTCTGTCAACGCTTAAGTTACTCTTGTCAACGTCTGATTTACTCTTGACAACGCTTGAACAAATGTCTTCATGTTTTCTTCGATTTTGAGTTTCTGCCACATCAACTTTTTGACCCAACAATATTCCCCTAGTTGATGTTGGCAAAACTCTATGTGTATCTCTTGTAAGTTGTACATGATCTTCAAATTGCTTCCCCTCAAGTATAGCATGTATTTCTTCCCCTTTTTGTCACATCAAAAAGGAAGTAAACAATGTATGCAATGTTGAAGATTCTCCAAAAGTAGCTCTGTGTAATGATCTTGAAGAACAATTAATATAATATTTTTGATATAGAAGTAGAATAACCCAACCTTGTGTTCCATGTCTTGTACTATCCATGTGACTAAGAACTTATAGGGAGATATAAGTAGACCTCGATCCCTTGTCAATATTCTCATCCTTTGTGAGACACTGAGCACGATAATGTAACTCCTTCAAGTGTTATGACAAGTCTGCGTCACTAACCAAGTAAGCACGAACAAGTTACCTTTAAAGTCTATGACTGGGAGTGCACGACTTTAAGATATGATAGAACACAAACTCGTGAAAATATTCTTCAATCATCAAACTTATCATAAGAATTCTTCCCCTTAAGCCAACACCATGAATATCTTCATATGTAAAAGTTGCGTAACGAATAACTCTTTCACAAGGCTATCCCGATTACATACTCCAATAAATTACTTCATGAATCGTTTCTAACTTACTTAAAAATCATTTACTCCTTGTAAAAATATCCGAGCCATAAATATCAACATGATATTCTATATTAAAACGGAGATTCCATGTACCTTCGTGTGTAATTTCCACCTTTTTGTGTGCTTAAAACATACCAATTTTCTCAACAACAGCCTTCCTTGTGTTGTCCAATATCCTCTTCTGTCCAATATCTCTATCAGTTGCATTGTCCGATATCGGACAATACCTATCAGCGTTGGAATTCATATATCGGACGACACTGTCAACCTGTCAGCGTTGACTTATTCTGCTTGTCAACGCCCAAATATCCTCCCTCAGCGCCTTTTGTAACCTCTCTCAACATAGCTGTAAATGATAAATTTAAGTTGGTAGGGGAGACTAAGGACGTATCAAAACCTGTTTGTTTCTTCAAAGTTGTAAGGGCCTCAGCAACATCCATTGATTGACCATCATGACTGCCCTTATCACTCAGATTTATTGGATCTTCCTCCCCTTTGGAAGATTCCTCCATACCCCTCCTAGCACGATCACTTTCCAAAACAACAATCCTCTCCCTCAATTGCTTGAGTTCAAGGCCTTGTGAGCTGACAACTTGTACTAAGTCTGCATTTTGCTTTTGCAAGCTTATGCAGACTTCCGTCAATTTCATAAGAGTCATTGGTTCCAGTCTGCCCTCTTCTAAAATGGGGATTTGACCTCCCAAGTCAGATTCATTGGGCATGGATGAGGACCTAATGATGGTGGGACTGCCTTGGCCAACATCTAAGCCAGAACCAATAGTCCCAACCTCATCCAGGTCACCAACCACACTTGTGGTGGTGGTTCTCTCTGCTACATGGCTAGGACCACCAGAGGAGAACACTCGAGTAGTCCTTTGGCGTTTCATCAACCTATATTCAGGGGGTGTGGAAGATGGTGTAGAAGATGGAGTGGATGTGGGTTGGTTAAGGGGTGTTTGGGTTTGTGAAGGTTGTGTGTCAGCGTTGGAAATAGGCACATCAAAGCCAACATTGAGTGTGTCAGCGTTGAAGGATTCTGAGTCAATTTGCATATGTTCAGGTGAAGGTAAAGGTTCAGGGATTGGTTCAAGTTGTGGTTGAGGGTCAATTTGTGGTTGGGGGTCTGGTTGGGGTTGTGCTGCTGCAATAACAGCAAGCATAGGTTGGGTTAAAGGTAGGTCACGATTGGGTGGTGAGTTCATCTTCATAAAAATAGCTTTCTTTTGCTCAGGGATCTTATAAAAATCATTGTGATCCCTTGATCAGTACTTAAATATCAAAAACCATTTGCAGAAAACGGGGATAAGCCAAAGTCATTTTGTTCCCCTTGTTTTTACACATGCCCTCAAAAATCATTTTTTAATAATTAAATTTTTGCCCTGTTGTAATACACACAATAGCGCTGGCAATGGATCTATTGATCTCATTGTGTGCAGTACATTTGGGACTCAAACATTGAAGGAGGACATGTATGAGGTACTTCCAGGCTGGGGAAATTCCTGCTTATGATACTTATTTAGAGTACCTTCATCAGGAAAAGGATATCCCAAAGCCCTAAGCCCTTGTTCTATTTCATTTATGGGAAGGGTGGCTAGACCATCAGCATCATCAAGATGCAAGGCTTGGCGTACCAAAGCCTCAGTAACTACCCAAGGTCTCCCATGAACAATAGAAGTTAATGTGGTCACTCTATTAACTGTTGAGGAAGTAACATTGTTCCAAAACTGTTTAATATGTGTGACTGGAATGAGTGGTGCATGAGAAAGAGCATACCTTAATGGGGATGCGTTCAAATACGCCACCATTTGTGTGTATTGGGGAAACAGAGTATCATCAGATTCAAGATACGCAATCATGTTGTGTTGAGATCTGAACCCCAATTCCAATTCTGATGGTTTAAACTTGGGTGCCATTGATGAAAGCTGTTAATTTTAAGTGAAGAAGATGAAGTTGATAAGAGAAAAAATTTGTTAGATAAGAAATATAGATACCCTGTTTAAAATAGGAGCCAAATTTATAGGAGAAGAACATGCATGTGATAGGCCCAAAAATAGGCAAGTATTTTCAAAAATCAATCATGAAAATATTGAAAAAGTTATAAGTTATCTCATGCATTAAATGAAAGTAACAACTCCTAAAATTACGGCCTAAAAATATGTCAAAAAGTAACAACTGGGTAGGTCCCATTGAGTGTCAACGGTCAAAAATAACCTATCAACGCCCAACGGCTATAATCTTATCAACGTTTGCCTATAGCCATTTCAGCGTCCAATTTGGTCACAACAACGCTTGGAAAATTCTTGTCAGCATCCAAAAATAAAAATATTTTAAAAATGAAAAATGACCTTAACAAGTAATTTATCCTAGAGAAGATAACCAAAAGCTGATAATTATTATAGGGCGGCAAGCACTGTCTAGTTATGCACACTTGCATAAGCAAGATAGACATAACAGTCCTCTAGTGTCCCTTGCTAACCAAAACTCTTAACAACCAAGTTATCTTATAAAATTCCTTATTACTCCCAGGTAATTCCCATAACAAAATCATTCCCAAGTCTCCCAACAGACCACAACCAATTCTAGCCCAAAAATGTCTTGGCAGCATGCATAGTATATCAACTTTGCATGCTATAGTGCCTCATGATTTAGTAAAACTAACTCATACTCACCTGTGGACACAATCTAGAATTGTGATAAGAGTATCATATGGATACCCAAAAATCCTAAGGGTTCCTAAAACCTCCCCTTAAACTATGATACAAAAGTTTGCTAAAATCATGCATGAACATAAAAAAAAATTTATGTCAAGATAGGAATGAAACATTCCCACCATCATCCATAAATAAACACTTGTCCAAATGCTTCTCCATTGATCCATAAGCAACTCTGTATCCAATGGTATACTACTAACACCATCTGCACATTTAGATTGAAAACCACAAAAATAACATTGTTGCTGACAACACCCCGATAACACATGACAGCGTTGAGGAAAGCTTTGTCAGCGTTAGATAATTATATTGCTGACAACGTTGCAAAAACACTTATCAGCGTTCAAGCAACCTTTGTCAGTGTTAGAAAAATATAGTGGAAAATCCAATCATCAATAAGACCAATAATAATGCATCATCCTGTACATACTTTTACAAAAAGACTCCAAAACACATATTATGTGAGATTGATCATTCCAATACTTGATACCAAGTATTGAAACCTCCCAGCATCAAAAGGTTTAGTTAATAAATCTGACACATTATCCTCAGTGTCAACCCTATCTGGTTGTATTAAACCTTTTTCAAAACAATCTGTTATAAAATGGTGTCTAATTTCTATGTGTTTAGTTTTAGAATGATGTACAGGATTCTTAATGATGCATAAAGTAATATTATTATCAACAAATATCTTAGTATGCATGAAATTGTACCCATAATCCAACAGTTGGTTCTGAATCCACAACACTTGACCACAACATGCAGCTGCAGCCACATACTCTGCTTCAGTTGTAGAATTAGCCACCACTGTTTGTTTCTTGCATTTCCAAGATATCAACCTGCTCCCAAGAAACTGACATCCACCAGTTGTGGATTTCCTATCAAATGTATCACCTCCATAATCACTATCTGAATATGCAATCAGCTCCAATGGTGAATCCTTTGGGTACCACAAACCAAGACTAGGATAGCATCTTAGGTACCTAAAGATCCTCTTCACAACATAAAGGTGACATTCTTTGGGAGTCACTTGATGGCGTGCACAAGCTCACACATCAAACATGATGTCAGGTCTAGAGGCAGTAAGATACATCAAAGATCCAATCATGGATCTATAGTGCCTGACATCAACATCTTTCCCATCTCCAATCTTTCCCCAAGGGTGTTCTCTATCCATAGGAGTAGTAGCCCTCTTTTCATGTGGAGAAAAGCCAAACTTCTTCAAGATCTCAGCAACATATTTATCCTGGGAGATGAAGATACCATCTTCTTTCTGCTGAACTTGTAAACCAAGAAAGAAGTTCATCTCCCCCATAGCACTCATCTTGAATTTGTCTGTCATAAGCTTGGAGAAATCCTCACTCATCTTTGGATCAGTAGACCCAAAAATGATATCATCAACATAGACCTGCACAAGCAACACATCCTTGCCTTTCTTCTTTGTAAATAGTGTCTGATCTATGGTTCCCCTCTTGAATCCATTGTCTACCAAATAGGTAGACAAAGTACCATACCATGCTCTAGGGGCTTGATGAAGGCCATACATAGCCTTTTTGACTCTATACACTTTATCTGGATGCTCTGGATCCTCAAAACTAGGAGGTTTCATTACATATACTTCCTCAACAATGGTGCCATAGAGAAAGGCACTCTTGACATCCATTTGATAGACTGTGAAGCCCATGCAGGATGCATAGGCTAGAAAAATCCTAATAGCTTCAATCCTTGCAACTGGTGCAAAGACCTCCTCATAGTCTATTCCCTCCTCTTGTGTATAACCTTGAGCCACTAACCTTGCCTTATTTCTGACCACAATGCCTCTTTCATCTCTTTTGTTCCTGAGAACCCATCTTGTCCCTATAGGTATGACATATCTAGGACAATCAACCAGCTCCCAAACATCCTGAATTGCAAATTGGTGAAGCTCATCCTGCATTGCTTCCACCCAACTTGGTTCTTTGAGAGCATCAAATATTTTCTTGGGTTCCTCTTGTGACAGAAAACAGGCAAACAAACATGCTTGCACAAGAGGGGTATCAACCTTCTTGTGTATATTGGCAATAAACCCACCAAGACCTTGATGAGATCTTCTAGTCTGAACTGGAGTCATAATATCATCAATGATCTGGGATGGGGGGTGATTCTTCATTGTGGAAGTGAGAACTCCTCCTTCAAAAAGTCTGGTGTCCTCAACCTCATGCTCCATGTTGCCAATATCTTCTTCATCAGACTCTCTTACATCAACATGAGGATGAACCTCTTCATATGTGTTGGAGGGTCCACCTTGTTCAAAACTGGAAGAGAAAAGATGCCCATAAGTGTTGTCAACGTCTGAATCTTGGTTGTCAGCGCCTGGGCTAACAGCGCTTGAAATGTTGTTGTCAACGTCTGAGCCATCAACGTCTGAATTGGTCTTATCAGCGCTAGATTTGTCTTTGTCAGCGCCTGAAGGACCATGCATGTTTGTATCTGGTGGTATTTGGAAACCACCATTTTCTTTTCCAGCAGCAGCAAAAGCATCTGTCCAAATGGGAATGGTAACATATTCTAGGATAGGAGATGTCTTTTCTGCTTGTGATCCAACTTTTTCATGAACCTTAGTACCTGAAACATCAACAACTTGTTCCTCCATAACATTTGAAGTTACCTTCACAATGTCTGGATTAGTGACACGCATATAATTTAAAGTTCTAGATAAGGGTTCCAAATCAAACAACCAATTAGGACCACTTTCAGGATCACTAGGTTTATTCTCTAAAAACCTAACATGTACTCTTTCAACTATACGTTTGTCCTCTTTAAGATAAACCCTATAACCCTTGCTCTGGACTGAATACCCCATGAAGTAACCCTCATCACCTTTTGCACTAAATTTCCCTAAGGCATCACTAGTATCCAAGACTACTACATGACAACCAAAAGGTCTGATAAAACCAATATTAGGTTTTCTTCCCCAAAGTAACTCATAAGGTGTTTTGTTCTGAATTTTGTTAACCAATGCTCTATTTTGCACATAGCAAGCTGTATTAACAGCCTCAGCCCAAAAGGCTATAGGAAAGTGAGCATCAGCCAACATTGTTCTGGCTGCTTCAATTAGGGTTCTATTTTTCCTCACAGCAACCCCATTTTGTTGTGGGGTTCTGGCAATACTAAATTGCCTTGTAATTCCTTTCCTGGCACAGAAAGCATCCGCCAACATTTTGTTGATCCCAAACTTAGATCGATTAGCTTTGTGTATACGAGATTAGATCAAGTAATACACGTAGAGAAACCTTTGTATATGTATATGAATCTAAGTATTATGTGGATTTTAACACTTAAACAAGAACACACAAGGATATAAACAAACTTTCACTTTGATTATCAGTATCAAACTTGCTTACAATGAAAGTAGTTTACGAATGAAAACTTATATCAAACATTAACCTAAAGGTCTTCTTTTATAGACATAAGAAGCCTTGTACAATAATCTACGTATCAGCTATTCTAGGTAAAGATAAATATACAAAATACATTGTCGTTCCTATCCTTACTAGAAGTATTCTAGAATATAATAAACGTGTAGAATATATCTTCCATCAGTGCTTGTCTTCAATGTGTCAACGCTTGACTTTAACTTGTCAACGCTTGAGCTGTCAGCGCTTGTATTGTTCTTGTCAACGTTTGTTTTGTTCTTGTCAGCGCTCAAGTGATCTGGCCTTAATTTATTCCCAACAATCCTCCCCTAAACTTGATATCCACTCTTATGATCAAGTTTCTGAATAACATTAAGGACTAGGAGGAATCTTACAAACCTTCTCATATTGGTAATGAATAAATCTAATCAAATCTTTTGCCACGTCACTTGAATAATCTATCTCCAGCTGAGTGTCCTTCATCTTCTCCAAAATAGCTTTGGATATGAAATACTGACCATCCACAAGTAGATACTCAGCAAACTTTGTAGAACTCAAATGGTATACACCAGCAACTGAATATAACCTCCATTGAAGACCACTGAGGTCATCTTCAAGATCCTTCCAAATTGCAGGATCCTCATCTATTGGTCCACACATTCTTTTGAATGTGGTCCAAAGTTTTATTCCATTAGCTGAAGTTGGTGCTTCAGCCTCATACTTGGTCTCCAGCAACCTCCAAAGAGTCACCAAGTCTTCTCTATCACAACTTGCAAACAAAGATATGAGAGTGGTAAAAGTGTGTACCTCCTTGCCAAATCTGCCAATCTTCCAAAATCCACATTCATCTTCTTCATAACTCACAATTGGATTTCTGGAATCTAATGGTAACACTTGCACCATATCTGAAGCTTCTAAAGGTGAGAGCTTGAGGCTCTTTCTGATGACAGCTTCACTTGGATATAGTGGATCCATATCTTTGGGAAACTCAAATGAAATTCCCTTCTTCACTGGCCTGGGAACAACCATAGCTTTCTTGAGTTCCATTTCTTCTACAAGTTCTTCCTTTCTTTCATCTGAAAGAAGTCTGAGAGTGTTTGCTTCCTGCACTCTCACCCAAATGGGATAAGCCTTGCTTTCCAATTCATCAAATGTCAATGCCTTCAACTTCTGATAAGTCCATCCAACTCCATGACATCTGAGCAACATAAAGTATAGCTCCCTTCTATCCCTTTTCAACTCTGAGAGAATATTACTTGCCTTGTGTTTCAAAATTACCTGGCAATCCTTCTGAACTCTAAGAAGAATCTCCAAACCCCATATTTGATCTGAAATGGTCAAGTCTGGATTCTCCATACATCTGTCTTCCCAAGCAAGATACATTTGAACCACCTCTGGCATGTCAAAGTCAACCTGCAACTTCAACTCTCTCAGCTTCTCCTTAGAAAACTCATCACCATACTCAAGCCTTTCTGGTTCTATAATCATCACACTTGAGTCTGAGCTAGCTCCATCACTTCCTTCTTCTGAAGTCACAACAAATGGTGACTCCTTTTTATCCTGTTCCATGATTTGTGCAGCTAATCTTCTATCAAACTCAACTTGAGTTGCATCCTTTGGAACAATCTCTTCTACCATTATACCCTTACCCTTATCTGATGGTGTAATGGTTGGTAAGGTAGATGGTGATACCTGAGTAGAAACCTCCTTGATGATAGATGATGACTGGGATACATCACCTTCATGTGCAGGTCTGTCAACGCCCAATTTTGTCCTATCAGCGCCCAAAATACTTCTGTCAGCGTCCAAATTCTCCACCATTATCACTCCTAAGCATTTTAACCTCATTGCCAGACCTTTTCTCAATCTGAGTGATAAAATCAATAAGAATATCAGCTGTGTCACTATTCATAGCTAGAAAGAATGTCCAAGTAAACCTAGAAAAGTCATCTGTGATAACAAAGCAATATGACTTACCATTCAAACTTTCTATATTTGTTGGACTAAAGAGGTCCATGTGAAGCATATGAAGAGGTCTGGAACTAGTATGCACCTGTTTGGACTTGAATGAGACCTTGTGCTGCTTGCCTTTAAGACATGCAACACAAGAGTGGTCATTGTGGAAGGCCTTCTCAGGCAAACCATCAACTAAACCAAGCCTCACAAGTCTATTTATATTTTTAAAATTTATGTGCCCTAGTCTCCTGTGCCACAAATTACTCTCATCTACTGAGGCCTTAGCATAAAAACAAGACATATTGTTGTTCATTTTAATCCCATTCAAATTAACATTATATATGTCCTTATGCCTAGGTGTTTTATACTCAATATATTTCTCATCAGGGATCTTAAAATCCTTGCTTAACACCAAACACTCAGTATCAGTAAAAAGAACTTTATTTTTGTTATCACAGACTTGTGATACACTAAACAGGTTGTAATCAAGTTCTTTTACCAGGAAGACGTTCTCAAAACGCAGATTCTTGGTGAGAAGGGTTCCTTTGCCTGTGATAGTTCCATATCCTCCTCCAAAGTAAACCTTATCACCATCTTTAATAGGAGTGAAGTTTGTCAGATAGTCTTCCTTCCCTGTCATGTGCCTTGAGCATCCACTATCCCAATATCCATAATCATTGACCTGTCGTTGAATGCCCTGCACATAAAGAAAACAAATTAGTTTTCTTTGGGAACCCAAGTCTCAAAAGAATTGGATTCATCTGGTTGTTCAATAAGAACAGACTTAGTTCTCACAACAACCCCATTCTCATCCTTCTTAGGATGAAATACCCAGTTAACCCCAATAGGTTTTGTAATGACCTTTGAAATGTAATTAAATCTGTTGCAAGTCATTGAAATCCCATTATCATTAGGGTTTTGATCTTTCTTGGGTCTCCATGTTAAGCTTGAAGAAGCTTTAGACCTCTTACCTTGTGGTTGCAAATATTTAGGTCTCGACACGTTTCTGTCAGCGTTAGAATTTGTCCTGTCAACGCTGTAATTACCCTTGTCAGCGTTAAACCTAGGGTTTGCTACAGAAACCCATTGCCTATTAGACCAGGTGTTTGTCTTTTGAAATGGTCTTTGTCCATGAGTGTTAGACCTTCTAGTAAAGAATGGGGCAGGTCTAATCACTTGTGGACTTTGCTGCACACAAGGTTTGGTTCTGACAACGTTTGACTTCCTAACAACGTTGACTTTGTTCCTGTCAGCGCTGAAATTGTTCCTGTCAGCGCTGGCTTTGGGAGCGTTGACACACTTGTATGCCAAGTGTGAAAAGCTATCACATGTGTAACAAGCTTTTCTAGACACAACCTTAGGTCTAGAAGAGAAGAAGCCTGTTCCATGATTGCTAACTTGGTTCTTGGGAGACCTAGTATTCCTATACATCTCTGCATATTTAATAGTAGGTCTTCTAACAGTGTTTGAGCCTAGGTCAACAGCTTTACCAGTGATTGGGTTAGTAACCTTAATGGGTGTTGATTCATTTGGACTTTCACATAGCAAGCCACCCTTGATAAATAAAGTAGGGTTAGCCTTCTTCCACTCATTCAGGTTAGTCAGTTTTTGTTGATACTCTTCAACTGGAGTGACAAGTCTTGGTGGAGGAATGGATTCCTCCTCTTGGAGCTCTGGCAAACCAGTCCAAGATAAGTCCCTTTGTTGGACACCATAGAAGTCACCAGCTGGTGGTGGAACCAAAGAGTAATCATTCATCCCAATCCCATTCATGTCCTTAGGATCCCTTTGTTTAGCTACACAGTCTCCTAGGGTTTGGGTGGCTCTATCAAATCTTTGAATTTTGAGGCCAACATTATCTTTATTCTTAATGGCCTCATCTAACTTAGCCTGTAATTCACCATTAACCCTTTCCATGATGTTTCTAATATCCATACTAGTCTCCAACTCATGTTTTAAGATATTAATTTTATCTTTTAAATCAAATTCCATTTTCTTGTATTCAGAAATGGTTTTCTCAGTTTCAGTAAGAGCTAGTTGGTAATAGACAATTTACATCTTTCAGTACTCATATCATCTTTTAATTTTAACACCTCTTTGTTAAGTCTTTCAGTATTTAACTTACAACCTTTGCTACAAAAAGCGTCATCATATACCTCATTATCAGATGAAGAGGAGGAGTGTGCCATGAGAGCATATTCAACATGCTCTTCTTCTTCAATATCAGCAACCAAAGCTTTATCCTCTTCAACATTCTTAGCCAGATAGATCCAATCCCATCCTGTGCCATCAATTCCTTGAACTGCAACCATAGCTTTGGAATCCTGAGCTTTAACAACCTGACTTGAGGGTTTACCAGCATCAGATCTTCTAGGAGATCTGCATTCCCTCATGAAGTGCCCCATACAATGGCAGTTGTAGCATTCAAATTTGGATTTGTCAAATCCAGCTGTGTCTTTAGCATTGAAGGTCATTTTCTTCTTAAACCTTCTGTTCCACCTATTTGCTCTTATACTAGCAAGAGCCATGTTCCACTTGATGTCCATCTCTTCCAAGTGCTCATCACTTATCTGCTCAAGGTCCTCATATGTAATCACTGAACCATTGGGCAAAGACGCAATGTAAGCACAAACAATATCCAAATCCAAACCAGCAGGTTTAACTCTTGGGGAGTCATTCTTGAATGTGTCAGCGTCTGAATAGGAGACGTTGACAGGACTTGTTTCATCGCTGACATATGATGATCCAGTAACTGGATGTATATAAGAGCCCTTCTGATTGGATTGACCTTCACTATGAGAGAAGAAGGCCATGTTACTGTTGGTAGACTTGCTTCCATGTTCTAAAAGAGTTTCATCTTCCAACATCCTTAGTTTGTTGTAGATGTCATCAAACGAGGAGCTCTTGTAAGTATTGTTGGCAAGAATAGATCTTGCCTCAATCTTCCATGCCTCACCAAGACTTTTAAGAAAGGTAGCATTAATGTTAACATCACCAACTTGTGTCCCCATGAAGGACAACTTGCTTGTAATGTCAAGTAATCTGCTTCTCACACTACTCAGTTTCTCGTTGGGTTGACCTTTGAAGACGGCATAATCATGCATGAGTTGCTTTTTCTTTTCTTCCTTAGTGTCTGCATTGCCACCATGTGCAACTTCAAGAGCTTCCCAAAGATCCTTAGCAGATTCATAGCCTCTATATTTATGCTGGTTTTCTTGTCCCAAAGAGACTTTCAGAATATTTAGGGCTTTCATGTCAACCCTTTTCTTTGCTATGTCATCAGCAGACACAGCTCTACCATCTCTAGGTTTTTCTCTCTTATCCTCTTCAGGACATCCAGCAACAGCTGTTCTTTCAGCAATGACATTAAGAATCTTTTGAGCCTTATCGAATGTGTTTCCATATTCAATAATCTCCCAGAGTGTGTAGTCGTAGGTCCCCAGATATTGTTCAAAGTTGAACTTCCATAAGTCAAAGTTGGTTGCATCAAGCATGAGAATCTTGATGTTTGGTAAAGCTGAGGAAGAGGAGGTTATAACTTCAGACATGATGTTGTTTAGGGTTTCTGAGAAAATTAGGGTTTTGGTGAGTTTTTGGGTTCTGGTGTTCTTTAAGATCAAAAGTTCCTCAACAAGCTCTGATACCACTTGTTGATCCCAAACTTAGATCGATTAGCTTTGTGTATACGAGATTAGATCAAGTAATACACGTAGAGAAACCTTTGTATATGTATATGAATCTAAGTGTTATGCAGAATTTAACACTTAAACAAGAACATACAAGGATATAAACAAACTTTCACTTTGATTATCAATATCAAACTTGCTTACAATGAAAGTAGTTTACGAATGAAAACTTATATCAAACATTAACCTAAAGGTCTTCTTTTATAGACATAAGAAGCCTTGTACAATAATCTACGTATCAGCTATTCTAGGTAAAGATAAATATAGAAAATACATTGTCGTTCCTATCCTTACTAGAAGTATTCTAGAATATAATAAACGTGTAGAATATATCTTCCATCAGTGCTTGTCTTCAATATGTCAACGCTTGACTTTAACTTGTCAACGCTTGAGCTGTCAGCGCTTGTATTGTTCTTGTCAACGTTTGTTTTGTTCTTGTCAGCGCTCAAGTGATCTGGCCTTAATTTATTCCCAACATGATTCATTCAGAATAATTAAACAGAAACCTTCATCCGGAATAGTCACTTCATCCGGAATAAAATAAGCTCATTTGGAAAAGGTCCTTGATTCGGAAAAAGTGGTTCATCCGGAATAAGCTGCTTCGTCCGGAATAAAACTTGTTCATGCGGAATAATCAAAGGAAAACCTTCATCCGGAATAATCAACTCATCCGGAATATCACTTCATCCGGAATAAGGCTTTATTCGGAATAATTAGGAGAAAACGTTGATTCGGAATATGAGCTTGATTCGGAATCTGGGCAAAGAAACAGTAAGGAGATGCGAAGATCAGGGGAATAAGAACTAGGTACGAATTTAATCAAATCTAACCAAAATCAACCTAAAGATTAAACCAAAATAGCCACTAATGAATAACAAACAATAACTAATCCAAAGCAATAAAACTAACACTAATGATCAAATCAATCAAAACTCACTTGATTAAAATTAAGAAAAACTCAAGAACACAACCATAATCAAAAGCAAAGATTAGACAAGAAAGGTAGAGGAAGATTAATTAAAAGCTTGATTAAGATGTAAAGATTCAATAACAAGAACTTAAAGATTAAAGATCACAAATTAATCTAGAGAGAGAAAGCATAACACTTAGAGACAGAAAACATAAACCTATCCTACTCCTAATCTACTCCTAAAACTAACCAACCCTCTCCTAACAAATGAGGGTGGTAT
The DNA here is from genome assembly GCA_025667525.1 of Glebionis coronaria. NCBI lineage: Eukaryota > Viridiplantae > Streptophyta > Magnoliopsida > Asterales > Asteraceae > Glebionis > Glebionis coronaria. Next base: position 242,348,383 of record CM046877.1, read on the forward strand.
ATATAGGATAGGGGAGTGGTTGGTGGCTTCCTCCTTTCTTTCTTTTCTTTCGTCTCGTCTTTAAAGTCTCGACTTTTGGCTCGGGATTTCTTTAAACTCGTCTTGAAATTTCTTCATAAATAAGACTTGAGTTCTTCGGCTTACTTAAACTTCCGTCTTTAGACTTTTTCTTTGATAAATCTTAAGAATAGGCCTTGGACTTCCGTTCTTTTTGCACTCTTGATTTCTTGACTTCGTCTTTTGTCTTTTCCTTTGATAAAAGCCCGTGAAAGCCCGTGTTTTCCTTCCTTTTCACATTTTGGTCCTAAAACACAACAAAAACACAAACCACGCATAATTCCGACATTTACGACATAAAATACACGTTAAGGTCTCGTTTTCATTATAATTAAGTGGTAAAAGGATGGGTGTATTCACACCTATCAACACCAATACCTGCTTCAGTTTCCTGAGAAAACATGCTTAGAGAGTCAACATAAAGTTGGTGAATTCACAGGTTTAATTAAAATAAGTTTGGACATTAAATATTCACTGAAGTAGTAATGCACAAAGCATCAATACTTAAAAGTAATTACATTTCCATATTGCCCGAAACTGAAACTTGACAGTTAAGTACTTAACAAATAAGGACCCTTCGCCTTATAAAAAGGCACCCATAACAAAAATAAGTGCTGACATGTGAAACATCTGTGTTGGGAATAAATTATAGCCAGTTTACTTGAGCGCTGACAAGAGTAAAACAAGCGTTGACAGGAGTAAAACAAACGCTGACAGATCAAGCGTTGACAAGACAAAGTCAAGCGTTGATACATTGAAGACAAGCACTGATGGAAGATATAGTCTACGCGTTTATTATATTCTAGAATACTTCTAGTAAAGATAGGAACATCAATGTATTTTCTATATTTATCTTTACCAAAAATAGTTGATACGTAGATTATTGTACAAGGCTTCTTATGTCTATAAAAGAAGATCTTTAGGTTATTTGTTCAATAAGTTTTCACAAAGTATTCGTATGATAAACACTTTCATTGTAAGCAATTTTGATCTCATTAATCAAAGTGAAAGTTTGTTTATATCTTGTGTGTTCTTGTTTAAGTGTTAATTCCGCATAACACTTAGATTATTATATATATATACAAAGGTTTCTCTACGTGTATTACTTGATCTAATCTCGTATACATAAAGCTAAATTGATCTAAGTTTGGAATCAACAAGTGGTATCAGAGCTTGTTGAGGAACTTTTGATCTTAAAGAACACAAGAACCCTAAAATCACCAAAACCCTAATTTTCTCAAAAACCCTAAAAACATCATGTCAAATCCAGATGTAGCCATCTCCTCCTCAGCTTTACCAAACATCAAGATTCCCATGCTTGATGCACTCAACTTTGAGTTATGGAAATTCAACTTTGAGCAATATCTGGGGATCTATGACTACGCACTCTGGGAGATTATTGAATATGGAAACACATTCAATAAAGCTTAAAAGATTGCTAATGCTATTGCTGCAAGAGCAGCTGTTGCTGGATGTTCTAAAGCAGATAAGAAGGAAAAGCCTGATGATGATAGAGCTGTGTCTGCTGAAGACATAGCAAAGAAAAGGGTTGACATGAAAACCCTAAACATTCTGAAGCTCTCCTTGGGACAAGAGAACCAACATAAATACAGAGTTTATGACTCTGCAAAAGACCTTTGGGCAGCTCTTGAAGTTTCATATGGTGGCAATGAAGATACCAAGGAAGAGAAGAAGAAGCAACTCTTGCATGATTATGCTGTCTTCAAGGCTCAACCTAATGAGAAGCTTAGCAGTGTGAGAAGCAGATTGCTCGATATTACAAGCAAATTATCCTTCATGGGGACACAACTTGGTGATGTTGACATTAATGCCACGTTTCTTAAAAGTCTTGGTGAGGCGTGGAAGATTGAGGCAAGATCTATACTTGCCAACAACACTCACAAAAGTTCTACCTTTGATGATATCTACAACAAACTAAGGCTGTTGGAAGATGAAACTCTTTTGGAGCATGGAAGCAAGTCTACCAGCAGTAATATGGCCTTCTTCTCACATAGTGAAGGTCAATTTAATGAGAAGGACTCTTACATGCACCCAGTTACTGGATCATCATTTGTCAACGCTGGAACAAGTCCTGTCAACGTCTCCTTTTCAGACGCTGACACATACAAAAGTGACTCACCAAGAGTTAAACCTGCTGGTTTGGATCTGGATACTGTGTGTGCTTACATTGCTTCTTTGCCCAATGGTTCAGCGATTACATTTGAGGACCTTGAGCAAATAAGTGATGAACACTTGGAGGAGATAGATATTAAGTGGACCATGGCTCTTGCTAGTCTAAGAGCAAACAGGTGGAACAGAAGGTTCAAGAAGAAGATGACCTTCAATGCCAAGGACACTGCTGGATTTGATAAATCCAAGGTGGAATGCTACAACTGTCATCGTATGGGAAACTTCATGAGGGAATGCAGATCTCCAAGAAGGTCTGATGCTGGGAAACCCTCAAGCCAAGTTGTTAAAGCTCAGGATCCTAAGGCCATGGTTGCAGTACAAGGAATTGATGGCACTGGATGGGATTGGAGCTATCTGGTTAAGAATGGAGAAGAGGATCAAGCTTTGGTTGCTGAAATAGAAGAAGAAGAGCATGTTCAATATGCTCTTATGGCACATTCCTCCTCTTCATCAGATAATGAGGTATACGATGATGCTTTTTGTAGTAAGGGCTGTAGGCTAAATACTGAGAAACTTAACAAAGAGGTGTTAAGATTATTAGATGATATGAGTACTGAAAGATGCAAACTGTCTAATTACCAACTAGCTCTCACTGAAACTGAGAAGACAGTTTCTGAATACAAGAAAATGGAATTTTATTTAAAAGATAAAATAAATATCTTAAAACATGAGTTAGAAGCTAGTAATGATATTAGGAGCATCATGGAAAGGGTTAATGGTGAGCTACAAGCTAAGTTAGATGAGGCCATTAAGAATAAAGATAATGTTGGCCTTAAAATTCAGAGATTTGATAGGGCTACACAAACCCTAGGAGAATGTGTCAGTAAACAAAGGGACCCTAGGGATATGACTGGGATTGGGACGAATGACTATACGTTGGTTCCACCACCAGCTGGTGACTTCTATGGTGTCCAACAAAAGGATCTATCTTGGACTGGTATTCCAGAACTCCAAGAGGAGGAATTCATTCCTCCACCAAGAATTGTTACTCCAGTTGAAGAGTATCAACAGAAGTTGACTGACTTGAATGAATGGAAGAAGGCCAACCCTACCTTGTTTGTTAAGGGTGGCCTATTATGTGAAAGTCCTAATGAGTCAACCCCCATTAAGATAACAAACCCAATCACTGGTAAGGCTGTTAACCTTGGCTCAAACAGTGTTAGAAAACCTAGTGTCAAGTATGCAGAGATGTATAGGAATACTAGGTCACCTAAAAGCCAAGTTAGCAATAATGGAACAGGCTTCTTTTCTTCTAGACCTAGGGTTATGTCTAGAAAAGCCTGTTACACTTGTGGTAGCTTTTCACATTTAGCATATAAGTGTGTCAACGCTTCCAATGTCAACGCTGTTAGAAAGTCAAACGTTGTCAGACCCAAACCTTGTGTGCAGCAAAGTCCACAAGTTGTTAGACCTGCCCCATTCTTCACTAGAAGGTCCAACACTCATGGACAAAGACCATTTCAAAAGACAAATACCTGGTCTAATAGGCAATGGGTTTCTATAGCAAACCCTAGGTTCAACGCTGACAAGGGTAATTTCAGCGTTGACAAGACCAAATCCAACGCTGACAGAAACGTAACCAGACCTAAATATTTGCAACCACAAGGTAAGAGGTCTAAAGCTTCTTCAAGCTTGACATGGAGACCAAAGAAAGACCAAAACCCTAATGATAATGGGATTTCTATGACCTACAACAGATTTAATTACATTACAAAGGTCATTACAAAACCTATTGGGGTTAACTGGGTATTTCATCCAAAGAGGGATAAACAAGGGGTTGTTATGAGAACTAAGTCTGTTCTTATTGAACAACCAGATGAATCAAAGTCTGTGAAGGCTTGGATTCCCAAAGAAAACTAACTTGTTTTCTTTATGTGCAGGGCATTCCAAAACAGGTCAATGATTAAGGATATTGGGATAGTGGATGCTCAAGGCACATGACAGGGAAGGAAGATTGATAGGTGTGTAAACACCCATCCTTTTACCACTTAAAACTGGCTAAAACAAGACCAAAACACGTGTTTAATATCATTTGTTTGGAATTATGCGTGGTTGTTGTGTTTATTGTGTTTTCAGAGTTAACCGGATGAATATTAAAGAAAACATGGGATTGCACGGGTTTTATGGAAGAAAAAGACTCAAGACGAAGTCTATTGTCCAAGAGATGCAAAAGATTTGAAGTCACTGGGCCTATTTGACGATTTATCCAAGAAAAGGACCAAAGATGGAAGATTTACATAAGTCGAAGAAACTCAAGTCTATTAAATGAAGAAATTAAAAGACGAGTTGAATTTAATCGACGACAAATCCTGGATCAGAATCGAAAACGTCAACTTTTCTGAAAAGACGAGAAGACAAGAAGAAAGGGAGATAACCCACTCACCAACCAACCACTAGGACTATAAAAGGATTTTCCTTCACACAATTAGGGAGTTAGCTTTTATTTTTTCTCCTTCCCAGTTTTGTGCTTCGTTTCATCACCAACACCATTAGGGTGTTTGGTGATTTTTCATTTTTCTTCAATCTTGTAAGTGTTTGATCATTACTATTGTTAACTTTTACATTAATCTTTCAATCCAATCTTTCTATTCATCTTGTTCATCTCCTTTTCTATTCAAAGTTTTAAAAGTTCTTGTTTGATTAATTTTAAGCTTTTGAAAGTTGTTGATTTAGTGTTTTTATTGCTGGGATTTGTTACTTATGGTATTAAAATGATTATTGGTTAGTTTGGTAAACCCTTTTTGCTTATTTGGTTTGATTTGATCTAAAAACGTTTTTCCCTGTCCTGTTACTGTTCTTCAGTTCTGAACTTTCCGAATAGAACCTTCTTTCCGAATAGCCTGTTTGCTTTGCCTCTTATTCGGAATATCAGTTATTCCGAATGGCTGTTTTACTATTTCCTTATTCGGAATATTCCGAATAGGGGTTTCTTTCCGCATAAGCAGTTTTGTTATTTCCTTATTCGGAATATTTCATATATTCCGAATAGGGCCACATTCCGAGTAGGGAAGTATTCCGAATAACCCTAACATTCCACATAGACTTAAGTATTCCGAATAGAGTAGTTTTTCCGCATAGGACTTTTATTCCGAGTAAGGATTTGTTTCGCATAGGATATTATTCCGAATAGGGGTTGTTATTCCGAGTAGGGTAATTTTTCAATTGCTGTTTTGTTTAGCTTCTAAATTCCAGTTTTGCTTTTTAATTGTTTTAAGCTTAAATCTTTCTTTACTTTACTCATTTCCCTCTTTAGTAGATTAGAAAACCAAAACCACTTTTTGTCACCAAGAACAAATCATTCCACTTAGAGCTGAGATCAATTCGAGAGGATATCGAGACATAATCTGAACCGTACAAAAACGCGAGTATCAAATGGCGCCGCTGCCGGCTCTTCTCGTTAAGATCAAAAGTTTTTTGTGAGAACTTGGATTTTGGGATCCGTTCCCCGTGAACGTTACTTTTTCATAAAAATCTTCAAAAACACTAAAAAATATAAAATTTTCAAAAATACAAAAAAAAATTTAAAAAAAAAACATAAAAACCAAAAATATTTTTGCTTTGTTTTTCTCTTGTTAGTTCTTTTGCAGGTGCATGCGTACACGCTCCACGTTTTATCCCGAGCCTGAGACTCTCGATAACTTAAACATGGCTGGTGTACAAAACAACAATAACATACCACCTCAAAACAACAATAATAACAACAACAATGAGCCTCTACCGGATAATCGCCCGATGATTGAACTTCTGCAAGCTCATGTAGACGGCAACAATGATCCAATTGTCATATCACCAATTGCAGCCAACCATTTCGAGCTCAAATCAGGCTTTATCCAGATGGTCTCTGCTCAACCATTCTTGGGGCGTACCATTGATGATCCGCATGACCATATCAAGAGATTCTTGCAACTCACCAACACGGTCAAATTCAATGGTGTTCCACAAGAGGTAATCCGTCTACAACTTTTTCCCTTTTCTTTAGAGGGACAAGCCCGGCATTGGCTTGCTAAGGAACCGCCACAGAGTATTCTCTCGTGGACGGATTTTGAGACCAAGTTTATCAATTACTTTTTCCCGCCCTCTCGTACTACCGCTTTGCGGAATGAAATTATAAATTTTGAACAAAAGTACGATGAGTCATTCAGTGAATCTTGGGATCGTTTTAAAGATCTTTTAAGAAAATGCCCACAACATGGTTTTACCAAAGTACATCAAATTAATACCTTTTATAATGGTTTAAGCATGAGTGACCAAGATTCACTAAACAGTGCCTCGGGGGGTAATCTTTTGGCTAAGACTTCCAATGCTGCTTGGGATATCATTGAGAATAAGTCTCGTGTGCAAACCAAGAGTGTTCGGACCAATGTTGCTAGTGCTAGTACTAGTGACAGCGACAAGCGACTTGACAAAATCACTACGCTTCTTGAATCGCTTGTTACCCACACCGTCAGCAACAACGACAGCAACAACGCTAATAACGCTCAAGTCAATGTTGTTAGCCAACCATGCGAGATATGCGGGGGTCCTCACTCTTACACCACTTGTACTGCCATCCAAGACTACCCTTCTGAGAATGTGAATGCAGCTTATGGCACCTATCCTCAACCTGCTTATCAAGCTAGACCTCAAGGTGACCGTAATTTGCTTAGCTACCGCTCCAACAACTACCTTTCACCACCCGGTTTTCCTCCAAACAACCCAAACCAACAACAAAACCTCAACCGCCCTCCTCAACAACAACAACAACCTCGTACACCATACATCCCACCTCACAAACAACCACTACCACCTCAAAGAAACAACCAAGTTTACCAGCAACCTGCTTATCAACCACCCGCATACAATGCTCCTCCTTCCAACCAACCCACCGCATTACACCAAGAGGTTGCAACCTACATGAGGACCAATGATGTGATCGTGGAAAATCTCCAACAGGAAGTGCGCAACTTGAAAGCAGACCTGGTCAAACAAGGGAACGATCTGAGAGCTGACATGAGAAACACGTTGGATAGTCAAACGAATGACTTGAAGAACATGATGGCCAGTTTCTTCCAAGGTAATCAACCCTCTTCTTCGGGTACTCTTCCGAGTAACACCGTTACGAATCCAAGAGGGGAGATGAAAGCAATCACTACTCGCAGTGGCAAAGGTACCAAGGAACCCGAGCTTCCTATACCTCCACCAGTGGTTGTGACTAAGGAAAACGAGTCACCTGCTCTTATTCCTCATCATTCTCCTTCCCCAATTTCCCCACCTCTTACTTCTACCCCTCCTCCACCCAAGTATGTGAGTGATCCTATTCTTCCAAAGCCTTCCTCTTCTTCCAATATACCTTATCCATCTAGGTTGAGGAAAGAGAAGCTCAAAAGCAAGGAAGATATTCAGGTTTCGAACTTTATTAAAATGTTCAAACAATTGAATTTTAACATCTCCTTCGCTGAGGCTCTCGCTCACATGCCTAAGTATGCGAAAATGTTTAAAGATCTTCTGAGCGACAAGGAAAAACTCCTCGATATTGCCAACACCCAACTTAATGAGAATTGCTCTGCAGTGCTCTTAAGGAAATTGCCAACCAAGCTTGGTGATCCAGGTCGTTTCTTAATCCCTTGCAATTTCCCGGGAGTAGAGAATTGCATGGCCCTAGCCGATCTAGGTGCCAATATTAATCTAATGCCTCTAAGCGTTTGGAAGCAATTATCTCTCCCTGAGCTAGTCCCCACCAAAATGACTTTGGAATTAGCTAACCGTACGGTTGCTTATCCAGTGGGGATAGCCGAAGACGTCTTTGTAGGAGTCAACAAATTCACCTTTCCTGCTAATTTCGTTGTCGTCGACTACGAGATGGACCCTCGTGTGCCACTAATTGTTGGTCGTCCATTCTTGAGGACTGGTCGCACCCTCATTGATGTTGAAGCCGGTGAGCTTATCATGAGAGTGGGTGACGATAAAGTAGTCTTCAACATGGGAAAGTTGTCTAAACAGCCTTATTCATATGAGAGCGTTAATTGTATTGACGTTCTTGATGAGGCTTGTGAAGAACAATTTAATGATGCTTGCAAAAGTATTCCTACCTCTCTTCCCAATGTTGAGACCGTGTCCTCCATTGATTCCTCGTTGTCTCTATTTGGAGATAGTGATTTGTTTTGGAAAGATCTTGAAGACACCATGGGAGATGTGAACTTATCTTCTAATGATTCTCCTACCGATGGGGACGAAGACATGCATTTCTTTGAAAGCCTTCTCAACGAAGACAATCCTTCTCCTCCATCTCCCACGGTTATTGCTATCGATACTCCGACTTCGAATACGCCTCCCGTCGAAAATCCTCCGGATTTAGAGCTAAAGGAGTTGCCGTCACATCTCGAGTATGTATTCCTTGAAGAAGAGAAGAAGTCGCCAGTCATCATTGCTACGGACCTAAAGGAAGAAGAAAAAGCCCGACTTGTCGCCGTGTTGAAAGATCATAAGAAGGCTATCGCTTGGAAAATCTCCGACATTCGCGGAATTGATCCTCACTTCTGCACACACAAAATTCTCATGGAGGACGACTTTAAGCCCACAATTCAAAGCCAACGAAGGGTGAATCCTAAAATCCATGAAGTCATCAAAACAGAGGTTATCAAACTTCTTGATGCGGGTATGATTTACCCTATTTCGGATTCACCATGGGTTAGTCCAATCCATTGTGTGCCCAAGAAGGGCGGAATAACCGTTGTTCCCAATGAACACAACGAGTTGATTTCCACTCGTCTCGTTACTGGGTGGAGAGTTTGTATAGACTACCGCAAACTCAATGATGCCACGAGAAAGGATCATTTCCCTCTACCTTTTATGGACCAAATGCTTGAACGTTTAGCGGGTAATGAATATTACTGCTTTCTTGATGGTTTCTCGGGTTATTTCCAAATACCCATCGATCCCCAAGATCAAGAGAAGACAACATTCACTTGTCCCTATGGCACATTTGCGTACAAACGAATGCCTTTTGGCTTATGCAATGCCCCCGAGACTTTCCAAAGGTGCATGTTAGCTATCTTCCATGACATGGTTGAACAAACCATGGAAGTCTTCATGGATGATTTCTCGGTCTTTAGGGATTCCTTCTCTTCTTGCCTTGCCAATTTGGAACGTATGCTTAAACGGTGCGAAGATACTCGCCTTGTTCTGAATTGGGAAAAATGCCATTTTATGGTAAAAGAAGGCATCATGCTGGGACACAAGATTTCCAAAGCCGGTCTTGAAGTAGACCGTGCTAAAGTCGATGTTATCGCTAAGTTGCCTCCACCTTCAACCGTGAAGGGTGTGAGAAGTTTTCTGGGTCATGCGGGCTTTTACCGTCGATTCATCAAAGATTTTTCTCAAATCGCTCGCCCGATGACCCACCTCTTGGAGAAAGATACTCCTTTTCTCTTCTCCAAAGAGTGTCTTGAAGCCTTCAACTCGCTTAAGGACAAGCTAACTAAGGCACCCGTCTTGGTTACCCCTAATTGGGAGCTGCCTTTCAAGCTGATGTGCGATGCTAGTGATTTTGCTATTGGAGCGGTTCTGGGACAAAGAGTGAACAAACACTTCCAACCGATCCATTACGCTAGCAAGACAATGACGGGGGCACAATTGCATTATACGACAACCGAAAAAGAGCTTTTAGCGGTTGTCTATGCCTTTGAAAAGTTCCGCCCCTATCTTGTCCTTTCCACCACAATTGTTTACAGCGATCATTCCGCGTTGAAGTACTTGATGACAAAGCAAGATTCCAAACCAAGACTTCTTCGCTGGGTTTTGCTACTTCAAGAATTCAACATTGAAATTCGCGATAAAAAAGGAGCAGAAAACCTAGCCGCGGATCATCTCAGCAGACTTGAGGATCCTTACCAAGGGGATCATCCGAATAAAGAAATCAATGATTCTTTTCCCTTGGAGACCTTAATGTCTATAAATTCGAATTCTGATGAAACCCCGTGGTTTGCGGACATTGCAAACTACTTGGCGGGTGGAATTCTCGTTGACGGGTTAACATCCCAGCAAAAGAAAAAGTTTTTCAAAGACATTAAGACTTACTTTTGGGATGACCCGTATCTATTCAAACAATGTGCCGACTTGATTATTCGCCAATGTGTTGATGGCCCGACAGCTATGGAAATCCTTGACGCTTGCCACAAAGGACCCACCGGTGGTCACTTTGGTCCCAACTACACCGCCAAAAAAGTGTTTGACTCGGGATTTTATTGGCCCACCATTTACCGTGATGCTCACGAGATGGTTAAACATTGTGATGCTTGCCAAAAACAAGGCAAGATCACACATAAAGATGAGATGCCTCAAAATTTTATACAAGAATGTGAAATCTTTGATGTTTGGGGTATCGACTTTATGGGGCCATTCCCTTCTTCTAAAGGAAACAAATACATCCTTGTAGCCGTTGACTATGTTTCAAAGTGGTTTGAAGCCAAAGCTTTACCTACTAATGACGCAAGGGTGGTTTGTAACTTTTTGAAAGCTCTTTTCGCTAGATTCGGTGTGCCTCGTGCCATGATTAGTGATCGTGGGACTCATTTCTGCAATGACCAATTTGCTAGAGTCATGGCTAAGTACGGTGTAAATCATCGTCTTTCCACAGCCTACCACCCACAAACTAATGGCCAGGCTAAAATATCCAACCGAGGATTAAAGCGAATTCTTGAACGAACCGTGGGAGAGCAGCGTGCCTCATGGGCTGATAAACTTGATGATGCTTTGTGGGCTTTTCGTACCGCATACAAGACTCCGATTGGTTGTACACCATATCGTCTCGTGTACGGGAAAGCATGCCACCTTCCCATTGAGTTGGAGCACAAGGCTTACTGGGCCTCGAAGTGGGCTAATTTTGATATCAACAAAGCCGGTGACCTACGCAAGATCCAACTCAATGAGCTGAATGAACTCCGTAATGAGGCTTATGAAAACTCTTTGATCTATAAGGAAAGGACTAAGCTCATTCACGACTCTAAGATTAAGAACCGAGAGTTCCAAGTTGGAGACAAAGTTTTACTTTTTAACTCTCGGTTGAAAATCTTTTCGGGCAAGCTGAAATCTCGTTGGTCCGACCCATTCACCATTGCCCAAATTTTTCCATATGGCACTCTCGAGCTCGCTCAGCCTAATGGACCAAATTTTAAGGTGAATGGCCAACGAGTGAAGTTGTACTTTGGTGAGGACACCTCTCAAGAGGTGATTCCATCCCTCACCACGTTCCCCATGAACTAATTTTGGGTCGAGTCAGGCTCGTGACTCGGTTATAAAAAACAAGCGCTCCTCGGGAGGCAACCCGAGTATCTATCCTTTTATGTTTTAACACCCTAAGTGTAGGGGGACCTGTATAGGTTCCTCGTCTTTGTGTGGTGATGTGATTACAGGGATAACTGCAATCTTGGAACCTTCAAAGAACCGTGCTCCCGTGTTATCCGAAATCCGGTTCTATCTCTCAACCTATCGTGATTCAATTTTCTGCATACTCACATTTGAAATTGATCACTTTAGTCGTCTCTTCCTTAGCTTGATTTAACCAACGTGCACAATGTCATAAGTGTAGGGGAGACTTTTCCCACTTGCTTAAACATTGAGGACAATGTTTATCTTAAGTGTAGGGGGGACTTCTATCGAAGTTTTAAGTGGACTTTTCCATGAAAATGCCTTCATTTAACCGGAAAATCGTCTTTTTCAACATTTTTCAAATTTTTAATTAACTTTGGCCATTTTAGTCATAATTTTTAAATTTTTATCGTTGCTTTCATATGTATATATCCCGCAATAAAGTCAAAAATATTAATAAGTGGTGTAGCTAGTTTAGAAATCTTTGACATATTAGGCCCGTTGCGATTATTTTGACTCAACCCGAATAGACTTATCCAAGTTTATTCTAGCTAGTATCCTTAACCATATAGACCTTAATTGGTTTATTAGGCTAAGTGTCCACGAGTCTCATTACTTGAGATTTTAAATTGTGGAGGACGAGAAATGATAAAGTCAATTATAAGTCGGTATTCTTGCACAAGCTCACTTGGTGTAATTATTCGCCTATTCTCCCATCACTTGCTAATAATTTATCTGCAATAAGTAAGGTCGTACGATTTGAAAAGTTACTTAGCTTCTAGCCCAAGATCGTTTAAAAGTTGCTCGGTAATGATAAGAGTTCATAGCCAAGGCATAACTTATGAAGCGGGGCGCGAAGATTGGCGAGTCCGAAAAGGCCCTAACAAGGCATGAGGATTCCATTTTATTGCTGAAGATCCAAAGTGATGTGAAAAGCATTATTCCCAAAATCAATATGAAGGATCAAGACTCACGACGAAAAGCAATCAACTCCCATAAAGACCATGGAGAAGTCTATCCGAAAAGACCCTAACAAGGTATGAGGATAAATAGATCCAAGTCCGAAAAGGAGGCGGATCGTTGTATCTCAAAATCCCAATTAGAGATTGAAGAAATAATCATGAAGTCATGGTCAACAAAGTTGGAGTACCCCTCAAAAGTCTCCAAGTGAAGAAACTCTATTATGATGAGAAGACCATTATCTCAAGAACGTCTCTCGAAGATATGAAGTATGAAGTACATGCCAAATATCGGCCCGAGAAAGGTATCAAATCGTGAACCGAGTTATGCCAAGATATGAACTTTTTGATATCTCGAGAAGCAGTTTTAAGAGATTTTGTCCTTTAGCTAACTATTGATCAAATCGTCCTACTTTGCTTTCAGCCTAAATAAACTATCGAAATAAGTCCAAAAATGCATCTTCATGATCATTCTAAGACAAAAATAAAATATAAGAGATACACCTAGGAATAAGGGAGTTTAAGCATATAATTAAGCCATGTGTGTAAGTGTTTGATTTACTAACTTATAACAACAATGATCTTGTTTTTAAGCTTAGTTTGGGGAACGTGAAACTTGAGGGTGATAAATCTTCGCAGCACCAAAGCCTAATGTAAGTCCTTGATTTCTTTGCAAGTTATTTCCATGTAGCTATTTTCAAGTGAAAATGGTTTTCTATCCTTATGTTTCCTTTTAAGTTTTAATTTTTGTTTAGTAGTATTTTAATAAGGCCAAGGTTGATTAATTATGAGAAAATGTAAATTTGCTTTATCACTAATCATTGCATGAGGGCATGGAAATGGTTAAGTGTAGGGGATTTGATAGATGTGTAAACACCCATCCTTTTACCACTTAAAACTGGCTAAAACAAGACCAAAACACGTGTTTAATATCATTTGTTTGGAATTATGCGTGGTTGTTGTGTTTATTGTGTTTTCAGAGTTAACCGGATGAATATTAAAGATAACACGGGATTGCACGGGTTTTATGGAAGAAAAAGACTCAAGACGAAGTCTATTGTCCAAGAAATGCAAAAGATTTGAAGTCACTAGGCCTATTTGACGATTTATCGAAGAAAAGGACCAAAGATGGAAGATTTACATAAGTCGAAGAAACTCAAGTCTATTAAATGAAGAAATTAAAAGACGAGTTGAATTTAATCGACGACAAATCCCGGATCAGAAACGAAAACGTCAACTTTTCTGAAAAGACGAGAAGACAAGAAGAAAGGGAGATAACCCACTCACCAACCAACCACTAGGACTATAAAAGGATTTTCCTTCACACAATTAGGGAGTTAGCTTTTATTTTTTCTCCTTCCCAGTTTTGTGCTTCGTTTCATCACCAACACCATTAGGGTGTTTGGTGATTTTTCATTTTTCTTCAATCTTGTAAGTGTTTGATCATTATTATTGTTAACTTTTACATTAATCTTTCAATCCAATCTTTCTATTCATCTTGTTCATCTCCTTTTCTATTCAAAGTTTTAAAAGTTCTTGTTTGATTAATTTTAAGCTTTTGAAAGTTGTTGATTTAGTGTTTTTATTGCTGGGATTTGTTACTTATGGTATTAAAATGATTATTGGTTAGTTTGGTAAACCCTTTTTGCTTATTTGGTTTGATTTGATCTAAAAACGTTTTTCCCTGTCCTGTTACTGTTCTTCAGTTCTGAACTTTCCGAATAGAACCTTCTTTCCGAATAGCCTGTTTGCTTTGCCTCTTATTCGGAATATCAGTTATTCCGAATGGCCGTTTTACTATTTCCTTATTCGGAATATTCCGAATAGGGGTTTCTTTCCGCATAAGCAGTTTTGTTATTTCCTTATTCGGAATATTTCATATATTCCGAATAGGGCCACATTCCGAGTAGGGAAGTATTCCGAATAGCCCTAACATTCCGCATAGACTTAAGTATTCCGAATAGAGTAGTTTTTCCGCATAGGACTTTTATTCCGAGTAAGGATTTGTTCGCATAGGATATTATTCCGAATAGGGGTTGTTATTCCGAGTAGGGTAATTTTTCAATTGCTGTTTTGTTTAGCTTCTAAATTCCAGTTTTGCTTTTTAATTGTTTTAAGCTTAAATCTTTCTTTAGTTTACTCATTTCCCTCTTTAGTAGATTAGAAAACCAAAACCACTTTTTGTCACCAAGAACAAATCATTCCACTTAGAGCTGAGATCAATTCGAGAGGATATCGAGACATAATCTGAACCGTACAAAAACGCGAGTATCAAAGATTATTTAAGTAACTTCACTCCCATTAAGGATGGTGATAAGGTTTACTTTGGAGGCGGATATGGAACTATCACAGGCAAAGGAACTCTTCTCACCAAGAACTTGCGTTTTGAGAACGTATTTTTGGTAAAGGAACTTGATTACAATCTTTTTAGTGTATCACAAGTTTGTGATAACAAAAATAAAGTTCTGTTTACTGATACTGAATGCTTGGTATTAAGCAAGGATTATAAGATCCCTGATGAGAAATATATTGACTATAGAACACCTAGGCATAAAGACATATACAATGTGAATCTGAATGGGATTAGAATCAATAAGAATATGTCTTGTTTTTATGCTAAAGCTTCAGTAGATGAGAGTAATCTATGGCACAGGAGACTAGGGCATATAAACTTTAAGAATATAAACAGGCTTGTGAGACTTGGTTTGGTTGATGGTTTGCCTGAAAAGGCTTTCCACAATGACCACTCTTGTGTTGCATGTCTTAAAGGTAAGCAGCACAAGGTCTCATTCAAGTCCAAACAGGTGCACTCTAGTACTAGACCTCTTCACTTGCTTCATATGGACCTATTTGGTCCAACCAATATAGAGAGTTTGAATGGTAAATCCTATTGCTTTGTCATCACAGATGACTCTTCTAGGTTTACTTGGACTTTCTTTTTAGCTATGAAGAGTGATACAGCTGACACTTTAATTGACTTTATCACTCAGATTGAGAAGAAGACTGGCAATGAAGTTAAAATGCTTAGGAGTGATAATGGTGGTGAATTTAGGAATAAAGTGTTATATGATTTTTGTGCCAGGAAAGGAATTGCTAGGCAATTTAGTGTTGCCAGAACCCCTCAGCAAAATAGGGTTGCAGAAAGGAAAAATAGAACCCTAATTGAAGTAGCCAGAACCATGTTGGCTGATGCTCATTTCCCAATAGCCTTTTGGGCTGAGGCTGTTAATACAGCTTGCTATGTTCAAAATAGAGCATTGGTCAACAAAATTCAGAACAAAACACCTTATGAGTTACTTTGGGGGAGAAAACCTAATATTGGTTTTCTCAGACCTTTTGGTTATCTTGTAGTAGTTTTAGATACTAGTGATGCCTTAGGTAAATTTAGTGCAAAAGGTGATGAAGGCTACTTCATGGGGTATTCAGTGTAGAGCAAGGGATATAGGGTTTATCTTAAAAAGGAAAAGCGTATACTTGAAAGAGTACATGTTAGGTTTTTAGAGGGTAAACTTAGTGATCTTGAAAGTGGTCCAAATTGGTTGTTTGATTAAGAACCTCTTTCTAGAACTTTAAATTATATGCCTGTTACTAATCCAGACATTGTGAAGGTAACTTCAAATGTTGTGGAAGAACAAGTTGTTGATGTTTCAGGTACACAGATTAATGAAGAGGTTGGATCACAAGCAGAAAAGTCTTCTCCTATACAAGAGTATGTTACCATTCCCATATGGACAGATGCTTTTGCTGCTGCTGCTGTTGCTGGAAAGGAAAATGGTGGTTCACAAATACCACCAGTTAACAACATGCAAAGTTCTTCAGACGCTGACAAAGGCAAATCCAGCGCTGACAAGACAAATTCAGACGCTGATGGCTCAAACGTTGACAACAACATTTCAAGCGTTGATAGCCCCGACGCTGACAACCAAGATTCAGGCGTTGACAACACTTATGGGCATCTTTTCTCTTCAAGTTTTGAACAAGGTGGACCTTCCACTACACATGAAGAAGTTCACATTGATGAAAGAGAGTCTGATGAAGATATTAGCAATATGGAAGATGAAATTGTAGACTCCAGACTTTTTGAAGGAGGAGTTCTCACTTCTACCATGAAGAATCACCCTACTTCTCAAATCATTGGTGATATTATGACTCCTGTTCAGACTAGAAGATCTCATCAAGGTCTTGGTGGATTCATTGCTAATATTCACAAGAAGGTTGATACCCCTCTTGTGCAAGCATGTTTGTTTGCATGTTTTCTGTCACAACAGGAACCGAAGAAGATATTTGATGCTCTCAAAGAACCAAGTTAGGTGGAAGCAATGCAGGATGAGCTTCACCAATTTGCAATTCAAGATGTTTGGGAGCTGGTTGATTCTCCCAGATATGTCAGACCTATAGGGACAAGATGGGTTCTAAGAAACAAGAGAGATGAAAGAGGTATTGTGGTCAGAAACAAGGCAAGATTAGTGGCTCAGGGATATACACAAGAGGAGGGGATAGATTATGAGGAGGTCTTTGCACCAGTTACAAGGATTGAAGCTATAAGGATCTTTCTAGCCTATGCATCCTGCATGGGCTTCATTGTCTATCAAATGGATGTCAAGAGTGCCTTCCTCTATGAAACAATTATAGAGGAGGTATATGTGATGCAGCCTCTTGGTTTTGAGGATCCAGAGAATCCAGACAAGGTGTATAGAGTCAAGAAGGCTATGTATGGACTTCATCAAGCCCCAAGAGCATGGTATGGCACATTATCCACTTATTTGGTGGACAATGGATTCATGAGGGGAACCATAGATCAGACATTATTTATAAAGAAGAAAGGTAAGGATGTTCTTCTTGTTCAGGTCTATGTTGATGATATCATTTTTGGATCTACTAATCCAAAGATGAGTGAGGATTTCTCCAAGCTCATGACAGACAAATTCAAGATGAGTGCTATGGGGGAGATGAACTTCTTTCTAGGGTTACAAGTTCAACAGAAAGAAGATGGTATATTTATCTCCCAGGATAAGTATGTGGCTGAGATCTTGAAGAAGTATGGCTTTTCTCCACATGAAAAGAGGGCTACTACTCCTATGGATAGAGAACACCCTTGGGGAAAGATTGGAGATGGAAAGGATGTTGATGTCAGGCACTATAGATCAATGATTGGTTCAGTGATGTATCTCACAGCCTCTAGACCTAACATCATGTTTGCTGTGTGTGCTTGTGCACGCCATCAAGTGACTCCCAAAGAATGTCACCTTTATGCTGTCAAGAGAATTTTTAGGTACCTAAGATGTTATCCCAGTCTTGGCTTGTGGTACCCAAAAGATTCACCATTGGAGCTTATCGCATATTCAGACAGTGACTATGGAGGTGATAAGTTTGATAGGAAATCCACAACTGGTGGATGTCAGTTTCTTGGGAAGAGGTTGATATCTTGGCAATGCAAGAAACAAACAGTGGTGGCTAATTCTACAACTGAAGCTGAGTATGTGGCTGCAGCTGCATGTTGTGGACAAGTTTTATGGATTCAAAACCAGCTGTTAGACTATGTGTATAATTTCATGCATACCAAGATATTTGTTGACAATAACAGCATTTTATGCATTATTAAAAATCTTGTGCATCATTCTAAAACTAAACACATAGAAATTAGACACCATTTTATAAGAGATTGTTTTGAAAAGGGTTTAATACAACCAGATAGGGTTGACACAGAAGAAAATGTGTCTGATTTATTAACTAAACCTTTTGATACTGGAAGATTTCAATACTTGGTAACAAGTATTGGAATGATCAATCTCACATAATATGTGTTTTGGAGTCTTTTTGTAAAAGTATGTACATGATAATGCATTGTTATTGGTCTTTTGAGGATTTAGATTTTCCACTATATTTTTCTAACACTGACAAAGGTCACTTCAACGCTGATAAGTATTATTGTGACGTTGTCAGCAATATATTTGTCTAACGCTGACAAAGCCTTTCTTAACGCTGATAAGTGTTATCGGGGCGTTGTTAGCAACCATGTTAGATTTGTGGTTTTCAATCTAAATGTGCAGGTGGTGTTAGCATTATACCATTGGATACAGAGTTGCTTATGGATCATTGGAGAATCATTTGAGCATGTTTTTATTTATGGATGATGGTTGGAATTTTTTAAATTCCTATCTTGACATAAATTTTTTTATGTTCATACATATTTTTAGCAACATATGTATCACAGTTTAAGGGGAGGTTTTAGGAACCTTTAGGATTTTTGGGTATCCTTATGATACTCTTATCACAATTCTAGATTGTGTCCACAGGTGAGTATGAATTAGTTTTGCTAATTCATGAGGCACTGTAGCATGCAAAGTTGATATATTATGCATGCTGCCAAGACATTTTTGGCCTAGAATTGGTTGTGGTCTGTTGGAGTCTTGGGAATGATTTTATCATGGGTTTTACCTAGGAGTAACAAGGAATTTTATAAGGTAACTTAGTTGTTAAGAGTTTTGGTTAGCAAGGGACACTAGAGGACTGTTATGTCTATCTTGCATAAGCAAGTGTGCATAACTAGACAGTGCTTGCCGCCCTATAATAATTATCAACTTTTTGGTTATCTTCTATAGGATAAATTACTTTCTTAAGGTCATTTTTTTTAAAACATTTTTATTTTTGGACGCTGACAAGTATTTTTCCAAGCGTTGTTGTGACCAATTTAGACGCTGACATGGCTTTGGCAAACGTTGACAAGATTATAGCCGTTGGGCGTTGATAGGTTATTTTTGACCGTTGACACTCAATGGGACCTACCCAGTTGTTACTTTTTGACATATTTTTAGGCCGTAATTTTGGGAGCAGATATCTCTCATTTAATGCATGAGATAAACTTATTCTTTTTCAATATTTTCATGATTGCTTTTTGAAAATACTTGCCTATTTTTGGGCCAATCACATGCATTTTCTTCTCCTATATATTTGGCTCCTATTTTTAAACAGGGTATCTATAATTTTTGTCTAACACATTTTTCTTCTATAAATTTCATATTTATCAATCATTCAAACAGCTTTCTACAATGGCACCAAAATTCAAACCAAGCGATTTGGAATTGGGGTTCAGAAGTCAACACAACATGGTAGAATATCTTGAAGCTGATGATACTCTGTTTCCCCAATACACACAAATGGTGGCGTATTTGAACGCATCCCCAATTAGGTATGCTCTTTCTCATGCTCCACTCATTTCTGTCACACATATTAAACAGTTTTGGAACACTGTTAGTTCCTCAACAGTTAATAGAGTGACTACATTATCATCTATTGTTCATGGGCGCACATGGGTGGTTACTGAAGCTCTGGTTCGCCAAGCTTTGCATCTTGATGATGCAGATGGTATAGCCACCCTTCCCATAAATGAAATAGAACAAGGACTAAGGGCTTTGGGTTATCCTTTTCCTGCACAAGGAACTTTAAATAAATATCATAAACAGGAGTTTCCCCCAGCCTGGAAGCATCTAATACATGTCCTCTTACAAAGTTTGAGTCCCAAGTGTACTGCACACAATGAGATCAATAGATCCATTGCCAGTGCTATTGTGTGCATTACTACTGGGCAAAAGTTTAATTTTTCAAAAATGATTTTTGAGGGCATGTGTAAAAATAAAGGGACCAAAATGACTTTAGCTTATCCCAGATTTTTACAAATGGTTTTTGATGTCCAAGAATACTACACAAGGGATCATAATGACTTTTATGAGATCCCTGTGCAAAAGAAAGCAATTTTTACAAAGATGAACTCACCCCCACATCATGACTTACGCCTAACCCCAACTATGATTGTTGTTATTGAAGCAGCACAACCCCAACCAGACCCCTAACCCCAAATTGACCCAATACCTGAACATTTACCTTCACCAGAACATATGCAAATTGATCAAGAACCCTTTGACGCTGACACTTTAAATGTTGGCGTTGATGTGCCTATTTCAAACGTTGACACCAATCCTTCACAATCCCAAACACCCCTTAACCAACCCACATCTACCCAATCCACATCATCATCTCCACCAACACAATATAGGTTGCAAAAACGCCAAAGGACTACTAGAGTGTTCTCCTCTAGTGGTCCTAGCCATGTAGCAGAGAGAACCACCACCACAAGTGTGGTTGGTGCTATAGATGAGGCTAGGACTATTGGTTCTGGCTTAGGAGCTGGCCAAGACAGTCCCACCATTATTAAGTCCTCATCCATGCCCAATGAATCTAACTTGGGAGGTCAAATACCCATTTTAGAAGAGGGCAGATTGGAACCAATGACTTTGATGGAATTGACGGCTCTCTGCATGCGCTTGCAAAAGCAAAATGCAGACTTGGTACATATTGTCAGTACACAAGGCCTTGAACTCAAGCAATTGAGGGAGAGGATTGTTATCTTGGAGAATGCTAGCACAAGGAGAGGGATGGAGGAATCTTCCAAAGGGGAGGATGAACAGGTAAATGTGAGTGATAAGAGTTCACATGATGGTGAATCTTTGGGCATTGCTGAAGCCCTAACAAGTTTGAAGAAACAGACAGGTTTTGATACGTCTCTAGTCTCTCCTACAAATTTAAACAAGTCATTTACATCCATGTTGGAGGAAATCACAAGAGGCGCTGAGACAGGTACTTTGGGCGTTGACAAGACAGATTTGAACGCTGACATGAGTAACTTGGGCGCTGACAAAGCAAAAGTGAGCGTTGACAGACCTGCAAATGAGGGTGATGTATTCCAGTCATCATCCATCATCAAAGATGTTTCTTCACAGGTATTACCATCTACCTTACCAATAGTTGACCCATTAGATAAGGGTAAGGGTATTATGGTAGAAGAGGTTGTTCCAAAGAATGCAGCACAGATTGAATTTGATAGAAGGTTGGCTGCACAAATTGTGGAACAAGAAATGAAAAAGGTGGGTGAATCACCTTTTGTTGTCACTTCAGAAGAGCAAGAAGGAAGTGATGATGCCAGTTCAGACTCAAGTGTAATGATCATAGAACAGCCAGAAAGACTTGAGTATGGGGATGAGTTGGCAAGGGAGAAATTGAATGAGTTGAAATTGCAGGTTGATTTTGATATGCCAGAGGTGGTTCAGATGTATCATGCTTGGGAAGATAGGTGTATGGAGAACCCACATTTGACCATTTCAGGTCAGATATGGGGTTTGGAGATTCTTCTCAGAGTACAAAAGGATTGCAAGGTCATTCTGAAACACAAAGCCAACAATATTCTCTCAAATTTAAAAAGGGATAGAAGGGAGTTGTACTACATGCTACTCAAGTGTCATGGAAGAAGGTTGGACTCACAAGAAATTATTAGCTTTAACATTTGAAGAGCTGGAGTGTAGAGCTTATCCCATTTGGGTTAGAGTGTAGGAAGCAAACACTCTAAGACTTCTTTCTGATGAAAGAAAAGAAGAACTTGCAGAGGAAATGAAGCTCAAGAAGGCAATGTTTGTTCCCAGACCTGTGAAGAAGGGAATTCCTCTTGAGTTTCCCAAAGATATGGATCCATTATATCCAAGTGAAGCTATTATAAGAAGGAGCCTCAAGCTCTCACCATTAGAAGCTTCAGATATGGTACAAGTGTTACCACTTGATTCCAGAAACCCCATTATAAGCTATGAAGAAGATGAATGTGGTTTTTGGAAGATTGGCAGGTATGGAAAAGAGGTTCACACTTTTACCACTCTTATATCTTTGTTTGAAAGTTGTGATAGAGAAGACTTGGTTGACCTATGGAGGTTGTTATAGGCCAAGTATGAGACTGAAGATCCCACTTCAGTCAATGGAATAAAACTGTGGTCAACATTCAAAAGAATGTGTGGACCAATTGATGAAGATCCTGCTATTTGGAAGGATCTTGAAGATGATCTCAGTGGTCTTCAATGGAGATTGTATTCAGCTGCTGGTGTCTATTATTTGAGTTCTACAAAGTTTGCTAAGTATCTACTTGTAGATGGTCAGTATTTCATGTCCAAGGCAATCTTGGAGAAGATGAAGAACACACAGCTGGAAATTGATTATTCAAGTAACGTGGCCAAAGATTTGATCAGATTTATTTATTACCAATATGAGAAGGTTTGTAAGATTCCTCCTAGTTCTTAATGTTTATTCAGAAACTTGATTCCTAGAGTAGATATCAAGTTTAGGGGAGGATTGTTGGGAATAAATTATAGCCAGTTTACTTGAGCGCTGACAAGAGTAAAACAAGCGTTGACAGGAGTAAAACAAACGCTGACAGATCAAGCGTTGACAAGACAAAGTCAAGCGTTGATACATTGAAGACAAGCACTGATGGAAGATATAGTCTACGCGTTTATTGTATTCTAGAATACTTCTAGTAAAGATAGGAACAGCAATGTATTTTCTATATTTATCTTTACCAAAAATAGTTGATACGTAGATTATTGTACAAGGCTTCTTATGTCTATAAAAGAAGACCTTTAGGTTATTTGTTCAATAAGTTTTCACAAAGTATTCGTACGATAAACACTTTCATTGTAAGCAAGTTTGATCTCATTAATCAAAGTGAAAGTTTGTTTATATCTTGTGTGTTCTTGTTTAAGTGTTAATTCCGCATAACACTTAGATTATTATATACATATACAAAGGTTTCTCTACGTGTATTACTTGATCTAATCTCGTATACATAAAGCTAAATCGATCTAAGTTTGGGATCAACAATCTGTTGTCCTGGCCTAGGCACAGTGAGCATGACTCACCCAGATGGGGACGGTCAATCCCAAATAGATCTATTTATAACATTCAGGTAATTCAATAATTCTAACAGTTTCGGATGCACGGGTCATGCGGGTTCATCTACAATAGGCAATGTAATCAAAGGTTTCACAGTTCAATTCATGTCCATAAAATAAAATATGTTGCATGTTTTCTTCCCCATTAAAAGGTTTAAAAGTTTGTCAATATATAAAGTGGGGCCATGAACTCACCTCAGTAGTACAACAATAAGTCAGAAGATAAATATGCTAAGGATGCTCACGATACAATCAACGACCTAAATAATTATAAGGTCTCAGTAAATGCATAACATAATGCATAAAAGTTCCAGAATAAATCTGTACATGCTTATACTGGTTTTAAGCATTTTCTTACGATACTTGTACTTTTGTTCATCGCTGTACAAGTTCTAATAGTATTTATTTTAAGTATAAAACAAATAATAAGGTTAAATTAATTAATCCATTTAATTAATATTTTGTACTTACGTTGTTTATAAAACACTTTAAATATTTATAAAGGATAGTTTTATATACATTTAAAGTAATAGGAAATAAGTATATTTAATATATTTATTTTATAAGTTATTCATTTTTAATTTATATTTAATATATAAATAAGGTTTATAAAACGTATAACATTTTAATTAAATCTCACGTTTACGTAGTGGTTATAATTATTATATTATAAGGTTGGAAAAATAACAATTGTTACGTTTACTTAAGTTCTACGTTTTAAATAACGGGTATAAATATATAGAATTTTAAGGTTCGTTATACTTTGTATAATTTACGTTTTAGTCCTTCTATTTAAATAATTACTCGCAGTTAATTTACTTTTATACCCCTAGGGTTTCTAAATCTTTCAAGTAATTACAGTTTTGGTCCCTCCCTAGTTACACGTGTAACTAGGGCTTGTTTAAGTTTCATTAAATGGAAAAAATAGTCCCTAAAGTATTCAGATTAAATTAGGGCTTATTAAAGTTTCACAAGTTGGCAGTTTTAGTCCTCCAACCTTCGGCTAGAATTAAGTTTAAATACAAGTTACACAAATGCCCCCTAGGGCTTGTATATGTTTTGGCAAAAGGCAGAATTAGTCCCTAGGGTTATTTAGGGCTTAAATAAGTTTGTTAACTTGGCATAATTGGTCCCTAAGGCTTATATTAAGTCTCGGAAAATGACCAAAGTGATCCCTAGGTTTTCTAAAGTTTACACAATTTACCCTAACATTATATTAATTCTATTTAAGTCCTTTTTATTACCTTGAAGTTTCAGATGTTGTCAAAACAACACCCTCAACTCACGGCTATTTTCAAAAGTGGTCCAAAAGTTTATGTTTTTGGAAAATAAGTTTCTACACTTGTTTATTTAGATCCTTATACTTTGTAAAATTATAAATCCAACCCGAAAGTATTTTATTTGCTATTTTTAATCCAAAATTTAGTAGATCTATACTTTCAACATGAAACTTTATAAAATTATATTTTGACACTAAAAGTTTTATACAAACATTTTATTTAGTGACAATGGATATTTATTTAGGCAACTTATTATAGTGAGCTTAAAACTAAACCTTAATAAGCATAATAGGGAACTTATCATTTTAAGGCACCTAAGAACATAAATCTAGTGTTTCTAGTTATATCTAAACATTACAAGATTACCCAAAATGGAAAAATGGGCATAAACCACACGTCCAAATATCATGCATGTTTAGGTTTTCATGGTTTTTCAAGTTTACCAAGATCATAGTGACATTTTCTTCATGGTTGATAAGTTTTTACATCATTTTATGCCATATTAAAAATCAAGTCGTGGGTTATTATGGATTTTAGGGTTTTATATACTTGTTTCAACATTAACTTTTACCAAAAATAACCATGTGTATGTTAATATGTATGAAAGTAAATGTATTAGAAAGATAGGTTTTAGCTTGGACTTACTTGTTTAGATAAGTTTTAGAGTGATAGGAGAATGAGTAAGAACAAGTGACAAGCTTTCAACAATGGAGGTCTTGGTGACAAAGATGTAGCCGTGGGCTTCACTAGGGCTTCTAGGGCTCTTTTTCTTGCTTCAAGGATCAAGGTTCTTGTAGGATGAGCTTATGATTAACCTTTATATAGTAGGAGACATAGTATAGGAGTAGTAGATAAACTTGGAGGTTCAAAAATGGTGGAAAGGGGTGTTTAACCGTAGGTTGAGAGAGAGAGATAGATGATGAGATTGCCAAATGTTTTGTGTTGTAGATACTGTGTGTTTCGGCTTAAGACAAAGAGAGAGAGTGAATCCTATGGTATCCTTGTACCATGTACTTCATATCTTGCATGGATACTGATACAAGGTTTTTGCCCGTATAAAAGATTTAAAGTTCGTGTTCTCGGTATCTTAACGAATTGATCTAGGCTCTCTATGTGACTCTATTGTTTTTGGTGAAAAAGAATATTTTTGGTTGCTTTTAAGTAAAAGGTGCAAAACAATTAAAGTAAATATGCTCTTAAAGTAAATCTAAGTCTAATTAAAGTAAAGGTACAAGTATTTAAAAACGAGGCTGAAATTAAAGGCACTAAAGTAAATTACGTAAACTTAAATCTATCTAAGGCAAACTTAAAGTGCGACTAAAACTAAAGAAATTCTAAAATAACACTAAGGCAAATAATCTTAAAGTGCAATTAAATAAAAGGAAATAAAAATCAAAGACAAAAACTAATAAGAACCTGAATACAACTCATTCAGAATAAACCTTCGTTTAGAATAGTCACTCGCCCTAAATGTCACCTTTGGTTGAAATGATTTTTCTTCACTTGGAATATTACCAAAATCCTTGATCCGGAACAAATTGGTCTGAATATGTCACTTATCCAAAACAATGCTTCGTTCGGAACTTACTGATTCGGAACTTGTTGGTCACCCTTGATTCGGAAGTTTCCGAATGAACCTCCTTGATTCGGAAGTTTAAAACTTCCGAATGAACAAACACTGACCCGGAACTAGTCCCTTGATTCGGAAGTTTATTCGGAACTTTTAAGTTCCGAATGAACAGCCTTGGTTCGGAACTTTGGGAACTTCCGAATGAATGATCGTTGATCCGGAACTTTTGAAGTTCCGAATGAACAGTGCTTGATCCGGAACTTTTGAGTTCCGAATGAAGCTTACTGGTTCGGAACTTTTGAAGTTCCGAATGAATGACAATTGGTTCGGAAGTTTTCCTTCGTCCGGAACTTTGAATGTTCCGGATGAACAAGCTTGGCTCGGAACTTTTGTTGATCTTAAAACTTCCGGATGAACACTTGATTCGGAACTTTGTAAGTTCCGAATGAACAAACTCCCTTGTCTTGATTCGGAAGTTTTCACCCTGAAAGATCAGAAACACAGAACAAACTTCCCGAAGAACAAGGGAAACAGTAGCAGCAAGAAAATAACAATTTAACCAAAATCAAACTCACAGATAATTATAAATAGTAACGAATCATCAGATAAGCATCAACAAACAATTAAAAACATGAAATCAAACAACTTTAACCACAATAATCAAAAACCACTTGGATCAAAATAAAAGCATAAACATGAACATAACATAAACACATGAATCAAAGAATAAGAAAGGTAGATAAGAGATTGACAAGATAAAATAAAGATTTGACAAGAATTAAAATGAAAACTTACTTGGAATTAAATGGTAATTAAGGTGCATAACATGAATTAAATTTGATAAGTAATGTAAATGACAAGTATTTAAATGGTGGAAGGTCTAATTGTCACCATTAGCCAACAAAATGAAAAATGACTAATCCTAAACTATTTATAGGGGAGGATTAAGGAAGCTTCCTCCCCTCTTTCCTTTTCTCTTAATTGCATAATTAAGTCCCTCCTTCTTTTAATCTTCATTAATTGCATACTTAGTCCTTTTCTTCTAATCTTCTTTAATCTTGGACTTAAGGGACTTTTGACTTCGGGATTTCTTTTGAACTCGTCTTTAAATTCTTCAATAAAATAGACTTGAATTCTTCGGCTTTTGATAAACTTCCGTCTTTTGACTTTTTCTTCGATAAATCTTCCGAATTGGTCGTGGACTTCCGTTCTTTTTGCACTCTTGACTTCTTGACTTCGTCTTTCATCCTTTTCTTCAATAAAAGTCCATAAATGCCCGTGAATGTCCGTGTTTTCTCCATTTTTCACCTTTTCATCCTAAATCACAACAAAAACACAAACCACGCATAATTCCGACATAAAAGACATAAAATACACGTTTTGGTCCGATTATTATTGTAATTAAGTGGTAGAAAAGATGGGTGTTTACACACCTATCAAATCCCCTACACTTGACCATTGCAATGTCCTCATGCAATGCATTAGTTACAAAGCAAGATTACACTTTTCATCATAATCAATCCATGTTGGCCTTTATTAAAGAGATAGAAAATTAAAAACATTCAAAGTAAAGAAATCAAAAGCATACCTTGGGTTTTGAAAAATGTTATGAATAATCATCATCCTCAAGTTTTCACTTTCTCCAAACCAAGCTTAAAAACGAGATCATTGTTATTATAAGTTAGTAGACTAACACGAACTCATGTGGGCCAATTACTCACTTAGACTCCCTTATTCCTAGGGGTATCTCTTATATTTTATTATTGTCTTGGATGATCACGAAGATGCATTGTTTGACTTATTTCGATAGTTATTTAGTCTGAAAATAAAGTGAACAATTTAATCAATAGTTAGCTAAAGGACCAAATCTTTTAAAACTGCTTCTCGGGACCTCATAAAGTTCATATCTTGGCATAACTCGCTTCGTGATTTGAGACCTTTCTCAGACCGATATTTGGCAGCGACTTCATACTTCAAATCTTGAGAGACGTTCATGAAATAATGGTCTTCTCTTCATAATGGAATTTCTTCACTTGAAGTTTTGAGAGATTCATACTTGGACCACGACTTCTTCATTTTTCTCCAATCTTTATTTTGGACTTTGATATACAACGATCCGCCTCCTTTTATGACTTGGATCTATTTATCCTCATACCTTGTTAGGGTCTTTTCGGATACACTTCTCCATGACTTTTGGGGAGTTTTGCTTTACGTCGTGTGTCTCGATCCTTCATATTGATCTTCGATAAATGATTCTTCACATCACTTTGGATCTTTAGCAACAAAATATAGCCCTCATGCCTTGTTAGGGCCTTTTCGGACTCGCCAATCTTCGCGTCCCGCTTCAATAAGTTATGCCTTGGCTATGAACTCTAATCCATACCGAGCAACTTTTAAACGATCTGGGGCTAGAAGCTAAGTAACTTTTCAAATCGTACAACCTTATTTATTAGCAGATAGATTATTAGCAAGCGATGGGAGAATAGGCTTATAATTAACTCACATAAATTCACGAAAGAATACCGAACTTATAATTGGCTCTATCATCTCTCATTCTCCACAGTTTAAAATCTCAAGTAATGAGACTCGTGGATACTTAGCCTAATAAATCAAAGTTTTGGGTTTTCGAGTCGCCTATAGGATCTTGCAAATTCTTAGACTTTTTCAAGTTTAGAAATCGCATTTTAAAGTTCCCTTGATAAACGACTCTCTAGGATCAATTACAGGAACTTGCGAAAAGTTCTTGTTCTTAACCCGTGAAAGTTAAGACTTTCGCGTTTTATAGCTCCCTATATAAAAGCCTAGCAAAACTTGACTTAAACACGTTAAGGATACTAGCTAGAGTAAACTCGGGTTGAGTCAAAAGATTCATAACGCTTGAAAACTAAAACCACTTATTCAAAGATTTATTCTAGCAAAGGAAGAAAATAACTATACAAAGGAAAAACTAATAGGCCAAAATAGATCAAAAATTTTGAAAAATGTCGAAAAAATTGATTTTCCGGTTAAAATGAGGACAAATACAAGGAAAAGACCACTTAACTTCGATAGAAGTCCCCCCTACACTTAAGATAAACATTGTCCTCAATGTTGAAGCATGTGGGAGTAAACTCCCCTACACTTAGGACATCGTGCACTTTGTTTAAATCTTGCTAAGGAAAAGACAACTAAATAGATTCCTATTTTAATATTGAGAAATATATAAAATAGTGAATCGAAAAGAGTTTAGGATAGAACCGGGAAGAAGTAGAACACAGAATCACGGGTCGTCAAGAATCATCAAGAGTAGATCATTGAAGCTCGAATCCCTGATTAAGAAGTGAGGAGAGGAAATAGCAAGCCAAAGGGTCCCCCCCTACACTTATGGTAAAGAAAGCGAAAGGATGGATGCATGGGTTGCCTCCCAAGAAGCGCTTGGTTTTTGTTAACCGAGTCGTGAGCCTGACTCGACCTTGATCATCAACGGAAGAAGCATGAAACATATCCACCAGGATCAAAGACATAGTTTTCATCCATCAATAAGCAAGAGCTTAAGGCGAACAAGGCAAGCCAAAAGAGAAGTGGCAAGGTTCCCTTAAGCAGCGATGGAGCACGGTGGAAGCAAGTATGGTGCGGTGCAAGCATGTCTTCAATAGTTCCAAAGATTTTTCCTTTTATTTCATCAGGTGGATACTGAGATGGCTTAAAGACTTCAATACCGGGGTCGAACACCTTTTCCTTTAAGGGAAAATAGCACTCAGGCTCAGCCGAGTGTGAAGAAGATCCGCAAAGAAGCACAACCTCGTCCTCAGAAGTGGGACAAAGAGGTGTCAAATCATAAGTGCAACGGATTTCGGTGTCGACCGGTTTCTTCTCCTTTGACCAAATGCTCTTCAAATCCAAAGTAGGATCAAGGCGATAATCTTCAAAGTCCAAAGGAGGAGCATCACTCTCATGAGGGAAGTATGTGTTGAGAAATTCAGAGAAATCTTCCTCAAATGAATAATCGTCCAAAGTAGGATCGAGTGATGGTGGAGCATCTTCATCATGTGAAGAATCGCTTGATAGAGTATCAGCCTCATCGAAATCATCGAATGTGGGTAGCTCGGGATACTCAGAAGTGAAATCAAAATCATCCGAATCTGAGCTAGAATCATCATCATCGTAAGCATCGAAGACCGGTGGAGAATCAAAAATGGGAGAAGCGTCCAAAGTAGGGAGAGAATCATCCACATTATCTTCAAAGAGTGGATTATCAGTGGAAGACTCGAATAGAGGATTGTCATAGACGGTAAAGTCATCGAGCACATTTATCATATTCACTGATTCTCGTCCTCCAAAGGATTTGCCTGTAAGTGTCCCCATTTTGAAATTTTGTGAGGCATTCTCGACTCTTAAGATTAACTCACCTTCGGCCACATCTACTAAAGCACGTCCGGATCTCAAAAATGGCCGACCAAGTATTAAAGGAATACGAGGGTCCATTTCATAATCAACTACGACAAAATCGATCGGGAAAGTAAATGCGCCAACTTGAATGAATACGTCTTCGGCTATACCAACAGGGTAAGCGAGAGTGCGATTAGCAAGTTCGAGAGTCATCTTTGTTGGAATGAGATCGGGTAATGATAGTGTTTTCCAAACACTCAAAGGCATCAGATTAATACTAGCCCCGAGATTAGCAAGGGCAGTAAATTCTTCAGTTTTGTTGAACACGCAAGGCAACATAAAACGACCGGGATCCCCTAGTTTTTCCGGAAGTTCTTTAAGAATAACTGCAGAGCAGTTTTCATTTAAGCGTGTGTTGGCGAGTTCAATCAGCTTCTCCTTCTTGTTAAGCAAGTCCTTAAATGCTTTGACAAATTTGGGCATGTGGACAAGTGCTTCAAGAAAACTAATGCTGAATCTCATTTGAGAAATCATACTGATATATTTTGTTATTTGAGAGTCCTCCTTTGTTAGATCATTGGTCTTGCCTATGCGAGAAGGGTATGGGATTCTGGGTTGATAGGGAGACGGTGAAGGTGTAGCTGGTGAAGGTTGTGATGTTGAAGGGTCCGTCCGAGATACATCGTCATGACGAGGCGGAGACGGTAATGGTGCACTAATACTAGGTGTAGGTGGAGTAAGGATACATGGTGGTGGAGGAGGTGTAGATGATGGTGGTGGGGTAGGTGGATTGACAATGGTAATTCCACTACGCGTAGTTATAGCACTCACATTAGCTCGCGGATTGGGGACGGTGTTTGAAGGTAGAGAACCCGAAGAAGAAGAAGATTGAGCTTCGGGCAAGAAACTAGCCAACAGATTCTTCAATTCAGTTGTTTGAGTGATGAAGGAGGATTGAAGATTATCACGAACCTCGGTTCTGATGTCATTACCTTGCTTCAAGATATCTCCTTTCAAATTGATTATTTGGCTCTATAGATTCTTGATTTGCTCACCTTGAGTTCTCATTATGGTGTCAACATCGGGATTAATGGGTGGGTGTTGTTGGGTGGGTGGTTGATAAGGGTTAGAAGCACGAGGTGGGATTTGGTTGCTTCTATTGTAGTTGTTGACGGGGTTTTGGTTTTGAGGAGAAAAACCGGGTGAAAGGTAATTGTTTGAACGGTAGCTTAGCAGATTTCTATCCCCTTGTTGTCTAGCTTGGTAATTTTCCGGTGAATAATTACCGTAAGCAGCATACACATTTTCCGGATTTCCTTGTGTCGAAGGACAATGGGTGTATGAGTGAGGACCGCCACATGTTTCACAAGGATTAGCAACCGCTTTAACTTGTTGTTGTTGTTGGTTTGAAGCGAGAAGCGTAATACTTTTGCTCATTTCGGCCATCATGCGGGTGAGTTCGGTCATCTCAGGGTTTGCTGAGGTTGAGGAAACATTGACTCTCGGGTTGTTCCTAGAAGATGCAGAGGAATCCCAGTTCTTATGATGAGTAGTCATGTTCTCAATTAACTCTCTACACTCCTCGGGTCTCTTTTTCATGAATGTGCCACCGGCGGCTGCATTGATCGTATCACGATCTCGAAAAGTCAAACCGTTGTAGAAAGTATCAATCAATGTGACGGGAAGCATGTTGTGGTTTGGACTATGGTCGATCAACACATTATATCTCTCCCAAGCGTCAAAAAGAGATTCATCAGGGTCTTGCATGAAACCGCTGATCTGATTGCGAAGGCTTGTGACCATGGATGGTGGAAAGTAGCGCGATAGAAAGCGTTGAGTCATGTCATCCCAAGTGTGAATAGAATTCTTCGGGAGACGATCAAACCATTTCTCGGCATGATGCGATAAAGTATGTGGGAAGAGTTGTAGGCGAAGTACATCCATTGTGGCCCTAGGCAACTTCATGCTTTGGGTGATTGTAATGAACTTGTCGAGGTGTTTGTTGGCATCATCATCAGGCAATCCTCTAAATGGTTTTGTTTGCACTTGCTGAATCATGTGGTGCTTCAACGAAAACTCAGGAGCGTTGATTTGCATCGGCGCAATCGGTCCTCCTCGTCCAAACGTTGTTGGTTGACAAAGTTCCTCCATGGTCCGAAGATCGGGCTGTGGAAGAGCATTGTTGTTATTGTTGAGGTGCGGTAGTTGATTATTGTTGTTAACACCTGCCATATCTAAATCTTCTTGAGGCTCGGGCTCTTGATAATTAGAAGATCTAGTACGCATACACCTGAAAATGCAAAAGAAAAAGAAACCAAACGCAAAGACAATATATATATACAATAAAGATAAAATCTTTTTAGATTTTTGAAATTTTTAATTTTTATGGTTTTTTATCAATTTTTAATTTTTATGATTTTTGAATTTTTATTGCAAGAAAAATAACGTTCACTAGTGAACGGATCCCAAAAATAGCCGGCAGCGGCGCCATTTGATACAAGGTTTTTGCACGTATAAAAGATTTAAAGTTCGTGTTCTCGGTATCTTAACGAATTGATCTAGGCTCTCTATGTGACTCTATTGTTTTTGGTGAAAAAGAATATTTTTGGTTGCTTTTAAGTAAAAGGTGCAAAATAATTAAAGTAAATATGCTCTTAAAGTAAATCTAAGTCTAATTAAAGTAAAGGTGCAAGTATTTAAAAACGAGGCTGAAATTAAAGGCACTAAAATAAATTACGTAAACTTAAATCTATCTAAGGCAAACTTAAAGTGCGACTAAAACTAAAGCAATTCTAAAATAACACTAAGGCAAATAATCTTAAAGTGCAATTAAATAAAAGGAAATAAAAATCAAAGACAAAAACTAATAAGAACCTGAATACAGCTCATTCAGAATAAACCTTCGTTTAGAATAGTCACTCGCCCTAAATGTCACCTTTGGTTGAAATGATTTTTCTTCACTTGGAATATTACCAAAATCCTTGATCCGGAACAAATTGGTCTGAATATGTCACTTATCCAAAACAATGCTTCGTTCGGAACTTACTGATTCGGAACTTGTTGGTCACCCTTGATTCGGAAGTTTCCGAATGAACCTCCTTGATTCGGAAATTTAAAACTTCCGAATGAACAAACACTGACCCGGAACTAGCCCCTTGATTCGGAAGTTTATTCGGAACTTTTAAGTTCCGAATGAACAGCCTTGGTTCGGAACTTTGGGAACTTCCGAATGAA
This sequence comes from Glebionis coronaria, assembly GCA_025667525.1. Classification (NCBI taxonomy): domain Eukaryota; kingdom Viridiplantae; phylum Streptophyta; class Magnoliopsida; order Asterales; family Asteraceae; genus Glebionis; species Glebionis coronaria. The sequence continues at coordinate 242,382,152 of CM046877.1, forward strand.
TGATCGTTGATCCGGAACTTTTGAAGTTCCGAATGAACAGTGCTTGATCCGGAACTTTTGAGTTCCGAATGAAGCTTACTGGTTCGGAACTTTTGAAGTTCCGAATGAATGACAATTGGTTCGGAAGTTTTCCTTCGTCCGGAACTTTGAATGTTCCGGATGAACAAGCTTGGCTCGGAACTTTTGTTGATCTTAAAACTTCCGGATGAACACTTGATTCGGAACTTTGTAAGTTCCGAATGAACAAACTCCCTTGTCTTGATTCGGAAGTTTTCACCCTGAAAGATCAGAAACACAGAACAAACTTCCCGAAGAACAAGGGGAAACAGTAGCAGCAAGAAAATAACAATTTAACCAAAATCAAACTCACAGATAATTATAAATAGTAACGAATCATCAGATAAGCATCAACAAACAATTAAAAACATGAAATCAAACAACTTTAACCACAATAATCAAAAACCACTTGGATCAAAATAAAAGCATAAACATGAACATAACATAAACACATGAATCAAAGAATAAGAAAGGTAGATAAGAGATTGACAAGATAAAATAAAGATTTGACAAGAATTAAAATGAAAACTTACTTAGAATTAAATGGTAATTAAGGTGCATAACATGAATTAAATTTGACAAGTAATGTAAATGACAAGTATTTAAATGGTGGAAGGTCTAATTGTCACCATTAGCCAACAAAATGAAAAATGACTAATCCTAAACTATTTATAGGGGAGGATTAAGGAAGCTTCCTCCCCTCTTTCCTTTTCTCTTAATTGCATAATTAAGTCCCTCCTTCTTTTAATCTTCATTAATTGCATACTTAGTCCTTTTCTTCTAATCTTCTTTAATCTTGGACTTAAGGGACTTTTGACTTCGGGATTTCTTTTGAACTCGTCTTTAAATTCTTCAATAAAATAGACTTGAATTCTTCGGCTTTTGATAAACTTCCGTCTTTTGACTTTTTCTTCGATAAATCTTCCGAATTGGTCGTGGACTTCCGTTCTTTTTGCACTCTTGACTTCTTGACTTCGTCTTTCATCCTTTTCTTCAATAAAAGTCCATAAATGCCCGTGAATGTCCGTGTTTTCTCCATTTTTCACCTTTTCATCCTAAATCACAACAAAAACACAAACCACGCATAATTCCGACATAAAAGACATAAAATACACGTTTTGGTCCGGTTATTATTGTAATTAAGTGGTAGAAAAGATGGGTGTTTACACACCTATCAGATACACAAGATCTAGTTAGGATTTGATTAGTTCTTTTCCACACATGCCAAAAACTAGCAACTTTCTTCCTTCCCATTTTTGGCTTCCATTCGTGGGTTTACAAGAGTCAAATGGGACAAGAATGACATTGTATAGTAATGTGTATGTGACATTGTGTGTGTAAGTGGATTAAGCATGGTTGTGTGTAAGTAATTGTGTAAGAAAAGTGAGGTTGGTATAGAAAAAGCATGGTTATGCATGGTTTAGTATAGGGTATTAGTTTGATTACTTACAAGCTAGCTAACAAATGATGATAGTGTAGACATGCATACATATACACGTCTATAATATGCATGTGGGAAGCTTTTTGGTAAATTTTTGCCAAGTGTTGTATGAGAATAATAGCCTTTGTATATTATTGTATGTATTTGTTGAGTTGTAGGTATTTTGTTGAAGCTTTTAGGTAATTTAGTGAAAGTGTATATTAAATACATCACTATAATTATTTTACTTAAATAAAGTAAATAAGTGACAATGTAAAATAATGTACATTATTTTAAAGTGTTTAGGTGTTTATTCCTTTTAGGTAATATATGTAAATATGTACATATAAAAATAATCTAAGTACTTAATAAATAAATTAAGTAAAGTTACAGTTTATCTCCAAAATATGTATTGAGGTGATGAGTTTATTATTCAATCAAGTGGCCAGTCAGTTGCCAGAGTAGTCAATAAATGACTAAGAGTTCATATAAATGTAAAATAAATATGAAAGGTAGTATGACAAAAGGTATATGATAAATAATAAGTCATATAAAAGTGAAATTATATAAATTCCAAAAATAAGTAGTACAACAGTTGACAAAGTCAATAAGGTAAAATCAGAGGTTTTACAGCACCATCCCGTTATTTTAGCTTTCTCCTCAAAGCTTAAGATGAAGCTATTGGTCAGGTGAACAAGTGTGGGTACTTGGTCTTGAACAAGTCTTCTCATTCCCAAGTGAACTCAGGGCCTCTCCTAGAGTTCCAACGTACTTTGACCAACGGGATGCGACTGCGTTTCAATTTCTTAACTGTCCTCTCCATGCTTTCCACTGGTTATTCTATGAACTGGAGTTTGTCGTCAAATTGAACTCCCTCCAATGGCATAGGCAGTGGTTCTTCAGCATAGCACTTCTTCAGGTTAGACACATGAAAGGTAGAGTAAACCCGACTTAGTTGTTGGGGCAACTCTAAACGATAAGCTACTTCCCCGATCCTGGCTAGTACTTTGAAAGGGCCAACATAACGTGGATTCAGTTTTCCACGTTTGCCAAAGCATACTACACCCTTCCAAGGTGATACCTTGAGCATAACACGGTCACCTACTTCAAATTGCATAGGTTTGCGTTTCAGGTCCGCGTAACTTTTTTGTCGATCGCGAGCAGCTTGAATTCTCTGCTTGATGAGGACGATCTTTTCTGTAGTCTCCTGGATTAATTCTGGTCTGAGCTGAAATTCACCTACTTCTGCCCAGCACATAGGCGAACGGCATTTGCGACCGTACAGTGGTTCAAAAGGGGCAACCTTAATACTGGCGTGATAACTGTTGTTGTAGGAGAATTCCACTAAAGGAATGTGGTCAACCCATCCATTTCCAAAATCAATCACACATGCTCGTAGCATGTCCTCTAGAGTCTGGATGGTTCGTTCACTTTGACCATCAGTACGCGGATGATAAGCAGTGCTCATATCCAAATTGGTACCTAAGGCTCGTTGGAAAGCCTTCCAAAAGTTTGACGTGAACCTACCATCTCGATCATAGATTATCGACACTGGTATTCCATGTTTGGTCACAATCTCCTTCAGGTACGTCTTTGCTAGTTTTGCAAGGGAATCGTTCTCCCTAATTGGCAGGAAATGAGCGGACTTGGTGAGTCGATCGACGATTACCCAGATAGTATCGTAACCGTGAGATGACTTTGGGAGTTTGGTGACAAAGTCCATGGTGATGTTGTCCCACTTCCATTTCGGTATCTTGGGTTGTACAAGTAAACCCGATGGTCTCTGGTGTTCAGTTTTGACACGAGCACAGGTCAAACACTTCTGAACGTAGGTAGCAATGTTGGCTTTCATATTTGGCCACCAATATAACTTCTTCATATCCTGATACATCTTTTCATATCCGGGATGTATAGAATATTTAGACTTATGAGATTCATGCATGATCACGTTCCTCAAATCTCCATAGCAAGGTAACCAACTTCGTCCGTGAAGGCATAGGGTTCCGTCTGCTCTAGGTTCTAGCTTCTCCTTGCTAAGATTGGTTCTGAGCATTCTACTGACATCTTCCTTCACGAGGTTTTCAGGTAATTGGGCTTGAGTCTGAGCTTCCAAAATCTGTTTGGGTAGATCCAAACTAATTGTCATAACCAATGCCCGAACTCTCATAGGAGGGTCCGTTTCCTTACGACTTAAAGCATCAGCAACCACGTTTGCTTTACCAGGGTCGTATTTGATCTCGCAGTCGCAGTCACTCAGTAACTCAATCCAACGGCGTCGTCTCATGTTCAGCTCCTTCTGATCCAATATGTGTTGTAAACTTTTATGGTCAGTATGCATTGTGCACTTTGTTCCGTATAGGTAATGTCTCCAGATTTTGAGAGCAAAAACTACGGATCCAAGTTCTAGATCGTGAGTGGTGTAATTCTTCTCATGCTTCTTCAATTGTCTTGAAGCGCAGGCAATCACTTTCATCCTCTGCATCAATACTACACCTAAGCCCTTGTGTGAGGCATCACAGTATACAACGAAATCATCGTTGCCTTCAGGCAAGGCCAATATGGGTGCACTGCATAACTTCTGCTTGATCAGTTGGAAAGCTGATTCTTCCTTCTCTCCCCAATCGAACTTTATTCCTTTCTGTGTGAGTTTGGTCATCGGCTTGGCTATTTTGGAAAAGTCTTCAATGAATCTGTGGTAGTACCCGGCAAGGCCTAGAAATTGACGGATCTCCGTCGGTGATTTAGGAGATACCTAATCCTTGACAGATTCGACCTTTGCTGGATCCACGTGAATACCGTCACAATTGATGACATGACCAAGGAATTGCACTCTAGGAGTCTAGATTCACATTTGGAGAACTTAGCATAGAGCTGCACCTCCTTGAGTACCTTTAGTACTTGTGCAAGATGTTCCCCATGTTCTTGTTCGTTCTTGGAATAAATGAGTATGTCGTCAATGAAGACTATCATGAATTTATCCAGGTAGGGTCTGCACACACGGTTCATAAGGTCCATGAAAATAGCTGGTGCATTGGTCAACCCAAATGGCATAACCTAGAATTCGTAATGACCGTAACGGGTTTTGAAAGCTGTTTTTGGAATATCTTCCTCCCTGACTCGTAGTTGATGGTATCCAGATCTCAAGTCAATCTTGGAATACACACTTGACCCTTGCAGTTGGTCAAATAGGTCGTCAATGCGAGGAAGCGGATAACGATTCTTCACAGTTAACTTATTCAGCTCTCTGTAATCGCATTCGAAAAGAACCATCTTTCTTTTTGACAAATAACACAGGAGCTCCCCATGGTGAGGAACTGGGTCGAATGAATCCTTTGTCAGATAGTTCTTGAAGTTGTTCAGCTAGTTCTTTCATTTCTAATGGTGCCAATCGGTATGGATCTTTAGCTACAGGTGCGGCTCCGGGAACCAAATCAATTTGAAATTCGACTTGTCGGGTCGGTGGTAAGCCTGGCAACTCATCAGGAAAGACTTCTGGAAAATCTCGGGCGATGGGTACGTCCCTGATTTGCTTCTTCTCGAGCTTGTCTTCTTCATCTGTTTGAGAAATATGGGCCAAGAAGATAGGACATCCTCTCAACAAATATTTCTGAGCTTTTGTACAAGAGATAACACTAAGTCTAGTGTTAGCGAGGTCGGTGTTACCGTCGCCTCGAATGATTAGAGTTTCGTTTCCCCATGGAATACAGACTAGCTTTTCGTCACAAACAATGACTGCGCGGTATCTCGCTAACCAGTCCATGCTAATAATAACATCAAAACTACCAAGGTTTACGGGGATAAGGTCAATGTTGAACGGATGTTTGGAAAGATTTAAGGTACAACCTCTAATGATAGTGTCAGCATCTACAGTTTTACCGTCAGCTAATTCTACGGAGTAACGGTGATCTAAGCTTGTAGGAATAACTTCTAGTACTTGGCTAAATTCAATGGATATAAAACTTCGGTCAGCTCCAGTATCAAACAAAACAGATGCATAACGATTGTTCAATGAAAACGTACCAGTAACGACATTTGAATCGGGGTTGGCTTTTGCATTGCCGACCACGTACACTCTGGATGAAGCTCCTCCACTGTTCTTGTTCTGGTTGGCCCGCTTAGGGAAACTTGGCCTCACGTGTCTTGGTGCTCCACACTCATAACACACAACTCCCTTCTTGGGTCCATTGTTGTTTCCTCCAGTAGCGTTGTGGTTCCCCTGCTGTCCATTCCCATTCCCACGGGCCTTGTATATGCCCCTGTTGTTGTAGTTCCCAGTGTTTTAAGTGGGTCGGGCCTGAGTGATAGCATTAACTCGACAGGTTTTAGCAAAATGACCTACTTGTCCACATCTGTAGCAGGTCTGGCATGGGCTATCAATAGTATGATGATAGTTTTACTTTGAGCACAAAGGTTTGGCGCCCACGTACGAGTTAGCTCCTGCAGAGGTAGCACTGTAAACTTACCCAACATTCTGCTTCTTAGGATGCTGCTGGTGCTGACTGCGGAAATACTCGCCTGCCTTTCACTTGTTGTCAGTATGCCTCTCGAATATGGTACTGACTCTTTTGTTTATCAACTCAGTAGCGAACTCAATGGCATTCTCGACGGCAGTAGGTCGAGATGCGAGCACACTGTCGTGAATGGCGTCTGGGAGTCCACCCACATACTTCTCAATCTTATCTTCCTCCTCCACAAACATTCTGGTGCACATTAGGGTCAACTCTTGGAACCTCTGGTTGTACGCAGTGATGTCATTGTTCCTGCATCAGAGATCCCACAATTCGATCTCCAGTTTCTACATTTCTCCCCTTAGACAGTATTTCTCTGTCATTCTCTCCTTCAGCTCAGTCCAGTTGACAGCATAGGCAGCATCGTGTCCAAGAGTAGCAACAACAGAGTTCCACCAAGTAAGAGCACTCTCAAGTAGGGTGCAGGTGGAAAACTTCACTTTGTTCTCTTCTGCACAGTCGCTGATGTGAAAGACCGTTTCCAACCTCTCAAACCACTGCATCAGTTCCACCACTCCTTCTTTGCCCTTGTAGTAGGAAGGCTTACATTTCAAGAAGTAGGGGTAAGAGCAATCCCTGGTGGTCTGATTATTTCGACGGTTGTTGGAGTTTTGACTATCGTCTACGTTTCTGCTGGCAGCCATCGCAGATGCGATGCCTTGATCAATCATTTCCCTTAGTTGGGCAGCAGTGACGTTTTGGGTAGTTTCGGCATTGTTGGGGTTCGTTCTAGTGATTACCATTTTTCTATAATTATACACAAAAATGAAATCATTAGATTAAGGTGTTAGCACAGTTTTATATAATTACACGAAAAGAAATTCATGCATAGACTTTGCAACAAATTGGATAACCTGTTTAAAGTTCATAATATAATACAGTACAGGATATAACAAAAGCTAATGAGTACATGCCATAAGTCTAGAATAGGAATACAGTACAAAATGCACAACCTGATCCAAGACAGAGCACAGCCCGCCTGTCTGGGATGGTGGTACATGAAATCTAAAGTACATCATCTATGAATCCCTAATCTAAATAGTATAGTACAAAGATACAACTGACTAAAGAAAATGTTAGCCTCAAAATATTGAGTCAAACAAGAATGCTTGGTCATATGTTTATTATGTATCGTAAATTAGAACGTTGTAATAGGTAGTAGATTAGTCGTGTTATAACGGGCTTAACTTTAAGCTAAGGTTCATTCATAAGTAACCAAAGCCCAAAAGGAAAGCCCGGCCCATGATCATATAGCCCATTAAGCTACATGTAAGCAAAGGATATATAAACCCTTCCTAGCATGTTAGGAAGGGTGTTGGTTCATTTCATTTTTCTTCTAATCTAATATTTCACAAGTTTCTCCAACCATTCTCTCTACTTTCTCTCACTACTTTCTCTCTATAAAATTCATCTCATATATACCTTTCTTTCTTGAATTCGTGCTATTATATCATCATATATTAGGGACAACAATTGGTATCAATCTCCATAGGGTAGTTTTGTGATTGGGTTGTGTTTTCACTTGATTTATTTGATTTGATCCTTATTTCTTCCATGAATTCAAGATTTTTTTTGTGTTTGTTTGTGATTTCAAGTCGTATACCTTCTTCAATAGTGTTGTAGTGATTTTGGTATCTTAGTTTTGGTTAAAAACTCAAACTTTCTTGGATCAAACGTTCAAAATTTCTTGGTTTTTCTTCATTCCGAAATTCAAGCTAGTATCACCATCGGAAAGTACAGTTGAGAGGGGTTTGATCGCAATAACCAACTGGTTCTACTTTGCGATCACTGGATTACGATACCTTATTCCGATCTCGACATTCCGATCGTTCTTTGCGATCTGGGATTCCGACGGTTTTAAGGAATTTTGAGTCGTTACTCTGCCAAATTTGTTTCAGCCATATTCCGATGTGGGATTCGGACAGGTACATTGCGATCTGGGATTCCAACAGATACATTGCGATCTAGGATTCCGACAGGTATACATTGCGATCTAAGCATTCAGACAGAAGGACATTCCGATCTAAACATTCCGACAGTGCATTGCGATCTAAGCCATATTCCGATCTAAACATTCCGACAGTACATTGCGATCTAAGCATTCCGACAACCAACATTCCGATGGCACATTACGATGGACATTCCGATGACATGTTTAGCTAAATTTTGTTTGAGTATTTTTTAGACTTAGCCACCATCTAGACTAGTTTCGGAATATCGTTTACACGAAGATAAAAAAAAAAAGAGTTAAAATTTTTCCGTCAAGTAAATTCAAATTTTTTCCATACTAGTTTTAGGACATTTCTAGCTCAATTTCAAAATTTGGCGATACAAAATTTTTTGGTCTACCGTTTTGTCGGACTGAGGAATTTATTGTCGTACTGAGAAAAAATCGCAATTTTCGGAATTTCAAAAACCAAACGATCACAACACAACTACTTAAGATCCACATTCGATTCATCATTTCAGAGAATATTGAGATGGATTCTGTTGGGTCAAAAGTTGATGAGTCAAATCACCATGGAAACTAGAAGGACTAAATATGGCATTAGGAAAGAGTTCAAGCTGGTGGAGGAAATACAAGAGAGTTACCCCTACTAGTACAAGATCCCACTGCTTGAAGATTCCCCTGCTGGAGTTCCCACTGCTGGAGTCCCCCCTGCCATATATAATAAAAGATGGAGATTTGGTCAAAGTAGTGATAAGAATGAATATTTCTGTTTTGATTTAGTCATTATTATCTTATTTAGTTTCCATGTATTCCTGGTTTTCTTAATCTATAAAAGGAACCACCAGACGTAGGTTTTATTCATTTGTTCCAACACACAAAATGTAACCTACTGCTATTATGATCTCTAGGTGTGGGATTCAATGTATACACACCTAGAGTGATTTGTGTTAATGATTAATACAAATCCTTTTGGGAATTATTCATCTTGTTAAACATCTTATTCTAATCATTGTTCTATTCCGCTATGATTCATCATATGAATAATGGTTATCCTAGATAAAACGGTTTCGACCGTTTGAGTCTAAAGATCTTGGATTCAACATGTGGTATCAGAGCGGGTGGCTCTCGATATCTAGGAGAATCAAGATGTTTTTCATGTTCGTTGCTGTGAAGATCTAGGGTTTATGTTAAGCCCATAGGTAATTAATTTTTGTTGGTATTTATTTGAAGCTTCTGCTCGTATGTTCCTACTGTCCGACCAATAAAAATTGTTCGTTTGTGGTGCACGTTTGGTTTCAATGTGATTTTGGGTCAGCGTTTATTCTGATGTGGTCCCAAGAATGTGTTAACATTGGACTTATATCCGAATAAAATATTACTTCACTTGAAAGGCTGCTTTTTGTTTCGATAATATTGTCATAGATCGAAGTTCTCTTCATGATCTATTGGGTTCTATTTTAATTTAAATGGTAGTTGTGCACATGGGGTGTAATTTTTTATTGAAGAATTTGTTCATATAGTATTCAAGTGGGATTACAAAGAATAGAGTATATGAATTTATGGGATTGTATTATTAAATTCGTGCACTTGCTGTTCAAAAGACAAGACGAGAGAGCAGATATAATATGGGTAAAGAAGTGGTTCAAGGTTGGAGTTGTCATTGTCATGGTCCACTATGCTGTTGAATAAAATATCACGTGAAGGACGTCAATGGCAACAATAGGTATCATTATTCAAAGCAAGAATACAAAAGTATGTTTAATTTTATTGATTTGTTTATGCTACTATGTCCAAGTAAGTTTGTACATAGTTTCGAGTAGCTTTTTGTGATGGTGGTACTTAAATATGGGAAGCGCAGTGGTATTCTGCTCAGTAAAGAAGTTTGAGTTCCCTCTATTTTTGCTATTGTTCCCGTTGTTGCAAATTCATTCCACTGTTTTGGTTTGTCACAGTTCAGTAACAAAACAATGGCATTAAAAGTCCCCCTGCTGTTTGAAAAAGTTCCCACTTCTATTGGAAAAAGACCCCCTGCTATGATCCCCTGCCTTCAATAGACCCCCCTGCTTTCATTAATAGATTCCCACTGTTTTTGAAAGTTCCCCCTGCTGTCAGATATGAGTTTTGGGACAGCAAGGTTTTGGAGTTTGGTTATTCACAGCAACTGGTTTAAAGGTATAAAGGCTTGATTTAATTTTATTGATTACGAAGAAAAGTTTTTATCATTTATTTGAGGACGAAGTAGATTTTCGCGGGTATGTGTTTTATTCTTAAACACCTAATGACAAAGTGATACAAGATCTAGGAATATGTGATTTTTCTTATGGTACTCTATGCACATATTTTCTATCACTTGAAGGAGTTACATTATCGTGCTCAGTGTCTCGTTTCAAAAGGTAAATGAGGATTTTGTATATGCAGACTCTTTGTCATGTGGTTAGTGCAAGATATAGAACGTAAGTTCGGGTTATTCTTCTTCATCATCAAGTAAGTTATAATCAGTTTTCTTCATATGTAATCATTACATAAAGCCTACAGAATTGAAGATTCATCAATGACTAGCATACTTTAAGGGGAAGCTTATTTGATAAAGTGTTAGTCATTCACATATGACATCAAGGTGAAGATTTTTGTTATTACTCATTGGTATTACTACAACTAATGAGAGTATCTACTGCTCAAAATCATTTTTTATTAGGAGTCAGGCCTATGTGCTTCATGGAGGGTATTTTGAAAAGTATAATACTTGGGTTTGATGTATGATATTGGTTAGTAGTAGTTGAAAATCAAGGTTGTTCACATAGAAGACCCCTATTTGATCATGTCAAAAAGGGGAAGTTGTCTACAAAGAATGTTCAGCCTGTTGATCCTTGATGTTGTATGCTTAAGGGGAAGTGTTTTGACATCATCAACTAGGGGAAGATTGTTGGGTCAAAAGTTGATGAGTCAAATCACCATGGAAACTAGAAGGACCAAATATGGCATTAGGAAAGAGTTCAAGCTGGTGGAGGAATTACAAGAGAGTTTCCCCTACTAGTACAAGATCCCACTGCTTGAAGATTCCCCTGCTGGAGTTCCCACTGCTGGAGTTCCCCCTGCCATATATAATAAAAGATGGAGATTTGGTCAAAGTAGTGATAAGAATGAATATTTCTGTTTTGATTTAGTCATTATTATCTTATTTAGTTTCCATGTATTCATGGTTTCCTTAATCTATAAAAGGAACCACCAGACGTAGGTTTTATTCATCTGTTCCAACACACAAAATGTAACCTACTGCTATTATGATCTCTAGGTGTGGGATTCAATGTATACACACCTAGAGTGATTTGTGTTAATGATTAATACAAATCCTTTTGGGAATTATTCATCTTGTTAAACATCTTATTCTAATCATTGTTCTATTCCGCTATGATTCATCATATGAATAATGGTTATCCTAGATAAAACGGTTTCGACTGTTTGAGTCTAAAGATCTTGGATTCAACAGATTCTACTGCCGAATATCGTGTGACGAACAACAACATAATGGTGGCAGGTAACAAAGAAAGACCACCAATGCTTGTGTCGGGTCGATATGATCAATGGCAATCCCGTTTTATACGTTACCTTGACACAAAACCTAACGGTGATTCTTTAAGGCAATGCATTTTGGATGGACCCTATAAACTCTCAAGGATTCAAGTTCCTGCAGTACCAGCCACAGACACAAGTGACGCACAACCCGCATATGAACGTGATGAAAAGAGGACCGACCTCACCCCAGAGAACCGTGCATGGTTTGATGCAGAGAAGGAAGCAATCTACTTAATTCTCAGTGGCATTGGAGATGAAATTTACTCTACGGTTGACGCATGCCCTACTGATCAAGAAATGTGGACGGCTATTGAAAGATTGCAACAATGTGAATCACTTAACAAACAAGATGTGAAAACTAAGATGTTTTGGAACTTTGGCAAGTTTACATCAAAGGATGGGCAATCAATTGATTCTTATTACTCCCGATTCTACAAGATGATGAATGATATGACCCGAAACAACTTGCAAGTTTCCACCATGCAAGTCAATGTCCAATTTCTACAGCAACTTCAACCAGAGTGGACACGGTTTGTCACCTTGGTGAAACAACAACAAAAGTTAGACGAAGTTTCATATCACAAGCTCTTTGACATCTTGAAACAATTTCAAAATGAGGCAAATGAACTACAAGCTGAACGAGTTGCAAAGATTTCCAATCCACTTGCTTTGGTGTCTACCACTCAACATTACCCAGATTATCACTCTCGTACTTCAAAGACCTACTCTACTCAATCATCATCACCACGATCATCCATTGTCTCCAAGTCACATGCTCCAATACGATCCCGAGGCAAAGAAGTTGCAAGAGCACCATCACCCACACCTGAGCAATCATCCGAAGAAGACAGTGATGAAGAAGTAGCTCAAAAGGATAGAGAATTCAAGCAACAAATGGCTTTCATTATGAAGCAATATAAGAAAATCTACCGACCCACCAACAATAACCTTCGAACATCTTCAAACCCGAGGAACACCCATGCACAGAGTCCTCCAAGGTATGACACACGAAGACGTGCTGAGAGTCCTCCAAAGTATGATCGACAACCTAAGTATGATAATCAGAGGGTGGCTACTGTTGTTGGAAATAGGGAAACTGTTGGTACTCAAGTTGTGCAACAAAGTGGGATTCAGTGTTATAACTGCAGAGGTTTTGGGCATTTGGCTAGGGAATGCAGGCAGCCAAAGAGGGTTAAAGATTATGGTTATCATAAGGAAAAGATGCTGCTGTGCAAGAAACTGGAAGCTGGAATCAAGTTATCAGCGGAGGAAGGAGAAATGCTTGACGACACAGATGATGAACTCTCCGACCAAGAACTCGAGGCACATTATTCATACATGGCAAAGTTTCATGAGGTCCTTAACGTCACTGAAGATGACAATGGTCCTATCTTTGATACCGAGCCAATTGATAAGGTACAAGATGATGCTGAATATAATGTGTTTGGTGATACACATGAGCATAGTAATCTACCAACAACAATTACTGACACATGTATGATGGAAACGGTTGATAGCAATACCACACCCGATTCATCAGACATGTGCAATAATGAGTTTGAGGATGATCAACATGCAAATGAGTATGAAGACGAGGAGCGTGTCGCGCTTGCTAATTTAATTTCTAGTTTACAAAAAGATGTCAATGAAAATAAAAAGAGTCAAAAGCAGTTAAAGAAGGCAAATGCAACGCTCACTCAAAACTTTGAAGAATGCAAAGCCGCTCTTATAAAATCTAGTGAGACTATTGATAGTTATAGGGTTGAGCTTCTTCAAAAGACCAACGAGCTTGAGGGTTACAAAACTCGTGTCATCAGCGTTAAAAAGGACGATTTTGAAAATAAATACAACGAAGCTCTTGCTTTGTTAACTAAAGAAAAACGTCAATTTAATATTTTATTAAGTGATGAACGTCAAAAAACGTACCTTGCCACAACAAAAGTTAATGAACTTGAACAGAGGCTTTCGATGAATACCTCTGATTCTGCTAAAATTCTTGATGAAAAGAAACAAGAGGTTTAAACAATAAAACAAGATTTCAAAAATAGACAAAGCAAAGATACTGAAAAAGTAAAGGATCTCGAAGAAAAAGTCAATTTTTTGAAAAAAGTTGTTTATAATACACATGACTCTATTCAAACCGTAAGAATGATAGCACCTCGGTCGTTTTTCAAGGGTCAACCTAGCTTTGCCACCCCCAAGTACCTCGAACAAGCTCAAGCTACGAACCCCCATTTATATCTTGACGAGTCCGAATGGACCGATCATGATTGCCCTGTAGCTAACCTCGATAGTGAAGAGACGTTCCTTTGGGATGAGGAGAGTAGATCACCAGTCAATAAAGATTTTGTGAAACCATATAACTATGCTTATCTAAACAGTCTTTATGGTCTTTTCACTCCACAAAAACAGAAGTCTCGTGAGCAATTCTTTTTAGAATGCAAACAAAGAAGAATTCAATGGAAAAGGCTTTTGCCGCTAAGAGGAAAACTAATGTTTTTAAATATATTAACTATTTGCCTCTAGATGCTTCTAAAAGCAAAAGTAGAAAAATACTTGGTTTTCTTAAACACCACGTTGATAATGTTCAATCAATTGTTGAAAGCGATTGGGAAAAACGTCAAAAGGATAAGTGGAAAACCGAGATTCCTCACGACATAACTGTGCTTGTGAAAGAACTTCTAATACCAAATACAAAGATAATAAAAGAACATGTTCTTGAGTTTGAAAACTTGATTCGGTCTGAAATGTTTGATGATTTGAAATATGTTGAGTCTCTTGAAAAAGAAATTGATGAACTCCAAAATGACAAATCAGATTTTTCAAACGAATATGATCTACTCTTAGAAGAATGTCTCTCCAAAGATATTTTGTATGTTACTCTTCAATCTTGTGCTGATATCGATGAATATTCTGATGTTGCATGCAAATATCTTGATAAAATCAAAGATTGTGAGCGTCTTGAACTTGAGCTTTCGAAACATAAAGAAAATGTTGATAAAAGGGCTTTTGAGTTACTTCAACAGAAAACTGATTTCCTTCAAAAAGATTGTCATTCTCTTGAACTTGCTTTGCAAAACAACGTTGGTAGTTTTCCACATGATAATAAATTGCAAGAAAAACTTTCCCAAACGTTTCGAGAAATGAGTGAAAAAAATTTGGAAATTAAAGAGTTGAAAGCTCAGTTACAAGACAGGGACAGAGCGATAGCAGAGTTGCAGGAACTCGTTGCTAAAATGGGTGGGAAAATTGTGGAACCTAGTGTTAAGAAACCTGTTGTAAGACAACCCAATGCGCAAAAAGTGACTAGACCCTCTGTCTTGGTAAAACCATCTGTTTTCTCTAATTCTGCATTTGCAAAACTTGCGTTTGCCCCCAAGACGGATGGGAAGGATAGGTTACCACAAAACACTCCCAAAACACATATTCGATCACAAAGCATTACGAACAAAAATGTGGTTAAACCAGGGATGTATAGATTGGCCACTACAGCTACACAAAACAAAGAAAGTCAATCACCTCAGACTTCTAGAAACACTAATAGACGTGTGTCTTTTACTACAGGAGTAGTCCCCACTGATAGAGTTAGCCAGCCCCAGCTTAAGAGCACTCGCATGAATGAAAAGGTTTGGCAAAATAAAAGTCAAGGGAAGATGAAGACAGTAGAAGACCACCCTAGGATTTTCAATGTTTCTAAGAATAAAACGTCTGTAATCGCGTGTAATGACGATTTGAATGATTCGACTTTGAATACTTTGAATGTTAAGTTTGTTTGTGTGAAATGTGGAAAGTGTGCTAATGCTAATCATGCTATGTGTGTTTCGAATAATGTCAAAGGCGTAGATACTAGAACTAAGAAGCAAACTGTGATGCCTATTAGTGCTAGAAAACCCAAACGCAAAGTGAACCATTCTGGTGCAACCCCCCCTAAGAAAAGTATTGCATCAGACTCCACCACTAAGAACCCTAGAAGCAGAATTAGGGAATTATATGAGTCTGCTAGCAAGCCTTGGAAATGGTGGTTTGTTAATCAATGTCCTCTAGGATATAAATGGATGCCTAAGGTTACGACAGAAAATGTGACTACGTGCGTTAGTGTGCCTCTAAGTGATGAAACTAGGGAAACTAATGAATCGGAAATCACAACTAACATGGAATCCAATTTAGCAAATGCTCCATCGTGTTCTAATTCTTCTGCAGGTGATCGAAATAATTCTCTTCATACTGGACTCTGGATGCACGAAGCACATGACGGGGAATCTGAAGCTTCTAATTAACTTCGTGGAAAAGTTCCTGGGTACGGTCCGATTCAGAAATGATCAAATTGCACCGATCCTAGGATATGGAGACTTGGTTCAGGGGAATATCACTATCAAAAGGGTTTACTACGTCGAAGGGCTCAATCACAATCTTTTCTCGGTTGGTCAATTCTGTGATGCGGATTTGGAGGTTGCTTTTAGAAAGAAGACATGTTTTGTTCGTGATTATGATGGGAATGATTTACTTACCGGAACACGGGGTACTGATCTCTACACTATTTCACTACAAGACTCCACATCTTCAACTCCAATCTATTTCATAGCTAAAGCTTCAACGACTCAAGCTTGGTTATGGCATCAACGTTTATCTCATCTTAACTTTGATACCATCAACTTGCTTTCCAAGAAAGATATTGTGCGAGGCCTTCCTAACTTGAAATTCATCAAAGATCATCTTTGTTCTTCTTGTGAGCTTTGTAAAGCTAAACGGAGTAGTTTCAAGACAAAGACTACACCAAGCTCTAAAGGACGGTTAGATCTTCTTCATATAGATTTGTGTGGTCCCATGCGTGTTCATAGTATCAATGGGAAGAAATACGTTATGGTAATTGTCGATGACTAATCTAAGTACACATGGACTCACTTCTTGAGGTCCAAGGATGAAACACCCGATGTTCTCATCAGCTTCCTTAAAGTGATACAACGTGGTCTTCAAGCTCAAGTTAAAGTGGTTCGTACTGACAGAGGTACAAAATTTTTGAATTCAAAACTGAGAAACTATTTTGAAGCCGAAGGAATTGAACATGAAACATCTATTGCTCGAACACCCGAACAAAACGGCGTTGTTGAAAGACGAAACCGTACTTTAGTTGAGGCTGCTCGAACATTATTATCCGCTTCAAAACTTCCACTATACTTTTGGGCCGAAGCCATGTCAACCGCATGCTATACACAAAACCGCTCCTTAATTATCCCAAGACACGAAAAGACACCATATCACATAATTAATGATCACAAACCTTCACTCAAACACCTTCATGTATTTGGATGTACGTGTTACATTATTCGAGATGGTGAAAATCTGGAAAAGATGAAAGAGAAAGGTGATGCATGCATTTTAGTGGGATATGCAACTCAGTCTAAGGGATACAGAGTATAAAACAAGAGAACAAATCTGATAGTCGAGACTATTCATATCCGATTTGATGAATTACAAGAAATGGCACTTAAACAAAACAGTTTAAGTCCTGATCCACAACAACAAACGACTTTCGTTCACAACCGCACGGAACTCGGAACTCAAGACCACAACAATGAACCATCAAGTTCAAAGCTGGTTCCTGAACATGTTCCTAGAGCAGATATGACAGTGGACACGACAATTGAAGAGTTGGAAATGTTATATGGACCAATGTTTGATGAATATTTCACGGGGGAGAAACACGTTGTATCGAAGTCTTCTGCTGTCACTCATGATAAGAATGATGATACCGATCATCGTTAACAAAAGGATACAACTTCATCTACTTCAACACGGGTTGCTGCAGATTTACCTCCTTAGAATATCACTTCAACAATCGATCCTACAACATCCACAACTACTGTCATTGCTCCAGAGAACACTAATCAAGCAGACGATGCATTATCTGACGATGATGATTTTCACAACCCATTCGGAACACCGGTACATGAAACTAGAGAGTCTTCTACTCGCCATGTTGATTCGTCAAATATGCATACGTTTTATCAGCGACATCCTTCAACACATCATTGGACCCGAGATCATCGTTTGGTTCACGTAATTGGAAACCCTTCATAGCCTGTTCGTACAAGACGACAACTAGCAACCGATGGCGATATTTGTGTGTTCGCACTCGCCGTGAGTACCGCTGAACCAAAAAACATCAAAGAAGCCATGGCTGATCATGCTTGGATCGAATCGATGATGGATGAACTTCAACAATTTGAAAGACTTAAAGTCTGGGAACTTTTTGACAGACCATACGATGTGATTCCTTTAAATCTTCGTTGGATATGGAAAAACAAGATGGATGAAGAAAACACGATCATCAAGAACAAAGCTAGGCTAGTGGCTAAGGGGTATGGATAGAAAGAGGGAATTGATTTTGATGAATCATTTGCACCAGTTGCTCGTATGGAAGCAGTCAGGATTTTCCTTGCTTATGCTGCACATAAGGGATTCACTGTCTATCAAATGGACGTAAATACAGCGTTTCTTAGAGGTCCTTAGAAGGAATAAGTCTATGTCACGCAGCCGAAAGGATTCGTCAATCCTCATTATCCTGACAAGGTGTATCGTCTCCACAAGGCACTATATGGACTCAAGCAAGCTCCAAGGACGTGGTACGACGAGCTCTCAAAATTTCTGGTATCCAAAGGTTTCTCAAAAGGTTCCATTGATCTAACTCTATTCACTTATAAATATGGGGATGACATTTTGCTTGTTCAAATTTATGTTGATGACATTATTTTCGGGTCTACAAACCCAAAACTTTCAAAATGGTTTGAGAAAGTAATGCACAGCAAATTTGAAATGTCAATGATGGGCGAACTAAAATTCTTTCTAGGAATTCAAGTTCACCAATCCCCAAGTGGTATCTTTATAAACCAAGCTAAGTATTGTCAAGAGATAATCAAAAAGCATGGTATGACTTCATGTGACCCCGTTGGGACACTATTATCAACCACATCGCTAGATGCTGACTTGGAGGGATTGCCCATAGATCAAACGAGATATCGTTCCATGATCGGGTCCCTCATGTATTTGACAGGAAGAAGACCTAATATTCATCATGCTACATGCTATTGTGCACGATATCAAGCACGACCCACTGAAAAGCACCTCAAGGAGGTTAAACGGATCTTTCGGTACCTTAAGAATACCATTCATTTGGGGCTCTGGTATCCGAGGGAAACCGGTTTCTTTCTAACGGCCTATTCAGATTCTGATCATGCAGGGTGTCTTGATACACGAAAAAGTACTTCTGGTGGTGCACAATTTCTAGGTCAAGATAAGCTTGTGGGATGGTCTTCCAAGAAGCAGGATTGCACGTCACTTTCATTAGCCGAAGCGGAGTATGTGTCTCTATCTGCGTGTTGTGCTCAAGTTCTATGGATGAGAACACAACTCACGGATTATGGCTTCCACTTTGATAAAGTACCTATGTACTGTGACTCAAAGTCGGCCATAGCCATCTCCTGCAATCCGGTACAACATTCCCGCACGAAGCACATTGATGTCCGATATCAATTCATAAAGGAACAAGTTGAAAAAGGTATCGTTGAACTATACTTTGTTCGAATGGATTACCAATTAGCCGACTTGTTTACGAAAGCTCTGTCGAAAGATAGGTTTGAGTACCTTGTTAGGCAAATTGGTATGAGATGTTTGACTCCAGCAGACCTGGAGATTCTGGCAAAGGTGCCTGCTTGATTTATCTATCAAACATCAACCTGTAAATATCTTTGAAAAAGCAAAATACAAAATATAAAACTTATAAAAACAAAACACAAAATTAAAAAACTTTCAAAATCCAAAAATATTCTTCTCGACATGTCTTTCAGTATCGATAATATGGACGTGCACAGAAATGTCGCTCAATAACGACACGGGTGTGTACATAAAGCTCGAATGAAAGTTGTAAATATTTTTCAAAACATGTCATTTCTTCTTTTAATAAAGGAAATTGTCTATTTTGGACAATATTTCCAAACAACGGGTAGAGCAATCTATCACGGGTTGAGCTTGTCACAAAACATTCAATGTTTTGAGCTCAACACAATGGCTTGTAATCACTTTCAGATTGCAACCCGGATCTAAATTCACGGGGGAGTGTACGCTTTTGTACTCTTACCCTTAGCAAAAGAAGTTAAATCTTTTTACACTTGAGTGGATTCGTCAAGACATTCAAAGTCTATGAACTCAAGCTTATGCTTTAGAAAAACCTTTTCGACAAAAAGAATTGATTTTTCAAAAAGCGTTGAACACAATTTTTTCAAGAATTTCTCAATGATATTCAAAATCTTTCAAAAATTGTGTGTTCAACAACTCCTATCCTCAAAATTTTAATGTGGATCATATCCTCGTAATGACAATTCCATTGGCTCAATTTTTGAGGGGGAGTATTTTAACTTCATGAAATGATTGACACATCTTTCTCCCAGAGATTTTCAAGACTATTTTCAAAATATATTTTAATCAAATTTGGTATCTCTAACATCAAAAGATTTTATATATTAGAGATAGGGGGAGAAAATGTGATTAAAATGTGATCTAATATAAGACTCAAGCACTTTAACTCTTACCTACATGTGCAAAACACTTTCGATTATCGATGCACATGTGAAGGGGGAGCATTTCTGAAACGACAAAACTAGCAAGGTGTTAAATGTTTTTCAAACACTTTGTTAGAATTTAAAGTGGTTTTCATGGTTACGATAAAATGCCCACAACATCTTTAATTCACGACGTTATTGGTGTCAAAAGGGTGGTTAGGTTTAAGTCCTATGATCCAACCAGAACCGGAGGGATCTTCCCAGGGACAATCCAATAGATTATTAGAAGTCCTTAGGAAAGATGGAGTAGAATGTGAACGTAGCTGAATGCCGACTAAGTACTGATGATAGCACTAGAACAATCACAACAAGGTGCTATTAATGATGTCTTGGTAAGCATTGAAGGGGTTAAAGAATGAAAAAGAAATGTAAGGATAAAGGGTGTAAAGAAAGAAGCCCTCCATACAACTTAGGCAGAAACCGGGTCAACACATCATGAAGACAACTCATCATGGACCCAGTGATGTGAAGCACAACCCTTTCCTAGCTACTCAGGCTTCTCTCAAAATAAGTTTGTTTTATTGTCACGGAGATCAACACGACTTCTATTGACTTTCTCACTCTAAGATAGTTGATATTGAATAGGTGGCATCTGCTCCAGCCTCTGACCACTAAAAGTGCACAAATCGAGTCTAGAGCCAAGAGATCAATCAAATCTCGTTAGGACACACGGATGAAGATCAACAGAGTCCTACGCTATATCCTTGTGATATTGCTAGAACACTCAGAGTGATACTATTTAGTATTCACAATGATGAGTGGAAATCCTTCCAGTGTTAACATCAAACAGCACTGCGGTAGGTCATATGCAAGATTCTTTATGAATTGAACATGTGTAAAACTGAAAAGCAACAGTGGTTTGATTCTGAATTGATTCAAACTCGTTTCAGGTTTCTACGCAATATCTTTATGGTCTTGCCAGAACATTCAGAGTGATATTCATTAATATTCACAGTGACGAATGTAAATCCTTCTAGCGTCAACATCAAACAGCGCTACGGTAGGTGACTTGTGAGATTCTTATGAATCAAGCTTGTGTCAACTGGAAAGCAGCAATGGTAAGATTCTTTATGAATCAAACTTGTTCCAGGAATTTGAATTGACGACTTTAATCAAGCAGATATTTATCTAATTGATTCACTCTTTATGTTCGCAGTCTTGCTTTGAGACGGTCGAGTAAAGAGAACGGCTAGTACAGCCGCGAAACCCTGTCAAGGATATTCTTAACTGAATCTACCTATCACAGGTACGGTATTTAATATCATATAACGGTCTTCACCGACCGAAGGTAAAACGCTACCCATTTAGGACGAATGTCAAAGCCATTCAGTCCGCGTCTATGTTTTGTCTCGAGAAGGTGGCGTTACTGTGTACTCAGCAAAGTCAAAGATTCAAAACCACATTCTCATGCCTAAAGACATATTCAACAATTAATAGAGTGAGCATGTGGATGAAGACACAAGATCGCAAGATGACAAAGACAAGTCAAGTATGATTTGAAGATCTCAAACTTAAAGACAAAGTCGAAAGACAATGACAAAGGCTCAAAGATCACAGCATGAAGGAACAAGACTACGATTACACGTTCAAGACTCATTTATGGCGAGATTAGTAATCTTTACAAATTTCCTAAATGACCAAGGTTTATGACCTCTCATTGGGGGAGATTGTTAGCCTCAAAATATTGAGTCAAACAAGAATGCTCGGTTATATGTTTATAATGTATCGTAAATTAGAACGTTGTAATAGGTAGTAGATTAGTCGTGTTATAACGGGCTTAACTTTAAGCTAAGGTTTATTCATAAGTAACCAAAGCCCAAAAGGAAAGCCCGACCCATGATCATATAGCCCATTAAGCTACATGTAAGAAAAGGCTATATAAACCCTTCCTAGCATGTTAGGAAGGGTGTTGGTTCATTTCATTTTTCTTCTAATCTAATATTTCACAAGTTTCTCCAACCATTCTCTCTACTTTCTCTCACTACTTTCTCTCTCTAAAATTCATCTCATATCTACCTTTCTTTCTTGAATTTGTGCTATTATATCATCATATATTAGGGACAACAGAAAAGTACAAATACATGAGATCCTATATCATGATAATCGGGATGCAACCCTAATAGCTTGTCATGATGTACAAAAGATCTAGTACATCTAATCTACTGGTGCCTAACTGACTCCTCGGATACGGCTGGTGCCACTGGCGGTGATGAGACGGCTGGTGCCTGCATGGCAACCTGCATCGCGGTCATGGCAGTCCTGGTCTCCTTGAGCAGTCGGAGTGCCTCGAGGAACTGGTCTCTGAGAGTCTGTTGAACTCCCCGGGGATTAGCGGTCTTTGACGTCAACCCTTGATGACGTACCTTCTGGAGGTCGAAGAATATAGCAAGAGTCTCCTCCATGGTCAAGAGGGCACTCTGAGTGTCCGTCTGCTGGCTCTGGAGCAAGTAGATCTGCTCACGGAGGAACTCATTCTCATCCAGCAACCACTTGAGAGAATGATAAGTAGTCGACCACGCCCCTCGTGCAGCGTGTGTGACAACCCTGGTTTTGAGGTTCGTCACTTAGTTTTATTTTGAGCTAGTTACGTGTCTTTACGTGTTTATGTGCTAATTGGTGTGTATAGATTGTGGTTTGGATATCGTTTCCGGTACGCGGTACCTTGTGAGCGAAACGATGTGTGATGATTTCATGTTCATGAGTTCACAATGTAGTGACTATGAAATGAGATGGTGTTATTTGGTGGTTTTAAGTATACGTATATGTATTATAGAAAATCGTATTTTTACGATTTACGGTTTAGCATTTAGAGGTCTCGGATGAGGTAATTAATCATATGGATATTTTTAGGGATGGTTTTAAGTCATTTAGGACTTAGTTATAAAGTTTATTTCAAAATTTGAGATTTTTTTTAAAAGTGTATATTTTACGTCTTTTACGGTAAAACGCGTAAATTTGACTAGTTTTACGGTTTTGGGGTTTTGGAGGCTTTAGGAGCTGAAATAAATTAAGGTAAATTAAGGTAATATTATTAATACATATATTAATAATAAAAATAAAAAAAACGAAATTAAGGAGGGTTTAAGTCGGTTTTGGACGCAAGAAAAGAAAAGAATAGGGGAAAAAAAGGAAAAAGGGAACCGGGCTTTTGGAATGGGCCAAGGACTTGTTAGGAAACTATATAGATACTTTTTATTAACCAAAAAACTTCATAAAATCCCTGGAGATCAAGTTTTAGTCGGCATCAATGGTGGTTTTAGGGTTCTTCATTAATTTTTTCTTCTTTCAAAAATTCTAAGGTAAAATCTTTAATACTCTTTTTAATTAAATTGTTTTAATTCTTTCTCAATCATCTTATGATGGATTTAGGTTAGGGTTTAAATAAGAATCTGTATTTAATGATAACATAATGATTAGATGGTTTAGGGCTTGTAATTAATGGGGTTATGGGTAATTAATTAGGTTAATTTGATTAAACCCGTTTTTAAAAACTAGGCAGAATTTTGAGTCAATTGTTTTGATCATATTGGGAGTTCTACAAACTCTTATTTTGCGATCCAAGTATCCCTGAAAAGGTAATTGAAGTGGCTTTCCAATTCAAGAAACTAGAACTAAATTGGAGGTTGGGAAGTGGGTCAAAAACATGTTACAACAGTCGGAGGTCAATAGAGTTTTGAATTCAGCCTGTTTTCTTTTTAAGTTTTGGGTTGTTTGGGGTACTTAGGGTTGCATTGGGATCTTCTCACGAACATGAGAGATGGTTTATATATTCTAGTAAGTATCTGCACTTGGGATAAGGTTGTGGTTTAGGGTAAGACCCCTTAATTGTAACAAACGTTTTGTATGTTTAAAATCAGTAAATCTGGAATGACAAAAGTATATATATATATATCGGGGCCTTAACAGTAGCTTTAAGGTTAGTAAAAGTGGGAGGTGTTAGCTAAAATATGTAAGGGTATGAATATTCCTTTTGTAGAGTTCATGGGTATGTTTAAGAGGGAGATCGACCCATAGTTTAAGGTATAAAAAACGGGACTGTTTTGGGTAAAAATGTTAACGGGATGTGTTATGAAGTAAAACGAGTTAAAGGCTTTATAGAGGGGTGTAATGGGATGCTTAGAGCATATATATGAGGTATATATATGGGATAAGGTTAGATGTCCATCATAGGTTGATGAGCCATTTTAGTGTTTGGTTCATGTTTTGATTATGTGTTTTTGGTTGTTAGCTTTTTGCTAGTGCGCGGATGTTTGGGGAAGCTCAATCAGGTGAGTTTCATAGTCCCATGTTTACGATTGATTTTGACTTCCAGATGGGATGGAAGAGACACTGTGTTGAGTTATTTTCTAAATTGATGCTGTGAATGTGTTTGTGATTTGAGATGGACTTGTGTGTACATTATGTGATTAACTGCTATGTGATTTTTGATTGTGTATGATTTGGATCGGGGGACACGTGCCGTCTCAGTTATTGTGGTTTGACAAGGTAGTAGCCTTGTGGTTTGACAAGGTAGTGGCCTTGTAGTTTGACAAGGTAGTGGCCTTGTGGTTTGACAAGGTAGTGGCCTTGTAGTTTGTCAAGGTAGTGGCCTTGGGATAGGTACATAGTGTGATCATCTATGGTACCATGATGTTGTTTGGCAAGGTAGGAGCCTTGGATTGGTTTGGTATGATTAATCTTGATTGATAGTTGTTAATGCATATTTGTAACACATTGTCCATATGTTATTGTATTGATGGTTGTTGTTCACAGCTTATAACTATTTTGGCGTTGGAGTCTAAACCTATGAATCTCACCAACTTTATGTTGACGTGTTTTAGTGTCTCTTTCAGGTGTGTATGTGGTTAAGCGTGAGGATAGAAGTGGCTAGACTTGGATGCATTAGGATTACATATAGAAGGAGATCCCCGTTCCTTCTTAGTTTTCCTTTATGTTTTTTTTGAATAAGTGATACTGTTGGCACCTATATGTTTGTTTTGTTTGTATTATTTGTTTGTCTTGGGTAAGAGGTAGGACTGTTACCTACTTACCTAGACTCCTGCATGTTGAGATATTGTCATGACATTTGTGTCGCCATTTATGACATTTCTTATATCATTTAGTAATCTCTATAGACACGCTATTGTTGTGATGATATCCATACGTCGTGCCCCATATTCCGCCGTGGTGGGGTGTGACAGAATGGTATCAGAGACAATGGTTATAGAGAATTAGGTTGCCTAGTCGCGTAGCCTAGTCTATAGCTTAAGGGTCCCTGCATATAGGCGTCATAGGAGTATGTGTACATTTTACATAAATTGATGTGTTGGGATGTTATTTTTTGCGATGTTTTGACTAGTATGAATTGAACCATAGTAAGTTCATACTTAGCCACATGTTATTTTCTTTTCGGGTTGTGACTAGGGCGGGTTGAACCATAATCGTCCACGCTAGTCATTGTCGTATTTTGCTTAAATTGTACATTGTAGTACATAATTTGGTACATGGTAGTTTCTATCTTTTGTCGAGTTATTTTACATACCTGAGGTATGTTATTTTTTCTTTTGATGTTTAAGTCATGTTCCCTAAGAATCGTATGGTGGTTTGAGTTACTAGGAGTACATGGGTAGGAAGGATTTTAAGTTGTTTCCACTCTTATGGGCGACATGACTTATATCTGATTATGTTTTCGTTTTGGATTTAGTCTATGTTGTTTTAGCTAGACTATGGATTTCGGTATTTTAAGAGTTTTACTATGTTATTTTAATAAATGGGGTTTTGGACCTATTTGGTTATGTGGTTATGAGCATATGTGAGTAGATGGATCTATGTGTTATATGTTGTATTGATTCTTATAAGTGTCATCATAGGAGGGAGTGCATTGGGGAAAGGGTAATTGTATAAGTATGGTGGCCAACATAGTTATACAAGTACCACAACTTCAATGGGTTCTCAAGTATGATTGCATGAAAGAGGGTTAGTACATGCTTGTATATGATGAGATGTAGAATTTGGGTATACGTATTATATATGGGTTTATGTAATGGTTGCCTATGATATGGTTATTGTTCTTTTTGTGTTATATGTTTTGGGTTATAGTTGTGTTGTGTGATTATGGGGTCACACGATATGGTTTGGTTTTGGAGGTGGGCTTTATGCCTTGTTGTGGCACGGTGAGATGGTGATTACTCGTATGAAAAAAAAGAACGTATAAAGTGATTGATTGACTTGACATGTATGATAACGAGTATGTTTGGGAGATTCGATAGGTATACATATGCGGATGTATATATACTAATGGATGTTATATTATGATTTACGGTCGTCCAGTAGTTATTATAATTTGAACGTACCTAGTGCTCTCTTGTGTTTAAACGATTTATTAGTGCTCGAGTTTGATGGAGTTTCAACGACGTTTTGAATCTTTTGAAGTGTGTCTTGTAGCGGATTCTTTGAGTTTCGTATTTCACGTGTACGTTTTAAAATGGTGTTTTTGGTTTCAAGTCTATCGAAATAACTTGGGATTTCTTTTGAGATGATGAAATCTTTTGTGTTGGGTCTTGCCTTTCTTTCGGTCGGTATGTATTGAGTTAGATGGTTGGTTGTATTCGGTAAAATAAGGGTAAGGTGTTGGAGTCGTGTTTGAAAGAAGATGTAACATAAGATTTCTTTATAATCAACACTTATTTATTTCAAATTCTAAAAGACTTTCTTTAAAATAAAGCGAAGTAAAATTTCTTACTACTTACATAGTTTATATAATTGGGTTTAACCGATTCACGTCATTTATAATTATTAATACAAGGTTAAATTAAGTTTATGAAGATTTCACATACAATTTTATCTTTCATTAATATAAAACTGTTTTGGTCATAACTTGTTCGTTTTTAAAGCTTTTTGGATGATTCAAAAGCCTAAAATTATGTACTCGGAACGTACTTTTCAAATATTCAGAATGTATATTCATGGGAGGTCAGTATCTTGGCCGAAATTATTGTACAAGTGTCGGGTTAAAGGTTGAGTTTTAGATAGTAGTTTATTTTTATGATTTGGGATGCACGGGATACCTAGTCTTTGAGTTGAGTTTTGAGTTCGTCAAGAGGGTTGTTTGTAGATTGTATAAGTCACATAGATGTGGGAGATAATAATAAAAAAAAAGAAGATATATATTCTTTTGGAAAAGTCGATCTTTTGCACGGTTTAAATAATATGTCACGGGGCGTAATATGTTTGGTTGCCATTGGGTGTTTCTTGGATTATTTTTCGTTGTCATGGGTCATTTTGAATTGATACACGTTTTGGGTTTGAGTTTTCTTTCGAGTCTCATGGTTTTGACTTGTTTTAACTGGTGCACGTGAAATGTCGTTAGTTATCCGTTGATTTGATTTGTTGATCGTATCTGATGGATTCAGGATGTAGTTTTGGTTTCGTATTGTTCGGGAGCGTTGAGGTAGTCATATGAAAGACTTGGTCGCGTCTACACGCTTAAGTAGGTGACCATGAGAGAACGGTCGGAATACCCTTAGTGGGGAGGGAAGAAGTTTGTAGACGAAATAATGTGGTCATGAGGTCTATAAAGAGTGCCAAAGGAGATGAATAGAGATCTGTGAAATGTATAGATATTGGCACAAGTAACGTGCCATAGAGAGTATTGGAAGGGGATATTTTTCGTAAGGCATGTATGTTTTCTGAAAATTTCCTGAAACTTAGTAGGTTTGCCTATTATTTTGAGATAGAACCATGAATAGAGCAAGTAGGAGAAGTGAGAGGAGTTGTAGTTAGTGCCTTTCCAAGGAAATTGTTGATGGAATGATTTTAAAAACAAGAGCTGTTAGAAATTGCAAGGAATGCCGGATAAAAGTTGAGTTGCTTAGTAGTAGATTGGATGTGGAAAGCGGTTGAGTAGTCTGATGAGAGGAAGTATTGGTTTTTTTTAAATGCGTGTGGAATTTCGCAAGTAGAACGAGGTAGAAATTCATTCGTATTGCCGCTGAGAGAGGATGCAATGAGGACGTAATTGGAACTGCTAAGGATGTTGTATGAACGCCTTGGGTTTACGGTTATGCATTTGGCTTCGCCAAAGCACTAGCGGTTTTCATGGAGTCAATGAACCGAGTGTGCATGAACGTATATAAACGAGTTGTCATCGTGAGCATCGACGACATCTTGACATCTGGAGTTGTTAGGAAAGGGAATTATACGTAAGATTTTCAAGTGTGAGTTAGGGCTGCAAACGAGCCGAGCCGAGCTCGAGCTCAATAGGGATCGGGCTCGGCTCGTAACATAAAATAATGGGCTCGAGCTCGGCTCGATAGCTCGTCGAGATTTTACCTTTAAAGCTTGAGCTCGGCTCGATTAGGATTCGAGCAAAGCTCGAGCTTAGCTTGAAAAGCTCGAAATTACATATACGAAACAAATATATCATTATCGTTTACACACCACCACAAATTCTATGTATGTACTAAACTATGATAACGACCATTAATAAATTATTTAAGTTTTTATATAGTTACTCTTGATAATAAGGCTAATACTTAAATGAACGTTTTCGTACTGATATAAAAATATATTTATACTAAGGCTCGAAAAAGCTCGATAAGGGCTCGAGCCTAGTTATTAGAAGCTCGAGCTCGGCTCATTATATGTTTCGAGCCATACTATTGGGCTTGGGCTCGGGCTTGAGCTCGATAAAAGCTCGGCTCGATCGAGTCGAGCTTGAGCTCGAGCTCGAATAGCTCGATAAAAGTGTTGGGAATAAAATTAGCTAAGTCACTTGAACGCTGACAAGAGGAAATTGGACGCTGACAAGAGTAAACGAGACGCTGACAGATGAGACGCTGATACGAATT
Source organism: Glebionis coronaria (assembly GCA_025667525.1). Taxonomy (NCBI): domain Eukaryota; kingdom Viridiplantae; phylum Streptophyta; class Magnoliopsida; order Asterales; family Asteraceae; genus Glebionis; species Glebionis coronaria. The sequence continues at coordinate 242,411,104 of CM046877.1, forward strand.
ATCAAGGCGTTGACAAGAAGAATCTTAAAAACAAAGACAAGGACTAAATCTGCCAATGATGAATTCTTTAAGCTGGTGGACAAAGTATGAAGATAAGAATTCAGAATATATTCTTAATGTTTAAAAAGATTTAGTCAATATGTTATTTATGTATGTTTATCTTGTGTCTCTTCCTAAAATAGTTGATCTTAGCTTTTTGTACAAGGCTCCTTAAACCTATAAAAGGAGGCCTTAGGGTTAGATATAAGATACATCTCACATACACCTCTTCCACATATCTCATAACACTTTCATTGTTATTATTAATCAAAGTGAAAGTTTGGTATTCATATATTCTGTTTGTTCTTCGTTCTGAGTATTAGTTTCCGCATAATACTTAGATTGTTGAATACACAAAGTTTCTCTACGTGTTATACTTGATCTAATCTCGATAACACAAAGCTAAATCGATCTAAGTTTGGGATCCACAATTGGTATCAGAGCCTCGTGGCTCGTGATGCTAGGACCAACAAGGTGTTCGTGTTTGGAGAAGAAAAGAAAAATCCGTATAGGTTTTTCTGGACGTTTTTGTGTGCGCAGCAGTATTCAGAAGGTCATAACTTTTGATTGAACCGTTGGATCGTCACGAAATTTTATATGTATGTTCTTTATACATAGATCTAAACATCCACCGGAGGGATTGTCGAGTTTTATCCCCAGGCAAAAGTTATTAAGCGTCGAAGTTGGCTGATGGTTGATTTTCAGTTTTCTGCTTTTACATAAAATCATGAACTAGGGTTCTTCAAACCCTAGATCTACTTAAAATCAGGAAGAATTGTAGTTTGTGGCTGTTATAACATGCATATGGTTCATAAAATTCAGATCCTATTACAAGTTTATCATAACCCTAATTAGGGTTTCGAATGGAAAGATTAAGATACTGTTCTAGGGTTTCATGGTTGCTGTTTTCATAATTATGGTGATATGAGATGTTGCACTAAGTATTACAGTGTGCACACGATTGGGCTTTCAAGAATTCAAGATCTTTATGTTCTAAACTGTTGCAGCTAATGAAGAAATCGAATGTTATATATAAGGGCCATGATTGGTTAAGCATTTGAGACCAAAAGATAATGCAGCCAAGGAGTACAAGCATGACGTGAAGAGTTGTGTCTTGATACTTTGTGTTCACACGATAGAAAGCTTCTGATTGGTCGATATTCATTATGTTCACACGGTAAAGACTCCATGATTGGTGGGGAAAAGTGTATTCACACGATCAAAACTGCATATTTTCTATTTTTGGACGAAGGTCAAAAGAATAGTTAAACGGAATTAATGGTTAGCTGTTATATGATTCGTTGACTGTTCAAAAGGTATTCGCATCACATGATATACTATATTTGGAAGAGATATGTGCAGGAAAAGATAAAAGAGTTTGTCACAGCCAAAAGTTTTAAAGCTATTATTCTGGAATACGGTTCATCATGGTAAGTATATAATATTAATGCTATGTTTTAGGGATTTTATTTATAAAGGTTCCCTAGAATAAATGGTTATCTATTCTGGACGAAAGAAAAGGTCAGCAAAGGCAATATATAAAGTCGTGATTCATGGAGTAAATTTGTTTCTCTATTTTTAAGACGTGATGAATTTTGGAGTAAGTTATATTTTTAGCCGCTGACAAAGCTCGAGACGCTGACGTTCGTATTTTGGACGCTGACAAAGTATGGTTTGACGCTGATAAAAATAGACGCTGACAAGGTTTATGGTTGGCGCTGACGTTTGTAATTCAGACGCTGACAGGAAGGATTTTGACGCTGACAGAATAAGTCAACGCTGATAGAGTTGATAGTGTCGTCCGATATATGAACTTCAACGCTGATAAGTATTGTCTGATATTGGACAATACATCTGCCAAAGGTATTGGACAGAAGAGATATTGGACAACACAAGGTTTGCTGCTGTTTGGAAAACTGGTATGTTTTAAGCACACAAAAAGGAGGATTATACACACAAAGGTACATGGAATCTCCGTTTTAATTTAGAATATCATGATGATATTTATGGCTCGGATATTTTTGAAAGGAATTAATGATCTTAAAGCGAGTTAGCAATTATTCGTGAGAATTTGATGGATATTTTAAACTATGTAATCGGGATAGCCTTGCGAAAGAGTTATCCGGTCTAAGACTTTTACATATGGTATGAAGATGTTATTCCATTAAAATCGTCATGAAGAGGTGTTAGCTTAAGGGGAAGAGTTCTTATGGTAAGTTTGATGATTGAAGAAGATTTTCGCGAGTTTGTGTTCTATCATATCTTAAAGTGCCATAGACTTTAAAGGTAACTTGTTCGTGCTTTACATGGTTGGTGATGAAGACTTGTCATAACACTTGAAGGAGTTACATTATCGTGCTCAGTGTCTCACAAAGGATGAGAATATTGACAAGGGATTGAGATCTGCTTATACATTGCCTAGTATAAGTTCTTAGTCACATGGATAAAACAAGACATGGAACACAAGATTGGGTTATTCTACTTCTACATCAAGAATATCTTATTTATTTTTCGTCAAGATCATTACATAGAGCTACTTCTGGAGAATCTTCAACATTGCATACATTGTTTACTTTCCTGTTGATGTGACAAAAAGGGGAAGAAATACGTGCTACATTTGAGGGGAAGCAATTTGAAGATCATGTACAACTTACAAGAGATACACATAAAGTTTTGCCACTATCAACTAGGGGAAGATTGTTGGGTCAAAAAGTTGATGTGGCAGAAACTCAAAAATGAAGAAAACGTGAAGAAATTGTCCAAGCGTTGTCAAGAGTTAATCAAGCGTTGACATGTACAATTTAGGCGTTGATAGCTCAAGAGTTGTCATGTACAATGTAAGCATTGTTACATGTAATTCAAGCATTGACAAAACGTAGACAAAAGAAGCTTATGGAAACTTCTATTTAGATAAACATGCAAAAGATATTCTGCATAAGTTTATTTAAATAGAAGATTTACTTGTTTATTCATCCTTATCTCTTGTAAACCCTAATCCTTACACTATAAAAGGAACCAAGGGTCATAGGTTTTATTCATTCAATTCATTCACAATGTAAACCTAAAGTGTGTGTCGACTAGACGTGGGATTCAATGTATACACGTCTAGTGATTGTTGATTATTAATCTAATTAGGAATCCATGTGTTTTAATTCATGTTTTGTGCCTAAACACCTTGTTAATGGTTGTTGTTCTAATTCCGCTTTGATTTGTTAATCACATGAACAATGATCATTCCTAGTAGCTTAAAAGATCCGGAAACCAAGGTTTCCACAAAAATCTCGGCTCGTTTGCACCCCTAGTGTGAGTTTTAGGATTAAGTTGTCCAGGACGAGTGGTCAGGGATGATGGCATATCGAGGAACTAGCAAAGGGCGAAGTGAAGAAGGATGAGGAAGCGTTTTGGAGACTGAAGAAGTGGATTGGATAATGAGCCGATCTTGGCATTATCGGAAGGACTGGATGAATTCGCGAAGCATGACGATACGTGGAGCAAGGATCTGGACGCGTACGAGGACGACAAAGAAAGGCGATCGCTTATACGTTGCAGGAACTGAAGATTTGCAAGAACTAATGGATATGTGAAAGACCGCCATAGGTCACTTTGTAAGGAGATTGGAATTTTTAAGTAGCTTGGGGTACGGACTGAAGGGAGTTGATGAACATGATTAGATATGAGTATATCCAGTGAACTGGGAAAAGGATAGGCAAGTGAGATATTTATACAACCTTAGGAGTTACACTGAGGGCATGAGTGATTGATAAGAGGGAGTTAGGAAACTCATTAGCGATGGCTGAGTTTTTCGTATAATGATAGTTATCATACTAGAAGTCGATAAATGCCATTTGAGGCACTATATGAAAGGATAGGGTGAATTGTCCCCATGGTGGACTAGAATTGGTAAAAGAGGCTACCAATGCGGTAATGATGTAGAAAAGGGGGAAACCACTAGAGTTAGTGACAAAGTTATGTAGGGAGCTTCACCCATAGTAGCAGGGGGTATGTTTTGGTAAAATGGAAGAGTTGATGTAGAGTTTTGTAGGTCCATTTATGATCTTTGGAAAGATCGAACCATTAGCTTATGAGCATAGAATTACCTAGGGGAAATGAGTTGTATACATGATACATTTCATGTATTGGGATTGGTAAAGGTTGTTTGAGAATGCATTTTGCATGTACGGTTATTCGGGACTGGTGTTAATGAGAGTCTTTGTTTTATCAAAGAGTCATCTGTGAGATTTGTTGACTGTGAGGTCGAGAGTTTGGCAATGAGTTTAATTATTTTTGGGTTGTATACATGGTATTTTGAAACTTGAACTGAAGTTCACATGGATATGAGAGGAGTTCGTTTAGAACAAGTATCCTCATGTGATTTTTTGTTGGTGTGTTTGATCTTAAGGAGTAAATCTCGGGAAGAGAAAATTATTAGGAGGAAGTGATGTGACAACCCTGGTTTTGAGGTTCGTCACTTAGTTTTATTTTGAGCTAGTTACGTGTCTTTACGTGTTTATGTGCTAATTGGTGTGTATAGATTGTGGTTTGGATATCGTTTCCGGTACGGGGTACCTTGTGAGCGAAACGATGTGTGAAGATTTCATGTTCATGAGTTCACAATGTAGTGACTATGAAATGAGATGGTGTTATTTGGTGGTTTTAAGTATACGTATATGTATTATAGAAAATCGTATTTTTACGATTTACGGTTTAGCATTTAGAGGTCTCGGATGAGGTAATTAATCATATGGATATTTTTAGGGATGGTTTTAAGTCATTTAGGACTTAGTTATAAAGTTTATTTCAAAATTTGAGATTTTTTTTAAAAGTGTATATTTTACGTCTTTTACGGTCAAACGCGTAAATTTGACTAGTTTTACGGTTTTGGGGTTTTGGAGGCTTTAGGAGCTGAAATAAATTAAGGTAAATTAAGGTAATATTATTAATACATATATTAATAATAAAAATAAAAAAACGAAATTAAGGAGGGTTTAAGTCGGTTTTGGACGCAAGAAAAGAAAAGAATAGGGGAAAAAAAGGAAAAAGGGAACCGGGCTTTTGGAATGGGCCAAGGACTTGTTAGGAAACTATATAAATACTTTTTATTAACCAAAACACTTCATAAAATCCCTGGAGATCAAGTTTTAGTCGGCATCAATGGTGGTTTTAGGGTTCTTCATTAATTTTTTCTTCTTTCAAAAATTCTAAGGTAAAATCTTTAATACTCTTTTTAATTAAATTGTTTTAATTCTTTCTCAATCATCTTATGATGGATTTAGGTTAGGGTTTAAATAAAAATCTGTATTTTAATGATAACATAATGATTAGATGGTTTAGGGCTTGTAATTAATGGGGTTATGGGTAATTAATTAGGTTAATTTGATTAAACCCGTTTTTAAAAACTGGGCAGAATTTTGAGTCAATTGTTTTGATCATATTGGGAGTTCTACAAACTCTTATTTTGCGATCCAAGTATCCCTGAAAAGGTAATTGAAGTGTCTTTCCATTTCAAGAAACTAGAACTAAATTGGAGGTCGGGAAGTGGGTCAAAAACAGGTTACAACAGTCGGAGGTCAATACAGTTTTGAATTCAGCCTGTTTTCTTTTTAAGTTTTGGGTTGTTTGGGGTACTTAGGGTTGCATTGGGATCTTCTCACGAACATGAGATATGTTTTATATATTGTAGTAAGTATCTGCACTTGGGCTAAGGTTGTGGTTTAGGGTAAGACCCCTTAATTGTAATAAACTTTTTGTATGTTTAAAATCATGAAATCTGGAATGACAAAAGTATATATATATATATATATATATATATATATATATATATATATATATATATATATATATATATATATCGGGGCCTTAACAGTAGCTTTAAGGTTAGGAAAAGTGGTAGGTGTTAGCTAAGATATGTAAGGGTATGAATATTCCTTTTGTAGAGTTCATGGGTATGTTTAAGAGGGAGATCGACCCATAGTTTAAGGTATAAAAAACGGGACTGTTTTGGGTAAAAATGTTAACGGGATGTGTTATGAAGTAAAACGAGTTAAGGGCTTTATAGAGGGGTGTAATGGGATGCTTAGAGCATATATATGAGGTATATATATGGGAGAAGGTTAGATGTCCATCATAGGTTGATGAGCCATTTTAGTGTTTGGTTCATGTTTTGATTATGTGTTTTTGGTTGTTAGCTTTTTGCTAGTGCGCGGATGTTTGGGGAAGCTCAATCAGGTGAGTTTCATAGTCCCATGTTTACTATTGATTTTGACTTCCAGATGGGATGGAAGAGACACTGTGTTGAGTTATTTTCTAAATTGATGCTGTGAATGTGTTTGTGATTTGAGATGGACTTGTGTGTACATTATGTGATTAACTGCTATGTGATTTTTGATTGTGTATGATTTGGATCAGGGGACACGTGCCGTCTCAGTTATTGTGGTTTGACAAGGTACTAGCCTTGTTGTTTGACAAGGTAGTGGCCTTGTGGTTTGACAAGGTAGTGGCCTTGTGGTTTGACAAGGTAGTGGCCTTGTGGTTTGTCAAGGTAGTGGCCTTTGGATAGGTACATAGTGTGATCATCTATGGTACCATGATGTTGTTTGGCACGGTAGGAGCCTTGGATTGGTTTGGTATGATTAATCTTGATTGATAGTTGTTAATGCATATTTGTAACACATTGTCCATATGTTATTGTATTGATGGTTGTTGTTCACAGCTTATAACTATTTTGGCGTTGGAGTTTAAACCTATGACTCTCACCAACTTTATGTTGACGTGTTTTAGTGTCTCTTTCAGGTGTGTATGTGGTTAAGCGTGAGGATAGAAGTGCCTAGACTTGGATGCATTAGGATTGCATATAGAAGGAGATACCCGTTCCTTCTTAGTTTTCCTTTATGTTTTTTTTGAATAAGTGATATTGTTGGCACCTATATGTTTGTTTTGTTTGTATTATTTGTTTGTCTTGGGTAAGAGGTAGGACTGTTACCTACTTACCTAGACTCCTGCATGTTGAGATATTGTCATGACATTTGTGTCGCCATTTATGACATTTCTTATATCATTTAGTTATCTCTATAGACACGCTATTGTTGTGATGATATCCATACGTCGTGCCCCATATTCCGCCGTGGTGGGGTGTGACAGCGTGCGCCTCCGCACTCACAGTCAATGATAGAAGGTCCTGGCGCTGCTGTAGAACAGCGCGCTCAGTCTGTCCGGCCGATAGTAGAGCAAGAATGTCTGCTACATCCTGGGCCTGGCGTGCGGCCAGTGCCGTGATCTGGGCCTGAACAGGGTCAGCATGTGCGGACCGCGAACCCTCACCGATCTCAAAGGTGGAATCGAGAGGTGCCTCGTACCTCCTCTTACGAGGTGGCAGAGACTCGGGTGCATGCTCCCGTAGAGAAGTCACAAGTGGTACATGTGGTATAGCAGCAGGAGGCTGGACCTCTTCCTCGGCGGGGGAAATAGGTGGTGTAGATATAAGTGCCTCGATAGATGCGGCATCGACAGAGGCGTGACTATCGCCAGAGTCACTGGCAGATAACCATCCACATAAGACGATCGTCGGAGATACGGCAGCAGGTGTATCGGTAGGTGATGTCATGATAAATCTGAAAGTAATATAGTTTTAATTGATATAAGTATAAACTTACTCAAGTTAAAAGTTTTGGGAAATATAATTTAAAATTATATAATAGTGCCGTTTAACACTCGCCATGCTAAAGGTTACGTTAATACTTATAAGATTAATCAACCGAATGTTAATAATCAATGCATAGGCAATCACACAATCAATGTATGCTCTACAGTCTATATGCTTAACTATTCTAGTCCCGAAAATCCCAGAATATTTTTAAAGCAGTTATAGTTCAGATTATATAAAAATTTTATTTTTATATTTATTTTAAATTTTGTTCTGATTCTCTATAACTATCACTCTGATACCATTCTGTGACACCCCCAAATTGAGTCAATTGCAGCGAAAATAATATTTGGGTGTCACGTAGGTAGATCAACAGCAGACAGAATATAGAGCAACAGATAAAAGATTATCCTTACATTTATTACATGATTGAAAGTGCAAATAGTATTAAAATAGTCTTTAACATTGTTTAATAGTTTGAATTATTCCCCAGTTTATAAAACCCCAGATGAGCTCTGTAAATGCAGCCTATCATGATGCCTGACCCCATGCACACCAATGCCTGCTTCAGTTTCCTGAGAAAACATGCTTAGGGAGTCAACATAAAGTTGGTGAATTCACAGGTTTAATTAAAATAAGTTTGGACATTAAATATTCACTGAAGTAGTAATGCACAAAGCATCAATACTTGAAGTAATTACATTTCCATATTGCCCGAAACTGAAACTTGACAGTTAAGTCCTTAACAAATAAGGACACTTCGCCTTATAAAAAGGCACCCATAACAAAAATAAGTGCTGACATGTGAAACATTTGTTGTCCTGACCTAGGCACAGTGAGCATGACTCACCCTGATGGGGACGGTCAATCCTAAATAGATCTATTTATAACATTCAGGTAATTCAATAATTTTAACAGTTTCGGATGCACGAGTCATGCGGGTTCATCTAAAATAGGCAATGTAATCAAAGGTTTCACAGTTCAATCCATGTCCATAAAATAAAAAATGTTGCATGTTTTCTTCCCCATTAAAAGGTTTAAAAGTTTGTCAATATATAAAGTGGGGACATGAACTCACCTCAGTAGTACAGCAATAAGTCAGAAGATAAATCTGCTAAGGATGCTCACGATACAATCAATGACCTAAATAATTATAAGGTCTCATTAAATGCATAACATAATGCATAAAAGTTTCAGAATAAATCTGTACATGCTTATACTGGTTTTAAGCATTTTTTTACGATACTTGTACTTTTGTTCATCGATGTACAAGTTCTAATAGTATTTATTTTAAGTATAAAATAAATAATAAGGTTAAATTAATTAATCCATTTAATTAATATTTTGTACTTACGTTGTTTATAAAACATTTTAAATATTTATAAAAGATAGTTTTATATACATTTAAAGTAATAGGAAATAAATATATTTAATATATTTATTTAATAAGTTATTCATTTTTAATTTATATTTAATATATAAATAAGGTTTATAAAACGTATAACATTTTAATTAAATCCCACGTTTACGTAGTGTTTATAATTATTAAATTATAAGTTTGGAAAAATAACAATTGTTACGTTTATTTAAGTTCTACATTTTAAATAACGGGTATAAATATATTGAATTTTAGGGTTCGTTATACTTTGTATAATTTACGTTTTAGTCCTTCTATTTAAATAATTACTCGTGGTTAATTTACTTTTATACCCCTAGGGTTTCTAAATCTTTCAAGTAATTACAGTTTTGGTCCCTCCCTAGTTACACGTGTAACTAGGGCTTGTTTAAGTTTCATTAAATGGCAAAAATAGTCCCTAAAGTATTCGGATTAAATTAGGGCTTATTAATGTTTCACAAGTTGGTAGTTTTAGTCCTCCAACCTTCGGCTAGAATTAAGTTTAAATACAAGTTACACAAATGCCCCCTAGGGCTTGTATATGTTTCGGTAAAAGGCAGAATTAGTCCCTAGGGTTATTTAGGGCTTAAATAAGTTTGTTAACTTGGCATAATTGGTCCCTAAGGCTTATATTAAGTCTCGGCAAATGACCAAAGTGATCCCTAGGTTTCCTAAAGTTTACACAATTTACCCTAACATTATATTAATTCTATTTAAGTCCTTTTTATTACCCTGAAGTTTGGATGTTGTCAAAACAACACCCTCAACTCACGGCTATTTTCAAAAGTGGTCCAAAAGTTTATGTTTTTAGAAAATAAGTTTCTACACTTGTTTATTTAGATCCTTATACTTTGTAAAATTATAAATTCAACCCGAAAGTATTTTATTTGCTATTTTTAATCCAAAATTTAGTAGATCTATTATTTTAATCCAAAACTTATTAGATTTATTATTTTAGTCCAAAACACTTATAGATCTACTTTCAACATGAAACTTTATAAAATTATATTTTGACACTAAAAGTTTTATAAAAACATTTTATTTGGTGACAATGGATATTTATTTAGGCAACTTATTATAGTGAGCTTAAAACTAAACCTTAATAAGCATAATAGTGAACTTATCATTTTAAGGCACCTAAGAACATAAATCTAGTGTTTCTAGTTATATCTAAACATTACAAGATTACCCAAAATGGAAAAATGGGCATAAACCCCACGTCCAAATATGATGCATGTTTAGGTTTTCATAGTTTTTCAAGTTTAACAAGATCATAGTGACATGTTCTTCATGGTTGATAAGTTTTTACATCATTTTATGCCATATTAAAAATCAAGCCGTGGGTTATTATGGATTTTAGGGTTTTATATACTTGTTTCAACATTAACTTTTACCAAAAATAACCATGTGTATGTTAATATGTATGAAAGTAAATGTATTAGAAAGATAGGTTTTAGCTTGGACTTACTTGTTTTGATAAGTTTAGGAGTGATAGGAGAATGAGTAAGAACAAGTGACAAGCTTTCAACAATGGAGGTCTTGGTGACAAAGATGTAGCCGTGGGCTTCACTAGGGCTTCTAGGGATCTTTTTCTTGCTTCAAGGATCAAGGTTCTTGTAGGATGAGCTTATGATTAACCTTTATATAGTAAGAGACATAGTATAGGAGTAGTAGATAAACTTGGAGGTTCAAAAATGGTGGAAAGGGGTGTTTAACCATAGGTTAAGAGAGAGAGATAGATGATGAGATTGGCAAATGTTTTGTGTTGTGGATAGTGTGTGTTTCAGCTTAAGACAAAGAGAGAGAGTGAATCCTATGGTATCCTTGTACCATGTAATTCATATCTTGCATGGATACACAAGATCTAGTTAGGATTTGATTAGTTCTTTTCCACACATGCCAAAAACTAGCAACTTTCTTCCTTCCCATTTTTGGCTTCCATTCGTGGGTTTACAAGAGTCAAAGGGGACAAGAATGACATTGTATAGTAATGTGTATGTGACATTGTGTGTGTAAGTGGAATAAGCATGGTTGTGTGTAAGTAATTGTATAAGAAAAGTGAGGTTGGTATAGAAAAAGCATGGTTATGCATGGTTTAGTATAGGGTATTAGTGGAGTGGTATGATTACACTTGATTACTTACAAGCTAGCTAACAAATGATGATAGTGTAGACATGCATACATATACACGTCTATAATATGCATGTGGGAAGGTTTTTGGTAAATTTTTGCCAAGTGTTGTATGAGAATAATAGCCTTTGTATATTATTGTATGTATTTGATGAGTTGTAGGTATTTTGTTGAAGCTTTTAGGTAATTCAGTGAAAGTGTATATTAAATACATCACTATAATTATTTTACTTAAATAAAGTAAGTAAGTGACAATGTAAAATAATGTACATTGTTTTAAAGTGTTTAGGTGTTTATCCCTTTTAGGTAATATATGTAAATATGTACATATAAAAATAATCCAAGTACTTAATAAATAAATTAAGTAAAGTTACAGTTTATCTCCAAAATATGTACTGAGGTGATGAGTTTATTATTCAATCAAGTGGCCAGTCAGTTGCCAGAGTAGTCAATAAATGACTAAGAGTTCATATAAATGTAAAATAAATATGAAAGGTAGTATGACAAAAGGTATATGATAAATAATAAGTCATATAAAAGTGAAATTATATAAATTCCAAAAATAAGTAGTACAACAGTTGACAAAGTCAATAAGGTAAAATCAGAGGTTTTACAGTCACGAAGAGGCGAACATCACAAGAAGATAATGATTGCACGTGAAAGGCCAAAAGAACATGTTCCAAGCAAAAGCCTGATATTATTCAACACATATTCACAAAAATAAGAAAAAGAAAGAAGGAAAGAGGAAAGTGGACTACGAGCTCAAGAATAAGATCTAACATGCTATATTAGGAATTTGTAAATTTGGAGTGACCTTCCTTTGAGGGGGAGATTGTTGGAAATACGTTTTACGTATAAAGAAAGTCTCGGTCACTCCAACAATATAGTTATAGGCTCGTAGTAGTGTTTATGTAACACCCCATTTTGTTAATGGAATATTACGCATAATTATGGCGTGTCATCAAAGCATACAAGGATAAATGTCTAAGCATTATTTGACCATAAAAGGGAAATACCGGAATCAAACATCGGTAGTCCAAAAGTAAAGCTCATCACACACAAACATAAGTACTGTAAAAGGAAAGGACGAAACAATGTCCATAGCAAGCTGTATTAAAGTAAAGGAAATGCATAAAGTAAAGAAAGGCAGTTAAGCTTCCAGTCCATATGCACGTACGTTTGAAATCTACGAGCGTCCCTGAGTACCTGCCGTTTTGGGAACATAGAAAAGGAAAACGGCTGAGAAAACGCTCAGTGCACGGATGTACAATATAGCATGAATAGGATAAGCATATAACATATAACAGCGGAAGACTAAGTTCTGAGTAACCTGGTTAAGTATTGAGAAAACTGGTTTTATAGTTTGAAAAGCCTTATGTTTATCTTATGAAAACTGTTTTAACATATTTACCATTAGCCCATATAGGTCATGAAAAGGTCACGTGCATGAATACATAGAGGGGTGACCTCATCATGCAAATTAGAGGGGATGCCTCTAATTAATAAACTGGTTTGGGTAGGAGGGATCAACTCCTTGTGAAGGATGCAAGGCACACACCACATTCACCGTGAAATCCTGTATAAACATGTAACTAGGATGCACCCATATGCCCCACATGATATAATAATATGGCCAAAACTGAAAAGGACGCCACGAGCAATCACTCCGCCTTGGGGAAGTCATAACATTGGTGCCTCCAATGTTATGGTTATGGTACCTCCATAACTAGGTGAACTGGTCATGCTTGTATATGGCTATAGGTTATGCTAAATTAAACATAAACAATTCAAATGCAATAAAACAAGTACTGGGAAAACAGTTGGCTGCATACGGGGAAATCCTAATAAGGAGAGAATGTCCATACTGAAAGGACGGGAAATCCGTACCTCAAGTCCAGTGAATGAACGGAAGGAAGACTCCTACTTCTGGATCACTAACACTACATGAATACACACGTGTATAAGTATCGAATCACTGAATACGTACTGGGTTTTATGTCTTATCTTAACTTATTTTATATGTTTTAAGTCATGTTTTACTGTTTTAAGCCTTAATCTGTGTTTATCTTATGTTCTGATTAATCTGATTAAGCTTTACTGGTATTTCATGTGTTATTATACTCATTGTGCAATAATAAGTAACTTTCCAAAAATAGCAGGTTTCCAAAAATAGGAAGTTTCCAAAAATAGAAAGTTTCCAAAAATAGAAACTTACCAAAAATAGAAAGTTTCCAAAAATAGAAAGTTTCCAAAAATAGAAAGTTTCCTAAAATAGAATTACTGCTTAAAATAGATTAGTTTCTAAAAATAGAAAGTTTCCAAAAATAGATCAGCTGCCTTAATTAAATAAGTTTCCATATATAGAAAGTTCCCATAATTAGATTAGTTTCCTTATTTAATTAAGTTTCTATAAATAGAGGTTTCCATAATTAGAATTAAACCAGTTACATAAGCTAAGTATATAAGCCTAAGTGTTTATATGCTTATTTCTTAAGTCATATTATATAATGTATAGTTTAATCATTATTCCATGTATTTTAATTATAACATGTCTTAATTAAAATAGAATTAAATACTTAGGTTAAAATGTGTATTATTATGTACTAATAATATAACCTAAGTCATGTTAAATTAATTAATTATAAGCATGGTTTAAAATAATTAATTAATTCTAAGCTTACTATATGAAAATACTTAGGTTAAAATAATTTCATGTTAATTAATAATTAAATTAGCCTAAGTCATGTTATTAATTAATATATCATTTTATTAATTAATTTATAACCTAAGTTCATAATTCATAAAATTAACATCTAGCATAAATCGGGTTTTAACCAACGAACCATGAATCGGGCATGAATTCGACACCGTACCCCGAACCAACCCGGGGTACCCGTGTCCCCTTGCTGCCGTGGGACCCACACGCACCAACCAAGACCAAAAAGGTCTTGGCGGTGGTCGGCAAAACAAACCGAACCCCCTTGGGGTCGGTTGTACCCTGCGGCCCAAAAACAAACACCCCTTATATCATCCTTTGATTTAATTAATGATCAAAACATGTTAGATCTATGTTTAGTTAATGTGTTTTTGTAAAACAATAATAACATGTTCATAAAAATAATCAAAGATTAAAAGAAATGAAAAGAAAGGTTAAGAAATGATATATCAACACGTAGCTTGGAAGATGATGAACAAACACGGTTTATAGCACTTATTTTTATGATCAAAATCAACCAACAACCACCTATGGTGGTGTTATAAGTGGCGGCACAAAGAGGACAAAGAGGAGGAGAGGAAAACTTTTTTAGGTTTAATGTTTATTTTTCTTGAAATGTGAAAATGAAAGAGTTTTTACCATTACCCCCCCCCCCCCTTTCATGTTAAAAGTTAATGGGCTTAGCCCATCTTGTTTTGTGTGCCGTGGGTATGGGGCCCCACATGGGGTTCCCGTACCCTTTTCCCGTGTCCCGATGTTTCGTGTTCGTTCGTGGTTAATCGTGTTCGTGTTTTACGTGTTTTCGTTTATTTTATTATGTAGCTTATCGTATTTATTTTATGCTCGTAATTATATTATATGCATTTACGTAATTATTTTAGTTCGTGTTTTAATGGTGTTCATGATTTAATTATGTTCACGTGAAATACTTATTAAATGTTTATCATGAGTTCGTACGTAAACGATACTTATCATGTTATACACGTATGTACTTACTTAATTAATAGCACGTGAATGTGATCAATACTAAATAAGGTAAGTTTAATCTAGGACGTACGATCTTAAGGGCACTATTCATGGTAAAAGCATGCGGGTTTTACAATTCTTCCCCCCTAAAAGAATAATTCGTCCCCGAATTATAGATAAAATAGACTGGAAAAGAAATAACATACTCGAACTTAAAATATGAAGTGAGGGTAAGAAGCCCGGATAGACTCCTTGGTTTCCCAAGTGGCTTCCCGCTCGGTATGGTCCCTCCAAAGGATTTTGACGAATAGAATCGTCTTCCTTCTCATGACTCGTTCTTGCCTGCCAAGAACTCGTTCGGGTTCCTCTATGAAAGTGAGATCTTCACGTATCTGTTCCAGTGGATACTGAACCGTGTGAAGGGGATGATACTTGTACCCTCTGAGTAAGGACACATGAAACACGTTATGCACGTGCGAAAGCTGAGGAGGTAACGCCAATCGGTAAGATACTTCACCGACTCGTTCTATGATATGAAACGGTCCGATGAAACGAGGACTGAGTTTCCCTTTGATCCCGAAGCGTTTAACACCACGTGCCGGTGAAACTTTGAGGAAGACGTGATCTCCCACGTTAAAATGTATGTCCCTACGATGCTTGTCGGCATAGCTCTTCTGACGCGACCGTGCTTCCTGCAGCTTTTGCTTAGCTACCTCGATCTTCTCGTTGGTCATCTCTATAATTTCTGGTCCTTCGAGTGTTCGCTCTCCCACCTGATCCCAGCAGATCGGGGCGCGACACTTCCTGCCATACAACATTTCGAAAGGAGCACATTTGATACTTGCGTGCCAGCTGTTGTTGTATGCAAACTCGACCAAACAGATGTAATCGTCCCAATCACCTGTCCATTCCAACGCACACGACCTTAACATGTCTTCCAATGTCTGAATCGTTCGCTCCGACTGTCCGTTAGTTTGAGGATGAAAGGCCGTGCTAAGCTTAAGTTGTGTACCCCAAGCCTTTTGCAGACCTTTCCAGAATCGCGACGTGAAACGAGGATCTCTGTCTGAGACGATGCTGGAGGGAGCACCGTGGAGTCTCATGATCTCCCTTCTGTACGTATCTGTGAGTTTACTTACCGGGTCTTCCTTGCGTATCGTAAGAAATGAGCGGATTTGGTGAGTCGATCAACGATGACCCAAATAGCATCGTGCTTCTTCTTGGTAGGCGGAAGACCTGTAACAAAATCCATGGTGATTTTGTCCCACTTCCACTCTGTAATATCCAACGGTTGAAGGAGACCGCCAGATCGCTGATGTTCAATCTTAACCTGCTGACAGGTAAGACATTTGGAGACATAAGTGGCTACATCCTGTTTCATACCACTCCACCAAAAGTACTGTCTGATGTCATGGTACATCTTAGTCGAACCAGGATGTATAGAAAATGGGGAGCTATGAGCTTCCGCTAACAATGCTTCCCGAAGTTCTTGGTTGTCAGGAACACAAAGTCTCGTGCCCTGCCAAACGATACCGTCTGCGTCTATTCTGAATTCTGTCTGCTTCTCCAAATTTTGAATTATCGCCCATATTTCTCCATCATCCTTCTGAGCTTCCTTGATCCTAGATAGTAACTCGGGTTCTACTCTAAGATTCGCCCAGTATCCGTGCTGCCCACGTACCATGATCTCGATGTCTAGTCGCTCCAAGTCTCTTATGTTCTGTTCCTTGATTTTAATGCCGTTGATCATTCCGGACTTCCTGTTAAGTGCATCTGCTACTACATTAGCCTTTTCGGGATGATACTGTAGATTAATGTCATAATCCTTTAACAGCTCTAACCATCTCCTTTGTCTCATGTTCAGTTCACGTTGAGTGAAGATGTACTTCAAACTCTTGTGGTCCGTGAAAATGTCACATGATTCTCCATATAAGTAGTGTCTCCATATTTTCAATGCAAACACAACTGCAGCAAGTTCCAAGTCATGCGTAGGGTAGTTTTCTTCATAAGGCTTAAGCTGCCGTGAAGCGTACGCGATCACTTTCCCATGTTGCATGAGAACACAGCCTAGTCCCTTCCCCGATGCATCACTGTAGATCTGAAATCCACCTTTACCAGATGGGAGAGTAAGAATAGGTGCAAATACTAACTTCTGCTTTAAGTCTTCGAAGCTCTTCTCTCGTTCTTCCGTCCAGACGAATTTCTCTCCTTTTCGCATCAGTTTGGTTAGAGGTAGTGCCAAGCGGGAAAAGTTCTCCACGAATCTGCGATAATATCCAGCTAAGCCTAAGAAACTGCGGACTTCTGTCGCTGATGTCGGTCTTAGCCACTTAGTGATGGCCTCGACCTTCGCTAGGTCCATAGTGATTCCTTCTGCTGATACAATGTGACCTAAGAATGCCACCTTGTCTAACCAGAACTCACACTTGGAGAATTTCGCATACAGCTGCTTCTGACGAAGAATCTGTAGTACCGTACGAAGATGGTCTTCGTGTTCCTCCGTGGACTTTGAGAAAATCAGGATGTCATCGATGAATACAATGACGAACTTATCTAGAAATTCATGGAAGATTCTGTTCATCAAATCCATGAATACTGCTGGAGCATTTGTCAGGCCAAATGGCATAACTACAAACTCGTAGTGGCCATAGCGGGTACGAAAAGCAGTCTTGGCAATATCCTGCTCCTTAACCCTTAGCTGATGGTAGCCTGACCTTAGATCGATCTTCGAGAAGTGTTTGGCCCCTTGAAGTTGGTCAAACAGATCGTCTATACGTGGCAGTAGATACCTATTGCGGATGGTAATCTTGTTGAGTTCACGGTAATCTATGCATAGTCGCATGCTTCCGTCCTTCTTCTTAACAAACAAGACCGGTGCGCCCCATGGAGATGCGCTCGGTCTAATGAACCCTCGGTCGAGAAGTTCTTGCAGTTGATCCTTCAGTTCCTTCAGCTCTATGGGAGCCATACGGTACGGAGCCTTAGAGATTGGTTCAGCTCCTGGAACAAGGTCAATGTTGAATTCCACTTCTCGTGCAGGTGGTATGCCTGGAAGTTCAGCTGGAAAAACGTCTTGGAATTCCGACACTACTGGTTGATCCTGAATCGATGGAGATTCAGCATCAATGTCGTGAACCGTAGCTAGATAACCCTCGCAGCCATGTGACAGTAGTGCACGTGCTTGCAGGGTAGATATGATTTGTACAGATCGTCCGGGTATGAACCCGTTATGAATGTACTCTGGTGCATTAATGTCGCCGAAGATCACCCGATATGAGTGGCAATCTATGGTAGCATGGTGCTTGGATAGCCAGTCCATGCCAAGAATCATATCGAAGTCAATCATGTCCAGTGGAAGTGCATCAACTGAACGAACTTTATCGTCAAATTCTAGAGGAAGACTCTTGTATACATGAGTAATTATTACAGAGTCCCTCAAAGGCGTGGAAATAGTAAGTCTATTCTCTAATGGCAAGGGGATCGTCCTAATGTTCTTAGCATAAGCAGTAGAAATAACTGAGTGAGTGGCACCCGTATCGAAAAGAACACATGTAGCTTGGCCGTACATATACAAAATTCCAGTAACGGTACCTGTAGATTTGTTGGCCTGATCGCGGGATGTCGTGTAGACACGCCCAGTGGTAGGAGGCGGCTTACTATCATCATGACCCGAGGTACCTTCCATCTCACCCTTACGGCAATCTTTGATACGATGGCCAGGGAGACCACACTTGAAGAACGCGTCGGTATCACGACGACATGGGCCAGGGTGTCTGCGATGGCAAGTATTGCAAAGAGGATGAGTGAATCCTCCAGCAGGAATCCTTGCTTGCTGAGGGCCCGCTGATGACAAAATGTGTAAGATAAGGTATATGCACGAGTATAAGGCGTATGCATCGTAAATGATTACCAGTGACAGCTGAACGGTTAGGTTGCGAACCCTTGTGGTTCTGGTCCCTTCCGTTACCGTGGTTCCTGGTAGAGATTAATATAGTGTCAGCATAAAAGATATAACATGAAATCATAAGAAAATGCATAAGTAGTAGGACCTGCTGTTGTTGGAGTGTCCAGCGTTGGTACGGTAATTATCATTACCGCTACGCCTTTCCACAACAGAACGGTCGTTAGTGTGACCGTTTCCTCTGGGCTGATGGGGCTGCTGCTGAGTAGCCGGCTGAGACCGGTCCCCAGTTTTCTGCCTGGAAGATACAGTTTAAGAGATGATTATTGACCATATAATGATAGGATGCGGTTTGGTTACCGCTTGAATACGAATGTTTACCTCTTGTCGGGTCTTTCAGCTTCCCCGAACTCATCTCGCTCCTGCAGCATCTCTAGCTTCCTCGCTGCATCGGCCACTTGTGCTACTGTATTGAACGTAGCACACACCAGATTGTTCGCGACCGAAGTGCGAAGTGGCCACCTAAAGTGGTGTGCCTTCTCATCAGGAGTACCAGCTGCTGCTCCAAGGAAACCAGCTAAGCGAAGAAAGCGCTGCATAAATTCGTTGCTATTGTCGCCCGCTCTATGTCGTATCCCATGGTACTCTCGCTTGAGCTTGTCCTGCTCTGCCTTGGGAAAGAACTGCTCCATCACTCTTTCCTTGAATTACGCCCATGTCAATCCAGCAACCCAATCATCACCTCCTTCTGACTGCGTCAATGCTAGCCACCAACTGAGTACGTCGCCTTTGAACCGGTAGCATGCCAACCTCGCCTTGTATGCGGGGTCACAACCCATAGCATTGAAAATCTTCTCGATATGAGCCAACCAGCTTTCAGCATCGCTGGGGCTATCGGTCTTCTCAAAAGCTCTAGGACGGAGCTTGTTGAATCTTTCCAGCCACACTGCTAATGTCACTGGAGGAGGAGGAGGAGGAGGAGGTGCTTGCTGTTGCTGCTGGTTGTGTGCAGCCTGAACCTCAGCCCTGATGTCATTCCTCAATTGAGGAAGTAAAGCCTGCATTGCAGCTTGGATGGCTGCATTCAGTTGCTCCTGCTCGCGTGTGAGAACCATCTGACAATATAACATAAAACATATGATTAACATATCAAATCATAAAATTTATATATACTCATGAAAAAAAAATTATGCAAATAAATCAGAGAAAAATTTTATGCAATAAAATTTGTGTATGAATGCATGATGCAGTTTTGAAAACTTTTGTATGCTCGAGAGTGAACGCCTATGGTCAGTTCACCCAAATAAAAGACATGTCGCGGGGACGCCTATGGGTCGGTCCCAAAGTTAAAAGTTTCGATAAAAGCACATACGACTAATATGGTCAGTCCTGTACCAACCATTACTAGTCAAAACCCTGTAACATATGACATTATATATGTATGCATAAAAATATGATGAATGCATGAAAACGACTGTCAGTTCTAGGAAGACCATAGTGACTACCCACTAATCACAGGTCATATTTTGAGAGCCTACAGGTCGAAGCCTTGGCTCTGATACCATAATTGTAACACCCCATTTTGATAATGGAATATTACGCATAATTATGGCGTGTCATCAAAGCATACAAGGATAAATGTCTAAGCATTATTTGACCATAAAAGAGAAATACCAGAATCAAACATCGGTAGTCCAAAAGTAAAGTTCATCACACACAAACATAAGTACTGTAAAAGGAAAGGAAGAAACAATGTCCATAGCAAGCTGTATTAAAGTAAAGGAAATGCATAAAGTAAAGAAAGGCAGTAAATCTTCCAGTCCATATGCACGTACGTTTGAAATCTACGAGCGTCCCTGAGTACCTGCCGTTTTGGGAACATAGAAAAGGAAAACGGCTGAGCAAAACGCTCAGTGTACGGATGTACAATATAGCATGAATAGGATAAGCATATAACATATAACAGCGGAAGACTAAGTTCTGAGTAACCTGGTTAAGTATTGAGAAAACTGGTTTTATAGTTTGAAAAGCCTTATGTTTATCTTATGAAAACTGTTTTAACATATTTACCATTAGCCCATATAGGTCATGAAAAGGTCACGTGCATGAATACATAGAGGGGTGACCTCATCATGCAAATTAGAGGGGATGCCTCTAATTAATAAACTGGTTTGGGTAGGAGGGATCAACTCCTTGTGAAGGATGCAAGGCACACACCACATTCACCGTGAAATCCTGTATAAACATGTAACTAGGATGCACCCATACGCCCCACATGATATATTAATATGGCCAAAACTGAAAAGGACGCCACGAGCAATCACTCCGCCGTGGGGAAGTCATAACATTGGTGCCTCCAATGTTATGGTTATGGTACCTCCATAACTAGGTGAACTGGTCATGCTTGTATATGGCTATAGGTTATGCTAAATTAAACATAAGCAATTCAAAAGCAATAAAACAAGTACTGGGAAAACAGTTGGCTGCATACGGGGAAATCCTAATAAGGAGAGAATGTCCATACTGAAAGGACGAGAAATCCGTACCTCAAGTCCAGTGAATGAACGGAAGGAAGACTCCTACTTCTGGATCACTAACACTACATGAATACACACGTGTATAAGTATCGAATCACTGAATACGTACTGGGTTTTATGTCTTATCTTAACTTATTTTATATGTTTTAAGTCATGTTTTACAGTTTTAAGCCTTAATCTGTGTTTATCTTATGTTCTGATTAATCTGATTAAGTTTTACTGGTATTTCATGTGTTATTATACTCATTGTGCAATAATAAGTAACTTTCCAAAAATAGCAGGTTTCCAAAAATAGAAAGTTTCAAAAAATAGAAAGTTTCCAAAAATAGAAACTTACCAAAAATAGAAAGTTTCCAAAAATAGAAAGTTTCCAAAAATAGAAAGTTTCCTAAAATAGAATTATTGCTTAAAATAGATTAGTTTATAAAAATAGAAAGTTTCCTGAAATAGATCAGCTGCCTTAATTAAATAAGTTTCCATATATAGAAGGTTCCCATAATTAGATTAGTTGCCTTATTTAATTAAGTTTCTATAAATAGAGGTTTCCATAATTAGAATTAAACCGGTTACATAAGCTAAGTATATAAGCCTAAGTGTTTATATGCTTATTTCTTAAGTCATATTATATAATGTATAGTTTAATCATTATTCCATGTATTTTAATTATAACATGTTTTAATTAAAATATAATTAAATACTTAGGTTAAAATGTGTATTATTATGTACTAATAATATAACCTAAGTCATGTTAAATTAATTAATTATAAGCATGGTTTAAAATAATTAATTAATTCTAAGCTTATTATATGAAAATACTTAGGTTAAAATAATTTCATGTTAATTAATAATTAAATTAGCCTAAGTCATGTTATTAATTAATATATCATTTTATTAATTAATTTATAACCTAAGTTCATAATTCATAAAATTAACATCTAGCATAAATCGGGTTTTAACCAACGAACCATGAATCGGGCATGAATTCGACACCGTACCCCGAACCAACCCGGGGTACCTGTGTCCCCTTGTTGCCGTGGGTCCCACACGCACCAACCAAGACCAAAAAGGTCTTGGTGGTGGTCGGCAAAACAAACCGAACCCCCTTGGGGTCGGTTGTACCCTGCGGCCCAAAAACAAACACCCTTTATATCATCCTTTGATTTAATTAATGATCAAAACATGTTAGATCTATGTTTAGTTAATGTGTTTTTGTAAAACAATAATAACATGTTCATAAAAATAATCAAAGATTAAAAGAAATGAAAAGAAAGGTTAAGAAATGATATACCAACACGTAGCTTGGAAGATGATGAACAAACACGGTTTATAGCACTTATTTTTATGATCAAAATCAACCAACAACCACCTATGGTGGTGTTATAAGTGGCAGCACAAAGAGGACAAAGAGGAGGAGAGGAAAACTTTTTTAGGTTTAATGTTTATTTTTCTTGAAATGTGAAAATGAAAGAGTTTTTACCATTACCCCCCCCCCCCTTTCATGTTAAAAGTTAATGGGCTTAGCCCATCTTGTTTTGTGTGCCGTGGGTATGGGGCCCCACATGGGGTTCCCGTACCCTTTTCCCGTGTCCCGATGTTTCGTGTTTGTTCGTGGTTAATCGTGTTCGTGTTTTACGTGTTTTCGTTTATTTTATTATGTAGCTTATATTTATTTTATGCTCGTTATTATATTATATGCATTTATGTAATTATTTTAGTTCGTGTTTTAACGGTGTTCATGATTTAATTATGTTCACGTGAAATACTTATTAAATGTTTATCATGAGTTCGTACGTAAACGATACTTATCATGTTATACACGTATGTACTTACTTAATTAATAGCACGTGAATGTGATCAATACTAAATAAGGTAAGTTTAATCTAGGACGTACGATCTTAAGGGCACTATTCATGGTAAAAGCATGCGGGTTTTACAGTTTAAGTTACATTTATGTTAAGCCCGACCCATGAGCATGTTCATGGGCTGGAGGCCCAAGTCCATTAAGGACTTGGGTATATAAACCTCTTTACACCATGGAAAGAGGTGTTGGTTGTTTCATTTCTCAAAGTAATACACATAGTTTCTTTCACTTCTCTCTCTAAGTTTCTCTCTCTATAAAAATATCAACCCTCTTGAAATACAAAGATTATCAATGTTCTACAGTTACACTGTTACTTGACCATCTTGAACAGTAGCTTGTTGTCGAGGATTTGAAGAGGTGCGGAGCTGATTGTTTGTTGGTGGAAATCCTCTAGTTTCAACAAGTTTTGACAAGTAGGCAGTGAGATGGTTTAGAACATCAGCTGGCGTATCATTTGGAGTAAAGACTGGTGCTTGGATTGGTAGAAGTTCATTAGAGGAGAAAGCTTGTGCTGGTTGTGCTTCTATTGGAAAATATCCTTGCTGAGGAGTATAGCCTATTGGAGAAGTGTTGGCTTGTGATGGTGATGTCTGATATGGTGGTTGTTGTGGAAAATATTGTTGATGAACACTTTGTTGAAATGCTTGTTGTGGCATCATTGGTGGTTGATAAGATGGTTGTTGTGGTTGCTGATAGGTGTGTGGTGGTGGCTGCTGCAAGTATGATGCTTGTTGATAAGTATAAGCCATGTTTTGTTGAGAAGAATACATGGAAAGTGGATCATGAACTTGAGGTTTAGACAACCGAGCCTCGATCACATGGCATTCGTGTTGTTAAAGAAAAGCTTGAAGTTAATCCACATTGGTGTTATGCAAGTCCTTAGCCAATTTAACATCCGCCACGTACTTTTTCCATTCTGAAGGAAGAGTGTTCAAATACTTGGTGTTCAATTGAAACGTAGGAATTACCATGCCACAGATATTTAGTTCATTCAACAATAGGGTAAATCTCAGATAGTAGTCATTGAGAGTCTCCACTGGCACATAGGCAAACTTATCAAAAGTACAATAAGCTTACACTCTCGTTCTTGTTTAGTTAACGAGGTGCCTTGCATTAGAACACGAATTCTATCCCATAACTCTTTGGCAACTTTATGTTTGCTGACGAGTTTGTAGACATCTGGAGGAAGGGCTTGGAGAATGATGTTTGTAGCATACTTATCACATTTGTCTTGAATCTTCATATCTCCAGTCAATTCACCCGTTGTGCGAGGACGAGTAGTTGTACCTTCCATCACTGTACCATAATATAATGGTCCATTGAGCACCGATGCCCAAATGAGATGTCCATTCTCTTTGTTCAACATGTAAAGTTCCATTCGGGAAGTCCAATCCTCGTACATAGATTTTTCCAACATTGGTGGACGATTATCCGTACCTGAGAGGATGGATGTGTACTCCATTTCGATAAGTTAAGATTTACAAATATTGATCGAACAATAAGAGAAAGTAAATGTGTTTGTTGTAGTGTGTTAAAGCCGAGAAATAATGTTGAAATCCCCTAAATTATGTTCTCGATAAACCAAATATTCCAAGTCAAAATTACACACGATTCGAAATTTTTTAAGGAATAATTTTTGGGTTGTCGGAATGTTGATCGGAATAAAGGATCGGAAAACTGTCGGAATACTACTCGGAAAACCGTCGGAATAAGTCTATCGGAATACCCCTGATCGAAATGTCCCTAATCGGGATGTCCCTAATCGGAATGTCCCTAATCGGAATGTCCCTAATCGGAATCGCTAATCGGAATGTCCCTAATCGGAATGTCCCTAATCGGAATGTCCCAAATCGGAATGTCCTAAATAGGAAGGTCCCAAATCGGAATGTCCCAAATCGGAATACTATCGGAATCCCTTCGTCGGAATAGTGGTCGGAATGAGAAACCCTTTTCCGATGGAAGCAGCTGTCGGAATATATCCCACTTTTCTCGGACAAAACTCAACCAATTCGAGATTTTAAGCCAAAAAATGATCAAAACACCCAAAAATTTTGTGTTTTTAGCCAAAGTAAATATACCAAATCTCTACCACAACTATGTAGAAGATTTGTATCAAGAAAAAGCCATAGAAAACACAAAAAAAAACGTTGGTTCGTGTAAAATGGATCAAAATAGGCGTATGAATCAAGAACACAAACACATAAACAATACAATCATCCCATGGCTCTTGATACCATTTGTAGGATATTTAAATCTTGCTTATGTTTTAGAGAGAGAAAGATAGATGATTTCACACTTCTAGAGAGAGAAAGTTTAATAACTATGTGTTATTTGAAATGAAATCACCACCCTCTCCATCTAAGGAGAGGGTTTATATAACCAAGCCCATGAGATGGGATTGGGTTTACATTAGGCCGCCGGCCCATACATTTCATGGGCTCAGTCTTGGGCTTTGTTTAATAAATGTAAATAACTAAACTACGAGCTATTAGTGACCGATCCTTTCTAATACCTAAAACATATTTCCAACATCATATTTGTCTGCTTCACCAAACTCGTCTCTCTCCTACAGCATCTCTAGCTTGCGAGCTGCATCTGCCACCTGTGCCACATTAGTAAATGTAGCACACACCAATTTGTTGGCGACAGAAGTACGAATAGCCCAGCGAAAGTCATACGCCTGCTCTTCTGCTGTCTCGGCTGCTGCGCCAAGAAAATCTGCAAGTCTGAGGAATCTCTGCATAAATTCCATACTATTCTCCACAGCTCTTTGTCCCGATGCCATTGTATTCCCTCTTGAGTCGATCATGCTCAGCTTTCAGAAAGAATTGATCAAGGACCAACTCCTTATATTGCGCCCAAGTCAAACCAGCAACCCAGTCATCGCCTCCATTCGACTGCTTGAGTGCTTTCCACCATGCTATCACATCTCCCTCGAATTTGTAACAAGCTAACCTCGCCTTAAAAACAGGATTACATCCCATGGCGTTGAAAATTTTCTCCATAAGTGCAATCCAGCTCTCAGCCTCAGATGGACCGTTAGTCTTATCAAAGGATCTAGGTCGCTGTTTATTGAACCTTTCCAGCCATGTGATCAGAGTAGCTGGTGGTGGAGGATGAGGGTTGTTCTGATTCAGTTGTTGATGCTGATTAGCCTAAACTTTAACATGAATCTCATTTTAGAGTTGTGGAAGCAAAGCTTGAAGAGCAGCTTGGACAATTGCATTCAGTTGTTCCTGCTCACGTGTGTTAACCATCTGACAGTGTAAAAAGAGGGAAAATAACATAAATGATTAATCTGATATAACATAGAATGAACATAAAGATGCATGAAACAGTTTATAAAGCATAGTTAATAAAAATTTTGTATGAGCAAGGGTGAACGCCTATGGGTCAGTTCACAAAACAAATTTGACATGACAAGGGTGAACGCTTATGGGTCGGTTCACAAAACAAAATTCGATTAAAAGCACATGCGACTAAATATAGCCAGTCCTGTACCAACCATTACTTGGTCAAAATATCTGCAATAATGATACATGAAATAAATGAAATGAAAACCAACTGTCAGTTTAGGAAGACCATGGTGATTACCCACTAACCACAGGTCAAATTTTTAGAGCCTACAGATCGAAACCTTGGCTCTAATACCATAATTTTAACACCCCATTTGGTAAATGGAATGTCACATGATAATTTTGGTGTGCCATCAAAGCATGCAAGGTAAATGTCTTAAAACATTAATGAACATAAAGGGAAATACCGGAATCAAACATCGGTAGTCCAACATAAGCTCACACACATGAATATAAGTACTGAAAGGAAGGACTAAACAATGTAAAAAAAGTAACGTAATGTATGGAAATGTGCAAGGTAAAGAAGGCTGGATAGATTCCATCCAAATGCACATACTCTCAAGATCCTAAGTGCGTCCATGTGTACCTGCCGTTTCGGAACATGGAAAGGAAACGACTGAGCAAAACACCCAGTGAATGGATATATGACATAGTATGAATAACATGAACATGATAAAAACTGATTAGCAACGGAAATGTATAAGTCTTGGAAAACCTGGTACATGTTTATAAAACTGATTTTATAGTTTGAATAGCTTATGATTAACTTGTGAAAACTGTATTTTAAATTTATCCAAGATCCCATATAGGTCATGAGGTATCACATAGAATGAATACATAGAGGGACGAACTCATTATGCAATTAGAGGGGTTGCCTCTAATTATACTTGTCTGTGTAGGAGGGATCAACTCTTTGTGAAGGATGTAAGGCACACACCACATTCATCATGAAAATACTTGTCTGAAAACATGTAACTAGGATGCACCCATACGCCCCACATGACATGCTAATAATAATAATAATGTCTAAAACGTGAAGGGACGGCATGAGCAATCACTCCGTCGTGGAGAAGTCATAACACTGGTGCCTCCAGTGTTATGGTTATGGTACCTCCATAATTAGGTGAACTGGCATGCATGTATATAGCTCGACATTTAATATATAACATATGCATTCAAACATATAAAATAACTTGGGGAAAACAGATGGCTGCAAACGGGGAATCCTAATAAGGAAGAGAGTGTCCATACTGAAGGACAGAATATCGGTACCTTATGTCCAATAGTGAAGCAAGAGTGGAAGCTGAACGATCTACACCTATTTCCCGGATACTACATAAATAAGAGACATGAATGAGTTGCCTGATTACCATGTATTTGAATGGTTATGTGTGTTCTTACTTGTTTTACATGTTCTTGTTATGTTTTATCTTGTAATTATTCATGTTTTACATGTATTTTGATTATCTATTTCATGTATTCTTGTATTACTATACTTGTAGTGTCATAATAAGTAACTTTCTAAAAATAGCATGTTTCCAAAAATAGAAAGTTTCCAAAAATAAAAAGTTTCCAAAAATATTAAGTTTCCAAAAATAGAAAGTTTCCAAAAATAGTAAGTTTCCAAAAATAGAAAGTTTCCAAAAATTATGTTTCATGAAATAGAAATAAGCTTGATTTATAAGTCCAAAATATAAGCTAGTGCTTATTAGTCATGATAATTTATTAGTAAAGTCTATTAAATTAAATACTTATGCTAAAGTGATTATTAACTAATAATGAAAATGCATGGTTCATTAATTAACAAAAGTCATGGTTAATTTAATAAAACTTTACCTTATATCAATTAATTAAATTAAGCATGGTTTTTAATTTAATTAAGTCAAATAAAAATACTTAGGTTATCACATGATTTATTTAATTAAATATATATAACCTAAATTAAAAGTTAATTTAATTAGACATGAATTAAATTAATTAAATTAACTAATTAAACATATATTTAGTAATCCCGAGCCCCGAACCCGAGACAAAAACCAAGCACCAAACACCACCCCAGCCGGCGGCCGGGTGGTCACTGCCGGCAGCTGTGGCCTTGGCCTAGCCGTCGGTTGCTGCTGGTAGCTCACGAATCACAACGGATTAGCCGGTGTTCCCCCTGCCGAGCCAAAGTACCCACCGACACATGCCGGTTCCCACTGTTGCACCAAGGTTCCCCACCGTGGGGCCTTGGTTGCTGCTGCTCGAACACAAACCACACCGAGCCCCATGGGGGTCTCAGCTGTTGGTGGAAAAAGCCCACCGAGAGCCTTGAGGCTCTCGGTTGTGTGCGCTGAACCAAACAAAACCCGAATCTTATTTAATCCACTGCTATGACATGTTTAATTAATGATTTTAAAAGATTCATGAACATAGATCATTAATTAAATTAAAAGATTAAAAAGATAAGGTTATGATCAATACCGAAAACGTGAATGCATTTACGATGGAATCACAAACACGTACACGTAAAAACCCAAGATCAAATCATAAAAATCGTCCTTGTTTTCTTCCTTGTGTGTCGCGGCTAGGGTAAGAGAGAACTAGGGTTCTTTTTATTTTTCTTGTAAAATGTATTTTGTGTTATTCCTTGGAGATTAATGTTTACTAGTTGGATTCAAAATGGGTCGGGCCATGAGGCCCTTGTCCTTCTTTTCTTGCCACGACATACACACAAGCCCAACACCAATTCCTTCGTTTTTCATGTTAAATAATATTTGTATGTTTTTCGTGTTAAATAATATTTGTATGTGTTTCGTGTTTTAAATGTCGTGAATTAAATGTTATACATAATATTTATCATTCATTAATAATATACGTAATTCTTGTAATTTAATGTTCGTGACACGTGTAGTATATTATAAATGGAAAGTTTTAAATTAGTCGTGTTTTCATGTATTGTACTTTTTATGGTATTTTATGCGGGTTTTACAGCTATCAAAAGGCCTTCAGACATATGCACTCTATATCATTTTTGTTTTCACTTATGTCACTTATGGTCTTATCAAAACTCTTTTTGTTGCTAAACAAACGTTTATTTAGGATGAGGATGTGTATAACTGGCGTACTTACCTAATACCTTGAGCTCCAAGTGCATCCCTTGCTCTATTTCCAGCAACCACTACGCGTTTTAGTGTCTCAAGTGCTAGTATGCTTTCTTCTTGTCATCCAATACCTTTCACTAATAGTAGAAACACTTGGACCAAAAAAAGGAAAAGCAAAGTCAGAACGGACGCTAACCCGCAAATGTCAATAAGATTAATTACATGCAGGTTCGATTAAAGAAAATACTAACTGCAATTCATTTAGAGACGAGGAAAAATAAGTAAAAATAAGCATGTACCTGGGTTGTCCTAACAATAGTTCCGTCGTGGCTTCTACACATGTTGTTCTAGCTGCAAGTTGATGTAGAACTCGTAAGTAGCTAAGACACACCTTCTCTTGAGGAGTTTGTGATTCTGTGATGGATTAACTTCACCCTCTAGTGGTACATCTGGCATTGGCAATTCTTCTAAGGACATCGTTTCACGCCTTGCTTCAAAGGCCATAACAGATAATAATTTAGGCACGTAACCTAGTTATCCAACATGATCTGCCAATGCAGGGTGTACTCGCAACAAAGATACCAATGCAGTATATAATAGTTGAAACAATGGTATTTGTGGGTTTTGCATATGTGTACTCGTTTGTTCTTGGTATCTTATCGAATTGATCACGGTTAATGGTGGAATAGTCGGTGTTGGTCACTAAAAAGGGGGAGCTTGAGATTATCTATTTGTAATTAAATTTCTAGTTAACAAAACTAGGATGAAAGACTTAAACAAAATAGCAAAAGGATTAAAGTAATTAAAAACTAATTTAACAGTAATTTTGAATATAAAATGATAAAAGAAATTTTTTATTAAACTTGACAAAAAGTTAAACCTCAAATAAAAATAAATTTTAAGACTCTAATATTAAACTAAGACAAAACAAGTTTTAAAATAATACTAAGTAAAAATGCGGGAAAAGTTAAATTTGAAACTTGAAGTAAAACAAGATATAAAGTCTAAAACTGAGGTCAGATCACACTTGGATCGTAACCCAGATCGTGGCCACAGATCGCAATGAGCGATCGCAACCAAGTGAGCTTAAGTTTGGATTGTACCCACGATCGCAACTAGTGGATCGCAGTGACGATCGTACTCTTCGATCGTACTCCCTGATCGTACTCACGATCGCAACCAATGATCGTGGCTTGGATCGTGACAGCCAATCGCACCCTGGATCGCAGTCTTCGATCGTACCCTGGATCGCAACAAGTGGATCGCAGTATAGATCGTAGAGTGTGATCGCAGTGGACGATCGTACTTGGTGATCAAAGTAATGGATCGCAAGTAGAAACCTTAGGAGTTTATGCGATCACACTTACTCAATCGGACTGGGTGCTTAATACAGGTTCGATGGTGTTCAAAAAGCAACAAGAAAAAATGAATAAGCACAAATAAGCAAAGACGAATAAGCACTTATTCAAATCTTAACTAAATGAAAACAAGCATAAATTTAAAAACTTTTAAGACACAAAATAAGCAACCTTTATAAATCAAACTTTAAAAAGTCTAAACTTTTAAGAAAACTTAGAAGACAATAAGCTAGATACGAAATAAGCCAAAAAGCATAACAAGCTCAAAGCTTAAATCGTATAAACACTTAGATAGGAATAAAAAGATAAACTTTTTAATCACTCAAAAATCAAAATTAAACAAGATGCATTAATATTTCGGATCAAGAACAAATCAAAATCAAGAAAGGTAGAAGAAGATTAAAGATGAAAAGCTTAAACTTGAACTTGTAGATTAATGATTCCAAAATATAAGATTAAATTAAAGCATAAACATGAAAGAAAAGATGAAGTTTTCCTAGTGAGAGAAAGTCAAACACTTTCTCTCTCTAAAAATTAAAACTGCAAAAGAAAAATGAAGACTAATTAACACCCTCTTAATGAAACATTAGGAGGGTATTTATAGGAGAGGGGATGGTGTGGTGTGTTGTTTCTTTCTTCCTTTTTGTCTTCTCGTCTTTTAAATAACTTGCTTTCTCGACTTTGTCTCGGGATTAATCGAATGATAAAACGAACTCGTCTTCTAATTTTCTTCTTTTTTTAGTAGACTTGTTTCTTCGACTTTGTTAAACTTCCGTCTTTAGACTTTTTCTTCGATAAATCTTCAGAATAGGCCTTCGACTTCCGTTCTTCTTGCACTTTTGATCTTTTGACTTTGTCTTTTGTCTTTTTCTTCGATAAAAGCCCGTGAAACCCCGTGTTTTCTTCCTTTTTCATATTTTTATCCTGAAACACAATAAAAACACAAACCACGCATAATTCTGACTTTTACGACATAAAACACACGTTTTGGTCATGTTATTATTGGAAATAAGTGGTAAAAGGATAAGTGTTTTCACACTTATTAAATCCCCTACACTTGACCATTGCAATGCCCTCATGCAATGCATTAATTTCAAAGCACGGTTTACATTTTTCATCATAAATACCCACCTTGGCCTTTATTAAATACTAAACACTAAGGAAACTAAAAAGATAAATATATACAAAACAAGTAAAGAAATCAAAGACTTACATTAGGGTTTTGGCATGTCATGAATGTTTATCACTCTCAAGTTTCACGTTCCCCATACCAAGCTTAAAAACGAGATCATTGTTATTATAAGTTAGTAAACTAACACGAACTCATGTGGCCCGATTATTCACTTAGACTCCCTTATTCCTAGGTGTATCTCTTATATTTTATGATTGTCTTGAATGATCACGAGGATGCATTGTTTGATTTATTTTGATAGTTTATTAAGGCTGAAAATAAAGTGGGATGATTTAATCAATAGTTAGCTAAAGGACAAGACTTTTAAAACTGCTTCTCGGGACCTCTTAAAGTTCATATCTTGGCATAACTCGCTTCACGATTTGAGACCTTTCTCGGACCGATATTTGGCAGCGACTTCATACTTCGAATCTTGAGAGACGTTCTTGAAATAATGGTCTTCTCTTCATAATAGGAATTTATTCACTTGACGTTTTTGAGAGATTCTTCATATTTGGACCACGACTTCTTCATTTTTCTCCAATCTTTATTTTGGACTTTGATATACAACGATCCACCTCCTCTTAGGACTTGGATCTATTTATCCTCATACCTTGTTAGTGTCTTTTCGGATAGACTTCTCCATGATCTTTTAGGGAGTGTTTGCTTTTCGTCATGTGTCTCGATCCTTCATATTGATTTTTGATAAATGATTCTTCACATCACTTTGGATCTTTAGCGACAAAATGTAGCCCTCATGCCTTTTTAGGGCCTTTTCGGACTCGCCAATCTTCGCATCCCGCTTCAATAAGTTATGCCTTGGCTATGAACTCTAATTAATATCGAGCAAATTTTAAATGATCTTGGGCTAGAAGCTAAGTAACTTTTAAAATCGTAAAACCTTATTTATTGCAATTAAATTTATTAGCAAGCGATGGGAGAAAAAGCTTATAATCAACTCACATAAATTCATGAAAGAACACCAAACTTATAATTGACTCTATCATATCTCGTTCTCCAAACTTTAAAATCTCAAGGAATGAGACAAGTGGATGCTTAGCCAATTAAATCAAAATTTTGGGTTTTCAAGTCATCTATAGGATCTTGCAACTTCTTAGACTTTTTCAAGTTTAGAGTTCACATTTTAAAGTTCCCTTGATAAACGACTTTCTAGGATCAATTATAGGAACTTGCGAAAAGTTCTTGTTCTTAACCCGTGAGAGCTAAGACTTTCGCGTTTTAAAGTTCCCTATATAAAAGCCTAGCAAAACTTGACTTAAACACGTTAAGGATACTAGCTAGAGTAAACTTAGATAAGTAAACTCGGGTTAAGTCAAAAGATTCACAACGTTGAAAAATTTAAAACCACTTTATTAAACTTTAATTTAGCAAAGAAAGTAAATAAACTACTAGGCCAAAATAGATTAAAATTTTTGAAAAATGTCAAAACATTAGATTTTCCGGTTAAAATGAGGACAAATTCATGGAAAAATCCCACTTACTTCGATAGAAGTCTCCCCTACACTTGATATAAACATTGTCCTCAATGTTTAAGCATGTGGGAGTAAACTCCCCTACACTTAGGACATTGTGCACTTTGTTTAAATCTTGCTAAGGAAGAGACGACTATAGTGATTTCAGTGTGAACATATAAGATATGAAATATTGAATCACGACAGTTTAGGATAGAACCGGGAAGACGGGCACACGGGATCACGGGTCGTCAAATGTCATCAAAAGTGCTATTTGAAGCTTTAATCCCTGCACATCATAAGAAACAAGACAACAAACCCTATGTAGCTCCCCTGCACTTATTATGAAAACGGGTAAAGGATAGATCAACGGGTTGCCTCCCGAGAAGCGCTTGTTTTTGTTAACTGAGTCACGAGCCTGACTCGACCCAGAACTAATTCAAGGGAGACGTGGTGAGGGATGGAATCATCTCATGAGAGATATCGTCACCAAATTACAACTTCACACGCTGGCCATTCACTTTGAAGTTTGGCCCATTTGGTTGAGAAAGCTCAATGGTGCCATAAGGGAAAACTTTGGCGACGGTGAATGGACCAGACCAACGGCTTTTAAGCTTGCCCGAAAAGATCTTCAACCGAGAGTTAAAGAGTAAGACTTGATCACCTATGTGAAACTCTCGGTTCTTAATCCTTGCATCATGAATGATCTTGGTTTTCTCCTTGTAAATCAATGAATTCTCATAAGCTTCATTCCTCAGTTCATTTAGCTCGTTGAGTTGAACCTTCCGAAGATCACCGGCTTTGTTGACATCAAAATTGGCCCACTTCAAGGCCCAATACGCCTTATGCTCCAACTCAATAGGGAGGTGGCATGCCTTCCCGTACACAAGACGATATGGAGTGCAACCAATAGGTGTCTTATATGCGGTACGGAAAGCCCACAAAGCATCATCTAACTTATCGGCCCATGAGGCACGATGCTCTCCCACAGTTCGCTCTAAAATTATCTTCAGTCCACGGTTAGAAATCTCGGCTTGACCATATGTTTGGGGATGATAAGCGGTGGAAAGACGGTGATTTACACCATACTTAGCCACGACTCGAGCAAATCGATCATTGCAAAAATGAGTCGCGCGGTCACTGATGATAGCACGAGGAACACCGAATCGAGCAAAAAGTTGTTTCAAAAAGTTCACAACCACCCTCGCATCGTTCGTAGGGAGAGCCTTTGCTTCAACCCATTTAGATACGTAGTCAACGGCTACGAGGATGTACTTGTTCCCTTTGGATGATGGAAATGGCCCCATAAAGTCGATACCCCATACGTCAAAGATTTAACATTCTTGGATGAAATTTTGAGGCATCTCATCTTTATGTGTGATCTTACCTTGGCGTTGGCAAGCATCACAATGCTTAACCATTTCGTGTGCATCACGATAAATGGAGGGCCAATAGAATCCAGAGTCAAACACTTTCTTCGCGGTTTAATTAGGACCAAAGTGACCACCGGTGGGTCCTTTATGGCAAGCTTTTAGAATTAATAAAGCTGTCGGCCCATCAACACACTGACGAATGACAAGATCCGCACATTGTTTGAAAAGGTAAGGGTCGTCCCAAAAATAGTGCTTAATGTCCTTAAAGAACTTTTTCTTTTGTTGGGACGTTAACCCTTTCATGAGAATTCCACCCGCCAAATAGTTTGCAATGTCCGCAAACCATGGGGTTTCATCAAGAGTGGAGTTAATAGACATCAAGGCCTCAAGGGGAAAAGATTCATTTATCTCTTGATTTAGGAGCTCCCCTTGATAAGGATCCTCGAGTCTACTAAGATGATCCGCGGCTAGGTTTTCCGCTCCCTTTTTATCACAAATTTCGATTTTAAATTCTTGTAGGAGCAAAACCCAACGAAGAAGTCTTGGCTTGGAATCTTGTTTGGTTAACAAGTACTTCAACGCGGAATGATCGGTATACACAATGGTGGTAGAAAGAACAAGATAGGGGCGGACTTTCTCAAAAGCATACACTACAGCTAAAAGCTCTTTCTTGGTAGTGGTATAATGCAATTGAGCCCCCATCATTGTCTTGCTAGCATAATGGATTGGTTGGAGTGTTTGTTCACTCGTTGTCCCAAAACCGTTCCAATAGCAAAATCGCTAGCATCACATATCAATTCAAAAGGTAACTCCCAATTAGGGGTAACCAAGACCGGTGCCTTAGTTAATTTATCCTTAAGAAGATTGAAAGATTAAATACACTCTTTAGAAAAGATAAAAGGAGTATCTTTTTCCAAGAGGTGGGTCATCGGGTGAGCGACCTTAG
This sequence comes from Glebionis coronaria, assembly GCA_025667525.1. Classification (NCBI taxonomy): domain Eukaryota; kingdom Viridiplantae; phylum Streptophyta; class Magnoliopsida; order Asterales; family Asteraceae; genus Glebionis; species Glebionis coronaria. The sequence continues at coordinate 242,447,048 of CM046877.1, forward strand.
AGAAATCTTGGATGAATCGACGATAGAAGGCCGCATGATCAAGGAAACTTCTCACACCCTTCACGGTTGAAGGAGGAGGTAATTTAGCAATAACATCGACTTTAGCACGGTCAACTTCAAGACCGGCTTTGGAGATTTTATGACCAAGAACAATACCTTCTTTTACCATGAAATGGCATTTTTCCCAATTAAGAATGAGACGAGTGTCTTTACATCGTTTGAGCATAAGTTCTAAATTGGCAAGGCAAGTAGAGAAAGAATCACCATAGACCGAGAAATCATCCATAAAAACTTCCATAGTTTCTTCAACCATGTCATGGAATATAGCCATCATACACCTTTGTAAATTCCCAGGAGCATTGCATAGGCCGAAAGGCATTCTTCAACCATGTCATGGAATATAGCCATCATACGACATTAAGTTTAAACTAGCACCTAGATCAGCTAGGGCCATACAATTCTCTACCCCGGGGAAGTTGCAAGGAATGAGAAAACGACCCGGATCACCAAGTTTGGTTGGTAATTTCCTTAAGAGCACTGCGGATCAATTCTCATTAAGTTGGGTCTGAGCGATATCAAGGAGTTTTTCTTTGTCACTGAGAAGATCTTGAAACATTTTAGCATATTTCGGCATGTGAGCGAGAGCCTCAGCAAAGGAGATGTTGAAATTCAGTTGTTTAAACATTTTAAGAAAGTTCGAAACCTGAATATCATCCTTGTTCTTCAACTTCTCTTTCCTTTAGGGATAAGGTATATCGGGTTGAGAAGAAGGCTTTGGAATGGAATTCTCACTCACATCCTTGGGTGGTGGAGCGGTAGAAATAGAAGGTGGAGGAACTGGAAAGGGGGCTCGTTTTCCGTTGTCACAATCACCGGTGTAGGTGTAGGAATCTCGGTTTCCTTTAAACCTTTGCCACTTCGGGTGGTGATTGCTTTCATCTCCCCTCTTGGATTAGCAACGGTGTTACTCGGAAGAGAACCCGAACCAGAGGCTTGAGTACTTGGGAAGAAACTAGCCATCATATCCCTTAAGAGTTTCTCATATCGGCTTGAAGATCATTCCCTTGTTTCGCCATATCTCCTTTCAAGTTGATGATTTGACTCTGAAGATTCTTTACCAGCGCGTCATTAGTCCTCATGTAAGTTTCAACCTCTTGATTAAATGTTGTAGTTTGGTTGGAAGGAGGAGCATGGTAGGCAGGTGGTTGATAAGCGGGTTGTTGGTAAACTTGGTTATTTCCTTGAGGTGGATATGGGTTTCTTTGGGTTTGATATTGATTTGGAGCTCGAGTTTGGTTTTGATTGTTGCGGTTAAAGTTGTTTTGGTTTTTAGGAGGAAAACCGGGTGGTGACAGGAAGTTGTTTGAACGATAACTGAGCAAATTGCGGTCACCTTGAGGACGATCTTGATAGCCTCCCGTAGAGAAGTTACCGTTAGCGGCATACACATTTTCCGGATTGTCATGAGTCGAAGGATAATCGGTGTATGAATGAGAACCCTCGCAAATCTCATAAGAAGTTGCTACAGCTTTAGCTTGTTGTTGTTGATTCGTAGCTATAAGTAGAATATTTTTGTTCATTTCGGCCATCATGCGAGTAAATTCGGTCATATCTGGGGTTGATGAAGTAGAAGAAACATTGGCCCTTGGGTTATTCCTTGAAGAAGCGGATGAATCCTGATGTAGTGTTTTTACTACTCTTTAGGAAAAGAGAGCAAAAGTGGCAAGTATTAAGTGTCGGTTTAGGAAAACCAAGCACTAATGACCCAAAAGTGGGGATCGTTCTCAAGGAGGCAAGTGCGTTGTGTTAAGAGATGATTAATGGTTTGTGATTGGTGGGTTGGAGTGAGTGGGGCACGTGTCACCCCCTCACATGTTAAGGTAAGTATTCTTGTCTGCCTACTTTGGTCCCTCACTTCTTCTTTCTTTGTCATTTGATGTTTATTAAACCAAAACCGGATTTCCTTCTTTATCCAAGTTTCTATTTTCATACTTTTGCCCCAAATACTTTTCCAAAGTATTTTCAGGGGTAATTCTTGCCAATTCTTGATTCTTGAAGGGTTGTTTTGGCAATTTTCTTCATAGATAATGGTCTTGACTTGTATGATTGACTTTTTGAAGGACTAATATTGACAAGTCTTGATTGTTGAGGGACCATTCTTGCCAATTCTTTAAAGTGGAGGGCCCTTTTTGTAAATTTGACAAACTTTAAGGACCAAACTTGTAATTATGAATATACAAGGGTTTAAATTGTCAATTCTTCAATATTGGAGGACCCTTCTTGCATAATCTTCAATTCTTCAAGGGTTTTTCTTGGAAAATCTTCATTAGGGCTTGGTTCATTGTGCGGCTTCGTTTCTAGTGTTCGTTTTTGCATGTTTCTTGTGATCTTTGGTCATTTTCTCAATATCCGTACCTAAAATACACAAGTAACAAACACAAGCATATATTTGGCATTTTTGATGATATTTAATGCATTTAAAGCCCGTGTTGGACGATGAGACTATGTATAAAAGCAGTCTCATCACTCCCCCATACTAACCATTGTCAATGCTAGAATAAAGTATCGTAGCACTCCAAAATTCATTTTTATTCACTTTTATTGAATCATAAACTAACTATACTACTATTATTACTTCTACTTGCGTATTAGACATAATGTATGATTTTCATCGCAAAATGGGACGTTTAGGTTCATAGAATAAGAACACGTGAATGCTTCGTTAGGAATAATTTCGTCGTCCTCGATTTTCACCCCAATTCCATGCTAAGCGTGCAACATGATCATTGTCATTATAAGTTAGTAATGCTAACACTACTCATATGCCCTAATCACGTACTTATTCTCCCATTTTCCTAAGTTGTATCTCTTTTATTTTATTTTGTCTTGAATGTTTCACGAGGATACATTGTTTGACTTATGCGATGATAGAGATTTAGGTCTAAAATAGAGTCCTAACGGTGTAACCAAGACCATAGAATTAATAACCCCTCCTAATAGACAACGATGTCAAAAAATTAAGTCAACAAGAAGGATCGATAAACACGGTTTTATAACGGTTTTGAACATGAGATTTATTACCAAGACTTTTATACTGCCCCTAACGAAAGGGTCTTATTATCATAGGTTTACCTCCATCTTTTATTCAACTTCGCTATGAAGCTTTTATTATGACTTCGGTCTTGCCTTGCCTTTTATTTAAACTCGCCATGAGGTGTTTATTGTGACCAAAGACATATATCCTCACGCTAAAAAGCGAATTTTGGATCTTTAAAGCTTCAAAGATTAAGGCTTGATTCACTTTCAATTTTGCATAGATTTTTCGGCCTTGTGAGCTTCAAATTGTTTGCTTGATTTAGGTGAGCACTTGAAATCTTATTATTGGGTGAAGCTTTCGATTATTTGGGTTGCCAATACTTCAAAACCGTGACGCTGGCGATACCTTAATGTCTTCCCAATTTAATTACATGGAAGCTACTAGAAAAGACTAGAAACCAACAATCAAGACTAAACAAAGTCAATATTTATTAAGCAAAAAATATTTACAAGCGAAGGGAGAATAAGCAAACAATGAGAACACATGAGTTTTTGAAAGAATACGAATACTCTACGTTTAGCATAGTAACTTATATTTAACTCTATCATTTCTCGTCCTCATTTAAGAGACTTAGCCTAATATAAAGTTAAGAAATCGAAGCTAAGTGCTCAACACGCACGGTCGAGTCAAAAATTACTCTTATTCTCGCCATCGGAAAATCTACATTCGTGTCTTCAAACACTTATAAAACATGAGAAAAATTTAATATTTGGCCATTTTTAGCCTTATTTTGCAACAAAACGATAAACAAAAAGATAAACTTTGGAAAGCCTGAAGGTTTGGCAAGGCAAGTATCTATTCACCCCCCATACTAGTGTTAAACATTGTCCTCAATGTTTCGAGTCTAAGGGGTTGGAAAACCCCCATACTAGAGACGTAGTCGAATGCATAATCTAGCATGGAAAGGGTGGAACCATTAAATCTTAAGCCGTTTATGAAGTGTGCTAAAAACCTAAGGTTAGAACATCAAAGGATATATCATGGATATTGAGAAAGTCTTCCAAGCAAACGATCGAGTGCTCCCATAAAACGAAAACGAGAGGCTCTAATCGTGAAGATAATGATCATCTAAAATCCACAATTCACAAAGAACCACGAAACAAAGGTTGGAAGGGCACAAATCCCCACACGTTACTACAATATAAAGCGATAATATGTACATAGGATAAGCATGGGACTCCCCCACGAGGCACCTCGTTTTTGATTACCGAGTCATGAGCTCGACTCGATCCCCTCAATACTAATTATCATTGGGGAAGATGATTTGGTCGAGGTAGTTCAAGGATGGAACTTCCCCGCCAAAGTAGTGCTTCAACCTATGTCCATTCACCTTGAAATTGGGGCCATCATTTTGAGCTAGCTCGATGGTCCCATAAGGAAAAACTTGAGTCACGGTGAATGGACCGGACCAACGGGATTTCAACTTACCGGAAAAGATTTTCAAACGAGAGTTAAAAAGCAACACTTGATCTCCAATGTTAAAAACCCGGTTTTTAATTTTTGAATCATGAAACTTTTTAGTCGTTTCTTTATAAATCATTGAATTTTCATAAGCAATGTCTCTCAATTCATCTAAATCATTAAGTTGCTTTTTCTAGTGTTTTCCCGCGGTCTCCATATCATCATTACAATGCTTAAGGCCCCAATAAGCTTTGTGTTCAAGTTCAATTGGCAAGTGACAATTCTTCCCATACACAAGCTTATAAGGAGTGCACCCGATGGGTGTCTTATGAGCGGTCCTAAAGGCCCATAAAGCATCGTCCAACTTATCCGACCAATATTGTCGGTTCTCCCCAATCGATCTCTCCAAGATCCTTTTCAAAGCTCGGTTTGAAACCTCGACTTGCCCACTCGTTTGTGGGTGATAAGCCGTAGAAAGACGATGTGTAACCCCATATTTCCTTAAGACCCTTTCGAATTGGTCGTTACAAAAATGGATTCCACGATCGCTTATGATCGTACGAGGGGTTCCAAACCGAGAAAACAAGCTTTTCAAAAACTTGACTACCACACGAGCATCGTTGGTGGGCAAAGCCTTAGCTTCCACCCACTTAGATAGGTAGTCAACAGCGACAAGGATGTACTTATTAGCACGAGATGATGGGAACGGCCCCATAAAGTCAATGCCCCAAACGTCAAATATCTCACACACTTGGATGACATTTTGTGGCATTTCATCGTTTTGTGAGGCTTTTTCTTGTCGTTGGCATGAGTCGCATGACTTCACAAGTGCATGTGCATCTCGGTAAATAGTAGGCCAAAAGAAACCGGCATCAAAAACCTTCTTAGCCGTGAGATTAGCACCGTGGTGACCACCCGTGGGTCCCTCGTGACAAGCTCTAAGGATGTTAGAAGCTTCGGTACCAAAGACACAACGTCGAATAATTTGATCCGCACAAGTTCGAAACAAGTAAGGGTCGTTACAAAAATAGAACTTGACGTCACGAAAGAATCTTCGTTTTTCTTGAGTCGTCATACCCTTGATGATGAAGTTACCCGCATGGTAATTTGCGATGTCCGCAAACCATGGGGTAGAAGAATCAAGCTTAGAATTCACTACACCAAGTGTCGAGCGAAAATGTTTCGGTGATTTCCTTGGGCTTGTAAACACTTTGGTGAGGATCTTCCAAACGAGAAAGATGATCGGCCGCTAGATTCTCGGCTCCTTTTTCTCAACGATTTTGTGATCAAATTCTTGAAGGAGGAGAATCCAACGAAGTAGTCTTGGCTTTGCATCTTGTTTAGCCATAAGATACTTGATAGCCGAATGATCCGTATATACTATGCATTTAGTCAAAACGAGATAAGGTCAGAATTTATCAAATGCGTACACCACGACAAGGAATTCCTTCTCCGTTGTAGTGTATTTTAGTTGAGCCTCGGTTATCGTCGTGCTAGCATAGTGGATAGGCAAGAAGTGTTTTTCATGACGTTGCCCCAGTACGGCCCCAATAGCGTAGTCACTAGCATCACACATGAGCTCAAAGAGGAGGTTCCAATTAGGAGCAACAAGAATGGGAGCTTCAGTACGTTTCCTCTTAAGGATTTCAAAGGCTCGTACACAATCTTTGTCAAAGACAAAACGTGCATCTTTTTCGAGGAGATGTGTAATAGGTCGAGAAATCTTTGAAAAATCCTTGATGAATCGACGATAAAAGTCCGCGTGGCCTAGGAAACTCCTAACTCCCTTAACGGTTTTGGGATGAGGTAATTTGGCGATGACGTCTACCTTAGCTTGATCTACCTCAATCCCCGCTTTCGAAACCTTGTGCCCTAAGACGATTCCACTTTTAACCATAAAATGACATTTTTCCCAATTAAGCACAAGGTTGGTTTCCTCACAACGCTTTAACATTCTTTCAAGATTCGAAAAACACGAAGTGAACGAACTACAAACACGGAAAAGTCATCCATGAAGACTTCCATCGTCTTCTCGATCATATCATGAAAAATAGCCATCATGCACCTTTGAAAGGTTCCCGGTGCATTGCAAAGTTCGAATGGCATTCTACGATAGGCAAACGTTCCATATGGACATGTAAACGTAGTTTTTTCTTGATCACGAGGATCGATGGGGATTTGGAAGTAACCGGAAAAACCATCTAAAAAGCAATAGAAATCGTTTCCCGCAAGACGCTCCAACATTTGGTCCATGAAGGGCAAGGGAAAATGGTCTTTTCGAGTGGCGTCAATCAACTTACGATAGTCAATGCACACTCTCCATCCGGTCACGAGTCTAGTTGGAATTAACTCGTTGGCATCGTTTGGCACAACGGTCATTCCTCCCTTCTTAGGGACACAATGCATAGGACTCGCCCAAGGGATATAAGAAATAGGGTAAATCATTCCCGCGTCAAGGAGTTTTAGGACTTCCTTTTTGATAACGTCGTGAATTTTGGGGTTCACCCTCCTTTGACATTAGATTGCGGGCTTGTAATCCTCCTCCATTAAGATTTTGTGGGTACAAAATTTGGGATCGATCCCCTTAATGTTGGATAACTTCCACGCAATTTCCCCTTTATGATCCTTTAGAACATCGACAAGTGCGGTTTTTTCATCATCAGAAAGATCTTTCGCAATAATAACCAGCAACTTGTCGTCCTCCTCCAAAAATACATATTCAAGGTGAGGAGGTAAATCTTTCAACTCGGGGATAGGTGGTTCCTCAATTGAAGATTTGGGCTCGATACTCATAACCTCCTCGGGTGGAGGAAATGGGAAATCGTTAAGAAAATCCTTGAAAATCGAGAAGTCCTCATCATTGTCGAGGTCTTCGTCACAAGTACGTGGAACATCGAATTCTTCCAACGTAAAACCACCACCTTCAAATGGAGTGAAGGTTGGTGTTGAGTTATCAAGAATGGGATCTAGCATAGTGGGATTGCCACTATTTTCATCATCACCAAAACCTAGAACTTCTTGTGTAAATTCCTCGCAAACAACGTCAATCATATCAACGAGGTTTACGGTTGCAACGGAATAAACATGAGAAATTGGAGAATTTTGAGTTGCGTTTATAACAAGTTCCTCGTCGTTGAAACGTAAGGTGATCTTTCTCGCATGCACATCAACTAAAGCCATAGACGTATCTAAAAACGAACGACCTAAAATGAGAGGAACTTGAGGATCCGTGGGAATATCGACAACGATAAAGTCTACTGGATAATAGAACTTTCCCACTTTCACAAAAACGTCTTTCACCAATCCACATGCGGGAATCGTGGAATGATCGGCCAACTTGATAGACATTAGTGAAGGAGTAAGATTAGGAAGATTGAGCGACTTGAAGATTGCAAGAGGCATCAAGTTAATACTAGCACCAAGATCGACCAAGGCATAGCATTCCTCCATATCTTGGATTGCACAAGGAATCAAGAATTTACCAGGAACACCGACTTTTTGAGGTATGCGATTAAGATAAACCGATGAACAACTAGACAATTGTTGCAATTTCTCCTTGTTGTTCAACATACTTTTGAAGTTAGCGGCAAATCGAGGCATCATGACCAAAGCATCGACAAAACTCACATTAAAATGAACGTCACGAAACATTTTAATAAAAAGATCAAATTGATAATTATCGCGCTCTTGACGTTTCTCCTTTCTAAGTCTCGATGGATAGGGAAAAGGTGGTGTGGATTGAGGCATAGGCATAGTCTTTGGAATCTCGGGTTCCAAATGTGGTAACAGGTCAACCGTAGGTGTGGCATGAGCGGTACTTCGTGGGATTTGGACATGCTCCTTTTCGACCATCACCTCGGGTTCTTCCTCAATTTCTTCCTCCGTAGGAGCAATTGGTTGAGGAGTTAGTTCCTTAAGTGTCTTACCACATCGTGTGTTAATCACTTTCATCTCTCCCTTAGGGTTCGATATGGTATTACTAGGAAGAATACTCGAAGACAGTTTGCACATTATAGCCTCAAACATAGATGAAATTTTATCCTTAAACATAGATTGCCTCTTCTCGGTCTTAATCATCTCTTGTTTTATTTCATGTTGCCCTTGTTCCATTTTTTGTTGGTTTTGTTGTAACCTAGTTACATTCCCTTCCATTTTGTTTGTATGGCTTTTAAGCTCATTTGCTAACTCGTTTTTCAACTCCTTTTTCAAGTCATTCTTAAACTCGGATCTTAGGCTAATGATTTATCTTTGAATGTTGTCAAACCTAGCATCGTTTACATTAGCGTATTCAACAAATTCATTTGGAAGATCTTTCAAAGTTTGCAAACCCTTGTTGTTGTTTTGAAAATCATTGTTTTGATTTTTGTTTGAAACTTTATTGTTATTAGGCCCTTGATTCCCATAGTTTCCTTTGTAATTGTTTTTAAAACCAACTTGATCTTTTCGATAGTTGTTGTTAGCATTTTGATTGGGAGCAAAACCCGGTGGAGTCAATTGATTAGAGCGGGTAACTTGAGCGTTTTGGTTGTAAGTTCCTGTGGCCGCGTAGGCACTCGTAGTGTTACCACCGTTGGTAATGCACTCGGAGAAATCTTGACCTCTACCACAATACATACATGAAACCTCGACCGCTTTAGCCGTAGTGGGATCACTTTGTTCTCCAACTTTGAATTCATTTAAAAGTCCTTTAAGCTTATCAAAGATTTTGTTTTCCAAGTTCGCCTCAATTTGGCAAGCATCGATGGTATTGGACAAAGAAGGTGAAGCCAAAGACGAAGCCTTACGAACACTCGATGTGTTACGAGGACTATACACCTTAGATCTATTCTCAATTATCAACAATGCTTCCTCAACCGTTTTACACAAAAAATTACCACCCGCGGCGGCATTTAGATAATCCCTTTCATGATCATTTAAACCATTGTAAAACGTGTCAATTTGATGCAAGTCGGAAAAACAGTGATGAGGACATTCATGTAACATTTCCTTAAACCTATTCCAAGCCGTTGAAAAACTCTCTTATTAGATTCTTGTGAAAATTTTGAAATCTCGTTTTTCAAATGTGTAGTCTTAGAGGGCGGGAAAAATTGGTTCACAAATTTTGAAACGAGATCCTTCCACGTCAATATAGAATTGGGTGGCTCTTTCTCTTAAACATTTTTAGCGGGCCCCGCTAAGGAACGGAAAAAGCATCATCTTAATCGAATCATTAGCAACATCCTTAAATTTGCAAGTGGTTGTAAGATGATTGAATTGGCGGATATGGTTGTGCGGGTTGTCCTTTTCATCACCACGGAATTTGTTGTTTTGGATCATCGACAACAAACCCGTTTTCACTTCAAAATTCTCCGCAAGGATAGCGGGAATAACAATAGCCTCTCCATAACCCTTGATGGGTGCTTGAAGTAACTCCATCATAGTTCGATTCGCCATGGTTGGTTCTTCTTCTACGATAGGTTCGTCAATAGGAGACTCCTCACTAGAAAGATTAGGAGTAGGTGTTGACTCCTTTCGGTTTTTTCGTTTACGTGCACGTCTTGCTTGATTACGAGTAAGCATAAACGTCACGTTCAACGTGGGGATGAGCAAAGAAGATTCTTTTTGATGTTTTTAATTTTTCCAATTTTTTTTTTGGTTTTTGATTGTTATTACTTTTTTGGATTTTTGTGATTGTATTAGGTAGACAAAAATCTACAAATCTCCTCCTTAATAAAATCTCTTGATTAAAGAAGCCTCTAGGAATGAAAACGATCACGTGAAGTGAACGCCTTCGATGACTTTAAAACGTTGGTGGAACACCAAAACGTTCAAGAGGGTTTAATCAAATGAAACCAAGAAAATATATATGATACTTAGATAATACTTTGGTTGGCAAACCCTCGATTAGCCCTTTTTATTTAAACACGCACAAGCAAGCAGGGAAACGAGGCGGCGCGAAGCACTTAAGAGCCTTTTTCCTTAGGGTATATTTTATAATACCCGCCTTATACCCACCTTATAGTTTGTGTTTTTCAAAATTAAGCTTCACGAAAGTATTTATCTATTTTGCCTTTTCTTTCTTGTTTGAGATTCGAATACAATGATTGAGTAATGACCTCCCAATCAAGGTTGTGTTTTCACACTTTTGGAGTACTTGTGAATTTATTGTTCTACGTATACAATATAGTAATAATATTCACACAAAAAAACCGAAAATCGATAATACGTATTAGTAGAGTGATACTAATACAATTAGCTATTATGCCTATATAAAAACAACAATTGTTCAAATCAAAACACAACACGCCTACCCGGCAGCGGCGCCAAAAATGATGTAGTGTTTTTACTACTCTTTAGGAAAAGAGAGCAAAAGTGGCAAGTATTAAGTGTCGGTTTAGGAAAACCAAGCACTAATGACCCAAAAGTGGGGATCGTTCTCAAGGAGGCAAATGCGTTATGTTAAGAGATGATTAATGGTTTGTGATTGGTGGGTTGGAGTGAGTGGGGCACGTGTCACCCCCTCACAGGTTAAGGTAAGTATTCTTGTCTGCCTACTTTGGTCCCTCACTTCTTCTTTCTTTGTCATTTGATGTTTATTAAACCAAAACCGGATTTCCTTCTTTATCCAAGTTTCTATTTTCATACTTTTTCCCCAAATACTTTTCCAAAGTATTTTCAGGGGTAATTCTTTCCAATTCTTGATTCTTGAAGGGCTGTTTTTGCAATTTTCTTCATAGATAATGGTCTTGACTTGTATGATTGACTTTTTGAAGGACTAATATTGACAAGTCTTGAATGTTAAGGGACCATTCTTGCCAATTCTTCAAAGTGGAGGGCCCTTTTTGTAAATTTGACAAAATTTAAGGACCAAACTTGTAATTATGAATATACAAGGGTTTAAAGTGTCAATTCTTCAATATTGGAGGAACCTTCTTGCATAATCTTCAATTCTTCAAGGGTTTTTCTTAAAAAATCTTCATTAGGGCTTTGTTCATTGTGCGGCTTCGTTTCCCGTGTTCGTTTTTGCATGTTTCTTGTGATCTTTAGTCATTTTCTCAATATCCGTACCTAAAATACACAAGTAACAAACACAAGCATATATTTGGCATTTCTGATGATATTTAATGCATTTAAAGCCCGTTTTGGACGATGAGACTATGTATAAAAGCAGTCTCATCAAATCCCAATTTTTGTGGTGAGTGGTCATGTTCTCTATAAGCTCTCTACACTCCTCAGGTCGTCTCTTCATGAATGTACTACCGGCGGCAGCATTAATCGTATCACGATCACGAAAAGTTAAAGCATTGTAGAAAGTATCAATTAAAGTGACGGGGAGCATATTATGGTTCGGACAACGGTCGATCAAGACATTATATCGTCCCAAGCATCGAAAAGCGATTCATCAGGTTCTTGAGTGAATCCACTGATTTGGTTGCGAAGACTAGTGACCATGGATGGTGGAAAGTAGCGCGACAAAATTTTTTGAGTCATGTCATTCCATGTATGGATTGAGTTTTTGGGAAGACGATCAAACCATTTTTCGGCATGGTGGGATAAAGTGTGTGGAAAGAGGTGAAGGCGAAGAAAATCCATGGAAACACCGGGCAATTTCATGCTTTGAGTGGCGGTAATGAATTTGTCGAAATGTTTGTTGGCATCATCATCCGGTAATCCGCGAAAAGGACAAGCGTTTTGAACTTGCTGAATCATGTGATGCTTCAACGAAAACTCAGGATCCGTGATTTGCATCGGCGTAATCGGCCCTCCGCGTCCGTTCATTGTTGGTTGACAAAGTTCCTCCATTGTGCGTAAGTCGGGTTGTGGGTCATTGTTGTTATATTTCATGTTGTTGTGAGGTGGGTTGTTATTCTTGTTATGCACACCGGCCATATCTATGTCTCTAAGAGTCTCGGGCTCAGAATAAGACGTAGATCGAGTACGCATACACTAAAATGAAATAAAATATTTTTGGTTTTTTTTATCTTTTTTATTGTTTTTGGAGTTTTGAAAATTTTATATTTTTAGGATTTTTGAAAATTTTTTGTACTAGAAAAGAACGTTCCTAAAAAAACGGATTCCAAAATCCAATTTTTCACACTAAAAACCGTTAATCTTTACGAAAAGAGCCGGCAGCGACGCCATTTGAAACAATGGTATTTGTGGGTTTTGCATATGTGTACTCGTTCGTTCTCGGTATCTTATCAATTGATCACGGTTAATGGTGGAATAGTCGGTGTTGGTCACTAAAAAGGGGGAGCTTGAGATTATCTATTTCTAATTAAATTTCTAGTTAACAAAACTAGGATGAAAGACTTAAGCAAAATAGCAAAAGGATTAAAGTAATTAAAAACTAATTTAAAAGTAATTTTGAATATAAAATGATAAAATACAAATTTTTTGTTAAACTTGACAAAAAGTTAAGCCTCGAATAAAAATAAATTTTAAGACTCTAATATTAAACTAAGACAAAAAAAGTTTTAAAATAATACTAAGTAAAAATGGGTGAAAAGTTAAATTTGAAACTTAAAGTAAAACAAGAAATAAAGTCTAAAACTGAGGTCAGATCACACTTGGATCGTTGATCGTGGCCACAGATCGCAACGAGCGATCGCAGCCAAGTGAGCTTAAGTTTGAATCGTACCCACAATGCAACTAGTGGATCGCAGTGACGATCGTACTCTTCGATCGTACTCCCCGATCTTACTCACGATCGCAACCAATGATCTTGGCTTGGATCGTGACAGCCAATCGCACCCTGGATCGCAGTCTTCGGTCGTACCCTGGATCGCAACAAGTGGATCGCAGTATAGATCGTAGAGTGTGATCGTAGTGGACGATCATACTTGGTGATTGAAGTAATGGAACACAAGTAGGAACCCTAGGGGTTTATGCGATCACACTTACTCAATCGAACTGGTTACTTAATACAGGTTCGATGGTGTTCAAAAAGCAACAAGCAAAAATGAATAAGCACAAATAAGCAAAGACGAATAAGCACTTATTCAAATCTTAACCAAATGAAAACAAGCATAAATTTAAAAACTTTTAAGACACAAAATAAGAAACCTTTATAAATCAAACTTTAAAAAGTCTAAACTTTTAAGAAAACTTAAAAGACAATAAGCTAGATACGAAAAAAGCCAAAAAGCATAACAAGCTCAAAGCTTAAATCGTATAAACACTTAGATAGGAATAAAAAGATAAACTTTTTAATCACTCAAAAATCAAAATTAAACAAGATGCATTAATATTTCGGATCAAGAACAAATCAAAATCAAGAAAGGTAGAAGAAGATTAAAGATGAAAAGCTTAAACTTGAACTTTTACATTAATGATTCCAAAATACAAGATTAAATTAAAGCATAAACATGAAAGAAAAGATGAAGTTTTCCTAGTGAGAGAAAGTTAAACACTTTCTCTCTCTAAAAATTAAAACTACAAAAGAAAAATGAAGACTAACTAACACCCTCCTAATGAAACATTAGGAGGGTATTTATAGGAGAGGGGTTGGTGTGGTGTGTTGTTTCTTTCTTCCTTTTTGTCTTCTCGTCTTTTAAATAACTTGCTTTCTCGACTTTGTCTCGGGATTAGTCGAATGATAAAACGAACTCGTCTTCTAATTTTATTCTTTTTTAGTAGACTTGTTTCTTCGACTTTGTTAAACTTCCGTCTTTAGACTTTTTCTTCGATAAATCTTTAGAATAGGCCTTCGACTTCCGTTCTTCTTGCACTTTTGATCTTTTGACTTTGTCGTTTGTCTTTTTCTTCGATAAAAGCCCGTGAAAGCCCGTGTTTTCTTCCTTTTTCATATTTTTATCCTGAAACACAATAAAAACACAAACCACGCATAATTCTGACTTTTACGACATAAAATACACATTTTGGTCATGTTATTATTGGAAATAAGTGGTAAAAGGATAAGTGTTTTCACACTTATTAATAGTAGATAGAAGCTCGGGATCATATCCTTTAGTGTTGTGATGGGTAGCAACAATTGATGAAAGATACCGGTCTAGCAACCCTTCTAAAAATCTCTTCAGATTTTTGAGTGGAAATTTTGGATCCTTCAAGAACAGCCTCACGTAGATACCTAATACGTGTGAAAACACTTCTCCTTTTACCACTTATTTCCAATAATAACAAGACCAAAACGTATATTTTATGTCGTAAAAGTCGGAATTATGTGTCGTTTGTGTTTTTATTGTGTTTTAGGATCAAAAGATGAAAAAGGAAGAAAACATGAGCTATCACGGGCTTTTATCGAAGAAAACGAGAAAAGACGAAGTCAAAAGATCAAGAGTGCAAAAAGAACGGAAGTCCAAGGCCTATTCTGAAGATTTATCGAGGAAAAAGTCTAAAGACGGAAGTTTAATGAAGTCGAAGAACTCAAGTCTAATTGTAGAAGAAAAGTAGAAGACGAGTTCAATTTACATCGACAAATCCCGAGACGACGTCGAGGAAGACAAAGAATTAAAATCGAGTCGAGAAGAAAGAAAGAAGGAAGCACATGCACCTCCCCATCTCCTATAAATACCCTCCTAATGACACATTAGGAGGGAGGGAGTTAGTTAATTTTTAGTATTTTTCATTTTTCCTTTCTTTAGTTTTTAGAGAGAGAAAGTTTTAACTTTCTCTCACTAAGTTTTCATCTTTTCTTCATCTTTTCTTTCAAGTTTAAGCTTTATTTCATCCCTGTATTTGGAATTCATTAATCAAAAGTTCAAGTTTAAGCTTTTAATTTTTAATCTTCTTCTACCTTTCTTGATTTTGGTTCATCTTTGATCCGAAATGTTCTTGATTCGTATTTGATTTTGATGTTTTTGTGAGTAAGAAGTTTATCTTTTTATTCCTTACTAATTTTTTATACGGTTTAAGCTTTAAGCTTGTTGTGCTTATTGGCTTATTTCGTAGATATAGCTTATTGTCTTTTAAGTTTCCTTAAAAATTTAGTCTTTTTAAAGTTTGATTTATAAAAGTTTGTTTATTTCGTGTTTTAAAAAGAAAAGTTTTAAATTTTATGCTTGTTTTGATTTGGTTAAGGTTTGAACAAGTGCTTATTCGTATTTGCTTACTAGTGCTTATTGGTTTTACCTTATTTGCTTTCATCCGAATATTATCATTTCCATCGCAAAGTTGGGGGTTTACTCATTCAGACGCTACATTCCGACGGTTTCAGTGTGATCGCAATAACCTTAGGGTTTTACTTTGCGATCAAGTGCTTTTCCCCTTATTCCGATCGTGATTGCGATCGCTCATTGCGATCGTATATTGCGACGGGTCTTAAGGTTTTATTAAGACGAAACTCTGCCCAAATTTTGTTAGCCACATTCCGACAGAAGTGTATTGCGACAGAGTGTATTCCGATAGCCTTAATCTTAATTATTCCGATACTAGACATTCAGATAGAAATATTCCGATAGGCTTGTATTCTGATAGACTTACATTCCGACAAAACTGCATTCCGATAGAGTTAATTTACTATTATTCTGATAGCTTTCAGTTGATATTCCGATGGATTTTACTTTGATATTCCGATGGTTTTGTTTACTACATTCCGACAGAATTCACTTGTTACATTCCGATGGTTTAAGTTTTTAAGTTTTACAAAGTTTTAAGTTTTAAATTCATTACGTTTTAATTTCCAAAATTGCACGCTTCCCGAAATCTCTATTTTTACCAAGTGTGTTTCTAGTAATTTTTAGTTTAATTTTTAAAGCTTTTATTTTACTCAATGTCATCTTCATATTTACTTGTAGTTTAATATAGATAACCAAACCATTTATTTTTCCACCAAGAACGACTGAGTCACACTCTTGACTAGTAATCAATTCGAAAAGATCGGATTCAACTAACTTTCATAACTAAGTGAAAATCTAGTTATTAAATGGCGCCGCTGCCTGCTCTTTTTTGTTAAGATTAACGGTTTTTAGTGAGAGACGCGTTGGAT
This sequence comes from Glebionis coronaria, assembly GCA_025667525.1. Classification (NCBI taxonomy): domain Eukaryota; kingdom Viridiplantae; phylum Streptophyta; class Magnoliopsida; order Asterales; family Asteraceae; genus Glebionis; species Glebionis coronaria. Next base: position 242,463,472 of record CM046877.1, read on the forward strand.
TTTGGGATCCGTTCATTCGTGAACGTTATTTTCCTTGCTTAAAAAAATCCATAAAAATTTTAAAAAATTTCAAAAATACAAAAAAATTAAAAAATCATAAAAAGCATTTCTTTTCTAAAGTTTTGCACCAAAAAGATTTTATTTTTACAAGTACATATATATTCTTTTTTTCTTTGGTATCTTTTTCTTTTTCTTTTGCAGGTGTATGCGTACTAGATCTTCAACTTATCCAGAGCCCGAGACTCGTGAAGATTTAGATATGGCTAGTTTGCACAACAACAATAACAACCCACCTCTACCCAATTTAAATAATAATAACAACAACAACAATGTTCCCCCACCCGACTTACGAACAATGGAGGAGCTTTGTCAACCAACCATGAACGGACGCGGAGGACCGATTGCGCCGATGCAAATCACGGCTCCTAAATTTTCGTTGAAGCATCATATGATCCAGCAAGTTCAAAACGCTTGTCCTTTTCGCGGATTACCCGATGATGATGCCAACAAACACCTCGACAAATTCATTACCGTCACCCAAAGCATGAAACTTCCCGGTGTTACTATGGATTTCCTTGGCCTACATCTCTTCCCACACACTTTATCCCACCATGCCGAAAATTGGTTTGATCGTCTTCCCAAAAACTCAATTCATACATGGAATGACATGACTCAATGATTTTTGTCGGGCTACTTTCCACCATCCATGGTCACTAGTCTTCCCATATATGACCGAATTCACTCACATGATGGCCGAAATGAACAAAAATATTCTACTTATAGCTACGAATCAACAACAACAAGCTAAAGCTGTAGCAAATTCTTGTGAGATTTGCGGGGATTCTCATTCATACACCGATTGTCCTTATACTCATGACAATCCGGAAAATGTGTATGCCGCCAACGATAACTTTTCTATGGGAGGCTATCAAGCACGTCCTCAAGGTGACCGCACTTTGCTTAGTTATCGTTCGAATAACTTTCTTTCACCACCAGGTTTTCAAATCATAACAGACCACCACCACCTCCATTGAATAACACACAATACCCACCAAGGAACCAAGGCCAAAGAAGTAACTACCAAGTGAATTCTTCTAATAATCAAAGGAATTATAACTCAAATCAAGGGAATTTTCATAGTCAAAATCAAGGGACTTTTAATGGGAAAAACCAAGGGTTTCAAAATAACAACTTTAACCAAGGTTTAAATAATAACAATGTTTATCAAAAACAATATTTAAACCAAGGTTTTCAAAATCAAGGGCAAAACATGAATTCCCCTTCAATGGAATTGGTTCTTCAAAAGTTGACTGATAAGTTGAGTGAACATGAGAAAATCATGTCTGCTATGCAAGAATCGAGTGATAAGAAATTTATGCTAATGTATCAAGCCATTAATCCCCAAGGCCCACCCTAAGGTACTCTCCCTTCTAACAACGTGACCAATCCTAGGGCCAACGTTAATGCCATCACTACTAGGAGCGGTAAGATCATCGTTGAACCTTCTTCTTCCAACTAATCAAGGACCCGAGATTCCTTCTACTTGTGATATACCACCCGTTATGCCTTCGTCTGCACCTTATGTCCCACCGATACCTCAAGTTTATACCACACCTTCGGTTCCAAAACCGGTTCCTCCACCTCCCACTTCTACCCCTCCACCACCCAAGGATGTGAGTGAGAATTCCATTCCAAAGTCTTCCTCTCAACTCAATATACCTTATCCCTCAAGGTTGAGGAAAGAGAAGTTGAAAAACAAGGATGATATTCAGGTTTCTAACTTTCTTAAAATGTTTAAACAACTGAATTTCAACATCTCCTTTGCTGAGGCTCTCGCTCACATGCCTAAATATGCTAAGATGTTTAAGGATCTTTTAAGTGATAAAGAAAAATTGCCCGACATCGCCAATACCCAGTTAAATGAGAATTGTTCTGCCGTTCTTTTGAGAAAACTTCCAGTTAAGTTAGGAGATCCCGGTCGCTTTCTAATCCCTTGTAACTTCCCCGGGGTAGAGAATTGTATGGCCCTAGCCGATCTAGGTGCTAGTATAAACCTAATGCCATTAAGTGTTTGGAAACAATTATCTCTACCTGAGCTAGTCCCCACACGAATGACTTTGAAATTAGCTAACCGTACGGTTGCTTATCTAGTGGGGATAGCCGAAGATGTCTTCGTCAGTGTCGACAAATTCACCTTTCTGGTGGATTTTATTGTCGTTGACTACGAGATGGACCCCCGTGTTCCATTAATCATTGGACGTCCATTTTTGAGGACCGGTCGCACTCTCATTGATGTAGCCGCGAGTGAATTAATCATGAGAGTTGGTGAAGAGAAAATCGTCTTCAACATGGGTAAACTTTCTAAGCAGCCTTCTGAAAATGAGAGCGTTAATTTCATTGACGTACTTGACGAGGCTTGTGAAGAACATTTCAAAGACGCTTGTAAAAGTGGTTCTTCTTCTCTTCCCATTGTTGAGACCGTTGCCTCTATTGCTCCCTCACTAACTCCATTTGGAGAAAGTGATATCCTTTTGAAAGAATTTGAAGCAACTTTGGGAGATGTGGACTTACAATATGACGATTCTCCCTCCAATTGGGATGAAGACATTCGTACCATTGAGAAACTTCTCAATGAGGACCATATTTCTCCACCATCTCCTAAGGAAATCTCTATCGATGAACCGAATTTGACTACGCTTTCCATCGAAAATCCTCCGGATTTAGAGCTTAAGGATCTTCCGTCTCATCTCGAATACGTTTTCCTTGAAGACAATAAGAAGTTACCCGTCATCATCGCAAAGGATTTGAAAGAAGAAGAAAAATCTCGACTTATCGCCGTGCTTAAGAATCATAAGAAAGCGATTGCTTGGAAAATCTCTGATATTCGTGGAATTGATCCTCACTTTTGCACACATAAAATTCTCATGGAAGATGACTTTAAACCCACTATTCAAAACCAAAGAAGGGTGAATCCCAAGATCCATGACGTTATCAAAAAAGAGGTTATCAAACTTCTTGATGCGGGAATGATCTACCCTATCTCGGATTCACCATGGGTGAGTCCCGTCCATTGTGTGCCTAAGAAAGGCGAAATCACCGTTGTGCCCAATGAAAACAATGAGTTGATTCCTACTCGTCTCGTTACAGGGTGGAGAGTTTGTATAGACTATCGCAAACTCAATGATACTACGAGAAAGGATCATTTTCCCCTTCCTTTCATGGACCAAATGCTTGAACGTCTAGCGGGTAATGACTATTACTGCTTTTTAGATGGTTTCTCGGGTTATTTTCAAATACCCATCGATCCCCAAGACCAAGAGAAAACCACATTCACTTGTCCTTATGGAACATTTGCTTACAAAAGAATGCCTTTCGGCTTATGCAATGCTCTTGGGACTTTCCAAAGGTGTATGATGGCTATCTTCCATGACATGGTTGAAGACACTATGGAAGTCTTCATGGATGATTTCTTGGTCTATGGTGATTCTTTCTCTACTTGTCTTGCCAATTTAGAATGTATGCTCAAACGGTGTGAAGACACTCGTCTCGTTCTTAATTGGGAAAAATGCCATTTCATGGTAAAAGAAGGCATTGTGCTTGGACATAAAATCTCAAAAGCCGGTCTTGAAGTGGACCATGCTAAAGTTGATGTCATAGCCAAATTACCTCCACCTTCAACCGTGAAGGGTGTGAGAAGTTTCCTTGGTCATGCGGGCTTCTATCGTCAATTCATTCAAGATTTTTCTAAAATCGCTCACCTGATGACCCACCTCTTAGAAAAAGATACTCCTTTTATCTTTTCTAAAGAGTGTATTGACTCCTTAAATCTTCTTAAGGACAAGCTAACTAAGGCACCGGTCTCGGTTACCCCTAATTGGGAGCTACCTTTTGAATTGATGTGTGATGCTAGCGACTTTGCTATTGGAGCGGTTTTGGGCGAAAGAGTGAACAAACACTTCCAACCAATCCATTATGCTAGCAAGACAATGACGGGGGCTCAATTGCATTATACCACTACCGAAAAAGAGCTTTTAGCTGTAGTGTATGCTTTGGAGAAGTTCTGCCCCTATCTTGTTCTTTCCACCACCATTGTGTATACCGACGATTCCGCGTTGGAGTACTTGTTAACTAAACAAGATTCTAAGCCAAGACTTCTTCGTCGGGTTTTGCTCCTTCAAGAATTTAAAATTGAAATTCGTGACAAGAAGGGAGCCGAAAACCTAGCCGCGGATCATCTAAGTAGACTTGAGGATCCTTATCAAGGGGATCATCCGAATTAGAGATCAATGACTCTTTTCCCCTTGAGGCCTTAATGTCTATCAATTCCAATCTTGATGACACCCCGTGGTTTGTGGACATTGCAAACTACTTAGCGGGTGGTATTCTCATCGAAGGGTTAACATCCCAACAAAAGAAGAAGTTCTTTAAAGATGTTAAGACTTACTTTTGGGATGACCCTTATCTCTTCAAACATGTGCTGATCTGATTATTCGTCGATGTGTTGATGGACCCGCAGCTTTAGACATTCTCGAAGCTTGCCATAAAGGACCCACCGGTGGTCATTTTGGTCCCAACTACACCGCGAAGAAAGTGTTTGACTCGGGATTCTATTGGCCCACCATTTATCGTGACGCTCACGAGATGGTTAAAAATTGTGATGCTTGCCAACGCCAAGGCAAGATCACACATAAAGATAAGATACCTCAAAATTTCATACAAGAATGTGAAATCTTTGATGTATGGGGCATCGACTTTATGGGGCCATTTCCATCATCCAAAGGGAACAAATACATCCTCGTAGCCGTTGACTATGTTTCTAAATGGGTTGAAGCTAAGGCTCTCCCTACGAACGATGCGAGGGTGGTTGTGAACTTTCTGAAACAACTTTTTGCTCGATTCGGTGTTCCTCGTGCTATAATCAGTGACCGCGGGACTTATTTTTTGCAATGATCAATTTGCTAGAGTCATGGCTAAGTACGGTGTCAATAACCGTCTTTCCACCGCTTATCATCCCCAAACAAATGGTCAAGCCGAGATATCTAACTGTGGACTGAAGAGAGTTCTTGAGCGTATTGTGGGAGAGCATCGTGCCTCGTGGGCCGATAAGTTAGACGATGCTTTGTGGGCTTTTCGTACCGCTTATAATACCCCGATTGGTTGTACACCTTATCGTCTTGTGTACGGGAAAGCATGCCACCTCCCTATTGAGCTGGAACATAAGGCGTACTGGGCCTTGAAGTGGGCTAACTTCGACATCAACAAAGCCGGCGATCTTCAGAAGATTCAACTCAACAAGCTCAACGAACTGAGGAATGAAGCCTACGAGAATTCTTTGATATACAAGGAGAAGACAAAAATCATTCATGATGCAAGGATTAAGAACCGAGAGTTCCACATCGGTGATCAAGTTTTACTCTTTAACTCTCGGTTGAAGATCTTCTCGGGCAAGCTAAAGAGCCGTTGGTCTGGTCCATTCACCGTCGCTAAAGTCTTCCCCTATGGCACCATTGAGCTTTCTCAACCAAATGGGCCCAATTTCAAAGTGAATGGCCAGCGCGTGAAGTTGTACTTTGGTGAGGACATCTCTCATGAGATGATTCCAACCCTCACCACGTTTCCCTTGAACTAGTTCTGGGTCGAGTCAGGCTCGTGACTCGGTTAACAAAAACAAGCGCTTCTCGGGAGGTAACCCGTTGATCTATCCTTTATCGTTTTCATAATAAGTGTAGGGGGAGCCCCGTATGTGTTTGTTGCCTTGTTTCTTATTCTGTGCAGGGATTCAAGCTTCAAAGAGTACTTTTGATGACTTTTGACGAATCGTGATCCCGTGTACCCGTCTTCCCGGTTCTATCCTAAACTGTCGTGATTCAATATTTCATATCTTATATGTTCACACTGAAATCACCATAGTTGTCCTTCCCTTAGCAAGAATTACACAAAGTGCACAATGTCCTAAGTGTAGAGGAGTTTACTCCCACATGCTTAAACATTGAGGACAATGTTTATATCAAGTGTAGGGGGACTTCTATCGAAGTAAGTGGGTTTTTCCATGAATTTGTCCTCATTTTAACCGGAAAATTTGATTTTTCGACATTTTTCAAAATTTTTAATCTATTTTTGCCTAGTTTGTTATCGTTATTTTCTTTCTTTGCTAGAATAAATTTTTTAATAAAGTGGTTTTAATTTTCAAACGTTGTGAATCTTTTGACTCAACCGAGTTTACTTATCCAAGTTTACTCTAGCTAGTATCCTTAACGTGTTTAAGTCAAGTTTTGCTAGGCTTTTATATAGGGAATTTTAAAACGCGAAAGTCTTAACTCTCACGGGTTAAGAACAAGAACTTTTCACAAGTTCCAATAATTGATCCTAGAAAGTCGTTTATCAAGGGAACTTTAAAATGCGAATTCTAAACTTGAAAGAGTCTAAGAATTTGCAAGATCCTATAGATGACTTGAAAACCCAAAACTTTGATTTAATTGGCTAAGCATCCACGAGTCTCATTCCTTGAGATTTTAAATTGTGGAGAACGAGAGATGATAGAGTCAATTATAAGTTTGGTATTCTTTCATGAATTTATATGAGTTGATTAAAAGCTTTTTCTCCCATCGCTTGTTAATAAATTTATTTTCAATAAATAAGGTTGTACGATTTGAAAAGTTACTTAGCTTCTAGCACAAGATCGTTTAAAAGTTGCTCGATATTAATTAGAGTTCATAGCCAAGGCATAACTTATTGAAGCAGGATGCGAAGATTGGCGAGTCCGAAAAGTTCCTAACAAGGCATGAGGGCTACATTTTGTTGCTAAAGATCCCAAGTGATGTGAAAAATCATTTATCAAAGATCAATATGAAGGATCGAGACACACGAAGAAAAGCAAATACTCCCCTAAAGATCAAGGAGAAGTCTATCCAAAAGGCCCTAACAAGGCATGAGGATAAATAGATCCAAGTCCTAAAAGGAGGCGGATCGTTGTATATCAAAGTCCAAAATAAAGATTGGAGAAAAATGAAGAAGTCGTGGTCCAAAACTGAAGAATCTCTCAGAAACTTCAAGTGAAGAAATTCCTATTATGAAGAGAAGACCATAATTTCAAGAACGTCTCTCAAGATTCGAAGTATGAAGTCGCTGCCAAATATCGGTCCGAGAAAGGTCTCAAATCGTGAAGCGAGTTATGCCAAGATATGAACTTTATGAGGTCCCGAGAAGCAGTTTTAAAAGATTTTTTCCTTTAGCTAACAATTGATTAAATCGTCCCACTTTATTTTCAGCCTAAATAACTATCGAAATAAGTCAAACAATGCATCCTCGTGATCATTCAAGAAAAAATTAAAGTATAAGAGATACACCTAGGAATAAGGGAGTCTAAGTGAATAATTGGGCCACATGAGTTCGTGTTAGTTTGCTAACTTATAATAACAATGATCTCGTTTATAAGCTTGGTTTGGGGAATGTGAAACTTGAGGATGATGAACATTCATGACAGCAAAAACCCCAATGTAAGTCTTTGATTTCTTTACTTGTTTTGTACGTATTTCTATCTTTTTATTTTCCTTAAAGTTTAGTATTTAATAAAGGCCAAGGTGGGTTATTTATTTATGATGAGAAATGTAACATGTGCTTTGAAATTAATGCATTGCATGAGGGCATTACAATGGTCAAGTGTAAGGGATTTAATAAGTGTGAAAACACTTATCCTTTTACCACTCATTTCCAATAATAACAAGACAAAAACATATATTTTATGTCGTAAAAGTCAGAATTATGCGTGGTTTGTGTTTTTATTGTGTTTTAGGACCAAAAGATGAAAAAGGAAGAAAACATGGGCTATCACGGGCTTTAATCGAAGAAAACGAGAAAAGACGAAGTCAATAGATCAAGAGTGCAAAAAGAACGGAAGTCTAAGGCCTATTTTGAAGATTTATCGAGGAAAAAGTCTAAAGACGAAAGTTTAATGAAGTCGAAGAACTCAAGTCTAATTATAGAAGAAAATTAGAAGACGAGTTCAATTTACATCGACAAATCCCGAGACGACATCGAGAAAGACAAAGAATTAAAATCGAGTCGAGAAGAAAGAAAGAAGGAAGCACATGCACCTCCCCATCTCCTATAAATACCCTCCTAATGACACATTACGAGGGAGTTAGTTAGTTCATTTTTAGCATTTTTCATTTTTCCTTTCTTTAGTTTTTAGAGAGAGAAAGTTTTAACTTTCTCTCACTAAGTTTTCATCTTTTCTTTCAAGTTTAACCTTTATTTCATCCTTGTATTTGGAATTCATTAATCAAAAGTTCAAGTTTAAGCTTTTAATTTTTAATCTTCTTCTACCTTTCTTGATTTTGATTCATCTTTGATCCGAAATGTTCTTGATTCGTGTTTGATTTTGATGTTTTTGTGACTAAGAAGTTTATCTTTTTATTCCTTACTAAGTTTTTATACGGTTTAAGCTTTAAGCTTATTGTGCTTATTGGCTTATTTCGTAGATATAGCTTATTGTCTTTTAAGTTTCCTTAAAAATTTAGTCTTTTTAAAGTTTGATTTATAAAAGTTTATTTATTTCGTGTTTTAAAAAGAAAAATTTTAAATTTTATGCTTGTTTTGATTTGGTTAAGGTTTGAACAAGTGCTTATTCGTATTTGCTTATTAGTGCTTATTGGTTTTAGCTTATTTTCTTTCATCCGAATATTATCATTTCCATCGCAAAGTTGGGGGTTTACTCATTTCGACGCTACATTACGACTGTTTCGGTGTGATGGCAATAACCTTAGGGTTTTACTTTGCGATCAAGCGCTTTTTTCCTTATTCCGATCGTGATTGCGATCGCTCATTGCGATCGTATATTGCGACGGGTCTTAAGGTTTTGATTAAGACGAAACTCTGCCCAAATTTTGTTAGCCACATTCCGACAGAAGCGTATTGCGACAGAGTGTATTCCGATAGCCTTAATCTTATTTATTCCTATACTAGACATTCAGATAGAAATATTCGATAGGCTTGTATTCCGATAGACTTACATTCCGACAGAACTGCATTCCGATAGAGTTAATTTACTATTATTCCGATAGCTTTCAGTTGATATTCTGATGGATTTTACTTTGATATTCCGATGGTTTCGTTTGCACTACATTCCGACAGAATTCACTTGTTACATTCCGATGGTTTAAGTTTTTAAGTTTTACAAAGTTTTAAGTTTTAAATACATTACGTTTTAATTTCTTATAATTGCACGCTTCCCGAAATCTCTGTTTTTACCAAGTGTTTTTCTAGTAATTTTTAGTTTAATTTTTAAAGCTTTTATTTTACTCAACGACATCTTCATATTTACTTGTAGTTCAATATAGATAACCAAACCATTTATTTTTCCACCAAGAACGACTGAGTCGCACTCTTGACTAGTAATCAACTTGAAAAGATCGGATTCAACGAACTTTCATAACTAAGTGAAAATCTAGTTATTAATACCTGCAGTTGTTGACAAATTGAATAACCATTCGCATGGGTGAAAACAGGCCTTGTCCATTGTTCCAAAAATATAGTCAAATATCTTGTTAGCCGTATGCATCTTCCTGCACCATAGTTTCCGAAGTTTTTACTGAACTGACTCTCGGGCCTAGAGTGGTATCGATTAGCATTAGGGGGAGTCCTCAGGTGAATCCATTAGCATTAGGAAATCCAAAGGCCTAATATGATATATTTTTTAATCTAAACTTTTCTTATTTTCCTCTTGATGTTGTATTATTGAAGTTACTTCAAGTGTATAGAAACACTAAGAAACGAATAAGCTGCCATCATTCAGTATAAAAAAGTTATTAAACAATTTTTTTGCAACAACATGCACTGTCGTTTCTGAAAAAGAAAAACGACAATTAATTATATTGTTACATAATTTTCCTTTTTTTATTACACCTTTAACGACCAGTTATTAATAAAATGAAACCCGACGACTAATGACTGTTCACAGCCACAACCACCACAACATATTCCATATAGAAAGTTCTGATTCCAGAACCTGATCTGAAACCTGATTGTATTGCATCAGAAGCTGGGTTGTAATGGTCGTCTAATTTGATAAGACGTTATATCTCTTATGGGTCATTGAGTAGTATTTTGGTGCTTAGGAGAAGCAATAGGAGTCGTGGACTCGGGGATCGATTTAGGATCCTTATGGTTTATATCTACCAACCTGCCGTAAAATAGACAATCATTTAATGTTTCAGCAAGCAGCTTATAAGCTAAAAAGTTTTAAAATATCACTTTGCATAAATAGGTTGTTTTTTATATAATTTACATGTACTAACCTATTTCACAAGTAAACATGTATTTAGGAATCACATTGGTAGCATCTGAATTCAGATATATACCTTTGTCGGAAATACACAAAGTCCAGAAACTGAAAAACAGTTTATCACTTCATATTCGCTATACATATATTCGTCCATTTGGCATGACCATACTTGCGGTTGTTGCTAGTTCCAAGTCTGGTGTTGACCAATTTAGTGAATTCACAATTATATCTGCAATAATGAGCTATCAAATGATTTTTATTTTATTGTTATACAATTATTACTTTTGAATGCAATTACTTGTTGCAACTTATTTGGATAGCTTTGATTAGGACTTTAGGATATGTTGGGACACCTTGGGCTGTAACAAAATATCTTTTCTATATGGCTGGTTATGCATGAAAAATGTATAATAAATATGATTCAGGATGCTCTAAGCTGTTGTGTTCCATCTATATTCGCTAGAAACATAAACTAATTTATTTTTACAGGTTTGCTGCACACAGAATAACCTTGCACCAGCACGGGGCTTTTATGATGCTGCTTTCTGTCTCTTTTGGGGGGTCAGATCAAAATTCATAATAACTCAACAAGAATTTCCCTTGTCTGCTCTATTTTCCACCAGGCATTCCACTTTTAACAGAATATCTGGTTCCCTGATTCAACAGTCACTGTCAATTCTACATAGAAATGATAGTCTGATGATTACCTCTTCAAAAAAGCTCCTCAAGGATATACTCACAAGCTCGTTTGACAAAACATAATCAGTGATACTTGACATGGATAATAGACTTTTGGTCTTCGGGCCATGTATTTCACTAATATCTAAAAAGCTCCCTTTACGACCATGTGAAGTCTGGCTTCTCTATACAGAAGGTGCTTAGCCTGAAAAATAAACATATTCAATACATAAAAGAGATGATAAATATACTCGATAATGTTATAGAAAACACCTGGATGGCTGGATGTCACGTATTCATAGCAATGTAGCAAGCGATCTCGAATTAGCTTGTATTGTTGAATTTTCCACTAAACTGATGCATATGGCTAGAAGAACAAAAATGCATACCTAATATCAAGAGAATTGAAGTTGGTTGGGTGTAATTGTAATATATTGTTATGTACACCTGGTCGGCTTTTCAAGCATATGGACATGGCTCAAGATTTCGATTGTTCACATTTACAGGTCAAACTTTAACATACATGAATCAAATCATCTACCTAAGGTTGCGAAGAGTTGCTTTGTCAAAATGTGCCATATTAATGTAAAATCCACTTGCAAGATCCAAAATGGAATGCACATAGCAGTAGGTTTCAAATGGAATGCAAGGGGCAACCTACAAAAAAATGAAAAACCGGCGTTCATGCTTGGTATAAAGGCAAAACATGTAAAATCATCACCTAAAATCGTCACCTAAAATCGTCACCTAAAATCGTCATCTAAGTTCCTCACCGATTATCATCATGTAAAATCGTCATCTAAAATCATCACCCAAAATCATCACCTAAAATCATCACCTAAAGCCATCACCTAAAACCATCACCTAAAATCATCACCTAAAATCCTCATGTAAAATCGTCACCTAAAATCATCACCTAAAATCCACTTGCAAGATCCAAAATGGAATGCACATAGCAGTAGGTTTCAAATGGAATGCAAGGGGCAACCTACAAAAAATGAAAAACCGGCGTTCATGCTTGGTATAAAGGCAAAACATGTAAAATCATCACCTAAAATCGTCACCTAAAATGTTATCTAAATTCCTCACCGATTATCATCATGTAAAATCGTCATCTAAAATCATCACCCAAAATCATCACCTAAAACCATCACCTAAAACCATCACTTAAAACCATCACCTAAAATCATCACCTAAAATCCTCATGTAAAATCGTCACCTAAAATCATCACCTAAAATCATCATGTAAAATCGTCACCCAAAATCATCACCTAAAATCATCACCTAAAATCATCATGTAAAATCGTCATTTAAAATCATCATGGTATTAACAAAATAAAAACATTGATTCTCAATTAATAATTAATCAAAAAAACAGATTAGGGGTTTCAGTTGTGATAAAAAAATAATGGTATTTACCTTGGATCTTAAATTGGTGATAAAATCGGTGATATTTATTGATGGGTTTTTGAATCGTACAAAGGAAGATAACACTGAATCGTATAGAGAAATTTTTATGGTGATATGAAGAATTTTTGGAATGTCAATTCATATCACGAATAATTAGTTACTATGATTTTGAGGAATTTTTGCGTTTCAGTTGAATTGATTAAAATCGTTTATTATGGTAAGAGCATCCACTATGGTAGTTTAAGAATAGGTCTAAGAATTTATAAAGAGGTTTAAAAAAGTTTGTACCATAGTGAGGAACCATTTCAAGTATATGTGGCATGAAGAGGTGTAAGATTTTGAAGAGGTTCATAATTTAATGCATTACATGATTTGACAAGTTTATAAACTAACTAAAGGTTTATCCATAGTGATAATAGGTTTATACTATAATAATGTTTATAAATTAATAACATTTGAACATGTGTAAATACTATAAACATTTGAAAAGGTTTATCACAGTGGATGCCCTAACATGGCGCTAAAAACATTCCTCAAATAAATCTGTGTGCATTTATTTTATGATTTAAAGTATAAAATAATTGCCATAATTAGTTTAAAATTTTAAAAACATTTGAAATTAGTAAAAAAAAACTGTTATGATTATAAATGTGTTGCCTAATTTATAAAGGGGTAATTATGAAAATAGCCCCCTGCCCAAGTGGTTTAGGCACTTTACGGCCCTCGCGGGTTATTCTTCTCAAAAAGTCTCGTGCAACCGGATACTTTTCACAGAATGGTGACACGTGGCATATTATTTAATTATTATAATACAATGCTAATAATTGTTGGTACTTTGTGTGTAAGAGTTTGTCATGTATATTTATTTAGGCAACTTCTAGAAGGATTAAACATTGTATTTGTGCAATTGAGTTTTAGTTATTTTCTATAAGTGTACTTTGTACCAACTTGTATATTTTTGGGCAACTTATTAATAAACTAAATACAACTGGTATATTATTTTTTAACCTTAATGCTTTTCATTTTCATTTTATTTCATTTACACCCTAAAAACACACACCTAAACACACACATATTATCACCCACAGATTCCAGAAAATCCTCAATTGCAATCTCAATTAATCGTTCTAACAATCAAACATATCATCCCTTCAAATGTGAAATTCCTTATCTTGTTACTTAATTTGTTAGCATGTGAATATGGATGATCCGATAGAGTTGTATGATTGCAAAGTCAGTTCCGTTCTTTGGTCAAATTGCTTCCTGAAATAAAAGGTATTCTAATTAACCATTTCGAAGTAAAGTCTTTTTTGTTTTTCTTTTTTCAATTATTTTAAATCTAATATCTTACATTTTTATTCATGAAATATTCAATTGGGGTATTTTTGGCTCGAACATTTTGTTAGGTTTATCATCAAGTGACGAAGTCTACTGATTGGTCAGGGCGTAGAACTGGTTTTGTTGGTGGAATGGCTGTGGGTGGCGTTGCGTATGGTGCTACAGATCTTGGTATTTATAGTGGTGGTGGGGGTGGTGGTGGTGGTCATCATGGAGGTGGTGGTGGATGTGGAGGTGATGGTCATCATCATGGAGGTGGTGGTCGAGGTAGTGACCATAGGGGTGGTGGTCATCATCATAGCGGTGGTGGTGGATGTGGTGGTGGTGGTGATGGTGGTGATGGTGGTGATGGTGGTGGTGGTGGAGGATGTAAAGGTGGCCACTGCGATGGTGGGTGTGGCGGTGGAGGTGGTGGCGATTTGTTGAAATTATTTGAAGTTATTAGTTGCTGACGTTTAACAGATTTTAGGAGTTTGTTACGTTTATTGATTCTTTTAATTTTCTTAACTTATGCGCCTCTAGTTAGCATCATCATGGTGTTTTATGTTCTGAATTGAAACAATTATACGTGGCCATAACTCGAATAAGGCAAAGGCTATGGATATGTGGGAACAAAGAGGAGTTCTCAAAGCCAATGTTTGACTACTGGTAAATTAGGGGACTCGTTCAAATAAGAAAGTTGGATGATTCAGTGGCACAAGCTATGCAGGTTGCTAGCAGCCTCAGGAGTGGCGGGAGCGCGGTAAAAAGGTAAATTTTGGCTTTAGTCATCTCTTGCTTAATTATTTAATAGTCTTACCTAATTTGACGTTATCATCATTTGGTTTTCAGTTTTTTCATGAGAACAATTTTGTGATGGCCACAACGTGTTTCGAGAGAGATGGAGATATAATGTGGGAAACATTCGCCAGAGCTTCTGGCCTGAGAGCATCTGCTGATCAGATGCGCGGAACAAATCATGAAGCTTTTACAAGCTATGTTAAAGAAGCAGTAGGATTGTTTGAGTCTATTGGGAAACTCGAAACTCGAGTCTGCTGCTTCATGCTATTGTGATTTGGGGGGGGGGGGGGGTATGAAAGAGCTGGTAACTATCTTTTAGAAAATAAATTCTTGTCTGTAGATTTAATGCTCACAATGTCAAATACAAGTGGAATGGGTCTATTGGGTCAAATTAGTCAAACTATACACCTAAGTTTATTTTTAGTGCATTCAACATTCCATCATTTGTACTCAAAGATTTAGATCAATACTGTAATAAGACTGTTGAATATGTTTCCACTCTTAATCTGAACACGTACGTGTGTTTATGCAGGAAATATCTATTCAGCCGCATGTGGAAAGATTGATGTAGCAGCAGAGTGTTTCACTCTATCAGGCTGTTAAGTGATGCAGAGGAAGCTTATGCCAAGGGAGATCAGTTTTCCAAGTGGCTGTTAGCTTGCAAAAAAGAGAAACTTTTTTATAAAGGCTTACAGTATATTGAATACTGGAAAGAACACGTTGATGCCAAAAGTAAAGAAATACGACAAATTGAGCAAGAATTCTTAGAATATTGTTCTCTCGATTACCATAAGCATAAGGATGATATGATTTCTAAAACTATATCTGGATTAAGTAAATAAAATGTTTGCTGATGATACTGGCTGTTTTTAACAATTACCAGTTCTGAACGTTAACTTGCTAGTTCTAAACATTAACTTCTTACCCAACTCTCCAAACCCACCCGTTTTTTCATCCTTGGAAGTTTCTTGGCCCCGGCCCTCTTGTGCATTGTTAATGATGATGCCGATAGTTAATTCATGTTTTTATGGTATGTAGATCATAGTGGAAGTAGACGGGGATCCTAGAGCTGCCTACTTTAGACAAGCGAAAAACAGAACCTTTATTCGAATGGCTTTGTTGAAGCTCTTACTTCTTGGTTGGTGATCATCAAGTTTTAGTAGTTGCGTCAACTTTTTTTCTCTTTATGGATTTTAGTACCAGATACTCGTTAAATGAGTGTTTTTCTTACTAAGACAAGTCGGACCAAGGTTCTTATACATGCAAAATCTTTTGTGAGATTTTCATCTTGTATTCCTTTGTTAAAGTTATCTTTTTTCTGTGCTATGAAGGAAAGGCAGCTGCATTTACTCTTATTCATTATTCATAAATGGGTTGTACTCATTATCTTGGTAGTACGGAATCTTGTTTCTTGAATGCTTTTTAGTTTCTAGTGAATTATACGTTTGTCATCAATGAGCGAAGAGAATGATATAACACGAAGGATATAATTAAAGGCATGGCGTTCAAATGTTCTTTACAAGGTGTATGGGAGGAGGCCAGAGTAGGTCTCTGAAGGCAAAAACTTGTCAAGTTCTGTAATCTTTTTTTTATTGTAAAACCAAAATTGTTGTTTTTGTTTTTTTAAATTAAGTGATGGTATGGTTGATGGCATATATTGGTTTCTGTTTCATTAAATGATGGTATGGTAAATGATATTTATTTCTTTTGTTTTAGAAAGTCTTAACATAAATGTGGAATTGGCATAGTGGTAAAGATATTGTGTTTCTAGCATAAAGACCCAAGTTTAAATCCCACTCCATACATATTTTCAAAAATTGTTCCATGAACATGCTTAGGTGGCACACTCTATGTCATGATGTGGCACACGAATTGTGCTGATGTGGCATGTTGATGCTTATGTGGAGTGCCATGCCACAGTAAACCTTGCCATGTCATATTAATTATGCTTAAGTGGATTTATGAGGAGGATGTGACATTAATTTATCCTTATATATATATATATATATATATATATATATATATATATATATATATATATATATATATATATATATATATATATATATATATATATATATATATATATATATATATATATATATATATATATATATATATATATATATATATATATATATATATATATATATATATATATATATATATAGAGTAAGATTTAAATAAACAAGACATATAATATATGCTTATTAAAAATTAGCTTATACCATATACTTATTTAATAAGCTTATTACTATTTATGGAAACATGCTAGATATGGAAACACACTAATTATGTAAACATGCTATTTATGGAAACATACTATTTATGGAAGTATACTATTTATGGAAGCATACTAATTATGGAAACTTACTATTTTTAGAAAGTTACTATTTTTGGAAAGTTACTATATATGAAAACCTGCTATTTTTAGAAAGTTACTATATATAGAAACCTGCTATTTTTAGAAAGTTACTCATCATGAAACTACAAATATAATAACACGTAAAACATGAAATACACTAATCAAGAACACATGAAACACTAAGAAAACACATGATTTAAAAAATGAAATAGTAAAACAAGTCAAGAACATGTAAACAAGACAAGAACAAGTAAAACAAGTTAAGAACACGCAAAGTAAACTAAACTAAAATCAGTAAGTATATATTAAACAAACAACTCATTCATGTCCCTTTATTATGCAGCACTCGTGAAGTCGGAGTAGTTCTTCCGCTTTCATCCTCATTTTCATTACTGGACATAAGGTACGGATATTCCGTCCTTCAATATGGACATTCTCTCTATGATTAGGATTTCCTGTTTGCTTCCATCTATTTTCCTAGGAGTTTACATTAAAATTTTCAGTAATTTATATGTTATCATTTTAAACTGCCTGAGCTATATACATGCATGCCATGTTTCACCTAGTTATGGAGGTACCATAACCATAGCACTTGAGGCACCAGTGTTATGACTCTTTCGCGACGAGAGTGATTGCTCGCGGTGTCCCTTTCAGTTAGTGGCCATTTATTATTATCATGTAGGGTGAATGGGTGCATCCTAGTACAAATTTTACAGATTACAAGGTAACTGTGGTGTGTGCTCTACATCTGTTACATGGAGCTGATCCCTCCACCCAGGCTATTATAATTAGAGGCAACCCCTCTAATTGCATGACGAGGTCACCCCTCTATGTATTCATGCACGTTCATGACCTATACGGGCTCTCTGGAATTTAAAATACAACTTTTATGAATTAAACATAAGTCTTTTCAGATATAAACTAGTTTATAAACATACTCTAGGTTTTCCAGGACTTACATTATTCTGATGCATTCCATACTTTACTTATGTTTCAGTTATTATTTTTATGTTATTTATCCGTCCACTGAGCGTATTGCTTAGCCGTATTTTCTTTTCATGTTCTCATGCGACAGGTACTAAAGGACTGAACTAGGCATCAAGAGTACGTACATAGGATGGAGGCTTCCTTGGCTTCTAATACAAGGTTTTTGCCTTGTATGAAAGTATCGTTGAACCAAGTCTCTTCGAATTGATTACTGGTTTAAAGTGCGACTCGGTCATCTTTTGGTGGAAAACAAATATAATGGTTGTTGTAGTAAATTAAATGTGCAAGACGTTGAAATAAATGATGGGTAATTAAAACTAAAACTAATTAAACGTAAATGGTGCAATATTAAAAACTTTAAAAGTAAATTAATTAAATGACGAGAAATTAAAGCTTGACGAAAAGTAAATGACGTAAAATTAAAATTTGACAAAACGTAAATTTAAAATCTTTAAAATAAAATATTTTAAAAATAAAACTAGGAAGAACAAGTAAAAATAAACTTAAGTAAATTGGCGGGAAAAATAAATTTAAAATGAAAACAATTAAATTCGCAATTAAATAAAAACTGAAATAATTTCGCAATACAAAAATAAAGGAATTAATTTCGGAATAAACTAATAATTTCGCAATGCCAAGCACACAATTTCGCAATAATTGCGAACTAAATCCGCAATAGCTGAAACCAAGTACAATTCCGCAATAGCATAATGTAATATTTCGCAATTGAATTGCGGAATTAATTTCGCAATTCCTAAACCACAAATCCGCAATGTTAAATGGAAGAATTCGCAATGCAAGAGCAAGATTTCGCAATCACAAAAGAATAAGATTCCGCAATTGCAGAAAGGACACAAATTCACAATACAAAAAAGTTCACTAATTCCGCAATGATTGCGGAATCAATGATTCCGCAATGTGGATTGAAGAACAATTTCGCAATAAGCTGAGAAGATCAATTCCGCAATTATGGAAGTAAGGATTTCGCAATGCCAACAGAGATTCAAATTCGCAATTATGGAAAAAGTTTGCGAATTTGAATCAGCTTTTTCTAAAAACTAGGAAATCGAAAAAGTACGAAAATAAGCACTAAAATCTTAACTTTTAAAGGACAATAAGCAAAATAAAAAAACAATAAGCTAAATAAAAAGCCTAGATTAATGATAAAACTTATAAAAACATCAAAAACAAGCCACAAAAATTAAAAGGATTTAAACTTTATGTAAAAAGTAGACGAAAAAGATTAAGATTAAGAATACGAAATCAAAACAAATGAAGATGACTAAAAAGATTAAGATTAAAACAAGAAAGGTAGAAGGAGATTAATAAAAAGCTTAAAGATAAAAGATTAAACAACACAAAATTAAAAGACTTACTTGAATTAAAGGTAAGAAATTAAAGGTTCAAGACAAGGTAATTAAAATGACCATTAAGTAAATGACATGAAAATTAAAGGTGCAAGAAATTAAAGGTGGAGAGCTAAGTTGTCAAATTAGCTAACCAAACTAAATGTGGTGAAATGAAGGGTATTTATAGTGATTAGGGAGGTTAAGCATGTGTTGCTTCCTTCTTTCTTTCTTTCTCGTCTTTCTCCTTTTTAAGTTCTTCGACTTTATCGACTTTGTCTCGGGATTAATTAAACTAGTCTTGTAATTTCTTCATTAATTTAGACTTGAGTTCTTCGGTTTTTATTAAACTTCCGTCTTTAGACTTTTCTTCGATAAATCTTCAGAATAGGCGTTGGACTTCCGTTCTTTTTGCACTCTTGATCTTTTGACTTCGTCTTTTGTCTTTTTCTTCGATAAAAGCCCGTGAAAGCCCGTGTTTCCTTCCCTTTTCACATTTTAGTCCTAAATCACAACAAAAACACAAACCACGCATAATTCCGACATTTACGACATAAAATACACGTTTTGGCTTGGTTATTATTATAATTAAGTGGTAAAAGGATAAGTGTTTTCACACTTATTAAATCCCCTACCCTTGACCATTGCAATGACCTCATGCAATGCTTAGTGAAAAAGCAAGATTTACATTCTCCATCATAATCAACCTACCTTGGCCTTTATTAAACAATAGAAACTAAGGAAAATTTTAAAAGATAGAAAATAACATAATGCTAGAAGGAAGAAACTTGTAAAGAAATCTAAGACTTACATTAGGGCTTTGGTGTCATGAATGTTTATCACCCTCAAGTTTCACGTTCCCCATGCCAAGCTTAAAAACGAGATCATTGTTAGTAGAAGTTAGCACAACTAACACTGACTCATGCGGTTTAATTAATCACTTAGACTCCCTTATTCCTACGGGTATCTCTTATATTTTATTGATGTCTTAAATGATCACGAGGATGCATTGTTGACTTATTTTGATAGTTTATTAAGGCTGAAAATATAGTAGGATGATCTAATCCATAGTTAGCTAAAGGACAAAATCTTTTAAAACTGCTTCTCGAAACCTCATAAAGTTCATATCTTGGCATAACTCGCTTCACGATTTGAGACCTTTCTCGGACCGATATTTGGCATTTACTTCATACTTCAAATCTTGAGAAGACGATCTTGAAATTATGGTCTTCTCTTCGTCTATAGTGTATATCTTCACTTGGGGTAGTTGAGATATTTTCTTCAAATGTTGACCATGACTTCTTCATTATTTCTTCAATCCTTATTTGGGATTTTGATATACAACGATCCGCCTCCTTTTCGGACTTGGATCTATTTATCCTCATACCTTGTTAGGGTCTTTTCGGATAGATTTCTCCATGATCTTTATGGGAGTAATTGCTTTTCGTCGTGTGTCTTGATCCTTCATATTGATTTTGGAATAATGCTTTTCACATCATCTTGGATCTTTAGCAACAAAATGGAATCCTTATGCCTTGTTAGGGCCTTTTTGGACTCGCCAATCTTCGCGTCCCGTTTCAATAAGTTATGCCTTGGCTATGAACTCTAATTAATACCGAGCAACTTTTAAACGATCTTGGGCTAGAAGCTAAGTAATTTTTCAGACCGTACGACCTTACTTATTGTATTTATTTATTTACAAGCGATGGGAGAAAAAGATCATAATTAACTCACATAAGTTAATGAAAGAATACCAAACTTATAACTAACTCTATCATTTCTCGTTCTCCACAATTTTAAATCTCAAGGAATGAGACTCGTGGATACTTAGCCTAATAAACCAATTAAGGTCTACATGGTTAAGGATACTAGCTAGAGTAAACTTGGATAAGTAAACTCGGGTTGAGTCAAAATATTCACGACGAGACTAATATATCTAAGATATCTAAACTTGCTAAAACCATTTTATTGAACAATAAGAGAAAATAACAAAAATAAAGGAAACTACAACTAGGCCAAAATAGATTAAAAATTTTGAAAAATGTCGAAAAACCGAATTTCCGGTTAAAATGAGGTCAAATTCATGGAAAAGTCCACTTAACTTCGATAGAAGTCCCCCCTACACTTGATATAAACATTGTCCTCAATGTTTAAGCATGTGGGAATAAACTCCCCTACACTTAGGACATTGTGCACGTTATTTAAATCTTGCTAAGGAAAAGACAACTAACGAGATTCCTATTTTAATATTGGACAATATAAAATAGTGAATTGAAAAGAGTTCAGGATAGAACCGGGAAGACGTGAACACGGAATCACGGGTCGTCAAAAATAATCAAGAGTGAATCGTTGAACGCTCGAATCCCTGAGTATGAGAAGAGAGAAAATAGCAAACACCAACGGGTCTCCCCTACACTTAGGATAGAAATAGATAAAGGATAGATACTTGGGTTGCCTCCCAAGAAGCGCTTGATTTTTGATCACCGAGTCGTGAGCCTGACTCGACCTTGATTAGCATGGAAATAACCTTGAAGAGCATCCGCCGGAATCAAACACATAGTTTTCGTCCAATAAGTAACACAAGCTTAAGGCGAACAAGGCAAGCCAAAGAAGAGTAGGCAAGGTTCCCTTAAGCAAAGATAGAGCACGGTGGTGGGAGGTATGGTGAAGTGATAGCATGGCTCCAGCAGTTCCAAAAATCTTTCCTTTTATTGCATCAGATGGATACTGAGATGGTTGAAAAACTTCGATACCGGGGTCGAACACCTTTTCCTTTAGGGGAAAATAGCACTCAGGCTCAGCAGAATTTGAAGAAGATCCGCTAATAAAATGCACAACCTCGTTCTCAGAAGGTGGATAGAGAGGTGTTAAAACATACGTGCTGCGGATGTTCGTGTCTTCCGGTGTCTTCTCCTTTGAAAGAAGTTTCTTCAAATCCGTAGAAGGATAAAGACCATAATCATCAAAGTCTAAAGGAGGAGCATCACCCTCATTTGGGAAGTAAGTGTTGAGAAAAGTAGCAAAGTCTTCCTCAAATGAGTAGTCATCCAAAGTAGGATCAAGTGTTGTTGGCGGAGGATCTTCATCATGTGAAGAATCACTCGAGAGAGTATCAGCCTCATCAAAATCATCATAAGTGGGCATGTCTGGATACTCAGAAGTAAAATCATCATAATCATCTCCATCGGAACTAGAATCGTCATCATAAGCATCAAAGATCAGTGGAGAATCATAAATTGGTGGAGGATTAGAACTGGAGAGAGAATCATCCACATCATCTTGGAACAGTGGATTATCATAGCAAGAATCGAACAGAGGATTGTTGTAGACGATAAAATCATCAAGCACAT
Source organism: Glebionis coronaria (assembly GCA_025667525.1). Classification (NCBI taxonomy): domain Eukaryota; kingdom Viridiplantae; phylum Streptophyta; class Magnoliopsida; order Asterales; family Asteraceae; genus Glebionis; species Glebionis coronaria. The sequence goes on from CM046877.1 coordinate 242,486,008, forward strand.
TAATCATATTCGCTGATTCTCTTCCATTTGATTTGGTTGTGATCTTCCCCATTTTGAACACTTGTGCATCATTCCCGACCCTTAAGATTGTTGATCCCAAAGTCAGATCTTAAACCTTAATAGCTTGTTTAAGGGTTGTGATAGAGAGAAAGAATTCAATCTAACACTAGAGAAACTTTGCAAAGCAAAGTAACTAAACAAGATGCGCTTTAATATATCAAAGATATACGAATACCCAAAGTGGTATTAGGGTTTACAAAACCTTAAAGTAATAATAATGAAAAACGAAATGAGAAAGACACACATTGCATGCTAACCTAGTGAGTCCTTTTATAGATGCAAGGACCCACGTACAAGATCACTACTAACAAACTATGGAAAGTATTAAGGAATAATAACTGAAACGCGTAAAGATCTATTCCATGTTTATCTTGACAGCAGGGCCTTTGACTCCAGCAGGGGAATGGATCCCCCTGCCTTTGTTATTTAGCAGGGGGAACTTACTCTAGCAGGGGTATGAATAATCAACTAGCAGGGGAAACAAATAAGCATAGATTTATTCCCAACAATCCTCCCCTACACTTGTGCTTTCCCCTAAAGACAAGTTTCTGAATAAATGCTAGTTGATGAGGATGCTTACAAACTCTCTGGCCAAATCTGACTATGAACCATTCTTTCCAGATCATAAGCAACAGGCTTTTTGGCATCAACAATTAACTTAGCCTGTGCTAACTTCTTCAAGGTTTCCTGAGAGAAAGGATAATACCTATGATTGAGTAAATAAACACTCACACCTTCCATTACTACCTCATAAACCCCAGAATTTGTAAATAGCTTCCAATACACCAAATCTCCTTTATTCACTGCATCAAATAGAGGATCAAATAATTCATGTTCATACATTCTATGCATGCACTCCCAGATTACCCAATCCTTCTCCACACCATCCATGGTAGGAGGTTTTGCAGCAAATGTTTTCTTCAATATTTTCCACAGATCTTCTAAGTCTTCACTATCCAAAATTTGAAACATGACATCTAGACTTAGAAATGTTTGTGCTGTATTGTCAGCCCTTGTAAGCTTCCACCAAGTTCTCCCTTTGTGTTCATAAACAGCATACTCTATAATAGCAAACTTCTTTCCAAGTTCACTAGGTGAGATTTCATCATTTTCCTGTAAAATCAGCTGTTTGTCAATTTCATCATTTGATGGCCCTTGAGACTCTTTAGTGATAATGCCCACTTGCTCCATTCTCTTGAGTCTCTTTGCTGCTCTTTGTGCATTAAGTACTGACTTCTCAAGTACTTCTGGAAAACTTTCACCTGCTTGGTGTGATTCCCCTGCTGGGGATGATGCACCTGCTTGTGTAGTCTCTCCAGCTTTTCTTTTCTTTGTTGCTCTAGCTTTCTGTAGCACTTCACTTTGTCTCCTAAGATACTCAGCTTCCTCAGGAGTGTTGATAGTCATCCAATCCTCCACATCATACAACTTTAGAACTGGTCTGACTGCTCTCTTTATGGCTTCAAAGCTCATATCTGTGAAGTCACCATCCTTCCACTTTCTGTGCCTTTTAAGCATAAGTTTGTAGTGATCAAGCTGCCCTTTCTCTGAAGTTCTATACTTCTCACTCTGAATTTGCATTGCCCTTCTTTCCAGATATTCAGTTTGATATTTGTAAACAAGGCAAGTCAACTCATACCTGTCTTCTAAAGGAGCATTTTTCAACTCCTTCTCCCATTGATCAAGAAATTCTTCAACATGAGGTACCCTCTCATCTAGTTCCCTATGCATAATCTCAACCTGCTTGAGCATATCTTTGGGCCTCTTCTTCTCCATTCTTTGATCCTGCATATCTATCTCCTCTTGTTGTAGCCTGAGAGCTACTTGTGCATCATGTGCCTCTTGTTCCCTTTGATGTTCAGGAGTCAGATACTTGAATTTTCTCTTGGGCTGTTGCACCATGATTCCTTTTCCTTTGTCTTTTGGATCCACTGCTGGTGCTGGTTTTGCTTTAGATGCAGGTTCTTTGATTGTTATCCCCTTCTGAGCTGGTTGCTTCCTGATCTTCCTAACAAATGTTTGAGTAATGTTCTTAGCAGGGGATAAACTTACAGCAGTGGGATTAGTTATGGCAGGGGAAACTTTTGAAGCAGGGGCTTCTTCTTGATTGCCCATGGTGAGCAATGTTTGAGCAATATCTTTGGTTGCACTCCCCTTGTCACTTCCTTTATCAGCACTTTCCCTTTCCATTCCTTCCTTAGCACCTGTTATCTTTCCATGCTCCCTACTAGGATATGAATAATACTCAGTAGATCCTTCTTTGGTTGGAATTTCCTCCCCTTTGGAAGCATCCTCATCTGTGGAAAGAATCAGTCTGGGCTTTCTCCTCCCCTCAAGAGTAGCAAGTCTGGTTTCCAAATGAGAGATAACCAGACCTTGCTTTTTGACATCTTGTACAAGTTGTGCATTCTGCCTTTTCAGGCTCATGCATATTTTCGTCAATTCCAAGTTTGTCAAAGGTTTCATACTGCTCTCAACCCTAGAAGGGAATTTCTCCCCTTGTTGGATATCATGGAGTGGGGGAGAGGACTTATTGATGGTGTCACTATCCTGCTCACCCCTTGAGGATGAGACAGTAGTGGCAGCCAAACCCCCAGGTTGCTCCAAACTCTTGGAGACTCTCCTCTCTGCTGCTTGTGAAGATTCACCAGGCAAGGGAGACCTGGCAAACCTGGATTTGGAACGCCTTTCTTGGTGTGGATCAGCAGGTGGTAGGTTCTTGGCAGGGGATTCAGCAGGTGGATTTATGGCTGTTTGATGTTTGGCTTCTTCCCGTCTGATTTGGTCTAGCATGATTGAAGTGAATGGAATATTTCTGCCAGAGAACAAAGGTGATGGTGCAAGTAATGTGGTGAAAAGTTTGGTTGTGTGTTTGGTTGCTGAAAAATAGTTTCTGTGTGTAATGGGACCATGATCACTCATATTCAGCAAAACTTCTATAAACCTTGGATACATACAAAACTTTGAGGTGCCTGAAACATTTTTCACCATGCCTTTAAAAATCATTTGAGAAAAACAATACTTCCTTCCTGTTGCAAAGCAGATCAGGGCAGAAGCTATCTCACTACCAACTTCATTAAAAGCAGTGGTTTTGGGTGACAAACATTGCATAATAGTATGAATCAAAAGTTTCCAATGAGGGGCAAACTGGCCTTTAGCAAACTTTAATTTTTGATTTTCAGAAAGTTTATACCCCAATTTTTCAAGACCTTCAAAAATTTCAGCCTCAGAAAAGTTGGTTATTCCATCCTCATCATCAAGGAGGAGATTCTCCCTAATGGAGGTAAGTGTGATTACCTTGGAATGACCATCAACTGTGCTTTGAATTATGACCTCTCCATTCACTGTTTTGGTCATGGCTTTAGACCAGAACTGTTGAATGTGTGAGGTATAAATGCGAGGATTGATGAGAAGGGCCAATTTGAAGTACGAAGACTTTAGAAAGGCCACAGCCTCAGCAAACTCGGCTGGTTCATCATGAAGCAAAGCTATTTGGTTATGATTAGGAGAAATTTTAAGGGTCATGATGAATTTTGAAAAAAGTTTAGAGGTTTATAGAGATGGGAGTTAAGTGGGATCAGGTCGAGAGAGATGTATGAACCTGCTGGTAAAGGGAATTAAGATTATATAGGCGAATTAGAGAGCTGTGATTGGACCAAAATTTTCAAATTGCAAAAATATCAAAGATAAATCTTGATAAAAAATTAATATATTTGAAATAGAAGGAAAAGATTACCAATCAGCTAAGAAAGCGCCTTAAATATCTTTTAAAAAGAATAAAATATTCCCTAACCAAAATTGAAGCAAGCAGGCCCAACGGCTATGAACAGGGTAACGGTATTGTCGGTCAATGGTCAAACAGGGGAATGTTGTGAAGGCAGGGGAATAAAAAAATAAAAGCAGGGGAAACTTTCCTAGGGGTATTAAGCTAGTCATGAAGGGACTAATGCTAACTAGCTCTGCTCTACTGCACACACTTGTATACACAAGATAGATACATAGAATCTCAAGAGTCCTCTATTCAGCAATGGTCCCAATACAAAAAGTTAATACATAAGTCCCCCTACACCAGGTAATCCCAAGAAATCATGCATACCCCAGTCACCATCCCAACCTTGTCCCTTACCTATGGTCAGTTAGTCTTGGCAATGTGTGCCACACATCTGTATTTTAAACAGCAAGCTGCTTGAATAAAGAAATGCAAACACACACCACAGTGCCTCAAGGTTTCAGAGTTTAGACAAGCTGTACAGCAAGTCATCATTACTCTGAACCCCCACTCACCAATGGATATGATCTAAGACCATATATGAGCATTCTAAGAATACCCTGAATCCTAAAGGTTTGACCTAACCTCCCCTGAAACATAGAGTATATATCTGATCCACCAAGGAGAGTAGTATGCACCATATGAATCTCTGCATTGTTAGTCTAAAACCACATAAAACCACTTTTGTAAACATAACACACCCAGCTTAAGAGAAAAATTCTCTTGGCAGGGGAAGGAACCCCAAGCAGGGGAATAAGTGTTAAAAAGCAGTGGAATGAAAGAAATGGTAAAATTGACTAACAATTATACAACAACAACAATGAAGTAACCCTGAGTACACATGACACAAATAGACATCAGATTTTAAGGAGTAACCATTCCAATACCTGCAACCAGATACTGAAACCTCCCTACCTCAAAAGCTTTTGTTAAAAGATCAGAAACATTAAGTTCTGTATCAATTTTCTCAGGGACAATCAGTCCTTTTTCAAAACAATCTCTTATAAAGTGATGTCTAATTTCAATGTGTTTGGTTTTGCTATGAAAAACAGGGTTCTTTATGATGCAAATAGTGTTGTTGTTGTCAATAAATATCTTGGTTTTAAGAAAGTTGTACCCATAATCAAGTAATTGATTTTGCACCCAAAGAACTTGACCACAGCATGCAGCAGCTGCTACATACTCAACTTCAGTTGTGGATGTTGCCATGATGGTCTGCTTCTTACATTGCCAAGATATAAGCCTGCTTCCCAAAAATTGGCATCCCCCTGTTGTAGACTTCCTATCATTGTTGTCACCAGCATAATCACTATCTGAATAAGCTATCAGCTCAAATGGTGACTCCTTTGGATACCAGAGTCCTAGGGTGGGATGACATTTGAGATACCTAAAGATCCTTTTCACAGCAAATAAGTGACACTCTGTTGGTGACACCTGGTATCTTGCACATAAGCAGACTGCAAACATGATGTCAGGTCTTGAAGCAGTGAGATACATAAGAGACCCAATCATAGACCTGTAATTCCTGACATCAATAGGCTTTCCAGGACCATCCTTGCCCCATGGATGATCCTTGTCCATGGGAGTGGACACCTTCTTCCCATCAGACATGCCAAACTTCTTTACAATCTCAGCTACATATTTGTCTTGTGAGATAAATATCCCATCTTTCCGCTGCTGAACTTGTAACCCCAAAAAGAAGTTTAGTTCTCCCATAGCACTCATTTGAAATTTATCCTGCATCAGTTTGGCAAACTCTTTGCTAAGCATGGAGTTGGTTGATCCAAAAATGATGTCATCCACATAGACTTGTACTAGCAGAAGGTCACCCTTTTGTTTCTTTGTAAACAGGGTCTGATCAATCTTCCCCCTGCTGAATCCATTGTCTAGGAGATATTTGGAAAGAGTACCATACCATGCTCTGGGAGCTTGGTGAAGGCCATACATGGCCTTTTTCACTTTGTATACTTTGTCAGGATGTTCTGGATCTTCAAACCCTGGTGGTTGCATGACATAGACTTCTTCATCAATGGTTCCATATAAGAAGGCACTTTTCACATCCATCTGAAAAACAGTGAAGTCCATGAATGAGGCATAAGCAAGGAATAATCGAATAGCTTCAATCCTTGCTACTGGGGCAAACACCTCTTCATAATCAATCCCTTCTTCCTGAGTATACCCTTGAGCTACCAACCTTGCCTTGTTCCTGACAACTATTCCCCTTTCATCCTTTTTGTTCCTGAGCACCCACTTGGTCCCAATAGGCCTTGCCCATTTGGGACAATCAACCAGAATCCAAACCTCTTGTATGTCAAATTGTAAGAGCTCCTCTTGCATAGCTTCAACCCAGCTTGGGTCATTTAAAGCCTGAAAAATCTTCTTTGGCTCTTCTTGTGACAAAAATGCAGTAAACAAACAACATTGCATGTTGTCATGATTGAACTTCATGGTGATGTTAGCAATAAAGCTGTGCTCCTTTGCTGTATACCTTGTATGTCTGGGAGCTTCAGGATCACCAATGATCTGAGAGATAGGATGATCCTTATTGATTCTATAGGTAGGCTGCATGATGACTTCTGTTTCATCTTCTTCCAAATCAGAATTGATGAGGCTGTTTTGATTAGGAAAGAAATCCTCAAAGGAACTTCCAAATGAGACAGCATGACCTAAGGATGGGTGCTTGTGAGCAGAATGAAGCTCTGAATAACTAGGACCTCCACTCCTGATGATTCTGCTTCCACTGCTGGATATGATAGGACCATCGTTTATGGGTGTAGATGATGAGATGAGTGGGGATTCTCTTTCTGCATCAGTAGTCTCAGTAGCATCATGATCCTTTGTGAGAGAGGAATCAATTCCTCTAGCAGGGGAATCCAGGATTCCACTGCTTTCAGCCATTCCACTGCCTTCAGACATAGCAGGGGATGAGATTGGCTGTTCTTTTCCTGAAGCAGAGTTATCTTCTTGTTTATCAGCTTCACTAGGAAACAATGAGGGTACATTCATGTACCTCAGGGGTGACTTCTCAGCAGCAATTGTTTCTTGAGTACCTGAAATGTTAGTGTTCTGCAAGACAACAGGTACATAATTCATGGACTTAGAAAGTACATCTATATCAAAGAACCAATCAGGACCTGTTTGAACATCTTCAGGTTTGTCTTCAAGAAAGTTCACATGAAGATTTTCTGTGATTTTGCTTGTCTTCTTGTTGAAGACCCTATATCCCTTGCTGTTTAAGGAATAACCCACAAAGTATCCATCATCACCCTTTTCACTAAACTTACCAAGATTGTCAATGGTGTTCAAGATGATAACATGACACCCAAAAGGTCTGAAAAAGTCAATTAAGGGAGGTCTTCCATTAAACAGCTGATAAGGTGTCTTGTTGTGTGCCTTGATCACCAAGGCCCTGTTTTGCACATAGCAAGCAGTGGATACAGCTTCAGCCCAAAATATAACTGGAAGTTTGGAATCAGACAGCATAGTTCTTGCAGCTTCAATGAGTGTCCTATTCCTTCTTTCTGCCACTCCATTCTGTTGAGGTGTTCTAGCAATGCTAAATTGCCTCTTGATGCCTTTGGTTATGCAGAAAGAATCCAGCTTGTGATTTCTAAACTCACCACCATTGTCTGATCTTATGGTAACTACCTTCATGCTTTTTGACAATTCAATTTGATTGATGAACCCAATAAGTACATCAGTAGTGTCACTCTTTTCAAATAGAAAGAATGTCCATGTAAATCTTGAAAAATCATCAGTAATCACTAAGCAGTACCATTTCTTCATTATACTTGCCACAGAAGTAGGACCAAAAAGATCCATATGTAGTAGTTCCAATGGCTTGGTGGTGGACATACTTGTTTTTGACTTGCAAGATGCTCTGTGTTGCTTCCCTTTCAGACATGCTGCACAAGTATGTTCAGTGACAAAAGACTTGGAAGGAAGACCATGAACCAGATTATGCTTTACCAGTTTGTTCATGTTCTTGAAATTAAGATGACCAAGTCTTCTATGCCATTTCTTACATTCATCTGCTGAAGCTTTGGCAATAAAACATGTTTCATTGTCTTGGAGAGAGATATCCTTGAGATCAATTGTGTACATGTTCTTCTGTCTTGGTGTTCTGAGTACAATAGGAGTGTCTGCTGGCAAGACAAACTCCTTTCCTAACACCAAGCATTCATTGTCAGTAAACAAGACAAAATTCTTGTTATCAGTCATCTGTGACACACTGAAGAGATTATACTTGAGTTCCTTCACCAAGTACACATTGTCAAAAGTCATTCCATTTGTGACAATAGTTCCTTTTCCTGTTATAGTTCCATGCCCATCTCCAAAAGAAACACCATCATTGTTATGCAGGGGTACAAAATTAGACAAGTAAGCTTTGTGTCCAGTCATACTTCTTGAGCATCCACTATCCCAATATGCTCTATCATCCCTTGTCTTCTTTGTCACCTGCAAAAGGAAAAACACATTAGTTTTTCTTGGGGACCCAAGCCATTACAGACTTGGATCTACCTCGTGTATCAATGTAGGATAGATTATCAAAAACTAGAGATACACCATTAGATTGAGTACCCCTTTTGGGTGCCCAAACCCAACGAGCTGAGGCTTTCACAGCTTTTCCCCATTTTCCCATATTCCTAGAATGCACACCTCTTTTAGCAGGGGAATCCTTATGCTTAGCAGAGGGAACCCACCTTTTGTTTTGGCCTCTGTTCATGTGTTGGTAAGGTCTAGGGCCAGATCTATATGCAGTATAAGGTGTTGGGGTGGTCACAGAAGTGTTGGGCTTTGGGTGAACATCATTTTCCTTTCTAAGAGCTGGAGCAACATATTTCTCAGCTACTCTATTTCTCAAGGCAGGGGCAACATACTTGGCAGGGGAAAAGGATTTTGCCCCTGCATTTAGAAGAATGGCTCTAGGTTGCATATCCCTTAAGGGATTTGCAGCCACCATCTCCATTGGTGCCTTACGCACTTGATAAGTGTGTTCAAAACTGCCACATGTGAAGCAGGGCTTGGTATTGATCACAAAGTCTTTTCCTAACTGATGAGACTTTTGGTCATTCCAATTTCTTTGATTACCTCTGACATTCCTGTACATACCAGCATATTTAATGATAGGTTTAGGAGACTGTGGCCTAGCCTTGCTCTTAGAGTTTGGATTGCTACTAGAACTTCCTTCTTTTGAAAATTTAACAGGGTTGTCAATTTGCTTTAAGCCAACCTGTTCCTGTTTAATATCCCTAATGACACTAGTTTTAACTAGAGACTCTTCTGTATCAGCATTATTAGGTATATAAGCACTCAAGTCAAACTCAATGTCATCCTGTTTTTCAAAACAAGGGAGACCAGTCCATGACAAGTCTTTTCTAGGATAGGGAGCATGGATGTTAGCAGGGGGTGGAGGTATAGTAGCATTCATGTTCTTAATTCCAAACCCTGTTTTGTCCTTAGGAGATTGACCAATTTCAAATGCCTTGGTTAAATCTTTTGAAGCTTTTCCAAATTTTTCAACAGTTTCCTCATCTATCTTTTGGTTGGCTTTAAAAATTTCAAGTTCAGCAGTTAAAACATTTATAGATTGGTTATTCTCCTTGACATCCCTTTCTAGAATCACAATGTGATCCCTATACTCACTTTCTCTTTGCCTATATTCTCTTATGGTGGACTCTAGTTGTTCTAAAGCACGTTTGTAATTATCAAGATCATTGTCACAATTGATATAATCAGCTTTTACCTTTATGATTTGATCATTTAAAGATTCAGTATTTTTTCTACAAGCTTTAGTACAGTATGAGTCATCATATACCTCATTGTCAGAGCTGGAACTTGACATGGCCATAAGTGTAAAGTCTTCTTCTTTTTCCTCAGCCACCAAAGCTTGATTTCTTTCCACACTTTCTGTCATAGCACTCCAGTCCCATCCATTAGCTCCATCTATCCCCTGCATTGCTACCATGGCTTTAGCACCAGAATCCTCATCCTTTCTATGGCTATTTCCAGACTTAGGTCCTCTGCATTCCCTGGCAAAATGACCCTTCTTGCCACAATTGTAGCATTCAACTTTTGCTTTATCAAACCCAGCCACATCAGATGGATTAATTGTGATCTTCTTCCCATACTTCTTGTGGAACCTGTTGGCTCTCATGCTTAGCAAAGCCATATTCCACTTGATATCCAATTCTTCTAGTGCTTGCTTACTGATCTGATTCAGATCTTCATGTAACACTGTAGATCCTTGTGGACCTTGAGATGCTATGAAGGCACATGCAGTATCAAGGCTGAATGTGGCTGGTCTTTCTTCATCATAGGAAGGTCCAGACCTGGTAGCAGGGGAATAAGTAGCAGGGGCTACTTCTATTCCACTGTTCTTGGAGATTCCACTGCTTTGTGATATAAATGCCATGTTAGCAGGGGAATCAGCGATTCCACTTGAGTTGGTGGGAATTGTCCCTTTTGACTTCATTTCATTGACAATAGGTTCAAAAACTTTTAAGTTATTGTATATATCATCAATATTCTTGTTGTCCAAGTCATCCTTATTCTGCCAGATTGCCTTATAGACAAACCATTCTTTCTGGAGGCTGTTAAGAAACCTGGTATTCACCTGTTCTTTTGACACCTCAATATCAAAGAATTCCAAGTGGGCCACCATGTCTTGAAGCCTATTGTAAATAGCTCCAATTGATTCATCACCAATTGCTTTGAAAGAAGCAAAATCATCCAGCATTTGGTTCTTCTTCTTCTTCTTTGTGGCTTCATTTCCTCCAAAGGTTGTGCCTATGGCTTCCCATAGTTCCTTAGCTGTTTTGTATTTCCTGAATCTGAGTTGATGTCTATCAGGTAGGGCCAACAGCAATGAGCTATGAGCCCTGACATCATGCCTTCTAGCCAGTATTTCCTTATCACATAAGGCAGCAGATTTCTTCTTGTCCTTACCTTTGGAACTTTCACCTTCATCCTTGCCTTCTTCAACTGCCACCATTTTGTTGAATTGATCACCAAACTCTATGATCTCCCAGAGAACATAGTGTTCCATTTTCAGGTATTGTTGGATTCTGAATTCCCATAATTCAAAGTTTTCAGGATCCAACATGGGTAATTTGAGGGCATTGTGGTTGTTGCTGTTTGTGGATGAATCTGAAGACATGTTTGCTATGAGGATTTTGTTCTTGATTTAGACAAAGTTTCTCAACAAGCTCTGATACCACTTGTTGATCCCAAAGTCAGATCTTAAACCTTAATAGCTTGTTTAAGGGTTGTGATAGAGAGAAATAATTCAATCTAACACTAGAGAAACTTTGCAAAGCAAAGTAACTAAACAAGATGCGGAATGTAATGTTTAGCACAAGAACAAATGAGATTCAAACTTTGCACTTTAATATATCAAAGATATACGAATACCCAAAGTGGTATTAGGGTTTACAAAACCTTAAAGTAATAATAATGAAAAACGAAATGAGAAAGACACACATTGCATGCTAACCTAGTGAGTCCTTTTATAGATGCAAGGACCCACGTACAAGATCACTACTAACAAACTATGGAAAGTATTAAGGAATAATAACTGAAACGCGTAAAGATCTATTCCATGTTTATCTTGACAGCAGGGCCTTTGACTCCAGCAGGGGAACGGATCCCCCTGCCTTTGGTATTTAGCAGGGGGAACTTACTCTAGCAGGGGTATGAATAATCAACTAGCAGGGGAAACAAATAAGCATAGATTTATTCCCAACAAAGATGAGCTCACCTTCGGCAACATCGACTAAGGCTTTTCCAGTTCTCAAGAATGGCCGACCAAGTATTAAAGGAATACGAGGGTCCATTTCATAATCAACAACAACAAAGTCGACCAGAAAAGTGAAGGTTCCAACTTTAATGAACACATCTTCGGCAATACCAAGAGGGTAAGCGAGAGTGCGATTTGCAAGCTCAAGAGTCATCTTCGTTGGTGTAAGGTCGGGTAATGATAACTTTTTCCAAACACTTAAAGGCATAAGATTTATACTTGCCCCGAGATCGACTAAGGCAGTAAATTCTTCGGTTTGGTGAAAAGTACATGGTAACACAAAACGACCGGGATCTCCAAGTTTCTCCGGAAGTTGTTTAAGAAGGACGGCAGAACAATTTTCATTCAATCGAGTATTAAAAAACTCGGCCATCTTCTCCTTCTTGCTAAGCAATTCCTTAAACATCTTAACAAATTTAGGCATTTGTGCTAGAGCTTCAACAAGGCTAAAAGTGATGGTCATTTCTGAAACTTTCTTCAAATAGTTTGACACTTGAATGTCATCCTTGGTTTGCAGTTTGGCCTTGTCTAAGCGAGATGGATAAGGAATATTGGGTTTATAAGTGGAAGGTGTAGGTGTAGCAGGTAAAGGTTGAGATGTTGAGGGTTTAGAGGTGGAAGGTGGGGTTGGTGAAGGGTTCTTCTTGGGTACTTCTTCATGACGAGGCGGAGACGGTAATGGTGAATTAATACTAGGTGTGGGAGTAGTAGGGATAAATGGTGGTGGAGGAGGTGTAGATGGTGTAACTGGGGGTGGGATAGATGGTCCTACTAAAGTTGTTCCACTACGGGTAGTAATAGCACTTACATTCGCTCTCGGGTTGGTAACAGTATTTGAAGGAAGTGAGCCCGAAGTAGATGGTTGATTACCTTGAAAGAAACTAGCCATCATGTTCTTCAAATCATTTGTCTGAGTGCTGATAGAAGTTTGCATATCTTGACGAAGCTCGGTTCTAATATCATTCCCTTGTTTAGTGATATCACCTTTCAAGTTGATGATTTGGCTTTGAAGATTGTTAACTAGCTCTCTTTGGGTTCTCATGAAAGTTTCAACATCTTGATTTACGGGTGGAGGTTGGGGGGCGGGTGGGTGATATGGAGTAGAAGCTCGAGGTGGGTTTTAAGTGCTTCTATTGTAGTTGTTGGGGTTGTGGTTTTGAGGAGAAAAACCGTGTGAAAGATAGTTGTTCGACCTGTAACTTAGCAAATTTCGATCCCCTTGAGGCCGGGCTTAGTAATTTTGCGTTGAATAGTTACCATAAGCCGCATACACGTTTTCCGGATTACCTTGAGTAGAAGGACAATCGGTGTATGAATGAGGACCGCCGTAAGTCTCGCAAGAAATTGCTACAGCTTTAACTTGTTGTTGTTGGTTTGTAGCGATGAGCAAGATATTTTTGTTCATTTCGGCCATCATGCGGGTGAATTCGGTCATATCGGGGTTTGCTGAAGTAGAAAAAACATTGACTCTCGGGTAGTTCCTTGAAGATGCGGATGAATCCCAATTTTTGTGACGAGTAGTCATGTTCTCAATAAGCGCTCTACACTCCTCGGGTCTTCTTTTCATAAATGTGCCACCGGCGGGTGCATTAATAGTGTCACGATCACGAAAAGTTAAACCATTGTAGAAGGTATCAATCAACGTAACGGGGAGCATGTTGTGGTTTGGACATCGATCGATCAAAACATTATATCTTTCCCAAGCATCAAAGAGAGATTCATCGGGTTCTTGCATGAAACCACTGATTTGATTTCGAAGGCTCGTGACCATGGATGGTGGAAAGTAGCGCGACAAAAATCGTTGAGTCTTGTCGTCCCAAGTATGAATGGAATTCTTCGGGAGACGATCAAACCATTTTTCGGCGTGGTGGGATAAAGTATGTGGAAAGAGATGTAGGCGAAGGACATCCATAGTAACACCGGGCAACTTCATGCTTTGAGTAATAGTAATGAATTTGTCGAGGTGCTTGTTGGCATCATCATCCGGCAATCCGCGAAATGGATTAGTTTGCACTTGTTGGATCATGTGATGCTTCAATGAAAACTACAGAGCCGTGATTTGCATCGGCGCAATCGGTCCTCCTCGTCCATATATTGTGGGTTGACAAAGCTCCTCCATTGTTCTAAGGTCGGGTGGGGGAACATTGTTGTTATTGATGTTGGGGGTACACCAACCATATCTAAATCTTCACAAGTCTCGGGCTCTGAATAAGTTGAAGATCTAGTACGCATGCACCTGCAAAAGCAAAAGAAAAATATGCCACAAAAAATAGAGAATATATATATACACTTAGAAAAATAAAATATTTTTACTACAAAACTTTGAAAAAGAAATGCTTTTTAAACGTTTTTTAATTTTTTTGTATTTTTGAAAATTTTTAATTTTTTTTGAATTTTTGAAAATTTTTGACACGAAAAATAACGCTCACGAATGAACGGATCCCAAAAAGCAACGCGTCTCTCACAGAAAATCGTTAATCTTTACGAAAAGAGCCGACAGCGGCGCCATTTAATACAAGGTTTTTACCTCGTAATGAAAGTATCGTTGAACCAAGTCTCTTCGAATTGATTACAGGTTTAAAGTGCGACTCGGTCGTCTTTTGGTGGAAAACAAATATAATGGTCGTTGTAGTAAAGTAAATGTGCAAGACGTTGAAATAAATGACGGGTAATTAAAACTAAAACTAATTAAACGTAAATGGTGCAATATTAAAAACTTTAAAAGTAAATTAATTAAATGACGAGAAATTAAAGCTTGACGAAATGTAAATGACGTAAAATTAAATTTTGACAAAACATAAATTTAAAAACTTTAAAATAAAATACTTTAAAAATAAAACTAGGAAGAACAAGTAAAAATAAACTTAAGTAAATTGGCGGGAAAAATAAATTTAAAAATTAAATTTAAAATGAATATATTAAATTCGCAATTAAATAAAAACTGAAATAATTTCGCAATACAAAAATAAAGGAATTAATTTCGGAATAAACTAATAATTTCGCAATGCCAAGCACACAATTTCGCAATAATTGCGAAATTGTGAACTAAATCCGCAATAGGTGAAACCAAGTACAATTCCGCAATAGCAGAATGTAAGATTTCACAATTGAATTGCGGAATTAATTTCGCAATTCCTAAACCACAAATCTGCAATGTGAAATGGAAGAATTTGCAATGCAGGAGCAAGATTTCGCAATCACAAAAGAATAAGATTCCGCAATTGGAGAAAGGACACAAATTCGCAATACGAAAAAGTTCACTAATTCCGCAATGATTGCGGAATCAATGCTTCCGCAATGTGGATTGAAGAACAATTTCGCAATAAGCTGAGAAGATCAATTATGCAATTATGGAGTAAGGATTTCGCAATGCCAACAGAGATTCAAATTCGCAATTATGGAAAAAGTTGCGAATTTGAATCAGCTTTTCCTAAAAACTAGGAAATCGAAAAAGTACGAAAATAAGCACTAAAATCTTAACTTTTAAAGAACAATAAGCAAAATAAAAAAAACAATAAGCTAAATAAAAAGCCTAGATTAATGATAAAACTTATAAAAACATCAAAAACAAGCCACGAAAATTAAAAAGATTTAAACTTTATGTAAAAAGTAGACGAAAAAGATTAAGATTAAGAATACGAAATCAAAACAAATGAAGATGATTAAAAAGATTAAGATTAAAACAAGAAAGGTAGAAGGAGATTAATAAAAAGCTTAAAGATAAAAGATTAAACAACACAAAATTAAAAGACTTCCTTGAATTAAAGGCAAGAAATTAAAGGTTCAAGACAAGGTAATTAAAATGACAATTAAGTAAATGACATGAAAATTAAAGGTGCAAGAAATTAAAGGTGGAGAGCTAAGTTGTCAAATTAGCTAACCAAACTAAATGTGGTGAAATGAAGGGTATTTATAGTGATTAGGGAGGTTAAGCATGTGTTGCTTCCTTCTTTCTTTCTTTCTCGTCTTTCGTCTTTTTAAGTTCTTCGACTTTATCGACTTTGTCTCGGGATTAATTAAACTCGTCTTGTAATTTCTTCATTAATTTAGACTTGAGTTCTTCGGTTTTTATTAAACTTCCGTCTTTAGACTTTTCTTCGATAAATATTCAGAATAGGCCTTGGACTTCCGTTCTTTTTGCACTCTTGATCTTTTGACTTCGTCTTTTGTCTTTTTCTTCGATAAAAGCCCGTGAAAGCCCGTGTTTTCTTCCCTTTTCACATTTTCGTCCTAAATCACAACAAAAACACAAACCACACATAATTTACGACATAAAATACACGTTTTGGCTTGGTTATTATTATAATTAAGTGGTAAAAGGATAAGTGTTTTCACACTTATTAGCTTCATTTTTTATGCATTTACATACTTCTGCATTGCTTGGACATTGTTTAGTCCTTTTTCTATATTATTTACTTATGCATTATGTGAGATTATGTTTGGGACCGATGTTTGATTCCGGTTTCCTTTATGGTCATTTATGTTTTTAAGACATTTACCTTGCATGCTTTGGTGATACGCCATAATTATCATGTAACGGTCCACTTGTCAAAGTGGGATGTTAAAATTATGGTATCAGAGCCCAAGGTTTCGACCTGTAGGCTCTAAAACTTGACCTGTGACTAGTGGGTATTCACGGGGATCTTCCTAAACTGATAGTGATTTTATTCCATGTATTTTTTTCTTTAGTTTTTGAATAAGTAAAGGGTTGATACATAATGGGTCATACTTAGTCGCTTGTGCTTTTCTTCGAATTTTGTTTTGTAGGTTGAACCATAGTCGTTCACCTTTGCTAATGTCAGATTTCATTGGCTATGCCTTCATAAATTCTTCCATGCATCTCTTATGTTTATCCTATGTTTCTAACAAATTAATCATTTTATTTTCTTTTGAAACTGTCAGATGGTTAACACACGCACGAACGAGGAACTCGTTGCAGCTGTCAATGCAGCTTTGCAAGCTATGCTCCCTCAGATCAGGAATTAGATTAGGGCAAAATACCAGGCAATACCGAATCAGAATCAGAATAACTCTCCTCCTCCTCCACCAGTCACACTCCACACGTGGCTGGAAAGATTCAACAAACAGAAGTCTCGATCTTTCGAGAAAGCTGATGTCCCGTCTGATGCTGAGAACTGGATCTCGCATATGGAGAAGATCTTTGATGCCATGGGCTGCGATGGGGTATTCAAGGCGAGGTTGTCTTGCTACAAGTTTGAGGGCGATGCGCTAGCATGGTGGATAGCGTACAAGCTGACCAATGGAGGTGAGGCGTGGCTTACTACTTTGACATGAGTGCATTTTAAGGAACTGTTCTACAATCAGTTCTTCCCTACATCTGAGCAAGAACGACTGAGGATAGACTATCATGCTATCCGACAGAGGGTAGGTGAGAACATCACAACATTCATGCAAAGTTTCCTCAGGCTAGCTAGATTTCTGGGTGCAACTGCTGACACAACTGAGGAGCAAGAGAAGCATTTCCGTTGGGCTTTTCACTCCTCGATTACTGATCGTCTACTATGTGCTACATTCACCAATGTGTCACAAGTAGCTGATGCAGCACGCAGTCTGGAGATGCTCCAGGAGAGGGATGACTATGAGGAGTCAGCTCGATATGAGAAGATGTATATTTCAATCATCAAGCGTTACCATCTCATTCAATTTAGTATTTTCAAGTATCATGTTCTATTCAATTGTATCTTTAAGGTAGAAGGGTGAAGACCGGTCCCAACCGGCCACTCAACAAAACAACCACAAGGGACACGGTTAGACTAACGACCATTATGGATCAGACAGGTGTAGCGGTAGTGATAACTACCTTAACAATGCCAGTTACTCCAACAATAGTAGGTCCCTAAAATTTAACCTCTTCTATGTTAAGCTGTTGTGTGACATAGATTCTAACATCTCAACATTTTAACAGGAACTCTGGGAATAGGCGTGACTAGAATCACAAGGGTCACCAGCCTAATGACTCAGCTTCATCTGGTATTATCATCTAAACTATCAGTGTAGTCATGTTTATGTCTCAATAATCATGTCTCACACACATCTTCTGAAACAGGATCTCAGCTAGCGAGGATACCCCTGGAGGGTATACCCATCCCATCTGCACCACTTGCAGCCGTAGGCATCCTGGACCATGCCGTCGCGCTACCGGTGTTTGCTTTAAGTGTGGGCAAGCAGGCCATCAGATGAAAGACTGCAAGAAAAGGGAAACTGTTGGGACGTCATGTACTGCCCCTTAGAAGCCATCAGCATCAGGTCGTGTGTACACCACCACCAGAGATCAGGCCAACGAGTTCACAGGTACCATTACTGGCATCTTATTTATGCATGGACATGCCGCCTGCATTTTATTTGACACGGGTGCGACCTATTCAGTTATATCCACTACTTATGCTGCCCGTATTAATAAGACATCTACACCACTTGAGAATGTATTAAATATATCTACGCCAATGAGATACTCTGTACGCATTACCCATGTGTACATAAATCTTCCCTTAGAATTTGATGACAAGTTTTGTCCTATCGACGCACTTCCTTTGGACATGTGCGAATTTGATATGATCTTAGGCATGGACTGGTTAGCAAAACACCACGCCACGATCGATTGCCATACATATTGAGTTATATTCGGTTATGTTCAAGCTCCAGAGGACATTCATAATGGTTGCATACCAGGAAAGTTTGTACAAATCATTCTGCCTTACAAGCCCGTGCTTTACTAGCTCATGGCTGCAAAGGTTTCTTATCTACAATTCAGGACACTACTGTTGAAGCTCCATCGATTAAGGATCAGCTGATTGTTTCAGAATTCCCCGATGTGTTTCTAGAAGAACTTCCGGGTATACCACTTATCCGCGAACTAGAGTATGGCATTGAGCTCATTCCAGGAGATGAACCTATCTCCAAGGCTCCTTATCGCATGGCTCCCATAGAGCTCAAGGAGTTAAAAGACCAGCTGCAGGAGTTAGTCGAACGAGGTTTCATTCGTCCGAGCATATCACCATGGGGTGCACCGGTACTATTCGTCAAGAAGAAGGACGACAACATGCGTCTTTGCATTGACTATCATGAGCTGAATAAAATCACGATCAGAAACCGTTATCCATTGCCGCGTATCGATGATCTATTTGACCAACTGCAAGGTGCCGATCACTTTTCCAAGATTGATCTAAGATCAGGCTATCATCAGCTGCGAGTGAAGGAGCAGGATATTTCTAAGACTGCTTTTTGCACAAGATATGGTCACTATGAGTTCTTAGTCATGCCTTTCGGACACACAAATGCTCCAGCGGTATTCATGGACTTAATCAACCGCGTCTTCCATGAGTTTCTAGACAAATTTGTCATCGTATTCATCGATGACATTCTCATTTTCTCAAAATCCAAGGTAGAACATGAGGAACATCTTCGCACCGTACTACAGATTCTTCGCCAGAAGCAACTGTATGCAAAATTTTCTAAGTGTGAATTCTGGTTAAGCAAGGTGGCATTTTTGGGCCACATTGTCTCCACAGAAGTGATCACTATGGATCCTGCGAAGGTTGAATCTATCACAAAATGGCCAAGACCAACATCTGCAACCGAGGTTCGTAGTTTTCTGGGTTTAGCTAGATATTATCGTAGATTTGTGGAGAACTTTTCACGATTAGCCTTGCCATTGACTAAGATGATGCGTAAGGGAGATAAATTCGTCTAGAATGACGAGCAGGAGAAGAGCCTTGAAGAAATTAAGCAACGATTAGTTTATGCACCTATTCTTAATCTCCTATCTAGCACAGGTGGATTTCAGATTTATAGTGATGCTTCAGGGAAAGGACTTGGCTGTGTACTCATGTAACATGGGAAGGTGATTGCCTATACATCACGTCAGCTTAAGCCTTATGAAGAAAATTATCCGACTCACGATCTGGAATTAGCAGCAGTTGTTTTTGCACTCAAAATCTGGAGGCATTATCTATATGGTGAGTCATGTGACATCTTCATTGATCACAAGAGCCTCAAATACATATTCACTCGGCGGGAACTAAACATGAGGCAGAGAAGGTGGTTAGAGCTACTAAAAGATTATGACACAAACATTCAGTACCATCCTGGTAAGGCGAATGTGGTGGCCCATGCTCTCAGCAGGAAATAAGGCATGATTGGTGGCATAAAGGTGGAAGAAGAAATCATACATGATCTAGAACGTTTAGACATTGCGTTATTTGCACGTGGACAGTATGGTTACTCGACTAATCTAATAATTGAGCCAGACTTAATCTCTCGGATCAAGGTAGCTCACAAGGACGATTGTAACACCCCATTTATTAAGATGGAATGCTACAATTATGGCGTGTCATCAAAGCATGCAAGGTAAATGTCAAAACATTCATGACCATAAAAGGAAATACCGGAATCAAACATCGGTAGTCCAAGTAACTCCCACACAAGCAAATACAAGTAATGTAAATGAAAGGACTAAATAATGTCCAAACAAAGTAAAATATGAATAAATGCTTAAAACAATGAGGCTGGATAACTTCCATACGAATGCACATACTCTTGAAATCCTACTTGCGACCTTGAGTACCTGCCGTTTGGGAACATGAAAAGGTAGACGACTGAGCATAACGCTAAGTGCACGGATATACAATAAAGCATGGAAGACATAGAATATGGGAGCATATAAGAGCATAAAGCATGAATAGCAGCAGAAATGAATAAGTCCTGGGAAAACCTAGGCGTATAACATGATTAACTGATTTTAGTTCTGAAAATATAGCTTATGTTTACTTGTGAAATTTGTATTAGTTTACTATACCAAAAGCCAATATAGGTCATGAGGTCAACAACTGGCATGAATACATAGAGGGGTGACCTCATCATGCTAATAGTGGGGATGCCTCTATTTAATATGGTCTGGGTAGGAGGGATCAGCTCCTTGTGAAGGATGCAAGGCACACACCACATTCACCATGAAATCCTGACTGAAACTGTAACTAGGATGCACCCATACGCTCCACATGATATTAATAAAATAATAATGGCCAAATAACTGAAAGGGACGCCACGAGCAATCACTCCGCCGTGGTGAAGTCATAACACTAGTGCCTCTAGTGTTATGGTTATGGTACCTCCATAACTAGGTGAAACTGGTCATGCATGTATATGGCTAAGGTAACTAATAACATAAGCATTTAAATCTGTAACTACTAGGAAAACATTTGGCTGCATACGGGAAATCCTAATAAAGGAAGAGATTGTCCTTACTGAAGGACGGGAATCCGTACCTTATGTCCCGTAGAAGCTAACGAAAACGCTGAAGAAACTACTCCACTTTGACGGATAATACTACATAAGAATATGGACGTGTATGAGTTGTCTGAATTACATGTGTTTTACTGGTTCTGAGTGTTCTTAGCTTATTATACTTATTCTGTCATGTTTTACTGTTTATTGTATTATCTGTAGTTATTCTGATGTTATGTTGTGTATTATTCATGTACTAGTGTATTATAATACTTGTATTGTAATACTAAGTAACTTCCTAAAAAATAGCAGGTTTCCTAAAATAGTATGTTTCCAAAAATAGAAAGTTTCCAAAAATAGTAAGTTTCCATAATTAGAAATAAGCTGGATTATTAAGTCAAGTAAAGCTTAATTAGTAAAATACAAGTCATGGTTAAAGGTTATAGCTTATTAATTAAATTACTTGGTTAATTAGTTAAACTATACTTTATAAGAATTTAACTAAATATACATGTTTTAATTAAATTAAGCTAATTAAAATACTTAGGTTATACATGAAATTTTACTTTTAATACTTAAACCTAAGTCATGAATTTAATTAAATTAATTAGTCTAGTAGTTAATTTAATTAAATATATTTCTGATTTTTAATAGTTCCCGAACCCAAATCCGTGTTTTTTAAAATTAACCCGAGCCCGTACCCATGTTCCACATATAAGCTGAGACAAACACCCCTTTGACAGTGGCTAATCGGCCTAGCCGGTTGCCACTGTCTGAGTCTTTTTCCCACTGCCCGAGCCACGGCTAGCCGCTGCCGGACTCGGTTCCCACCGGCTGCCTGCCGGTTCATACCGGTTCCCACTGTTTACATCATATGTCCCACCGAGACCCTATTGGTCTCAGTTGACACTAATATCAAACCAAAACACTCACCCCGACTCGCGGTCGGGGTCCCTTGCCTGCGTCCGAGCCAAACGAACCCCACACCGAGACCTTGAGGTAGAATACCCCCAATTTCGGTCATAGCAGCAGAAGGTTCTTGGGTGTTACTTACATGATTCAAGCTCATAATCATAGAAAACGGCTCAAAACGAGTCGTTTTGATAAAAACATCCATTCATTCATTCAACGTTAAAACTTTACACATGGTACCATATAATTTAAAGTTTACAAACTATAATAAAAGGTAAAAGTTCTTTGAATGGATATGTTTTAGAAAAGCGGGTCAAAGTCATTTAAATTAAGCAAGTTTCACGAAACCATCTTCCTCGAGTGCCTTCTTATGGACCTGAGATAAAACATGCTAAAAAGTCAACAAAAATTGCTGAGTGAATCTATAAAGTTTAAATTAAATAAAGAGAACACAAGTATTCGGAATAATCTTCCATGGTTAATAATTCATCGAAAGACAATTATGTTGTAAGGACATAATTATCAGTGTTATTACGTAAGTCTCATGACATTGAACGTTAACATATATTGTTTCAGCCCAACACACCTAGCCAAGTGCGTATATTTCTCTTATATGTATGCATCCGATGTGATCCAATACACATGTGCTTCACTACACATTGCGATAGCTAATCACATCGGAATGGGCGTCACCCCGATAGATCTATCCATAGCGTTCTTTCGATTAACTATTCACGATTCCATGGGTCTTTTAAGGCTAAAGCTAACTTATGTAATAACTTTCATCTAAGCATACAACGGGTCCCTTGTGTTCTATTTTAAAATAAATAGGGTTTACCACAACTTCTGGTTGCACCCATTTATGGGTTTACAACAACTCTTGTTGTACCCTTCATTTTCAATAAATAATTTTCAAGTAAGTAGAGCTTCCACAACTTTTAGTTGCACCATTCAATTGGTTTACCACAACTTACAGTTGTACTCTTTATTTTTAATAAAACAAACATGTTATCCCCCTCGCAAGTTTCTAAAACAAGTAAAGAATTTAAAAGCGAGGCTATAGACTCGCCTAGCATAGAAGTCGAAGTCAAATAACCCTTCGAGAAGACGAACGCTAACGGTCGATGTGCGGATATACGAGACCTAAGCATGACGAAACGCATCTTAGGCTTGAGAAGAGAGAATAAAGAATATATATATAATTAGTATCTTAAAGTTATTTTAACAAAATATTCCCTTTTGACTCGTAGGAAATACGGATATACCAGCTTTATCTTATTTGTACAAAATAATTATTTGAAGAAATGTTATCTTATAAGCTACATGTTATGTCCATAGTTTTTGGTTAAAAAGCTTAGTATTTTAAATAAGTGGGAACATCATCCGAACGTAAAGTTCCCAAATTATTGAACTTTTATTTACTCTTATATAAACAAATCTTTATTTATGATTCGTATAGTAAAATCTTGATAAATAATAAGTTTAAAACACTTTAGACTAAATACTTATCTCTTGCAATCCCGAAGCCACATTAACAACCCATCAAAATAATTGTTTTGCACCATTAAAATATTTGAGTAGGATGAACATTTAAAACAATGAATTAATCATACTCGAACTTCCAGTACAATCGAATTAAACATTATACATTAAAAAATAATTTTTGTTAACGGTTATAAAAAAATATCGTTAAGTTAAAAACATATAAGTAGGCAAAACATTAATTTAATTTCAAAAGTTTACTAAAAATTGTACCAACTTTGTGTTCATAGCAAACCCGAATCTTCTCTTGTGTACCCATAAATAGATCATCTTTACCCAATGTTTTAGATGCTAAAAGTCAAGCTTTTGTTTTCACACATTCCATCTATTAGATACGAGGAAATATAATATTCAGCCTGTTAAACCTTCAACGTCATTTTGCAAAAAAATGATATATTTTGACTACAACACGTGTACTCTTCATTCTCATGTCATATTGTGGAAATGATACATTTTCAACCATGAAGCAAGTTTCATATTATTTATTAGACACGTATGTGTTATTTTTTTTTATTATGATTAACTTTTATTCCTAATTTGATAAAGCGGGTATTATCAAATACCGATATTTTAAAAGTTACGCGATTTTAAAAGATACACGTAAACACGAAAAATAAACGCTCAATATAAAATAAAAACATCGGCATTCGGAGGACATTTATATTTTGATAATTAAATGGCTTAAAATAGTTAATGTGTCGAATGAATGAATGACACATAAAGGTAACGTAAATTACGAAAAATACTCGTAAAATGAAAAACTAAACGCCGATAATATAAAATATTTATATGTCATAACGAGAATATAAATATGGGTACCTAACGTATTCCTTGCCGGCATAATATAAACAACATTCTTACGCTAAGTTTCAAGCCTTAACCTTGGTTAGTCGATAATTTAAATTTCTAAATAAAGTAAATACATAATACGCAATATTCGAGATTAAAATAACGAACTCAAACAGACGATTTGTCACATCATCCCAACCCAATTAGGATCTACATCCTCGAATATCAATTTGCCTTATTGCCTGCCTTCTTGTTGAAGTCATACAAATGAGGATATTTCTTCCACATTTGATCATCCTTTCCCGAGTGTATTTTGGTCATCGTCTCGAGTTTCATCGGACTTTGACAATAGGAATTCGAATTTGCTTCAATTGCTTAACTTCCTTATATAATTTTGACAAGTTCTTCGATGAAATTCATCTTATCGTCAAATATACTCCGTCAAGAGAATAATAAGATCTATGTCTATAAATATTGATTTAGGTTCGACACATGAAAAGTATTGTGAATTCCTAGTATCTCTCAAGGTAATTAAAGTTTGTATGCCACCGAGCCCACTCTCGATATTATCTCGAGTGACCCAACATAACGGGGAATTAACTTCCCAAGTTTTCCAAAACGTATAACACCTTTTCATGGTGATACTTTCGGCATAACTTTGCCACCTACCACGAACTCCAAAGGTTTTTGCTGCACATCATCATAACTTTTATGTCTACTACGAGCGGCTAATAAACAATTCTTAGTTTGCACGATCTTTTTATTATTGGAATGAAATGAGCAGATTTAATCAATCGGACGATAATAACCCAAATTGAAATAAATCCATACAAAGTTTTTTTTGAAGCTTTGCAATGAAATCCATTGTAATTAGCTCCCATTTCAAGATAGGAATTTCCGGTTATTGAAGTAATCTTGATGGCTTTTGGTATTCAGCATTGACTTAAGCACATGCCAATCATTTACCAACATAAGTCGCAATATCCGTTTCATGTTTTGCCACTAGTACAACTTCTTCAAGTCATGGTACATTTTTGTCTGATCCAAGATGTATCGAATATTTAGACTTGTGGGATTTCAACATAATTTGATGCCTCGATCCTTCAAAACAACGCTAACCATACTCGTCTTTTTAGACATTAATGAAAACTCTTCAATAAACCTTTGATAGTAACCGGCAAAACGCAAAAATTACCGAACTTCAGTTTGAGTAGTAGGTGCACTCTATATTTTTAATGGTTTCTATTTTTGCGGGATCGACGTGAACTCCACATCTATTAATCACATGGCTAAGAAATTGCATGCATTCAAGCCAAAAATCAGATTTTGAAGATTTTGCGTACAACTTTTCACTCCTTAGAAAATTCAAGATAGTCTCCATATGTTCACCATGCTATTATTTATTTTTTACAATAAATCCGAACATTATCAATGGACATGATCAAAAATTTATCAAGATACGGATTCCATGCGCGATTTATAAAATCCATTTATATTGCCGGTGTATTTGATAATCCATACGGCATTACTTAGAACTCATAATGTCCATAATTATTTCTAAACGCAGTTATTGAAATATCTTCCTCGCGGATGCGAAGTTGATGATAACTAGTGTAGATCAATCTTTTAATAGACACTAGAACATACGAATAATACCAGAGCTCTCCATGACGACGAGCTAGGTCGAATAAAACCTTTATCAGATAGCTCTTGTAAATGTTCAAATAATTCCTTTAGTTTGTATGGTGCTAAACAATATGGTACACGTGCATGGGTGCATCACCATAAATTAGATCGATTTGGAATTCTATTTGCCTTGGTGGCAGAAACCCTGACAAATTTTTCGAAAGACATCGAGATAGTCACGAATGACTGGAACATCTTCGACTCACTTTTCCTTCGATTCCTTATCCGACACTTGAGCTAGGAATAATTCACAACCTCTTTCGATATAATTACGGTCTTTAATGCACCAAGCAATTTTCAGTTGAGAATTATTTTATTTTTTCACCTGGGATAACTAAGGTCTACTTATTTAAGGGAATCCTAACTTTTTTTTGACGCTCGGTATCCTCCTCAATTTGCGGCTTTGGAACAAACCAATATAAATAATCGCATGATTATAGAATTAGAGGAACAGAATCAAAGAATAATTTGAGCAAACGAATTACGAGTCAAGAGGATTTTGTTTGCGCGAATGCTATACGCTTAAGCCCACACATTATTTCTATGGATCGATCAAATTCATCCAAATAAGATTTAGAAATCAATGGTTCAACAATTTATAATTTCTTTGGTCAAATGAATGGCCAATTCATTTCAATAAGACGATTATAAATTACCTTATTTAAGCATTGCTAGCGCAAAGTAGAAGATCAAGACCGAATCAAACGAAAATTGATATAATTAAAAAGATAAATGATATGGTACAGAATCCTATTAGGCATGTGATTAACGTACCAATCAACATGAATTTTTCACAAGTAACGAGTACAATATTGGAAAAACCTATTTCTAAAAATAGTAGAAAGTCAAAGATTAATGAAAATGGATATTACATCTACTAAACGAGATGAATAGATTGATAAATCAAGAATAAGAACCAAGGAATAAAAATCCTTGTAACCAAATAAATATAATAGGGAATATTAACCATTTAGTTGGGATCATGGGCATCCACAACTTTTAGTTAAACTCGGGAATAAAACGATTCACTTCGGGAATAACTTCAACGTTAGCGTTAGAATGACTAGTCTTGCTTGTCTATGTCGTATAAATATCTCATATTAGTATAAAATTAACATTTATAATTAAATAAATGATAATATAACTTGTAATCCACAAGTACAATTAATCAATAATTATTGCAGCATATATATATAATCCCATATATATATATATATATATATATATATATATATATATATATATATATATATATATATATATATATATATATATATATATATATATATATATATATATATATATATATATATATATATATATATATATATATATATATATATATATATATATATATATATATATATATAAATACTCCCATTCTAGTCCATTGGCAACTCGGAGGTTTCGCTTGCAATTCTTATAGTCAAAAGATTTCAAAAAACTTATTTTTCAAAAATCTTTTAGTTCTCTATAACCTGAGCTCTTGATACCAATCTATAACACCCCCAATTTCGGTCATAGCAGCGGAAGGGTCCTTGGGTGTTACTTACATGATTCAAGCTCATAATCAGAGAAAACGGCCAAAACGAGTCGTTTTGATAAAAACATCCATTCATTCATTCAACGTTAAAACTTTACACATGGTCCCAGGTAATTTAAAGTTTACAAACTATAATAAAAGGTAAAAGTTCTTTGAATGGATATGTTTTAGAAAAGCGGGCCAAAGTCATTTAAATTAAGCAAGCTTCACAAAACCATCTTCCTCGAGTGCCTTCTTATGGACCTGAGATAAAACATGCTAAAAAGTCAACAAAAATTGCTGAGTAAATCTATAGAGTTTAAATTAAATAAAGAGAACACACGTATTCTGAATAACCTTCCATGGTTAATAATTCATCGAAAGACAATTATGATGTACGGACATAATTATAGGTGTTATTACATAAGCCTCATGACATTGAACGTTAACATATATTATTTCAGCCCAACACACCTAGTCAAGTGCGTATATTTCTCTTATACGTATGCATCCGATGTGCTCCAATACACATGTGCTTCACTACACCTTGCGATAGCTAATCGCGTCGGACTTGGCGTCATCCCGATAGATCTATCCATAGTATTAGCGTTCTTTCGATTAACAATTCACGATTCCATGGGTCTTTTAAGGCTAAAGCTAACTTATGTAATAACTTTCATCTAAGCATACAATCGGGTCTCTTGTGTTCTATTTTAAAATAAATAGGGTTTACCACAACTTCTAGTTGCACCCATTCATGGGTTTACAACAACTCTTGTTGTACCCTTTGATTGTAGGAAAAAATACACCTCTTGTTTAGGAAAACAAAAGAGCGTAAATGAGCGGTAAGTATTAAGTGATGATTTAGGAAAATCAAACACTAATGACCCAAAGGTGAAAGTTCGTTTCCCAAGGAGGTATATGTGTGTGACTAAAATGTAATGATATTTGAGATTAATATTTGAAAGAAGGGGATGAGAAAATAGAATGACGAAGACGTGAAAATTATTACTACGACGACTATAATAAAAACCGTAAAAAGTGCCAAAATAAAAATTAATTCTAAAAACTCCCAAAAAATTACCAAAAATCAAATTAAATAAACTAAGAGTTTACAAATGATCAAAACTTTTTCAAACTTTTTAATTAATTAAATATTAATTTTTAAATGCTAATTAAAGCCCTAAAAATCAAAATAATTATTAAAACGCCCAAATTAAGATTTTTCACTTTGTAAACCTCTAAAATGACCAAATAAGATTAAAAACTATTTTTATGAATTTTTAAACTAATTTAAAACTATTTAAAATGATTAAAATCTATTAAAAACTTAAAATAATTCTAGATATTAGAAAAATGAAGATAAAATTAATCTAAGAGTTGCAAAAATCCTATTTTAATGTATTTAACCTAAGAAAAATATAAAAAGTGCAAAAAATGTGAAATTTGAAATTTAATAATAAAATAATATTAAAATAATATTAAAATAATATTAAAAATCCAAAAATTATAAAAATTCTAAAAACTTGCAAACTAGTTTATTTTAACCTAAATAATCAGAAAATGAAAGTGAAATTACCAAAATACCCCTAATGGGTCCCCAAATGGGCTAAAAACCAAAACAAACTACTTAAATGGGCTCAATGGGCCCAAAAAGTTCAAACTTAACCAATTGGGCTGAAAATCACCAGTCTGACTCAAAATTTGATTTTAAGCACAAAAGTCTAAAGGCCCAAAAGCTGAAAATGTGCTTATCACAGCTTAAATGGTCAACAACTTACTCTTAATGGGCCAATAAGCCCATTAAGCCATAAGCTAATGCCATAAGCTCTAATTGAACACACAACATCTTATTGAGAACCTAAACCAATCTGCAAAAAGAAATTTTGAAAAAGCTCAAGTAATAAGCCAAAACTTTGAAAAGAACTTTTTTACTAAACGACAAAATAGTCAGGTTAGAGTTCTAGGGCGTTTCAGAAGCTGATTCTTTTTATAAAAGCTCACAAATAGCTTAACTAAGAATAATCAATCATAAAATGCACAAAAAGCCAAGTAGAATAAGCTGTAGGAGCAAATAAGCTGGCTGAAAAAGCAAAATAAGCTAGTTTCCTAGCAAAAGCTTAACCAAATGACTTGTAACTTCTCAAAGATGATATTAAGCTGAGAAAAATGACACCTATCACAAAAACCAAGTTGTTGCATGTACCAATAAGAAGTTCTAAAAAATAAGCTAAATTGTGCTTATTTGACCAAAAGTCAAAGTCCACCAAAATTCACCAAATGCTCAGGGATTGTTTGTAACCTTGTTTTAAGCAATTTTTGTGAAGAACTCAAGGTAGAGTCCTTGTGAATCAAGTGGTCAGTTGACCAATACTTGACAGATCTTGGCAAAATAAGGCCAATAAGCCAGTTAGTTTATAAGCCAGCATTAAGGCAAACCAAATAGCAAATAGCACTCACAAGCAGCCCAATAACAAGTTCCAAGCAATTAAACAACAAGGCATACACTAGAATGATAAATGCAAGCCCCAATTAAGGTGGTCACTTTGCTGATGCAAATGACCACTTCAGCCAACTTTGATAAGCTCTAGTACCCACAATAAGCCACCAAATTTAACAAACAGATACTGCACAGATAGCTTATCACCTAAACTCTTCCCAAACCAGATTTCAGACCTTAGATCCAACAAACAAAGATTTTATTGGATCTGATGTGTTTGACCAATTTCAAACCAATTTTTATCAAATTTTTCAAAACTTTGAATTACTTATCCAAACCACTTGAGCCTTAACAAATGACCAAAACCAGTTGCATATGACCTTTTTAGACTACCCAATCCCTAAGAACCAAGGGCACAAGGCCACAAGGCCTTATGATCCCAAAATCCCAAACTGCCTTGTTTTAGCCCTTTTTCAAATAAACTTTTTATTCAATCACACAACCTACTGATTTTATGGTTCAATTACCTCAACTAGGTGACAACTAACATATACCAACAATAAAACACAAAGCACAAACACAAGAACACCAAATCACATGGCAAAGTTCATATCAGACATAAACATGAAATTTTTTAGAGGAAACTTAAAAAGAGCTTATACCTATCCCCCACAACTTCCTAGAGGGATCAGCTATGCTCCTTGGACCACTCTCAACAACTAGAGAGTGACCAAGGTCCTTGAACAAAGGAGATGGTATGTGCCTTGGTTGATGGTTCAAAGCAGAACCTCAAGGGCTTGATTTCTTCAACACAAGCAGCAAACAACCTATCCAAAGGTTGATAAACCTTCACTAGCTTGGTGTCAACAAGCTTGCAAGGGCTTATAGATTTTGGATAAGGGTTAGTACAAGTAAAATAGCAAAAACAGATGACTGATTTCAAGGTTTTTTCAAACTTGAAATCCTTACCAAACATAAACGTACTTTAACCACAAGATCAAAGCACCTTTATAACATCAAATGGAACTCAGAATTACCCTTAAACAACACCAACTTTCAAAAACATAAAAAGGAATTACAATTTTCTTAAAATACCAACTTTTATAAATTTTAAAAAGGAATTACAATGTTTAAAGAGTAAAATTGGAACAAAAGCTCTCTCACATGTTGAGGAGTCTTTATATAGGCCACAAGGGCTGAGATTACAATGAAAACCCTAGCTACAAAGTCCCTAAAATGCCCTTGAAATCTTCTAGACGAATTTTGTTGTTGAGCTGTCCAAATACATTCAAGTCGTTCATTTATGCTTTGGGGCCAAGTAATGAGTGTGGGCTGTTGATTTGGCCACGTGTCATTCCTTGTAGAGGAAGTTAGATTATGATTGGTTGACGTGTTGAATGGTGGGGCCTTTTGGTGAGTGGGATTGAGTGTTTTTGGTGTGGGATGGATTTATGGGCGTGTGAATTAAGCATGTGCCATGGTAATTGAATTAACCCTTTGTTTAAGTGGAGTAAAATCTGGGGGTGAAGAAGGGTAACAGTAACATGTTTGATTTGTTTTTTGTGGAAGTGGAGTTGTTTGGTGCATTTTCTGATTTGAATGTTTCACTTGCACACTTTTGGTCCTTTTGTTTTGGAGAAAATGGTAAAACGTGTTTTTCAGCTTTAATAACTCATTTCCTTTGTTATTTAAGTTCCAAAATTCACACTTTTGCCCCAAAACTTTGGCAAAAGGTTTTCAAGGGTTGTTTTTGCCATTTTTGCATAGTTTAAGGACTGATCTTGGACATTTCTCATCTTTGAAGGTCTTCAGTGTATCTTTGACTTCATGAGGGGCCATTGTTGACAATTTAGAATTGTTGAGGGACTAAACTTTCCAAATATTTAAAGTTGAAGGACCTTTTTGTAATTTTGACAAACTTAAGGGACCAAACTTGTAATTATGAATATACAAGGGTATTAAGTGTCATTTTTTCATAAATTAAGGATCAATCTTGTACATATTCAAGTCTTCAAGGGTTTTTCTTTGAGAAATCCATAACTAGGGCCCGGTTCTTTGTACGGCTTCGTTTCTCGTGTCCGTTTTTCCTTGTTTCTTGTGATCTTTTGTCTTTTTCACGATATCCATACCTAAAATACATAAGTAAACAAACACAAGCATATATATGGTATTTTTATGAGATTTTATGTATTTAAAGCCCGAAAAGAACGATGAGATCATGTATAAATGCCATCTCATCACCCTTCATTTTCAATAAATACTTTTCAAGTAAATAGAGTCCACTACTTTTAGTTGCACCATTCAATTGGTTTATCGCAACTTACAGTCGTACTCTTTATTTTTAATAAAACAAGCATGTTATCCCCCTCACAAGTTTCTAAAACAATTAAATAATTTACAAGCGAGACTATAGACTCACCTAACATAGAAGTCGAAGTCAAATAACCCTTCGAGAAGACGAACGCTAACGATCGACGTGCGGCTATACGAGACCTAAGAATGACGAAACGCATATTAGGCTTGAGAAGAGAGAATAAAGAATATATATGTAATTAGTATCTTAAAGTTATTTTAACAAAATATTCCATTTTGACTAGTAGGAAATACGGATATACCAACTTTTTCTTATTTGTACAAAATAATTATATGAAGAAATGTTATGTTATAAGCTACATGTTATGTCCATAGTTTTTGGTTAAAAAGCTTAGTATTTTAAATAAGTGGGAACATCATCCGAACGTAAAGTTTCCAAATTGTTGAACTTGTATTTACTCTTATATAAATAAATCTTTATTTATGCTTTTTATAGTAAAATCTTGATAATAATAAGATTAAAACACTATAGACTAAATACTTATCTCTTGCAATCCCGAAACCACATTAGCAACCCATCAAAATAATTGTTTTGCACAATTAAAATATTTGAGTAGGATGAACATTTAAAAACAATGAATTAATCATACTCGAACTTTCAGTACAATCGAATTAAACATTGTACATTAAAAAAAATAACTTTTGTTAACGGTTATAAAAAAATATCGTTAAGTTAAAAACATATAAGTAGGCTAAACATTAATTTAATTTCAAAAGTTTACCAAAAATTATACCAACTTTGTGTTCATAGCAAACTCAAATATTCTCTTGTGTACCCAGAAATATATCATCTTTACCCAATGTTTTAGATGCTAAATCTCAAGCTTTTGTTTTCACACATTCCATCTATTAGATACGAGAAAATATAATATTCAGCCTGTTAAATCTTCAACGTCATTTTGCAAAAAAAAATGATATATTCTGACTACAACACGCGTACTCTTCATTCTCATGTCAAATTGTGGAAATGACACATTTTCAACCATGAAGCAAGTTTCATATTCTTTATTAGACACGTATGTGTTATTGTTTTTTTATTATTATTAACTTTTATTCCTAATTTGATAAAGCGGGTATTATCAAATACCGATTTTTTAAAAGTTACGCGATTTTAAAAGATACACGTAAAACACTAATAATAAATGCTCAATATAAAATAAAAACATCAGCATTCAGAGGACATTTATATTTTGATAATTAAATGGCTTAAAATAGTTAATGTGTCGAATGAATGAATGACACATAAAGGTAACTTAAACTACGAAAAATACTCGTAAAATGAAAAACTAAACGACGAAAATATAAAATATTTATATGTCATAACGAGAATATATACATCGGTACCTAACGTATTCCTTTCCTGAATAATATAAACGACATTCTGACGCTAAGTTTCAAGCCTTAACCTTGGTTAGTCGATAGTTTAAATTTCTCAATAAAGTAAATACATAATACGCAATATTCGAGATTAAAAAACGAACTGAAACAGACGGATTGTCACATGAGGTTTCGACTGGGCAAAACAAACACCACCGAGAGCTTCATTGCTCTCGGTTTGGGTCTCGGCCGAACAAGCAACACCAAAACACCCTTTAAATCATGATTTTAATTAATCCCACATGTTTTTATATCTTGTTTTTATGATTAATTAAAATAAGAACATGAATTCATAAAAGAACTAAAAGAAAAACAAGGGTTTTGATTTACCGAACACGTGGAAGAAAAGGTTAAGGTCACGATCACGTACACACAAAATTAAGTAGCAAAAATCGTCCGGATTGCTCTTGGTGGTGATCTATGGCCGGCGGCAAGAAGGATCAAGGGAGGCAAGGGTGAACTTTTCTGTAACCTAAAATTATGATAAAGTTTCCCCGGAGTTTTGTTAATCACGGGTTTCAGTTGGGTCATGGGCCAAAGCCCACTTCTTCCTTTCTTGTCTCTTTTAGCCGCGGCCTACAAGGAGCCCACGGGGAAAACCCGTAGCTTTTCCCGAGTTAAATTATTTACGTGATCGTTCGTGTTTTATTTATCGTGCATTTATTTATCGTGATCGTAACACATATATAACATATATACGTACATACATGTTAATTAATATTGTGACACATGAATTATATTATAAATGGAAAGTTTTGAATTTATCGTATTTTCGTGTGTTTAATGTTCATGTGTACTGTTTATGGTATTTTAATGCGGGTTTTACAATTCTTCCCCTCTAAAAGAACAATTCGTCTTCGAATTGGAGAAAACATAAACCGAAAGAAAACATACCCGAATCAGAACTGAAAATGAGGGTAAGAAGTTCATATAGACTCCTCCGTCTCCCAAGTGGCCTCCCACTCAGGATGATCCCTCCAGAGGATTTTGACGAAAGGGATCGTCTTCCTCCGCATGACACGATCTTGTTTCTCAAGAACTCTCTCGGGTTCTTCTACATGTGAAAGATCCTCTCGAATCTGATCAAGCGGACACTGAACAACGTGAACGGGATGATAGTTGTATCCTCTGAGTAAGGACACATGGAACACGTTGTGAACGTGTGATAGCTGAGGCGGTAACGCCAAACGATATGACACTAAACCAATGCGTTCTATGATGTCGAACGGTCTGATGAAGCGGGGGCTGAGCTTACCTCTGATTCTAAAACGTTTTAATCCCCGTGGAGGTGATACCTTGAGGAAAACGTGATCACCTACGTTGAAAGATACATCCCTACGATGCTTATCAGCATAGCTCTTCTAGCAAGCACGAGCTTCCTGAAGCTTCGCCTTGGCGACATCGACCTTCTCATTTGTCACCTCGATCATCTATGGCCCCTCAATCAGTCGTTCACCCACTTGATCCCAGCAGATTGGGGTGCGACACTTCCTGCCATACAACATCTCAAAAGGTGCACACTTGATGCTAGCGTGCCAGCTGTTGTTATATGAAAGCTCCACTAAACAGATATACTCATCCCATTTTCCTGCCCACTCTAGAGCACACGCCCGCAACATGTCCTCCAATGTCTGAATGGTGCGTTCTGACTGTCCGTCGGTCTGAGGGTGAAAGACAGTGCTAAGCTTAAGTCTGGTGCCCCAAGCTTTCTATAGATTCTGCCAGAAACTTGATGTGAAACGAGGATCTCTGTCAGAGATGATTTCTGATGGAGTACCATGCAGCCTGATGATCTCCTTCTAAAAAATGTCTGCCAATTTGCTGACCTGATATTCTTTGCGGATTGGCAGAAAATAAGCATATTTGGTCAATCTATCAACAATAACAGAGATGGCGTCGTGTATCTTCTGAGTAACCGGAAGACCAGTAACAAAATACATGTAGATTTTGTCCCACTTCCATTCTGGAATATCCAATGGTTGTAGTAATCCACTGGCTCTCTGGTGTTCGATCTTAACCAGCTGGTAGATCATACACTTGGAAACGAAGGTGGCAACATCCTATTTCATACCACTCCACAAAAAATGCTGCTTGATGTCGTGGTACATCTTGGTAGAACCAGGATGTATGGAATATGGAGAGCTGTGAGCTCCAGTCAGCACAGCTTCCCTGAGTGTAGAGTCATCAGGAACAACTAATCTAGTGCCCTGCCATGAGATACCGTCATCATCAACATGAAACTCCGTCTGCTAATCAAGGTTCTGAATGATAGCCCAAATCTCACCATCATCTTTCTGAGCTTCCTTGAACCTAAAATGTAAGTCTGGTTCCACTCTAAGATTCGCCCAGTAACCATGTCGTCCTTGTACACAAAATTCAACGTATGACATTTCCCGGTCACGGATGATCTCCTTTGCAACCTTGATGCTAGAAATCATACCCGACCTTCTGCTTAGAGCATCTGCCACCACATTCTCCTTACCGGGATGGTATTGAATGTTGGTGTCGTAATCCTTCAGTAGCTCTAACCATCTTCTCTGTCTCATGTTTAGTTCCTTCTGGGTGAAGATGTACTTGAGACTCTTGTGATCTGTGAAGATGTCACATGATTCACCATACAAATAATGCCTCCAGATTTTCAATGCGAACACAACTGCTGCAAGATCCAAGTCATGTGTAGGATGGTTTTCTTCATAAGGTTTAAGCTGCCTTGATGCGTATGCAATAACCTTCCTATGTTGCATGAGAACACAGCCTAGACCCTTCCTTGAAGCGTCACTATAGATATGAAATCCACCTATACCAGATGGGAGAGTAAGAATAGGTGCAGTCACTAACTTCTGCTTAAGGTCTTCAAAGCTCTTATTTCGTTTCTCAATCCAGACGAATTTCTCACCCTTTCGCATCAGCTTAGTCAAAGGTAACCATTCATGAAAAGTTCTCTACAAACCTGCAGTAGTATCCAGCTAAACCTAGAAAACTTCTGACCTCGGTATCAAATGTAGGTCTCGGCCATTTGGTGATAGCTTCAACCTTTGAAGGATCCATGGTGATCCCCTCTGCAGATACAATATGGCCTAGAAATTCCACCTTGCTTAACTAGAATTCACACTTGGAGAATTTGGCATGCAGCTACTTCTGACGAAGAATCTGCAAGACTATACGAAGGTGTTCCTCATGTTCCTCCTTGGATTTGGAGAAAATCAGGATGTCATCAATAAAGACAATAACGAACTTGTCTAGAAACTCATGAAATACACGGTTCATCAAATCCATGAAGACTGCTGGAGCATTTGTGAGTCCAAATGGCAAGACTACGAATTCGTAGTGTCCATAACGTGTATAGAAAGTAGTCTTGGAAATGTCCTGCTCTTTAACCCGTAACTGATGGTAGTCGGACCTCAGATCGATCTTTGAGAAATTCTTGGCGCCCTAAAGTTTATCGAAAAGGTCATCAATACGCGGCAAAGGATAACGATTCTATGGTGATCTTGTTCAGCTCACGATAATCTATACACAAACGCATGCTGCCGTCTTTCTTCTTCACGAATAGTACCAGTGCACCCCATAGCGATGCACTAGGACGGATGAAACCTCGCTCCAGAAGTTCCTGCAGCTGATCCTTCAACTCCTTAAGCTCTATGGGAGCCATGCGGTAAGGAGCCTTGGATATTGGCTCTGATCCTGGAATAAGCTCAATTCCAAACTCGACTTCACGAACAGGTGGTATGCCCGGAAGTTCATCAGGAAATACGTCAGGAAATTCTGACACAATAGGCTGATCTTGTATTGATGGAGACTCGACATAAATGCCATGAATATTGGCTATGAAGCCCTGACAGCCGTGTGTTAATGCACGCGCCTCCATGGATGAAATATTTTGTAAAGACCTTCCTGGCAGAAAACTATGGTGTATGTACTCTGGAGATTTAACATCACCAAAGATAACCCGATAAGTGTGGCAGTCTACAGTTGCCTGGTGTTTGGATAACCAGTCCATGCCCAAAATTAAGTCAAAATCGCACATGTCTAAAGGAATTGCGTCAACTCTACGGATTCTATCATGAAATTCTAGGGTAAGATCTCTGTACACCTGGGTGATTCGTACAGAGTCCCTAAGTGGCGTAAAAAAGCATAAGGCATTATCTAATGGCATAGGGGAAATCCTAACACATACAACAAAAGCAGCAGATACGACTGAATGTGTCGCTCCAGTATCAAACAAAACACATGCTGCCGGACCATTCATAAAGAGATTCCCAGTGATGGTACCTGAAGTCTTGTTCTCCTGTTTCTTCGTAGTAGTGAACATGTTGGGAATAAATTATGGGTCAGTTCACTGGACGCTGATAAGAAGAATTCAAGCGCTGATAAGATGACATTGGACGCTGACAGCCAAGCGTTGACATTTGAAGAAGTCAACGCTGACAGCCTTGAAGATTAGCACTGATGGAATATATCTTCATACGAATCATTTTGTTTATTTGTTTCTTTATTTGTGTATGGTAAAGATAAGCTCGACATTGTATTTTCTATTATTATCTTTACCTAGAATAGTTGATTCGTAGCTTATTGTACAAGACTTCTTAATCTATAAAAGAAGATCTTTTAGGTTAAAGTTAATCATCAGTTATCATAAGTTTTCACAAGTTAAACCTCTTTCATTGTAATCAAGTTCGTTCATTCTAATACAAGTGAAAGTTTGTTTAACATCTTTGTGTTTTAGATTAAGTGTTAATTCCGCATAACACTTAGTTACTTTATTCATAAGCAAAGGTTTCTCTACGTGTATTACTTGATCTAATCTCGTGTACACAAAGCTTAATCGATCTAAGTTTGGGATCAACAAGTGGTATCAGAGCTTGTTGAGAAACTTTTGATCTTTAAGTAACGCAAGAACCCTAAAACACCAAACCCTAAAAACCCTAAATCTCTCAAAACCCCAAAAACATCATGTCTGGCACAAATCAGCCTCCTGCTTTGCTACAAAACAACTCCACAAATCCTAGTATCAAAATTCCCATGTTTGATGCCAGGAACTTCGAGCTTTGGAAGTCTAATTTTGAGCAATATATAGCTATTCATGACTACACTCTTTGGGAGATTGTTGAATATGGGAACACATTCGACAAAGCGCAAAAGATTGCTAATGCTATTGCCACAAGGATAGCTGTTCCTAATTGTCCTGAAGCTGATAAGAAGGAAAAGCCTGAAGATGGAAGAGTTGTATCTGCTGAAGATATAGCCAAGAAAAGGGTGGACATGAAAATCTTGAACATCATGAAACACGCCTTAGGTCATGAGAATCAGCACAAGTACAAACGCTTTGAGTCTGCAAAAGAGCTTTGGGAAGCTCTTGAAGTAGCACATGGTGGCAATGCAGACACAAAAGAGGAAAAGAAGAAGCAACTCATGCATGAATATGCTGTCTTTAAGGCTCAACCCAATGAGAATCTCAGCAGTGTGAGAAGTAGACTGCTTGACATCACAAGTCAACTTTCCTTCATGGGAACACAGATTGATGACCCTGACTTGAATGCTACTTTTCTCAAAAGCCTTGGTGATGTATGGACGATTGAGACAAGATCCATTCTTGTCAATAACACCCACAAGACCTCCAGGTTTGATGACATCTTCAACAAACTAAGACTGTTGGAGAATGAATGGCTTTTGGAGAGTGATAATAAATCTTCCAGTAGCAACATGGCCTTCTTCTCACAAAGTGAAGGCCAATTTGATTCCATGAACTCCTATGGACATCCAGTCACTGGATCTCAATGTGTCAACGCTGGATCACAGTCTGTCAGCGCTGGATCATATCCTGTCAACGCTTCATACTCAAGCGTTAACACTCACAACTTTGGCGCTGATAGAATTAAACCTGCTGGTTTAGATCTAGATACTGTGTGTGCATTCATTGCTTCTTTGCCCAGTGATTCAAGGATTACATATGAAGATCTTGAGCAGATAAGTGATGAACAATTGGAAGAGATGGACATCAAGTGGACTATGGCTCTTGTAAGTTTAAGAGCAAACAGGTTTAATAAAAGGTTCAAGAAGAAGATGACCTTTAATGATAAGGATGTTGCTGGATTTGACAAATCCAAAGTTGAGTGCTACAATTGTCATCGGATGGGGCACTTTATGAGGGAATGTAGATCTCCAAGAAGATCTGATGCTGGTAAGCCTTCAAGCCAAATGGTTAAGAGCCAAGATCCCAAGGCCATGGTTGCTGTTCAACAAATTGATGGTGTTGGAGGATGGGACTGGAGCTGGAACTTTATGGATAAGGATGAGGAAGAGGACAGAGCTTTGGTTGCTGAAGTTAAAGAAGAGCATGTTGAATATGCTCTCATGGCACACTCCTCCTCTTCATCAGATAATGAGGTATATGATGATGCTTTCTGTTCTAAGGGTTGTCGTTTAAATACTGAAAAACTAAATCAAGAGATAGTAAAATTATTAGATGAGGCAAGTGCTGAAAGATGCAAAGTATCTAATTATCAAATTGCTCTTACCCAAACAGAAAAGACAGTAGTTGAGTATAAGAAAATGGAGTTTGATTTAAAGGATAAAATAAATATCTTAAATCATGAGTTACATCAAAGTAAAGATATTCAAGATATCACAAATAGGGTTAATCTTGATTTGATAGCTCAGTTAGATAAGGCTAACAAAAATAAAGATAATGTGACTCTTAAAATCCAGAGATTTGATAAAGCCACACAATCCCTAGGAGAGTGTGTTAGTAAACAAAGAGACTCTAAGGACATGAGTGGGATTGGGATGAAAGATTATACTGGTGTTCCACCACCAGCTGGGGATTTCTATGGTGTCCAATCAAAGGACTTATCTTGGACTGGCTTGCCAGAACTTCAAGAGAAGGAATTCATTCCTCCACCTAGAGTGACTTCCCCAGTTGAAGAATACAAACAAAAACTGACTGACCTAGATGAGTGGAAGAAAGCAAACCACACTTTGTTTGTTAAGGGACGGTTGTTGTGTGAAAGTCCAAATGAGCCCACACCAATCACGAGCCATGATCCTACACCTATTAAAATCACACACCCTACCACTGGCAAAGCTGTTGACCTTGGCCCACAAACTGTTAGAAAACCTAGTGTTAAGTATGCAGAGATGTATAGGAATACCAGGTCACCAAAAAGCCAAGTTAGTAACCATGGAACAGGCTTCTTTGCTTCTAGACCTAAGACTATGTCTAGAAAAGCTTGTTACTCATGTGGTAGCTTTTCACATTTGGCATACAAATGTGTCAACGCTTCCAATGTCAACGCTGATAGGAACCATTTCAGCGCTGACAAAAGTCAACATAGGTCAAACACTGTCAGACCCAATACCTTTGTGAACAAAAGTTCACAAGTTGTTAGACCAGCCCCATTCTTTACTAGAGGGTATAACACACATGGCCTAAGACCTTTTCAAAAGTCAAACACTTGGTCCAATAGGCAATGGGTTCCTGTAGCAAACCCTAGGTTTAACGCTGATAAAGGCAATCGGGGCGCTGATAAAGGCAATCGGGGCGCTGACAAGAACAATTTCAGCGCTGACAAACACACTGCCAAACCTAGGTATCTGCAACCACGGGGAAATGGGTCTAAAGCTTCTACTAGCTTAACATGGAGACCAAAACAAGACCAAAACCCTAATTCTACTGGTCCTTCTATGACATGCAACAGGTTTCATTATATTTCAAAGGTCATGTCAAGACCAATTGGGGTTAACTGGGTTTTTCATCCAAAAAGGGATGAAAATGGGGTTGTTATGAGAACCAAGTCTGTTCTTGTTGAACAACCAAATGAATCCGAGTCTTCCAAGGCTTGGGTTCCCAAAGAAAACTAATGTGTTTTCTTTATGTGCAGGGCATTCAGAAGAAGATCAATGATTATGGATATTGGGATAGTGGATGCTCAAGGCACATGACAGGAAAGGAAGACTATCTGACAAACTTCACTCCTATTCAAGATGGTGATAAGGTATACTTTGGAGGGGGCTATGGCACCATCACAGGAAAAGGAACCCTTATTACCAATAATCTACGTTTTGAGAATGTCTTCCTGGTAAAAGAACTGGATTATAATTTGTTTAGTGTATCACAAGTGTGTGATAACAAAAATAAGGTTCTTTTCACAGATACTGAGTGCTTGGTGTTAAGCAAAGATTACAAGCTCCCTGAGGAGAAATACATAGAATTTAGAACACCAAGGCATAAAGACATATATAATGTGAATCTTAATGGAATTAAGATGAATAATAAAATGATGTCATGTTTTTATGCTAAAGCCTCAGTAGATGAAAGTAATCTTTGGCACAGGAGATTAGGGCACATAAACTTTAAAAATATCAATAGACTTGTGAGGCTTGGTTTAGTTGATGGTTTGCCTGAAAAGGCTTTCCACAATGACCACTCTTGTGTTGCATGTCTTAAGGGCAAGCAGCACAAGGTCTCATTCAAATCTAAACAGGTGCACTCTAGTTCTAGACCACTTCACTTATTGCATATGGACCTCTTTGGTCCAACTAATATAGAAAGTTTGAAGGGTAAATCATATTGTTTTGTCATCACTGATGATTATTCCAGGTTTACATGGACTTTCTTTTTAGCCAAGAAAAGTGAAACTGCCCAAAGTCTGATTAATTTCATTACCTAGATTGAGAAGAAGAATGGTAATGAGGTCAAAATTATTAGAAGT
This sequence comes from Glebionis coronaria, assembly GCA_025667525.1. Taxonomy (NCBI): domain Eukaryota; kingdom Viridiplantae; phylum Streptophyta; class Magnoliopsida; order Asterales; family Asteraceae; genus Glebionis; species Glebionis coronaria. Next base: position 242,528,230 of record CM046877.1, read on the forward strand.
GACAATGGGGGTGAGTTTAGAAATCAGTTGTTAGATGATTTTTGTGCCAAGAAAGGGAATACTAGGCAGTTTAGCATAGCTAGAACCCCACAGCAAAATGGGGTTGCTGAAAGAAAGAATAGAACCCTAATTGAAGCAGCCAGAACCATGTTGGCTGATGCCCACTTTCCTATAGCCTTTTGGGCTGAAGCTGTTAACACAGCTTGTTATGTTCAAAATAGGGCATTGGTCAACAAAATACATAATAAGACACCTTATGAGTTACTTTGGGGAAGGAAGCCAAATATTGGCTTTCTCAAGCCTTTTGGTTGTCATGTAGTTGTTTTAGAAACTAGTGATGCCCTAGGTAAATTTGATTCAAAAGGTGATGAAGGCTACTTCATGGGTTATTCAGTGCAGAGAAAAGGATATAGGGTTTACATTAAAAAGGAAAAACGTATACTTGAAAAAGTACATGTTAGGTTTTTAGAGAGTAAACCTAGTGATCCTGAAAGTGGTCCAAATTGGTTGTTTGACTTGGAACCTTTATCTAGAGCTTTAAATTATATGCCTGTTACTGATCCAGACATTGTGAAGGTAACTTCAAGTGTTTTGGAAAAGAGAATTGGTAATGTTTCAGGTATACAGGTTGCTAAGAAGGATGGACCACCAGCAGTTGAGTCATCTCCCACACAAGAATATGTTACACTTCCTATATGGACAGATGAGTATTATGCTGCTGCTACTGCTGCTAGAAAAGATAATGGTGGTGTCCAAATACCACCAAATACAAACATGCATGGTTCTTCAGGCGCTGACAAAGGGAAATCAAGCGCTGACAAGAGCAATTCAGACGCTGATGGATCAGACGTTGACAACAACAGTTCAAGCGTTATTAGCCCAAGCGCTGACAAGCAAGGTTCAGACGTTGATGACACCTTTGCACATCTTTTCTCTTCCCATTTTGAACAAGGTGGACCTTCCAATGTCCATGAAGAGATTCCTGTTGATCAAAGAGAGTCTGATGAAGAAGATATTGGCAACATGGAGCGTGAAGTTGAGGACACCAGACTTTTTGAAGGAGGAGTTCTCACTTCCACAAGAAAGGATCACCCCTCATCTCAGATCATTGGTGATGTTATGGCTCCAGTTCAGACAAGAAGATCCCATCAAAATCTTGGTGGATTTATTGCCAATATACACAAGAAGGTTGATACCCCTCTTGTACAAGCATGTTTGTTTGCTTGTTTTCTGTCACAAGAAGAACCCAAGAAGATTTTTGATGCTCTCAAAGAACCTAGTTGGGTGGAAGCAATGCAGGATGAGCTTCACCAATTTGCTATACAGGATGTTTGGGAGCTGGTTGATTGTCCTAGATATGTGAGACCAATTGGGACAAGATGGGTTCTAAGGAACAAGAAAGATGAAAGGGGTATTGTGGTCAGAAACAAGGCACGTTTGGTAGCTCAGGGATATACACAAGAGGAAGGAATAGATTATGAAGAGGTCTTTGCTCCTGTTGCAAGAATTGAAGCTATAAGAATTTTCCTAGCTTATGCCTCTTGTATGAACTTCACTGTTTATCAAATGGATGTGAAGAGTGTTTTCCTCTATGGGACAATTGTTGAGGAGGTATACGTTATGCAACCTCCTGGTTTTGAAGATCCTGAGAATCCAGACAAGGTTTATAGAGTGAAGAAAGCTATGTATGGACTTCATCAGGCCCCAAGAGCATGGTATGGTACATTGTCCACCTACTTGGTGGAAAATGGTTTTAAAAGGGGCACCATAGATCAGACATTGTTCACCAAGAAGAAAGGTAAGGATGTCTTACTTGTCCAGGTCTATGTTGATGATATCATTTTTGGATCCACAAATCCAAAGATGAGTGAAGACTTTTCCAAGCTTATGACAGATAAATTCAAGATGAGTGCAATGGGTGAGATGAACTTCTTTCTAGGCTTACAAGTTCAGCAGAAAGAAGATGGTATCTTCATCTCCCAAGACAAATATGTAGCTGAAATCTTGAAGAAATATGTTTTTTCTCCACATGAAAAGAGTGCTTCCACTCCTATGGATAGGGAACACCCTTGGGGAAAAATTGGAGCTGGAAAGGATGTGGATGTTAGGCACTATAGATCAATGATTGGTTCATTGATGTATCTTACAGCCTCAAGACCTGACATCATGTTTGCTGTGTGTGCTTGTGCACGTCATCAAGTGACTCCCAAAGAGTGTCACCTTTTTGCTGTGAAAAGTATTTTTAGGTACCTAAGATGTTATCCAGATCTTGGCTTATGGTACCCAAAAGATTCTCCATTGGAGCTTATTGCATATTCAGACAGTGACTATGGTGGTGACAAGTTTGATAGGAAATCCACAACTGGTGGATGTCAATTTCTTGGGAGTAGATTGATATCTTGGCAATGCAAGAAACAAACAGTGGTGGCAAACTCTACAACTGAAGCAGAATATGTAGCTGCAGCTGCTTGTTGTGGACAAGTCTTATGGATTCAGAACCAGCTGTTGGATTATGGGTATAATTTCATGCATACCAAGATTTTTGTAGACAATAACAGTACTTTATGCATTATTAAAAATCCTGTACATCATTCTAAAACCAAACACATAGAAATTAGACATCATTTTATAAGAGATTGCTTTGAGAAAGGTTTAATACAACCAGATAGGGTAGCCACAGAAGATAATGTGGCTGATTTATTAACTAAACCTTTTGATACTGGAAGATTTCAATATTTGGTAACAAATATTGGAATGGTTAATCTCACTTAATATGTGTTTTGGAACCTTTTTGTAAAAGTATGTACAGGATAATGCATTGTTATTGGTCTTTGTGATGATTTAGATTTTTCCACTTTATTTTTCTAACACTGACAAAGGTAAATGTAACGCTGATAAGTGTTATTTTGCCGTTGTTAGAGATATTATTGTCTAACGCTGACAAGAGTTCCTTCAACGTTGACAAGTGTTGTCGGGGCGCTGTCAGCAACAAATGTTAGTTTTGTGGTTTTCAATCTAAATGTGTAGGTGGTGGTAGCTTTATGCCATTGGATACAGAGTTGCCTATGGATCTTTGAAGAGCTATTTGGACATGTTTTTGTTTATGGATGATGGTTGGAATATTTCTATTCCTATCTTGACATAAATTTTTTATGTTCATATATATTTTGAGAATCTCATGTATCATAGTTTAAGGGGAAGTTTAAGGAACCTTTAGGACTTTTGGGTATTCTTATAATACTCTCATCACAATTCTAGATTGTGTCCACAGGTGAGTATGGGTTAGTTTTACTAAACCATGAGGCACTGTAGCATGCAAAGTTGACAAACTATGCATGCTGCCAAGACATTTTTGGCCTAGAATTGGTTATGGTCTGATTGGAGACTTGGGAATAGTTTTGTTATGGGTTTACCTGGGAGTTACAAAGAATTTTATGAAATAACTTTGTTGGTAAGTATTTTGGTTAGCAAGGGACACTAGAGGACATTTGTGTCTATCTTGCTTAAGCAAGTGTGCATAAATGGACAGTGCTTGCCGCCCAGTAATTATTATCAACTTGTAAGATATTTCCCTTAGGATAAATTACTTTGTTAAGGTCTTTTTCTTTTTAAAATTTTTTTTTTATTTTTAGACGCTGACAAGTTTTTCTCCAAACGCTGTTACGTCCAATCGTGACGCTGACAAGGCTTTAGGCAAACGCTGACAAGAAAATATAGCCGTTGGGCGTTGATGGGCTATTTTTGACCGTTGACACCTAGTGGGCCCTACCCAGTTGTTATTTTTGACTAATCTTTGGCCGTAATTTTGGGGAGTTGTTACTTTTAATTAATGCATGAGATAAGTTATATTTGATTCAATATTTTCATCATTGCTCTTTGAATATATCTGCCTCATTTTTGACCAATCCAAATCATGCATCTCTCCTATAAATTTGGCTAAACTTTTTGTTCTGGGTATTCATATTTTCTTGTCTAACATTTTTCTCCTAGATTTTTCCTATATCACATAACCTAAACAGTTTTAAACATGGCACCAAAGTTCAACTCAACCAATCTGACATTGAAGTTCAAGAGCCAACATAATATGGTCGCTTACTTGGCTGCTGATAATGATTTGTTCCCTCAGTATTCACAAATGGTGGCATTTTTAAATGCATCCTCCATAAGGTATGCACTTTCTCATGAACCATTAGTCCCTGTCGCACACATTAGACAGTTTTGGAATAATGTTAGTTCCACAACAGCTAATGGAGTGACCACATTAACATCTACTGTTCATGGAAGAACATGGGTGGTCACTGAAGCCTTGGTTCGCCAAGCTTTGCGTCTTGATGACGCTGATGGTGTGACTACCCTTGCCGTTGCAACAATAGAACAAGGTCTTAGGGAATTGGGTTATCCTATTCCTGCTGGTAAATCTTTAAATAAATATCATAAGCAGGAATTTCCCTCTGACTGGAAATATTTGATACATGTCCTTCTTCAATGCTTAAGTCCAAAATGTACTGCTTTTAATGAAATAAACAGGTCCATTGCAAGTGCTTTGGTTTGTATGTCGCATGGGCTTAAGTATAATTTTTCAAAAATGATTTTTGAAGGGATGTGTAAAAATAAGGGAAGTAAAATGACTTTGGCTTACCCAATATTTTTGCAAATGGTCTTTGATTTACAAGAATATTGTACTAGGGATCATGACACTTTTTATGAGATCCCTAAGCAAAAGAAAACCATTTTTGACAAGATGAGCTCCACAAACAGATCTATACCTCTCACCCAAGCCATGCTTGAAGTAATTCAGGCTGCTCAACCACAACCAGACCCTGCACCTCAACTTGAACCTATCCATGAACCATTACCTTCACCTGACCACATGGACGTTGACCAACCCAATGTCAACGCTGACACTCAAAATGTTGGCGCTGACACAGCCAATCCCAACGTTGATGACATCCCTGAACAATCCCAAACACCCCTTAACCAACCAACACCCACACAATCTACCTCATCTTCCACCTCATTACAATCTAGGTTGAATAAACGCCAAAGGACTACTGGAGTGTTCTCCTCTAGTGGTCCTAGCCTTGTTGTAGAGAGAACCACCTCCACAAGTGTGGCTGGCGCCATGGATGAGGCTGGGGCTATTGACACAAGCTTAGATGCTGGTCAAGACAGTCCCAACATCATTAAGACCTCATCCATGCCCTATGATTCTATTTTGGGAGGTCAAATTCCCATTCTAGCTGAGGGCAGATTGGAACCTATGACATTGACTGAATTGACGGCTGCTGTCATTAGCTTGCAAACGCAAAATGTCAGCCTTGTACAAATTGTCAACAATCAGGGCCGTGAACTCCAAGTATTGAGGGAGCGGGTAACTGTTTTGGAGAATCCAAGTAGTAGGAGTAGGATGGAGGAATCTTCCAAAGGGGAGGATGAAGAGGATGAGCTGATTCATACAGCCAGTGAGAAGAGTTCACAATTTAGTGAATCTTTAAATGTTGCTGAAGCACTCACCAACTTGAAGAAGCACCCAATTATTGATACATCCAAGGTAACTCCATTGAACTTGGAAGGATCTTTCACAACAACAATGGGCGCTGATACAGGTTTGAACGCTGACACATCCAGCGCTGACAAAGGTAATCGGGGCGCTGATAAAGGTAACTTGAACGCTGACAAAGTTGCAGGTGGTGTTGATGTATTCCAGTCATCAGCAATCATCAAAGATGTGTCCACACAGGTTTCTTCTTCTACCTTACCTATTATTGATCCAAAAGACAAGGGTAAAGGAATTTTGGTTGAAGGAGATGTTCCAAAGAAAGATGCAGCACAAATTGCATTTGATGAACAGTTGGCTGCACAACTTTTGGAAAGAGATTTGCAGAGGAGTGGTAGATCACCATTTGTTGCCACTTCTGAGAGTGAGGAAGAAAGTGGTGATGAAAAAGAAGGAGATAGCTCAGATTCAAGTGTTCAAATTATTGAAGATCCAGAAAGACTTGAATATGGGGATGAGTTAGCAAAGGAAAGATTGAGTGATTTGAAGAATCAGATTGATTGGGACCTTCCAGAAATCACCAGAATGTACCATGCTTGGGAAGACAAGGTAATGGACAACCCAGGGATGAGTTTGTCAGATCAAATTTGGGGGTTGGAAGTTCTTCTCAGGGTACAAGATGATATAAAGGTGATTTTGAGGTATAATGCACAAGAGGTCAAGACTTGGCTTAAAAGAGATAGAAGGCAGTTGTATTACAAGTTGCTTAGATGCCATCAACCTAGATGGACATACAAGAAGTTGCTGGCTTTATCTTTTGAGGAGTTAGAGTATAGGGCACATCCTATTTGGAGGAATGTGCAAGAAAATAATGTCTACTAGTTTCTTTCAGAAGAAAGGAAACAAGATCTTGCTGAGGAAATGCAGATTCAAAAGGAGATGAGGATTGCTCAAAGACCAGTGAAGAAAGGAGATCCTCTCCAATTTCCCAAAGATATGGATGTGTATTATCCAACTGAAAGTGTCATAAGGAAGCATCTCAAGCTTTCTCCATTGGAAGCTTCAGATTTGGTTAATGTAGTACCTCTAGATGACAGAAATCCAATCATAAGTTTTGATGAAGATGAGTGTGGATTTTGGAAAATTGGCAGGTTTGGAAAGGAGGTACATACTTTCACTTCAATTATTTCTATCTTTGCAAGCATAGACAGAGAACACTTGGTGCATCTATAGAGATTGATAGAGGCCAAGTATACAGCTGAAGCACCTAGTTCAACAAATGGAATAAGACTATGGCACACATTTTTGACTTTGTGTGGTCCAAGGGAAGCAGATCCTGCCATATGGAAGGATCTTGAAGATGACCTCAGTAATCTTCATTGGAGGCTTTATTCTACTTGTGGTGTATTTCATTTGAGCTCTACAAAGTTTTCAGAGTATCTACTTGTGGATGCTAACTATTTCTTGTCCAAAGAAGTATTGGAAAAGATGAAGGAGACACCCTTGGAGATTGATTATACTAGTGACGTGGCCAAAGACTTAATTAGATATATTTATCACCAACATAAGAAGTTTTTGCAAGATTCCTCCTAAGCTTTAAGTTTTTATTCAGAAACTTGATCATTGGAATAGATATCAAGTTTAGGGGAGGATTGTTGGGAATAAATTATGGGTCAGTTCACTGGACGCTGATAAGAAGAATTCAAGCGCTGATAAGATGACATTGGACGCTGACAGCCAAGCGTTGACATTTGAAGAAGTCAACGCTGACAGCCTTGAAGATTAGCACTGATGGAATATATCTTCATACGAATCATTTTGTTTATTTGTTTCTTTATTTGTGTATGGTAAAGATAAGCTCGACATTGTATTTTCTATTATTATCTTTACCTAGAATAGTTGATTCGTAGCTTATTGTACAAGACTTCTTAATCTATAAAAGAAGATCTTTTAGGTTAAAGTTAATCATCAGTTATCATAAGTTTTCACAAGTTAAACCTCTTTCATTGTAATCAAGTTCGTTCATTCTAATACAAGTGAAAGTTTGTTTAACATCTTTGTGTTTTAGATTAAGTGTTAATTCCGCATAACACTTAGTTACTTTATTCATAAGCAAAGGTTTCTCTACGTGTATTACTTGATCTAATCTCGTGTACACAAAGCTTAATCGATCTAAGTTTGGGATCAACAGAACACACTACCAGAAGTAGGAGGTGGCTTGGAGTCCGCATGTCCAGAGGTGCATTCTATCTCACCATGGCGACAGTCCTTCTGTTGATGGCCTGATTGGCCACACTTGAAACAACCAGCAGTACCTCGACGACAAACACCAGAATGTCTACGTGAACAAGTAGGACATACAAGATGCGTGAATCCTCCAACAGGCGTCCTTGCTAGTTGTGATCCTGTTTTGGGATTACATGCATGAGACATGATCATGAAACATAAGTATGATTATATAGAAGTTTTAAGTGATTAGCAGATGAAGCACGGTTAGGCTGCAAATCTCTTCGGTCCTGGTCCCTTCCGTTGCCATTGCTCCTGAATATGAGCGATGGAGTGTTAGATTAATGAAACATACGCAGTTTAATAATAAAGAAGGTAAATGTAGGGACATGCTGTTGTTGGCATTATTACGGTAATTGTCATTACCACCACGCCTATCTGAAGCAGAACGATCATAGGACTGACCGTTTCCCTTGGATGACTGTTGCTGAGTGGTCGGAGGCTTCCGGTCCTCAGTCTTTTGTCTGAAATGAAAAATTGTACACAAGATGATATAAACATGAAAATACTAAAAGGAAATGAATGATTTCATTTGGTGATTGAAGATAGCTCTTCACTGTTCGGTCATCACCAAACTCCTCTCGTTCCTGAAGCATTTCAAGCATACGGACTGCATCGGCCACTTGTGCCACTATAGTGAATGTAGCACATACCAAGCTGTTGGCGACCGAAGTACGAAGTGCCCAGCGAAACTTCTCAGCTTTTTCCTTAGCAGTTCCTGGGGATGGACCCAGAAATCCTGCTAAACGAAGAAACCTCTGCATGAACTCATTGCTGTTTTCACCAGCAACCTGACGCATGTTGTGGTAGTCCCTCTTGAGATTCTCCTGCTCAGCATGTGGAAAGTACTGGTTAAAGAAGAGCTCCTTAAACTGGTCCCATGTCAGCTGTGCAACCCAATTATCACCACCATTGGACTGCTTGACTGACTTCCACCACTACAGCACATCACCTTCAAACTTATAGCAAGCCAGTCTTGCCTTGAAAACACCGTCACAACCCATCGCATCGAATATCTTCTCGATGTGAGAAATCCAAGCGTCAGCCTCGTTGGGGCTGTTAGTCTCCTCAAACGAACATGCATCTGTTTGTTGAATCGCTCCAACCAAGTCATAAGGGTAACAAATGTTGGAGGTGGAGGATTGTTGTTGTTATGATTGCCATGAGCCTGGAATTCCACATGAACTTCGTCCCTGATTTCATTGCGAAGTTGGGGAAGGAGGGCTTGCAGAGCTGCATTGACAGCTGCAACCAATTCTTGAGCATTGCGTGGGTTCACCATCTGACAGTTTAAAAACAAAATGAAACATGAATAATAAGTCCGAAATGAGATGAACATAAATATGCATGAACAATGTATAAATCAATGAAACAATTTATAATGCATGAAACAATGTAAAATGCATGATGCAGTTTATAAAACTTTTATATGAGCGAGAGTGAACGCCTATGTCAGTTCACCCAAAACAAAAGACATAGCGGGGGACGCCTATGGGTCGGTCCCAAAGTTAAAAGTTTTGATAAAAGCACATGCGACTAAATAGGGCCAGTCCTGTACCAACCATTACTTAGTCATAAACCTACGACAATGATATGAATGCATGAAATAAATGAAAATGAATGAATGCATGAAAACCAACTGTCGGTTCTAGGAAGACGTTGGTGACTACCCGTAAGTCACATGTCATGTATTGACAGAGCTACAGGTCAAAACCTTGTCTCTGATACCATAATTGTAACACCCAATTTATTAAGATGGAATGCTACAGTAAATTCTGGCGTGTCATCAAAGCATGCAAGGTAAATGTCTAAACATTCATGACCACAAAAGGAAATACCGGAATCAAACATCGGTAGTCCAAGTAACTCCCACACAAGCAAATATAAGTATTGTAAATGAAAGGACTAAACAATGTCCAAATGAAGTAAAGTATGATAAAGTAGGAATAAATGCATAAAACAATGAAGGCTGGATAGCTTCCATCCGAAAGCACATACTCTTGAAATCCTACTTGCGAGCTTGAGTACCTGTCGTTTGGGAACATGAAAAGGTAGACGGCTAAGCATAACGCCCACTGCACGGATATATAATAAAGCATGGAAGACATAGAATATGAGAGCATATAAGAGCATAAAGCATGAATAGCAGCGGAAATGAATAAGTCATGGGAAAACCTAGGCGTATAACATGATTAACTGATTTTAGTTCTAAAAATATAGCTTATGTTTACTTGAGAAATCTGTATTAGTTTACTATACCAAAAGCCAATATAGGTCATGAGGTCAACAACTGGCATGAATACATAGAGGGGTGATCTCGTCATGCTAATATAGGGGATGCATCTATTTAATATGGTCTGGGTAGGAGGGATCAGCTCCTTGTGAAGGATGCAAGGGACACACCACATTCACCATGAAATCCTGACTGAAACTGTAACTAGGATGCACCCATACGCCCCACAAGAAAATAATAAAATAACAATGGCCAAATAACTTAAAGGGACGCCACGAGCTATCACTCCACCGTGGTGAAGTCATAACACTAGTGCCTCTAGTGTTATGGTTATGGTACCTCCATAACTAGGTGAAACTGGTCATGCATGTATATGGCTAAGGTAACTAATAACATAAGCATTTAAATTTGTAACTACTGGTTTAACACCCCCAAATTTACACTCAGCGGAATACATCTTTGGGTGCTAAACAATGATACAACAACACATAATTTATAAAGAACGACTCGAAAAGAGACGTTTTAGATTTATCGTTCCTAAAACATTCATCAGAGTAGCGTAGTCCCAAGTAATCGTTACCAAAAGATAAGTTAAAACAACATATTAGTTTGTTTTAAAAATGGAACGATAAATAAATCAAAGAGTTTGAACAACAAACGCAGTGCACAACTTCATTCCCGTGACCTCCAAGCTTCCACTTCTTGATTACCTGAAATACATGTGAGAAAATCATCAGCAAAAATGCCGAGTGAATCTATAGGTTTATATAATCATTTTGAACACAAGCAAAGATTATAAGTTTGTGGCATGCTTAACAAGCATCAAATAATAATTTGCATCAACAATAATAATTGTATATAGCATAAATTGCAATAAGCTCATGGAACCGAGCCCTTAGACACTCCGTTAGGTCTAATAAGACAAGAGATTTATTAATTGTCGTTACCTCCAGATTATTGGTACATTGACGTATACCTGACTTCTCAATACAATATGTTCAAACAGTGTGGAGGTCGGGCCTAAGCTTCTGTGACAAGTCCACACAAACTGAACCGGGCGGCTTCCCCCATAGATCTATTAATTGTACTAGCGGCTAGCCCATCATAAGCTAGTTAACGGTCCATAATTGAGGCTTTAACAAAGGCAATCACTTAATGCAATTTAAAGGCAACCACGGGTCCATTCAAAGAGGGACAAACATACCATAAAAGGCTTGTGTTCTAAGTTTATAAAAACATGTATTCCCCCTCGCAAGTTTAAAATCATTTAATAACTAGTATAAAGCGAGGCTATAGACTCACCTTAGCCAATAGTGGTAATGAGACGATCGCCGATGATAGATGATGCCTTTCAAACACGAGAACCGCAACCTATCAAATAAGGTGTGTTCATTAATAATAGACTCGAGAAATAAACCATACATAAGAATATAAAACTCGACTCATAAAATCATGAAAAACTCGAGAGAAAATGATATAAATAACTTCATTATACTCTACTACACATTTACTTAACCATTTTATACTTTTAACAAAGTCCGCCGGTACATACTACATGTACTAGCTTATTTACCCCTTTTAAACTCGTCAACCGTTTATGAAACGACTCGATAAACTAACTTACTATATATAGAAAGTCCTCCTACAAGTTTATCAAATGAAATTACTTTTAAACTCCTTTACCCGACTCATTTTCAAACTACAAAATCCGGACAGATTTACGTTAATTTTCATACAACCGTTTTAACTTATTTAAACAACTCCGTTTACAAAACCGACACTCGGGTTTTAAAGTAAACTCAACCTCTAAGGTAAAAACCTCATTATCAGTAGGTTACACATTTCAAAACTTCAATTTATAGTCCCCGAGATTTATCCAAATATCGACAACAACTATATGTAGTGTCGATACTCGTCTCCCGGTACACGATCAATCAAAACATCATAACTTCGCGTTCACTTGGAGCTAGAAGCTCTACCTTATATCAAAACGAAGCTAATAAAATTATCTACAACCCTAGGCTATAAGTTAAGCCATTTTCAAAACATAAAAATTCGGATTTTACTGTTTACTTACTGTTATAAAATGACTATTAAAAACTTGTATAAAATCAACTTTTTGATCAAAACCAACCATAAAAATGATCATTACTATACCCTAATATCATCATACATCAATCATAACATCCAAATCATAATCAAAATTAAAATCTTTAGATCAAAATGAAGTTTTAACAAAGTTTCTAGCAAGAACCACCATGGATCATGCTAAAAAAACCATGCATGATCATGGCTTCTACCTACCAACACCAAGAAAATAAAAAGTGCTTTCATGTAAGAATTTCTTATACCAATGTGATCCTTGATCAAAAATAAGAATAGGTCTAGCTTTGGTTTAGCTCAAATCATCCTAAATCTTGAGTTAAATTGAAAATTGTTTGTGTTTGGGGTGTTGGGTGGTGTTTCGGAAAAATGAGAGAGAAGAAGAGAGATGGTGAAAATTTTTGAGTGGAAAAATGAGTTATGTGTGTTTGTTTGAGCCTTTTATATAGTGGTGGAGGGACCTTGGTTGCAATTTAGCAATATTTGTGGCTAAAAATGAAAATAGTTAGCTAAAAAAAGCAGGAATTAACTATTAGTCAATTTTCAAAATGTTTACGGGACTCGGGTTTCTTAAAAATACTTAAAAGTTTAAACGCACACGAAAAATAATAATATAACGACTCGACACGTAATTTAAAACGATATCGTTGAAAGTATTATATATCGAAACGATCGATAATAAAATATAAAAGTTTTAGGCATCCGTCGGTATCACGATCACTAGTAGTCCTCGTTACTCGTCAAAATATTAAAATATAATATTTAATATCGGTTTCAACTTAAACCGTTAAACATAATAATATTTAACGTTATAAAATACTTCAAATTAATTGAAAATAGGATTAAATTATGACCTTATTTTTACGGGTTTTACATCCTCACCACCTTAAGGGAGCGATGTCCCGACGCTCAACTCGCCTCATACACGAGTTGTTCACTACCCGGAAGGATGAGGGCATTCCTTATAAAGAAGTCTTCACGTTCCCACGTGAATTTTGATCCACGATCTCCACTGGTTCTTTTACAAAACGCAACTTGTCGTCAAGTTGTATCTCACCAAAAAGGAATAAATAAATCCTTATCCACCAGTCACCCGTCAAGCTTGACATATGAAAATTTTATGAATCACACGAAGCTCATTCGTCGACCAGAATAAATTACAGGATCTTCGAGTAAGTCCAGTTAAAAGGAAGTTTACAAATTAAAGGATATCCATCGGCCGGATAGCCATGGACACACATCAAAAAGAAATAACAAGAAAAACATTTTCGTCATCGGAGGGTGCTCACACGCGGTCCCTACTCAAAAGATAATACAAAGACACCATCTCACTTTCGCCAACGCGCATTAAAGTTTCAATAAACATCGTCGTTGAAAGTCAAAAAGATATTACATAATATGTGTTCTACATGATCGGACGTCATCGGATGATGCCGTCTCAAGTTCTCACAACTTACGATCATTTGACTAGATCACACACCATATAAGTACATAAAAGAAAAGGTTGAACATAAACATCGAGTATAGATCTCCATCGTTAATCATCGAGAAAACCTTGAACGAACCCTTGATAATAACCACTTGATCTCAAGAGTCTTCTATGATCCTTCGATAGTAGCAAGTAAAATTAGAAAAACTTCATATCCATGATGAGTTGCCATTGATAATTCGGTTCTCAATCATTCCATAAGTACACACATAAATCCTGGTGACACTTATCGTTTCTTCTTATACACTGCTTCCCGAGATTCATTTTAAACTCAGAATAAAATAGTGATCTTCAGTACGAGGAGCAGAATGAGATAAAAAAAATGAATTTAATAAACGCATAAACCGACAAGATGTGGTAAAATGATTTAAGGTTGACGATCGACGAGGGATCTCGAATCACGTAACCGTAAAACATAATAATTCACAATACTAGAAAAATGAGAGCGAAGAATGAATTAAATATTAACATTAAAATAACGTCTGTCACAATTATCCGTCCCGGATTTGGTATTACCTTAAAACTCAGGGGAGGTACTTTCTTGATAAGGATGATATATTAAAGATAGAAGTTAAATAGCTTCATAATTTATTTTGGTCGTCTTAAGAAACTTTGAAAGAATGACATGAATTTATTGATTAAACTCATATTGATGGTTACGATTTAGAAAATATAATTTCCAACTTAAATCATTATTAGAAATATAAATTAAACCGGTAATTTCATTACATTAAAAGTAAAGTATGATAAGTCAATTAGTTCAAAAGATAGAGCATAACTTCCTTTTAAACATTATTTTTAGTTATACAAAATATGATGTATAAATTTGACCTTTTACTTGTGATGGTTATTTTGATAATTGAAAATCATTAGAAAAATGTATAAAAGTTCCATAAAAATTTTTATAATACGTTTTAGAAATACATAAAGGTGTTCATTATTTCAAAATAAACATGGGATATATTCGGGTTTCAAAATGTGTAACAAACGAATACAAATGGAAATAATGGTCAACAATTAGTACGAAATCAACGGTACAAAAGGGGACGAAACAAATGTCGTATGGATTCTTAAAGAGAATGATAAAATAAAGGCGTTGATGGTAAGACGATAATTAAATAACAGATTAAACAAGTTGTCAATTCTGTTAGTGCGGTCGGTGGTTCACCAATATCAGCTTGTTAACTTAGCGGTGGTCGATACACGATCGGAAATAAAATCCATCCAAAAATGTTAATAAAAGAAAATTCCTAATAATCACTTGTAATTAAAACAAATCAAATGAACGATGTTAGTGTTTAAAAAGAGAAGTCAAAGCACGGTTCACAAGAGTAGATTTCGAGACAAACGAGAGTCACGGACGTCATCCCGGATATACGAAAATCACTCTAGTGATATTTCATTATTCACGTGCGGAGACATTCTAAAGATCTACCCAGTCGCATAAAGAAGATTGGACAAGAAGGAAGGATAAAACATCGAGACTTTCAAGTCTTTTATCAGCAGTCAGTAATTAGACGAACGGTCAAAAGAAATCAGTTATAAGACAAAATGAAGTAACAAGTGGAAAAACGATCGTCGAGTAAAAACGTATTCGTAAGCGCGTAATTCGTTCAGGAAAAGGTAAGAAAACGTATGGGGATGCATAGAAATTGCGCTACTTGCATAAAATACAAAGTTTTTCAAAACTTATTTTCACTTTATTTCGTTTTATTTATCTTTATCATAAATACAAGTAAAAAGTTGATTATTATCAAGATTTTTAAGGTGACTACTATTCAGCCTAGCATGGCTCCTTCTAAATTAGACATAGGTGATCAGGCCATGTATAATTTAGGAATAGCAATGTAGTGCTCAGTTTCGTCGAAAAGTATTACGTTCCTTATGTTTATATATAAACCATGCTATTTGTAAAATGTAATTTAAAAATAGTTTATAAATTTATAGGGTACAAGTAATTTGTGAGATACTCAATAAGCAACTTTTAATGTTACGAAAAGTATTTTATAAGACCAAAGTAAAAACAATTGATGAAAATAATCGTAAAACGATATCAGATTTATTTATAAGGTGACATTATGACAACATATAAAGTAGCCAAAGGTTTGCAAAAAGTGGCAAATAGTAGCTCATAAAACAACCAATGAAATGGTTACAAGTTGTTAAGGTTTTAAAAGGTTATATGGTTACACGGAAACGCCATGAGACACGTGATGAGAATATCGATGAAGAATGTGAAGGCAAAACTTCAAAACTCAACCCAAATCAGTTGAAGGTTAGAAGAAAATAAAAATAAAATAACATCGAATGACAATTGAGTCATATATATATATAAAGAATAAATCAATCCATATGTGTATTCTATGTAAGATACTCGACACAACATGCTTTTAAGAAAGTATATTATTCGTTTTCAAATTACATCATTAATCCGGTAATTGCTAATCCTGTAATGTTTCTATTTTTAAACATTTTCACATCCAACTAGTATTGGTTAGTTGTACAATAATATTTGTTAAAATTTTACAATCTCAAATGAAATCAAAACTGCTTAGAAACGTTTAAAACCCATGTTCTGAATTGTTCTATCAGATTTAACTTTTAAATATGAGCCGATTAATTGACCCGATAAACGACATCTCCAACACTCGGAGTCTAAAGCATTTTGATGCAAAACGACGTTTCAGACGACTTTCTAGTTTACACGAGACCTGAAACCCAATAAAAAATGACCAAAATACCCCTGCAAGTTCTGTGCAGGTTTAAATTTTATTTTTTTTTAATTTTAAAAACGCTGGTTTTACTTTTAAGTTTTGACCTATTTATACAGTCCCTTCAGTTTCTCCATTAAATATATTTTTTGACACTTCCTAACGGCTCAAAATATATATATTTATACACACATGTCTTGTGGATTTTACAACAACGAAAAATAAATCTCATAATGAGCATCAAATAATAATATAACATAATGAAGGACAGAAGATGCTTCAAGGTATTCAACACGAAATTTAGGAAGCAAAACGGTGAATGACGTTCATAATATAAGTTTCAAGGTGCAAAGTAGGCAAATCTCCTTGGTGCCACGATTGTCCAAAGACACAACACATAACAAGAAAAGAATGGAACATTTACAGGTTGAGTTCCGGGAGCAAGAAGGTTAATGAAAAACAAATGATACAATTTATAGAAGTAAAATCGTATTCCAATCTAGCACCATAATCTAGACGATGATTTATAAAATGACGATGACGTTACCGAGATATAAGCGAGCAATACACTTCGGAGTCGATACATATAAATGTCAATAAGTTAAATCTTCGCATGCCGTGTAAAACGGTGATAATTATCAACAAAATAGTATGAAAAACCATGATATTATTCAACACGATTATAAGAAGTGTTTCAAAATGTGTGACTCACATGATAGCGGTTTGTCTTTTCCAAGGACACATTGAGCTACACAATGGTCAAGAGACTACGTTTCAAGACGTCTAAGCACAAACAGTCGGAAGACGATTTGGATATCTATAGATATCTCAAAGGGTTAAACAATGAAAGTAGCGCACGAAGATGAAGGTATGTAAGGTCATAATATAAAATTTTGCAATAAAATCAATTTAAATACTTCAAAAATAAATACAAAAAGATCTTGAAAATTCATTGTATTTATTTAAGTTAATCACTAATAAATGATAAACTTGTATCGTAAAGTTTAACGACATAAATATATATCGATAAACGAATCCTAGATATAAATATATATCCATAAATGGATCATAGTATTTATTTATAAATACTTGCCAATAAATTATACGTAATAATGTATACTAAAATTGTAATCTCAGAAGTAGCTTGAACCTGAAGTCACGCGAAGTCATGTGCACCGACTCTTTGAAAAATAAAAACTGACAGTTATACTTTAGGTTTTTAAAATAAAGACCTAGTTCTCTATAACTCATGGCTCTGATACCAATCTTTAACACTCCCAAATTTACACGCAACGGAATACATCTTTGGGTGCTAAACGATGATACAACAACACATAATTTATAAAGAACGACTCGAAAAGAGACGTTTTAGATTTATCGTTCCTAAAACATTCATCAGAGTAGCGTAGTCCCAAGTAATCATTACCAAAAGATAAGTTAAAACAACATATTAGTTTCTTTTAAAAATGGAACGATAAATAAATCAAAGAGTTTGAACAACAAAAGCAGTGCACAACTTCATTCCCGTGACCTCCAAGCTTCCACTTCTTGATTACCTGAAATACATGTGAGAAAATCATCAGCAAAAATGCCGAGTGAATCTATAGGTTTATATAATCATTTTGAACACAATCAAAGATTATACGTTTGTGGCATGCTTAACAAGCATCAAATAATAATTTGCATCAACAATAATAATTGTATATAGCATAAATTGCAATAAGCTCATGGAACCGAGCCCTTTGACACTCTCTTAGGTCTAATAAGACCAGAGATTTATTAATTGTCGTTACCTCCAGATTATTGGTACATTGCCGTATACCTGACTTCTCAATACAATATGTTCAAACAGTGTGGAGGTCGGGCCTAAGCTTCTATGACAAGTCCACACAAACTGAACTGGGGCGGCTTCCCCCATATATCTATTAATTGTACTAGCGGCTAGCCCATCATAAGCTAGTTAACCGTCCATAATTGAGGCTTTAACAAAGGCAATCACTTAATGCAATTTAAAGGCAACCACGGGTCCATTCAAAGAGGGACAAGCATACCATAAAAGACTTGTGTTCTAAGTTTATAAAAAAGATGTATTCCCCCTCGCGGGTTTAAAATCATTTAATAACTAGTATAAAGCGAGGCTATAGACTCACCTTAGCCAATAGTGGTAATGAGACGATCGCCGACGATAGATGATGCCTTTCAAACACGAGAACCGCAACCTATCAAATAAGGTGCGTTCATTAATAATAGACTCGAGAAATAAACCATACATAAGAATATAAAACTCGACTCATAAAATCACGACAAACTCGAGAGAAAATGATATAAATAACTTCATTATACTCTACTACACATTTACTTAACCATTTTATACTTTTAACAAAGTCCACCGGTACATACTACATGTACTAGCTTATTTACCCCTTTTAAACTCGTCAACCGTTTATGAAACGACTCGATAAACTAACTTACTATATATAGAAAGTCCTCCTACAAGTTTATCAAATGAAATTACTTTTAAACTCCTTTACCCGACTCATTTTCAAATTACAAAATCCGGACAGATTTACGTTAATTTTTCATACAACCGTTTTAACTTATTTAAACAACTCCGTTTACAAAACGGACACTCGGGTTTTAAAGTAAACTCAACCTATAAGGTAAACACCTCATTATCAGTAGGTTACACATTTCAAAACTTCAATTTATAGTCCCCGAGATTCGATCCAGATATCGACAACAACTATATGTAGTGCCGATACTCGTCTCCCGGTACACGATCAATCAAAACATCATAACTTCGCGCTCGTTTGGAGCTAGAAGCTCTACCTTATATCAAATCGAAGCTAATAAAATTATCTACAACCCTAGGCTATAAGTTAAGCCATTTTCAAAACGTAAAAATTCGGATTTTACTGTTTAGTTACTGTTATAAAATGACTATTAAAAACTTGTATAAAATCAACTTTTTGATCAAAACCAACCATAAAAATGATCATTACTATACCCTAATATCATCATCATCAACCATAACATCCAAATTATAATCAAAATTAAAATCTTTAGATCAAAATGAAGTTTTAACAAAGTTTCTAGCAAGAACCACCATGGATCATACTAAAAACACCATGCATGATCATGGCTTCTACCTACCAACATCAAGAAAATAAAAAGTGCTTGCATGTAAGAATTTCTTATACCAATGTGATCCTTGATCAAAAATAAGAATGGGTCTAGCTTTGGTTTAGCTTAAATCATCCTAAATCTTGAGTTAAATTGAAAATGTATGTGTTTGGGGTGTTGGGTGGTGTTTCGGAAAAATGAGAGAGAAGAAGAGAGATGGTGAAAATTTTGAATGGAAAAATGAGTTGTGTGTGTTTGTTTGAGCCTTTTATATAGTGGTGGAGGGACCTTGGTTGCAGTTTGGCAATAGTTGTGGCTAAAAATGAAAATAGTTAGCTAAAAAAAGCGGGAAATAACTATTAGTCAATTTTCAAAATGTTTACGGGACTCGGGTTTCTTAAAAATACTTAAAAGTTTAAACGCACACGAAAAATAATAATATAACGACTCGATACGTAATTTAAAACGATATCGTCGAAAGTATTATATATCGAAACGATCGATAATAAAATATAAAAATTTTAGGCATCCGTCGGTATCGCGATCACTAGTAGTCCTCGTTACTCGTCAAAATATTAGAATATAATATTTAACGTTATAAAATACTTCAAAATAATTGAAAATAGAATTAAATTATGACCTTATTTTTACAGGTTTTACAACTGGGAAAACAGTTGGCTGCATACGGGAAATCCTAATAAAGGAAGAGATTATCCTTACTGAAGGACGGGAATCCAAACCTTATGTCGAGTAGAAGCTAACAAAAATGCTGAAGAAACTACTCCACCTTGACGGATAATACTATATAAGAATATGAACGTGTATGAGTTGTCTGAATTACATGTGTTTTTGATGAGAGTGCTTTTATACATGGTCTCATCGTCCAAAACGGGCTTAAAATAGTGAAAATATCATAAAAAGTGCTATAAATATGCTTGTGTTTACTCAATGTGTATTTTAGGTACGAATATCGAGAAAAAGACCAAAAGATCACAAGAATCAAGCAAAAACGAAAACAAGAAACGAAGCCGCACAAAGAACTGGACCCGAATCATGAATTTCTAATAAAGTCCTTGAAGTTTGAAGATGTGTCAAGATTGGTCCCTCAACTATTGAAGACTTGTCATATTATACCCTTGTAAAACTCAAATATTACAAATGGTTCCCTAATATTTCAAGAACATACACTTATGGCCCTTGAAGAATTAAGAAATTGCATATATAGCCCTTGTTCATAATCATACAAACTTGGAGGGACTAGAAATGCAATTTGGGTATACTTTTTACAAAGGGAACAAAGTTTTGTGGCTGGTAAACTTGATATGACAAAATTTCACAAACCAGGGGACCATTTGTGACATATTCTATACCTAAACCCGCTACTACCCACATTTTACCATCATACCCACTCCAAGCCCACCCCAAATCACCCAAAACCGGACTCCAAGCCCACCACACAACTGCCCACGTCACAAACCACTAATATTATATATTTTTAAAGTGATTAAATTAAGTATATAGATTAAGCGGTAAACAAGTGTATTTTCCCCAAAATGAGATTAAACCTCTCTTCCCCAGTTTAAGAACCCTAAACCATGAACACCTTCTGTTAACTTGGATTCACTAAGAACACGGGTTCTTGATTCGGAGGCCGGGAAGGATTGAACAAGTGTTTAGCCATTGTTAGTGAGAGAAACAAGAGATACTAGAAAGGTGTGTTTATTCTAGTGAGAGAAAGAAAAGAAAGAAATGATAATCCTCACCCCTTCATGGAAGTATGGAGGGGTATATATAGCACTGGACTTGGACTATTACATATGACAATATTAGTCCCTGCAAGTCCCGACTATGGAACTAATGTAATTCCGTTAGTCGCTCACATTTTAAGGCTAACAATCTTCCCCCAATGTGGAGACATACGGAATTACTTATAATGTTCCTAAAAAATGCAAATACAACAAAAATATGACAGTATTAAGTTTGCTTCCAATGCTGAGGATGACGTCGTTGTCCTCAAGTCTTCTAGAAAAACTTATACCCTAGTTTGAATCCTCTTTGTCTTTGCTTGTTGTGGAACCATTGTATCATGTATGAACTGGATTAACTTCCCCCCAATTCATACCACATGTCTTGAAAAGCTTTCTTCATAGACTTCTTTTTTACGAAGCTTTTGAATCAGCTTCCCCCCAAACTAATATCCTATCTTGAGCAGAACCTGTAGCTTGAGCAATCTTCTATCTTTGACATTTAAAGTGCACAACGGAATTTTGTTGAAGAAGAAGCAAACCACACCAAGTAACTGCTACCTTGACATTTTTGGTCTTCATGATTATGTGTTTGGGGGGACATGCAAGAAATCAGCAACAAATCTTCTCACGGTTGTAGAATACTTCCCCCTGGAAGTTGAACTAAGTACCCAAAAATACACGTTCTTCCCCCATGATGGTTACGAACTCTCGGAAGCATCATTTGACGTGTACGGTCAAAATCGCGAGATTTTCTTATCAGGAGTAAGATGGTGAAGAACACTCGGTAGCATCATCAGACAAGTACAATCAGAATCGTGAGATGTTTGTGTCTGAAGCAGAAATCTTTGTTGACATTCTGTAGCTCAAGATGCTCGTGAGAATTGTTTGCTGATCACATCTCTACTCATTTACTCTCTGGCTAAACTTACCAACCTCGTATTCTTTTGGCTATCTGTAGTGACCACTGGTGAAGTAAACTTGATATTCCAAACTTGAAACTGAAGTACAATCCCCCACATTTGTTACCCACGTGAACAAAACAACAAAGGAAGCACAGTGATCCAACGACTATGGATGTTTTCTTGGCCTCTAATCAATTATGAAGGGCTCAGATCCGTGTGTACACCCTGGCAACCCATGTGCATCAACAGGCAATCACAAGAGCTCTTAGGTATTTAAACTTTGCAAAGTTGGTCAACAGGGAATCAATCCAGCATATACTAAGCATCTAAGGGAAAATGAGGAAAATCAAGGCTATTAGGGTTTATGACTTATGCTTTCTAGAAAGATCATGTAACTGCTATATAAAGCACCCTTAAGATTTTTTATTTCTTGTTCAAGTATTAATTTTTGCAAAACTTTGTAATCCGAATTTTGTGAAATAAAATTAAGTTCCATTTATTTTAAAAATTGTCATTTACTTTTATTGCACACTTTAATTTTCTGTCAATTTAAGTTTTCTTGCAAAAAAAATTGAGGTTTTATAGGTTGAAGTTGTGTTTTCAAGATTGTTGGTTTGAGTTTATTTAAGAAGTTTTCAAGTGGAAAGTTTGTGAAGAAAGAAAAATTTCAATGTTTATTTTTACTTGTGCACTAACTATATCAAGGCTTAAAACCTCGATACGTCGAGTTTGTTTGTGATTTACAGGTTGGAAAGCTAGTGTACACGCGTACACTTCAGCTCGAACAACCTAGGGTGTGGATGTGCGCCCTAGAGGTTTGTCTTTCCTTTTTAATTTTTTTGTCGAAAGCCTTTGTGAATGAGATTTGAAATTTCTGTTTGAATTTGTGAATTATTTGGTTGAAAGCTTTTATTTGAGTGGTATTTTTTCTTAATCAGTCTATAGCTTTGTTGTTTTTGGGGTTTTTAGTCGAGTTTCTTTGCTAAAATTTGCTTTTCAAAACTCTAAGGGGCGTTTGGGACAACAGGGTTTAAGGGTAGCAAGTGACAACTAAGCCTTGCTTAGCTCTGCTCAACCTTAATGAGGTTTAGGTTAGTTGATATTCGCAAAAGGTATGAGTAATTATTTTGAAAATCTTGTTTTGGTTATTTGTTAAAAATCCGTCAATTGTCTAAGTGATTTTCATCTTTTGATATTCTACCAAGTTGGTTATCTGCGGGTATAGGCTTTTGAATGGGATGGTTCATGGTTCATGTAGCTGACTTGATATTTCTACTCAAAATTTAGAGTCATCAAATGCCTACTGTTTTATGTCAAAAGTATGAGGGGGCATGAGTTGGCTTGTTTAGTTTTATAGGTTTTAGGCTTTTTCTTGCATTAGAGATTGATAGATTATCTTGTGAGTTGTTTTTTATTTGTAGTAGGAAGTCTTAGGTTCTTTTAGTTTTTTTAGTAGACTCGGTGCATAAGTCTTGAACCATGTGTGCATTTTTGCTTACTTAGTTGTGTGAGTATTTAAACTGTGACCCTCACAAGCAAACAACTTTGTAGGGTGCTCAATTAAACCAAACTTCCAACAAGAACAAACCAATAAGTAGACCTCATAGAGACCTTGAGTTTCTTTGATTTGAATGTGTTATGAGGTTGCAGTAGTTTCTTTATATTAGTGTTTTTGTGCCTTTTGTTCCAACCAAAAAACAGGAGAGTACCAAGCAAAATATAGAACACCCTTAAGTTTCTGTAATCCTGTGCAAATTATGCCTTAGTCAGTAATCTTAGATTGTGTGTTAGTATATTTGTCTCGTGTTTATGGTATGTGCAACCAAACAAAGTAAGTGAGTATGCTCAGTTTATCATAGCCCACTAAGTGCTTGTTTCGAGCTGTTAGTAGTTCAAAAAAGAGTGTGCATGCGATTGAGTTTGTGTATACTTGAAGTCGTGTATTGTTCTTGTTGCACTTGACCTGTGCATCTCTTAACTTTGGCTTTAAATTAATAAGTATGTATGGATTTCTGGTGTTCGTCGTTTATGTGGTTGTAGGCGCTTGATTTCTAGTGATATTCTGATGCTATAAGTGGCCAAGTTCATGTCATTCACACCAGCAGCGGGCTTGCTGAATGCGAGGTTTCAAAGATTGAAATTAAGTAAGTAAATAGTTTAAGTGAAGGTGTTAATCTATTTTTAATTGTTTTGAGGTTTCAAGCTTATTAGGTACTTAAATTTAAGCTCAAAGTTGGTTCTGGTGCACCTAAATTTGGTAGTTACTGTTCACGTTTGGCAATTACTAAATCTCTGAGGTGCGAAACAGTAACAGCCTAGCGGATTTTGTTTGCTCTTATTCGGTTAAACTTGCTGTAGTATTTCTTGTTTTTCTTTTTTTGCTTACTTGAGCGATGTTTGTGCTTATTGTGACACCCCACGAGCACATACGCTTGTGGGGGTGGCTGTGGATACCATCAACATACTACAAACCAAACAGACCAAAAAAAGTAAAAGAGAGGAAGATTGTTGTGTTGTTTACTGTACGAAAGTTATAAAAAAGGGGAGCAAGCGACTGTATTTTTTTAGCTCAAATCTGTATCGTTATTAGGCTTGTGCTTGTGATTTGTGAGTGTTTGTTGTTGATTTTGTGGTTGTGCAAACACAGCAACCTTAAACTAATCAGCAAACCAAGAAGAACACAAGAGATAGGCCTGTTGTTTGCTAGTGGTATTCACTGTGCACGAATCCCATTTGTGGCACTAATTCGTGGCTGGTTTTGTTAAGCGTGGATGTGTCTTGGATTTGTGTAAGCGTTTGGGGAACTGTGTAAAAAAAGGGAGTTGCTTGTTTGTGTTCTTAATTGGGTACACAACAACTGATACTTTGGCGAGAATGGTTGTTAAAGATTTAGTTTGGTGTCTTTATGTTTATGTTAGTTGTCTGTGTACCCCATACCAAGAAAAAAAATATAAAGTAAAAAAATTTGGGTTGCACACAGCCTCGAACCCTCGACCTTTCACTCTGTCAAACGACTTAACACACCCTCCCATTACCAACTGCCCTAGGGACTTTATTGGTAATGGGATGGTTTATATTTTAATTAAACACTCCCTCATTTCCTTTATGTTATATAAGCCGTGAGACACAAGTTGATTTCTGGCTTATTGAATTTTGTCTTTGTGATTTTTCTTAGGTTTCTGGTTGAGTCTATGATTTTTAGAAACTAATTTTAGATTTTTCCCTTTATTAGGATTATTTTTATTTTAAATTTTGAAAAAGTCATAAAAAATAGATAAATGTATTTTAAAATTTTCAAAAAATATTTTTCAGCTTTTATATAATATATTTTAGGTTTACAAATAAAAAAGTTTTTATTTTGTCTCTTTATTAGTTATTTTATTTTTTAGGATTTTTATTTAAATTTAGAAATTAAAATAAATTAATTTAAAAGTTTTCAAAATTTTGGTTTGCGTATTTTTCGTAGTTAAGATTTTTAGAACATTTTGGTAATTTTTAATAATTTTTTAGGTGAAAATTTTTGTTTGGTCGCGTTTTCACGTTCGTACGTTTAAGCCTTTTCGACCATTTCAACGTAATTCTTCTCCATTTTCCTTTCCTTCTATCCAAAAACGTAATCACTTGAATAAATAACTTCTATAATTGTTGGCTAGACACCATACCTCCTCGAGAACGAACTCGATTATTCGTCTTTACGTTTTTCCTAAAACGTATTGATTAATACTTACCCGCTTTTGTCGCTTTGTTTTTCCTAAAATAAAGTGTACAAAAATACTACATCAAAAATGGCGCTGCTGCCGGGGAGGTGTGTTTAGCCATATTTATTTATCGTGTTTATTTGAGTGTTTAAGTTTTTATCGTATATACTCTTTTGTTATTTTTCTATACTATTAGCCATACAAATAATCGTGTTAAATTGAACTTAATTAACACAAAATCGTTTTCTCGTTTTTATTGTGCATAATATATTGTATTTACGTAGAACAATTAACACACAATAATTATCCAAATACGCGAGAAATCGCACCTTAATAGTGGGCGCTCCGGTCACTATTAAGCGTATCGAATTTAAACGAAATCAAAGGCAAAATAGATAAATACTCTTAATTGATTTAATATCGATAAATACAAACTATAAGGTGGGTATAAGGCGGTTGCATTTCACGACCTAAATAAAAAAGGCTCTTAAGTGCTTCGCGTCGCCTCGTTTTCTCCGCTCGCTTGTGCGTATTTTGAAAGTGACGATTAATTAGGGGTCTGCCAAATCAAGTATTCTTAATCTATTTTTGTGAGTTTAAATTATTGTACCCTAGAAACGTTTTGGCGTTCCGCCAACGTTTCAAAGTCGAACGAAGGTTTTTACTTCACGTAATTACCTTCACTCCCTTTGTATTCATTAATCGAGACCTTTGATTAGTGGATAATTTTTGTAGATTAATTTCTACGTAATCCACAAAAATTCCAAAAAAATTGAAAAACCAAAAACACAAAAAGAATCTTCGATTTTCCTCTATTTTCATAATTCTCTTCTTTCACCCTCTATATCATTTAATTCTCGAAGCGACTTTCTCGTTATATCATGTCGAATGATGGTGGATATTATTCATGTCCACATTGTGGAGGCCCGCCCGATGGTGCCAATTGTGTTAATTGTGAGGTTATTGGAGGTCGAGAGATTTATATCTATAACTCCCCTTCACGTGATCATGGTGACGAATTTCAATCTTACTACCAAGATCACCCATCGTCTTCGTTTTATTTGTCGTTTGATTCGTCTTTTAATTGTGATGAAAATCAAAATGATGAAATGAATCAAAACGCCTTTTGTGACTATATGAGACGGAATAATGAAAACATAACGATGGTTGAAGAACAAGTAACGAATCTTAAGGAAACTTGTAGTGAACTTAAGAAACATTACAAAAAACAATTGGAAACTAAAATGGAATTTTACTTAGAGGAAATGGCCTCCATGAGAACCGAGTTGG
This sequence comes from Glebionis coronaria, assembly GCA_025667525.1. NCBI lineage: Eukaryota > Viridiplantae > Streptophyta > Magnoliopsida > Asterales > Asteraceae > Glebionis > Glebionis coronaria. The sequence goes on from CM046877.1 coordinate 242,555,310, forward strand.
AAAACGAATATGATGCCACTTCTAAAGAACGAGAACGTTTATTTGACCTAGATGAGGAGAGATGGGATAAACTTGTTGATAAAGTTGTGGAAGCTTACACTAATGAGCGTAATGAACTTCTTTTAACGGTTGAGACCTTAGGAAAAAAAATTAGCTTCATACGAGTCGAGTTCTTCATCGAGCGATAATATTCCTAATCCCGAAGGAGAGTTCAAGTCATATCGACTCCTAAGACTCGTACGTCTCGTATTGATCCCTATCTCTCAAATTTTAGAGTCGTGATACCTTCTCGTCTTGCAAGAACGTAGAGGGAACGAAAACGTCTACTAAGTACTAACGAGGTTTTTACAAATGTTGTTAAAAACAAACCACAAGAAAAACTCGTAGGATACCTAGGAACGTTGAATGTTATACCTTTTGAACCTAATTTTTCTAATGAGGATGAAATTATTGAGGATTTTCTAAATAAATATACACCAAATTTGAATGAAGAAATTCCATCAAATGATTTTGAAAAGAAAAATGTGACAAGGTTTTAAAAGAAATCGTTGAACCCTCGTTTTTACAAGATGAAAAAAAATTAATCCCGAAGGGACTTGTTAGAAATTTTTCAAAAATGTTCGAGAACCCACGCTCGATCCCTTCGAAGGACAAAGTTGAAACCATCAAGGAAAAATCGTCACGTGACGAGCCTTTTACCCCTAATCCCACATCGAGTGAGATTTTGGATTTATAGTGTGAGAAGTACGCCGGTGGCCTTGCTCACATTGATACGTTTTTCGATGTCGAGGTCGAAACGATAAAGGCAAGATCTTTAATAGAAGAGCCTTCATTTCCTAGTTTCACGACGGTTGAAGCTAGCGACTCGACTATCGATAAATTGATTTCCAAACCTCTTCCACGAGGAAGAGAAGATGTTTTTGATCCCGATGGCGATATTTTCGAGATAAAACGTATTCTTGATAACCCGCCTTCGATTTTAGAGTTTGATGAGGACCGTTGCGATAGCCCGGAGGGGGATGTCTTATTAAACGATTCACGTTTTAGAAATTCAAATCCTCCTCCAGCCTTCAAGATAAATGTGAAAATTTTAAGTGTGCCTAGAATTGTTTTAGAAACACCAAATATTTTCAATTTAATCAACTTGGGTTTTCGTAAAAATGAGTTAAAAATGAAAATGGAATGATTTTAAAATTAATTCTAAAGATTTTCCAAAGTTAACTCCGTCATCACCTCGTTTAATTGAACTTGCTACAAACGCGTCTACTTCTTTTGATGACGTTTTGTGTGGATCTAGTGTGGGGGAAACCCCATTTGTTTCCTCACACTTCTCCATCTAGGACGAGATTTTTGACCCCGGTATCACGTTTAAGATAAAATCTCGGTCTTTTACTGAAGTAGTCACTAGAAGACCCTTCTACACTTATGGTATGAGTTTACCTCGAGTAACTCGATTTGTTTGCCCATCCAATGTCCCACCTTCTCTTCTCATTCTATTTTCTTGTGTCCCTTTGGGGCGATGATGCTTGAAATCGTGTTGTTTCGTTTATCATCCGAAACGAAGACACGATCTTTTATCCCGGTATAAAGGCTTTGCCTTTATTATCGGTTGATTTTGGGCCTTGATTACATGTAAGTCCCACCAAAAATGACCGAACCATGATTATCCCTAAATGATCACATTTATGGGGAATCGAGCCAAGCTCATGACTCGGTAATCAAAAACGAGGTGCCTTGTAGGGGAGCTCCCATGTTTATCCATGTACATATGATCGCTTTCTAATGTAGTTAATGTGAGGGGATTTGTGCCCTTCCATCCTTTGTTCCGTGGTTGTTTGTGAATTATGGTTATTTAGATCATCATCTTCACAATTCAAGCCTCTCGTGTTTGTTTTACTCGAGCCTCGATCGTTTGCTTTGAAGACTTTCCGATATCCAAATGATATATCCTTTGTTGTTCTAACCTTAGGTCTTTTTAGCACACCTCATAAACGGCAATAGATTTAATGGTTCCACCCTTTCCATACTAGATCCTAAGCATTCGACTTCGTCTCTAGTATGGGGGTATCCCACCCTTAGACTCGAAACATTGAGGACAATGTTTAACTTTAGTATGGGGGTGAATATATACTTGCCTTGATAAACCTTCACGCTCTCCAAAATGTTTTGTTTTGCTTTTCGTTTTGTTGCAAATAAGGCTAAAAATGGCCAAAATTTTGAATTTTCACATGTTTTCTTAAGTGTTTAAAGCCACGAATGTAGATTTTCCGATGGCGAGAATAAGATTAATTTTTGACTCGACCGTGCGTGTTGAGCACTTAGCTTTGATTCCTTAACTATTTTTAGGCTAAGTCTCTTAAATGAGGACGAGAAAAGATAGCGTTAATTATAAGTTACTATGCTAAACATAGAATTCACGATTCTTTCAAAAACTCACGTGTCCTAATTATTTGCTTATTCCCCCTTCGCTTGTACATAAATTTTGCTAATAAATATCGACTTAGCGGTTTAGTCTTAATTGTTGGTTTCTAATTCTTTCTAGTAGCTTCCATGTAATTAAATTGGGAAAACATTTGAGAATCACCAGCGTCACGGTTTTGAAGTATTGGCACCCCCGAATAATCGAAAGCTTCACCCAATAATAATTTTAAGTGCACACTCACCTAAATCAAGCAAAAATTCGAAGCTCACAAGGCCAACAAATCTATGCAAAATTGAAAGTGAAAGCCTTAATTTGAAGCTTTAAAGATCCAAAATTACGTTTTACGTTGAGGATATACGTCTTTGGCCATAATAAACACCTCATGGCGAGGTTAAATAAAAGGCAAGGCAAGACCGAAGCCCAAAAAGTTGAGGTAAACCTGATAATAAGGCCCATCCGTTAGGGGGCGTATAAAAGTCTTGGTAATAAGTCTCATGTTGAAAACCTTTCTAAAACCGTGTTTATCGAATCTCATTTGTTAACTTAATTTTTTGATATCGTTGTCTATTAGGGGAGGTTATTAATTCGATGGTTTTGATTACACCGTTTCATTTCTATTTTGAACCTTAATCTCTATTATCGCATAAGTAAAAATTGTATCATCATGATCATTCAAGACAAAAATAAAATATAAGAGATACCAATTAGGATAAATGGGAGTCTAAGTATGTGATTAGAGCATATGAGTAGTGTTAGCATTACTAACTTACAATGACAATGATCTCGTTACACGCTTAGCATGGAATTGGGTGAAAATCGAGGACGACGAATTTATCTCTATGAGGCACTCACATGTTCTTATTCTATGAACCTAAACGTCCCATTTTGCGATGAAAATCCTACATTATGTCTAAAACACAAGTAGTAGTAGTGTAGAAAGTTTACTTTTCAATAAAGGCTCATAAAATGAAACTTTGAAAATCTAAGATACTTTATTCTAGAATTGCGTGAGGGCGGGGCAATGGTTTAGTATGGGGGAGTGATGAGAGTACTTTTATACATGGTCTCACCGTCCAAAACGGGCTTAAAATAGTGAAAATATCATAAAAAGTGCTATAAATATGCTTGTGTTTGCTCAATGTGTATTTTAGGTACGGATATCGAGAAAAAGACAAAAGATCACAAGAATCAAGCAAAAACGAACACGGGAAACGAAGCCGCAAAAAGAACTGGACCCAAATCATGATTTTCCAATAAAGTCCTTGAAGTTTGAAGACGTGTCAAGATTGGTCCCTCAACTATTAAAGACTTGTCATATTATACCCTTGTAAAACTCAAATATTACAAATGGGTCCCTAATATTTCAAGAACATACATTTATGGCCCTTGAAGAATTAAGAAAATGCATATATAGCCCTTGTTCCTGATCATACAAACTTGGAGGGACTAGAAATGAAATTTGGGTATACTTTTTACAAAGGGAACAAAGTTTTGTGGCTGGTAAACTTGATATGACATAATTTTACAAACCAGGGGACCATTTGTGACATATTCTATACCCAAACCCGCTACTACCCACATTTTACCATCATACCCACTCCAAGCCCACCCCAAATCACCCAAAACCGGACTCCAAGCCCACCAAACAACTGGCCACATCACAAACTACTAATCTATATTTTTTTAAACTGATTAAATTAAGTATATAGATTAAGCGGTAAACAAGTGTATTTTCCCCAAAATGAGATTAAACCTCTCTTCCCCAGTTTAAGAACCCTAAACCATGAACACCTTCTGTTAACTTGGATTCACTAAGAACACAGGTTTTTGATCCAGAGGTCAGGGAGGATTGAACAAGTGTTTAGCCATTGTTAGTGAGAGAAACAAGAGATACTAGAAAGGTGTGTTTATTCTAGGGAGAGAAAGAAAAGAAAGAAATGATAACCCTCACCCCCCATAGAAGTATGGAGGGGTATATATAGCACGGGACTTGGACTATTACATATGACAATATTAGTCCCTGCAAGTCCCGGCTATGAAACTAATGTAATTACGTTAGTCGCTCACATTTTAAGGCTAACAATCTTCCCCCAATGTGGAGACATACGGAATTACTTACAATGTTCCTAACAAATGCAAACAACAAAAATATGACAGTATTAAGTTTGCTTCCAATGCTGAGGATGACGTCGTTGTCTTCAAGTCTTCTAGAAAAACTTATACCCCAGTTTGAATCCTCTTTTCTTTGCTTGTTGAGGAACCATTGTATCATGTATGAACTAGATTAACTTCCCCCCAATTCATACCACATGTCTTGAAAAGATTTCTTCATAGACTTCTTTTTTACGAAGCTTTTGAATCAGCTTCCCCCCAAACCAATATCTTATCTTGAGCAGAACCTGTAGCTTGAGCAATCTTCTATCTTTGACATTTAAAGTGCACAACAGAATTTTGTTGAAGAAGAAGCAAACCACACCAAGTAATTGCTACCTTGACATTTTTGGTCTTCATGATTATGTGTTTGGGGGAATATGCAAGAAATCATCAACAAATCTTCTCACGCTTGTAGAATACTTCCCCTTAGAAGTTGAACTAAGTACTCCAAAATACACGTTCTTCCCCATGATGGTTACGAACTCTCGGAAGCATCATCTGACGTGTACGGTCAAAATCACGAGATTTTCTTATCAGGAGTAAGATGGTGAAGAACACTCGGTAGCATCATCTGACAAGTACAATCAGAATCGCGAGATGTTTGTGTCTGAAGTAGAAATCTTTGTTGACATTCTGTAGCTCAAGTTGCTCGGGAGAATTGTTTGTTGATCACATCTCTACTCATTTACTCTCTGGCTAAACTTACCAACCTCGTATTCTTTCGGCTATTTGTAGCGACCACTGGTGAAGTAAACTTGATATTCCAAACTTGAAACTGAAGTACAATCCCCCAAATTTGTTACTTACGCTTAGAACTTTTGTTGATTGACGAACGATGTAGAGAAACGTCTCTTAGTACCTTATACATAAAAGAAGAGAGAAGTATAAGATGTAAAACACCTCTTGAAATACCCACAACTACAGGTGAGTGTGACACTGAGCACTACAATGTAACTCCTTAAGTGATAGTTGTCCATGTCTTCGACCATCCACCCCTTGACAGTGGAAACTAGATAAATCAAGTCACAATCATTAATGCTAAAGCGAATCATCAATCGATAGAATGGGGTGAAAGAGGCTCGATGATGAATTGAGTAGACGCCTTCGTGATATTCCACTTCAACTTCAAATAATAAATACCAAATCCACTTCGTAATCACTTGACATTACTTTGCTCGAATACTAGCCGTTTTGACAATTTCAGTGAATCTTAAAGGATCGTTTTGGTGTTTATTTGTTTTTGTTGTGTGTTTGTCGTGTTTGTTTGAGTGTGTTAACTAGAAAACTAACGTTGACTAGAAATCGAGAAGTCGTCAACGTCGTCTAGCTAACTTGACTTTGAAGCCCAAAATCAATCATACACCCAACTGATGCGCGGATACCGTCGAAATTTTTTCCGAAAAATAGGGTTCCAAAACGAGGATTTTCTCACATCAAAATAAATCCATAATCACCATATAACCGATAATTAGCTCAACGTATTCATCATACTCGGCCCTTTCAACAAAACTATATCCAACCCACTCCATATATATCCGACGAGCATAAACTTAAAGCTGGGCCCAACTGAGTATGCCATCACATGCTATGGGCGTAACACGCAAATTATACCAAGATCCCATCATTGCTTTATTTATACCCTCGTGGCCCAAAAGTGGTAAATAGATCCATCATTGAACATTTTTGGTAGACAAAGAATAAAAATCAATTCTAGCCCAACATCTTATCAAATACTATCGCCAGCACACATATATCATCATACTCCAACTCAAATATTGTGCATACTCCAATCACACATGTAGATTCGGATAAGAAGAGACAAAAATAGCTCTAGGCCTATCACACGTGTACCCAGCCCACTCGAAGTAATACCAAATCCCTATCCGGTCCACTATCATTATATGGGAAGTATAAATTACGCTAGTACTAGTAATTAGGTTACATAACCCTAATCCCACTTACATCGTTTCATCCGCCCCATCTTTTATCTTCCCATCTCATATTTCCAGTCAAAAAAATCATCCCGATCTCATCCCCTGATCATCCATAAATTCAAATAACCCTATCTAAAGATCATCAACATCCCCAATACTTTGTCTTTTCTCAAACTGAATACAACAATCTCACTTTTGATTCGATATGCAAAACATTTATCTTGCCGTTGTACAAACCATCGATTATATGGCATTAAGATCTTCATATAAGATCTCGGGTAAGTTTGAGTATGGTCGAAACAAAGAATAGAGTATAACAATATTGTTATAATTCTTTCTTAACTTTTCGAATAGGAATCAAGAGTTAAAAAACTCTTACAAGATCAGTGATGATATGTTCTTTTACGTGTTTGTTTGAGCCTTAAAGGTCACGACATATGATTAAACACGTAAATAGTCTTCTGAGATCATTTAACTTTTTATAGCAGTTTTGATTCGAGTCTAGATGGGTTTAAGGAGACGATGGGTTAGGATAGATTTGAGACGTTGTTGTTGGAGTGAAAAGGCTGGTATGTTGAAAGGTTTTGGTCATGATATATTTTGAGTCATCGGAATGTTTTCAGAAAGTCATCGCAATGTTTTCAGAAAGTCATCGCAATGTTTTCATTTTAAGCACTAGTCATCGCAATATTGTGAAGTGATCGCAATAAGTCAACCCATCGCAATGGTTCATATTTTCAAACTCCCATCGCAAAGTCAAACACGCCATCGCAATATATCAAAAACCCCATCGCAATGTGCCCCATCTCAATGGTTCCTATCGCAATGGTTCCCATCGCAATGGTACCCATCGCAGTGGTTCCCATCACAGTGGTTCCCATCGTAGTGGTTCCTATCGCAATGGTTCCCATCTGCTATCGTAATATTCGATCGCAATGTAGAAACCCTAAGGTTTTTGCGATCGCAATAAACGATTGGAATGAGACCCATCGCAATGTTACCATCGGAATCTCCCATCATAATACTTCCATCATAAAAGGGTTTTACAACCGAAAAAATGGATCTTTGAAACTTTTAATATATTTATTCTTTTCCCAATAAATGAATCTGATCAGATAAGTTTCTTGTCCTTTTACCAATGAAATGGTAAAGAAACAGTAAACGAGATGGAAAAATTTATAAAGTAACTTAAACAATGACAATTAAGGAAACAGTAAACCCGATTAAAAGTGATAACTGATATATGAGAAAATCAGATAGAACAAAAGACAAAAGATTTGACAGATTTAGAGAATGATAAATAAATCAAATCGTGAACGAATCAAACACAAACATGAACATAACCACGAATCAAAAACACGAAACACCCCCGGTTAGCTCTGATGCCAATTGTTAACTTGGATTCACTAAGAACACGGGTTCTTGATCCGGAGGTCGGGAAGGATTGAACAAGTGTTTAGCCATTGTTAGTGAGATAAACAAGAGATACTAGAAAGGTGTGTTTATTCTAGTGAGAGAAAGAAAAGAAAGAAATGATAATCCTTACCCTCCATGGAAGTATGGAGGGGTATGTATATCACGGGACTTGGACAATTACATATGATAATATTAGTCCCTGCAAGTCCCGGCTATGAAACTAATGTAATTCCGTTAGTCGCTCACATTTTAAGGCTAACACCTTCATCCTTGTGATTTAACCTAATTCAGTGATCTAAATTACTAATCACTTTTATCTTAACACAAAACCACCCTCATCTCACATAACTATACATTGTGGACCCCTCCCCAGCTGAACCCTGCTCCCACGTGAATAAAAAAACAAAGGAAGCACAGTGATCCAACGGCTATGGATGTTTTCTAGGTCTCTACTCAATTATGAAGGGCTCAGATCCGTGTGTACACCCTGGCAACCCATATGCAGTAGCAGGCAATCACAAGAGCTCCAAGGTATTCAAACTTTGCAAAGTTGGTCAACAGGGAATCAATCCAACATATACTAAGCATCTAAGGGGAAATGAGGAAAATCAAGGCTATTAGGGTTTACGATTTATGCTTTCTAGAAAGATCATGAAACTGCTATATAAAATGCCTACTATTTTATGTCAAAAGTAAGAAGGGGGCATGAGTTGGCTTGTTTAGTTTTATAGGTTTTAGGCTTTTTCTTGCATTAGAGTTTGATAGATTATCTTGTGAGTTGTTTTTGATTTGTAATAGGCAGTATTAGGTTCTTTTAGTTTTTTTAGTAGACTCGGTGCATAAGTCTTGACCCCTGTGTGCATTTTTGCTTGCTGAGTTGTGTGAGTATTTAAACTGTGACCCTCACAAGCAAACAGCTTTGTGGGGTGCTCAATTAAACCAAACTTCCAACAAGAACAAACTAGTAAGTAGACCTCATAGAGACCTTGAGTTTCTGTGATTTAAATGTGTTATGAGGTTGCATTAGTTTCTTTATATTAGTGTTTTTGTACCTTGTGTTCCAACCAAACAACAGGAGAGCACCAAGCAAAATATAGAACACCCTTAAGTTTCTGTAATCTTGTGCAAATTATGGCTTAGTTAGTAATCTTAGATTGTGTGTTAGTATCTTTGTATCGTGTTTATGGTATGTGCAACCAAACAAAGTAAGTGAGTATGCTCAGTTTATTATAGCCCACTGAGTGCTTGTTTCGAGCTGTTAGTAGTTTAAAAAAGAGTGTGCCTACGATTGAGTTTGTGTATACTTGAAGTCGTGTATTTGTTCTTGTTGTACTTGACATGTGCATCTTTTACCTTCTGCTTTAATTTAATAAGTGTGTATGGATTTCTGGTGTTTGTCGTTTATGTGGTTGTAGGCGCTTGATTTCTAGTGATATTCTTATGCTATAAGTGGCCAAGTTCATGCCATTCACACCAGCAGCTTGGGCTTGCTGAATGCGAGGTTTCAAAGAATGAAATTAAGTAATTAAATAGTTTAAGTGAAGGTGCTAATATGTTTTTAATTGTTTTGAGGTTTTAAGCTTATTAGGTACTTAAATTTAAGCTCAAAGTTGGTTCTGGTGCACCTAAGTTTGGTAGTTACTGTTCACGTTTGGCAATTACTAAATCTCTGAGGTGCGAAACAGTAACAGCCTAGCAGATTTTGTTTGCTCTTATTCGGTTAAACCTGTTGTAGTATTTCTTGTTTTTCTTTTTTTTGCTTAATTGAGCGTTGTTTGTGCTTATTGTGACTCCCCACGAGCACATACGCTTGTGGGGGTGGCTGTGGATACCATCAGCATACTACAAACCAAACAGACAAAAAAAATAAAAGAGAGAAAGATTGTTGTGTTGTTTACTGTACAAAAGTTATAAAAAAGGGAGCAAGTGACTGTATTTTTTTATCAAATTTGTATCGTTATTAGGCTTGTGCTTGTGATTTATAAGTGTTTGTTGTTGATTTTGTGGTTGTGTAGACACAACAACCTTAAACTAATCAGCAAACCAAGAAGAAAACAAGAGATGGGCATGTTGTTTGCTAGTGGTATTCACTGTGCACGAATCCCATTTGTGGCACTAATTCGTGTCTGGTTTTGTTATGCGTGAATGTGTCTTGGATTTGTGTAAGCGTTTGGGGAACTGTGTAAGAAAAAAAAAGAAGAAAATGGGGATGCTTGTTTGTGTGCTTAACTGGGTACACAACAACTGATACTTGGGAGTGAATGGTTGTTAAAGATTGAGTTTGGTGTCTTTTGGTTTGTGTTAGTTGTCTGTGTATCCCATACCAAGAAAAAAAATATAAAGTAAAAAAATTTGGGTTGCACACAGCCTCGAACCCTCGACCTTTAACTCTGTCAAACGACTTAACACACCCTCCCATTACCAACTGCCCTAGGGACTTTATTGGTAATGTGATGGTTTATCTTTTAATTAAACACTACCGCATTTCCTTTATGTTATATAAGCCGTGAGACATAAGCTGTTTTCTGGCTTATTGGCTTATTGAATTTTGTCTTTGTGATTTTTCTTAAGTTTCTGGTTGAGTCTATGATTTTTAGAAACTAATTTTAGATTTTTCCCTTTATTAGTTTTTTATTAGGATTATTTTTATTTTTAATTTTGAAAAAGTCATAAAAAATAGATAAATGTATTTTATAAATTTAAAAAATATTTTTCAGCTTTTATATAATATATTTTAGGTTTACAAATAAAAAAGTTTTTATTTTGTCTTTTTATTAGTTATTTTATTTTTTAGGATTTTTATTTAAATTTAAAAATTAATATAAATTAACTTAAAAGTTTTCATAATTTTTGGTTTGCGTATTTTTCTTAGTTAGGATTTTTAGAATATTTTAGTAATTTTTAATAATTTTTTAGGTGAAATTTTTCGTTTAGTCGCGTTTTCACGTTCGTACGTTTAAGCGTTTTCGACAGTTTTCAACGTAATTCGTCTCCATTTTCCTTTCTTTCCTTCTATCCAAAAACGTAATCACCTGAATAAATAACGTCTATAATTGTTGGCTAAACACCATACCTCCTCGAGAACTAACTCGATTATTCGTCTTTACGTTTTTCCTAAAACGTATTGATTAATACTTACCCGCTTTTGCCGCTTTGTTTTTCCTAAAATAAAGTGTACAAAAATACTACATCAGTTTTACTGGTTTTAGTGTTCTTAGCTTATTATACTTATGTTGTCATGTTTTACTGTTTATTGTATTATCTATAGTTATTCTGATGTTCTGTTTTATATTATTCATGTACTAGTGTATTATAATACTTGTATTGTAATACTAAGTAACTTCCTAAAAAATAGCAGGTTTCCTAATATAGTAAGTTTCCAAAAATAGAAAGTTTCCAAAAATAGTAAGTTTCCATAATTAGAAATAAGCTGGATTATTAAGTCAAGTAAAGCTTAATTTGTAAAATACAAGTCATGGTTAAAGGTTATAGCTTATTAATTAAATAACTTGGTTAATTAATTAAACTATACATTATAAGAATTTAATTAAATATACATGTTTTAATTAAATTAAGATATGTAAAATACTTTGGTTATACATGAAATATTACTTTTAATATTTAAACCTAAGTCATGAATTTAATTAAATTAAATAGTCTAGTAATTAATTTAATTAAATATATTTCTGATTTTTAGTAGTTCCCGAACCCGAATCCGTGTTTTTAAAAATTAACCCGAGCCCGTAACCGTGTTCCACATATACTTCGAGAAAAACACCCCTTTGACAGTGGCTAACCGGACTAGCTGGTTGCCACTGTCCGAGTCTTTTTCCCACTGCCCGAGCCACAACTAGCCGCTGCCAGACTCGGTTCCCACTGGCTGCCTGCTGGTTCACACCGGTTTAACACCGGTTCCTACTGTTTACATCATAAGTCCCACCGAGACCCTATTGGTCTCGGTTGACACTAATATCAAACCAAAACACTCACCCTGACTCGCGGTCGGGGTCCCTTGTGTCACACCCCCAAATTCACTGCAGCGGAAGACTTGCTTTGGGGACTTGTGACTTCATGAGTATTCGAGAGCTTGATCAGAGAACGACCTCTACATGCCAAAACCACATAACAGACTCCAAATAGTCCATACAGTCAAGTACCTGAAAATACATGCTTAAAAATGTCAACATAAAGTTGGTGAGTTCATAAGTTTGTTTTAAAACGTTTATAAAAAATTAGAGTTTTACCGACCACCGCACCTTGCAGTAAAATATAACAGTTTAAAAATCACAGTTTCTGTTAAATTGACTTTCTTTGATAATTCAAAGTTTATTAGTGAAAACAAAGTTTATTGATAAAAAAAACAGAGTTTACTGATAAAAACAAAGTTTACTAATAAAAATAGAGTTTACTGATAAAAGCAGAGTTTACTGATAGTAAATATAGCTTACTGATAATAACAAAATTTTCTGGAAATAAATAGAGTTTTCTGATAAAACAGAGTTCATAGATAATAGTTAGCTTTTTCTGATAAACACAAAGCTCACAGATAAATAATAAAGTTTTCCAATAGAATAGAATTGTTTAATGAACCACAAGATTTTCCAACCACTTAGTGTCAATATAACAAATACAAAGTCACTAAATAAAATAAGGCATTTATTATTGTCTAAGCTCATGACACCGAAGCGTTAACAATACCGGTAGTATAATCACATAATGCAGCCCCTACGGATGCCTAACCCACGACATCCGTCCACAGACTCAAATGAAACTGTGCCCGCTTGTCCTCTGTTGGAGCAAGCCGGACAGGGGCATCAACCCCGATAGATCTATCCATAACATTCGCGCTTTCGACCGGTCATCCAGTCCGAAATTAACGGTTCATGATAATGGGCCAAGTAATTGGGTTAAAGCGGGACTTAGACCAATACATAAACGAGTATATGCACTTGTGTTCATTCTTGCAACCATTGTCTCTACCCGAGAACCAGTGAAAAAAAATAGTTAAAGTGTTGGGCTATGAAACCCACAATAGAAATTTTAGTATCAACATTCATAAGTATAACAATTAATGAAGTTAACCACTCAGTCCGTAACTATTAAAGCAGTTTATGACCAACCAAGCAAATTATAAATAGTTTGTGACCAAGCATGTACTTCCCTCAAAATGATTATAAAACCTTTATAAATCAATTTAAAACTAGGAAGATGGGGTATGAACTCACCTTGACGTAGTAGCGCAAAAGATAGTGATGCTAATAATACGCTCTGCGCAAACGGAAATCGATACGGCTCGGTCATGGTGTTGTGGTTTAACTATTCGGCTAAATCTAATAACTTAAGAAAAGTGTATTTAAGTTCTCGATAAATAAGTATATCAACATGACTCGTTGATAAAATATCTAAGTTCCAAGTTATAATAGTTCGGTGGTTGGTTAAGTAAATAGAATAAATTAAGCACACACCAAGTGTGTAGTGCATTCTGTACACATTACGTACAACCAGAAGATTTTATAATTCTTATGTTGAATTGTATAATGGAGACAACAATCTTACATTAAAAATTAATGTATATATATTTATTTTATAGTTACAGTATAAAGACCGTGACAAAAATAATTATACAACATCGTTCGACACATTTTAAGAAAAATCATCACTTAATTAATAATTGTCACTTTTTAGGTAAAAAGTATAATTTCCATTGGTTTATCAATACAATAGAATCCATTTATTTTATCGATTTACAAATATAATAGTATTTACTTATTTATCGATTTATAAATATAATAGTAGTTTTTACATAACAAAATATAAAGTATAGAATTTTATATTAATTTCGACATGACCTTTTCGTTTATACAACCTCTTCCATATTAATCAATTCTCAATATTATCCAAACAATCTACGTTATGCAAATCACGTTTAAACATACTTAATCACCATAATTAAATAGAACCAAACACAACCTATGTGTTATATATTAAAAGCCAAACGCCCGACGTATGCTATTTAATCATATATTTAAGTGTATGTTCATTTTTATAATTCTCGTGATAATAATAGTATTCGGCCTATTTAATTAACCGTTTATATACTTATATATGTATCACCGTTTAACCTGTCTTAATTAATAAATTAATTAATTAAGTTAGATACGTTATTAGCCGATTCCTAAACCACAACCAACCATGGATCGTAATCGCGGCCGGTACTCTAAACCCTTGTAAATCCGCGTCCAAACGTACTTAAAGCTATAAACAGCAAACCCAAACGCCCCATTATAAACGGTCAGCCGACCCAAACACTCCTTAGCTCACTGCCGCAATACCAAACGCTTCATTTATGCTATCAGCTAACCCCAAACACCCCTGTATGGTCTTTCTGCAAACATAAACGCACCTAATTCGGCTGCTGCTTAACCCAACATCCCCTTTATAGGCTGCTGTTAGCCCTAAACGCACCCTTAATGCAGTTTATTAATCCCAAACGCCCCTACTGTTGTGTAAAACAACAAACCAAACGCCTCTACTGCTATTAATCAGCAAACCAAACGCCCCTGCTTTTGTTGTAAACAAACGCACCTGTTGTGCTGTTTTTACCCCGAAGCCAACGCACCCTTCTGTCGGTGTAAAACACACCCTTCTGCTCTTGTTCCACACTGGCCTAAACATCATAACGGTGGTATTTTTTTTCCCGATACAAACACACCCACATGGTGTTATTCTTGTTGAACTAAACACACCCACATGGTGTGTATGATTCAAAAACCAAACGCACTCTCTATTGTGCTTAAAACCCACGCGCAAACGTACCTCGATGGCTGTTGACTCGAATCAACCACTCATACGGGCTGAATAAAACGAGGGAGTGGCGGTTCGAGGTGGTTAAACAAGTGGCGACTGGTGGTAGAACGAAAATGGTGGGGTGACTGATCTGATGGTGGCTGGAAGCCACGATAGTGGCTCGTGGTGGCGACTGATGCCACAACGTCGGTGGTGGCTGAAGGATTGGGACACAGTTCCATGATATCAGCTGGTGGTTATGATGGTGGGGACGCAGCTGTGGTTGACATGATGGTGGATTGTGCATCGAAGGTTGTATAATATAGATCTTTTAGTTGCTTTGTAAATAAGGGGTGGTGGTTGCATTTTCCGGCGGCCGGAAAAACTGGCCGGACAAAAGGAGGCGCCGGGAAGTTATAAAGAGGTGGGGAGAGAGTTTTAGGGTTAGGGTTATGTGTGTGTTTAGATTAGGGTTTGTGTTTTGTTGTAAATGAGTAAAATAGTAATTATTTTATATTTAAACCAAAATGGAGGTGCAAAATGTATATAGTTGAGGGTTAAAAACGTAACTAGTTTACTAGTTTTTCTTTTATCTTGTTTAAACGTGATTCGGGACTCAATCGAGCTAGATAAAATTTGATTCGTTTTCTTAAATCCGCAACGTTGATTTTAAAATGGTTTTTCTAATAAGGTGGAGTATTTACTCGACCAATTTTCTTAATCGTTTACCTTTTTATTTTAAATAGTTATTATTATCGGTTATCTCGAATAATTCGTGTTCAAAGAAAATATAGTTCAATATAAATGTTCTCGTTTTCAACGTTCCTTATTAAAACTAAAATAAAAGTATCAGATAATTTAATAAATCTTTTTATCAAATATTTATAAATAATTAAATAAACATTTAATTTGTATCGCGTTAGTTCTCAGACTTGCGCAGTCTTTTACAACATGTAAAATAAACTCCCGTTTTCGAATAAGAAAGCTTTGATATCTCTCAAAACGAAATTTTGATTAATAAATAATATAATTTATTATTATATAATGTCTATAAAATTCCAGGTTGTCACAGTACATCCGTGTTATTTGGAGTTCGTCCTCGAACTCAATCATTGTTACCCAATTAAAAGTGTAGAGAAAGGGATTTTAAGGTTCTACCCTAGTGTTATATCAAATATACATAGATCTGCTCACAGATAATTGTGTCCAAACTTTTAAAATCGTGTTACCCACCAATAGTTACTTAGATAAGCAATAGGTAGAAGTAGATTAACCTAAGTGGTTCTACATGTCGATCTGACAAATCGGTAGTCGTTCATAGACCGATAAAATTCGAAACGAAGTGTTTAGAGAAATCGTTAGCTCTTAAAAGTCTCTAAGGGTTCACTACCACCATCCCATTACGTTCACGTTGATCAGTATATATTCAGAAAAGATTCTCGTAACAATTCACGAATCAAATGAAGCTTAAAGAATCACTCGTCAAAATGTCGTAATGATACGATAACAAGACGAAATACGATAAATTTGTATGGACGAATCCTGAGTCAAAAGAAATACACCCCAAACTGGAATACTAAATCAATACCATAAATATATCGGGTCACGTCGGATATCCTTAAGCCCACTCATTTATAATCACATATTTGCATACAAAAGCGTCCTAATCTATGCAAATATGTCAATATAAACTTATGATTCGGTGATTTATGATTTCTTAATTCAAATGCAAAGGCATCCCAATCCATTTGAATAAAGACTTCATAAATCATCCTACTTAAGTATCACCGGCAAAATACCCAATTCAAAATCGTTAGAATCTCTCAACGATATTATCCAAAATTACAAAAAGCAAAGAGTATGAGAAAATAAGCCGTCTTTAATAAGTAGACGTTTCGAACGTCCAGATCGAAGAACATAAGTGTCGATAGGCGATAAAGCAGTCGTAGACGTATATCAAGTAAAGAAACTCACGGTTATAAGTAGGATAAGTATATAGTAGTCGGTTCTGAATAAGCAATTATCCAATCACACAATTCTTTCTCATCCTCGAGGAAGACTCATCAAATACTAAGCTGAGTAATAACTTATCATAACCCAACCTCGAAACTCACTCACAAAGAATGGCCCCAGGTTTTGTTATGAATTATTACACATCTCAACCTTTCGATGACTCAGCTCGACTCTGAGCATATAACACATTCCACATTATCACGTAAGACTATGACTCTTACCCACCCTCGAGGTAATCCATCAAAAATCATAGGTTGTGTAACGTCCTATACTTAATTCCATCTCGCACTCAATCAAACATGAGGCCCACTGAGGCATAGTTAAGTATTGTTACACCTCTCAACCTTTTTGAATGAATTAGCTCGAACCTGGATATTACTCACGACCAATTGTCAACAAAAGTTCACATAATGTCTCTAGGGTTTGTTATATAAAAATAAAATCTGTGGGACCATTGTGTAACTCACAGTCCCCAATAAATGTTCTACCGTTCATATATAAAAATATATTACATGTCTAAGTGCACTAATCAAGCAAGCGAACTCATGTAAACAAGTAATAACATGACAGGCAACGAGCAATAACAACCATGCATTGCAAATATTCATATAGCAGTGGAATAAGTATGATGTGATGAGTGTTACTACTAGATAAAAATGAGAGCCGGTTATAGTCTAGAGTTACTAATGCAACCTAGTTCTCTATAACCAAGGCTCTGATACCAATCTGTCACACCCCCAAATTCACTGCAGCGGAAGACTTGCTTTGGGGACTTGTGACTTCATGAGTATTCACGAGCTTGATCAGAGAACGACCTCTACATGCCAAAACCACATAACAGACTCCAAATAGTCCATACAGTCAAGTACCTGAAAATACATGCTTAAAAATGTCAACATAAAGTTGGTGAGTTCATAAGTTTGTTTTAAAACGTTTATAAAAAAATTAGAGTTTTACCGACCACCGCACCTTGCAGTAAAATATAAGAGTTTAAAAATCACAGTTTCTGTTAAATAGACTTTCTTTGATAATTCAAAGTTTATTAGTGAAAACAAAGTTTATTGATAAAAAAAACAGTGTTTACTGATAAAAACAAAGTTTACTAATAAAAATAGAGTTTACTGATAAAAGCAGTGTTTACTGATAGTAAATATAGCTTACTGATAATAACAAAATTTTCTGTAAATAAATAGAGTTTTCTGATAAAACAGAGTTCATAGATAATAGTTAGCGTTTTCTGATAAACACAAAGCTCAAAGATAAATAATAAAGTTTTCCAATAGAATAGAATTGTTTAATGAACCACAAGATTTTCCAACCACTTAGTGTCAATATAACAAATACAAAGTCACTAAATAAAATAAGGCATTTATTATTGTCTAAGCTCATGACACCGAAGCGTTAACAATACCGGTAGTATAATCACATAATGCAGCCCCTACGGATGCCTAACCCACGACATCCGTCCACAGACTCAAATGAAACTGTGCCCGCTTGTCCTCTGTTGGACCAAGCCGGACAGGGGCGTCAACCCCGATAGATCTATCCATAACATTCGCGCTTTCGACCGGTCATCCAGTCCGAAATTAACGGTTCATGATAATGGGCCAAGTAATTGGGTTAAAGCGGGACTTAGACCAATACATAAACGAGTATATGCACTTGTGTTCATTCTTGCAACCATTGTCTCTACCCTAGAACTAGTGAAAAAACAGTTAAAGTGTTGGGCTATGAAACCCACAATAGAAATTTTAGTATCAACATTCATAAGTATAACAATTAATGAAGTTAACCACTCAGTCCGTAACAATTAAAGCAGTTTATGACCAACCAAGCAAATTATAAATAGTTTGTGACCAAGCATGTACTTCCCCCAAAATGATTATAAAACCTTTATAAATCAATTTAAAACTAGGAAGATGGGGTATGAACTCACCTTGACGTAGTAGCGCAAAAGATAGTGATGCTAATAATACGCTCTGCGCAAACGGAAATCGATACGGCTCGGTCATGGTGTTGTGGTTTAACTAATCGGCTAAATCTAATAACTTAAGAAAAGTGTATTTGAGTTCTCGATAAATAAGTATATCAACATGACTCGTTGATAAAATATCTAAGTTCCAAGTTATAATAGTTCGGTGGTTGGTTAAGTAAATAGAATAAATTAAGCACACACCAAGTGTGTAGTGCATTCTGTACACATTACGTACAACCAGAAGATTTTATAATTCTTATGTTGAATTGTATAATGGAGACAACAATCTTACATTAAAAATTAAAGTATATATATTTATTTTGTAGTTACAGTATAAAGATCGTGACAAAAATAATTAGACAACATCGTTCGACACATTTTAAGAAAAATCATCACTTAATTAATAATTGTCACTTTTTAGGTAAAAAGTATAATATCCATTGGTTTATCAATACATTAGAATCCATTTATTTTATCGATTTACAAATATAATAGTATTTACTTATTTATCGATTTATAAATATAATAGTAGTTTGTACATAACAAAATATAAAGTATAGAATTTTATAGAAATTTTGACATGACCTTTTCGTTTATACAACCTCTTCCATATTAATCAATTCTCAATATTATCCAAACAATCTACGTTATGCAAATCACGTTTAAACATACTTAATCACCATAATTAAATAGAACCAAACACAACCTATGTGTTATATATTAAAAGCCAAACGCCCGACGTATGCTATTTAATCATATATTTAAGTGTATGTTCATTTTTATAATTCTCGTGATAATAATAGTATTCGGCCTATTTAATTAACCGTTTATATACTTATATATGTATCACCGTTTAACCTGTCTTAATTAATAAATTAATTAATTAAGTTAGATACGTTATTAGCCGATTCCTAAACCACAACCAACCATGGATCGTAATCGCGACCGGTACTCTAAATCCTTGCAAATCCGCGTCCAAACGTACTTAAAGCTATAAACAGCAAACCCAAACGCCCCATTATAAACTGTCAGCCTACCCAAACACTCTTTAGCTCACTGCCGCAATCCTAAACGCTTCATTTATACTATCAGCTAACCCCAAACACCCCTATATGGTCTTTCTGCAAACATAAACGCACCTAATTCGGCTGCTGCTTAACCCAACATCCCCTTTATAGGCTGCTGTTAGCCCTAAACGCACCCTTAATGCAGTTTATTAATCCCAAACGCCCTTGCTGTTGTGTAAAACAACAAACCAAACGCCTATGCTGCTATTAATCAGCAAACCAAACGCCCCTGCTGTTGTTGTAAACAAACACACCTGTTGTGCTGTTTTTACCCCGAAGCCAACGCACCCTTCTATCGGTGTAAAACGCACCCTTCTGCTCTTGTTCCACACTGGCCTAAACATCATAACGATGGTATTTTTTTGCCCGATACAAACACACCCACGTGGTGTTATTCTTGTTGAACTAAACACACCCACATGGTGTGTATCATTCAAAAACCAAACGCACTCTCTGTTGTGCTTAAAACCCACGCGCAAACGTACCTCGATGGCTGTTGACTCGAATCAACCACTCATATGGGCTGAATAAAATGAGGGAGTGGTGGTTCGAGGTGGTTAAACAAGTGGCGACTGGTGGTAGAATGAAAATGGTGGGGTGACTGATCTGATGGTGGCTGGAAGCCACGATAGTGGCTCGTGGTGGCGACTGATGCCACAACATCGGTGGTGGCTGAAGGATAGGGGCACCGTTCCATGATATCAGGTGGTGGTTATGTTGGTGGGGACGCGGCTGTGGTTGACATGATGGTGGATTGAGCATCGAAGGTTGTATAATATATATCTTTTAGTTGCTTTGTAAATAAGGGGTGGTGGTTGCATTTTCCGGCGGCCGGAAAAACTGGCCGGACAAAAGGAGGCGCCGGGAAGTTATAAAGAGGTGGGGAGAGAGTTTTAGGGTTAGGGTTATGTGTGTGTTTAGATTAGGGTTTGTGTTTTGTTTTAAATGAGTAAAATAGTAATTATTTTATATTTAAACCAAAATGGAGGTGCAAAATGTATATAGTTGAGGGTTAAAAACGTAACTAGTTACTAGTTTTTCTTTTATCTTGTTTAAACGTGATTCGGGACTCAATCGAGCTAGATAAAATTTGATTCGTTTTCTTAAATCCACAACGTTGATTTTAAAATGGTTTTTCTAATAAGGTGGAGTATTTACTCGACCAATTTTCTTAATCGTTTACCTTTTTATTTTAAATAGTTATTATTATCGGTTATCTCGAATAATTCGTGTTCAAAGAAAATATAGTTCAATATAAATGTTCTCGTTTTCAATGTTCGTTATTAAAACTAAAATAAAAGTATCAGATAATTTAATAAATCTTTTTATCAAATATTTATAAATAATTAAATAAACATTTAATTTGTATCGCGTTAGTTCTCAGATTTGCGCAGTCTTTTACAACATGTAAAATAAACTCCCGTTTTCGAATAAGAAAGCTTTGATATCTCTCAAAACGAAATTTCGATTAATAAATAATATAATTTATTATTATATAAAGTCTAGAAAATTCCCAGTTGTCACACCTTGCCTGCGTCCGAGCCAAACGAACCCCACACCGAGACCTTGAGGTCTCAGTTGGGCAAAACAAACACCACCGAGAGCTTCATTGCTCTCGGTTTGGGTCTCGGCTGAACAAGCAACACCAAAACACCCCTTAAATCATGATTTTAATTAATCCCACATGTTTTTATATCTTATTTTTATGATTAATTAAAATAAGAACATGAATTCATAAAAGAATTAAAAGAAAAACAAGGGTTTTGATTTACCGAACACGTGGAAGAAAAGGTTATGGTCACGATCACGTACACACAAAATTAAGTAGCAAAAATCGTCTGGATTGCTCTTGGTGGTGATCTATGGCTGGCGGCAAGAAGGAACAAGGGAGGCAAGGGTGAACTTTTCTGTAACCTAAAATTATGATAAAGTTTCACTGGAGTTTTCTTAATCATGGGTTTTAGTTGGGTCATGGCCCAAAGCCCACTTCTTCCTTTCTTTTCTCTTTTAGCCGCTGCCTACAAGGAGCCCACGGGGAAAACCCGTAGCTTTTCCCGAGTTAAATTATTTACGTGCTCGTTCGTGTTTTATTTATTGTGCATTTATTTATAGTGATCGTAGCACATTTATAATATATATACGTACATACATGTTAATTAATATCGTGACACGTGAATTATATTATAAATTGAAAGTTTTGAATTTATCGTATTTTCGTGTGTTTACTATTCATGTGTAATGTTCATGGTTTTTTAATGCGGGTTTTACAACGATGGTGAGATATGGGCTATTATACAGAATATCGATCAACATACAGAGTTCCATATAGATGATGACGACATAGTATGGCAGGGTACCAAGTTATGTGTTCCGGACGATCTTACACTAATAGAAGCCTTACTGACTGAGGCTCACAGCTCCTCATTATCCATTCATCCAGGCTCTACCAAAATGTACCATGATCTCAAACATCTCTTTTGGTGGAGTGACATGAAGCAGGATGTTGCTACCTTCGTGTCCTAATGTCTAACCTTCCAGCAGGTTAATATAGAACATCAGCGAGCTAGTGGTTTACTACAACCATTAGAGATTCCCGAATGGTATTGGGACAAGATCTCCATTGATTTTGTCACCGGACTTCCGGAGACTCAGAGGAAGCATGATGCTATATGGGTCGTTGTCGATCGTTTAACCAAGTTCGCTCATTTTATTCCAATTCGCAAGGATTATCCAGTTAGCAAATTGGCATATATATTCTAGCACATGCGACTGCATGGTACTCTATCATATCAGATAGAGATCTACGATTTACATCGTTTTTGGTGAGGCTTTCAGAAATCTTGGGACACCAGACTCAAGCTTAGCACAACCTTTCATCCTCAGACCGATGGTCAGTCAGAACGTACTATTCAGACTCTAGAAGACATGTTGCGTGCTTGTGCCTTAGAATGCACAGGGAATTGGGATGACTAAATTTGTTTAGTTTAGTTTGCTTACAACAACAGTTGGCACGCACGAATCAAGTGTGCACCTTTCGAGATGCTTTATGGCAGGAAATGTCGTGCTCCAATCTGCTGGGATCAGGTTGGTGAATGAATCATTGAGGGTCCGGAGATGATTGAGGTGACCAATGAAAAGGTCGCCATTGCCAAGCAGAAGCTGCAGGAAGCTCGTGCTCGTCAGACGAGCTATGCTGACAAACATCGCATATTGTTAGAGTTTCAGCCTGGTGATCATGCTTTCTTAAAAGTATCACTAGCACGTGAGGTCAAGCGTCTTGTTATTAAGGGCAAGCTCAGTCCCCATTTCGTCGGATCGCTTGAGATCCTTGAACGTGTCGGTGAAGTATCTTATCATCTGACATTACCTCCTCAATATCTCATGTTCACAATGTGTTCCATGTGTCCTTACTTAGAGGCTACAACTATCATCATCTGCACATTGTCTCGTATCCACTCGATTAGATTCGGGAGGATCTATCTTATGTTGAAGAACCCGAGGCAGTTCTTGGTCGTCAGGATGGGGTTATAAGGAGAAAGACGATTCCATTTGTCAAGATCCTTAGGAGGGACCATCCCGAGCGGGAAGCCACTTGGGAAACGGAGGAGTCTATCCAGACTTCTTACCCTCATTTTCAGCTATAATTCAGGCATGTCATTTTTAGCTTATCGTATCTCGAATTCGAGGAAAAATTATTCTTTTAGAGGGGAAAAGTTGTAAAACCTGCATAAAATACCTAACAACATTAAATGCATGAAAACACGGATAAACTAACTTTGTAATTAATTAATATATGACACGTATCATGAAGATAATTACGTATATTAATTAATTATGACAAGTATTACGTATGTAAATTAATACACGATAAGTAGTTACGTATAATATTTAAAACATGACAAGAATTAAAGCACGATATTAAAACACGAACACACACGATAATTTATTTAAAACACGAAAAACGAAAACTAAATATAAAGGGTGTTTGGCCGGCGTCTAAAGGAAACAAGGGAGGGCCCATGGCCTGGCCCGTTAAGCTATTTTTTTATAACAAAATATGTCCAGGGAATTCATTATTCACTGTTCACAAAATTAAAAACCCTAGTCTCGCTTGTCTCCTCTTTGGCCGCCGGTTTTCACCAAGAAAAAGAAAGGAGAAAAATTGTTTGATCTTGATTAATTTACGGGTTTGTATTCGTGTTCTTAAACCTTTATTCGTCACGCATACGGTATCTCTTAAATCCTTAATCTTGTATTTTATTTTCTTTTATTCATGAATCAAATAAACCAACTAAGAACATATGATTAATCATGACTAAAGCATCGAAGGATTCGGGATTTAATCGGGTTTTGGTTCGATTAGTCACAAGAAACGAGACCTTAATGGTCACGGTGGTGTTTATCTCGGCCAGCCGCACCCTTATAAGGGGTGGTGGCTGCTGTGTTCTACCAGCCGCAACACCAAACACCCCAAACGGGGGCTGGGTTGGTTAATCAGTGGCAAACCGAGAGCCTTATGGCTCTCGGTGGGTTGGAAACATGCTATTTATGGAAACATACTATTTATGGAAGTATACTATTTATAGAAGCATACTAATTATGGAAACTTTCTATTTTTGGAAATTTACTATTTATGGAAACTTAATATTTTTGGAAAGTTATTACATATGTAAACCTGCTATTTTTTGAAAGTTACTATATATAGAAACATACTATTTTTAGAAAGTTACTCATCATGAAACAACAAGTATAATAACACCTAAAACATCAAATACACTAATCAAGAACACATGAAACACTAAGAAAACACATGATTTGAACATGAAATAGTAAAACAAGTCAAGAACATGTAAAACAAGACAAGAACAAGTAAAACAAGTTAAGAACACATAAAGTAAACTAAACTAAAATCATAAGTATATATTACACAAACAAATCATTCTTGTCCCTTCATTATGTAGCACTCATGAAGTCAGAGTAGTTCTTCCGCTTTCATCCTCATTTTCATTACTGGACATAAGGTACGGATATTCCGTCTTTCAGTACGGACATTCTCTTTCTATGATTAGGATTCCCCGTTTGCTGCCATCTGTTTTCCCAGTAGTTTACATTAAACTTTTCAGTAATTTATATGTTATCATTTTAAACTGCCTGAGCTATATACATGCATGCCATGTTTCACCTAGTTATGGAGGTACCATAACCATAACACTTGAGGCACCGGTGTTATGACTCTTCCGTGACGAGAGTGATTGCTCGCGGAGCCCCTTTCAGTATTGGCCATTTGTTACTATCATGTGGGGCGAATGGGTGCATCCTAGTACAAGTTTTACATATTACAAGGTAATTGTGGTGTGTGCTCTACATTCGTTACATGGAGTTGATCCCTCCACCCAGACTATTATAATTAGAGGCAACCCCTCTAATTGCATGACAAGGTCCCCCCTCTATGTATTCATGCACGTTGATACCTTCATGACATATATGGGCTCTTTGGCATTTAAAATACAGTTTTTTATAAATTAAACATAAGTCATTTCAGATATAAAATAGTTTATAAACATACTCCAGGTTTTCCAGGACTTACACTATTCCGCTGCATTTCATACTTAACTTATGTTTCAATTATTCTTTTGATGTCATATATTCGTTCACTGAGCGTATTGCTCACTCCTATTTTCTTTTCATGTTCCCATACGGCAGGTACTAAAGGACAGAACTAGGCATCAAGAGTACGTGCATATGATGTCCTTGACTTTATTTCTTTTATGCATTTACATACTTCTGCATTGCTTGGACAATGTTTAGTTCTTTTTCTACATTCCTTACTTATGCATTATGTGAGCTTATGCTTGGGACCGATGTTTGATTCCAGTTTCCTCTATGGTCATTTATGTTTTTAAGACATTTACCTTGCATTTTTTGATGACACGCCATAATTATCATGTAACGGTCCACTTGTCAAAGTGGGAATTTACATAAAGTGTTGAACTACGTGACATTAAAACAAATATCTTTTAAGAGATATTTGAGTTAGCTGGGAGGGGTTGTGTATTGCATCACTGGGTCTATGATGTCTTATTGTCTTCAATATGTGTTGACCCGGTTTCTGCCTATGTTGTATGGGGGGCTTCTTTCTTTACACCCTTTATCTTTACAATTCTTTTTCATTCTTTAACCCCTTCAATGTTTACCAATACGTCATGACTAACACCTGTTAGCCCTATATTTTATATAGTTGAACAAGAATGTAATAGGTCATCTTAGTCGCTAATGGTCTTGTATTGTAATAGGTTAGTCGGGTTAACCGGGCTTGGACTTTAAGCTAATATTGTATAAGTTAGGGGCGTAAGCCCAAGCAAAGCCAAGCCCGGCCCAAGGAAACTAAACCCACGACCCACAATCCAAGGGTATATAAACCCTCTTCCATGTGTGGAAGAGGGTGTTGGTGAACATTACTTTCTCTCTCTAGTTTATTGTTTAACCATCCATTCTCTCTAGTTTCTCTCTCCACTTTTCTACTATTTCTCTCTCTAAATATCTCTCTAAATATTATGTTATGGATTGAAGCGGGTTTAACATTACCTTGTTGTGATTGTTCTAGTGCTAGCTTAAGTACTTGGTCAGCATTATGCTACGTTCACAATCCATTCCCCATCTTTCCTAAGGACTACTATTTCTAGCTATGGAATTGTCCTTGGGAAGATTCCTCCAGTTCTGGAAGAATCATTGGACTTATACCTAATCCTACCACCCTTTTATCACCACAATCGTGAAATAAGTGTGTTTTGGGTAAGTACTTGTCACCATGAAAATTCCATAAAAATCACTAAGGTACTTGTGATATAAATATCAAATGATTTGTGCCTTCAGTGTTATTGACATCAAAACGCTCCCCCTTAACATGTGCATTACACATATTAAGTTGGATTTTCCATTAAGTCCTCTTCATCTTTAGCCAAATATATTTACAAGTCTCCTTAATCCTATTTTCTCCCCTTACTAAAATGTTATCCGTTAATATTTTGGATATTAATGGATTAAACGGGCTTGGGTGAAAAATGAAATCATTTTTAGGCCATAGAACATATTAATGCTCCCCCTCAATTTAATAAGGGTTAGTTGTAGTGCTTAAGTACAATATGTTTTGAAAGATTTAGAATCTCGTGAGAAATTCTTGAAAAATATCATACTTTCACACCACACTATGCTAGAAAATCCTAATATTCACAAAATCCTGATATGTTTTGAAAGATTTAGTACAATCAACACATCAAGTGGATCGTTCCATTAGCCTGTGGTGAGCTCCATACGATCTGCCACCAACGAATCGTTCAAAGATTTTCATCAACCGTCTTTCCCGCAACTTTGCCTCAATCTTTGTGATCGTGTAGGTAGCACTTTGTTTCTATCCGTCGTGCCACACTACTTTAACTTCTATAAGCCTCTTGTTGGCGTTGAGATGCAAAAACTTATACTGTACATGTTTAAGAGTCCCTTCACTGAACTTGTGAAGTTCCGCGACTCTCATGAACTTCTTATTCCCAGAGGCATGGTAGAAAGTACTTGGAACCGGGTCTCTTGTACTTGTGTAGGGACTTTTGTTGTGATGCTGAGTAGGAACTTTAGTGTATGGACTGGTGAGATTCAACTTCCTTTGATAGCTTTCCACACCAAGTTGCAAGTCTCCAACATGTTTCTTGATCATAATTTTACGTGTGTACATTCGAACAGCTGAATTCAAGGTAATGATAGCTTCTGGTTCCAAGTGTGTTAGCTTTTGTTGAGTCAGCAGAAGAAATAGATCTTCGATATCTTCAAGGCGATGTCTGGATAAGTCTCCTTCCTTGATGATGTAGGTTTGGTTGTCTTCTCTTGTAGGATTGTAAATCTTGTTTATGTTTCTAGAGAGAGAAAGAGATAGAGAGATGGTGGATTACACACACACTTAGAGAGAGAAACCAATGTTTACTATGTGTAAATTATGAAACCACACTACCCTCTCCATCTAAGGAGAGGGTTTATATACCCAAGCCCTTGTCATGGGCTTGGGCTTACATTTGGGCCGGCCTACACATGTTGTAGGCTAGGCTTGTTCTTGTTTGATAAATAAATAAAGTTAACTAAACTACGAGCTATTACATGGACTATCGTTGGAGTGACCGATCCTTCTTAATACGTAAAACGTATTTCCGACAATCTCCCCCTAAGGGAGGTCACTCCAAACAAGGGCGTTACCCAAGTTACAATAATAAAATAAACCTAGCATACTATGCTTGTCTTGAGCTCGTAGTCTTCGTCTTTCTTTTCTTTTTCTTTTCAGGTGAACATACTGATGTGATCTTTGATATCAATCTTGAGCATTAATCTCTTGCCTTGATCTCGTGCATCCATCACTTGTGATCTTCGCCTCTTCGTGACCTCACGTCCCACATACTTATACCTTAGTAATTCTTGAAAGCTTCAGAGTTCGATACAGCGGAAGACTTAACTTTTAGGCTTTCTTGAATTAGATGAGATATTAAGTGCATAAAGTATAAGCATGCGGAGACGACTTCTTCTTGGATTCCGCAACGCCACCGTCTTCAAATGCCGCAACATAAGTAGACACGAACGAAATGGCTTTGAACATTTCATTCTAAATCGGTAGCATTTTACCTCCGGTCGGTGAAGACCGTTGAACGATATTAGATATCGTACCCGTGACGGATAGTTTCAATTAAGTAACTTCCTGACAGGATTTCGCGGGTAAACCCGTTCTCTTTATTCGACCGTCCAAAGCTGACTGCGAACATAAAGAGTGAATCATTTGGATAATAATATCCACATGATTTGAAGCCGTCAATTCATGTTCCTGGAACAAGTGAAATTCAATTAAGAACCACACCATCGTTGCTTTCCAGTTGTCACAAGCTTGATTCGTATAGAATCTTGCAAGTTACCTACCAAGTGCTGTTTGAGGTTAACACTAGAAGGATTTCCACTCATCACTATGAACACTAAGGTATCACTATGAGTGTTCTGGCAAGATCACTAGGATATTGCGTAGAGGCCTGGAACGTGTTTAAATTCAGTTAAGAATTAAACAGCTGTTGCTTTCCAGTTATCACAAGTTTGATTCATAAAGAATCGCACAAGTCACCTACCATGAGCTTTTTGATATTCGCTCAAGAAGGATTTCCATCTTCATTGTAGATACTTTCGTATTACTCGGATGTTCAGGCAAGATCATGAAGATTTTGCGTAGGACTCTTAAAATCTTTCTTACTTTTCACAATGTGTGAAAAAGCAAGGAATTATGGAAGTGTGTCCTAATGAGATAATTGATGATCTCAAATGGCTCTAGACTCAATCGTGCATTTTGGATTTTAGTGATCGGAGGCTGGAGAGGAGTGCCACCTTTTCAATACCAATTTATTCGAAGTGAAAAAATCAATAGATAATGCGTTGTCTCCGTGTGATTAAAACAAATACCTTTTGAGAGATATCTGAGTTAGCTGGGATGGGTTGTGCATTGCATCACTGGGTCCATGATGTCTATCTTCAATATCAAGAATCATTACAATGATCTCAATAGCATATGTATTGACCCGGTTTCTGCCTAAGGTTGTAAGGAGGGCTTCTTTCTTTACACCCTTTATCTTTACAATTCTTTTTTATTCTTCAACCCCTTCAATGCTTACCAATACGTCATCATTAGCACCTTGTTGTGATTGTTCCAGTGCTAACTTAAGTACTTGTTCGGCATTCAGCTACGTTCACAATCTTTCTCCATCTTTCCTAAGGACTACTATTTCTAGCTATGGAATGTCCTTGGGAAGATTCCTCCGGTTCTGGAAGAATCATAGGACTTAACCTATCCTACCATCCTTATGTCACCACAATCTTCATCGTCGTGAAATAAATGGGTTTTGGGTAAGTATATGTCACTATGAAAATCCATTTTGATATAGCAAATCCATTTTGCTCCCCCTTAACATATGCCACGATATTCGAACACATTTCACACATGTCGGGATGAGCCAGCACATTAAGTCAAACCATTTGTGATAATATCCCATATTAAATCACATTTTCTCCCCCATATTAAAAATATTAACCCAATCGATGTTTTTAATATCAATTGATTTAATAGCATTTTAAGAAAAATTTGGGAAGAATGCAAATCCAATTATCTTCATGAATTACACAAGCTCCCCCTCAAAATAATGAGGGTGTACTTGAAACGTAAATTAAATACCTTTTAAACACAAGTGTAAGGTATCTATCACGTGCAAAGATCATATATGATAATGTATTCACAAGATTAGCGATTTATGAGGTTGGACCTGAATGATGAAGAACATCATATGAAAGAGGCACATGGTTCTTGTTCACGAATGTTGGTCGCCTCATCACGTCTGAAGTTATCTCTTGACTCCATATGTACGATTGATATCATTGTCTTGACACCAATATGTGAACTTGGCACCTTCGGCGTCAAAGATTCTGAATGCTGGACAATTGCTCCCCCTCAATTGTTGACCCGTGTTCTATTGAAAGAGTTGTAGTCACCATTTGAGTAGTCGCATCGTCGAGTATGTCGATACCATTTGTAGATTGCTATGGTTGTAGAGATGATAGCTTCATAAAAACAAGATTTCTCTTGTTTTAACAAATAAATGCACTGACACGTACATAAATTCGTTTTAGATTGTGTTGTAAAGTAAACACAATCCCTTACATGGTTATAAAGTAAACCATACCCGAGAAAATTAATTCCCGTTGTTGAGTCAAAGCTTTCCGGTGAAATGCTTGACTAGAGTATAAAAAGCGGGTTACTATGTGAAATAATAGCAAACCATTTTGAGCATGTTTTAAAACATTTGAACTTCTGCTCGAACTTTATTTACAACCCCGTGTCATTATTGAATGACATTTCTAGTATCGTAAATATTATCGATTCCAGAAGACATGCTCTTTTTATCAAAACATTTTTGAACACACAATTTTGAAAGATTTAGAAAAACCTTTTGAGAAATTCTCGAAAAATTGTGTTCAAAGTTTTGAAAACCAATTACTTGAGCTTAAGATGTTGAATATCTTATAAAACGAGCTCAAGTCCGAGAAGTTGTAAGCTTCCCGTTGTTAAGGATAAGTTACCATCGGCGATAAACTTTCCTTTTAGCTGAAGAACGAGTCCTAAGTTGACATGTACTTAGAAGTCGTTTTCATGAGCTTGAAAACTTTGACTGTTTTAACGAAAAGCTCATGACCGAGAAAGGTGAATTTCTTGTTATGAGGAAAAGTTCTCTTATTTAAAAGATTCACTTTCCTTTCTGAGCTTAAAACCTGGAATGTTTTAATACAAGCTCATAACCAAGAAAATTTAATTTCCCGTTACGAGGATAAGCTATCTTTAAAGATAATCTTTCCTAAAATTGAAGTCCGAGTTACAGTCTGATAGTTAACTGTAAGTCATTGTGCATGAACTTAAAAACTTCGAATGTTTTCAATATTAGCTCATGCCCGAGAAAAATTAATTTCTCGTTGAAAGGATAAGTTTATCATCGGCGATAAACTTTCCTTTCTTTGAAGATCGAGTTATAGTATGTGATGTGAGTATAAGTCCTTGTGCGTTGTAAGCTTAACTGGAAATCCCCTGAGACACTTGTTTCTTAGATATCAGCTTCTTCAGCAACCAAACTCTGAGAGTGTCCTTAATTGAATGGTATACAATGATTGGACCGCTTCGTTCTTTTGGAACATCCTCTTTGGTACCTGCATTTGGAATTTGCATGCTTGGATATGGGTTAGCGATATCTATCTTAGAAGCAAGTGGGAGTTCACAGTTTTCTTTTCATGTGCTAGAGGTGACCTGAGGAGATGATTCACTTGTCTTAGCTGGTAAACGTTTCCTTTTATAGAAAACCTTAAGTTCAGGCTTTAGTGATGTATCCTCCTTTCCAATTTCCTCCCTAGTAGTCTTAGTAGAATCAGAGACTATCCTAGTTAAAGGGCACTCGTTCCCTACAAAGAGTGAAAGTTCTACCAGTGGGGCGCCACATTTTACCAATGGGTTTGATTTTAGCAATCCACTGGGATTTAAGTCTCGCACGGGAGTTCACCTCATTAAGTAATTTTTTGATACAAGAATCATGATTGGCTTTAAAGACACATTTCCTACATGTTTTGCAAGTAGCATATTTAATGTCCGAGTAAGATCTAGAATTCCTAGATGATTGATTGATGCTCCTTGGATGTGACATGCTACGGTTAGCAGTGTTGGGTAAACTAGGAGGCATCTGACTAGGTTTGAAATTCCTATCTCTTACTTGTGTCTTTTGCTTAGCTTCCCTTAGACCAAATGTATGGCGAACGTCATTTGAACTAGTTTGAGACGTGTTCCTTGAACTATGTCTAGGGAGACTAGAGGCAATCATATGATTAGGTCTTGCAGAAGCTGTTTTAGTCACATTAGGCCTAGATAGTAGAGTGACTGGTCTAGAAAGATGAACCATATCAACTTGGGAGGCAAACCGCGGTCTCGAGGATTTTGGTCGCTCGGATCTAAATGCAGCCGGTTGTCTAACAGACTGAATTTGAGGCGGTTTCCCCAAGATTGATGGTTTTTCGTGCTTAGTGTCCACACTAGTTCCTTTTGTTTTCCTTAATTCGTTTTTCAACGCAGCTATAGCAAAAACCTTTTCCTGAACCTGGGCCTTTAAATTCTCATTATCTTTAAGCAATTTATCTTGGGATGCCAACTTAGATTCTAGCAAAGTAATTTGTTTCACAAAATTATCTTTTTCAGCTTTAGAATCTTAAATTTTTTGATTTAATTTTCTTTCTAGAACAACGTTTGAATTTTCAAGTTTTTCAAAATACTTTTCAAATTTATCCGTTTTCTTCGAAAATTCAATTTTGGCATCCTCAAGAGCTTTAGATTGCTGAGCCAAAATCGTTTCAAGATCTTTAATCTTGGAATCAGAATCGGTAAGTGAAGTAGTCATAGAGCATTTATCATGAAGTACTATAGCATTCTAAACAATTTCTCTCCCATTTTGACTCACATCGGATGAATCTGAAGTGGTAAAACTATCACCCTTTTCCATCCCATGTTTGTCATAATTAGGTTCGAAATGCGCAACATGCGGTAGTTCATCGGCATAGACATCATATACCACATTCCATTGTACCGTATTTGTAGACTCTTCGTCAGATACAGGTATGGTGTCATCAATCCCTGACATGCTGCTTGTATCATGCTTTCCTCCCGAATCCTTGCTCTTGCAATCTTTAGGCTCCAAGTTGTCAACCGTATGGTCATTCTCCTCTTGCATCTGCATCGTAGATTCTTGCACTCTATTATCATACGCTTGCTGAAGTCGGGATCTTTCATAAATCGAAGACGAGACCGATGTCATTAATTTCAACAATGTACCACGGAACTCTTTAACCTCCGTTTGTGTGTACTGAAGGAATGACTGACATATCCCTGAATTGTCAGACTTAACGATGTTGAATTTGAAGAAGTGTGTAAGTTGTGTCACTAGAGCTTGATATGCAGATGCTGATGCAGAGTGATTAAAGTCTTCTTTGTGAAGTTGCTCAGCTAGTTGGTTCAAGTTGAGGAATATTAAATCGATGAATTTATAACGATCTTGACCGAAGAGTGTCAAAAATTCGTGTCCTCCTTGAAACCATGAAATGATCACTAGATGAGACTGGAGTAGTCGAAACAAAGTTATACCATTTTCTCTAGCTTTGTCTTGCATTCGATGCAATTCTCCCTCTTGAGATGTTGAATTAAACGATTCCATTGAAAATCGATGATACATGAAGATAAAGATTCCTTGTCGATCGATAAATGAAAGAAGGTTATTGTGTTTGTCCTTGTCGATTAAAGTCCTTGAGTATTGAAGAAATTTGATTGAATCCCCTAAATAATTGTTCTCAATAAACCAAAAAATTCCAAGACAAATGATCGATGATACATGAAGATAAATACGTTTTTGAAAAATGTTAGATCGCAACACTGGATTGTAGTGGAGATCGTAACCTTAGATCGTGACAAGTGATCGTACCCTACTATCACATCCAATGATCATATCCAGTGATCGTATCCCACGATCGCACTCCCTGATCGTACTTGGATCGAACTCTGATCGTACTAGTGATCGTACCCAATGATCGTACTCAGATCGTACTCGTTTGATCGTACCCAACGATCGTACTCTGATCGCAACGAGTGATCGCACTCACTATGATCGTACCCAACGATCGTACCCTGATCGCACTTCCTTATCGCAACAAGTGATCGCAGTGAGTCTGATCGTACCCTGATCGTAGCGAGACTGATCGTACCCTGATCGTAGCGAACGTGATCTTACCCGGATCGTAGCGACCTGATCGTACTATGGATCGTGCTGATGAATCGTACTAAGCAATGGATTCTTGATCGTAATGGTAGATCGTACCTATAGATCGTACTACGTGATCGTAATAGTGGATCGTAGCGAGGATCTAAGTTATGATCGCAACAATGGATCGTGACTAAGGATCGCAAGTAGAAACCCCCAGGTTTATGCAAACACAAGGTCAGATCGTACTGAGGATACCAACTTACCTATCTTCTCGGACAGTACAATAACACAACCAAATCAAGATTCTAAGCCTAAAAATGAATCAAACAACCAAAAAATTTTGTGTTTTTAACCCAAATAACAATACCAAATCACTATAACAAGTAATAAGATGAAGTAAATCAAGATTAACCCATAAAAACACAAAACAAATTTTGGTTCGTGTGAAAATAGATCAAAAATGGCGAGAGAATCAAGAACACAAACACAAGAACTAAACAATCATCCCATGGCTCTTGATACCATTTGTAGGATTGTAAATCTTGTTTATGTTTCTAGAGAGAGAAAGAGATAGAGAGATGATGGATTACACACACACTTAGAGAGAGAAACCAATGTTTACTATGTGTAAATTATGAAACCACACTACCCTCTCCATCTAAGGAGAGGGTTTATATACCCAAGCCCTTGTCATGGGCTTGGGCTTACATTTGGGCCGGCCTACACATGTTGTAGGCTAGGCTTGTTCTTGTTTGATAAATAAATAAAGTTAACTAAACTACGAGCTATTACATGGACTATCGTTGGAGTGACCGATCCTTCTTAATACGTAAAACGTATTTCCAACATCTCTTTTGAGTTTGATCTCTATTAAGTGAAGATAGCCGAGCTTGGGATCAATCTTCAATCCTAGAACGCTTCTAATCTGAAACGGGGAGAAGATATTGTGAATTGATTTCTGTCGACATGCATAGTTGTAAGCTCGTCTCAAGTTGGGGCCCTAGTGCGACGCGCCTAATTCGACACAAAAATCATATTGAGGAACTATTTTTTGTCTCCAGATACGACCAAACTTTTCTTTAATCCATGCTATGTTACCCCAAAGTGCAGCTTTGACCAAGGTTAAGGAAGTGGCATAGGTGTTTGCTCCCTGGACCAAGTAGTCAAAGTCATGACTAACAAAGAATTCAACTGGGATAGTTGTGATACCTTCTACAAATTCTACAGTCAGTAGAGGAGCTTTGGCTGGATTATGAAGACATTCCATCGAAGTGTTCATCACTTTAAGAAGTTCATTTGAATGATATTCACATTCAAATCTGTTGATCTGCGTGCTTGTAAAGAAGTTGGGATCTTTAGATGTTGTCAGTACTAGATGAGAAGTGATGTTAGGAGTCCCATACTTATATATCAAGAATCCAAAGAAGTCGATGGGATTGCTGAGGAGTTGAGCAAAATCATTTTCATCTTTGTCAGTGATTGGCAAAGACGACCAGCTTCTGTGACCCAAGGTTGCTCGGGTGCATTTTCATCTAATATGATGGTATCATCCCACTCTGGATCAACAGTTGTCGCCTCTATTGGTGGAGGTGTGGGTTCAGATTCTGGAATACCTTGAGTTACATGCTGATTGGGTTTCGGTAGGGGTGATTATGGTACAGATGTTGCATGTGGATCATCTTCTTGAACTTGTTCTGGATGCTCAGTAGAGTCTTGAACCTGTTGGTGTGTAAGATATAATACCTTTTCTGCAGAGAATGTTGTTGAAGCTCGTCAAAATGTTTTGAAAGTGAATTATAAGAATCTTGAAGCTCTAAAAAATCAACATTAGATTCGCGACAAGGTTGATTATCTACCACAACATCTACATTCTCAACAATATTCATAGAGAGATCATGCACATCATCACAATTATTCACAAATAGATTCACAATATCAAACGACATCACTTGTTCCAAGAGTCGGTCATTTTGTTTCAAAACGTTTTCCTTTTTGATTAACATTTTCTCATAAGCATCGTCCATTTCATAGAAAACTCGTTGAACACATTAATTTCGGAACTTAAGTTTTGACCAATAGATTTAAATCCCGCTTTAATATCGTCCACAAACGGAACAACTTCATCACGAAACGCAACTTTAGTGTGTTCGAATTTTCATTCCCCTTCTGTTTGAGCCATTGGAGTCATATGTTCCGTAATGACCTTGTCAAACCGTACAAAATATCGTCGTAGCTCTTACAAGCCAGTGAACACTTTACTTACTGGTGGAATTTATGTTGGAAGTTCCTTGTGTAATTCTGGTTCAACAAGTGT
Organism: Glebionis coronaria; assembly: GCA_025667525.1. NCBI lineage: Eukaryota > Viridiplantae > Streptophyta > Magnoliopsida > Asterales > Asteraceae > Glebionis > Glebionis coronaria. The sequence continues at coordinate 242,591,736 of CM046877.1, forward strand.
AGGAAACGTATTAGGAATTTCAGTCAATGACACTTTAAGTGGTGCGAAAAGAATGTCCTTGTGTGGTTTAAAGCGAGTTTTAAAATCCAATTGATGTTTATTATGCGTTTCATAATCAAATGGTGTTGGAAACTTTAAAAGCATTTTAGACCGATTCTCTTCCATAAGTGGGATATATGCCACATCATCATGAACATCGGGTGGACCTAACACCTTTCCAAGTTTGGTAGCATCATAAATTCTTGGGTTGTTGATAAAAGCTTGCTTTGCGTAACCCGGGTTAAGTGGAAGGTCTTGTTGACGAGATAAGTCACATTCCTTAAAAGATGAGGCTAACAAATGTATTATATTTGTCGCCTTATATTGTTTTAAAAGCAAATTATCAATCTTTTTAATATGGTTAGAAGCATTAATTTACATTTCAAACTTTTTAGACCCGAGAACTTCGAAATCCGTTTTAAGTTTTTGAAAATTAGTGACAACTGACTCTTTTTCCTTAACTTCTTTAGAAAGATTTTCTCTTAAATTTTCAATTTCTTGTAAATGACCCATTTGAATTTTTGAAACTTATCAATTCAGGATTGGTTAGCGTATTGGTCGACGGAGTTAACTCCAAGGTTTGAACCTTTTCCTTATACAAAGAAAGCTCGACGAATATGGTCTTGTTGACATCTAGTGTTTCAAGGACCGCAATATTCATTTGGCCAAGCAGAGTTTCCAAAACCATTACCAAATCTTGTTGAGGAGGGGATTCATATGCGAAATAGTTTCCGGTTGCATTTCACTCAAAGTCTGGGGACTTGCATTGATATTACTATCATTGTTTGTATCCTCGTTTGAATTACTCACCACCGGAGGCTCTTCCGGATACTGAGACTCTTGCCCAACTTGATGTGATGCAATACTAGTAGCAATGGTAACACTTGGTACCTCAGATGTTTGATGTGACCCATAAACTGAAAGATTTGCCATGAGAGCTGTTTTGGCGGTGTCGAAGTCATCACAGTCGGAATCGTATGCATCGAGATCATCTGCTTGATACGATGCATTATGACTAAAAGTTATTGTGAATCCATCATTATCCGTAACTCCTGGATCAACAAGGAACGCTAACTCCTCCTCGTCTAGCTCACGGCCATTTTCCTGGGCATTAACCAATAACACCTTCTCCTCAAACCACGAAGCATCCCTTTTTCTGTAACACCCCCAAATTTATACAACTCAGTACAGCGGAAGACTAGTTGGTGTTACGGGATAGCACATTACTCACATCATAGACAACGCATAAAAATCCCGTCGTTTAATAATAAATCATTTCCATTCATAAACAACAAAGTTACATCGGTCCCAAGTCATTACATTGCATACAAAAGTTTTACAAAGTGTTTGAATGGAAAAATATTGTTTAAGTGCGGGCCATGAATTCTTGTCGTCTTCCCGAGAATTACCTTCAAGTACCTGAGATAAAACATGTTAAAAGGAAAGGTCAGCGATAACGCCGAGTGAATTCATAGAGTTTAATAAATTCCATCAATATAACTTTGGTATAAAATTAGTACCAAAAATCAATTCGTACAAATCGTTGTAATAGGCCGTAAAATAGCCAAAGTCATTTTATATAAATCCTTATCGAAAATCATAATATAGGCATTTGCCTTAAAAATTATTATACGAGCCAATGTCGTAAAAAAACATCATACAATACGTCATATGACGTTGTATGAAAACAAAAACCGTTATATGAATATGGTTACGAAAACCAAAACACAAACATAATATCAATAGTATGACCCAGTATTGCTAGTCAGGCAATACATCGTAATTCGGAGCGTCCAGTAATATTTTGGTGATTGGATTATTATAAGCCGCATGACATTGTTACCTTACTAAACCAACAACGGGTAGCTAACCCGATACAAATTTTGCCCATCTAAAGTAGCGTGTCGTCACAAAGGTCACGCTATGGAAATCTTCTCATACATTAATTCGCTTACCAATCAATGTGGCACGACGGGGATCAACCGTCAAGGCGCGAACTGGGGTGATCGTCCCCAAATAGTACAATGCATAAGCGTCTACCAACTTCCGGTAGTTCACAATTCATGCTAATGGGACTTTTAGTGACATAACCTAACTTTAATAATCCATTTTATTTCTTCTATCGGGTCCATTAATCATTTATCGGGTCATAAAATCGGGTCATTCAATCATTCGGGTCCAAAATCAATAAACAAACAATCGGGACAAACGGTGTCCAAACTTTTATAAAAACTAACATGTTATCTCCCTCGCGGGTTTATAAAGCATTTATAAAACATTTAAAAGAGTGCGAGGCTATGAACTCACGTTGATGTGGGAAGGCGGGTGATCGGCAATTCGGACGTACGGTACGTGCTTCAATCACGGAAACCTAGACAAATAATACTCGGTCTTAGACTCATGTCCAATGACTTTATAAAAATATCAATTATGTATACATATGATGATTATATATATATGATGATCAAGTGGGTTTACATATCCTCATTTACTCATTTTAGAGTTATGTGTTGATAACTTTTATACTAGTTCTCTCGTTTTACCTATTTACGTGTTTTAGGTCTAATAAGCCTATTATAAGTTCTTAACTTGTATTAATCCTTTTTGTACTCATATTATCAGTACATACACTTTCAAGTTGGGCCCAAATGGGTTAAGTCCAATAATAAGTTTATAAGTGTTCTAGTCCATTTTTGTTGTATTATTAGTTCAATAACGTTAATTTAGTCCGTTAACGTCCGTATTTCTTATTGTTCGGGTTTTATCGGTTTTCAATTGTATTAGTTACTTAAACATCAGTATATGACTTTTATAAACTTTACATTAGACGGGTTTGGTCGTCTAAGTTTTATTTGGCGAAAAACGTTAATTTTACGGCGATAGCCGAAAAAGTCGTAAAAATCAAGTTTATAGTTTTTATTACTTATAAACATTATTTCACCACTATTTATATAATTTATCCATTTGATTAACCTTATATATATATATATATAAATAAGTTTTATAAGTTAGTGGGTTTTTATTTTACATTTTATATATTAAAAGGTGAGTGCTTATATAATAGTATTATTCTTTAATTTCCAAAAATCTGATTTTTAACTTCATCTTCACCAAAACTGCCATATCATGAGTTCTATATGGAGATAGAAGCTCAAATTTTTATCACATAAACTACATGATATTTTCTACATTTAACTCTTCTATATCTACTGTTGAATCATCCTTTAAGTATTTTCTAAAAATCGTCCAAAACAGTAACTTCAGATTTATACCCTAAACTTGTTTTGATCATATCTCACTCATTATTTTGATTCCATTGCATGGCCAACTCTCACATGTGTACAAGACCCATAGCTTACTGTAAATCTATTCCAATTCATCATTTTATCAGTTTATGACTTACTTCTTTACTGTTTTACACAGGCAACATATTTAGACAAGATTTTTGACTTGTTTCTTATAGTTTTTCATCTTTTTATCCATGATTATCAAAAACAAATCCCCACATAACATTTTTATCATCATAAATATATACAATAGGAAATAAAATACATGTTTACATAATCAAAATAACAAGAAGTTGAGGAGGACAATCTTTATACCACCAAGTTGATGTTGGTTGTGATCAAAACATGGAATTTGATGGAGAAACTTGTGCTTAGCCAACACCATCTTCAAGAAATCCAATCTTCATCAACTCCTTGTGGAAAATCAGCCCCATGACACCATGAAAACTCCTCCATGGATGTTATAAGTTGCACCAATCTTCATCTTTTTGAATTGAGATTAACATATGTTGATTATAACATATGTTCATGGTTAAAATTTGTATGAAATTGGTGTTTGAAGATGAATATGGGACGGCATAGATGAGTGAGAGAGAGAGAGTTGTGAGTTTTTGATTGGTATTGCATGTTGTGTGTGTGTGGGAAATGGTTTAGGTAGTGGTTTTGATGGAACTTAGCTTCAAATGGAAGCTAAAATGACATGTGTAGATAGTTAACTAATAACTTGACACCTAAAGGTGTTGTGAAGTTATTTTGGCCGGTTTTGGAGTGGGATGGGACAAGTGTCCCACTTGTCTCATCCCATTTATTTACGGGTACTCCTCGATTCTAGTTTCCTCGATTTGCGTGCCCTCGGGTCGTTTTACGAAAAACGTTTTTATAAATTATGAATCAACGTCACAAAACGAATCCAATAAAAATTGTTTCATCAAAAACGGAGTTCGAAAACGTAAATACGTAATCCTAAGGTTTCCGGTTTAGTCGTAAAGGACGTTGAAATAAAATCGTAAGTCCTAATCTCTTCTCGTAAATTTGTGAGTTTATGAACTAACACAAATTTAAAACTCCAAAATAATATTCACGGATAAATTTATTTTCTGAAATGTCGGACTGTCACCATAGACGATGTATGTAAACGTAAGCACGTAACGTTGTATCCTCCGGTTTAGACGTAGTCGATGCTACTCCATGACGTAAATCCAAATTTCTTCCCAAAAATAAGTGAGTTCATATTGTAACATTAAAATAATGTTTTTAAATAATATTCGAGAATAAAATATCAACCATAAATTGACAGATTGTCACAGCATTTACCCCTAAACAGGATCTTTGTCCTCAAAGATCATCTTACTACTCGCTTCTTATAGAGTTAAAGCCATGTGGGTATTTCCTCCACATTCGGTCTTTTTCTCACAAGTGCAATCCATTATAATACGCGAGTTTCATCAAACATAACTACGGGAATAAGATCAGGCTTAATGTTGACTTACTTATCTATCCATGATGTTCACGGGTTTTTGATGAATGCAACTTTTCGCCGATCTAAGCTCTACTAAGAATAATCAGATTCTCACTTGATAGATATTCCATCAAGTTCGATATACGAAACATATTTCACGCAGTCTTTGAAGTCCTAGGGTAGATCCAGCTTATATGCCTTTCAAACCAATCTATTATATCATCTCAATGGTCCCATACAACGGGGACTTATATCCCATGATTTGTCAGATCATGAATTCATTTTTCCAAAGTTTAAAAATTTTGGCATAACTTCGCTACCCATTTGGCACTTCAAGATCTACATTTCACATTCACATAACCTCTTGCCCACTACCGGCAGTCAATAATCAAATCCTAATTTCACCAATCATTTCAGATCTCGTGGGTCGGGTATTTTGTAAGGTTAGGTTCGCCATCATAGGAAACCTTAAACCTAAAAGACATGTCCAACTCACAATGGGTGTATGTCGGATGTCTTCATTTCAACTCTTGCTTACAGATGCTCTAAGATTTAGATCCTCACAAGATTCGATCTCAATCCTAACACGATAATTATCAATGATAATCTCTCCAAAGGAAAACAATTATACGGTCTATTACCAAAGGTCAATCATTCAAACATAAAACAGCACTTATATTACCTTGTATCGTTACTTTACCTCGTCCCTTCGATTTGGGGTGGTACATAGTACTCTCATCAAGGTTCGTTCTTAATGATTTCTGAGCAAATCTCTAGAAATTCGATGCGAAGCGAGGATCTTGATGTAGATGATCGATACAGGCATGCTATTTTTTACATAACTCTTTTGCATTTATCATTAACGAGAATGATATTAGCAGATTTGGTCAGTCTGTCGACGATGACCCAAATCGAATCAAATTCAGATGATGACCTTAGCGATAGTCTAGACGTTTACTAATGTATGAGGCGATGTCTGCCTTCATAATTGCCATTAGTACAAATTCTTCAGACAAAGATACTTTTAGTCATAAATGACATAAATAGAATACTTATACTTACAAATTCCAACATAACTATATTTCATAATCTCCATATTTAGGCAACCACAAGTGGCCTTTAAAACATCTAACGTCATCGGCTTCTAAATTTTTAATGGTTCACATTAGCCGTGAAACCTTTCACTATTTATAGTATCCTTTTTACAATCATCGGCTATTTTATATTGTTCGGCACTTTATTTTGCACCTTCATTATTAAGAAATACATCCTAATTGGTTCTTTATATTTTCGACATAATGTGTCAGTATCTATATTCACTTCTCATGATGATATAATTATCATGTCCACAATTTACTCAGATATTCTTTCTATATTAAGTGTCAGTAATTACGTTCACTTTCTCCTGATGAAATAAAGATCATAACTTTATTTAGTCAAAATTCTTTCTTCATATTCTTTATGTTTCAGTTTCGTCTCAACTATCATTTTTATCAGTTTTTCTCAATCCGGCGTCTAAGGCGTCGATAATTATTATAATTAATTAAATAATTATTATTCAATTTTTATGAAATGTAAACGTAAAGATTTTAAATTTCTTAGTTCGACCAACTATATAAAATGTTCAAAATAAGTTTGAATTTAATTAACAAGATTTTTGTTGATTTATCGAAAATGATTATTAAGATTCGTAAATGTTTGAAAAACCTTTGTTTATACTTTGGTCAAAGTTTTCTTAGTTTGAAAAGCAAAAATTGTCGTTTTAAGTTTTCAGGTTATGGTATAAATGGTTTTACTTACTCCTTCTTAAGTTATCTTGAGGTATACACAAACATTTACCCCTAAACAGAAGTTTGGTTAAATGGTTTGTGTATAAGGGAATAATCCCTTAAAATCCTTTGTTAAAACATTTGTCAAAACATATTCCCATTTCTTTTTGGTAAAATCCAAAGTCTTAAAAGGGCTCTTAATTTTTGAAGAGTCAATTTATATTCCATTATCCTTTTAATCCCATAGTCAAATCATGTAAAGTATTAAATCTTTAATCACATATTAGATATTCAAGGTACATGTTTTTAATTGTTCGGCCAATTCAGGGCAATCTATAAATAATTATTAACTCCTTCTTATACTTATAAAGAAACAAATGGTCCTTAATGATCACGAGCATGAATTTATCAAATTACAGCCTACACACGTGATTCACCAAATTTATGAATGCTACATGTGTATTAGTCAATCCAAACGTCATCTCATGAAACTTATAATGTTCATTACAAGTTCTAGATGTAGTGATTGGAATACATAATCTTCTTCGCAGATGCGAAGTTGATGATAACCATGTCGTGGATCAAATCTTTAAAACATACAGTAGAACCTTGTAAATGATCGAACAAATCTTCCATTTCGAGTTATGGATATCGTTTTCGATTGTCAATTTACTCAGTTCACAGTAATCTATAAATATAAGGAATGATAACACCATAGCTCTTCAGGATGACAGGCTTGGTATAATAAAATCTTTCTCCGACAACTTTCTCAGTTGTACGGTAATTCCTTAAATTAAGATGGTGCTGACGTACAGTGCACAAGTCACAAGTGCAGCACCGGAAATATAACCAATACCAAATTCAACTTGCCTTAGTGGCGAAAGTCTAGGTAGTTCACCAACAAATACCTCCTAAAGTTTCAGATAAGATAAACATCTTTTAATAAATACATACTAGGTTCTTTCTAGATTACAATATCTATAACTAGTTCACAACCATTCATGGTATAATTCTAAGTCATCCATCAAGAATTATTTAGATCACTTTTGATAGTCAACATCTTATCTTTTAGGGAAATTCTACTCGATTTCCCATCAATTAAGACAATTTCGTCATGTCATAATCAATCAATCCATTCTACAGGCATTTCCAACTTTCCAGTTTTGTTGCCGTCGATAAGATGTGATCTTCTCAAAAGACTAATAAGAATTCATAATCCTTCACAAATTCAGGGATATATGGAGACATAACTAATCTTAAAAGAGTAAGGTCAACGCATGATCTACGCGAGAGAATTTCAAATCAGATTCAGACGAAAACATTTAACGAATATGAATATATCCCATGTTTTCATAATTCGAGTACGCATTCGAAAGCTCCTCGGATCGTTACCCGGGTCATTCAAATGAAATCAAATCATAAGAAATGATAAGAACGTCAATACATCCAGTCGGGTATCAACACTCAGTAATCAGATACTTTTCCTAAGAATCTCACTACGGGAGAATTGGACAAGAAAGAATTGTCAATTGTCAAATAAGACAATTTCCACAAATGAGTAAATTCAACTCAGAAGAATAGATGCTATAGGCACATATGTAGGTGTCCCTAACACTATGTCCCTATTTTTCACTTCTTGCAGATCTCTTAAAATTTAATCTTTCACAATCTTCAAAGAATATATAGTGTTTATTCATTAGTTTTATGGTGACTACTAATCAGTCTTGCATATTCCATTCCAAATTGTATGTAGGCGCGCAACTATATACAATTTCAAGATTAACGATGCAATACTCAGTTCGTCAAAATTTTATCATCCATGTTTATAATTAAAACATTTTCATGCTTAATTCTTAAATAAGAATCAAGAATAAATTTACAAAGATTTTCTTTGTTATGAAAACAATTAGGTTTTCCAAGATGTTTTATAAACAATTTCCTTTCGATAACAATCACTTATAAATCTCATTTTAAATAATCCTTTCAGTGATGAAAATTCAGTTTTTCTCAATGGATACTGTTTTGTCTTATAAAAACAATGAGTGATCTGCAAAAGAGTGATGAAAGCTTGTTCACCAAAATTAACTACGATATGATAGGAAATGAGCTTAGCCAATTAATCATGAGGTTCATGACCTCGATGGCACTCAAAAGAATAATCTACAACGTAACTCAAATCGAGATGAGTACTTGTTCAATGGTTGCATCACTAATGCGAACACTAGGATGAAGCAATAAAGATAGATAACATCGATACATGTAGAATTTAGCAATCAAAGGTAGTCTTTTCATTAATCGCAAACAAGTCAAATTGTACCGTAACACATTACGTGTCACGAGGTCATACAATTCTCAGAACTCATCCTACCAACTGATGTCTCAGTTAAGTTAGGGATTTTTAAAAGATACCACAATGAATACTAATCTACAAGAGTCATTAGGTGTCCTGCCTGTCCCGGAAGATCCATCGGTCCCAATTCAGAAGAAGATTTCTTCAATTTATTTCTTGGACACTGGGCATCCTCATTAGTGGACAATGGCCTAGGAACAACCCTTAACACAATCTAACAATCAATTAAAACCTTATGATCTAATCACAGAACTTAACGACTTCCTCTTAACAATCTCATATTCCATATAGGTTAAGTTCTACTTTTATTTATTCAAGTTTCAACCAATTTTATACTCAATTCGATATCCTACCTCAATCTCCAATACTTTCAATCTTATTCTTCGGCCTTGTAAAGGCAATACAATCTCAATATAAATCAACACTTAATTTCCAATCTTATTAGCTCTTACAACAACAATTATCAAATGAGTCATTAATATGAAATGACTTGATCAGTCAATTAGACTTCTCGGAAAGGTATTAGTGGCATGAGGCTTTTGGGTACTGGTTCCAATGACAGCCTCAAGTGCAACATTCACCCTTTCGATTTCAAATTTAAGAATTGGATGATAACGAATCAGATGACATCTTTCCAGGTGATAACGTTTTGTCAAACTCCACTCTATAAGGAAAGATCGTCATGACATCGATATCAGATTTAATCTCGCCAATTCTTTTTCAATATCACAACCAACTAATATCTACACTTCTACGAGTATCAACCATTTGTCGGGATCATAAATATCCACAACTTGGTTTAGATCTAGGATAGCTAGAATTCCTACGAGAATAGCTTCGATTAATTTACTAGGGGATTTAGGGTACATTGTGACAATCTACGTCGTATAAATACCTCGTATAAAAATCAAAATAATCATCAAACAATCATGTAATAAAATTACATCATATATATATAATCCAAGTTATATATATATTAAAATAACACTTCTCAGTCTTGGCCTTGTCGGTAACTCGGGAATTCTTCGGCACCGTTATAGTCAAAAGATTTTTAGACATTTTAGAAAAATGTTTTTAGTTAAAAGATTTTGAAAAGTTTTATTCAAAACCTTAGTTTTAAAAAAATCTTTCGTTCTCTATAACGAGAGCTCTGGTACCAAACTGTAACACCCCCAAATTTATACAACTCAGTACAGCGGAAGACTAGTTGGTGTTACGGGATAGCACATTACTCACATCATAGACAACGCATAAAAATCGCGTCGTTTAATAATAAATCATTTCCATTCATAAACAACAAAGTTACATCGGTCCCAAGTCATTACATTGCATACAAAAGTTTTACAAAGTGTTTGAATGGAAAAATATTGTTTAAGTGCGGGCCATGAATTCTTGTCGTCTTCCCGAGAATTACCTTCAAGTACCTGATATAAAACATGTTAAAAGGAAAGGTCAGCGATAACGCCGAGTGAATTCATAGAGTTTAATAAATTCCATCAATATAACTTTGGTATAAAATTAGTACCAAAAATCAATTCGTACAAATCGTTGTAATAGGCCGTAAAATAGCCAAAGTCATTTTATATAAATCCTTATCGAAAATCATAATATAGGCATTTGCCTTAAAAATTATTATACGAGCCAATGTCGTAAAAAAACATCATACAATACGTCATATGACGTTGTATGAAAACAAAAACCGTTATATGAATATGGTTACGAAAACCAAAACACAAACATAATATCAATAGTATGACCCAGTATTGCTAGTCAGGCAATACATCGTAATTCGGAGCGTCCAGTAATATTTTGGTGATTGAATTATTATAAGCCGCATGACATTGTTACCTTACTAAACCAACAACGGGTAGCTAACCCGATACAAATTTTGCCCATCTAAAGTAGCGTGTCGTCACAAAGGTCACGCTATGGAAATCTTCTCATACATTAATTCGCTTACCAATCAATGTGGCACGACGGGGATCAACCGTCAAGGCGCGAACTGGGGTGATCGTCCCCAAATACTACTATTAAATGCATAAGCGTCTACCAACTCCCGGTAGTTCACAATTCATGCTAATGGGACTTTTAGTGACATAACCTAACTTTAATAATCCATTTTATTTCATCTATCGGGTCCATTAATCATTTATCGGGTCATAAAATCGGGTCATTCAATCATTCGGGTCCAAAATCAATAAACAAACAATCGGGACAAACGGTGTCCAAACTTTTATAAAAACTAACATGTTATCTCCCTCGCGGGTTTATAAAGCATTTATAAAACATTTAAAAGAGTGCGAGGCTATGAACTCACGTTGATGTGGGAAGGCGGGTGATCGGCAATTCGGACGTACGGTACGTGCTTCAATCACGGAAACCTAGACAAATAATACTCGGTCTTAGACTCATGTCCAATGACTTTATAAAAATATCAATTATGTATACATATGATGATTATATATATATGATGATCAAGTGGGTTTACATATCCTCATTTACTCATTTTAGAGTTATGTGTTGATAACTTTTATACTAGTTCTCTCGTTTTACCTATTTACGTGTTTTAGGTCTAATAAGCCTATTATAAGTTCTTAACTTGTATTAATCCTTTTTGTACTCATATTATCAGTACATACACTTTCAAGTTGGGCCCAAATGGGTTAAGTCCAATAATAAGTTTATAAGTGTTCTAGTCCATTTTTGTTGTATTATTAGTTCAATAACGTTAATTTAGTCCGTTAACGTCCGTATTTCTTATTGTTCGGGTTTTATCGGTTTTCACTTGTATTAGTTACTTAAACATCAGTATATGACTTTTATAAACTTTACATTAGACGGGTTTGGTCGTCTAAGTTTTATTTGGCGAAAAACGTTAATTTTACGGCGATAGCCGAAAAAGTCGTAAAAATCAAGTTTATAGTTTTTATTACTTATAAACATTATTTCACCACTATTTATATAATTTATCCATTTGATTAACCTTATATATATATTTATATAAATAAGTTTTATAAGTTAGTGGGTTTTTATTTTACATTTTATATATTAAAATGTGAGTGCTTATATAATAGTATTATTCTTTAATTTCCAAAAATCTGATTTTTAACTTCATCTTCACCAAAACTGCCATATCTTGAGTTCTATATGGAGATAGAAGCTCAAATTTTTATCACATAAACTACATGATATTTTCTACATTTAACTCTTCTATAGCTACTGTTGAATCATCCTTTAAGTATTTTCTAAAAATCGTCCAAAACAGTAACTTCAGATTTATACCCTAAACTTGTTTTGATCATATCTCACTCATTATTTTGATTCCATTGCATGGCCAACTCTCACATGTGTACAAGACCCATAGCTTACTGTAAATCTATTCCACTTCATCATTTTATCAGTTTATGACTTACTTCTTTACTGTTTTACACAGCCAACATATTTAGACAAGATTTTTGACTTGTTTCTTATAGTTTTTCATCTTTTTATCCATGATTATCAACAACAAATCCCCACATAACATTTTTATCATCATATAATAATCATAAATATATACAATAGGAAATAAAATACATGTTTACATAATCAAAATAACAAGAAGTTGAGGAGGACAATCTTTATACCACCAAGTTGATGTTGGTTGTGATCAAAACATGGAATTTGATGGAGAAACTTGTGCTTAGCCAACACCATCTTCAAGAACTCCAATCTTCATCAACTCCTTGTGGAAAATCAGCCCCATGACACCATGAAAACTCCTCCATGGATGTTATAAGTTGCACCAATCTTCATCTTTTTGAATTGAGATTAACATATGTTGATTATAACATATGTTCATGGTTAAAATTTGTATAAAATTGGTGTTTGAAGATGAATATGGGACGGCATAGATGAGTGAGAGAGAGAGAGTTGTGAGTTTTTGAGTGGTATTGCATGTTGTGTGTGCGTGGGAAATGGTTTAGGTAGTGGTTTTGATGGAACTTAGCTTCAAGTGGAAGCTAAAATGACATGTGTAGATAGTTAACTAATAACTTGACACCTAAAGGTGTTGTGAAGTTATTTTGGCCGGTTTTGGAGTGGGGTGGGACAAGTGTCCCACTTGTCTCATCCCATTTATTTACGGGTACTCCTCGATTCTAGTTTCCTCGATTTGCGTGCCCTCGGGTCGTTTTACGAAAAATGTTTTTATAAATTATGAATCAACGTCACAAAACGAATCCAATAAAAATTGTTTCATCAAAAACGGAGTTCGAAAACGTAAATACGTAATCCTAAGGTTTCCGGTTTAGTCGTAAAGGACGTTAAAATAAAATCGTAAGTCCTAATCTCTTCTCGTAAATTTGTGAGTTTATGAACTAACACAAATTTAAAACTCCAAAATAATATTCACGGATAAATTTATTTTCTGAAATGTCGGACTGTCACCATAGACGATGTATGTAAACGTAAGCACGTAACGTTGAATCCTCCGGTTTAGACGTAGTCGATGCTACTCCATGACGTAAATCCAAATTTCTTCCCAAAAATAAGTGAGTTCATATTGTAACATTAAAATAATGTTTTTAAATAATATTCGAGAATAAAATATCAACCATAAATTGACGGATTGTCACATTTTCTCTTGGGTTACTTACAATCGCTAGCTATGTGTCCTTCCCCCCTGCAATTATACATAGTCTCATCGTCCAAATCGGGCTTAAAACGCTTAAAATAACATTAAAATACCCCAAAATATGCTTGTGTTTGTTCATTGTGTATTTTAGGTACAGATATCGTGAAATCAACAAAAGATCACAAGAATCAAGCAAAAACGAACACGGGAAACGAAGCCGCACAAAGAACCGGACCCGAATTATGAATTTCCATTGAAGTCCTTGAAGTTTGAAGATTTGGCAAGATTGGTCCCTCATCTTTTGAAGACTTGTCATTTTATACCCCTGTAAAACCTCAAAATTACTTGTGGGTCCCTAAAATATCAAGTATATGCATGAATGGTCCTTGGAATATGATGAAATTACAAGTAAAGCCCTTGAAACAAGTATACTAAACCTTTTGTGGCCAAAATGAAAGAAAACATAGTTTGTTAACAAAGGGAAGTTGGTTATAGCTGTTATAAACTTAAAAGACAAGAAGAAGGGAGTTGGAGGACCATTTTGGGCCAGAAAGAAACCTCTATCCAGCCAACCATGTACTGCCAAGTCGCCCACTACTCACCACCAAGCAATCACACTTCTCCTTTTCACCACGTCAAACCCCACTCGTTTTTTACTAAACACATTTTAAACCCGATTTTAGAATACACTGATATGGTGGGAAACATGTTTTAATCTCCTAAATATGATTAAACTTCAACTATTCATCATCCTTAATCCCCCCATTACACTTCAAATCAAAGGGTTTTTCCCTAATATGTTCCAGAAACATGATTAAACACCCACTAACCCAAACCCACCAACAAACTCCCCTTCCTCGTGACCACAAAGGGCCCCACGAATGTCCCCTGTCACTTAAAAATGGCAAATAAAGAATCAAGCAGAGAATCGACGTTCCAAAATCATTTACTTGGTCCCAAAGTATACAAAGAACGTTCAAGATCAAAAGAATGCAGCTGTCTTCACATGTGGCCACATTGGACTGAAATTCAAATTTTCGTCCAAGGGCACGACTGCAAAAACGTAGCTTAGGGTTTCACAGTTTTAGTCATTCTAGTATCTTCTATCTCAGCTTATAAAAGGAGAATGCAACATGTGCATATCCCTTTGTTCCAGTTTTTATCTTGTAATTTTTTTTATTAATGAATATTTATAGTATTTCTCTAAATCTTGCAAGATAGACTGTGTTCCTTTAAAAATTCTGTTTTAGCGTAAATGTTTATTTTATTGCAAAGATTAGAAATTTTTTATCAAACGGGTTTTTGGTTTAAGGACACTTGGCCAAAAATTTGTTTAAGGTCTCAACTTATAGGGACTTGGATGCTTGATTTACTGACAATCAAACAAGCATACCAAGTTTGTATAAGCTGATTGTTTTCTTTTGTTTCCAAAAGGTGGATGTTTTCAGGAGGTTTGGTTTCCAAAGATTTTTCAAAAATCCTTTTTATTTTCTCTAACAGCTTACAGCTATAAGCCCTACAAAAAGCTCCTTGACACTGAGCTTATTGTATAGCTTATCAGCTTGTTTTGTTTTCTGGTTTGTTGTGTTTGTGCAGGTTACAAAAGAAGATATCTCATTTCTTTTCCTCCTTGTTTATTTTTCTTTGAAGTTATATTGTGGGTGCGTAGATTTTGAGTCCAACACCATCACTTTCTTTACCTCAGCAACCTCAATATCCCATAAGCTGCCTTATTTTGCTAAGAGGAAATGGTATCAGCTTTCCATCATGTAGCTTGGATGTGAGTTACATGAGGTATACGGCTTGAACCTTTTTTTAGCTTAAAATTGTGGTTTGTGGTGGATTGATTTCTGTTAGTATAAATTTGATGATTTTTGCTTATTTCCTGTTAGTGCAAGTTAAATGATTGATTTGAGTTAGCTTTGTATGATTTTGAGTGAATTGAAGTATTTTGTTTGCAAAAAAAAGTTTGTTTTCATCATTAAGGGGGTGTTTGGATCTGCTTAATTCTAGGCTTGGTTGACACAAGAGTGGGATGGAAACATGTTTAACATACTCAAATAGGGTAGATTAGGTGTTACTGATACTTTTTTTCAGTATTGTAGGATATATATAAAGAAGTTTGCATGTTCATTGTTTGGTAAAGTCAGCTTAAAAAAATCATCAGGCTGCTTAGGTCTGAATTTTGAGTATTAAGCCTTGGAAACTTGTTCATCAGATAGGTATAAGCTAGTTTTAGGTTTGTGTGCATGTCAGGGTAGTTTGGTGGTGTTTTGTGTGAGTTTGGTGGTTTGAAAGTCACCCCAAGTGCAATATAGATCAGCAGACCTAGCCATCAGTCCACATAGACAATACAGTAACTTGATTTGCTCGTTTCTTGTGTGATTTTGTGTTAGACTTGTTTTTTTGTGCTATTCCTGACTCCCTACACTCAACTGAGTGTAGGGGTGCCCTTTGTTGCCAAAAATATTCAACAAACAAGCCAAATGGAACGTCCTTGTTGTTTTTCTAAGGTCATCAGTGGGAATAAATCTACCCACTGACACCCTTTTGTCTATCCACTGACGGTTTTTAAAAAGTCTAAAAAAACCCGTCTGAGCATTTTTTCATTTGTAACTTGGTTTTAATCTTGTTAAACTTAGGATTTATTTGTGTTTTTGTAGTGTTGGGAGTCTGGTTAACAAGTTGTTTTTAAAAGAAAAAGAAAAAAAAAGTTTTAAGAAATTTAGGCGTGGCCAGGACTCGAACCTGCGCCACCACAACCAACACACACACTCTACCACTGCGCCCTAGGGACTTTACTAATAGCGTTTCCCTAGGGCTAGTGATAAGGGGTTTCGTTTTTAGCTTATATAAATATATTTCGAACGTAATAAGCTGATTAAAAGCTCATTGAGGCACAATTTCTAGCTTTTTTCATTTTTATTGTGTTTTCACCATAGTTTAAGATTTTTTGGAACAAGTATTAGATTTTTCCTTTTATTAATTAATTTTTAATTAATATTTTTAGTTACGGTTTTATAAAGTCATTTAAAATAGCAAAAAGTAGTTTAAAAATTTAGAAAAATAATTTATAGGATTAAATTAACACGTTTTAGGTTTACATTTACTAAAGTTTTCATTTTCACTCTTTTTTAATTTTTTTAATTTTTGAGTTTTTAATTAAACTTTAAAATTTAATATAAAATAATTAAAAGGTTTTTGGAAATTTTTTGTTTTCATTTTTGTTTTAGTCATATTTTTCTTAGCTTAAAATTAAATTTTCGTAATTTTTAGCGGACTTTTATTTTTTTGTCGATTTTACGATTTCGCGTGTTTTACGTCGTAGTGTAATTTTTAGCATAAATCGTCTTTATTTTTCTCTCTTTCACACCCTAAAACGACACTAATCCAAACTTTATTATTTTATTTTGGCACCTAATACACACACCTCCTCCGAGAACGAACTTGGAATTTATTCGATTTGTCGGTTTTCCTAAATAGTCGAATTTAATACTTGCCCGCTTTATACGTTGTTTTCCTAAACGCGTATTTTTACTCCAATCATTTTGGCGCCGATGCCGGGGAGGCGTTTTTAGTGCCATATTAGATATCGTGTTTGTGCGAGTAGTGCGTTTTTGCTTTTCATTTTTGGAAAGCGTAAATATCGTACATACTCCTTTTATTTTTTTACTATATTATAGAATATCCAAAAAATTGTGCTTAATTTTCCTAAATTAAACACACCAAAAAAAATCATTTTACTATATTGTAGATATCCCATTATTTTTTTCATCGTTTTTTGTGAATAAATATTACTATATTGTATACGTATCACAATAAATTTACAATATCTCCAAAAGCGTGAAAACGCAACCTTAATTGGGATTTCATCACTCAATTATTGTATTCGAATCCAAAGCAAAATTTAAAGGCAAAATAGATAAATACTTTCGTGGGGCTTAATTTTGATTAACACAAACTATAAGGTGGGTATAAGGCGATTGTATTTCACGACCTAAGGGAAAAAGGCTCTTAAGTGCTTCACGCTATCTCGTTTCCCCCGCTTGCTTGTGCGTGTTTTGAGAAAAAGGGCTAATCGAGGGTTTGCCGCCCAAGTATTATCTATGTATCATATATATTTGCTTGTTTTCAACATTAAACCCTCTTGAACGTTTTGGTGTTCCACCAACGTTCTAAAGTCATCGAAAGCGTTCACTTAACGTGATCGTTTTCATTCCTTGAGGCACCTTTAATCGAGAAATTGATTCGAGGAGAGATTTGTAGATTTGAGTCTACGTAATACACCAAAAAAAAAAATAAAAAACAATCAAAAACCAAAAAAATTAAAAAATCATAAAAATCCCAAAAAGAATCTTCGTTGCTACCCCCATTCTACATTTAGTGCATGCGCACTCGATCGAAGGACTATACGAATTCTAGCGACGCATTGAATCGACGTAATCGATATCGAAGGAATCGACGACCAAGACAAAGTTTAGAAACGTACGTTCCTAATATCGTTGTCGAAACCGTAGACGAGATGGCGAGAATCGTACGATGATGGAATTGCTCCAAGTGCCCACCGAGGGTTATGGAGACGCTATCGTAATTCCCGCTATCGAAGCGGAGAATTTTGAGATTAAGAGCAGAATGCTTTCGTTTATTCAAGCTACGAAGTTTCGAGGTCGTGAAGCCGATAATCCTCACGATCACATTCGAAATTTTGATCGTCTTTTAGCCACGAGCAAGTTTAAGAACGTCGACACCGATGTCGTCAAGCTTATGCTTTTTCCGTACTCGCTCGATGGTGCCGCCAAGGATTGGTACGAGAAAGAGCCACCTAATTCCATAATTACGTGGAAGGATCTCGCTTCCAAATTCGTTAATCATTTTTCCCACCGTCTAAGACGACGTTTTTTAAAAACGAGATTACGAGATTTGAACAAAAACCGAATGAATCGTTTAGAGACGCGTGTGATCATTTTAAGGAATTGCTTAGGCAATGTCCTCACCACGGATTTTCCGAGTTACACCAAATCTACACGTTTTATAACGGTCTTAGTTTTCAAGAACAATATTCGTTAAATTCCGCCGCCGGTGGAAATTTTTTGTGTAAAACTCCGAAAGACGCTTTAATGATTATCGAAAATTGATCCAATGTTTTTCAACTCCGTAGCACACCGAGTGTTGCCAATGTCGCTAACGTTAGTAATTCTAATCGCGATATTAAGAGAGTTGATGCGAAAGTCGATAAGTTAACGAATGTGTTTACGTCATTCTTAATCGAAATGCAAAAGAAAGACGCTCCCGCTACGGTGAAAGCGGTCGAGGTTTCGTGTACGTTTTGTGGTGGACCTCATAATTATTACGAGTGTGCGGCTACGGATGGCCAAACGTCGAACGTAAACGCGTTACACAACAAATTTTCAAATCAAAATCAAAATAACGCTGGTCCATCGCAACAAACGAACTATAATCAAGGCAACAATTTTTCGAACCAAAATCGTAACAATTTTCAAGGAAATAATGAAGGAAATTTTTCGAATCAAGGAGGTTATAATCAAGGTCGAAATTTGAATTGGCAAAATCGAGATAATAATCAAAACTCGAATTTTTCAAACAACAGTCAAGGGAATTTTCAAAGAAACAATTAAAACCAAGCGAACTCTAATTTGAATCAAAATACTTCGTCAAGCGATTTTCAAAATTACATGAAAACGAATGAGGATAATATGAGACGATTAGAGGGAGAAATTGGTACTTTGAAAAACAAAATTTCCACGACGTTGAGGAATCAAAATACGAAAATTGATGAAGGACAAATTGACATTAAAAATATGTTTTCGGCCATAATGAACAAGTCTTCGGGTTCGTCATCAAGTTCGTTACCTAGTGACACCGTTGTTAATCCTAAGGAACAATCTAAAGCCGCCTCGACTATTGTAAAAGGTCGTTCGATTTCCCCACACCTTGATGGATTTAGAGTTGTACATTCGTGTCGACCCTCGACTTCTCAAACGCCTTCATGTTCTAAAGTCAAGGGGGTGAACGTGGTGACCAAGGAAAAGATTTCACACCCTCGTGTACCTCAAATTCCATCCATGGTTCAAAAAGAGAGCTTTATCGACCTTACCCAAGTGACCCTTGAAGAAACTTGTGCTTCGATCCTTCTTAAAAAACCCAAAAGGCATTCGCCAAGAAAGGAAGAAGATCCGGGCCAATTTCTATTACCTTTTGATTTTTCCGAGAATGAGGGATGTTTAGCCCTTGCCGATTTAGGTGCTAGCATCAATCTGATGCCTCATTCTCTTTGGAAATTGATAAGATTGCCTTGTCTTACCCCCACGAACATGACTATCGAGCTCGCAAATTGTACATCATTGAAACCAATTGGTATAGCCGAGGACGTCTACGTTAAAATTAGAACGTTTATTTTTCCCACGGATTTCGTCATTCCGATTACGAGTGAGATCCTAAATGTCCCATTATTTTAGGTCGACCCTTTTTATCGACGGATCGAGTCGTAATCGACGTTCACGGTGGAAAATTAACGATGTCATATGGGGAGGAAAAAAAGGACTTTATCACGAGTAGATCTCAAGTTTCTAATGATCATGATAAAACCGAGGCTTCAAATTCTAATGATTTCAAAATGTTAACTTTAGCGGAAAATATGAGGCTTGACGCATGTTTTAAAAGAATTAAAATGAACGGTTTTAAAGATGACGATTTTAACGATAAAGAATACGTTTACTTAATTCAAAAGGGTATTCGTAAATTTATTGACTCAAAAATCTTTGTGGGATTTATTCGGTTAAACAAGTGAACAACCAATTCTGAAGGGCGACGTTAATGCCATCACGACAATGACAAAAATGGACTCGTCTTCACCACCTTCGAAGGACAACGTCTTTGAGGCATCGACTTCTAATTCCATTGAAGTGCCTCCATTACCTAGCCCAAAATCCTTGAGGCTAAAGGTTTTATCGATCTCGATCCAATCGTCATAGAAAGGTCACCTAAGCATAGTCGATTGACTTGTAAGACCATGGTTGTGAGTTCTCACATCGACACTTTCTTTGATGAAGAAGACGAGAACGATTTTGCCGAAATTGATCACATACTCAAAAATCCACAAGCAATATTTGATTCTCCTAAAAAGAGTTCTACGTGTGGTGAGTATGATGATTTCGGCTTCGAGCCCGAGATCGAGGAAATAATCAAACGAGAGCAAGCTCTTTTACCTCCACTTCCACCTACGAGTGAGGTCGATTTTTCCAACGTCGAGGCCGAACTTGATGAGTTGGAACGTCTTATTTTTAATGATGACGAACCAACTCACGTACCCCAAAATCCCATTCTCGAGGAGTTACCTAATCAACGCTCCTCAAATGAGAATGACGTATACCACATTCGTGAGGATCTAACTTATCAACGATCCCCACAAATGAATGATGGTTTTCTGCTTGATCGTGATCTTTTCGAGAGAGTTTCTAAAATCATTAATGAGGGGAATGACAAGCCTTGGTTTGACAAGCCTATCTACGATGAAGAAATCAAAGAGATCGACGTTCATGCGGATGACGGATATGTAGACCCCGAGGGGGCGGTATTCTTTATCGATCATCGTTTTGAGAGTTTGTACAACCCACCCCCTCTCACCAATGACTTAAATGTGAGAATTTTTAGCGCGACTAATTTTGAATTTGAAACGCCAAATATTTTTGACATTATCAAATTGGGTTTTCATAAAGAGTTTTTGAACGATGAAAAAGGAAAAGATTTTAAAATTGATTTAAAAGATTTTTCTACAAGTCTAACTCCGTCATCACATCGTGTATTGAGTGCTACGAGCTCGTCTACTACTTTTGACGATGCTTCGTGTGGACCTAGTGTGGGGGAAGCCCCTTATGTTTCCTCACATTTCTCCACCGAGGACGAGATATTCGATCCCGGAATCTATTTTTTAGGGAAATCTCGGTCTTCCATTGATGCAATAAATGGAAATCATATCTATTTGCTGGTTGTGAGTCTACCTCGAGTAGCTCATTATGTTTCCCCACCTATTTCCCCACCCTTCTACTTCTTATCTCTTTTCTTCTACCCCTTTGGGGTTTTGGCACGTGTTGTAGTGGCGTTGGTTCGTTTATCCCATGAAAACAAGGACGAATTCTTCGATCCTGGTATTTTGCATCATCAAAGGACTTAGTCCTTAGTATCGGTTGCTTTTGGGCCTTGTTTATCATGTAAGCCCCACCAAAAATGACCAAACCATGATAATCCTTAAATGATCACATTTATGGGGATTCGAGTCAAGCTCTTGACTCGGTTATCAAAAACGAGGTGCCTCGTGGGGGAGTTCCCATGTTTATCCTTGTACATATTATCGCTTTCTTAGTTAACGTAACGAGGGGACTTGTCCTCTTCTAACCTTTGTTCCGTGGTTGTTTGTGATTGTGATTTATTAGGTTCATCGTCATCATTGAAGCCTCTCGTGTTCGTTTTACGTATCACTCGAGCTTCGAT
Source organism: Glebionis coronaria (assembly GCA_025667525.1). Lineage (NCBI taxonomy): Eukaryota > Viridiplantae > Streptophyta > Magnoliopsida > Asterales > Asteraceae > Glebionis > Glebionis coronaria. The sequence continues at coordinate 242,613,760 of CM046877.1, forward strand.
CGTTGCCTTTGGAGATTCCGATATTCGATGATATCCTTTTATGTTCTAACGATTATCTTATTAGCATAATTCATAAACGGCTTTTAGGTTATTCGTTTTACCCTTTCCATGCTCGAGATTAAGCATTCGACTTTTCGTCTCTAGTAAGGGGGTGTTTCACCCTTAGACTCGAAACATTGACAATGTTTAGTTTTAGTATGGGGGGTGAGTAGATACTTCACCTTGCTTACGTCAACACGCAATTAAATTTTCGTTTTTTGTTATCGTTTTGTTGCAAAATAAGGCTAAAAATGGCCAAACTTTAAAAAATTTCGGATTTTTAGTAAGTGTTTAAGACACGAATGTAGGTTTTCCGGTGGTGAGAATAAGAGTAATTTTTTACTCGACCGTGCGTGTTGAGCACTAGCTTCGATTCCTTAACTTTTTAGGCTAAGTCTCTTAAATGAGGACGAGAAATGATAGAGTTAATTATAAGTTACGTAATCTTTCACGGCCTCATGTGTAGTAATTATTAGCTTATTCTCCCCATACTTTTGTTTAAATAAATGCAATAAATAAGGTCATACGATTTAAAAGAATTACTTAGCTTCTAGCCCAAGATCGTTTAAAAGTTGGTCATGTTCGAATAGGGTTCATAACCGAGGCATAACCTATTGAAGCGGGGTACGAAGATTGACGAAGTCCAAAAAGGCCCTAACAAAGCATGAGGACTCTATTTTGTTGCTAAAGATCCAAGATGATGTGAAGTATCATTATTCCAAAATTAATATGAAGAATCGAGACACACGACGAGAAGCAATATACTCCCCTAAAGATCATGGATAAGTCTATCCAAAAAGACCCTAACAAGGTATGAGGATAAATATATCCAAGTCCGAAAAGGAGGCGGATCGTTGTATATCAAAATCCCAAATAAAGATTGAAGAAAAATGATGAAGTCATGGTCAAAGTGAAGAAATTCCATATATGAAGAGAAGACCATTATTCAAGAACGTCTTCCAAGATTTGAAGTTCGAAACACATGTCAAATATCAGTCCAAGAAAGGTCTCAAATCGTGAAACGAGTTATGCCAAGATATGAACTTAAGGAGATTACGAGAAGCCGTTTTAAAAGATTTTGTCCTTTAGCTAAATATTAATTAAATCGTGCTACTTTATTTTTGGCCTTAATAAATTATCAAAATAAGTCAATGACATATCCTCGTGATCATTAAGACCAAATAAAATATAAGAGATACACCTTAGGAATAAGGGAGTCTAAGTACGTAATTAACACTCATGAGTAATGATTGTGTTGCTAACATATAATAACAATGATCTCGTTACACGGTTAGCATGGAATTGGGTGAAAATCGAGGATGACGAACTTATCTCTATGAGGCATTCACGTGTTCTTATTCTATGATCCTAAAAGTCACTTTATCATGATGAAAACAATACATTATGACTAAAACGCATGTAGTAGTTTATTAAAATTTACGTCTTTAATAAATGTCACATAAAAATGAATTTTGGAAGTGCTATGATACTTAATTCTAGCATTGCGTGGGAACACGACAATGGTTTAGTATGGGGGAGTGATGAGACTGCAATTATACATAGTCTCATCGTCCAAATCGGGCTTAAAATGCTTAAAATATCATTAAAATACCCCAAAATATGCTTGTGTTTGTTCATTGTGTATTTTAGGTACGGATATCGTGAAATCAATAAAAGATCACAAAAATCAAGAAAAAACTAACACAAGAAACAAAGCCGCACAAAGAACCAGACCCGAATTATGAATTTCCATTGAAGTCCTTGAAGTTTGAAGATTTGGCAATGATTGGTCCCTTATCTTTTGAAGACTTGTCATTTTATACCCCTGTAAAACCTCAAAGTTGCTTGTGGGTCCCTAAAATATCAAGTATGTGCATGAATGGTCCTTGGAATATGATGAAATTACAAGTAAAGCCCTTGGAACAAGTATACTAAACCTTTTGTGGCCAAAATGAAAGAAAACAAACTTTGTTAACAAAGGGAAGTTGGTTATAGCTGTTATAAACTTAAAAGACAAGAAGAAGGGAGTTGGAGGAACAGTTTGGGCAAGACAAGAAACCTCTATCCTACCAACTATGTACTGCCACGTCGCCCACTACTCACCACCAACCAATCACACTTCTCCTTTTCACCACGTCAAACCCCACTCGTTTTTTATTAAACACATTTTTAAACCCGGTTTTAAGATACACTAATATGGTGGGAAACATGTTTTAATCTCCTAAAAATGATTAAAGTTCAACCTATTCATCATGCTTAATCCCTATAAACCCTAAACCCATTACACTTCAAATCAAAGGGTTTTCCCTAATATGTTCCAGAAACATGATTAAACACCCACTAACCCAAACCCACCAACAAACTCCCCTTCCCCGTGACCACAAAGGGCCCCACAAATGTCCCCTGTCACTCCAAAAATGGCAAATAAAGAATCAAGCAGAGAATCAACGTTCCAAAATCATTTACTTGGTCCCAAAGTATACAAAGAACATTCAAGATCAAAAGAATGCAGTTGTCTTCACATGTGGCCACATTTGACCGAGATTCAAATTTTCGTCCAAGGGCACGATTGGAAATTCGTAGCTTAGGGTTTCATTGTTTTAGTCATTCTAGTATCTTCTATCTCAACTTATAAAAGGAGAATGCAACATGTGCATATCCCTTTGTTTCCAGTTTTTATCTTGTAAAATTTTTTGATTAATGAATATTTATAGTATTTCTCTAAATCTTGCAAGATAAACTCTGTTCCTTTTAAAATTCTGTTTTAGTGTAAACGTTTATTTTATTGCAAAGATTAGTTAAAATTTTATCAAACATGTTTTTGGTTTAAGACACTTAGCCAAAAATTTGTTTAAGGTCTCAACTTATAGGGACTTGGATGCTTGATTGACTGACAATCAAACAAGCATACCAAGTTTGTATAAGATGATTGTTTGCTTTTGTTTCCAAAAGGTGGATGTTTTCAAGAGGTTTGGTTTCCAAAGATTTTTCAAAAATCCTTTTTATTTTCTTTAACAGCTTACAGCTATAAGCCCTACAAAAAGCTCCTTGACACTGAGCTTATTGTATAGCTTATCAGCTTGTTTTCTTTTCTGGTTTGTTGTGTTTGTGCAGGTTACAAAAGAAGATATCTCATTTCTTGTCCTCCTTGTTTATTTTTCTTTTAAGATATATTGTGGGTGTGTGGATTTTGAGTCCAACACCATCACTTTCTCTACCTCAGCAACCTCAATATCTCATAAGCTCTCTTATTTTGCTAAGAGGAAATGGCATCAGCTTGCCATCATGTAGCTTGGATGTGAGTTACATGAGGTATACGGCTTGAACCTTTTTTTTAGCTTAAAATTGTGATTTGTGGTGGATTGATTTCTGTTAGTATAAGTTTGATGATTTTTGCTTATTTCCTGTTAGTGTAAGTTAATGATTGATTTGAGTTTGCTTTGTATGATTTTGAGTGAATTGAAGTATTTTGTTTGCAAAAAAAAGTTTGTTTTCATCATTAAGGGGGTTTTTGGATCTGCTTAATTCTAGGCTTGGTTGACACAAGAGTGGGATGGAAACAGGTTTAACACACTCAAATAGGGTAGATTAGGTGTTATTGATACTTTGTTTCAGTATTGTAGGATATATAAAGAAGTTTGCATGTTCATTGTTTGGTAAAATCAGCTTAAAAAATCAGTAGGCTGCTTAGGTCTGAATTTTGAGTATTAAGCCTTGGAAACTTGTTCATCAGATAGGTATAAGCTAGTTTTAGGTTTGTGTGCATGTCAGAGTAGTTTGGTGGTGTTTTGTGTGAGCTTTGGTGGTTTGAAAGTCACCCCAAGTGCAATATAGATCAGCAGACCTAGCCATCAGTCTACATAGACAATACAGTTACTTGATTTGCTCGTTTCTTGTGTGATTTTGTGTTAGACTTGTTGTTTTTTTTGTGCTATTCCTGACTCCCTACACTTATCTGAGTGTAGGGGTGCCCTTTGTTGCCAAAAACATTCAACAAACAAGCCAAATTGAACGTCCTTGTTGTTTTTCTAAGGTCATCAGTGGGAGTAAATCTACCCATTGACACCCCTTTGTCTATCCACTGACGGTTTTTAAAAAGTCTAAAAAAACCCAAGTCTGAGCACGTTTTCATTTGTAACTTGGTTTTAATCTTGTAATACTTAGGATTTATTAGTGTTTTTGTAGTGTTGGGAGTCTGGTTAACAGGTTGGTTTAAAAAGAAAACGAAAAAAAAGTTATAAAAAATTTAGGCGTAGCTAGGACTCGAACCTACGCCACCATAACCAACATACACACACTCTACCACTGCGCCCTAGGGACTTTACTGACAGAGTTTCCCTAGGGCTAGTGATAAGGGGTTTTTTTTTAGCTTATATAAATATAATTCGAATCTAATAAGCTGATTAACAGCTTATTGAGGCATAATTTTTAGCTTTTTTCATTTTTATTGTGTTTTTACCATAGTTTAAGATTTTTAGGAACAAGTATTAGATTTTTCCTTTTATTAATTAATTTTTTATTAATATTTTAGTTACTTTTTTTATAAAGTCATTTAAAAATAGCAAAAAGTAGTTTAAAAATTTAGAAAAATAATTTTTTGGATTAAGTTAATATGTTTTAGGTTTATATTTACTAAAGTTTTCATTTTCACTCTTTTTTAATTTTATTAATTTTTGAGTTTTTAATTAAACTTTAAAATTTAATATAAAAATAATTAAAAAGTTTTTGGAAATTTTTGTTTTCATTTTTGTTTTAGTTATATTTTTATTAGCTTAAAATTAAATTTTGGTAATTTTTAGCAGACTTTTATTTTTTGTCGATTTTACGATTTCGCGTGTTTTACGCCATTGTGTAATTTTTAGCATAAATCGTCTTTATTTTTCTCTCTTTCACACCGAAAAACGACACTAATCCAAACTTGATTATTTTATTTTGGCACCTAATACACACACCTCCTCCGAGAACGAACTTGGAATTTATTCGATTTGTCGGTTTTCCTAAATCGTCGAACTTAATACTTGCCCGCTTTATACGTTGTTTTCCTAAACGCGTATTTAATACTTGCCCGCTTTAACCAAACTAATTTTGAGAAAAACTAATAAGCCACGATTAAAATTTAAAAACACTAATTAATCAAAATATTAAAAATCAACTTTTTAAAGATTTAACTATTAAAAACACTTGATTAAAAATAAGCCAAACACACAATAAGATATAAGAACAATAAGATCAAACACATGAAAACCATAAGAACAATCAAATAAGCACATCAATAATCAAACAAGTAAAAAGATTAAACAAACTACTTGTTCAAACAATAAATTTAAAAGCAAGAAAGGTAGAATGAGATTAATGTAAAAAGCTTGAAATTAAAGATTAAGATTCAACACAAATTAAAAACTTACATGATAAACTTCAAGAAAGAAGAACAATAAGTAAAGACAATATGAAAAGCTTAAAAAAATAAAGCGGAGAGCTAAAAATGAATTAGCTAACACCTTCCAAATGAAGGGAATGGTCTCTATTTATAGGGAAGAGGAGTGTAGTTGGTGTGGTGCTTCTTTCTTTCTTTCTTTTGTCTTCTCGTCTTTGACAATAAACTCGTCATTCTATACTTTGTCTCGGGATTTTTCGATAAATAAAATGAATTCGTCTTCTAATTTCTTCATTAATTAGATTTGGTTCTTCGACTGCGTTAAACTTCCGTCTTTCGTCTTTTTCTTCGATAAATCTTCAGAATGGACCTTTGACTTCCGTTCTTTTTGCACTCTTGATCTTTTGACTTTGTCTTTTGTCTTTTTCTTCGATAAAAGCTCGTGAAAGCCCGTGTTTTCTTCCTTTTTCATCTTTTGGTCCTAAAACACAACAAAAACACAAACCACACATAATTCCGACATTTATGACATTAAATATACGTTTAGGTATCGTTTTTAGTTGTTTTAAGTGGTAAAAGGATAAGTGTTTTCACACTTATTAAATCCCCTACACTTGACCATTGCAATGCCCTCATGCAATGCATTAGTTACAAAGCAAACTTAAAATCATAGAAAATTATAAAATGTTTGAAGGAAGGAACTTGTAAAGAAATATAAGACTTACATTAGGGATTTTGGTGTCATGAATGTTTATCACCCTCAAGTTTCACGTTCCCCATACCAAGCATAAAAACGAGATCATTGTTATTACAAGTTAGCACAACTAACACTTACTCACGTGGTTTAATTAATCACTTAGACTCCCTTATTCCTAGCTGTATATCTTATGTTTATTTATGTCTTGAATGATCACGAGGATGCATTTTTGACTTATTTTGATAGTTTATTAAGGCTGAAAATAAAGTAGGACGATCTAATCCATAGTTAGCTAAAGGACAAAATCTTTTAAAACTGCTTCTCGAAACCTCATAAAGTTCACATCTTGGTATAACTCGTTTCACGATTTGAGACCTTTCTCGGACCTATATTTGGCATTTACTTCATACTTTGAATCTTGAGAGACGTTCTTGAAATAATGGTCTTCTCTTCATATATGAAATTTCTTCACTTGAAGTTTTTGAGAGATTCTTCAAACTTGGACCACGAATTCTTCATTCTTCTTCAATCTATATTTGGGATTTTGAAGTACAACGATTCGCCTCCTTTTCGGACTTGGATCTATTTATCCTCATACCTTGTTAGGGTCTTTTCGGATAGACTTCTCCATGATCTTTATGGGAGTAATTACTTTTCGACGTGTGTCTTGATCCTTCATATTGATTTTGGAATAATGATTATTCACATCATCTTGGATCTTTAGCAACAAAATGGAGCCCTCATGCCTTGTTAGGGCCTTTACGGACTCGCCAATCTTCGCGTCCCGTTTCAATAAGTTATGCCTTAGATATGAACTCTAATTAATCCCGAGCAACTTTTAGACGATCTTGGGCTAGAAGCTAAGTAATTTTTCAAATTATACGACCGTATTTATTGCATTTATTTATTTACAAGTGATGGGAGAAAAAGCTCATAATTAACTCACATAAATTAATGAAAGAATACCAAACTTATAATAGACTCTATCACTTCTCGTTCTCCACAATTTAAAATTTCAAGTAATGAGACTCGTGGATGCTTAGCCTAATAAACCAATTAGGGTCTACATGGTTAAGGATAATAGCTAGAGTAAACTCGGATAAGTAAACTCGGGTTGAGTCAAAATATTCACGACGAGCCTAATATATCAAAGACATCTAAACTCACTAAAACCACTTTATTTAATAATTTATTTTGAAGAAAGAAAATAACAATAACAAAGGAAAATACTACTAGGCCAAAATAGGTCAAAATTTATGAAAAATGTCGAAAAATCAATTTTCCGGTTAAAATAAGGACAAATTCATGGAAAAGCCCACTTAACTATGATAGAAGTACCCCTACACTTAATATAAACATTGTCCTTAATGTTTAAGCATGTGGGAGTAAACTCCCCTACACTTAGGACATTGCGCACGTTGTTTAAATCTTGCTAAGGAAGAGACAACTAAAGTGATTCCTATTTTAATATTGAAAAATATAAAATAGCGAATCAAAAGAGTTTAGGATGGAACCGGGAAGACGGGTACACGGAAACAAGGGTCGTCAAATGTGACAACCCAAAACCGAGGTCATTGCTAAATCTTATTTTACGATTATTTTTGAAATTTTTGGATGAGTTTGAACGATATTTATTTTTGGAGGTTTATGTTTAAACCGATGTTGGAAGGTCTATATTTAATATTTATTAAGTATAAGGAGTATTAGCAAGCGTGATGTCGATGGATGCCAAATATTTTACGTCTTATTGTCGGTTGTTCGATTTTTGTCATTTTTGAGGTTTTATTTTAAATGACGTGTTAAGTCGAGTCGATATTAGATATTATTATTTTTGAGGTACGTTTTAAATTTTTAAAAGTATCTTTATGAAACCCTAGCCCCATAAATATTTTGAAAATTGACTAATAGTTATTTCCCGCTTTTTAGCTAACTATTTATATTTTTAGCCACAACTATTGCCAAATTGCAACCAAGGTCCCTACCCCACTATATATAAAGCTTAAACAAACACACACATCACATTTCACCACTTAAAAATTTTCACCCATTCTTTCTTTCTCTCTCTTGTTTGCCGAAACACCCACCACCACCCCAATTCCATACAATTTTCATTTTAACTCAAGTTTGAGGATGATTTGAGCTAAACCAAAGCTAGACCTACTCTTAAAATTGATCAAGGATCACATTGGTATAAGAAATTCTTACATGCAAGCATATTGTTTTTTCTTGATGTTGGTAGGTAGAAGCCATGATCATGCATGGTGTTTTTAGCATGATCCATGGTGGTTCTTGCTAGAATATTTGTTAAAATCTTCATTTTGATCTAAAGGTTTTTATTTTGATGATGATTTAGATGTTATGGTTCATATATGATGATGTTAGGGTATAGAAATGATCATTTCTATGGCTGGTTTTGATCAAAAAGTTGATTTTGTACAAGATTTTAATGTTCATTTTATAACAGTAGGTAAAGTGTAAAATCCGAATTTTTATGTTTTGAAAATGGCATAACTTATAGCCTAGGGTTGTAGATAATTTTATTAGCTTCGATTTGATATAAGGTAGAGCTTCTATCTCCAAATGAGCGCGAAGTTATGATGTTTTGAATGATCGTGTACCGGGAGACGAGTATCAGCACTACAAATAGTTGTTGTCGATATTTGGATCGAATCTCGGGGACTCTAAATGGAAGTTTTGAAATATGTAACCTACTGCTAATGAGGTTTTTATTTTATAGGTTGAGTTTACTTTAAAACCCGAGTGTCGGTTTTGTAAACGGAGTCGTTTAAATAAGTTAAAACGGTTGTATGAAAAATTAACGTAAATCTGTCCGGATTTTGTAGTTTGAAAATGAGTCGGGTAAAGGACTTTAAAAGTGATTTCATTTGATAAACTTGTAGAAGGAATTTCTATATATAGTAAGTTAGTTTATCGAGTCGTTTCATAAACTTTTGACGAGTTTAAAAGGGGTAAATAAGCTAGTACATGTAGTATGTACCGGCGGACTTTGTTAAAAGTGTAAAATGGTAAAGTAAGTGTGTAGTAAAGTATAATGAAGTTATTTATATCGTTTTCTATCGAGTTTATTGTGACTTTATGAGTTTGAGTTTGATGTTGTTATATATGATTTATTTCTCGAGTCATTATTAATGAACGCGCCTTATTTGATAGGTAGCGGTTCTCGTGTTTGAAAGGCATCCATTATCATCAACGATCATCTCGCTAGCTCTCTTATACTAAGGTGAGTCTGTAGCCTCGCTTTTTATGCTAGCTACTAAATGTTTTATACCCGCGAGGGGGATACATGCTATTTGAAAATAAATGAACATAAGTCATGAGTAATTGTTGGACCTGAATGTTGCCTAAATTTGAATTCATTGTATTGAGTAACTTGTTGCTAAAGACCCTAAATTCATGAGCCGTTAACTATCTTCTGACTTGATGTTGTGAGTCGGGAATAGCCGCTTATTCTAATGATAGTACTATTGGGTTGACCATCCTATCTGAGACCAGGGCATTACGTTGAGTAACCCGCTGGGAAGGATAATTTTACGTGAATAAGATTGTGGTATTCTAGCAACTTATACCCTAGAGGGGCAATGGTTTTATTCTAGTCATGCCGGCATTTGGCGTGGGTGACTATTTGGTTAAGGGGTCGGTGTCATGAGCTTAAATACAATGTTTGTTTATCATTATTATTACTGCCTTGAATATAGATTGTGTGTACGACAATTCTATAAATGATTATGATTGATTTTCTTCTTGTGTTCAAATGTGATTTGATAAACCTATAGACTCGCTCAACATTATTGTTGACTCGTTTTATGCATGTACTTTAGGTAATAGGAAGTGATGGAGCATGGAGCTTTGCTGTGGAGGTTGTGGCTTGGCTTTTGGAAGAATATTTGGTCTAAAAACTGTTTCTACCTTTTACTGTTGAACAATTTACTTTATGTTGTGTACTGTACTAAACTTGTGTTGGTTGTTGGTCGAGATCCATGGGGACTAAACGCTTTACTCTGGTGTCGTGTCAGTACACTTATGGGATGAAATTTATGATTTAGACCATTTATGAAAATCATGTTGTTTATATTTGTGTGTAAACGTCTCACTTTTGAGTCGTTCAATATACCTTGTGTGATGATGCTTGTGTCTAGCACCCAATTGTGTATTTCCGCTGCGCAATGTAAATTGGGGGTGTTAGAGATTGGTAATCAGAGCTGCAAGTTATAGAGAACTGGGTCGATTTTGAAAATTGTCCTAAACTATAACTTTGGTGTCGAAAGTATTTATTCTTCAAAAGCGCACAACTCCTCTGCAATGCTCCGATAAGATCACTTTTAGTTTTGTTTTGCATGGTAGATGTATCCCTCATAACTGAAATGATTTCCCGAGTATTTATTAAGTAAATACTATGATATCGTATTGGAATTATTGAAAGGACGCTGAGTGCTTGTCAGTATCATATTTTTTTTGCGAGCATTGCATAAACATCATTTGCATTGTGTTGCATAGCATGGATAACGTATGAAATTTGCATGAGCATTGCATACTAATTATTATTTTATTAACGATGACCTTAAGTATCCTTGAACCCTTATAATTGTAGAAAATGGTTGGTTTACCTCGTGAGGATGGATGGATTGATATGACTAATGTAGTGGATGGTTAGGAAGTAGATAATTTTGGTGCTAGTGACGACGAGGAGCCTTTTGAGTTTTTAGATGATGGGATTCCACTTACTGCAGTTGGTTAGACAGAGCCTGAGTTGATACAAGGTAGTTATGTTCCAAGGGTCAATGTTGTGCCACAGACTGTTCTAGATTGTCAGCGACCTGTTGTTCATTCTTCGACTCCTACTTGTGATGCTTATATTAGTAGTTTGCCTGGTATTGCATTTGCTAGGGGTGATGTTCCTGTTGAGTTGAGTAGGGCTGCTAGTGCTCGATCTATTCATGATGGTATTCCTAAGGTTTATTTTCCAGGTCCTAGGTCTTATGATGATATTTTCTGGTTTCTTAAGAAGTTTGATAGGTCCTTGTTTGAAAGGTATTTGGTTGAGACTCGTGTGATTAGGAGGTTTGAGCAGAATGAGAAAAAGTTTGACAGGTTTGTTGGTAGTGTGAGGAGATCAGAGTTGGTTAGGGCAAGGGAAATGGATGAGGTTGTTAGATTAAGATCTATGGTGTTAAATTTGAGTGGGCAAGTTGAAAGGTTGCGTAGGGAGCAAGAAAGGAATGCAAGGTTGAGTCCGCGGGGTTTGCCGATGAGATATTTTCCTAGTTGAGGTGTTGTGATTCGTGATGTGCCGAATCAGGTTGAAGCTCAAGTGTTGGTGAAGCCGAGTGAAAGAAGTAGTCGTAAGGGGAAGGAAAAAGTGGAGGAAGATTCTGAGGATGACGATAGCAGCAGTGATGACGAGCCGATGTACAAGAAGCTGCGGGGATATGATGTTTAGTTCTTTATGTTGTTTTTATTTTAGTCTTGTTGTAATAGAACTTATGTAGACTCGTACTCTAGTTTGTGATGAAACTTAATGACTTTAAGTTTGTTGTGATGAAGGATTGTAGTGACATTACTTGTTACAATTTTGTAGAGATTTTCCAAAGCAATCCAAATTACCTTCATGACTTATGATTTGTCTTATTAGTTCTCGTGTGAATTGGTTAATGATTCATTGTGAATTGTATTGTTGATTCATGTAGTATGCATGTTACATCTTGATAGAGAAATCCTTCTTCTTATCTTTATATGAATACTTACTTGTTCTTTTTCTTTTATGGTTACACAGGAAGGAGTTGGGAGGCATTTTTATGACTTTACTAAATCGTTGTTTGGTTGGTTTCCTATAAACATGCCGCCTAAATTGACGACTGCTACTGTTAATACCATGATTGAGCAAGCTATCGCTAGAGCTTTGGAAGCTGAACGTGCGCGAGGAACCAAGAGGCTGCGAATAGGAATGTTGCTGGTCAGGTTGGAGGGAATGTTGAAAATCAGGTTGGAGGAAATGCTGATGAGCAAGCAGAAGGAAATGCTGCAGGACAAGTTGGAGGTAATGCTGCTGTTCAGTAGGTTCAAAAGGAATGTTCTTATGCTAGTTTCATGAAATGTGGACCTACCCAATTTCGTGGTACTGGTGGTGCATTGGAATTAAGGAGGTGGATTGAGAAGATTGAAAGTACTTTTGAAAACAGTGGATGTTCAGAAGCTAGTAAGGTGAAATTTGCTGCCGCTACTCTTCTGGATGATGCATTGAGTTGGTGGAATAGTCAAGTAGCTACTATAGGATTGGTTGAAGCTAATGCTAGAACATGGACTGTGACCAAGGGACTGTTGACTGCTAATTTTTGTCCTGAGGAAGAGTTAGGTCAGTTGTAAGATGAATTGAGGCATTTGGTGCTGAGGAATAATGATATTGTAGCTTATACAAGGAGATTTTCTGATTTATGTTTGTTGTGTCCTGATGCGTTTGCTAATGACCGTAAGAAGATGAAGCAGTATATTAAGGGTTTATCTAGTAATATCAAGGGAGAAACTACTTCGTCGAAACCCAAGTCATTTGATGAAGCTGTTCAAATGGCTCATGCTTTAATGGATGTAAAGCTGCAGGATCCAAAGGATAGTATTGCTGAAGGGAATAAGAGAAAGTGGGAAGCTGCAAACTCAAGCCAAGGGCAGAATCGAGGTGGTTATCATAATAACAATAACCAAGGACCGAATAGGAATCAGCAATACAATTTGAGAAGGAATGATGGTGTTCGTGTTGCCACAGGAAATCAAGGTAACAAGGTGAATTCGAAGTGTGGTCGGTGTAATCTGTATCATGTTGGAAATTGTCCACCTGCTTGCAACAAGTGTGGGAAGGCCGGACATAAGATGACAGATTGTAGAAACAAGGGTGTAACCACTGGGGCCAATGCTGTCAAGGTAGTTTACTGTTCTGGATGTGGAGGCCATGGACATAAGCAAGGGAACTGTCCGTGGGTTGGCATACGACAGGGAGGCAATGTTGCTGTTGTTGCTGCTGGGATTGCTGCTCCAGCCTATGTCGTGGGAGATGCTGATAAACCTCAAGGGTCGAATGTGGTGACTGGTACGTTCTTACTTGATGCTTGTTATGCTAGTGTGTTATTTGATTCTGGATCCGATAGAAGTTTCGTAGATGTTAGATTCAGTCAGCTATTGGATAGAGAACCAGTGAGATTGCCAACTAGTTATAATGTGGAGTTAGCTGATGGTAAGGTTGTAAACACTAGTTCTATACTGAAAGGTTGTTCCTTGAAGTTAGGTAATTATGTGTTTAGTATTGATTTGATGCCCATAGTATTAGGATCTTTTGACGTGATTGTTGGAATGGACTGGTTAGTTGGTAATGGTGCAGGAATTGTTTGTGGAGAAAGATTAGTTCAGATACCGCTAAGGAATAGGGTATTGACTGTGAAAGGTGATGAATGTACGTTTCGTTTGAGAGTTGTTTCTTGTTTAAAGATGATGAGGTATATAGAAACAGGTTATGATGTGTTTCTTGCACAGATAAGTAATGATGGTGTGAATGAAAGGAAATTGGAGGATGTGCCTGTGATTAGAGAGTATCGTGAGGTTTTCCCTGAGGAATTGCCAGGATTACCGCCGCATCGTGAAGTGGAGTTTCGTATTGATTTAGTGTCGGGTGCTGCTCCTGTTGCTCGTGCACCGTATCGTTTAGCTCCATCTGAGATGAAAGAATTATCTGATCAATTGAAGGAATTGATGGATAAGGGATTTATTAGACCAAGTTCGTCGCCGTGGGGTGCGCCTGTTTTGTTTGTTAGGAAGAAAGATGGTTCTTTTAGAATGTGTATTGATTACAGAGAGCTTAACAAATTGACTGTCAAGAATCGGTATCCACTGCAGAGGATTGATGATTTGTTCGATTAGTTGCAAGGTTCTTGTGTATACTCGAAGATCGATTTGAGGTCTGGGTATCATCAACTGAGAGTTAGGGAAGAAGATATTCCTAAAACAGCTTTCCGTACTCGATATGGACATTTCGAATTTCAAGTGATGCCTTTTGGGTTAACAAATGCGTCTGCTGTATTTATGGATTTGATGAATCGTGTATGTAAGCCGTATTTGGATGAGTTTGTTATCGTATTCATTGATGATATTATCGTTTATTCCAAGAGTGAAGAGGAACATGAGAAGCATTTGAGAACAGTTTTGGAATTGTTGAAGAAGGAGAAGCTGTATGCGAAATTCTCTAAGTGTGAATTTTGGTTGAAATTAGTGCAATTTTTGGGGCACGTGATTGATAGTGAAGGTGTTCGTGTGGATCCTGCTAAGATTGAGGCAATTAAGGATTGTTCAGTGCCGAAGACGCCGACTGAAGTTCGCCAATTTCTTGGTTTGGCTGGGTATTATTGAAGGTTTATTGAGAAGTTTTCGTTAATTGCTAAGCCGTTGACTAAGCTTACGGAAAAGAATCGAGTGTTTGAATGGGGATTGGAAGAGGAATCTGCATTTAGTATGTTGAAGGATAATTTGTGTTCTGCGCCGATATTGTCTTTGCCAGAAGGATCTGAGGATTTTGTAGTGTACTATGACGCGTCTCATAAAGGATTTGGAGCTGTATTGATGCAAATGGAGAAAGTAATAGCGTATGCATCGAGACAATTAAGGAAGCATGAAGAGAATTACACTACGCATGATTTAGAACTTGGGGCTGTGATTTTTGCTTTGAAGCTGTGGAGACACTACTTGTATGGAACCAAGTGTGTGGTTTTCACTGATCATAAGAGTTTGCAGTATATTTTGGATCAAAAGGAATTGAATATGAGGCAAAGGAGATGGGTTGAGTTGCTGAGTGATTATGACTGCGAGATTCGTTACCATCCTGGTAAAGCAAATGTGGTAGCTGATGCACTTAGTAGAAAGGAAAGAGATAAGTCTATAAGAGTTAGAGCTTTGACAATGATGGAAAGTGTTGATTTGACAGAAGCGATATTTAAAGACCAAAGTAATGGGTTGAAGGGAGAGAATGTTAAGGCAGAAAATTTGGGTAGAATGTTGAAACCTTTGTTTGAAGTAAGGTCGAATGGATTGAGGTATCTTAAGAATAGGATTTGGTTACCATCGTGTCCGTCTGAGGAAGATTCGTTAGGGGTGCGAGATTTTGTGATGAATGAATCTCATAAGTCAAAGTATTCAATACATCCTGGATCAGACAAGATGTATCAAGATCTTAAGAAAGTTTATTGGTGGCCGAATATGAAGGCAGATATAGCACAGTATGTTAATAAGTGTTTAACTTGTGCGAAGGTGAAGGCTGAACATAAGAAACCACCGGGATTATTAGTGCAACCTGAGATTCCTGAGTGGAAATGGGAGAAGATTACAATGGATTTTGTGAAAGGTTTGCCAAGGACTGCAAATGGTTGTGATATGGTATGGGTGATTGTAGATAGATTGACTAAGTCTGCTCACTTTTTGCCAATGAAGAAGACAGATAGTATGGAGAGGTTAACAACAGTGTATGTGAAGGAGATTGTTTGTCGACATGGTATTCCTTTGTCGATAATTTCTGATCGTGATAGTAGGTTTACTTCAGAATTTTGTAAGTCTTTGCAGAAAGCGATGGGAACGGAGTTATGTTTAAGTACAACATATCATCCGGAAACTGATGGAAAAAGTGAAAGAACAATTCAAACATTATAGGATACACTTCGTGCATGTGTGATTGATTTTGGAACTGGTTGGGATAAGCATTCGCCATTGGTTGAATTTTCGTACAATAATAGTTATCATTCAAGTATTAAAGCCGCTTCATTTGATGCTTTGTATGGACGTAAGTGTAGATCTCTAGTGTGTTGGAGTGAGGTAGGAGAAAGTCAATTGACTGGGCCTAATGATATTTGAGACGACTGAAAAGATTGTGCAAATTAAGAAGCGTTTGTTATCTGCCAGAAGTAGACAAAAGAGTTATGCTGATAACAGAAGGAAACCGTTGGAGTTTGAAGTAGGTGACATGGTTATGTTGAAAGTATCTCCATGGAAAGGAGTAATACGCTTTGGAAATAGAGGAAAGTTGAGCCCGAGATATATTGGACCATTTAAGATTATCCAAAGGATTGGATTGGTTGCTTATAAGTTAGAGTTGCCTGATGAGCTTAAGGCTATTCATAATACTTTTCATGTGTCTAATCTGAAGAAGTGTCTAGCTGAAAGGGATGTGGTGATTCCATTGGAGGAGATTCAACTTGATGATAAGTTGCATTTTATAGAGGAACCTGTAGAGATAATGGATAGGGAAGTTAAGAAGTTGAAGCATAGTAGAATTCCGATTGTGAAGGTGAGATGGAACTCTAGACGTGGGCAAGTATCCTCATTTGTTTAGGAAGGATTAAGCGTCGTGGACGTCGCTTCTTTTAAGAAGGGGGGGATGTGACAACCCAAAACCGAGGTCATTGCTAAATCTTATTTTACGATTATTTTTGAAATTTTTGGATGAGTTTGAACGATATTTATTTTTGGAGGTTTAAGTTTAAACCGATGTTGGAAGGTCTATATTTAATATTTATTAAGTATAAGAAGTATTAGCAAGCGTGATGTCGATGGATGCCAAATATTTTACGTCTTATTGTCGGTTGTTCGATTTTTGTCATTTTTGAGGTTTTATTTTAAATGACGTGTTAAGTCGAGTCGAGAGTCGATATTATTATTTTTGAGGTACGTTTTAAATTTTTAAAAGTATCTTTATGAAACCCGAGCCCCGTAAATATTTTGAAAACTGACTAATAGTTATTTCCCTCTTTTTAGCTAACTATTTATATTTTTAGCCACAACTATTGCCAAATTGCAACCAAGGTCCCTACCCCACTATATATAAAGCTTAAACAAACACACACATCACATTTCACCACTTAAAAATTTTCACCCATTCTTTCTTTCTTTCTCTTGTTTGCCGAAACACCCACCACCACCCCAATTCCATACAATTTTCATTTTAACTCAAGTTTGAGGATGATTTGAGCTAAACCAAAGCTAGACCCACTCTTAGAATTGATCAAGGATCATATTGGTATAAGAAATTCTTACATGCAAGCATTTTTTTTCTTGATGTTGGTAGGTAGAAGCCATGATCATGCATGGTGTTTTTAGCATGATCTATGGTGGTTCTTGCTAGAATCTCTAACACCCCCACAAATGCTATGCGCAGCGGAACTACAACATTTGGGTGCTAGGCAGTTATCATCGCACACAAGATATATCAAACGACTCAAAGAGACGTAAAAGTTTTAACATAAATTAAGCATTGTTAAAAACATACATGTCTACGGTTTTCTAAACCCAAAATGATACAACACAGAGTTAGCGTTTTGGTCCCCACGAATCTCAACCCCAAAAGATACAATTTTGTTAACATGACAGAAAATTTAAAATGTTCAAGTTAAATATGGGTGGAAAAACAAGTAGACAACAAGCCACACACAACTCCCATCCAATGCATGCTCCATGCTATACTTCATCGGTTACCTGAAACACATGCTAAATTGGGTCAACAAATAATGTTGAGTGGAATTCATAGGTTTTATAATCTCATTTTGAACATATGTGTTAAAAAAATGAATCACGATCATTCATAGACTTGTCGATCAAACAATATATTTTCAAGGTTATTACAATTTGTTTAAGCTCATGACACTAATCCGTTAACTCAATCACCTGCGTAATAATTACCGGCGTGATTCAGATGAAACCAGTGCCCCTTCTAAAGGTATCAGTTGCAATTATGCCTTATCTCTTATCACAAGTTATCTGTCCGCAGGGGGTACTCAACGTACTAGCCCTCGTCTCGGATAGGGTCGTCAACCCCATAGTACTATCAATTGTATAAGCGGCTATTTTAAATCCACACTAGGATTAAACAATAGTTAATAGTTCATGAATATAGGGTCTTTTGCAACTAGGTACTCAACACAATTTAAGGCAACATTCGGGTCCAACAATCATTCATTACATATGTTCATTTTTGAAAACTAGCATGCATCTCCCTCACGGGTAAAAACTATTTAAAATAGTAGTAAGCGAGTCTACAAATTCACACCTTATGTATATAGAGTAGTCGACGATTTCAAGTGACGATCACTGACGAAGATGAGGATGCCCGGGGAATTCAACTAACAAACAATAACGCGTAATGAGTAATCTCATTTATAAACTTTAAGTAATGTATATTACATACATATTAGTCAATTGTGATAATTACAAACTCACGCCAAAACCAAACAATTAATTGTTACTCGTTTCACACTATACATCTACGTTATTAACGTTATTACCCTTTTTACGTTTTTCGCCGATACTTACCAAAAGTATGGGCTGTTTTCTAAGACATAAACCCTTATATAAAATTTAGGAAAATTCTCAAAAAATACCTTAAGACCTGTAGAAAACACATTTTTAGTCCCATTAAAAGTTCTTAATTTTACGACCCGTTACTCAACACATTACTAAACATACGTTTTTCGGACTGATTTTGCACATTGACCATGTTGGACTTATTTGACCCATTTAAAATATACCATTGACCCATTTGACACCTAAGTATAATAATAGACTCACAAATGCAGGTTTGAGACCAAAAATCAACCTTAGGGTATGGTAAGTGACCTCGGTTCTGGGTATCACATCCACCCCTCCTTAAAGAGAGCGACGTCCCGACGCTCGCCTCTTCTTATACTCACATTTCGTGTCGCTGGAACAGATGAGGATATCTCTCCTTGAAAAAGTCCTCATGTTCCCAAGTGTATTCCGGTCCATGCCTAGAATTTCATCGCACCTTCACAATGGGAATTCTACTATGCTTCAGCCTCTTGAATCCGTCCAGCTGAATCCGTCCAGCTGAATCCGTCCAGCTAAATGCATTTTATTGTCCAGCTGAATCCGTCCAAAGGAATCACCAATTCTTTATCCGCCAAACTCTTCTTCAGATTCGATACGTGAAACGTGTCGTGAATAACACTAAGCTCACTCGGCAACTCTAACTTATACGCTACCGGTCCAATTCGTTTAATAACCTTGAATGGTCCAATATACCTCGGACTCAACTTTCCTTTCTTCCCAAAATGAATCACACCCTTCCACGGCAAAACCTTAAGCATAACCATGTCTCCGACCTCAAATTCCAACGGTTTCCTTCTATTATCGGCATAACTCTTCTGTCGGCTTCTTGCAGCAAGTAATCGGTTCTTAATTTGCACAATCTTCTCTGTCGTCTCCAAAACCATTTCGGGTCCAATCAACTGACTTTCTCCTACTTCACTCCAACACACAGGTGATCTACACTTCCTTCCATACAATGCTTCGAATGGTGCAGCCTTGATGCTCGCATGATAACTGTTGTTATATGAAAACTCCACTAAAGGTAAGTGGCGTTCCCAACTTCCTCCAAAATCAATCACGCATTCTCGGAGCATGTTCTCCATCGTCTGAATAGTTCGTTCGCTTTGGCCATCAGTCTCAGGGTGATAGGCCGTGCTCAAACTCAATTCAGTGCCCATCGCACGTTGAAGAGATTTCCAAAATTCCAAAGTAAACCTACTATCGCGATCCGAAATGATCGATAAAGGTACACCATGTCTGCAAAAAATCTCCTTCACGTATACATTGGCAAGTTTCTCCATGCTGTCCGTCTTCTTCATAGGTAAAAAGTGAGCAGATTTCGTCAATCTATCTACTATTACCCAAATCATATCGCATCCACTTGGAGTTCTAGGTAAACCCGTCACGAAATCCATAGCGATCCTCTCCCATTTCAACTCTGGGATCTCAGGTTGTACCAACAGCCCAGACGATTTCTTATGTTCGGCTTTAACCTTCGCACAAGTCAAACATTTACTAACGTAACGAGCAATCTCCGCCTTCATATTCGGCCACCAGTAGACTTTCTTCAGGTCATGATACATCTTATCCGATCCAGGATGTATCGAGTACTTTGACTTATGAGACTCGTTCATAACCAAATCTCGTACTCCAGGCATTCCTTCCTCGGATGGACACAACGGTAACCAAATCCGATTCTCAAAATATCTCAGCCCGTCTGACCTAACCACAAAAGAGGTTTCAACAGTCTTCCCAGATTCTCAGCACCAACATTCTCTTTCATTAATCCCTTCTCTTGAGCCTTCAATATTGTTTCGGTTAAATCGACACCCTCAGTCATCACTAAAGCTCTGACCCTCAAAGGTTTCTCTCTATCCTTCCTACTAAGTGCATCCGCTAGAACGTTCGCCTTGCCAGGATGGTAGCAAATCTCGTAGTCATAGTCACTCAGTAGTTCCAACCATCGCCTCTGTCTCATGTTCAACTCCTTTTGGTCTAAAATGTGCTGCAAACTCTTGTGGTCAGTGAATACAACACACTTCGTCCCATACAAGTAGTGTCTCCACAATTTGAGCGCAAAAACTACAGCTCCCAATTCCAAATCATGTGTAGTGTAGTTCTCTTCATTCTTCCTCAATTGTCTCGACGCGTAAGCAATCACCTTCTCACACTGCATCAACACAGCTCCATAACCCTTACGAGACGCGTCACAATACACCATGAAGTCTTCGATTCCTTCTGGCAATGACAATATCTGAGCAGAACACAACTTGTCCTTAAGTGTTTTGAAAGCGAATTCTTCGTCATCTCCCCATTCATACACCCGATTCTTTTCTGTAAGCTTTGTCAATGGCTTCGCAATCAACAAAAATCCTTCAATGAATCTCCGATAATACCCAGCCAAACCAAGGAATTGTCGAACTTCAGTCGGCGTTATCGGTGCCGACCAATCCTTGATTGCCTCGACTTTGGCAGGATCCACACGAACTCCTTTGCTATCAATTACGTGCCCAAGGAATTGCACAGAGTCTAACCAAAACTCACACTTTGAGAACTTCGCATACAGCTTCTCTTTCTTCAGCAGATCCAATATCTTTCTCAGGTGCTTCTCGTGCTCTTCCTTACTCTTAGAATAAATAAGAATATCATCGATGAATACAATGACAAACTTATCTAGATACGGCTTGCATACTCGATTCATAAGGTCCATGAATACTGCAGGCACGTTGGTTAGCCAAAAAGGCATCACTCGGAACTCAAAGTGCCCATACCGTGTACGAAAGGCAGTTATAGGGATATCCTCCTCTCTCACACGCAGTTGATGATACCCTGATCTCAAGTCGATCTTTGAGTACACACAGGAACCTTGCAATTGATCAAACAAATCGTCAATCCTCGGCAATGGATACCGATTCTTAACCGTCAACTTGTTGAGCTCTCTATAGTCGATACACATCCGAAATGACCCATCTTTCTTCTTCACAAACAACACTGGCGCTCCCCATGGTGATGAGCTCGGTCGAATAAATCCCTTATCCATCAACTCTCTCAATTGATCCGATAACTCCTTCAACTCTGATGGTGCTAATCGATAGGGTGCACGAGCAACTGGTGCAGCTCCCGGCATCAAATCGATTCGAAATTCGACTTCACGGGTGGGTGGTAAACCCGGCAACTCATCAGGAAAAACTTTCGGAAATTCGCGATTTACAGGTACCTCTTCTAACTTTGCCTCTAAGTCACCATCACTAGAAACTTGTGCCAAAAACACATCACATCCTTTTCTACATACGTCATCATTTTCAAGCAAGATATCACATTCAAACGAGAGGTGCATTCATCTCCCTTCACAATCAAAACCCTATTCCTCAACGGGATTTGAACTAATTTTTCTCCACAAACGATCACAGAACTATGCGCCATCAGCCAATCCATACCAACGATCACATCGAACGATCCTATCTCTATGGGCATTAAGTCGATATCAAAAGCGTAATTCCCTAACTTCAAGGTACACCCTTTTAGTATAGAATTTGTACTAACAATCTTCCCATCAGCTAATTCCACGTTATAACTAGTCGTTAGCATTACCGGTTCTCTATTGATATGACGACTAAATTTAACATTTACGAAGCTCTTGTCGGAACCAGAATCAAACAATATACTAGCATAACAAACGTCTAGCAGAAACGTACCGGTAACCACATTAGGGCCTTGTGGTTTATCAGCAGTCCCTACTCGATACACAGCAGCAGCATTATTTCCTCCTTGCCTGTTTCCAGCCTTCGGGCAGTTCCCCTACTTATGCCCCCTTTCTCCACATCCAAAGCAAACCATCACCTTCGTGGCATTTGCCCCAGTACCTATCCCTTTAGCTCGGCAATCTGCAATTCTATGACCCGCTTTTCCGCACTTGCCACATGCAGGTGGGTAATTCCCTACATGGTACAAATTACATCGACCACAGTGAGGATTCACCTTCGCTCCTCTAGGGTTAGTGACAACCCTCATTCCATCATTTCTTCTCTGGTTGAACTGCTGGTTGCGGTTCTGACCTTGGTTGTTACGGTTTCCTCCACGATTTTGACCTTGGGATTGATTACCTTGAGCTGCCTCCCACTTTCTCTTGTTCCCTTCGGCAATGAAGTCCTTCTTATCTTGTAGTTTAACATCCATTAGCGCGTGAGCCATTTGAACTGCTTCATCGAATGACCCAGGCTTAGATGAAGTTGTCTCACCCTTGATATTGCTTGACAAACCCTTGATGTACTGCTTCATTTTCTTGTAATCATCAGCAAAGGCATCGGGACACAGAAGGCTCAATTCATTAAACATCCTTGTATACGCTGTACATTGTTACTCAAAGACAAATGCCTTAACTCATCTTCTAGTTGACCCAGCTCCTCTTCGGGACAGAACTTTTTGGTCAAGAGAGCCTTAGTAGCAGTCCAAGTCCTCGCATTTGATACCGCTAATCCAACAGTGGCTACTTGATTGTTCCACCAACTTAAGGCGTCATCAAGAAAAGTGGCAGCTGCAAACTTGACTTTATTTTCCTCTGATCATCCGCTAATCCCAAAATTACTTTCGATCTTCTCCAACCACCTTCGGAGTTCTAGGGCTCCGCCAGTTCCACGAAACTGCGTGGGACCGCATTTCATAAAACCAGCATAAGTACACTCCCTCGGGGCTTGCTGTCTTCCTGCATTTCCACCTTGATCTGGGTTTCGATTTGCACGATCCGCTTCGAGTGAATTTGCAATTGCTTCTTGAATTATTGTGTTCACACGGTTAGCTGTTAGCTTTGGAGGCATGGTGAATTCTCAAGTACACCTCTCTGCAAAGACAGGGAAAATAGAAAAACAAAGTAAGTATACACATCAAGATTAAGATGGATTTCTCTTTCAAGACATAATATAAGTACAACAACACGTCACTACAAGGTTACTAATATTCATCAATTCACATCACAAAAGAGCAATGTAAAGACATATCATAGATTATGAAAGGTAAACATGGATTGTATTGATAAATCAACCAAAATCTATGACAAGTAATGCCACTACAACCATACACCATCAAACTTAAGTCATCAAGTTTTTCATCATAATTCCATCTTAATTCCATCATACAGGAGACTAAAATAGTTCGATTACAACGATCAAAGATAAAATAAAATACAAGCAACTAGTCACGTAGTGATCCACACGACCTCTTGGATGGTGGTTCTTCTTCATCCTCCTCGGGCTCTTCATCACTGTCTTCCTCGTCCTCGTCCATCTTCCTCTTTCCCTTATCATTCGGCCCACACTCAGTTGCCTTCTTCGTCCCAGAAGTAGATCCACACTCCACTACTACCTGATTCCCTAAAGTGATACACACACCTCTGGCAGGTGGTTGGACCATAAAATCATTAGCCTCCATTTCCAAGTCATCTACAAATCTCCAATCTGGTGGCAGGGATGCTCTAACACGATGCTCCCAACTTTGCATCCTAGCCAACCTCGCATGATCCTCCCTAACTTGCTCAAGACTAGCACTTAGGTTTGCAATCATCGATCTCAAACTATTAATATCACTCTTATTTGCCACTCCATCAAATTCAATCCTTGCAGTTCTTGCTAACAACCTCTGATGCACCCTCTCATTCTCGTCGAACCTTTTGATTACCCTAGTTTCCACCACGTATCGCTCGTACATCAATCTATCCATTCTTCTCAAAACAAGCGGAACGTCACGATAAGCTCTTGGTCCGGGGCAGATAACTCTTGCAATGTCCTGATGAAGAGAATTAGCGCTTGCTGTAGCGTCGGAACTTCTAGGGATACCAGACATACCAATCAGATGAGAAATACGAGTAGGCCTGGGGAAGGTAGTACTCCTTCGATCGGGTTCCTGAGCTTGCACATTGTTCGTCTCGGCTTGTCCTTTAACAGCTGTTCCAACATTTCCCCCTTCGTGTCCTACGACGTATTCGTCTGCATATCCGTTAGGCGGTACCTCGGCCATTCCTGCAATAACAGAGATTTTTGGAGGGTACGTAAGATTACTATTCAATATTTATAAATACATGCATGCAAATGCAATGCAAAGGTGGTACATGATGTAGTGATTTTGTATATACTTTATTTTAGGAAAAACAAAGCAACACAAAAAGCGGTAAGTATTAAGCGTCGGTTTAGGAAAACCGAGCACTAATGACCCTTGATGGGAATCGTTCTCTCGAGGAGGAACTTGTGTTGTGTAATGAATGATTGATTATGTTTTTGATTATTAATGAGAAGAAAAGAAGAGAAAATGACGAAGACGAAAAAATTAGAAAATTAAGGCAAAACACTACTAGAAAGTTACGACGTAAAACGTAAAAAAACACAAAATTTAAAATTTTAATCTAAAAATTCCTAAAAATTACTAAAAATTACTAAAAATCCCAAATAATATTCTAAGAGTTTACAAAAAATCAAAACTTGCCAAAACCTTTTAATTAATTTAATAATGACTTTTAAATGCTAATTAAAGCCCTAAAAATCACTTTTAAATATTAAAAAGCCCTAAACAAGATTTTATAGTTTGTAAACCTCAAAAATGACCTAATTAAACTAAAAACTATTTTTAAAAATTTTAAAACCAAATTAAACTATTTTTAAACTCCTAAAAACTATTAAAATGTATTAAATCTTAAATTAATTCTGAAAATTAATTGAAAAGCCTAAAAATTATTCTACAAATAGGAAAAGTCTTAATTAATGCTATAGAATCTAGGAAAAATGAAAAAGAAATAAAATTAAAACTTTTTATTTTAATGAATAAAATAATAATAAAATATTCTAAAAAATTAAAAGTTCTTAAATAAATTCTAAAAAATTCTCAAAAATCCTAAATAATCTAACTAATAAGAAAATGTAAACAAAAGTTCCTAAAACCTTTTAGTTAATTTTATATTAATTTTCAAAATTTAATAAAAACCCTAAAATTAAATAAAATCAAAAATTAAAGTTTTTGAAAACTTTTTTATATGTAAACCTCAAAAATAAGAATCAAAACCTAAAAACTATTTTTTTGTATTTTTTTACTACTGTTTAATATTTTTTAAAGACTTTCTAAAATTAAAACTAAAAATAATCCTATTAAATAGTTAAATAAAAGGAAAAATAAAACTTTTAGCCAGAAAAATCCCTAAACCTATTTTAATCCTAGGAAAAATGAAAGAAAGCTAGAAAGCTTAATAAATAAGCTAGAATAAGCCAAACAGGGCACGGCTTATTTAAACAAGCTTAAACTAAAACCTCCTTAAGTAATGGGGCTTGCCCATCTTTAAACAAGATTAAAGCTAGCACACTGGTAAGGGCCTTGAACCCTCCAACGAGAGGTCAGGGGTTCGAAGCCAGGCTAGTGGTTTTTTTGCAAAAACTTTTCTTTTTTATTTTTTTCTTTTCCAACACAATCTGTGACTCTAAACAAGCTTAAAATCCAATCTAGTAACCTTTTTTTACCAAGATTAAACACAAATGATTACCAAAAAACGTGGCCTGTATTAAAGTTAAGAACACAAGTTCTTATTTTTCTCTTTGTGCAAATTTTGATGCCAAGAGGACTTGGCTTGTGAGTGTGTGGAGTTGCTTTTGGAACACAGGGCACCCTTGTGCTCTTTCTGAGCACAAGGAGTCAATAACACACAAAGATTAAACACCTAGCACACTGAAATCAAAAACAAAAGCACATCATGGTCATTCAAGGTTGCTGTGACAAAAGGAGTAAGTCTGTGGAATGTTTAGCTAATAACTTGCAATTTAATGAGATTTGACTCCTCAAATTTTGCACTCAAACACACAAACTGGTACACAAGCAATCTCTATAGCTAAATCACCCTAACCTTTAACAGATTTTAACAACCTTGAACAAATTAAGAGAGAATTAAGCAAAAACTATGGCCAATGCAGATTTCTGTCCTTCTTTTTCCTTTTTAAGCTTACAACTGGCTTCAATACTTTCTAAACTAGCTTAACACCTAACATACAATCTGTCTTAACTCTTTCTACCAACTTTAACACGTTTTAATAATCAACTCAAAACTTTAAACCCTGCTAAAACATGTTTCCAAACACCACTTTAAGAATCTTTTTCAACTTTTTTCCAAACCAAATCCTTCTATAACCTACTCAAACTGATGCTAGTAACATCTAACAAGCATAACATCATAATGGAACTCAAATCAAACAGCTTTTCACACTTTATCACAAAATCATACAAGATCACTCAAAAGCACTTTTTCTGAGATTTTCAAAGAGAAAAAAAAGACTACCTTAGGTCCTTACATCCAAGGACCTTGTGGATGTATAATCCACCTCCTTCCAACTCGGGTTGGAGCAGAAACTTCAACAAATCAACTAGTCTCTCAACCTGTTTAAGAAGAACAAAAGAAAAACACACAAATATGCAACAAATGTATATAATCTGTTTCACTTTTTTCTTTCTTAAAAACTTTTCCAAAACTTCCAAATCTTACAAACACGTTTTAAAACCTTTTCAAAACTCACAAATCAACTTTTCTTTTCCACTTTCACTTCAAAGATTCTTGATTTATGAGATTTAAAAACTTTCAAAACCTTCAAAAACTTTTGAAAATTAACAAAATCTTTCACAAATGCAAATGGAACTCAGTTTAACTTCACAATTTTTACCAACTTTTAGATAAACATTAAAAGGAATTATATTGCTTCACACACAAATACCAAACTTTAATTTTATAAAAAAAGGATTACAAAATGTTTGAAGTAAAAACTGGAACAAGCTAAAATGATGAACAGGCTCATCATTTTATACACCTAATAGAACATTCTAGGCTAATAATTAAAAAATACAAAGAAGAAACCCTAATTCTATGGAAATCTCCAAATTGCCCTTTTCTTCTTTGACTGATTTGGGTCAAAAATCGTCCCATGTGTTTTGCCAGCTCTTGAAATTGATCTTGGACGTAGAAAACTACTTGGAGGCCAAGTAGTAGGATCATAATCGTTTATCTTGTCGGATTTTGGTTTTTGTGTGAAAGGGATGGACAGGGGAGGACACGTGGAGGCTTTGGAGTGATGGGGGGACCAAATTAAAGGTGGGGTTGAGGTGAGGGTTTGTCCAATCAACAATCTGCACAATTTGGGGGATTAACCCCTTGATTTGAGGTTAATTAAAGCTGGGAAATTTTAGGGTTCGTTGGGTTTAGAAAGGGGGTTTTGATTTGTTTTGGGGTTAAACACGTTTAAAAAACGTGTTATGGGGGGAAAATAGGTTAGTGGGTGGGTTGTTGACCTGTTGACCGAGATTAATAATTAACCCGGATGGGATTGGGCTAATAGGGATTGTGGGCTTGTGTTGGGTTTTGCAATGCCAGTCCAAAACAAACGTAGTTTCCATTAAACATTTGCACAGCCAGTCCTTGTCAGTTAAGTCCTTTCAACCACAGTCCAAAAGCAATTTCAAGGTTAGTCCTTTTGGTCCTTTTTGCTAACTTTTGCAACTTAGATCAATTTCCAAGGGCCTATCTTGTACACTCTTCAAACTTCAAGGATGACACTTGCATATTTAACATTTTTGAGGGTTAAATGTGACAAGTTCTTCAAAGATGAGGGGCCATTTTTGCCAATTCTTCAAACTTGAGGGGTCCTTTTGCAAATTTCCAAAAGTGAGCTTGGTTCATTGTGCGTCTTCGTTTCCTGTGTTCGTTTTTGAATGATTCTTGTATTCTTTTGCCAATTCCACAATATCCGTACCTAAAAATACAGAAGTAACAAACACGAGCATATATTTGGCATATTTCATGATTTTTAATGCATTTAAAGGCCGTTTTGGACGATGAGACCATGTATAAAAGCAGTCTCATCACTCCCCCATACTAAACCGTTGCCGTGCCCTCACGCAATGCTAGAATAAAGTATCAAAGCATCTCCAAAATTTAATTTTATGACTTTATTGAAATGATAACTAGCTACACTACACTATTGCTACTACTTGTGTTAGAGACATAATGTATGATTTTCATCGCAAAATGGGACGTTTAGGTTCATAGAATAAGAACACGTGAATGCTTCGTTAGAAATAATTTCGTCGTCCTCGATTTTCACTCTAATTCCATGCCAAGCGTGCAACGAGATCATTGTCATTATAAGTTAGTAATGCTAACACTACTCATATGCCCTAATCACGTACTTATTCTCCCATTATTCCTAAGTTGTATCTCTTATATTTTATTTTGTCTTAATGATCACGAGGATACATTGTTGACTTATGCGATAATAGAGATTTAGGTCTAAAAATAGAGTCCTAACGGTGTAACTAAGATCATCAAATCAATAACCCCTCCTAATAGACAACGATGTTAAAAAATTAAGTTGACAAGAAGAATCGATAAACACGGTTTTATAACGGTTTTGAACATGAGACTTATTACCAAGACTTTTATACGCCCCCTAACGGAAGGACCTTATTATCTTTGGTTTACCTCCATCTTTTATTCAACTTCGCCATGAAGCTTTTATTATGACTTCGGTCTTGCCTTGCCTTTTATTATCCGCCTCATCGGTGGTTTTATTAGCCAAAGACGTATATCCTCACGCTAAAGCGAATTTTGGATCTTTAAAGCTTCGAAGATTAAGGCTTGATTCACTTTCAATTTTGCATAGATTTTAGGCCTTGTGGGGCTTCAAATTGTTTGCTAGATTTAGGTGAGCACTTGAAATCTTATTATTGGGTGAAGCTTTCGATTATTGGGGTGCCAATACTTCAAAACCGTGACGCTGGCGATACCTTAATGTCTTCCCAATTTAATTACACGGAAGCTACTAGAAAAGACTAGAAACCCAACAATCAAAACTAAACCGCTAAATCAATATTTATTAAGCAAAAAATATTTACATGCGAAGGGAGAATAAGCAAACAACGAGAACACATGAGTTTTTGAAAGAATACGAGTACTCTACGTTTAGCATAGTAACTTATAATTAACTCTATCATTTCTCGTCCTCATTTAAGAGACTTAGCCTAAAGTGTAGTTAAGGAACCAAAGCTAAGTGCTCAACACGCACGGTCGAGTCAAAAATTACTCTTATTCTCGCCATCGGAAAATCTACATTCGTGTCTTCAAACACTTATAAAACATGAGAAAAATTTTAAAATTTGGCCATTTTTAGCCTTATTTTGCAACAAAAACGATAACAAAACGATAAACTTTGGAAAGCGTGAAGGTTTGGCAAGGCAAGTATCTATTCACCCCCCCATACTAAAGTTAAACATTGTCCTCAATGTTTCGAGTCTAGGGGTGCAAACACCCCCATACTAGAGACGTAGTCGAATGCCTAATCTAGCATGGAAAGGGTGTAACCAATAAGTAATAGCCGTTTATGAAGTGTGCTAAAAACCTAAGGTTAGAACATAAAAGGATATATCATATGTGGATATTGGGAAAGGCCTCCAAAGCAAACGATCGAGTGCTCCCATGAAACGAACACGAGAGGCTCCAATCGTGAAGATGATGATCTAAAAGACACAATTCACAAACAACCACGGAACAAAGGTTGGAAGGGCACAAATCCCCTCACATTAAAATAATTAGAAAGCAATAATATGTACATGGATAAGCATGGGTCTCCCCCACGAGGCACCTTGTTTTTGATAACCGAGTCAAAAGCTCGACTCGAATCCCCATAAATGTGATCATTTAGGGATAATAATGGTGTGGTCAATTTTTGGTGGGGCTTACATGATAAACAAGGCCCAAAAGTACGTGGAGTACTTTAAAAATCCGATAAACGTATATCGGGGTCAAAGATAGCGTCCTCGTTTTCGGATGAAAGACGAGACAACACAACTCCAACACTAATCCCAATGGGATAGAAGAAAATAGGAGAGAAGAAATAGAAGGGTGGGACAATGGGTAAGTCATAACATTGAGCTACTCGAGGTAGACTCGCACCAATCAAATAAAAAGATTTTCCATTTATTGCATCGGTGGAAGACCGAGATTTCCCTATAAAAGCAATTCCAGGATCAAATATCTCGTCCTCGGTGGAGAAAGGGGAGGGAACATAAGGGGCTTCCCCCACACTAGGTCCACACAAAGCATCGTCAAAAGGAGAAGACGAGCTTGTAGTACTCAAGACACGCGGTGATGACGGAGTTAGAATAGTAGAAAAATCAATTAAATCACATTTAAGATCTTTTCCTTTTTCATCTTTAAAACTCTCCTTGTGAAAACCCGATTTAATTATGTCAAAAATATTTGGTGTATCTAAAACAATGTTAGTCACACTAAAAATTCTCACATTTTGAAAGCGTTTTGGTTTAGGTGGTGGCAAGTTTTCAAATCTTTTGTCAACAAAGAAAACCTCCCCATCGGGATCAACGTATTCATCATCCGAAGAATCACTCGAGACTGGAATTATAGGCTTAACACTCTTAACCTCCATCGGCGGAGGGGACGGAACTTCATTTTTATCAACTCCTAAAACTCTATTTGAAATCTTTTGACAAATGTTTTTGGTGGGATTGACATTGTACAAAGATGTGATAGAATAAACATGAGAAAGAGTGGAGTTTTGGGTTGCATTAATGACGAGTTCTTCCTCATTGAAACGAAGAGTGATTTTTCTTGCATGCACATCGATAAGTGCTCTCGAGGTATCCAAAAAAGATCGACCTAAAATTAACGGAACTTTAGGATCGATGGGAATATCAACAACAATGAAGTCCACGGGATAATAGAATTTCCCAACTTTCACAAAGACGTCCTCGGCAACTCCACAAGCTAGAATCGTAGAATGATCGGCCATTTCGATTGACATTCTTGAAGGAGTGAGATTTGGAAGATTGAGCGATTTAAAAATCTCAAGAGGCATCAAATTAATACTAGCACCAAGATCGGCCAAGGCGTAGCATTCTTCCATGTCTTGGATAGCACATGGGATTAAAAACTTTCCAGGATCACCGACCTTTTGAGGTATGCGGCTTAGAAAAACCGAAGAACAACTAGACGATTTTTGCAATTTTTCTTTGTTATTCAACATACTTTTGAAGTTCGCGGCAAATCGAGGCATCATGACTAAGGCGTCGGCAAAACTTATATTAAAATGCAAGTCACGAAACATTTTCATAAAGAGTTCAAATTGATAATTATTTCGTTCTTGTGCCTTTTCCTTGTTTCGTCTTGATGGGTAGGGTAAAGGTGGTGTGGGTTGGGGCAAATTAGGCATAGGCATCGGCCTTGGAATCTCGGGTTCCATAATGGGTATTGGTTCAACCGTAGGTGTGGTTTGAGCGGTACTTCGTGGGCTTGTAATGTGCTCCTTTTCAATCACGACCTCGGGTTCTTTCTCTTTTTCCTTCTCCATAGAAGTACTTGGACGAGAAGTGGGTTCTTTGAAAGTTTTACCACTACGAGTGGTAATAACCTTCAATTCTCCTTTCGGGTTCACGATGGTATCACTAGGAAGACCACCCGAAGAAGAGGGCTTACACATGATAGCTTCAAACATTTTAGCCATTCGGTCTTCAAACTTAGATTGCCTAGCATCCGCTTTCAACAACTCTTGCTTAATCTCATGTTGTCCTTGCTCCATTTTTTGTTGATTTTGTTGGAGTCGTGTGACATTTCCTTCCATTTTATTAGCATGAGTTTTAAGTTCATTAGCAAGTTCGGTTTTAAGCTCATTTTTCAATTCGGATCTTAAGCTAACCATTTCACGTTGCATGTTGTCAAACTTAGCATCATTAGCCTTTGCATAATTCAAAAATTCTCCTTGAAGATTTTTGGTGTGATCGTTTTGAAAACCTTGGGCATTAGTTTGAAAATCACGGTTTTGGTTTTGGTTTGAAATTTGCCCATTTCCACTTTGGTAATTACCTTTGTTATAATTTCTTTGATTTCCTTGGTAATTTCCACCTTGATTGTTGTTGTTGCGATAATTATTAGCATTTTGATTGGGTGGAGCTTGATTCGAACGTGAACCTTGACCGATTTGGTTATAAGTTCCCGTGGCTACAAAAGCATTCGAAGTGTTACCATCCGCGGTAATGCACTCGGAAAGATCATGAGCTCCCCCACACGACAAACAACTATTAGAAACCGCTTTAACCGAAGCGGTGTTGGAAGCTTCTTGAGCCTTCCAATGGGACATAAGGTTTGCAAATCTATCGAAAAATCGGTTTTCTTCATTTGCTTCATCATGTAATGCATTGATACTTTGAGACGATGATGAGCCCCTTTTGGCAACACTCGGTGTGTGACGAGGGCTATAAACCTTAGACCTATTCTCGATTATGACCAAAGCTTCTTCAACCGTTTTACACAAAAAATTACCACCCGCGGCGGCATTTAAATAATCTCTTTCATGGTCGTTAAGTCCATTATAAAACGTGTCGATTTGGTGCAAATCGGAAAAACCATGATGAGGACATTCGTGTAACATCTCCTTAAACCTATTCCAAGCCGTAGAAAAACTTTCATTTGATTCTTGTGAAAATTTAGAAATCTCGTTCTTCAAATGCGTAGTCTTAGAGGGCGGAAAAAATTGGTTCACGAACTTCGAAACGAGATCCTTCCACGTCAATATAGAATTGGGTGGCTCTTTCTCTAACCAAATTTTAGCGGGCCCTGCTAAGGAATACGGAAATAACATCATCTTAATCGAGTCATTCGAGACATCCTTGAATTTGCACGTGGCGGTAAGACGATTAAATTGGCGGATATGGTTGTGCGGATTGTCCTTCTCATCACCACGGAATTTGTTGTTTTGGATCATCGACAACAAACCCGTTTTCACCTCAAAATTCTCCGCAAGGATTGCGGGAATCACAATAGCTTCTCCATAACCCTCGGTGGGTGCTTGAAGTAACTCCATCATAGTTCGATTCGCCATGGTTGGTGCTTCTCGTACAATGGGTTCGTCAATAGGAGACTCCTCACTAGAAAGAGTGAGTGATTTGTTTCTTCGTTTACGAGCACGTCTAGCTTTAGAGCGAGTTTGCATAAACGTCACGTACAACGAGAAGGCGAGCAAAGAAGATTCTTTTTGGTATTTTGTGTTTTTTCAATTTTTTTTTTGTGGTTTTTGATTGTATTAACTTTTTCTGGAATTTGGTGAATGTATTAAGTAGACAACAAGTCCACAAATCTCCTCCTCAATCAAATCTCTTGATTAAAAAGGCCTCAAGGAATGAAAACGATCACGTGGAGTGAACGCCTTCGATGACTTTAGAACGATGGTGGAACACCAAATCGTTCAAGAGGGTTTAATCAATATGAAACCAAGAAAATATATATGATATGTAATAATACTTTGGGCGGCAAAACCCTCGATTCACTCTCAAAATCAAATACGCACAAGCAAGCGGAGGAAACGAGGCGGCGCTAAGCACTTAAGAGCCTTTTTCCTTTAGGTTGTGAAATACAACCGCCTTATACCCACCTTATAGTTTGTATTATCAAGATTAAGCTTCACGAAAGTATTTATCTATTTTTGCCTTTTTTCTTTGGTTTGAGATTCGAATACAATGATCGAGTGATGAAATCCCGAATCAAGGTTGTGATTGCTCACGTATTTGGAGTACTTGTGTATTTATTGTTCTACGTATACAATATAGTAATAATATTCACACAAAAACCGAAAAACGATAATACGTATTAATAGAGTGCTATTAATACAATTATATTTATGGCTAATATAGAAAACAACAATGGTTCAATCAAAACACAACACGCCTCCCCGGCAGCGGCGCCATTTTGATGTAGTGATTTTGTATATACTTTATTTTAGGAAAAACAAAGCAACACAAAAAGCGGTAAGTATTAAGCGTCGGTTTAGGAAAACCGAGCACTAATGACCCTTGATGGGAATCGTTCTCTCGAGGAGGCACGTGTGTTGTGTAATGAATGATTGATTATGTTTTTGATTATTAATGAGAAGAAAAGAAGAGAAAATGACGAAGACGAAAAAATTAGAAAATTAAGGCAAAACACTACTAGAAAGTTACGACGTAAAACGTAAAAAAACACAAAATTTAAAATTTTAATCTAAAAATTACTAAAAATTACTAAAAATCCCAAATAATATTCTAAGAGTTTACAAAAAATCAAAACTTGCCAAAACCTTTTAATTAATTTAATAATGACTTTTTAATGCTAATTAAAGCCCTAAAAATCACTTTTAAATATTAAAAAGCCCTAAACAAGATTTTATAGTTTGTAAACCTCAAAAATGACCTAATTAAACTAAAAAATATTTTTAAAAATTTTAAAACCAAATTAAACTATTTTTAAACTCCTAAAAACTATTAAAATGTATTAAATCTTAAATTAATTCTGAAAATTAATTGAAAAGCCTAAAAATTATTCTACAAATGGGAAAAGTCTTAATTAATGCTATAGAATCTAGTAAAAATGAAAAAGAAATAAAATTAAAACTTTTTATTTTAATGAATAAAATAATAATAAAATATTCTAAAAAATTAAAAGTTCTTAAATAAATTCTAAAAAATTCTCAAAAATCCTAAATAATCTAACTAAGAAGAAAATGTAAACAAAAGTTCCTAAAACCTTTTAGTTAATTTTATATTAATTTTCAAAGTTTAATAAAAACCCTAAAATTAAATAAAATCAAAAATTAAAGTTTTTGAAAACTTTTTTATATGTAAACCTCAAAAATAAGAATCAAAACCTAAAAACTATTTTTTTGTATTTTTTACTACTGTTTAATATTTTTTAAAGACTTTCTAAAATTAAAACTAAAAATAATCCTATTAAATAGTTAAATAAAAGGAAAAATAAAACTTTTAGCCAGAAAAATCCCTAAACCTATTTTAATCCTAGGAAAAATGAAAGAAAGCTAGAAAGCTTAATAAATAAGCTAGAATAAGCCAAACAGGGCACGGCTTATTTAAACAAGCTTAAACTAAAACCTCCTTAAGTAATGGGGCTTGCCCATCTTTAAACAAGATTAAAGCTAGCACACTGGTAAGGGCCTTGAACCCTCCAACGAGAGGTCAGGGGTTCGAAGCCAGGCTAGTGGTTTTTTTGCAAAAACTTTTCTTTTTTATTTTTTTCTTTTCCAACACAATCTGTGACTCTAAACAAGCTTAAAATCCAATCTAGTAACCTTTTTTTACCAAGATTAAACACAAATGATTACCAAAAAACGTGGCCTGTATTAAAGTTAAGAACACAAGTTCTTATTTTTCTCTTTGTGCAAATTTTGATGCCAAGAGGACTTGGCTTGTGAGTGTGTGGAGTTGCTTTTGGAACACAGGGCACCCTTGTGCTCTTTCTGAGCACAAGGAGTCAATAACACACAAAGATTAAACACCTAGCACACTGAAATCAAAAACAAAAGCACATCATGGTCATTCAAGGTTGCTGTGACAAAAGGAGTAAGTCTGTGGAATGTTTAGCTAATAACTTGCAATTTAATGAGATTTGACTCCTCAAATTTTGCACTCAAACACACAAACTGGTACACAAGCAATCTCTATAGCTAAATCACCCTAACCTTTAACAGATTTTAACAACCTTGAACAAATTAAGAGAGAATTAAGCAAAAACTATGGCCAATGCAGATTTCTGTCCTTCTTTTTCCTTTTTAAGCTTACAACTGGCTTCAATACTTTCTAAACTAGCTTAACACCTAACATACAATCTGTCTTAACTCTTTCTACCAACTTTAACACGTTTTAATAATCAACTCAAAACTTTAAACCCTGCTAAAACATGTTTCCAAACACCACTTTAAGAATCTTTTTCAACTTTTTTCCAAACCAAATCCTTCTATAACCTACTCAAACTGATGCTAGTAACATCTAACAAGCATAACATCATAATGGAACTCAAATCAAACAGCTTTTCACACTTTATCACAAAATCATACAAGATCACTCAAAAGCACTTTTTCTGAGATTTTCAAAGAGAAAAAAAAGACTACCTTAGGTCCTTACATCCAAGGACCTTGTGGATGTATAATCCACCTCCTTCCAACTCGGGTTGGAGCAGAAACTTCAACAAATCAACTAGTCTCTCAACCTGTTTAAGAAGAACAAAAGAAAAACACACAAATATGCAACAAATGTATATAATCTGTTTCACTTTTTTCTTTCTTAAAAACTTTTCCAAAACTTCCAAATCTTACAAACACGTTTTAAAACCTTTTCAAAACTCACAAATCAACTTTTCTTTTCCACTTTCACTTCAAAGATTCTTGATTTATGAGATTTAAAAACTTTCAAAACCTTCAAAAACTTTTGAAAATTAACAAAATCTTTCACAAATGCAAATGGAACTCAGTTTAACTTCACAATTTTTACCAACTTTTAGATAAACATTAAAAGGAATTATATTGCTTCACACACAAATACCAAACTTTAATTTTATAAAAAAAGGATTACAAAATGTTTGAAGTAAAAACTGGAACAAGCTAAAATGATGAACAGGCTCATCATTTTATACACCTAATAGAACATTCTAGGCTAATAATTAAAAAATACAAAGAAGAAACCCTAATTCTATGGAAATCTCCAAATTGCCCTTTTCTTCTTTGACTGATTTGGGTCAAAAATCGTCCCATGTGTTTTGCCAGCTCTTGAAATTGATCTTGGACGTAGAAAACTACTTGGAGGCCAAGTAGTAGGATCATAATCGTTTATCTTGTCGGATTTTGGTTTTTGTGTGAAAGGGATGGACAGGGGAGGACACGTGGAGGCTTTGGAGTGATGGGGGGACCAAATTAAAGGTGGGGTTGAGGTGAGGGTTTGTCCAATCAACAATCTGCACAATTTGGGGGATTAACCCCTTGATTTGAGGTTAATTAAAGCTGGGAAATTTTAGGGTTCGTTGGGTTTAGAAAGGGGGTTTTGATTTGTTTTGGGGTTAAACACGTTTAAAAAACGTGTTATGGGGGGAAAATAGGTTAGTGGGTGGGTTGTTGACCTGTTGACCGAGATTAATAATTAACCCGGATGGGATTGGGCTAATAGGGATTGTGGGCTTGTGTTGGGTTTTGCAATGCCAGTCCAAAACAAACGTAGTTTCCATTAAACATTTGCACAGCCAGTCCTTGTCAGTTAAGTCCTTTCAACCACAGTCCAAAAGCAATTTCAAGGTTAGTCCTTTTGGTCCTTTTTGCTAACTTTTGCAACTTAGATCAATTTCCAAGGGCCTATCTTGTACACTCTTCAAACTTCAAGGATGACACTTGCATATTTAACATTTTTGAGGGTTAAATGTGACAAGTTCTTCAAAGATGAGGGGCCATTTTTGCCAATTCTTCAAACTTGAGGGGTCTTTTTGCAAATTTCCAAAAGTGAGCTTGGTTCATTGTGCGTCTTCGTTTCCTGTGTTCGTTTTTGAATGATTCTTGTATTCTTTTGCCAATTCCACAATATCCGTACCTAAAAATACACAAGTAACAAACACGAGCATATATTTGGCATATTTCATGATTTTTAATGCATTTAAAGGCCGTTTTGGACGATGAGACCATGTATAAAAGCAGTCTCATCAGTACACATGCCCAAAATGCGATAATATGATGCTCATGCATATGAAATATAAGAATTACGGTATCGAGTACTCCACGTACAAATTCAACGTTTACATATAGTAGTTCAATATCTACATAATAAATACCCACATATATTACTTCAACTCAAAGGTATACATCTATACCATCAATACTAAAATAAACCTTACCGGAGCCATGCAGGATAGTTGTGTGCTTGGACAATTTCTTACGACACCAAAAGTTATAGTTTAGGATTTTTCAAAACGACCTAGTTCTCTATAACTCATGGCTCTGATTACCAATCTCTAACACCCCCACAAATGCTATGCGCAGCGGAACTACAACATTTGGGTGCTAGGCAGTTATCATCGCACACAAGATATATCAAACGACCCAAAGAGACGTAAAAGTTTTAAGATAAATTAAGCATTGTTAAAAACATACATGTCTACGGTTTTCCAAACCCAAAATGATACAACACAGAGTTAGCGTTTTGGTCCCCACGAATCTCAACCCCAAAAGATACAATTTTGTTAACATGACAGAAAATTTAAAATGTTCAAGTTAAATATGGATGGAAAAACAAGTAGACACCAAGCCACACACAACTCCCATCCAATGCATGCTCCATGCTATACTTCATCGGTTACCTGAAACACATGCTAAATTGGGTCAACAAATAATGTTGAGTGGAATTCATAGGTTTTATAATCTCATTTTGAACATATGTGTTTAAAAAAATCAATCACGATCATTCATAGACTTGTCGATCAAACAATCTATTTTCAAGTTTATTACAATTGTGTTTAAGCTCATGACACTAATCCGTTAACTCAATCACCCGCGTAATAATTACCGGCGTGATTCAGATGAAACCAGTGCCCCTTCTAAAGGCATCAGTTGCAATTATACCTTATCTCTTATCACAAGTTATCCGTCCGCAGGGGGTACTCAACGTACTAGCCCTTGTATCGGATAGGGTCATCAACCCCATAGTACTATCAATTGCATAAGCGGCTATTTTCAATCCACACTAGGATTAAACAATAGTTAATAGTTCATGAATATAGGGTCTTTTGCAACTAGGTACTCAACACAATTTAAGGCAACATTCGGGTCCAATAATCATTCATGACATATGTTCATTTTTGAAAACTAGCATGCATCTCCCTCGCGGGTAAAAACAATTTAAAATAGTAGTAAGCGAGGCTACAAATTCACACCTTATGTATATAGAGTAGTCGACGATTTCGAGTGACGATCACTGACGAAGATGAGGATGCCCGGGGAATTCAACACCTAACAAACAATAACGCGTAATGAGTAATCTCATTTATAAACTTTAAGTACTGTATATTACATACATATTAGTCAATTGTGATAATTACAAACTCACGCCAAAACCAAACAATTAATTGTTACTCGTTTCATACTATACATCTACGTTATTAACGTTATTACCCTTTTTACGTTTTTCGCCGATACTTACCAAAAGTATGGGCTGTTTTCTAAGACTTAAACCATTATATAAAATTTAGGAAAATTCTCAAAAATACCTTAAGACCTGTAGAAAACCCATTTTTAGTCCCATTAAAAGTTCTTACTTTTACGACTCGTTACTCAACACGTTACTAAACATACGTTTTTCAGACTGATTTTGCACATTGACCATGTTGGACTTATTTGACCCATTTAAAATATACCATTGACCCATTTGACACATAAGTATAATAATAGACTCACAAATGCAGGTTTGAGACCAAAAATCAACCTTTGACCAATTATCAAACTATACCTATGGTCCCCGGGATTTGACCCAAAACCAAACATAATTTCGGATTATGTAGGTTCTCATCTCCCGGTACACGTATTTTCAAAACAACATACCTTTTGACTCGTTAGGAGTCATAAGCTCTATCTTATACCAAATCGAAGCTAATAAGACGCTCTACAACTATATCCTAATCTCATGACCTGTTTACGAAATCAAATTTATGAAAACAAGCCTAAACAATCAGCCTAGATTTACTCATCTCAAAATCGACCCAACAATCGTTTCCAAACCATTTTATCGACACTTTTCCTCAACTTAAACACTCCTTACCATGACTAACCATCATAATCAGTACTTAACACTAAGATTATCAAATCCATCCTAAAACTCATACACTAAATAAAGCATGCAATAAACTTTACCCACTGAAACACATCTAAAAACATGAATTAAACAAAATACCCACAAGCGAAACATCAATCACCAAGATCCACCAAACACCCCCTTATAGCCGTGGGGCGTGGGTGATCAAAACCCCCAACCAAATTGATTTTGGTTGGTTTGTTGAGTGCTTATACATCCCCTACACTTGAATTAAACATGCATACACTCAATTAACATCAAAACAATATTTAAAAAACCCATTTAATTTTTGGAAAATTTTTTATGAATGCATGTTGGATTAAAGTATATCAAAACACTTGGAATGATTAAACTAGAAGTGGTCTAACCTTGGTTTTAATTAAAACAAGCTAGAAAAAAATAATGTGGTGGTGGTGTGGTGGTTTGGCCGTCGGCCTAAAGAGAGAAAAGAGAGAGATTGAAGAAACTTTTTAGTGTGTTTTGTGTTGTGTATGTGTTTGTATTTCCACTTTTTAAAAATTGGAAGCCCTTGTGTGCAATTATAGCATTCTTTTGGCCTTAAATGAAAACGACCTCAAATGTTTGCGGGAATGACTCACTAGTCAATTTGGAAAATTTTGCGGGAGTCGGGGGTCATCCCGAACACTCCGAAATATTTTTAGGACAATTTAAATGTACCCGCAAAGAAATAAAACGCACCCGACTCAACTTAACACGAACCGAAAGTAAAATCCTTGAAAAATTGTAATATCGATAAAACGACAATAAACATAGAAATTTGGGCATCCGTCGGGATCGTAGTCGTCATCGTTCTTCTTAAATAGTCAATCGTCAAGATTAGGACCTCAAACATTGGTTTCAACCAAAACGATAAAATATATATATTAAATAAAATTTCTTAAAAATTTCAAAAATAAGCGTAATTTAGGGTATGGTAAGTGACCTCGGTTCTGGGTATCACAGAATCTTTGTTAAAAAACTTCATTTTGATC
This sequence comes from Glebionis coronaria, assembly GCA_025667525.1. Taxonomy (NCBI): domain Eukaryota; kingdom Viridiplantae; phylum Streptophyta; class Magnoliopsida; order Asterales; family Asteraceae; genus Glebionis; species Glebionis coronaria. The sequence goes on from CM046877.1 coordinate 242,654,894, forward strand.
TAAAGGTTTTTATTTTGATGATGATTTAGATGTTATGGTTCATATATGATGATGTTAGGGTATAGAAATGATCATTTCTATGGTTGGTTTTGATCAAAAAGTTGATTTTTTACAAGATTTTAATGGTCATTTTATAACAGTAGGTAAAGTGTAAAATCCGAATTTTTATGTTTTGAAAATGGCTTAACTTATAGCCTATGGTTGTAGATAATTTTATTAGCTTCGATATGATATAAGGTAGAGCTTCTAGCTCCAAACGAGCGCGAATTTATGATGTTTTGAATGATCGTGTACTGGGAGACGAGTATCGGCACTACAAATAGTTGTTGTCGATATTTGGATCGAATCTCGGGGACTCTAAATGGAAGTTTTGAAATATGTAACCTACTGATAATTATGTGTTTATTTTATAGGTTGAGTTTACTTTAAAACCCGAGTGTCGGTTTTGTAAACGGAGTCGTTTAAATAAGTTAAAACGGTTGTATGAAAAATTAACGTAAATCTGTCCGGATTTTGTAGTTTGAAAATGAGTCGGGTAAAGGACTTTAAAAGTGATTTCATTTGATAAACTTTTAGGATGACTTTCTATATATAGTAAGTTAGTTTATCGAGTCGTTTCATAAACGTTTGACGAGTTTAAAAGGGATAAATAAGCTAGTACATGTAGTATGTACCGGCGGACTTTGTTAAAAGTGTAAAATGGTAAAGTAAGTGTGTAGTAAAGTATAATGAAGTTATTTATATCGTTTTCTCTCGAGTTTATTGTGACTTTATGAGTTTGTGTTTGATGTTGTTATATATGATTTATTTCTCGAGTCGTTATTAATGAATGCGCCTTATTTGATAGGTAGCGGTTCTCGTGTTTGAAAGGCATCCATTATCATCGACGATCATCTCGCTAGATCTCTTATACTAAGGTGAGTCTGTAGCCTCGCTTTTTATGCTAGCTACTAAATGTTTTATACCCGCGAGGGGGATAGATGCTATTTGAAAATAAATGAACACAAGTCATGAGTAATTGTTGGACCCGAATGTTGCCTAAAGTTGAATTCATTGTATTGAGTAACTTGTTGCTAAAGACCCTAAATTCATGAGCCGTTAACTATCTTCTGACTTGATGTTGTGAGTCGGGAATAGCCGCTTATTCTAATGATAGTACTATTGGGTTGACCACCCTATCTGAGACCAGGGCATTACGTTGAGTAACCCGCTGGGAAGGATAATTTTACGTGAATAAGATTGTGGTATTCTAGCAACTGATACCCTAGAGGGGCAATGGTTTTATTCTAGTCATGCTGGCATTTGGCGTGGGTGACTATTTGGTTAAGGGTTCGGTGTCATGAGCTTAAATACAATGTTTGTTTATCATTATTATTACTGCCTTGAATATAGATTGTGTGTACGACAATTCTATAAATAATTATGATTGATTTTCTTCTTGTGTTCAAATGTGATTTGATAAACCTATAGACTCGCTCAACATTATTGTTGACTCGTTTTATGCATGTACTTCAGGTAATAGGAAGTGATGGAGCATGGAGCTTTGCTGTGGAGGTTGTGGCTTGGCTTTTGGAAGAATGTTGGTCTAAAAACTGTTTCTACCTTTTACTGTTGAACAATTTACTTTATGTTGTGTACTGTACTAAACTTGTGTTGGTTGTTGGTCGAGATCCATGGGGACTAAACGCTTTACTCTGGTGTCGTGTCAGTACACTTATAGGATGTGTTGGGAATAAAATATAGCCAGTTCACTTGAGCGCTGACAAGAGGAAAACAAGCGTTGATAGGAAGAAAACAAACGCTGACAGATCAAGCGTTGACAAGAAGTCAAGCGTTGATACATTGAAGACAAGCACTGATGGAAAGATATGGTCTACGCGTATTTTGTTTCTAGATTACTTCTAGTAAAGATAGGATCAACAATGTATTTTCTATATTTATCTTTACCTAGAATAGCTGATACGTAGACTCTTGTACAAGGCTTCTTACGTCTGTAAAAGAAGACCTTTAGGTTATTGTTCAATATAAGTTATTCGTACGTTAAACACTTTCATTGTAAGCAAGTTTGTTCTTATCAATCAAGTGAAAGTTTGTTTACATCTTCGTGTGTTCTTGTTTAAGTGTTAATTCCGCATAACACTTAGATTGCCTTATACATAAACAAAGTTTCTCTACGTTTATAACTTGATCTAATCTCGTATACACAAAGCTTAATCGATCTAAGTTTGGGATCAACAAGTGGTATCAAAGCTTGTTGAGAAACTTTTGATCTTTAAGAACACAAGAACCCTAAAATCACCAAACCCCTAATTTTCTCAAAACCCTAAAAACATCATGTCCAATCTAGAAGGAAACCCCTCCTCCTCAAACCCTAACATCAAGATTCCCATGCTTGATTCAAATAACTTTGAGCTATGGAAGTTCAACTTTGAGCAATATCTGCGAATCTATGACTACACTCTCTAGGAGATTATTGAATATGGGAACACATTCAATAAAGCTGAAAAGATTGCTAATGCCATTGCTACAAGAACTGCTGTTGCTGGATGTCCTGAAGTAGATAAGAAAGTGTTAGCCCTATATTTTATATAGTCGAACAAGAATGTAATAGGTCATCTTAGTCATTAGTGGTCTTGTATTGTAATAGGTTAGTCAGGTTAACCGGTCTTGGACTTTAAGCTAATATTGTCTAAGTTAGGGGCGTAAGCCCAAGCAAAGCCAAGCCCGGCCCAAGGAAACAAAGCCCACGGCCCAAAAGGCCAAGGGTATATAAACCCTCTTCCTTGTGTGGAAGAGGGTGTTGGTTCATTTCATAAAACACATAGTTTTAAGTGTAAACCTTCCCCTTCTCTCTCTACTCTCTCTATCTACTTTTCTACTATTTCTCTCTCTAAATTTTGTGTTATGGATTGAATGGAATTAACATTTGGTATCAAGAGCCTATAGTGGATAGGTGATTGAAGATTCGTGTGTTGTGTTCTTGATTTTTTCGTGCCTATTTTGATCCAAAAAACTCACGTACCAAAAAATTTCTTGTGTTTTATGGCTTATTCTTGATACAAATCATCTACTTACTATTAGTAGTGATTTTGTATTGTTCTTTTGGTTAAAAACACAAAATTTTTGGGTGCTTGATTCATTTTTAGGCTAAAAATCACGAATTTGGTGTGTTCTAGTACTATCCGAGAAAAGGGGTATTTTGATTCCTTGGTACGATCTGACTTTGTGTTTGCATAAACCCTGGGGGTTTCTAATTGCGATCCATAGTCACGATCCATTGTTACGATCTAACTGCGATCATTAGTACGATCCAAGTTACGATCTGTGACTACGATAGCTCACTAAGATCCAAAGTACGATCCAGACTACGATTGCTCAGTATGATCACAATACGATCTGGGAGTACGATCTAGCAGAGTACGATCACAGCTTCGATCAGGTTACGATCACTCAGTACGATCTATAGTGCGATCCCTCACTGCGATCACTCATCTCGATCATAGAGTGCGATCACTCATCACGATCATAGAGTGCGATCACTCACCACGATCAAGAGTACGATCACCAGGTTACGATCAGAGTACGATCTAGTGACTACGATCCAAGAGTACGATTAAGGACTGCGATCTAAGAGCACGATCTGAGTACGATCTTAGAGTGCGATGGGTATTGCGATGGACATCAAAATTTTGTTTGAGCAATTTTTAGACTTAGCCACTATCTAGACTAGTTTCGGAACATAGTTTACACGAAGATTAAAAAAAAAAAATTTATTTTTTCCTAGACCATTTTTAGGCCATTTAAGCTTCAATTTCAAATTTTGGCGAAGCGAAAAATTTTTCGACCAAAAATTCGAATTTTCGGACCAATTTTAGGTTTTATTTTTGTCAAAAATTTTCACTTTTCAAATTTTTTCCCTACTAGTTTTTGGCTATTTGTAACTCGATTTCAAAATTTGGTGATTCAAAATTTTTCGGCTTACCGTTTTGTCGGACTGAGGAATTTATTGTCGGACTGAGAAAAAATTGGAATTTTCAGAATTTCAACCACAATCAAATCACAACACATCCACTAAGATCCGTAATCCATACACATCATATATTCTTCGAGACATCCGTTCATGGACATCTTTGTGGATTCAACAACAACAACGTCCATGGCTGAGATGAATAAAGAGAAGATGCAGAATCCAAAGGTTCAGACAAACATTGAGACTCCAATCAGTAAACCTACTAACAAGGATTCTACAACCAAAACCGTTCATGCAATCAAATACAAGTTATCGAAAGCAAAAGAAAATGCATGGAACACTTTAAGTTGCTTCAGTCACACCTTCAGGTTCTTTCAAGAGAAGACCTAACAGGCACTCGTATTGAAATTGGATTCAAACGGGTATTTGTTCTACTATTTGGTCAAGATGTTGAGACATTCATCAAAACGATGCTATTTAATATGGACCATCTTCAACTTGAACTTAACACAGATGATCTTCACGAGACTCTATCAATGGACATCCTTTTATCTCTCAACCTTCAGTTCCAGCAATTCATTGACTCAAGTGGCTTATCCACAAACGATCGAGAGTTCACAAGCACATACTTTACCAAATATACTCTCGTAGATCTTCAAGCATTCAAAGAGACACTTCTTCAACACATGAGTAATATAAAGAAGTCAGTTGCTGAAAGAACACGTCATAAAAGGCAATTGGAAAGAAGGGTGAATCAAAGACTGATGCAGACGAAATAGAGCACTGTCGATAAAGATCAAGCATTGGATGCTTCTTCGGTTGATAAAGAAAGCAGCAGGTCAGAATCAGAAACTCATCATACCAGCACAAGCTCAGGGAAAGATTCAGAAGTCGTTGTTACAACTATCAGCCCCACATGTGACAATGAGCCAATGGCTGAGGTACCATTAAATACTGATTCTAAGACTCACGAGCTCGAAACTCTCTTAGCTCAAATGACAAAAGATTTTGAGGATGCCAAACTCGAATTTTCAACGAAAAATGACAAATTTGAAGCTTATTTTGAAAAACTTGAAAAAGCAAATGTTGTTCTTGAACAAAAATTGGATCGTAAGATTCAAGATTTCAACGCGGAAAAAGAACATTTTGTGAAACAAATAAATTTGTTAGAATCAAAGTTGGCTTCTCAAAAACCAAGTCCTCCGCCTGCTTCATTAAGTGAAATATATGTGCAACCTATCGACACTGTAGAAAGTAATGACGCGAATGCCGATAACGACATATTTGATAATATGAACACTAAGTTAGAACAACGTGTCGCTCAATTACTTCTTCAAAATGAGCAATTAAAAGCTCAGATTCAGGAAAAGGTTTTTGCACTAACTGCCGTAAAGAATGAATTAAGGAAGTTAAAAGGAAATAGTGTGGATACTAACTTTGCCAAACAGTCTGTCTTGGGGAAACCTCTCTCTCAATCAATCAGACCACGCTCAGTTGCTAGACAACCGAATGCGTTTAAGTCTGAACGACCTAAGACGTCGAACCCGAGGTTTGCCTCCCAAGCTGATACACATAGCAATTTGCCAAAACCAGTCACTCCACAATCTAGACCGACCTTAAGACAAACTGCTTCTGCAAAACCCGATCACATGAATGCTTCAAGCAACTCTAGATCTAGCTCCAAGAACATGCCTAGGCGTAGTTCAAATGACACGGGTCATAAAAGCTATCTAGAGGATGCTAAAAACAAGACACACGCAAGAGATAGGACAAAACCACAACCTAGGAGCGATAATCACACATCTAGGAATTCTAGACCCTTCTATGATGTGCACAATTCTGCCAACCCTAGGAACTCTAGAGCCTTCTCAGATGCTAAGCACTTTGTTTGCAAGAAATGTAACAAATGCATGTTTAATGCCATTCATGATGATTGTATAACGGAAGTCCTGAACAAGGTGAACCAAAAAGCTAGAGCACCTCAAAGACGGAACCCCAAAAGAAATAGTTTTTCTCCAAATAAGTCTTCCGCTGTTCATGAGAAAACTATGTCTCCTAGACCTTGTCTTAGGTGGATACCAACGGGTAGAACCTTTAAAACAATTGGTCTTAGGTGGGTTCCTACTGGCAAGATATTTCCCTCTAGCTCGACAAAGGTTCAAGGTGAACCCCCACATGTCTCTCACAATGATATCACTAACCCAAATGCAAGCATACAAACTTTTGATGCAAGTGCAGGTATCGATGTCACGGTTCAACGGGAACACAAAGGTCCTATATTTGTAACCCGTTCAACAAAAGACACTCTCAGAGTTTGGTTGCTGAAGAAGCAGATATCAGAGAAATATGTGTCTCAAGGGTTTCACAAGTAAGCTTCATGATGACTTACAGTCACATTTCAGGCTGTAACTCGAACGTCAAAGAAAGGGAACTTTATCTCTTCAACGATAAGTTACCCTCAAAACGAGAAATTAATATTTCTCGGACACGAGCTTCTCTTAAAACTATTCAAAAGTTTTTAGCTCGTGTACATGGCTTATAGTCAAATTACAGACGGTAACCCGGGCTCACAAGACAGGAAAGTTCATCCCGATGATGACTTATCCTCAGAACGAGAAATTAAGTTTTCTCAGACATGAGCTATCTGTAAAAACATTCAACGTTTTTAAGCTCATGTACAAAGACTGACAGTCACATGTCAGACTGTAACTCGTGCTTTAAAAATAGGAAAGCTCATCCCGAGTATGACTTATCCTCAAAATGAGAAATTCGATTTTCTCGGACACGAGCTAACAATAAAACTATTCGAAAGTTTTAAGCTTGTGTAAATGACTTCTAAGCACATCACAGCTTAGGACTCGGACCTCAAATAAGGAAAGTTTATCACGGACGATAACTTATCCTTCTCAACGAGAAATTAATATTTCTCGGTCATGAGCTTTCTATAAAAACATTCAAAGTTTTTAAGTTCATGAAAAACGACTTCTAAGTAAATGTCAGCTTAGAACTCGTACTTGCACTTAAGGAAAGGTTATAACGGATGATAACTTATCCTTCACAACGGGAAATTAATTTTTCTCGGTCATGAGCTAGTCACAAAACATTCAAAGTTTTGAGCTCATGTAAATCGGAATCTATTTTAAAACCGTTGAACACAATTTTTCAAGAATTTCTCAAAATGTTTTTCTAAATCTTTCAAAATTGTGTGTTCAACACTCCCTTCCTCATAATAGGTTTTTATATCTCAAAATGTCATATGTTATTTTGATCAATTTTTGAGGGGGAGTGTTTTAAAATCAATCCTTTTAATGTTGTTGGGTACATCTCTGAAATTGTCATATTTTATGTATCCAACACATTCCAAAAATGATATGAAATTGTCAAAAGTAATATATTATATCGGAAAAGGCATCTCAACTCCGTACCTCAACATATTTTGTGGTGTCGTTTTTCTAAAATTTTGTCAAATTTTGTCTCAAGACACACATATATTGTTGAGGGGGAGCGACCCGACTGAAAATGTTCCATGAATCATGCGTGCACACAAGTTTCTCTCCCAATCGGTTTTCAGAAATTGTCATATTTTAATCAATTAGTATCTCTAATATGATTTTTTTATATTAGAGATAGGGGGAGAAAATGTGATTAATATTTAATATATCGCAACATGTGATCTTAAAGACTCAAGTGCAACTCTTTCCTTCACATGCCAAACTATTTTGTTTATCGATGCATGTGTGTAGGGGGAGCTTTTCGGAAATGTAAAACTTTCAAAGTGTTAAAAGCTTTGATTTTTATCAAGCGCTTTGAATGGTTTTCAATGGTTTTATGGTTACGATCTTTACCCAAAACAACCTACTATCAACGACGGAACGATGGAGTCAAAAGCTGGTTTAGGATAGGAAACTAAGTCCTATGATCCAACCAGAACCGGAGTGATCTACCCAAGGACATTCCATAGCTAGAAATAGTTGTCCTTAGGTAAGATGGAGTGGAATGAAGCTGAATGCAGACCAATTACTTAAGTTAGCACTGGAACAATCACAACAAGGCGCTAATGATGACGTATTGGTAAGCGTTGAAGGAGTTGAATATTCTATGCAACTTAGGTAGAAACCGGGTTAACACATCTTTTGAAGACAAGTGTCATGGACCCAGTGATGCGATGCACAACCCTTCCCCAGCCATTCGAGTTTCTCTCAAAAGAAACTTGTCTCATTGTCACGGAGATCAACACGTATCTTTTGACTTTCTCACTCCGAGTCAGTTAATATTGAAAAGGTGGCAGTCTGCTCCATCCTCCGATTACCAAAATGCACTTATTGAGTCTAGAGCCAATCGAGATCTATCTATCATCTCATTAGGACACAATCGAGTCCTACGCATTATCCTTGTGATATTGCCAGAACATCTGAGTGATACGATTCACAATGAAGATGGAAATCCTGTTTGAGCCAGCATCAAACAAGCTCATGGTAGGTAACTTGTGCGATTCTACACGAATCAAACTTGTGAGAACTGGAAAGCAACTAAGTTTGGATTCTTAAGTGATTCAAACTTGATTCCAGGTTTCTTCACAAAGTCCATGTGATCTTGCCAGAACATACAGAGTGACACTCATTAGTGTTCCCAGTGACGAATATAAATCCTTCTAGTGTCAACATCAAACAGCACTGCGGTAGGTAACTCGCAAGATTCTCTATGAATCAAGCTTGTGACAAATTGGAAAGAAACAATGGTGCAATTCTTTTAGAATCAAACTTGTTCCAGGAAATCTGAATTGACGACTCTAATCAGACGGATATTTTATCCTTATGATTCACTCTTTACGTTCGCAGTCTGCTTTGAGACGGTCGAGTAAAGAGAACTGGCTACTACCGCCGGGAAACCCTGTCAATGAGGTTCTTAATCGAACCTACCTGATCATAGGTACGGTAATTAATACCGTTTAACGGTCTTCACCGACCGGAGGTAAAACGCTACCGAGTTAGGGTGAAATGTTCAAAGCCATTTCATTCGTGTCTATATATGTTGCTGCATATCAAGAAGGTGGCGTAGCTGTGTCACCAATGTCGATTTAGAAGTCACAAGAGCACAAGATGGCGATAATCAAGATACCTAAGAATGTAAGAATGTAATAGGTCATCTTAGTCACAAGGAGTACAGATGAAGATCTCAAGCACTCGAAGTCAAATGACAAAGGCTCAAGATAAAGATCACGAAAGCATAAAGGAACAAAGCTGTTACAAACAAGATCAAGACCAAGATACAAGACCAAAGCAGGAAGATCTCCTCTACAAGAATGTATTCACTCAACCATCTTATGCTTTTTAAGCCTTTTAAGATGACTGATACATTGGGGGAGATTGTTAGCCCTATATTTTATATAGTCGAACAAGAATGTAATAGGTCATCTTAGTCATTAGTGGTCTTATATTGTAATAGGTTAGTCGGGTTAACCAGGCTTGGACTTTAAGCTAATATTGTCTAAGTTAGGGGCGTAAGCCCAAGCAAAGCCAAGCCCGACCCAAGGAAACAAAGCCCACGGCCCAAAAGGCCAAGGGTATATAAACCCTCTTCCTTGTGTGGAAGAGGGTGTTGGTTCATTTCATAAAACACATAGTTTTAAGTGTAAACCTTCCACTTCTCTCTCTACTCTCTCTCTCTCTACTTTTCTACTATTTCTCTCTCTAAATTTTGTGTTATGGATTGAATGGAATTAACAGAAAGAAAATCCTGGTGATGGTAGAGCTGTGTCTGCTAAAGACATAGAAAAGAGAAGGGTTGATATGAAAACCCTAAACATTCTAAAACTCTCTTTGGGACAAGAGAACCAGCATAAATACAGAGGTTATGAATCTGCAAAAGACCTTTGGGCAGCTCTTGAAGTTACATATGGTGGCAATGATGATACTAAGGAAGAGAAGAAGAAACAACTCATGCATGAGTATGCTGTTTTCAAGACTCAACCTAATGAGAAGCTTAGCAGTGTGAGAAGCAGACTGCTTGACATTACAAGCAAGCTGTCCTTCATGGGGACACAAGTTGGTGATGTTGATACTATTGCCACGTTTCTTAAAAGCCTTGTTGATGCGTGGAAGATTGAGGCAAGATCTATTCTTGCCAATAACACTCACAAAAGTTCTACTTTTGATGATATCTACAACAAACTAAGGCTGTTGGAGAATGAAACTCTTTTGGAGAATGGAAGCAAGTCTACCAATAGCAACATGGCCTTCTTCTCACATAGTGAAGGCCAATTTGATCAGAAGGACTCTTACATGCACCCAGTTACTGGATCAACATGTGTCAACGCTGGAACATATCCTGTCAACGCCTCACATTCAGACGCTGACACATACAAAAGTGACTCTCCAAGAGTTAAGCCTGCTGGTTTGGATCTTGATACTGTGTGTGCATACATTGCTTCTTTGCCCAATGGTTCAGTGATTACATATGAGGACCTTGAGCAAATAAGTGATGAGCACTTGGAGGAGATGGATATTAAGTGGAACATGGCTCTTGCTAGTATAAGAGCAAACAGGTGGAATAGAAGGTTTAAGAAGAAGATGACCTTTAACGCAAAGGACACTGCTGGATTTGACAAATCCAAGATTGAGTGCTACAATTGTCATCGTATGGGGCACTTTATGAGGGAATGCAGATCTCCTAGAAGGTCTGATGCTTGAAAACCCTCAAGCCAAATTGTTAAGGCCCAGGATTCTAAGGCCATGGTTGCAGTGTAAGGAATTGATGGCGTTGGATGGGACTGGAGCTATCTGGTTAAGAATGGTGAAGAGGTGATAGGTGTGAAAACACCCATCCTTTTACCACTTAATTATAATGAAAACGAGACCATAACATGTATCTTATGTCGTAAATGTCGGAGTTATGCATGGTTTGTGTTTTTGTTGTGTTTTAGGACCAAAATGTGAAAAGGAAGGAAAACACGGGCTTTCACGGGCTTTTATCAAAGAAAAGACAAAAGATGAAGTCAAGAAATCAAGAGTGCAAAAAGAACGGATGTCCAAGGCCTATTCTTAAGATTTATCAAAGAAAAAGTCCAAAGACGGAAGTTTAATAAAGCCGAAGAACTTAAGTCTAATTTATGAAGAAATTTCAAGACGAGTTTAAAGAAATCCCGAGCCAAAAGTCGAGACTTTAAAGACGAGACGGAAGAAAAGAAAGAAAGGAGAAGCCACCAACCACTCCCCTCTCCTATATATACCACCCTCATTTGTTAGGAGAGGGTTGGTTAGTTTTAGGATTAGATTAGGAGTAGGATAGGTTTAAGTTTTCTCTCTCTAGATTAATGTTTAGTACTTAAATCTTTAAAGTTATTATTGTTGAATCTTTGCTTTTTAATCAAGCTTTTAATTAATCTTCTTCTACCTTTCTTGCTTAATCTTTACTTTTGATTATGGTATGTTCTTGAGTTTTTATGGTTTTTTATCAAGTGGGTTTTGATTATGTTGGTTATGATTGCTAGTTTTGATTGATTATTGTTAGTAGATGTTAATTGGTTATTTTGGTTTAATCTTTTGGTTGATTATGGTAGATTTTGTTTAAATTCGTATCTTTATTATTTCCACTGTTCTTCTTGTTCTTCATTTTTCCTAGATTCCGAACGAGCTGTTATTCCGGATGAAGCTTTTATTCCGGATGAGCAGATTATTCCGAACCAAGGTTTCATTTTATTATTCCGCATGAAGAGTTTTATTCCGAATGAACATTTGTTTTAAGTTATTCCGAACCAACGAGTATTCTGGATGAAGCACTTTTTCCGGATGAACACATTATTCCGAATGAGCATTTTATTCCGAACGAGTGAGTATTCCGGATGAGTCATTATTCCGGATGAAGCACTTTTTCCGGATGAAAGGATTATTCCGAATGAAGTCATATTCCGGATGAGTGTATATTCCGAACGAGTCTTGTTATTCCGGATGAACCTCTTTTCCGAATGAACGTTTATTCCGGATAAAGGCATTTATTCCGGATGAAGCTATTTATTCCGGATGAATGGATTTATTCCGGATGAACATGTTTATTCCGAATGAAGGGATTTATTCCGGATGAGTGATTTCCAGTTTTGTAATTTTATACATTTAGTTTTCAACTTTATTTTTCCCGCCTTTTTCCTTAGTCGCACTTTTAAGTTTACTTGCTTTAGTTTTTTTAGTTACGTTTTAAGTTTGTGTTATTTACTTTTAAGTTTTCCTTTTTATTTATCGTCACGTGTTTAATTTCTCGTCATTAATTTCCCGTCAAGTTTCTATCTTTTAGTATTTCTTTTTACCGTCTTTATTTTTATTGTTTCAAGTCTTTATTTTTAATTAGTGTAGACAACGACAACAATTCTATTTCTATTCCACCAAGAACAACATAGTCGCACTTAAACCTTAATCAATTCGAGAAGATACCGAGAACGAACTTTCAACCTAGAAAAATCCAGTTATCAAATGGCGTCGCTGCCGGCTCTTTTCGTGAAGATTAACGTTTTTTTGTGAGAGACGCGTTGGCTTTTGGGATCCGTTCACTTGTGAACGTTATTTTTCGTGTCAAAAATTTTCAAAAATCCCAAAAACATTTAAAAAATCATAAAAAGCATCTCTTTTTCAAAGTTTTGCACCAAAAATATTCTTCTTGCTTATCTATTTTTCTTTATGGATTCTTATGTCCATTGCGTCGGGTGTGGGAGACGATTATACTAGAACGACTCATGTCAATGGTGTACATGTGAGCGGTGAAGAAACGATATCAATAATACACAATTCGGATTTTGTCCATCGTGCAACTCGACTAATTCGTCCTTTTCTAATCCACCTCCTATTCCCCTTGCATCTATTGTGGAAGCGATTCTCATTGGCATGTTTCGTGTCCGGTTCGATACCCGTATGATCACGGGCAAGAACCGGGTTACAATTATGACAATGGAAATAGCTATCCACAAAGCTCACTGGATTTTTCTCCATACCCATGTTGCCAAAATTGTGGGGGCCCTCACGATACTTCTTATTGTCAGCCGATGACTTACTATGAGCCACATCCGTGCTATTATTCTGGTTTTCATAACTGTAAGCCCCCACATCCCACCCTTAATCATCAATCCTCTCAGAGAATTCGTATTGCCCAACAACTCACTACTCTTAATGACGAAAGATAAGCCATTCTTTTGAAACTTCATGACGGCTTAATTCAACTGACCGAGGCATTGAAGGAGCGAAAGCGACAACAACAAGAGCAAGTATCTAATCTTAGTGATTATACCCCTCCTGTTGTGCGTCCATACTATTATGATGATGATGACGATGAGAATACTATTTCTTGGAATGATGTAGTTGCTCAATGTCCTAGCGCAATTTCACTTCCCCCTCTTAATATCCCCAATACCTCTAAGGATTGTGATACTTCGAGTGAGATTAGTGATTTTGGTCTTGATAAATTCTTTCATAAGGTTTGTGACGTGCTAACTTTTGAGGAGCTTACGGAAGAGGTCGCTCTTAATGATGATGTTCATTCTACCAAAACTTTGGAAGATGAATATTTGGCTTTCTCTAATCCTCTTTTTGATCAAGATGATGATTTTACTTCTATGATGACGAGTCACTATCCGATGAAGACGTTCCGAAGGAAACTTTCAAGATTTATTCGAACCCTTTATTTGATTTTGATGACGCTTACATATCTACTGAGGTGAATCCTCTCTTTGAAGAGGGGATTGAGGACATTGATAGCTCCGTCTCTCTTGCTATTGATGAGCATTCTTTGTGAGCCATGCCACCTCCCATCATAGAGGAGGTGGAAAGATTTGACCCTACCTTCCGTTTGATTCGGTCTGGTAAGGTGACGCGGGTGGTAGATATGTCTTCTCATATTTCTCATATTATGTTGCCATCCCGTCCTACCGCGTGCACACCCAAGCGGGTGATGTATCAATTTTACTCTCCAGGAAATGAGGATGAGTGCTTTGACCCGCGAGGTGACAATGACCATTCTATGATTGATACTTTTACGGCTTTGCCGAATAGTGACCATCCATTGTCTTTGGGGGATGACAATTTGTCTCCTTTACCCACCCCACCTCCCATGGATCAAGACTTCACATACTTCTCGTATGTTGAAAGGACCTTTCTACCATTCAAGACTTATCCTCCTGCCTCTCCTTTATTATTTTCCTCCGGGAACGAGGACAAGGTCTTTGATCCCGGTATTACATTCGAGGCTTCCCCATGGACCATTTAATTCGGGGACGAGTGAGGCTCGTGACTCGGTTAACATAAACAAGCGCTCTTCGGGAGGCAACCCGATTATCTATCTTTACTTGTTTTCATCATAAGTGTAGGGGGAGCCCCGTTGGTGTTTCTTGTTTTCTTTCTTATCATGTGCAGGGATTAGAGCTTTAAAAGACACACTCTTGATGATTTTTGACGACCCGTGATTCCGTGTTTCCATCTTCCCGGTTCTATCCTAAACTCTTTTGATTCACTATTTTATATTTTTCAATATTAAAATAGGAATCACTTTAGTTGTCCTTTCTTTAGCAAGATTTAAACAACATGCACAAAGTCCTAAGTGTAGGGGAGTTTACTCCCACATGCTTAAACATTGAGGACAATGTTTATATCAAGTGTAAGGGGGACTTCTATCGAAGTTAAGTGGCCTTTTCCCTTGTATTTGTCCTCATTTTAACAGGAAAATTTGATTTTTTGACACTTTTCAAATTTTTTTTATCTATTTTGGCCTATTAGTTTTTCTTTTGTTATAGTTATTTTCCTTCCTTGCTAGAATAAATTTTAATAAAGTGGTTTTAATTTTCAAACGTTATGAATATTTTGACTCAACCCGAGTTTACTTATCTAAGTTTACTCTAGCTAGTATCCTTAACGTGCTTAAGTCAAGTTTTGCTAGACTTTTATATAGGGAACTTTAAAACGCGATAGTCTTAACTCTCACGGGTTAAGAACAAGAACTTTTCGCAAATTCCTATAATTGATCCTAGAGAGTCGTTTATCAAGGGAACTTCAAAATGCGATTTCTAAACTTGAAAAAGTCTAAGAACTTGCAAGATCCTATAGATGACTCGAAAACCCAAAACTTTGATTTAATTAGCTAAGCATCCACGAGTCTCATTCCTTGAGATTTTAAACTGTGGAGGACGAGAGATGATAGTGTCAATTATAAGTTTGGTATTCTTTCGTGAATTTCTGTGAGTTGATTATAAGCCTATTCTCCCATCGCTTGCTAATAAATTTATCTGCAATAAATAAGATTGTACGATTTGAAAAGTTACTTAGCTTCTAGCCCAAGATCGTTTAAAAGTTACTCGGTATTAATTAGAGTTCATAGCCAAGGCATAACTTACTGAAGCAGGATGCGAAGATTGGCGAGTCCGAAAAGGCCCTAACAAGGCATGAGGGCTACATTTTGTTGCTAAAGATCCAAAAGTGATGTGAAGAATCATTTATCGAAAATCAATATGAAGGATCGAGACACACGACGAAAAGCAAGTACTCCCCAAAAGATCATGGAGAAGTCTATCCAAAAAGGCCGTAACAAGGTATGAGGATAAATAGATCCAAGTCCTAAAAGGAGGCGGATCGTTGTATATCAAAGTCCAAAATAAAGATTGGAGAAAAATGAAGAAGTCGTGGTCCAAAGATGAAGAATCTCTCAAAACTTCAAGTGAAGAAATTCCTATTATGAAGAGAAGACCATAATTTCAAGAACGACTCTCAAAGATTTGAAGTATGAAGTCGCTGCCAAATATCGGTCCGAGAAAGGTCTCAAATCGTGAAGCGAGTTATGCCAAGATATGAACTTTATGAGGTCCCGAGAAGCAGTTTTAAAAGATTTTGTCCTTTAGCTAACTATTGATTAAATCGTCCTACTTTGTTTTCAGCTTAAATAACTATCGAAATAAGTCAAACAATGCATCCTCGTGATCATTCAAGACAAAAATAAAATATAATAGATACACATAGGAATAAGGGAGTCTAAGTGAATAATTGGGCCACATGAGTTCGTGTTAGTATGCTAACTTATAATAACAATGATCTTGTTTTTAAGCTTGGTATAGGGAACGTGAAACTTGAGGATGATAATTATTCATGACATTACAAAACCCTAAGGTAAGTCTTTGATTTCTTTACTTGTTTTGTTATTTTCTATCTCTTTAATAAAGGCCAATGTGGATTGATTGTGATGAAAAGTGTAATCTTGCTTTGTGATTAATGCATTGCATGAGGACATTGCAATGGTCAAGTGTAGGGGATTTGATAGGTGTGAAAACACCCATCCTTTTACCACTTAATTATAATGAAAACGAGACCATAACGTGTATTTTATGTCATAAATGACGGAATTATGCGTGGTTTGTGTTTTGTTGTGTTTTAGGACCAAAATGTGAAAAGGAAGGAAAACACGGGCTTTTATCAAAGAAAAAGACGAAAGAGGAAGTCAAGAAATCAATAGTGCAAAAATAACGGAAGTCCAAGGCCTATTCTGAAGATTTATCAAAGAAAAAGTCCAAAGACGGTTGTTTAATAAAGCCGAAGTGTTGATCCCAAACTTAGATCGATTAAGCTTTGTGTATACGAGATTAGATCAAGTAATACACGTAGAGAAACCTTTGCTTATGAATGAAGTAACTAAGTGTTATGCGGAATTAACACTTAATCTAAAACACAAAGATGTTAAACAAACTTTCACTTGTATTAGAATAATCGAACTTGATTACAATGAAAGAGGTTTAACTTGTGAAAACTTATTATATCTGATGATTAACATTAACCTAAAAGATCTTCTTTTATAGATTAAGAAGTCTTGTACAATAAGCTACGAATCAACTATTCTAGGTAAAGATAATAATAGAAAATACAATGTCGAGCTTATCTTTACCATACACAAATAAAGAAACAAATAAACAAAAAGATTCGTATGAAGATATATTCCATCAGTGGTAGTCTTCAAGGCTGTCAGCGTTGACTTCTTCAAATGTCAACGCTTGGCTGTCAGCGTCCAATGTCATCTTATCAGCGCTTGAATTCTTCTTATCAGCGTCTAGTGAACTGACCCATAATTTATTCCCAACAATCCTCCCCTAAACTTGATATCTATTCCAATGATCAAGTTTCTGAATAAAAACTTAAGGCTTAGGAGGAATCTTACAAAAACTTCTTATGTTGGTGATAAACATATCTAATCAAGTCTTTGGCCACGTCACTAGTGTAATCAATCTCCAATGGTGTCTCCTTCATCTTCTCCAATACTTCTTTGGACAAGAAATAGTCAGCATCCACAAGTAGATACTCTGAAAACTTTGTAGAGCTCAAATGAAACACACCACAAGTAGAATAAAGCCTCCAATGAAGACCACTGAGGTCATCTTCAAGATCCTTCCATATGGCAGGATCTGCTTCCCTTGGACCACACAAAGTCAAAAATGTGTGCCATAGTCTTATTCCATTTGCTGAAGTAGGTGCTTCAGCTGTATACTTGGCCTCTATCAATCTCCATAGATGCACCAAGTCTTCTCTGTCTATGCTTGCAAAGATAGAAATAATTGAAGTGAAAGTGTGTACCTCTGATGGAGGACCAAGTATTGAAGAACGGGCTGACTTGTTTCTGGAGGCCCGAGATCGCGTGACGAAGAAGGGTTTAGTAAAATGGGCATAACTTTTGCATCCTAAGTCCGTTTTCAGCCCGTGACCTGTCAAAACGTGCGTAAAAAGGAGACCGACGACGCTGTAACCACCTTTTAGCTGGTTGCGGATTTTCCAAGGCCCGAAAAGCCTTTTTACTATCAGTTTTTGCATTTTTATGTTTTTTTCACTTTCAGTTGGACTTTGTCATTGGGCTACGGTCCAGCCCGTGGGATTTTTAGGGTTTTTCTTTGTTTGCAGTCATTATTTAATGAATCTGCTGTAACCATAGCAAGACAGTTATCAGTTTAATAAAAGTTAAACCATTGGCCGTTGAGTTGCCGTGTTTTACCCTAATTTTCGGGCATTCTTCAGAATCAACGATTATTAGCAGAATTGTTTCTGGCATTCTTGTTGAACCAACAGATCCAATTACTTATCTTTGTTACTTTGTTTTTTAGTCTACATCAGTTGGTATCAAGAGCCAAAGTTCCTGAGCAAGATGCCTCCAAGGAGAACTAGGCCTATTCAAGATGTGAATGAACAGGAATTTGAGCAGCGTATGATGGAGAGAATGGAGGAGTGATTCGATCAAATGTTTGATCAATTGACCGACCAGATGAACACTTTGATGAGCAATAGGAGGCCTCGTAATCGCCGTCATGAGGAAGAAGATGCAGATCTGGAAGAAAATCTGTTTGATGATGGTTTGTCTGATGATGAACAATCAGTAGGGCGACGGATGAGAGATCGCAATGGGAATAATGATAGGCGTTGGGAGACTGGAATGAGGGTTAATATTCCCGAGTTTAATGGGGACACTTTAAAGCCTGATGAGTTTATTGATTGGCTTGTTGCTGTTGAAGAAGTATTTGAATTCAAAGAAGTTCCAGAAAACAAAAGGGTTTCGTTGATCGCTACCAAGTTACGTGGTCGGGCATCCGCGTGGTGGCAACAATTGAAACTGACGAGGAACAGAGTTGGGAAGTCAAAGATCACGAGTTGGCAGAAGATGAAGAAAGTCATGAGGGATAATTTTATTCCTCATAACTACCAGCGAATGATGTACCAGCGGTTACAGAATCTGAAACAGGGGGCTAAGTCTGTGGAAGATTACACGACCGAATTTTACCAACTAATTGCAAGGAATGACGTTCAAGAGACAGAAGATCAGCTTGTCTCTCGATATATTGGTGGTTTAAGAGTCCAGATCATAGATTCTGTTAACATGTTTGATCCGATGACACTTTCTGAAGCGTATCAACGAGCACTGACTTTTGAGAAGCAGAACCGACGAGTGGGGAGTTCTTCTTCTCCTGCAATAACAGGTGCTTCTGGTTCGGGTAATGCGGCATCGCGTTTTGCCCCAACTCAGGCTAAAGCAGTTGGTGAGAATACTGGACCAGTTCCTAAAGCGGCCGGCAGTGGTGGGTTCAAGTGCTTTAACTGTGGTGAACCTGGTCACCGACAATCAGAGTGTAAGAAGGCTGGGAAGAGGCAGTTATTTATTGAACCTGAGGAAGATGATGATGTGGCTTATGATGACTACGTGGGAGACGCAGTTTATGATGCAGAACCTGAGTATGAGGAGGAGTATGTGTCTGGAGATGTGGGGGTGAATCTGGTGGTAAGGCGCTCCTGCTTAACACCTAAAGCTGATGGTGATGATTGGCTCAAACACAACATCTTTCAGTCAACTTGTACCATTATGGGTAAGGTTTACACTTTTGTATGCGATTCAGGTAGTTGTGATAATTTGATAGCTGAAGGAGCAGTCCAGAAATTAGGGCTGAAAACTGAAGATCGTCCCAAACCTTATAAGTTATAGTGGCTTAAAAAGGGTGGGGAGATAACAGTTTCCAAGCGTGTCCAAGTTCTGTTTTCTGTAGGAACAACTTATAAGGATAATCTTTGGTGTGATGTGATACCTATGGATGCTTGTCACTTATTGTTGGGTAGACCTTGGGAGTATGACCGTGATGTAACTCACCATGGGAGAACTAATACTTATAGTTTCCTGTTTGGGGGTGTGAAGATTACTTTGATGCCAAATAAACCTAAGGAAGTAGTTAATAAACCCACTGGTACTTTACTAACTCTTTCGCAGTTCGAAGACGAGCTGGAGGTGGGAGGTGATGTTTTTGTATTAATAGGGAAGGAGGTTTCTGAAGACGGTGAAGTTCCTGAAGCCATGATCCCTTTACTTGAGGAATTCTCTGATGTTTTCCCTGATGAATTACCTGATGGTTTGCCACCATTGCGTGACATACAACATCATATTGATCTAGAGCCTGGGTCACAGTTGCCTAACATGCCACATTATAGGATGAGCCCGGGAGAACATGAGGAGTTGCGCAGGCAGGTTGAGGAGCTGGTTTCCAAGGGTCATGTTCGTGAGAGTATGAGCCCGTGTGCTGTTCCTGCCCTATTGACTCCAAAGAAGGATGGTACATGGCGTATGTGTGTTGATAGTCGTGCCATCAATAAGATTACTGTGAGGTACAGGTTTCCTATTCCTCGCCTTGATGATTTGCTTGACCAGATTAGTGGTGCTACCATTTTCACAAAGCTGGATTTGAAGAGTGGGTATTACCAGATTCGTCTTAGACCTGGTGACGAGTGGAAGACCACTTTCAAGAGCCGTGAAGGGTTGTATGAGTGGTTGGTCATGCCTTTTGGTTTATCAAACGCACCAAGCACATTTATGCGTGTGATGAATCAACTGCTCAGGCCTTTTATTGGCAAGTTTGTGGTTGTTTATTTTGATGACATTCTTATTTATAGTGCTTCTTATAATGAGCATGTCAATCATGTGAGGCAGGTCTTGACCTTGCTTCGGAAGGATAATTTTTATGCAGCCACGAAGAAGTGTGTGTTCATGACCCCTAAAGTTTTGTTTTTAGGGTATGTTGTTTCTGGTGATGGCATACAGGTGGATGAATCTAAGGTAGCAGCTGTTCAGGAGTGGCCAACTCCAACTACCATTACTGAAGTTCGGAGTTTCTATGGTCTTGCTTCTTTCTATAGGCGGTTTATCCCTAATTTCAGTTCCATTATGGCCCCTTTCACAGACTGTATGAAGGGTAAGTCATTTGTTTGGACGGAGGAAGCAGAGATAGCTTTTCGGGTTGTCAAGGAAAAGCTTACTACGGCGCCAATCCTGGTATTGCCTGACTTTTCTAAAGTTTTTGAGCTTCATACTGATGCTTCTAAGGTTGCAATTGGTGGAGTTCTTAGTCAGGGTGGGCGGCCTGTTGCCTACTTTAGCGAGAAGTTGACAGGGCCGAAGTCGAGGTACTCTACTTATGACTTGGAGTTTTATGCAGTGGTCCAAGCTGTGAAGCATTGGCGCCATTATTTGTTTCATAAGGAGTTTGTTTTGTTCACTGACCATGATTCCTTAAGGCATATTCGTACTCAAGATAAGGTTTCACATAAACATGGGCGTTGGTTGGCTTTTCTTGAGAAATTTAATTTTGTGGTGAAACACAAAACGGGTGCTTCCAATCGTGCTGCTGATGCCTTAAGCAGGAGAAGTAGTTTACTTGTAACCATGCAGGTTGATGTTCCTGGACTGGATGTCATTTGTGACATGGTGACTGTGGATCCATACTTTTCAATTGTTCTGCAGGATTTGCAATCCGGAGAGAAAACAGATTTTGTTCTGCATGATGGGTTCCTATTCAAAGGGAATCAACTTTGTATTCCTGATTCAAGTCTTCGCTTGCAAATTATTAAGGAGTTGCATGGTGAAGGACATGTTGGTCGTGATCGCACTTTATAGTTGGTTCAAGCTTCTTATTTTTGGCCTACTATGAGGAAGGAAGTGGATCGTTACGTCAAGAGGTGTCGTATTTGTCAAGTTTCAAAGGGGACGGCTACTAATGCAGGTCTTTATATGCCTTTGCCAGTTCCTTTGCAGCCCTGGGTTGATATTAGCATGGATTTTGTGTTGGGACTACCTCGTACTCAAAGCGGTAATGATTCAATATTTGTTGTTGTTGATCTTTTTTCTAAGATGGTTCATTTTATTCCTTGCAAGAAGACAACAGATGCAGTTAATGTAGCCCAACTTTTCTTTAGGGATGTGTACCGTTTACATGGTTTACCTTCCTTCATTGTTTCTGATCGGGACACCAGGTTTTTGAGTCATTTTTGGCGTAGTTTGTGGAAGATGGTGAATACTCAACTCAATTTTAGTAGTGCTTATCATCCTCAAACTGATGGGCAGACCGAAGTTGTTAACAGGTCCCTTGGTAACCTGTTAAGGTGTTTGGTGGGTGATCATGTGAAGGCATGGGATCAGAAGTTGTATCAAGCTGAGTTTGCTCATAATCATGCTGTTAATCGGAGCACTGGGTTTAGTCCTTTCCAGGTGGTTTATTCTGCTCAGCCACGTGGTCCTCTTGATCTTATGACTCCTCAGATTTCTAGGTCTGTTCCGAAGAAAGTGCAGGATTTTGTTGAGGGGTTGCATGATGTTCATAAATCTGTTCGTGACAACTTGGTGCGCGCTAATTCGAAGTACAAGCAGGATGCAGATCAAAAGAGGAGACATGTTGACTTTGAAGTAGGAGACTTTGTGTGGGCTGTTTTGACTAAGGATCGTTTTCCAGTTGGTGAATATAATAAATTGTCTGCTAAGAAGATTGGTCCAGTGGAAATTGTGGATAAGATGAACTCAAATGCTTATCGTTTGAAGTTGCCAAGTCATATTCGTTGTTCTGACGTTTTTAATGTGAAGCACTTGTTGCCTTACCATGGTGATTCTTCCGATGATGATACAGCTGGGAATTCGAGGGCGAATTTTTCTTATCCAGGGGGGAATGATGGAGGACCAAGTATTGAAGAACGGGCTGACTTGTTTCTGGAGGCCCGAGATCGCATGACGAAGAAGGGTTTAGTAAAATGGGCATAACTTTTGCATCCTAAGTCCGTTTTCAGCCCGTGACCTGTCAAAACGTGCGTAAAAAGGAGACCGACGACGCTGTAACCACCTTTTAGCTGGTTGCGGATTTTCCAAGGCCCGAAAAGCCTTTTTACTATCAGTTTTTTGCATTTTTATGTTTTTTTCACTTTCAGTTGGACTTTGTCATTGGGCTACGGTCCAGCCCGTTGGATTTTTAGGGTTTTTCTTTGTTTGCAGTCATTATTTAATGAATCTGCTGTAACCATAGCAAGACAGTTATCAGTTTAATAAAAGTTAAACCATTGGCCGTTGAGTTGCCGTGTTTTACCCTAATTTTCGGGCATTCTTCAGAATCAACGATTATTAGCATAATTGTTTCTGGCATTCTTGTTGAATCAACAGATCCAATTACTTATCTTTGTTACTTTGTTTTTTAGTCTACATCAACCTCCTTCCCAAATCTGCCAATCTTCCAAAATCCACACTCATCTTCATCAAAACGTATGATTGGATTTCTGGCATCTAGAGATACTACATTAACCAAATCTGAAGCTTCCAATGGAGAAAGCTTGAGATGCTTCCTTATGACAGTTTCATTTGGATAATACACATCCATATTTTTGGGAAATTGGAGAGGATCTCCTTTCTTTACTGGTCTTTGAGCAATCCTCATCTCCTTTTCAATCTGCATTTCCTCAGCAAGCTCTTGTTTCCTTTCTTCTGAAAGAAACTGTAAGACATTATTTTCTTGCACATGCCTCCAAATAGGATGTGCCCTGTATTCTAGCTCCTCAAAAGATAAAGCCAGCAACTTCTTGTATGTCCATCCAGGTTGATGGCATCTAAGCAACTTGTAATACAATTGCCTTCTATCTCTTTTAAGCCAAGTCTTGACCTCTTGTGCATTATACTTCAAAATCACCTTTATATCATCTTGTACCCTGAGAAGAATTTCCAACCCCCAAATTTGATCTGACAAACTCATCCCCGGGTTGTCCATTACCTTATCTTCCCAAGCATGGAACATTCTGGTGATTTCTGGAAGGTCAAAATCAATCTGCTTCTTCAAATCACTCAACCTTTCTTTTGCCAACTCATCCCCATATTCAAGTCTTTCTGGATCTTCAATAATTTGAACACTTGAATCTGAGCTAGATCCTTCTCTTTCATCATCACTCTCTTCCTCACTCTCAGAAGTGGCAATAAATGGTGATCTACCACTCCTCTTCAAATCTTGCTCCAAAAGTTGTGCAGCCAACTGTGTATCAAATGCAATTTGTGCTGCATCTTTCTTTGGAACATCTTCTTCAACCATAATCCCCTTACCCTTGTCTTTTGGATCAATAATAGGTAAGGTAGAAGAAGAAACCTGTGTGGACACATCTTTGATGATTGCTGATGATTGGAATACATCAACACCACCTGCAACTTTGTCAGCGTTCAAGTTACCTTTATCAGCGCCCCGATTACCTTTGTCAACGCTGGATGTGTCAGCGTTCAAACCTGTATCAGCGCCCATTGTTGTTGTGAAAGATCCTTCCAAGTTCAATGGAGTTACCTTGGATGTATCAATAATTGGGTGCTTCTTCAAGTTGGTGAGTGCTTCAGCAACATTTAAAGATTCACTAAATTGTGAACTCTTCTCACTGGCTGTATGAATCAGCTCATCCTCTTCATCCTCCCCTTTGGAAGATTCCTCCATTCTACTCCTGCTACTAGGATTCTCCAAAACAGTTACCCGCTCCCTCAATACTTGGAGTTCACGGCCCTGATTATTGACAATTTGTACAAGGATGACATTTTGCTTTTGCAAGCTAATGACAGCAGCCGTCAATTCATTCAATGTCATAGGTTCCAATCTGCCCTCAGCTAGAATGGGGATTTGACCTCCCAAAATAGAATCATAGGGCATGGATGAGGTCTTAATGATGTTGGGACT
Organism: Glebionis coronaria; assembly: GCA_025667525.1. NCBI lineage: Eukaryota > Viridiplantae > Streptophyta > Magnoliopsida > Asterales > Asteraceae > Glebionis > Glebionis coronaria. The sequence continues at coordinate 242,679,355 of CM046877.1, forward strand.
GTCTTGACCAGCATCTAAGCTTGTGCCAATAGCCCCAGCCTCATCCATGTCACCAGCCACACTTGTGGAGGTGGTTCTCTCTGCAACAAGGCTAGGACCACTAGAGGAGAACACTCTAGTAGTCCTTTGGCGTTTATTCAACCTAGATTGTAATGGGGTGGAAGATGAGGTAGATTGTGTGGGTGTTGGTTGGTTAAGGGGTGTTTGGGATTGTTCAGGGATGTCATCAGCGTTGGGATTGGCTGTGTCAGCGCCAACATTTTGAGTGTCAGCGTTGACATTGGCTTGGTCAACGTCCATGTGGTCAGGTGAAGGTAATGGTTCAAGAATAGGCTCAAGTTGAGGTTCAGGTTCTGGTTGTGGTTGAGCAGCCTGAATTACTTCAAGCATGGCTTGAGTGAGAGGTATAGGTCTGTTTGTGGAGATCATTTTGTCAAAAATGGTTTTCTTTTGCTTAGGGATCTCATAAAAAGTGTCATGATCCCTAGTACAATATTCTTGTAAATCAAACACCATTTGCAAAAATCTTGGGTAAGCCAAAGTCATTTTACTTCCCTTATTTTTACACATCCCTTCAAAAATCATTTTTGAAAAATTATACTTAAGCCCACGTGACATACAAACCAAAGCACTTGCAATGGACCTGTTTATTTCATTAAAAGCAGTACATTTTGGACTTAAGCATTGAAGAAGGACATGTATCAAATATTTCCAATACGAGGGAAATTCCTGCTTATGATATTTATTTAAAGTTTTATCAGCAGGAATAGGATAACCCAATTCCCTAAGACCTTGTTCTATTGTTGCAATGGCAAGGGTAGTCACACCATCAGCGTCATTAAGACGCAAAGCTTGGCGAACCAAGTCTTCAGTGACCACCCATGTTCTTCCATGAACAGTAGATGTTAATGTAGTCACTCCATTAGCTGTTGTGGAATTCCAAAACTGTCTAATGTGTGCGACAGGGACTAGTGGTTCATGAGAAAGTGCATACCTTAAGGAGGATGCATTTAAAAATGCCACCATTTGTGAATACTGAGGGAACAAATCATTATCAGCGGCCAAGTAAGCTACCATATTATGTTGGCTCTTGAACTCCAGTGTCAGATTGTTTGAGTTGAACTTTGGTGCCATGTTGAAAGCTGTTTAGGTTATGTGATATGGGAAAAATCTAGGAGAAAAATGTTAGACAAGAAAATATGAATACCCAGAATGAAAAGTTTAGCCAAATTTATAGGAGAGATGCATGATTATGATTGGTCAAAAATGAGGCATTATATTCAAAGAGTAATGATGAAAATATTGAATCAAATATAACTTATCTCATGCATTAATTAAAAGTAACAACTCCCCAAAATTACGGCCAAAGATTAGTCAAAAATAACAACTGGGTAGGGCCCACTAGGTGTCAACGGTCAAAAATAGGCCATCAACGCCCAACGGCTATATTTTCTTGTCAGCGTTTGCCTAAAGCCTTGTCAGCGTCACGATTGGTCGTAACAGCGTTTGGAGAAAAACTTGTCAGCGTCGAAAAATAAAAATATTTAAAAAGAAAAAGACCTTAACAAAGTAATTTATCCTAAGGGAAATATCTTGCAAGTTGATAATAATTACTGGGCGGCAAGCACTGTCCACTTATGCACACTTGCTTAAGCAAGATAGACACAAATGTCCTCAAGTGTCCCTTGCTAACCAAAATACTTACCAACAAAGTTATTTCATGAAATCCTTTGTAACTCCCAGGTAAACCCATAACAAAAATATTCCCAAGTCTCCCAACAGACCACAACCAATTCTAGGCCAAAAATGTCTTGGCAGCATGCATAGTTTGTCAACTTTGCATGCTACAGTGCCTCATGGTTTAGTAAAACTAACCCATACTCACCTGTGGACACAATCTAGAATTATGATGAGAGTATTATAAGAATACCCAAAAGTCCTAAAGGTTCCTTAAACCTCCCCTTAAACTATGATACATGAGTTTCTCAAAATATATATGAACATTAAAAATTTATGTCAAGATAGGAATATAAATATTCCAACCATCATCCATAAACAAAAACATGTCCAAATAGCTCTTCAAAGATCCATAAGCAACTCTGTATCCAATGGCATAAAGCTAACACCACCTACACATTTAGATTGAAAACCACAAAACTAACATTGTTGCTGACAGCGCCCCGACAACACTTATCAGCGTTGAAGGAACTCTTGTCAGCGTTAGACAATAATATCTCTAACAACGGCAAAATAACACTTGTCAGCGTTACATTTACCTTTGTCAGTGTTAGAAAAATAAACTGGAAAAATCTAAATCATCACAAAGACCAATAACAATGCATTATCCTGTACATACTTTTACAAAAAGGTTTCAAAACACATATTAAGTGAGATTAACCATTCCAATATTTGTTACCAAATATTGAAATCTTCCAGCATCAAAAGGTTTAGTTAATAAATCAGCCACATTATCTTCTGTGTCTACCCTATCTGGTTGTATTAAACCTTTCTCAAAGCAATCTCTTATAAAATGATGTCTAATTTCTATGTGTTTGGTTTTAGAATGATGTACAGGATTTTTAATAATGCATAAAGTACTGTTATTGTCTACAAAAATCTTGGTATGCATGAAATTATACCCATAATCCAACAGCTGGTTCTGAATCCATAAGACTTGTCCACAACAAGCAGCTGCAGCTACATATTCTGCTTCAGTTGTAGAGTTTGCCACCAGTGTTTGTTTCTTGCATTGCCAAGATATCAATCTACTCCCAAGAAATTGACATCCACCAGTTGTGGATTTCCTATCAAACTTATCACCACCATAGTCACTGTCCGAATATGCAATAAGCTCCAATGGAGAATCTTTTGGGTACCATAAGCCATTAGGTACCTAAAAATTCTTTTCACAGCAAAAAGGTGACATTCTTTGGGAGTCACTTGATGGCGTGCACAAGCACACACAGCAAACATGATGTCAGGTCTTGAGGCTGTAAGATACATCAATGAACCAATCATTGATCTATAGTGCCTAACATCCACATCTTTTCCAGCTCCAATTTTTCCCCAAGGGTGTTCCCTATCCATAGGAGTGGAAGCACTCTTTTCATGTGGAGAAAAACCAAATTTCTTCAAGATTTCAGCTACATATTTGTCTTGGGAGATGAAGATACCATCCTCTTTCTGCTGAACTTGTAATCCTAGAAAGAAGTTCATCTCACCCATTGCACTCATCTTGAACTTATCTGTCATAAGCTTGGAAAAGTCTTCACTCATCTTTGGATTGGTAGATCCAAAAATGATATCATCAACATAGACCTGAACAAGTAAGACATCCTTACCTTTCTTCTTTGTAAACAATGTCTGATCTATGGTGCCCCTTTTAAAACCATTTTCCACCAAGTAGGTGGACAATGTACCATACCATGCTCTTGGGGCCTGATGAAGTCCATACATAGCTTTCTTCACTCTATAAACCTTGTCTGGATTCTCAGGATCTTCAAAACCAGGAGGTTGCATAACATATACCTCCTCAACAATTGTTCCATAGAGGAAAGCACTCTTCACATCCATTTGATAAACAGTGAAGTTCATACAAGAGGCATAAGCTAGGAAAATTTTTATAGCTTCAATTCTTGCAACAGGAGCAAAGACCTCTTCATAATCTATACCTTCCTCTTGTGTATATCCCTGAGCTACCAAACGTGCCTTGTTTCTGACCACAATACCCCTTTCATCTTTCTTGTTCCTTAGAACCCATCTTGTCCCAATTGGTCTCACATATCTAGGACAATCAACCAGCTCCCAAACATCCTGTATAGCAAATTGGTGAAGCTCATCTTTCATTGCTTCCACCCAACTAGGTTCTTTGAGAGCATCAAAAATCTTCTTGGGTTCCTGTTGTGACAGAAAACAGGCAAACAAACATGTTTGTACAAGAGGGGTATCAACCTTCTTGTGGATATTAGCAATGAAGCTATCATGAGTCTGGTGAGATCTTCTAGTTTGAACAGGAGTCATGATATTCCCAATGATTTGAGAGGGAGGATGATTCTTCAAAGTAGATCTAGGAATTCCATTTTCAAGAATTTTGTTGTCTTCAATATCATCCTCCATGTTGCTAATATCTTCTTCAGACTCTTTTCCATCTTGAACCTCTTCATTTATTCTTGAAGGTTCACCTTGTTCAAAAGTGGAAGATAAGAAATGCTCATGAGTGTTGTCAACGTTGGAAGTTTGCTTGTCAGCGCTAGAATTACTTTTGTCAGCGCCAGAATCATTGTTGTTAAGGTTTGAGCCATCAACGTCTGAATTGGTCTTGTCAGCGCTAGAATTGTGCTTGTCAGCGCCTGAATGACCATGCATTTTATGAACTGGTGGTATTAGAGAACCACCTTTATCCTTTCCAGCAGCAGCAGCAGCAGCATAATACTCATCTGTCCATATAGGAAATGTAACATATTCTTGTGTGGGAGATGACTCAACTGCTGGTGGTCCATCCTTCTTAGCAACCTGTGTACCTGAAACATTACCAATTCTCTTCTCCAAAACACTTGAAGTTACCTTCACAATGTCTGGATTAGTAACAGGCATATAATTTAAAGCTCTAGATAAAGGTTCCAAGTCAAACAACCAATTTGGACCACTTTCAGGATCACTAGGTTTACTCTCTAAAAACCTAACATGTACTTTTTCAAGTATACGTTTTTCCTTTTTAATGTAAACGCTATATCCTTTGCTCTGCACTGAATAACCCATGAAATAGCCTTCATCACCTTTTGCATCAAATTTACCTAGGTCATCACTAGTTTCTAAAACAACTACATGACAACCAAAAGGCTTGAGAAAGCCAATATTTGGCTTCCTTCCCCAAAGTAACTCATAAGGTGTCTTATTGTGTATTTTGTTGACCAATGCCCTATTTTGAACATAACAAGCTGTGTTAACAGCTTCAGCCCAAAAGGCTATAGGAAAGTGGGCATCAGCCAACATGGTTCTGGCTGCTTCAATTAGGGTTCTATTCTTCCTTTCAGCAACCCCATTTTGCTGTGGGGTTCTAGTTATGCTAAACTGCCTAGTAATACCTTTCTTGACACAAAAATCATCTAACAATTGATTTCTAAACTCACCACCATTGTCACTTCTAAGTATTTTGACCTCATTACCATTCTTCTTTTCAATCTGGGTAATGAAATTAATCAAACTTTGGGCAGTTTCACTTTTCTTGGCTAAAAAGAAAGTCCATGTAAACCTGGAAAAATCATCAGTGATGACAAAACAATATGATTTACCCTTCAAACTTTCTATATTAGTTGGACCAAAGAGGTCCATATGCAATAAGTGAAGTGGTTTAGAACTAGAGTGCACCTGTTTAGATTTGAATGAGACCTTGTGCTGCTTGCCCTTAAGACATGCAACACAAGTGTGGTCATTGTGGAAAGCTTTTTCAGGCAAACCATCAACTAAACCAAGTCTCACAAGTCTGTTGATATTTTTAAAGTTTATGTGCCCTAATCTCCTGTGCCAAAGATTACTTTCATCTACTGAAGCTTTAGCATAAAAACATGACATCATTTTATTATTCATCTTAATTCCATTAAGATTCACATTATATATGTCTTTATGCCTTGGTGTTCTAAATTCTATGTATTTTTCCTCAGGGAGCTTGTAATCTTTGCTTAACACCAAGCACTCAGTATCAGTGAAAAGAACCTTATTTTTGTTATCACACACTTGTGATACACTAAACAAATTATAATCCAGTTCTTTTACCAGGAAGACATTCTCAAAACGTAGATTATTGGTGATAAGGGTTCCTTTTCCTGTGATGGTGCCGTAGCCCCCTCCAAAGTATACCTTATCACCATCTTGAATAGGAGTGAAGTTCGTCAGATAGTCTTCCTTTCCTGTCATGTGCCTTGAGCATCCACTATCCCAATATCCATAATCATTGATCTTCTTTTGAATGCCCTGCACATAAAGAAAACATATTAGTTTTCTTTGGGAACCCAAGCCTTGGAAGACTTGGATTCATCTGGTTGTTCAACAAGAACAGACTTGGTTCTCATAACAACCCCATTTTCATCCCTTTTTGGATGAAAAGCCCAGTTAACCCCAATTGGTCTTGACATGACCTTTGAAATATAATGAAACCTGTTGCATGTCATAGAAAGACCAGTAGAATTAGGGTTTTGGTCTTGTTTTGGTCTCCATGTTAAGCTAGTAGAAGCTTTAGACCCCTTTCCCTGTGATTGCAAATACCTAGGTTTGGCAGTATGTCTGTCAGCGCTGAAATTGTTCTTGTCAGCGCCACGATTGCCTTTATCAGCGTTGAACCTAGGGTTTGCTACAGGAACTCATTGCCTATTGGACCAAGTGTTTGTCTTTTGGAAAGGTCTTAGGCCATGTGTGTTAGACTCTCTAGAAAAGAATGGGGCTGGTCTAACAACTTGTGAACTTTTGTTCACAAAGGTATTGGGTCTGACAGTGTTTGACTTATGTTGACTTTTGTTAGCGCTGAAATGGTTCCTATCAGCGTTGACATTGGAAGCGTTGACACATTTGTATGCCAAATGTGAAAAGCTACCACAAGTGTAACAAGCTTTTCTAGACATAGTCTTAGGTCTAGAAGCAAAGAAGCCTGTTCCATGGTTACTATCTTGGCTTTTTGGTGACCTAGTATTCCTATACATCTCTGCATACTTAACACTAGGTTTTCTAACAGTTTGTGAGCCAAGGTCAACAGCTTTGCCAGTGGTTGGGTGTGTGATTTTAATAGGTGTAGGATCATGGCTCGTGATTGGTGTGGGCTCATTTGGACTTTCACACAACAACCCTCCCTTAACAAACAAAGTGTTGTTAGCTTTCTTCCACTCATCTAGGTCAGTCAGTTTTTGATTATACTCTTCAACTGGGGAAGTCACTCTAGGTGGAGGAATGAAGTCCTTCTCTTGGAGTTCTGGCAAGCCAGTCCAAGATAAGTTCTTTGATTGGACACCATAGAAATCCCCAGCTGGTGGTGGAACACCAGTATAATCTTTCATCCCAATCCCACTCATGTCCTTAGAGTCTCTTTGTTTACTAACACACTCTTCTAGGGTTTGTGTGGCCTTATCAAATCTCTGGATTTTAAGACTCACATTATCTTTATTTTTGTTAGCCTCATCTAACTTAGCTATCAAATCAAGATTAACCCTGTTTGTGATATCTTGAATATCTTTACTTTGATGTAACTCATGATTTAAGATATTTATTTTATCCTTTAACTCAAACTCCATTTTCTAATACTCAGCTACTGTCCTTTCTGTTTGGGTGAGAGCAATTTGATAATTAGATACTTTGCATCTTTCAGCACTTGCCTCATCTAATAATTTTACTATCTCTTGATTTAGTTTTTCAGTATTTAAACGACAACCCTTAGAACAGAAAGCATCATCATATACCTCATTATCTGATGAAGAGGAGGAGTGTGCCATGAGAGCATATTCAACATGCTCTTCTTTAACTTCAGCAACCAATGCTTTGTCCTCTTCCTCATCCTTAGCCAAAAAGTTCCAGCTCCAGTCCCATCCTCCAACACCATCAATTTGTTGAACAGCTACCATGGCCTTGGAATCTTGGCTCTTAACCATTTGGCTTGAAGGCTTACCTGCATCAGATCTTCTTGGAGATCTACATTCCCTCATAAAGTGCCCCATCCGATGACAATTGTAGCACTCAACTTTGGATTTGTCAAATCCAGCAACATCCTTAGCATCAAAGGTCATCTTCTTCTTGAACCTTTTATTAAACCTGTTTGCTCTTAAACTTACAAGAGCCATAGTCCACTTGATGTCCATCTCTTCCAATTGCTCATCACTTATTTGCTCAAGATCCTCATATGTAATCCTTGAATCACTGGGCAAAGAAGCAATGAATGCACACACAGTATCTAGATCTAAACCAGCAGGTTTAATTCCATCAGCGCCAAAGTTGTGAGTGTCAACGCTTGAGTATGAAGCGTTGACAGGATATGATCCAGCGCTGACAGAATGTGTTCCAACGCTGATAGGATGTGATCCAGCGTTGACACATTGAGATCCAGTGACTGGATGTCCATAGGAGTTCATGGAATCAAATTGACCTTCACTTTGTGAGAAGAAGGCCATGTTGCTACTGGAAGATTTATTATCACTCTCCAAAAGCCATTCATTCTCCAACAGTCTTAGTTTGTTGAAGATGTCATCAAACCTAGAGGTCTTGTGGGTGTTATTGACAAGAATGGATCTTGCCTCAATCTTCCATACATCACCAAGGCTTTTGAGAAAAGTAGCATTCAAGTCCGGGTCATCAATCTGTGTTCCCATGAAGGAAAGTTGACTTGTAATGTCAAGCAGTCTACTTCTCACACTGCTGAGATTCTCATTGGGTTGAGCCTTAAAGACAGCATACTCATGCATGAGTTGCTTCTTCTTTTCTTCTTTTGTGTCAGCATTGCCACCATGTGCTACTTCAAGAGCTTCCCAAAGCTCTTTTGCAGACCCAAAGCATACTCATTGGGTTGAGCCTTAAAGACAGCATACTCATGCATGAGTTGCTTCTTCTTTTCTTCTTTTGTGTCAGCATTGCCACCATGTGCTACTTCAAGAGCTTCCCAAAGCTCTTTTGCAGACTCAAAGCGTTTGTACTTGTGCTGATTCTCATGACCCAAGGCGTGTTTCATGATGTTCAAAATTTTCATGTCCACCCTTTTCTTGGCTATATCTTCAGCAGATACATCTCTTCCATCTTCAGGCTTTTCCTTCTTATTAGCTTCAGGACAATTAGGAACAGCTGACCTTGTGGCAATAGCATTAGCAATCTTTTGAGCTTTGTTGAATGTGTTCCCATATTCAACAATCTCCCAAAGAGTGTAGTCATGGATGGCTACATATTGCTCAAAATTGGACTTCCAAAGCTCGAAGTTCCTGGCATCAAACATGGGAATTTTGATACTAGGGTTTGTGGTGTTGCTTTGTAGCAAAACAGGAGCAGGAGGTTGTTCTGAGCCAGACATGGTGTTTTTAGGGTTTTGAGAAATTTAGGGTTTCGTTGTTTTAGGGTTTTTGGTGTTTTAGGGTTCTTGCGTTACTTAAAGATCAAAAGTTTCTCAACAAGCTCTGATACCACTTGTTGATCCCAAACTTAGATCGATTAAGCTTTGTGTATACGAGATTAGATCAAGTAATACACGTAGAGAAACCTTTGCTTATGAATGAAGTAACTAAGTGTTATGCGGAATTAACACTTAATCTAAAACACAAAGATGTTAAACAAACTTTCACTTGTATTAGAATAATCGAACTTGATTACAATGAAAGAGGTTTAACTTGTGAAAACTTATTATATCTGATGATTAACATTAACCTAAAAGATCTTCTTTTATAGATTAAGAAGTCTTGTACAATAAGCTACGAATCAACTATTCTAGGTAAAGATAATAATAGAAAATACAATGTCGAGCTTATCTTTACCATACACAAATAAAGAAACAAATAAACAAAAAGATTCGTATGAAGATATATTCCATCAGTGCTAGTCTTCAAGGCTGTCAGCGTTGACTTCTTCAAATGTCAACGCTTGGCTGTCAGCGTCCAATGTCATCTTATCAGCGATTGAATTCTTCTTATCAGCGTCTAGTGAACTGACCCATAATTTATTCCCAACACGAAGAACTCATGTCTTATTTATGAAGAAATTTCAAGACGAGTTTAAAGAAATCTCGAGCCAAAAGTCGAGACTTTAAAGACGAGACGGAAGAAAAGAAAGAAAGGAGAAGCCACCAACCACTCCCCTCTCCTATATATACCACCCTCATTTGTTAGGAGAGGGTTGGTTAGTTTTAGGATTAGATTAGGAGTAGGATAGGTTTAAGTATTCTCTCTCTAGATTTATTGCTTTCTCTCTCTAGATTAATGTTTAGCACTTAAATCTTTAAAGTTATTATTGTTGAATCTTTGCTTTTTAATCAAGCTTTTAATTAATCTTCTTCTATCTTTCTTGCTTAATCTTTACTTTTGATTATGGTATGTTCTTGAGTTTTTATGGTTTTTCATCAAGTGGGTTTTGATTATATTGGTTATGATTGCTAGTTTTGTTGATTTGTTTTGATTGATTATTGTTAGTAGATGTTAATTGGTTATTTTGGTTTAATCTTTTGGTTGATTATGGTAGATTTTGTTTAAATTTGTATCTTTATTATTTCCACTGTTCTTCGTGTTCTTTATTTTTCCCAGATTCCGAACGAGCTGTTATTCCGGATGAAGCTTTTATTTCGGATGAGCAGATTATTCCGAACCAAGGTTTCATTTTATTATTCCGCATGAAGAGTTTTATTCCGAATGAACATTTGTTTTAAGTTATTCCGAACCAACGAGTATTCCGGATGAAGCACTTTTTCCGGATGAACACATTATTCCGAATGAGCATTTATTCCGAACGAGTGAGTATTCCGGATGAGTCATTATTCCGGATGAAGCACTTTTTCCGGATGAAAGGATTATTCCGAATGAAGTCATATTCCGGATGAGTGTATATTCCGAACGAGTCTTGTTATTCCGGATGAACCTCTTTTTCCGAATGAACGTTTATTCCGGATAAAGGCCTTTATTCCGGATGAAGCTATTTATTCCAGATGAAGGGATTTATTCCGGATGAACATGTTTATTGCGAATGAAGGGATTTATTCCGGATGAGTGATTTCCAGTTTTGTAATTTTATACATTTGGTTTTAAACTTTATTTTTCCCGCCTTTTTCCTTAGTCGCACTTTTAAGTTTACTTGCTTTAGTTTATTTTTAGTTGCGTTTTAAGTTTGCGTTATTTACTTTTAAGTTTTCCTTTTTATTTCTCGTCACGTTTTTAATTTCTCGTCATTAATTTCCCGTCAAGTTTCTATCTTTCAGTATTTCTTTTTACCGTATTTATTTTTATTGTTTCAAGTCTTTATTTTTAGTTAGTGTAGACAACGACAACAATTCTATTTCTTTTCCACCAAGAACAACCTAGTCGCACTTAAACCTTAATCAATTCGAGAAGATACCGAGAACGAACTTTTAACCTAGAAATATCCAGTTATCAAGAGGATAAAGCTTTGGTTGCTGAAATAGAAGAAGAAGAGCATGTCCAATATGCTCTCATGGCACACTCCTCCTCTTCATCAGATAATGAGGTATACGATGATGCTTTTTGTAGTAAGGGTTGTAGGTTAAATACTGAAAAACTTAACAAAGAGATTTTAAGATTGTTAAGTGATGTGATTACTGAGTGGTGCAAGTTGTCTAACTACCAAATTGCTCTCACTCAAACTGAAAAGACAGTTGAGGAGTACAAGAAAATGAAATTTGATCTAAAAGATAAAATTAATATCTTAAAACATGATTTAAATGCTAGTAATGATATTAGAAACATCATGGAAAGGGTCAATGCTGATATACAGGCTAAGTTAGATAAGGCTATCAAGAATAAGGACAATGTAGGTCTTAAAATTCAAAGATTTGATAAAGTCACACAAACCCTAGGAGAATGTGTTAATAAACAGAGGGATCCTAAGGACATGACTGGGATTGGGATGAAAGACTATACAGTTGTTCCACCACCAGCTGGGGACTTTTATGGTGTCCAAATAAAGGACTTATCTTGGACTGGTTTACCAGAACTCCAAGAGGAGGAATTTATTCCTCCACCAAGAGTCATTACCCCAGTTGAAGAGTATAGACAAAAGTTGACTAACTTGAATGAATGGAAGAAAGCCAACCCTACCTTGTTTGTTAAGGGTGGATTGTTATGTGAAAGTCCTAGTGAGTCCAACCCTATTAAGGTAACAAACCCAATCACTGGCAAGACTGTTGACCTTGGCTCAAACACTGTTAAGAAACCTAGCATTAAGTATGTAGAAATGTATAGGAATACTAGGTCACCTAAAAGCCAAGTTAGTAATGATGGAACATGCTTCTTCTCTTCTAGACCTAGGGTTGTGTCTAGAAAAGCCTGTTACACTTGTGGTAGCTTTTCACATTTAGCATATAAGTGTGTCAACGCTTCCAAGGTCAACGCTGTCAAAAGGTCAAACACTGTCAGACTTAAAACTTTTGTGGAGCAAAGTCCACAAGTTGTTAGACCAGCCCCATTCTTCACTAGAGGGACTAACACTCATAAACAAAGACCATTTCAAAAGACCAATACTTGGTCGAATAGGCAATGGGTTTCTGTAGCAAACCCTAGGTTCAACGCTGACAAGGGTAATTTCAGCGTTGACAAGAGCAGATCCAACGCTGACAGAAACGTGTCCAGACCTAAATATTTGTAACCACAGGGTAAGGGGTCTAAAGCTTCTTCAAGCTTGACATGGAGACCTAAGCAAGATCAGAACCCTAATTAAAATGGACTTTCTATGACCTGCAACAGATTCAATTATATTTCAAAGGTCATTACAAAACCAATTGGGGTTAAGTGGGTATTTCATCTAAAAAGGGATGAACAAGGGGTTGTTATGAGAACTAAGTCTGTTCTTGTTGAACAACCAGATGAATCCAAGTCTGCTAAGGCTTGGGTTCCCAAAGAAAACTAATTTGTTTTCTTTATGTGCAGGGCATTCAAAAACAGGTCAATGATTATGGATATTGGGACAGTGGATGCTCCAGGCACATGACAGGGAAGGAAGATTACTTAACTAACTTCACTCCCATTAAGGATGGTGATAAGGTTTACTTTGGAGGCGGATATGGAACTATCACAGGAAAAGGAACTCTTCTCACCAAGAACTTGCGTTTTGAGAACGTGTTTCTGGTAAAGGAACTTGATTACAATCTTTTTAGTGTATCACAAGTTTGTGATAACAATAATAAAGTTCTGTTTACTGATACTGAATTCTTTGTGTTAAGCAAGGATTATAAAATCCCAGATGAGAAATATATCGACTATAGAACACCTAGACATAAAGACATTTATAATGTGAATCTTAATGGAATTAGGATGAATAATAATATGTCATGTTTTTATGCTAAGGCTTAAGTAGATGAGAGTAATCTATGGCACAGGAGACTAGGGCACATAAACTTCAAGAACATAAACAGGCTTGTGAGACTTGGCTTGGTTGATGGTTTGCCTGAAAAGGCTTTCCACAATGACCACTCTTGTGTTGCATGTCTTAAAGGCAAGCAGCACAAGGTCTCATTTAAGTCTAAACAGGTGTACTCTAGTTCTAGACCACTTCACTTGCTGCATATGGACCTATTTGGTCCAACTAATATAGAGAGTTTGAATGGTAAATCATACTGATTTGTCAACACAGATGACTTTTCTAGGTTTACTTGGACTTTCTTTTTAGCTATGAAGAGTGAAACTGCTGATACTTTAATTGATTTTATCACTCAGATTGAGAAAAAGACTAGTAATGAAGTTAAAATACATAGGAGTGATAATGGTGGTGAGTTTAGAAATAAACTGTTGGATGATTTTTGTGCCAAGAATGGGATTACTAGGCAGTTTAGTGTTGCCAGAACCCCACAGCAAAATGGGGTTGCTGAGAGAAAGAATAGAACCCTAATTGAAGCAGCCAGAACAATGTTGGCTGATGCTCACTTTCCAATAGCTTTTTGGGCTGAAGCTGTGAATACAGCTTGTTTTGTTCAGAATAGAGCATTGGTCAACAAGATACAGAACAAAACACCTTATGAGTTACTTTGGGGAAGGAAACCTAATATTGGTTTTCTTAAACCTTTTGGTTGTCATGTAGTTGTACTTGATACTAGTGATGCCTTAGGTAAATTTAGTGCAAAAGGTGATGAAGGTTACTTCATGGGTTATTCAGTGCAGAGAAAGGGATATAGGGTTTACCTTAAGAAGGAAAAACGTATACTTGAAAGAGTACATGTTAGGTTTTTAGAGAGTAAACCTAGTGATCCTGAAAGTGGTCCAAATTTGTTGTTTGACTTGGAACCTCTATCTAGGACTTTAAATTATATGCCTGTTACTAGTCCAGACATTATGAAGGTAACTTCAAATGTTGTGGAAGAACAAGTTTTTGATGTTTCAGGTACACAGGTTAATGAAGAGGTTGGATCACAAGCAGACAAGGCATCTCCCATACAAGAGTATGTTGCAATTCCCATATGGACAGATGCTTTTGCTGCTGCTGCTGGGAAGGAAAATGGTGGACCCCACATACCACCAGTTAACAACATGCATGGTCCTTCAGGCGCTGACATAGGCAAATCTGGCGCTGACAGGAAAAATTCAGGCGTTGATGGCTCAAACGTTGACAACACCATTTCAGGCATTGATAACTCAAACGCTGACAACCAAGGTTCAGGCGTTGACAACACCTGTGAGCATATCTTCTCTTCCAATTTTGAACAAGGTGGACCTTCCAATACTTATGAAGAGGTTCATATTGATGAAAGAGAGTTTGAAGAAGATATTGGCAACATGGAATATGAGATTGAAGACACCAGACTTTCTGAGGGAGGAGTTCTCACTTCTACATTGAAGAATCATCCTCCTTCTCAGATTATTGGGGGATGTCATGATTCCTGTTCAGACTAGAAGATCTCATCAGAGTCTAGGTGGATTTATTGCCAATATTCACAAGAAGGTTGATACCCCTCTTGTTCAAGCATGTTTGTTTCACTGTTTTCTGTCACAACAGGAACCCAAGAAGATTTTTGATGCTCTCAAAGAACCATGTTGGGTGGAAGCAATGCAGGATGAGCTTCACCAATTTGCAATTCAGGATGTTTGGGAGCTGGTTGATTGTCCCAGATATGTCAGACCTATTGGGACAAGATGGGTTCTAATAAATAAGAAAAATGAGAGAGGCATTGTGGTCAGAAACAAGGCACGTTTAGTGGCTCAGGGATATACAAAAGAGGAAGGGATCGACTATGAGGAGGTCTTTGCACCAGTTGCAAGGATTGAAGCTATAAGAATCTTTCTAGCCTATGCTTCCTGCATGGGCTTCACTGTCTATCAAATGGATGTGAAGAGTGCCTTCCTCTATGGAACAATTTTTGAGGAGGTATATGTAATGCAGCCTCCTGGTTTTGAAGATCCAGAGAATCAAGACAAGGTGTATAGAGTCAAGAAGGCTATGTATGTACTTCATCAAGCCCCAAGAGCATGGTATGGCACATTGTCCACTTATTTGGTGGAATATGGATTCAAAAGGGGCACCATGGACCAGACATTATTTACAAAGAAGGCTGGTAAGGATGTCTTACTTGTTCAGGTTTATGTTGATGACATCATCTTTGGATTTACTAATCCAAAGATGAGTGACGACTTTTCCAAGCTTATGACAGAAAAATTCAAGATGAGTGCAACGGGGGAAATGAACTTCTTTCTAGGGTTACAAGTTCAGCAGAAAGAAGATGGTATCTTCATCTCTCAGGATAAATATGTGGCAGAGATCTTGAAGAAGTTTGGCTTTTCTCCACATGAAAAGAGGGCTACTACTCCTATGGATAGAGAACACCCTTGGGGAAAAGTTGGTGATGGAAAAGATGTGGATGTCAGGCACTATAGATCAATGATTGGTTCATTGATGAATCTCACAGCCTCCAGACCTGACATCATGTTTGTTGTGTGTGCATGTGCACGCCATTAAGTGACTCCCAAAGAATGTCACCTTTATGCTGTCAAGAGATTCTTTAGGTACCTAAGATGTTATCCCAATCTTGGCTTGTGGTACCCAAAAGATTCACCATTGGAGCTTATTGCATATTCAGACAGTGACTATGGAGGTGATAAGTTTGATAGAAAATCCACAACTGGTGGATGTCAGTTTCTTGGGAGTAGGTTGATATCTTGGCAATGCAAGAAACAAACAGTGGTGGCCAATTCTACAACTGAAGCAGAGTACATTGCTGCAGCTGCTTGTTGTGGACAAGTCTTATGGATTCAGAACCAGCTGTTGGATTATGGGCATAATTTCATGCATACCAAGATATTTGTTGACAATAACAACACTTTATGCATTATTAAGAATCCTGTACATCATTCTAAAACTAAACACATAGAAATTAGACATCATTTTATAAGTGATTGTTTTGAAAAGGGTTTAATACAACCAGATAGGGTTGACACAGAAGAAAATGTGTCTGATTTATTAACTAAACCTTTTGATGCTGGAATGTTCCAATACTTGGTAACAAGTATTGGAATGATCAGTCTCACTTAAATATGTGTTTTGGGGTCTTATTTTAAAAGTATGTACAGGATGATGCATTGTTATTGGTCTTTTTGAGGATTTAGATTTTCCACTATGTTTTTCTAACACTGACAAAGGTTACCTTAACGCTGATAAGTGTTATTGTGACGTTGTCAGCAATATATTTGTCTAACGCTGACAAAGGTTTCTTTAACACTGACAAGTGTTATCGGGACGTTGTTAGCAACAATGTTAGTTTTGTGGTTTTCATCTAAATGTGCAGGTGGTGTTAGCATTATACCATTGGATACAGGGTTGCTTATGGATCCTTGGAGCATCATTTGAGCATGTTTTTATTTATGGATGATGGTTGGAATTTTCTATTCCTATCTTCACATAAATTTTTATATTCATGCATATTTTTGAGCAACATATGTATCACAGTTTAAGGGGAGGTTTTATGAACCTTTAGGACTTTTGGGTATCCTTATGATATCTTATCATAATTCTAGATTGTGTCCACAGGTGAGTATGAGTTAGTTTTACTAAATCATGAGGTACTGTAGCATGCAAAGTTGATATACTATGCATGCTGCCAAGGCATTTTTGACCTAGAATTGGTTGTGGTCTGTTGGGAGACTTGGGAATGATTTTATCATGGGTTTTACCTGGGAGTTACAAAGAATTTTATGAGATAACTTAGTTGTTAAGAGTTTTGGTTAGCAAGGGACACTAGAGGACTGTTATGTCTATCTTGCATAAGCAAGTGTGCATAACTGGACAGTGCTTGCCGCCCTATAATAATTATCAACTTATAGGTTATCTTCACTAGGATAAATTACTTTGTTAAGGTCCTTTTTCATTTTTTTTAATATTTTTATTTTTGGACGCTGACAAGTATTTTTCCAAGCATTGTTGTGACCAATTTAGACGCTGACATAGCTTTGGCAAACGTTGACAAGAATATAGCCGTTGGGCGTTGATGGGTTATTTTTGACCGTTGACACTCATTGGGGCCTACCCAGTTGTTACTTTTTGACAAATTTTTGGGCCGTAATTTTGGGAGTAGATAACTTTCAATTAATGCATGAGATAACTTATTTTCTTTTCAATATTTTCATGATTGTATTTTGAAAATAGTTGCCTAATTTTTGACCAATCACATGCATATTTCTCTCCTATATATTTGGCTCCTATTTTTAAACAAGGTACCTATCATTCTTGTCTAACACACTTTTATCCTATATTTCATCTTTATCAATCATTCAAACAGCTTTCAACAATGGCACCAAAATTTAAACCAAGTGATTTGGTATTAGGATTCAGGAGTCAACACAACATGATAGCATATTTGGACGCTGATGATACTCTGTTTCCCCAATACACCCAGATGGTGGTGTATTTGAATGCATCCCCAATTAGGTATTCTCTTTCTCATGCTCCTCTCATCTCTGTCACACATATTAAGCAGTTTTGGAACAATGTTAGTTCCTCAACAGTTAATAATGTGACTACATTATCATCTATTGTTCATGGGCGTACATGGGTGGTTACTGAAGCATTGGTTCGCCAGGCTTTGCATCTTGATGATGTAGATGGTATAACCACCCTTCCTATTCATGAAATAGAACAAGGACTAAGGGCTTTGGGTTATCCTTTCCCTGATGAGGTAACTTTAAATAAATATCATAAACAGGAGTTTCCCCCAGCCTGGAAGTACCTCATACATGTCCTCTTACAATGTTTGAGTCCTAAGTGTACTGCACACAATGAGATTAATAGATCCATTGCTAGTGCTATTGTGTGCATTGCTACTGGGAAAAAGTTTAATTATTCAAAAATGATTTTTGAGGGCATGTGTAAAAACAAAGGGAGTAAAATGACTTTAGCTTATCCCATATTTTTACAAATGGTTTTTGATGTCTAAAATTACTGCACAAGGGATCATGATGATTTTTATGAGATCCCTGTGCAAAAGAAAGCTATTTTTACAAAGATAAACTCACCACCCCACCGTGAATTACCTCTAACCCAAGCTATGCTTGCTGTGATTGCAGCAGCACAACCCCACCCAGACCCACAACCCCAACTTGACCCAATACCAGAACCTTTACCTTCCCCACAAAGCATGCAAATTGACCAAGAACCCTTTGACGCTGACACTTTAAATGTTGGCGTTGACACACCTAATCCAGACGCTGCCACCATTCCCACACAGACCCAAACACCCCTTAACCAACCCACATCCACCCAATCCACTTCATCTTCTAACCCATCACAATATAGGTTGCAAAAACGCCAAAGGATTACTGGAGTGTTCTCCTCTAGTGGTCCTAGCCATGTAGCAGAGAGAACCACCACCAAAAATGTGGTTGGTGCTATGGATGAGGCTGGGACTATTGGTTCTGGCTTAGATGCAGGCCAAAACAGTTCTAACATCTTTAAGACCTCATCCATGCCCCATGAATCTAACTTGGGAGGTCAAATACCCATTTTAGAGGAGGGCAGATTGGAACCAATGACATTGATGGAATTGATGGCTGTCTGCATTAGCTTGCAAAAGCAAAATGCAGACTTGGTACAAGTTGTCAGTACACAAGGCCTTGAACTCAAGCAATTGAGGGAGAGGATTGTTATTTTGGAGAATGCTAGCACCAGACGTGGGATGGAGGATTGTTACAAAGGGGAGGAAGCTGATACAGAGCCTGTTAATTTGAGTGACAAAGGCTCACATGAAGCTGCTACAGAGCCATTTGATAGTGGAAAAGGCTCATATGATGAAGAATCTTTGGGTGTTGCTAAAACCCTAACTGAATTGAAGAAACAACCAGGTTTTGATACGTCTCTAGTTACTCCTACAAACCTAAACTTGTCTTTTACAGCTATGTTGGAAGAAATTACAAAAGGCGCTGAGACAAGTAAGTTGGACGTTGACATGCAAAAGTTGAGCGCTGACAAGAGTAATTTGGGCGCTGACACAAGGAAGTTGAGCGTTGACAGACCTGCAGATTAGGTTGATGTATTCCAGTCATCATCCATCATCAAAGAAGTTTCTTCACAGGTATTACCATCTTCCTTACCCATCATTGATCCATTAGATAAGGGTAAAGGAATTATGGTAGAGGTACATGTTCCAAAGGATGCAGCACAGGTTGAGTTTGATAGAAGGTTGGCTGCACAAATTGTGGAACAAGAAAGTAAGAAGGTTGGTGAATCACCTTTTGTTGTCACTTCAGAAGAACAAGAGGGAAGTGATGAAGCTAGTTCAGACTCAAGTGTGATGATAATAGAACAACCAGAAATACTTGAGTATGGTGATGAATTGGCAAGAGAGAAGTTGAATGAGTTGAAATTGCAGGTTGATTTTGATATGCTAGAAGTTGTTCAGATGTACCATGCCTGGGAAGATAGATGTATGGAGAATCTACATTTGACCATTTCAGACCAAATATGGGGTTTGGAGATTCTTCTAAGAGTACAAAAAGACTGCAAGGTAATTCTGAGACACAAAGCTAGCAATATTCTCTCATTGTTGAAAAGGGATAGAAGGGAGTTGTACTACATGCTACTCAGGTGTCATGGAACAGGATGGACCTACAAGAAATTGTTGGGTTTGTCTTTTGAAGAACTGGAGTACAAGGCTTATCTCATTTGGGCTAGAGTGCAGGAAGAGAACGCTCTAAGACTTCTTTCTGATGAAAGGAAAGAAGAACTTGCAGAAGAGATGGAGCTTAAGAAGGCAATGATTGTTCCCAGACCTTTGAAGAAGGGAGTCCCTCTTGAGTTTCCTAAATATATGGATAGATTGTATCCAAGTGAAGTTGTTATAAGAAGGAGTATCAAGCTCTCACCATTGGAAGCTTCAGATATGGTGCAAGTGTTACCTTTTGATTCCAGAAACCCTATTATAAGCTATGAAGAAGATGAATGTGGGTTTTGGAAGATTGGCAGATATGAGAAAGAGGTACATAGTTTTACTACACTTATATCTCTTTTTGCAAGTGTTGATAGAGAACATTTGGTGGACCTTTGGAGATTATTAGAAGCCAAGTATGAGACTGAAGCTCCTACTTCAGTCAATGCAATAAAACTGTGGTCAACATTCAAGAAAATGTGTGGATCAACAGAAGAAGATCCTGCTGTTTCGAAGGATCTTGAAGATGATCTCAGTGGCCTTCAATGGCGTTTATATTCAGCTGCTGGTGTTTATTATTTGAGCTCTACAAATTTTGCTGAGTATCTTCTTGTAAATGCTCAGTATCCCATGTCCAAAGAAGTTTTAGAGAAGATGAAGACAACTCAGCTGGAGATTGATTATTCAAGTGATGTGGCCAAAGATTTGATCAGATATATTTATTACCAATATGATGAGTGTTGTAAGATTCCTCCTAGTTCCTAATGTTATTCAGAAACTTGATTACTAGAGTAGATATCAAGTTTAGGGGAGGATTGTTGGGAATAAAATATAGCCAGTTCACTTGAGCGCTGACAAGAGGAAAACAAGCGTTGATAGGAAGAAAACAAACGCTGACAGATCAAGCGTTGACAAGAAGAAGTGAAGCGTTGATACATTGAAGACAAGCACTGATGGAAAGATATGGTCTACGGGTATTTTGTTTCTAGATTACTTCTAGTAAAGATAGGATCAACAATGTATTTTCTATATTTATCTTTACCTAGAATAGTTGATACCTAGACTCTTGTACAAGGCTTCTTACGTCTATAAAAGAAGACGTTTAGGTTATTGTTCAATATAAGTTATTCGTACGTTAAACACTTTCATTGTAAGCAAGTTTGTTCTTATCAATCAAGTGAAAGTTTGTTTACATCTTTGTGTGTTCTTGTTTAAGTGTTAATTCCGCATAACTCTTAGATTACCTTATACATAAACAAAGTGTCTCTACGTGTATAACTTGATCTAATCTCGTATACACAAAGCTTAATCGATCTAAGTTTGGGATCAACAGGATGAAATTTATGATTTAGACCATTTATGAAAATCATGTTGCTTATATTTATGTGTAAACGTCTCACTTTTGAGTCGTTCAATATACCTTGTGTGATGATGCTTGTGTCTAGCACCCAATTGTGTATTTCCGCTGCGCAATGTAAATTGGGGGTGTTAGATCAAAAGTCATCAAAAATGGATCTTTGAAAGCTTCAATCCCTGCACATTATAAGAAAGAAAACAACAAACACATACAGGGATCCCCCTACACTTATTATGAAAACGGATAAAAAGGATAGATACTCGGGTTGCCTCCCGAGAAGCGCTTGTTTTTGTTAACCGAGTCGTGAGCCTGACTCGACCTTGATTACTATAGTAAGAACCTTGAAGAAACTCCACCGGGATCAAATACATGGTTTTCATCCAACAAGTAGCACAAGCCTAAGGTGAGGAGCGCAAGCAAAAGAAGATTAGGCGAGGTAACCTTAAGCAAAAGTTGAGCACGGTGGTAGAAGGTATGATGAAGTGAAAGCATAGCTCTGAAAATTCCAAAAGTCTTTCATTTTATTGCATCAGATGGATACTGAGATGGCTGAAAATTTGTGATACCCGGATCGAACACCTTTTCCTTTAGGGGAAAATAAGACTGAGGCTCGGTAGAACTTGAAGAAGATCCGCTCATAAAGCGCACAATCTCATCCAATGAAGGTGGATAGAGAGGTGTCAAAACATAAGTACCGCGGAAGTCGGAGTCTTCCGGATTCTTCTCCTTTGCAACGGGTTTCTTAATATCTGAAGGAGGATAAATACCATAATCAAAGTCCAAAGCAGGAGAATCATGCTCATTGGGAAAGTATGTATTGAGAAAGGTGGCGAAATCTTCCTCAAATGAGTAATGCTCTAAAGTAGCATCAAGCGTTGGTGGTGGAGGATCCGCATCAAAAATAGGAGCACAATCAGTAGTAGAAGACATAATACATGAAGAATCACTTGAGAGAGTGTCAACATCATCAAAGTCATCAAAAGTTGGCATGCCTTCATACTCGGAGGTAAGGTCATCATAAGCATCCAAATTGGAAAGAGTGTCATCATCATCATATTCATCATAAATTGGTGGAGGGTCATAGATTGGTGGAGCATCCAAAACGGGAAGAGGATCTTCAGAATCGTCCACATTTTCTTAAAAAAGTGGGTTATCATAAAGAGGCTCGAAAAGAGGATTGTTGTAAACGAGAAAATCATTTACATCAAGCTTTGTAGTTTCCAATGGAGTTGTAACAAGCTCATCCTGAAGCACATCAATCATGTTCGCCGATTCTCTTCCATTTTATTTGTTTGTGAGCTTCCCCATTTTAAAAACCTAGGCATCGTTTCCAACCCTAAGAATTAATTCTCCCTCGGCTACATCGACTAAAGCTTTTCCGGTTCGCAAGAATGGGCGTCCAAGTATTAACGGAATACGAGGATCCATCTGATAGTTGTAAGATTAGATAACTTGCTTTAGGAAAAACAAGCAACTAAAATATAGGGCAAGCACGACGATTTAGGAAAACCGTGTGTAAATGACCCTAAAAGTGAGTTCGTTCTCGAGGAGGCTAGTGCGTTGTGTTAAGAATTGATTAATGTTTGTGATTATATTTGAGAAAAAGAAAATAGAAAAGGGGTGAGAAGAGAAAGACGGTTACGAAGACGGATCGAGCTAAGACGAAAAAGTCGTAAACGTAAAACCGTAAAAAGCTACAAAATAAAAAAAAATTTAAAACCTAAAACCTAAAAATTAATTAAAAGCTAAAAATAAGTCTAAAATAATATAAATAAAAATAAAAATCCAATAAAAATATTTTAAGACCTTTTATTAATTAAATATTCAATTTTAAATGCTAATTAAAGCCCTAAAATTAAATATAATTAATCAAAATGTCCAAAATATGATTTTATTGAACAAATAACTTACTTATATTATCTAAAGACTAAAAAGTATTTTTCCTAAATTTTAAAAACTATTTTTCTATTTTTAAATCACTAAAAACTATTTTTAAACTAAAATAATTATAAAAAATAATAAAATAATGCTAAAAATAATCTACCAATTTTAAAAATCCTAATTTACTCTAGTGAACAGAAGAAAAATGAAAAAGTTTGAAAAATAAATTATTTTTCACTAAAAGACAAAACTAGTTTAAAATTAAACCCTAATTAAACTAAATTAATTCTAAAAAATAAATAATATATGAACAGTGAAAACTTTTAAAACCAAAAATCTTGAAATATTATTCTAAGTCTAGGAAAAATTGTAAAACTGAAAAATATTAATTTTTGGCACTAAATGACAAAAACAGAAACTTAAAAGTTAATTAAAAAAGGCTATTTAATCTAATAAATACTAAATGAACAGTAAAATAAAAAATAATTAAACAGAAAAATCCTAAATAAAATAAGAAAAATAATGGAATTGGTTTGAAAGTCTAATTCACAAATTTTCCCACTAAAGACAAAAAATTCTCAAAAGCTGATAGTGACATGTGACAGACTTTTGTCTGTTTGCTTAGCAGTGGAAACAAGTGTGCTAGCAGTGGGAAAGGAGTTCCCACTGGTAGTGTTAATTTTTGTTCAGAAAAGCAATAAGCTTAGGAAAGCTTATTTTGAGTGCTTATTTTGGACAATAAGGTTATACTCAGTTGAGTATAAGGAGTCAAGTAAATCACAAAAACACACAAGTCTTCACACAAATTGCACAAAAATCACCCAAAAAGTTACTGATAAACTGGCAATGTTTCTGATGAACAGTACTCCCTAGATTACTTGCACAAAAACGGATTTCAATGGCCAATAATTTGCACAATACTCAACCAAAAAGCATATAATCAGTACACAATCCTTAAACAACCTATTGTCTAACAATGGGTAAGATTTGAATAGCTAATTCAACAAAAACAGTCAATAACAACCACTTACTGATTTTAGCTATATTTTTAGCATGCAAATTTGTTCAATATCCTTCCAAACTGAAACCTTAGTGCATATATCACATAACCATCACCAAGGAAGTGTGTTAGACCAGTTAATAAGCCAAGAATGTTTAGCCAAACTCAAGAAAATACTAGATCCAAACACCCCTTAAGATTTCAGAAAGTGACTTTAACAAAGAAAATGAGTTCAAATCTACACAAAACTAATCTATATCACCTCTAACATGCATAATAGGCATCAATTAGCATATTCAAACAACACCATCAACAAACTAACAACTTGCATTCAAATCACACCAATTCACAATTTTCTGAAACTGAAAAATGAGAACAAGGATTTACCTAGAGGGACCTACATCCAGGTCCCTCAGTGACTGCTATGTCACCTCCTAACAGGTCCGGACCTGTGCAGATCCTTGGACTAAACAAGCAAGCTCCAATGAACCTGCTAAGAACAAGTGAAGAACAAAATATGCAATATACCAATATTTTTGATTTTGTTTTCTCTCAATACCCTTTTTCAAACCTACAAACCAACAAACCTTGGACCTTTTAACACGTTTTGAAACAAAAACAATTTCAGAAAAACAGGAATCCAATTCCACTTTCACTTCCTTGAACCCTAGGATTTCTGAAAATATCAAGAACTTTTTAAAACCTTTTGAAAATTCAAACACACAAAGTGTGTATCAAATGATTAATGGAACTCAGATTTTGCCTTACAAACACACACCAACTTTTAAATAATAAAAAGGAATTAAATTTCTAACAAATACCAACTTTTATAACTTTAAAAAGGAATTACAAATATTTTTAAAGCAAAATCTGGAACAAAGGAAATACAGCCACATACGGCTTGTATTTATACAAGTGAATAGAAGAACCTAGAACTAAAACCCTAATGAGCTGAAAATCCAGAAATGCCCTTGGTCAAGGGTCTTCAAATTCGTCAACCTTGGATTCTTGTGATAGATGTTGATGGCCAGCTGTTTAAGAGTGATCTTGGACGTTTGTTTGAGCTTGGGGGCCAAGGAGTCCATCATAGACGTTTATTTGGTCGGTTTTTGGGGTTTTGAGGGATAGGGACGTTGCAGGGGTGGTCCCACAAGACACATGGGTGTGTCTTGTGTTGATTTGGGAGGTGGGTTTTGGTGACAAAGGTGCCAATTAATGATCTGGAAAAATAGGGTAAAAAACCCTTTGTTTTAAGTCCAACTAGGTCTGGGGGTTTTAGGGTTTAAGGGAGGATTAGTGGTGGGTTTAATCTGTTTTGGGGGTGGTTTAATTTAAAAACGTGTTTGGAGGGAAGGGTTATAAGGGGTTTGACTGGGTTTGTTTGACTAGTTTAATAAACTGGTTTAATGGGACGGGTTGTGGGTTTTGGGCTGGGTTTGGGTTGGTTTAGTGGGTAGGGTCGGGTATTGATGAGGTGTCAAGAGCTGAGTGGTGGTAAGGGTTTGGTTGTCTGGCAGTTTTGGCCCCCAAGGTTTCCTCACTCTTTCACTTTATATTTAAACAGCAAAACTTCAATTCCTTTGATTTTAAGTTTGGCAGTTTGGCATATTTGGCCCAAATACTTTATAAACTTGAAACAAGGACTTAAAATGCATAACTTGCATTCTTCAAGGGCCATTCTTGTAATATCTTGATAATTTAGGGACCTCAATGCATTTTATGAGTTTTGCAAGGGTATAAATTGCCAAGTCTTCAGTAGTAGAGGGACCATTCTTGCCAATCTTCAAAACATCAAGGTCATTTTTGGAAATTCCAGATTTGGGCCCGGTTCATTGTGCGGCTTTGTTTCCCGTGTTCGTTTTTGATTGATTCTTGTGATCTTTTTGTCTTTTCCTCAACATCCGTACCTAAAATACACAAGCAACAAACACAAGCATATATTTTGCAGTTTTAATGATATTTTATGCATTTTAAGCCCGATTTGGACGATGAGACTATGTATAAAAGCAGTCTCATCACTCCCCCATACTAAACCATTGCCGTGCCCTCACGTAATGCTAGAATAAAGTATCGTAGCACCTCCAAGATTCATTTTATTGACTTTTGTTGAAAGAAAAACTAGCTACACCACTACTATTACTACTACATGCGTTTTAGACATAATGTATGATTTTCATCGCAAAATGGGACGTTTAGGTTCATAGAATAAGAACACGTGAATGCTTCGTTAGAAATAATTTCATCGTCCTCGATTTTCACCCTAATTCCATGCCAAGCGTGCAACGAGATCATTGTCATTATAAGTTAGTAATGCTAACACTACTCATATGCCCTAATCACGTACTTATTCTCCCATTATTCCTAAGTTGTATCTCTTATATTTTATTATGTCTAGAATGTTTCACGAGGATACATTTTTGACTTATGCGATAATAGAGATTTAGGTCTAAGAATAGAGTCCTAACGGTGTAACTAAGACCATTAAATCAATAACCCCTCCTAATAGAAAATGATGTCAAAAAATTAAGTTGACAAGAAGAATCGATAAACACGGTATTATAACGGTTTTGAACATGAGACTTATTACCAAGACTTTTATACGCCCCCTAACGGAAGGGCCTTATTATCTTTGGTTTACCTCCATCTTTCATTCAACTTCGCCATGAAGCTTTTATTATGACTTCGGTCTTGCCTTGCCTTTTATTATCCGCCTCATCGGTGGTTTTATTAGCCAAAGACGTATATCCTCACGCTAAAGCGAATTTTGGATCTTTAAAGCTTCAAAGATTAAGGCTTGATTCACTTTCAATTTTGCATAGATTTTAGGCCTTGTGGGGCTTCAAATTGTTTGCTTGATTTAGGTGAGCACATGAAATCTTATTATTGGGTGAAGCTTTCGATTATTCGGGTTGCCAATACTTCAAAACCGTGACGCTGGCGATACCTTAATGTCTTCCCATATTAATTACACGGAAGCTACTAGAAAAGACTAGAAACCCAACAATCAAAACTAAACCGCTAAATCAATATTTATTAAGCAAAAAATATTCACAAGCGAAGGAAGAATAAGCAAACAACGAGAACACATGAGTTTTTGAAAGAATACGAGTACTCTACGTTTAGCATAGTAACTTATAATTAACCCTATCATTTCTCGTCATCATTTAAGAGACTTAGCCTAATGTGAAGTTAAGGAATCAAAGCTAAGTGCTCAACACGCACGGTCGAGTCAAAAATTACTCTTATTCTCGCCATCGGAAAACCTACATTCGTGTCTTCAAACACTTATAAAACATGAGAAAAATTTTAAAATTTGGCCATTTTTAGCCTTATTTTGCAACAAAACGATAAACAAAAAGATAAACTTTGGAAAGCGTGAAGGTTTGGCAAGGCAAGTATCTATTCACCCCCCCATACTAAAGTTAAACATTGTCCTCAATGTTTCGAGTCTAGGGGTGCAGACACCCCCATACTAGAAACGTAGTCGAATGCCTAATCTAGCATGGAAAGGGTGTAACCAATAAATTAATAGCCGTTTATGAAGTGTGCTAAAAACCTAAGTTTAGAACATCAAAAGGATATATCATATGGATATTGAGAAAGTCTTCAAAGCAAACGATCGAGTGCTCCCATAAAACGAACACGAGAGGCTCTAATCATGAAGATCATGATCTAAAAACCACAATGCACAAACAAACACGGAACAAAGGTTGGAAGGGAACAAATCCCCTCACATTAAACTAATTAGAAAGCAATAATATGTACATGGATAAGCATGGGTTTCCCCCACGAGGCACCTTGTTTTTGATAACCGAGTAAAAAGCTCGACTCGAATCCCCTTAAATGTGATCATTTAGGGATAATCGTGGTGTGGTCAATTTTTGGTGGGGCTTACATGATAAACAAGGCCCAAAAAACAACCGGTATTAAGGACTAAGTCCTTTGATGGTGCAAAATACC
This sequence comes from Glebionis coronaria, assembly GCA_025667525.1. Lineage (NCBI taxonomy): Eukaryota > Viridiplantae > Streptophyta > Magnoliopsida > Asterales > Asteraceae > Glebionis > Glebionis coronaria. The sequence continues at coordinate 242,707,351 of CM046877.1, forward strand.
GGGATCGAAGATGGCGTTCTCGTTTTCATTGGAAAAACAAATCAACGCCACTTCATCGTGAGTCAACAAAAACCCAAAGGGTTCAAAGAAAATAGATGAGAAGAAATAGAAGGGTGGGACAATGGGTAAGTCATAAAAACATTGAGCTACTCGAGGTAGACTCGCACCAATCAAATGAAAATATTTTCCATTTATTGCATCGGTGGAAGACCGAGATTTCCCTTTATAAGCAATTTCGGGATCAAATATCTCGTCCTCGGTGGAGAAAGGGGAGGGAACAAATGGGGCTTCCCCCACACTAGGTCCACACAAAGCGTCGTCAAAAAGAGAAGACGAGCTTGTAGTACTCAATACACGCGGTGATGACGGAGTTAGAGTTGTAGAAAAATCTTTTAAATCCAATTTAAAATCCTTTCCTTTTTCATCTTTTAGACTCTCCTTATGAAAACCCGACTTAATTATGTCAAAAATATTTGGTGTTTCTAAAGCAATGTTAGTCACACTAAAAATTCTCACATTTTGAAATCGTTTTGGTTTTGGTGGTGGCAAGTTCTCAAAACGTTTGTCAACAAAGAAAACTTCCCCATCGGGATCAACATATTCATCATCCGAAGAATCATTCACAATTGGAAGCGTAGTCTTAACACTCTTAACCTCCACCGGCGGAGGGGACGGAAAATTGTTTTTATCATCAACTTCTAAAACTCTTTTTGAAATTCTTTTACAAATGTTTTTGATGGGACTAACATTGTACAAAGACGTGATCGAATACACATGAGAAAGCGTGGAGTTTTGAGTTGCATTTATGACGAGTTCTTCCTCATTGAAACGAAGAGTGATTTTTATTGCATGCACATCGATAAGTGCTCTCGAGGTATCCAAAAATGATTGACCTAAAATTAACGAAACTTTAGGATCGATAGGAATGTCAACAACAATGAAGTCTACGGGATAGTAGAACTTCCCAACTTTCAAAAAGACGTCCTCGGCTACTCCACAAGCTAGAATCGTAGAATGATCGGCCATCTCGATTGACATTCTTGAAGGAGTGAGATTTGGAAGATTGAGCGACTTAAAGATTTCAAGAGGCATCAAATTAATACTAGCACCAAGATCGGCCAAGGCGTAGCATTCTTCCATGTCTTGTATAGCACAAGGGATTAAAAACTTACCGGGATCACCGACTTTTTGAGGTATGCGGCTAAGAAAAACCGATGAACAACTAGACGATTTTTGCAATTTTTCTTTGTTATTCAACATACTTTTGAAGTTCACGGAAAATCGAGGCATCATGACTAAGGCGTCGACAAAACTTATATTAAAATGCAAGTCACGAAACATTTTCATAAAAAGTTCAAATTGATAATTATTTCATTCTTGTGCCTTTTCCTTTTCTCGTCTTGAAGGGTAAGGTAAAGGTGGTGTGGGTTGGGGCATAGGCATAGGCATCGGCCTTGGAATCTCGGGTTCCATATTTGGTATTGGTTCAACCGTAGGTGTGATTTGAGCGGTACTTCGTGGGCTTGGAATTTTCTCCTTTTCTACCACAACCTCGGGTTCTTTCTCTTTTTCCTTCTCCGTAGAAGTACTTGGATGAGAAATGGGTTCTTTGAAAGTTTTACCACTACGAGTAGTAATAGCTTTCAATTCTCCTTTCGGGTTCATGATGGTATCACTAGGAAGGCCACCCGAAGAAGAGGGTTTACACATGATAGCTTCAAACATTTTACCCATTCGGTCTTCAAACTTAGATTGCCTAGCATCCGCTTTTAACAACTCTTGCTTAATCTCATGTTGTCCTAATTCCATTTTTTGTTGATTTTGTTAAAGTCGTAGAACATTTCCTTCCATTTTATTAGCATGATTTTTGAGTTCATTAGCAAGTTCGTTTTTAAGCTCGTTTTTCAACTCGGATATTAAGCTAACCATTTCACGTTTCATATTGTCAAACTTAGCATCATTAGCCTTAGCATAATTCAAAAATTATCCTTGAAGATTTTTGGTGTGATCATTTTGAAAACCTTGAGTATTGTTTTGAAAATCATGGTTTTGGTTTTGGTTTGAAATTTACCCATTTCCACTTTGATAATTACCCTTGTTGTAATTACGTTGATTTCCTTGATAATTACCTTGGTTGTTGTTGTTTCGATAGTTGTTAGCATTTTGATTTGGTGGAGCTTGATTTTGACGAGAACCTTGGCCGTTTTGGTTATAAGTTCCCGTTGCTACATAAGCACTCGAAGTGTTACCATCCGCGGTAATGCACTCGGAAAGATCATGAGCTCCACCACACGAAATACAACTCTTGGCAACCGCTTTAACCGAAGCGGTATTTGAAGCTTCTTGAGCTTTCCAATGAGACATAAGGTTAGCAAATCTATCAAAAAACCGATTTTCTTCATTTGCTTCATCATGTAAGGCATTGATACTACGAGACGATGATGACGAGCCCATTTTGGCAACACTCGGTGTGTTACGAGGACTATAAACCTTAGACCTATTCTCGATAATTGTTAATGCTTCCTCGACCGTTTTACACAAAAAATTACCACCCGCGGCGGCATTAAGATAATCTCTCTCATGATCGTTAAGTCCATTGTAAAACGTGTCAATTTGGTGCAAATCGGAAAATCCGTGATGAGGACATTCATGTGACATTTCCTTAAACCTATTCCAAGCCGTTGAAAACTTTCATTAAAACCTTGTGAAAATTTAGAAATCTCGTTTTTCAAATGCGTAGTCTTAGAGGGCGGAAAAAACTGGTTTACAAATTTGGAGACGATATCCTTCCACGTCAATATAGAATTTGGTGGCTCTTTCTCTAACCAAATTTTAGCGGGCCCCGCTAAGGAATACGGAAAAAGCATAATCTTAATTGAGTCGTTAGCAATATCCTTAAATTTGTACGTGGCGGTAAGACGATTGAATTGGAGGATATGGTTGTGTGGATTGTCCTTCTCATCACCGCGGAATTTGTTGTTTTGGATCATCGACAACAAACCCGTTTTCACCTCAAAATTCTCCGCAAGGATAGCGGGAATAACAATAGCTTCTCCATAACCCTCGGTGGGTGCTTGAAGTAACTCCATCATAGTTCGATTCGCCATGGTTTGTGCTTCTTTTACTACGATGGGTTCGTCAATAGGAGACTCCTCACTAGAAGGAGTGGTTGATTTGTTTCTTCGTTTACGAGCACGTATTGCTTTAGAGCGAGTTTGCATAAACGTCACGTACAACGAGGGGACGAGCAAAGAAGATTCTTTTTGGTGTTTTTAATTTTTCAATTTTTTTGGGTTTTTGATTGTTTTTACTTTTTTTGGATTTTTGGAATGTATTAGGTAGACAATAATATACAAATCTCCTCCTTAATCAAATCTCTTGATTAAAGAAGCCTCAAGGAATGAAAACGATCACGTGAAGTGAACGTCTTCGATGACTTTAGAACGTTGGTGGAACACCAAAACGTTCAAGAGGGTTTAATCAAATGAAACCAAGAAAATATATATGATACTTAAGTAATACTTTGGGCGGCAAAACCCTCGATTAGCTTTCAAAATCAAATACTCACAAGCAAGCGGGGAAACGAGGCGGCGCGAAACACTTAAGAGCCTTTTTCCTTAGGATATATTTTATAATATCCGCCTTATACCCACCTTATAGTTTGTATTTTCAAAATCGAGCTTCTCGAAAGTATTTATCTATTTTTGCCTTTTTTTTTGGTTTGAGATTCGAACACAATGATTGGGTAATGACCTCCCAAGTCAAGGTTGTGATTTCTCACGTATTTGGAGTACTTGTGTATTTATTGTTCTACGTATACAATATATTAATAGTATTCACAAAAAACGAAAAACCGATAATACGTATTAGTAGAGTGCTACTAATACAAATACTAATTATGGCTATATAAAAAAAACAATTGTTCAATCAAAACACAACACGCCTCCCCGGCAGTGGCGCCATTTTGATAGTTGTAAGATTAGATAACTTGCTTTAGCAAAAACAAGCAACTAAAATATAGGGCAAGCACGACGATTTAGGAAAACCGTGTGTAAATGACCCTAAAAGTGAGTTCGTTCTCGAGGAGGCTAGTGCGTTGTGTTAAGAATTGATTAATGTTTGTGATTATATTTGAGAAAAAGAAAATAGAAAAGGGGTGAGAAGAGAAAGACGGTTACGAAGACGGATCGAGCTAAGACGAAAAAGTCGTAAACGTAAAACCGTAAAAAGCTACAAAATAAAAAAAATTTAAAACCTAAAACCTAAAAATTAATTAAAAGCTAAAAATAAGTCTAAGATAATATAAATAAGAATAAAAATCCAATAAAAATATTTTAAAACCTATTATTAATTAAATATTCAATTTTAAATGCTAATTAAAGCCCTAAAATTAAATATAATTAATCAAAATGTCCAAAATATGATTTTATTGAACAAATAACTTACTTATATTATCTAAAGACTAAAAAGTATTTTTCCTAAATTTTAAAAACTATTTTTCTATTTTTAAATCACTAAAAACTATTTTTAAACTAAAATAATTATAAAAAATAATAAAATAATGCTAAAAATAATCTACCAATTTTAAAAATCCTAATTTACTCTAATGAACAGAAGAAAAATGAAAGAGTTTGAAAAATAAAATATTTTTCACTAAAAGACAAAACTAGTTTAAAATTAAACCCTAATTAAACTAAATTAATTCTAAAAAATAAATAAAAGATGAACAGTGAAAACTTTTAAAAACAAAAATCTTGAAATATTATTCTAAGTCTAGGAAAAATTGTAAAACTGAAAAATATTAATTTTTGGCACTAAATGACAAAAACAGAAACTTAAAAGTTAATTAAAAAAGGCTATTTAATCTAATAAATACTAAATGAACAGTAAAATAAAAAATATTTAAACAGAAAAATCCTAAATAAAATAAGAAAAATAATGGAATTGGTTTGAAAGTCTAATTCACAAATTTGCCCACTAAAGACAAAAAATTCTCAAAAGCTGATAGTGACATGTGACAGACTTTTGTCTGTTTGCTTAGCAGTGGAAACAAGTGTGCTAGCAGTGGGAAAGGAGTTCCCACTGGTAGTGTTAATTTTTGTTCAGAAAAGCAATAAGCTTAGGAAAGCTTATTTTGAGTGCTTATTTTGGACAATAAGGCACCCTTATACTCAGTTGAGTATAAGGAGTCAAGTAAATCACAAAAACACACAAGTCTTCACACAAATTGCACACAAATCACCAAAAAAGTTACTGATAAACTGGCAATGTTTCTGATGAACAATACTCCCTAGATTACTTGCACAAAAACGGATTTCAATGGCCAATAATTGGCACAATACTCAACCAAACAGCATATAATCAGTACACAATCCTTAAACAACCTATTGTCTAACAATGGGTAAGATTTGAATAGCTAATTCAACAAAAACAGTCAATAACAACCACTTACTGATTTTAGCTATATTTTTAGCATGTAAATTTGTTCAATATCCTTCCAAACTGAAACCTTAGTGCATATATCACATAACCATCACCAAGGAAGTGTGTTAGACCAGTTAATAAGCCAAGAATGTTTAGCCAAACTCAAGAAAATACTAGATCCAAACACCCCTTAAGATTTCAGAAAGTGATTTTAACAAAGAAAATGAGTTCAAATCTACACAAAACTAATCTATATCACCTCTAACATGCATAATAGGCATCAATTAGCATATTCAAACAGCAACATCAACAAACTAACAACTTGCATTCAAATCACACCAATTCACAATTTTCTGAAACTGAAAAATGAGAACAAATATTTAGCTAGAGGGACCTACATCCAGGTCCCTCAGTGGCTGCTATGTCACCTCCTAACAGGTCCGGACCTGTGCAGATCCTTGGACTAAACAAGCAAGCTCCAATGAACCTGCTAAGAACAAGTGAAGAACAAAATATACAATATACCAATATTTCTGATTTTTTTTCTCTCAATACCCTTTTTCAAACCTACAAACCAACAAACCTTGGACCTTTTAACACGTTTTGAAACAAAAACAATTTCAGAAAAACAGGAATCCAATTCCACTTTCACTTCCTTGAACCCTAGGATTTCTGAAAATATCAAGAACTTTTCAAAACCTTTTGAAAATTCAAACACACAAAGTGTGTATCAAATGATTAATGGAACTCAGATTTTGCCTTACAAACACACACCAACTTTTAAATAATAAAAAGGAATTAAATTGCTAACAATTACCAACTTTTATAACTTTAAAAAGGAATTACAAATATTTTTAAAGCAAAATCTGGAACAAATGAAATACAGCCACATACGGCTTGTATTTCAGAAATGCCCTTGGTCAAGGGTCTTCAAATTCGTCAACCTTGGATTCTTGTGATAGATGTTGATGGCAAGCTGTTTAAGAGTGATCTTGGACGTTTGTTTGAGCTTGGGGGCCAAGGAGTCCATCATAGACGTTTATTTGGTCGTTTTTGGGGTTTTGAGGGATAGGGACGTTGCAGGGGTGGTCCCACAAGACACATGGGTGTGTCATGTGTTGATTTGGGAGGTGGGTTTTGGTAACAAAGGTGCTAATTAATGATCTGGAAAAATAGGGTAAAAAACCCTTTGTTTTAAGTCCAATTGGGTCTGGGGGTTTTTAGGGTTTAAGGGAGGATTAGTGGTGGGTTTAATCTGTTTTGGGGGTGGTTTAATTTAAAAACGTGTTTGGAGGGAAGGGTTATAAGGGGTTTGACTGGGTTTGTTTGACCAGTTTAATAAACTGGTTTAATGGGACGGGTTGTGGGTTTTGGGTTGGGTTTGGGTTGGTTTAGTGGGTAGGGTCGGGTATTGATGAGGTGTCAAGAGCTGAGTGGTGGTAAGGGTTTGGTTGTCTGGCAGTTTTGGCCCCAAAGGTTTCCTCACTCTTTCACTTTATATTTAAACAGCAAAACTTCAATTCCTTTGATTTTAAGTTTGGCAGTTTGGCATATTTGGCCCAAATACTTTATAAACTTGAAACAAGGACTTAAAATGCATAACTTGCATTCTTCAAGGGCCATTCTTGTAATATCTTGATAATTTAGGGACCTCAATGCATTTTATGAGTTTTGCAAGGGTATAAAATGCCAAGTCTTCAATAGTAGAGGGACCATTCTTGCCAATCTTCAAAACTTCAAGGTCATTTTTGGAAATTCCAGATTTGGGCCCGGTTCATTGTACGGCTTCGTTTCCCGTGTTCGTTTTTGATTGATTCTTGTGATCTTTTTGTCTTTTCCTCAATATCCGTACCTAAAATACACAAGCAACAAACACAAGCATATATTTGGCAGTTTTAATGATATTTTAAGCATTTTAAGCCCGATTTGGACGATGAGACTATTTATAAAAGCAGTCTCATCACCATCTCATAATCAACAACAACAAAGTCAACCGGAAAAGTGAACGTACCAACTTTAACAAAGACATCCTCAGCAATACCAACGGGGTTTGCGAGAGTTCGTTTTGCTTGCTCAAAGGTCATACAGGTGGGTATAAGATCGGGTAAGGATAACCTTTTCCAAACACTTAACGGCATTAAATTGATACTAGCCCAAGATCCGCTAATGCCATACAATCTTCAATTTGAGGAAATGAGCAAGGTAACACGAATCGTCCGGGATCTACTAGCTTTTCAGGAAGCTCTTTGAGGAGAATCGCGGAACAATTCTCATTTAAAAGGGTGTTAACAAGCTCAACCAACTTTTCCTTCTTATTAAGCAAATCTTTGAACATCTTAACGAATTTGGGCATTTGGGCAAGAGCTTCAACAAGGATAATGGTGACGTTCACTACAAAAATCATTTTCAAAAAGCTGGAAACTTGAATGTCATCCTTGGTCAATAATCGAGCCTTGTCTAACTGAGAAGGGTAAGGAATGTTAGGCTTAGATGCTGAAGGTTTAGAAGGAGAAGGGCTCGCTTCTTGAACAACCTTTGGTGGAGGGGTGGGGATGGAAGGAATCGGTGTAGGAACCGAAGGGGGAGGTGTAGAAATGAAAGGAGGAGATGGGGGAATCAAAGGGTTACTCAATGGAGGAATGTCACAATAAGTGGGTGATGGAGGAGTCACCGAAGGGGGAGTAGGATTACTCATTATGACCTTCAGGCCTTGTCTCTCCTTTATTGGCGAAGAGATGGAAGGTCCCTCATGGGTATTCCCACTTCTAGTGGTAATGGCACTCACATTGGCCCTAGGATTGGTCACGGTATTCGAAGGAAGAGAACCCGAAGTAGAGGGTTGAGTGTTTTGGAAGAAACTAGCCATCATATCCCGTAAATCATTCGTTTGATTGCATAAAGAGTTTCTCATGTCATTCCTAAGCTCGGTTCTAATATCATTCCCTTGTTTAGTGATATCACCTTTCAAGTTATTTATTTGGCTTTGAAAGTTCTTCACCACCTCTCCATTAGTCCTCATGTAGGCTTCGACTTGTTGAGTAAATGTAGTAGGTTGAGTGAAGGGTGGAGCTTGGTAAGCGGGTGATAGATATGGATGAGAAGCTCGAGGTTGGTTTAGATTGCTTCTATTGAAGTTGTTTGGGTGTGGGTTTTAAGGAGAAAAACCGGGTGGGGATAGAAAATTGTTGGAACGATAACTTAACAAATTACGGTCACCTTGAGGGCGGGCTGGATAGCCTTCTGTGGAATAGTTACCGTTAGCCGCGTACACGTTTTCTGGATTGTCATAAGTAGAAGGACAATCAGTGTATGAATGAGGACCGCCGCAAGTCTCACAAGAAAGTGCTAGAGCTTTAACTTGTTGAAATTGGTTCGCAGCCATGGTTAATAAATTTTTGTTCATCTCGGCTATTTGGCGGGTGATTTCGGTTAACTCGGTGTTTGATGAAGTAGAAGAAACATTGACCCTCAGGTTTGTTCTTGAGGATACGGATGAATCCCAATTTTTGTGATGAGTGGTCATGTTCTCTATAAGCTCTCTACACTCCTCGGGTCTTCTTTTCATAAATGTACCACTGGCGGCAGCATTAATCGTATCACGATCACGAAAAGTCAAACCGTTGTTGAAAGTATCAATTAAAGTGACGGGGAGCATATTGTGGTTAGAACAACGATCGATCAAAAAGAGACTCATCGAGTTCTTGAGTAAAACCACTAATTTGATTACGAAGGCTCGTTACCATGGATGGTGGAAAGAAGCGCGACAAAAATTGTTGAGTCATTTCGTCCCATGTATGAATTGAATTCTTAGGAAGACGATCAAACCATTTTTCGGCATGGTGGGATAAAGTGTGTTGAAAAAGATGAAGGCGAAGGAAATCCATGGTAACACCGGGCAATTCCATTCTTTGAGTGACGGTTATGAACTTATCGAGGTGTTTGTTGGCATCATCATCCGGTAATCCGCGAAATGGGCAAGCATTTTGAACTTGTTGGATCATGTGATGCTTCAACGAAAATTCGGGAGCCGTGATTTACATCGGCGCAATCGGTCCTCCACGTCCATTCATAGTAGGTTGGCATAGCTCCTCCATCGTACGAAGGTCGGGTTGAGGGTGATGGTTATCATTCACACCAGGGTGTGGTGGATTGTTATTATTATGCACACCGGCCATATCTAGGTCTTCACGAGTCTCGGGCTCAAGATTAGACGAAGATCGAGTACGCATACACTTACAAAAGAAAAATATAGCAAAGAAATAGAAGAAATAAAGTTAACATAAAAATAAAATATTTTTGGTGCAAAACTTTTGAAAAAGAAATGCTTTTTATGATTTTTGAAATGTTTTTGGATTTTTTAGAATTTTAATTTTTTTGGTGTTTTGAAATTTTTTGAAAAATGCAAGAGAAATAACGTTCACGAGTGAACGGATCCCAAAATCTAACGCGTCTTTCACAAAAAACCGTTAATCTTCACGAAAAGAGACGGCAGTGGCGCCATTTTAATAACTCTTTTTTTGCTAATTAAAAGTTCGTTTTGTCTCGACTCGATTCGAATTGAAAAAGGTTTAAAAGTGTGACTTAGTCGTTCTTGGTGGACAAAAGAAAATTATCGTTGTTTATCTATTTAAACTAAAAATGAAAGCTTTAAAGTAAATGACAAAAATATAAAACTCAAATGAAAGACTAAAACGAAATAGCAAGGAAAATAAACTAATTAAAAGTAAATTTAAAAACTTAAAACTTTATAAAAATGTAAACTTTAAAATTAAACTAAGATAAAACAAGTTAAATAAAGTTAAGTAAAAATGGCGGGAAAATAAAGTTTGAAAATAAAACAGTAAACTAAATCAAAACCTAATCCGGAATCAAACAAACTCTAATTCGGAATATTAATACTCTATCTTATCCTGTATGTAGAAATGCCATTTTCGAAATACTAAGAAAATGCTCCTAATCCGGAATGTTTAGAAAATGCTTATCCGGGATACTAGGGTTTCTAAACACGGATAAGATGAAAAATGAAAAATAAGCAAAACTAAATAAGCACTTAACCAAAACTTTAACCAAACTAATTTTGAGAAAAACTAATAAGCCACGAATTTAAAACTTTAAAAACACTAATTAATCAAAATATTAAAAATCAACTTTTTAAAGATTTAACTATTAAAAACACTTGATTAAAAATAAGCCAAACACACAATAAGCTATAAGAACAATAAGCTAAAACATCAAACACATGAAAACCATAAGAACCATCAAATAAGCACATCAATAATCAAATAAATAAAATGATTAAACAAACTACTCGATCAAACAATAAATTTAAAAGCAAGAAAGGTAGAATGAGATTAATGTAAAAAGCTTGGAATTATAGATTAAGATTCAACACAAATTAAAAACTTACATGATAAACTTCAAGAAATAAGAGCAATAAGTAAAGACAATATGAAAAGCTTAAAAAAATAAAGTGGGGAGCTAAAAATGAATTACCTAACACCTTCCAAATGAAGGGAAGGGTCTCTATTTATAGGGAAGAGGAGTGTAGTTGGTGTGGTGCTTCTTTCTTTCTTTCTTTTGTCTTCTCGTCTTTGACAATAAACTCGTCATTCTCGACTTTGTCTCGAGATTTGTCGATAAATAAAATGAACTCGTCTTCTAATTTCTTCATTAATTAGATTTGGTTCTTCGACTGCGTTAAACTTCCGTCTTTGGTCTTTTTCTTCGATAAATCTTCAGAATAGACCTTTGACTTCCGTTCTTTTTGCACTCTTGATCTTTTGACTTCGTCTTTTGTCTTTTTCTTCGATAAAAGCCCGTGTTTTCTTCCTTTTTCATCTTTTGGTCCTAAAACACAACAAAAACACAAACCACACATAATTCTGACATTTATGACATTAAATATACGTTTAGGTCTCGTTTTTAGATGTTTTAAGTGGTAAAAGGATAAGTGTTTCCACACTTATTAACTACCCTCCTAGCTTGTTAGGAGGGTGTTGGTTCACATTATATTCTCTTTCTCTTAATCTAATATTCATCAAGTTCCAACCACTTTCTCTCTCTATTTTCTCTCTCTAAACTTCATCTCTTTTCTTATTTTTATTACTTTAATTCTTGTTTAATCATCATAAATCATGGGACAACAATTGGTATCAATCGCCGCGGGGTAGATTAGTGATTGGTTTGTGCTAGTTTAATTCAATTGTGTGTTTTTTAGCTCCAAAACCCACGGATTTTTTTTTTTTGTGTTTTTCGCCTCTAAATCTTTCTTAAAATCTCCTACATAGTCGTGGTAGGAACTTGGGTTTCTTGGTTTGGTGAAAAACGCAAAATTTGTTAGTGTTTGGCTCGATTTTTAGTAAAAGATCTCGTTTTTATTGTACTATCCGAAATATTCAAAAACTTGGGCAAAATTCCGAATTGAAGATTATTCCGAATTGGTGAGGAACACATATTCCGAATTGGTAAACAAAAGTCATATTCCGAATTCAAGTTTTAGGAATATTCCGAATTGGTGCAGAAACAGGTATTCCGAACTTAAGAAGAAAAAATATTCTAAATTCAAGTTTTAGGAATATTTCGAATTGGTGCAGAAACAGGTATTCCGAACTTAAGAAGAAAATTATTCTAAATTCAAGTTTTAGGAATATTCCAAATTGGTGCAGAAACAGGTATTCCAAACATAAGAAAAATATATATTCCGAATTCAAGTTTTAGGAATATTCCGAATTGAGTATTTCGAATTGGGAGATTGAGCATTCCGAGTTCAGTATTCCGAATTGAGTATTCCGAATTGGGAGATTGAGCATTCCGAATTGGTTTATTCAGAACTTGAGATCTCGAATTCACGTTAAGGCTTATTCCGAATTGACCAAATTGACATTCCGTATTCATGTGTTAGTTTTATTCCGAATTTGAGACTTATTCCGAACTTGGATTTATTGCTAACTTAGGAATTTTTCAAAAATGTGTTTTTGGAAATTTTTAATTCGTGAGTTATTTGGTCAAAGAATTTTTGGTTTCTTAAAAAGACACTGTTTAGGGATTTCAACATAGTTTCTTGACTTCAACACACGAACTTAGGCAAATATAAGGTTTAATCGGTGGTTTGTAAAATCCCGCGAATTTATTTCTCGGTTTCTCCACGATTAGTAAAACTCCGTATTGATTCTTTAACAACAATCACAACAACATCTAATTAAGATCCTATTTACTTCAACATTTCAGAGATTATCGAGATGGATTCTACTGCTGAGTATCGTGTTACAAACAACAACATCATGGTGGCGGGTAACAAAGAAAGACGACCAATGCTTGTGACAGGTCGATATGATAAATGGCAATCTCGTTTTCTACGATATCTTGACACAAGACCTAAAGGTGATGCTTTAAGGCAATGCATTTTTGTTGGACCCTATCACTGTGTTCTCTAGTCTAGTAAAAGGGAAGAAAGGGAGTGGAAGGTACAGGAACAAAAAAATATTGTGTTCTCTAGATTTTTAAACAAAGAAAGTAGCCGCAAAGGGAGGTAACTCGTGTATTCTTCCTTCACAATGTTGCATCCCAATAATGGGATGGTGTTAGAAATACGTTTTACGTATATAGAAAGTCTCGGTCACTCCAATAATGTAGTTATAGGCTCGTAGTAGTGTTTAGTAACATTTATTAAATAGCCCGACCCATGAGCATGTTCATGGGCCGGAGGCCCAAGTCCATTAAGGACTTGGGTATTTAAACCTCTTTCCACCATGGAAAGAGGTGTTGGTTGTTTCATTTTCTTACTTTCAATATAACAAGTTTCTTTCATTTCTCTCTCTAAGTTTCTCTCTCTAAAAAACATCAACCCTCTTGATTCATAAAGATTATCATTGTTCTACAATTGGTATCAAGAGCCATGGGATGAAATAAAGATTGGTTTTGTGTTGATTCATACTTTTCTAAGTGTGTTCATGTGTTTTTGATTGATTTTTCCAATAGTTACAAATTTTTTTTTCGTGTTCTTTGATTCCAAGTGATCTATATCTCTTCTAAATAGTTCTAGTAACGATTTGGTGATATTCGTTTGGTTAGAATCACGAATTTCAAGGTAAAAATCCATTCTTTCTTGTTGCTCTTAAGTCTCGGACTATTTTTCAAGGGTACGATATGACTTTGTGTTTGCATAAACCCTGGGGGTTTCTACTTGCGATCCATAGTCAAGATCCATTGTTACGATCTAACTGCGATCATAACTAAGATCCACGCTGCGATCCATAGTCACGATCCATTGTTACGATCTAACTGCGATCATAACTAGGATCCACGCTACGATCCACCAGTACGATTACTTAGTACGATCCATCAGTACGATCCAAAGTACGATCCAGATTTCGATTGCTTAGTACGATCCATCAGTACGATCCAAAGTACGATCCAGACTTCGATTGCTTAGTACGATATATCAGTACGATTGCTTAGTACGATCCACCAGTACGATTGCTTAGTACGATAACTCACTTCAGTACGATCAGGATTACTACGATCAGGGTATGATCGTTCAGTACGATAGCTCACTTCGACCAGAGTTCGATCAGGATACGATTGGGAGTCTGATCTAGGAGTACGATCAAGCTATAGTTTGCAACACTTAGAGGATTTTTTATCTTTGCATTTATTTGGAGACATTAACAAAAACACACAATCAAAAGATCATAATATCTTTATTTAAACAACATTAAAACACATAATCTTATTTCATTGCTCGATCATTTTTGATAATCTTTTTTTCAAGGGATCACAAAATGAATTCACGCTCATATATGCCAACAATGACTTCACTTACCGATATCTCAATCATTTCGGGTACCGACACTCGCCCACCTTTGCTCATCAAAGATTTTTTCGAAGCATGGCAAGGTCGTATAAGAACGTACATCATGGGCAAACCCGGTGGTCGACTTATGCTTCAATCAATTGATAAAGGTCCATTAGATTGGGGAGAGGTTACCGTCAACAATGTGACAAGGGCAAGGGAGTATCACGAGTTAACCGATGCTAACAAACTCATTGCAGATGCCGTTGAGAGGGCTGTTCAGACAATTCTTTAAGCCCTTCCACCCGATATCTTTCGAATGGTAAGTGAACACACAGTGGCAAAGAAAATTTGGGATCGATTAGCTGTCTAGCTAAAAGGGACCTCTCTCACTAAGCAAGAACGAGAGTGTCAGTTGTATGATTTGTTTGATTGGTTTACATACCTTCTAGGGGAGACTCTTCATGATTTCTACTGGCGTTTCACTACTTTAATGAATGACATGAACGTGTATAATCTAAGCAGTTTCAATTAAACACAAAGTTCTTGAACACGCTACCCCCAGAATGGATTCAGTATGTCACCGATGTTAAGATGATTTGAGATTTGCATAAATCGAATTTAGATCAACTCTACGCCTTCTTGCAACAACACGAGAAGCATGTGATCCAAAAACGCATCTCTCAGGGATCTTATCAAGAACCATTGGCATTGATGGCAAACAATCCTACATTGTCATATTACAACTCCCCATTTGTTGTGGGACACAAATCTTCCTATCAACCAGTGTATCAAACACCAATCTTCCCACAGTACTCGATCCTGCCACAACCGCCTACATCTTATCACCAACAATTCAAGCACCTAACAACATCATCATCACAAGGAGATTCACATCCGTTTCCTTATGCTTCACACCAGTATTCACCCTATCAACCTCCTACAAACCCTGTTTTTACCTACCCACAACTTGAGGCTCCTCCACCCCATTACTCAAAACAGGTCAGTGTTCCATCAAATCAGATTCTAGCTCAATCAGCACCAACATTCTACTGTGATGATGAGATCCCTGTCCTTGAGTTTAGCAAAGGGGATAGTCCTACTGATATACTTGCTCAAATGTCTGCCTATCTCACTCAAACATTAAACAAACGAGGTTACCGAGCTCCAGCAACAACTAACAATCAGTTAAGGAAATCCTATAACTCTCGACAACAGGCTACTATTCAAGATGGCAGAGTCATGGTGCAACCACTTCAGGAGAGACCCACTTCATCAACTGCTGGTGCACGTTCATTCAACAATGCTGCTACAAGAGGTAATGGCACTAGCAAAATGAAGGTGGTTATATGCTACAACTGCAAAGGGGAAGGGCACATGGCCAGAGAGTGTAAGCAGCCCAAGAGAAAAAGGGACAATACATGGTTTCAGGAGAAGATATATCTGGTGAATGCTCAAGCTCAAGGACGTGAGCTTGATGAAGAAGAGTTGGCATTCCTTACAGATCCGGGAGTAGCGGAAACTGACGGTCTCACAACAGTCATCACCAACAATGCTGCATATCAATGTGATGATTTGGATGCATACGACTCTGATTGTGATGATCTTAATACCGCCAAAGCATCTGTCATGGCAAACCTTTCACTATATGGAGCTGATACAATTTCTGAGGTACCACTTACTGCTATAGATACTAGTAGTGTACCTTATCAAGTTGAGCAAATGTCTGAGTATTCGGCACAGCCTCCAGTGGTTAGTATCTCAATCGATGAGACAAACAATGATATCAATATCAATGAAAGTCCTCAGACTTTGAGTGAACCACAACCGAGAGCTATTACAACTACCAATTTGTCTGCTCAATCTGATTTGGTTATGGTCCCGGCATCTTTGCTTAGTCAAATGAATAATGCGGTCCTTGAAACCTTCAATGTTAATCAGAATTTATCTGCCGAGCTTGCTTTGCATAAGGAAAAGGTTAAAACCTTGGAATTGACTCTTGTATCTACGACCCTAACCAATCCTGAATTTGATAGGTTTAGGCAAGTCCAAATGGATAATCTGTTAGAAATTGAGAGTTTAAGAGCAAATTTTTCGAAAGAAATCAAAGAAATAGAGTCAGTCGTTAATAATTTTCAAAAACTTCAAACGGATTTCGAAATTCTCGAGTCTAAAAGAGTTGACACGGAAATTAAGGCGTCTGAGAGAGTTAAAAAGACTGAAATTTTGCTTTTAAAACAATATGCTGCTTCATAATTAGTACACTTGTTTCATTCTTCTTTTCAAGAGTTCAATCTATCGCGTCTAATAGACCTACCACGTAACCCGGGGTATGCAAAGCAAGCATTTCACCACAACCCACGACTTTATGATGCCACCAAGTTAGGATTGGTATTAGATCCGATTGTATTCTTGAATGAATCTGAGAGCATGACACCATATGACGAGAAGCGGTTAAAATTACTTCCTACATATCCTGAATATGACTATGCTCAAATGAATGCAATAAATGCCACAATAGATCTTAGAAATCGATTTAATATGAAAAAGAGAACTATCCAAACATCCACTTTCATGCCTACTAGAGAATGCCTTAGTATAATTCCTACACTCGTTAACTCGGACGAACTAAAGGAAATTCCTAAGAATCTTCCACCGGTTAGTACGGTAAAGCTCAGCTTGGAAGAGATTGAGCGATACCTTACCGAGTTTGACAAGGTCATCCTGGAATGTACGACTTCAACGGCGATCACCGCTGGAGAATGGGCTTTCGAACACATGAAAAAGTTGTTTGAGAAAGAGATCGTTCCGTTTGTGGACCATATTAAAAAAGGAGTATATGATCTAGCGGGTAATCTAAGTTTTGAAATTGGTGAAGTTCAAAAAGTTTTCTATGAAATGGATGATGCTTATGAACAACATTTAATTGAAAAAGCAAAGATTTTATCCAAATATGACTCCTTCTTAGAACATATAGTGCTCTCGAAGTGATGCAAGTTGTTACTCTTAAATACGCTCATGAGATTTCATCTACTCATGTGAATATATGTGATGATGTGCATGATATGTCTGTGAATATTGTTGAGTCTGTGATTAATGTAGATAATCATTCTTGTCATGAGTCCAACGCTAAATTTTTAAAGCTTCAAGATTCTTATGACACACTTTCAAAACGTTTTAATGAGCTTCAAAAACATTGTATACCTCTTGAAATTGAGAATCAATCTATAAATGAAACTCTTTCTAAAACAATTGATTGTGAAAACTCCGTTGAGACAAGTGACAAGATGATTCAGGTTGTTCAGGCTCTAGAGGAAGAAATTATGAGACTTAAGAGAGAATCAGTAGCAGAGAAATTAGAACTAGAGGCTGTAGAGATTAAGAATCATGCCCTAGAAGATATAATAATTCTATGATAGGGGAGCTTGATAAAGTAAAGCAGGGTTTCTCAGATATTTATGGTTCATTAGAAGAACGATTCGCTTTTAATGCGGCAGAGCAAAAGTCACTTGTTGACCAACTGAACCGTAAGTGCGAGGAAATCTCTGACTTAAATATTCAACTCATAGACAAAAACATGGTTTTGGCTGAATTAAAGGAGACACTTCAACTCAAAGGACAAGAAGTTGTTGATAATCCAGCTACAGTCTCTGCCTCGACCTCTAGTGCTCCAAAAACCAACAAGGTGGTGATCACTAAGAACCCATACAATAAGAACAATCCACTATCATATAAGTTATATATGGAGCACGCAATTAAGCACGCGGATCTTGCTAGGGATGTTTTAGATGATCTCTATGAACTAGATCCTATGAATAGTCACTATTACTCTGCTCATGCTTATATTGAGAAGGTACAACAATGCTTAGAGCATTTGAATTACATAGGTCAACCGGGTCTGCTCCACCTAAACAACAAACCCCACCATTGCCATGACTCCACTCAATAAAAATCCAGGATCTAAGCCTATATTAAATACACCCATCAAGGCTAAATGAAAATCTGTCACTAATGTTCCCATGGCTTCTACAGGAGTAATTATGTCTACTAAGGCTAAAGGATCTCAAGACAAGAAAGATAGGATCAAGCCTTCCACTAGTAGGACTGCCAAAAAGAAAGTAGAAGTTCACCCTAGGGATGTAATTTCAGTTTCAAATAAAAAGAATCACGTAACTAAGACAAAAGGATCTGCTTCTGTGCAGAAGCCTAAGCAAAATGTGAATTCGAATTTGCGATGTTGGAATTGTAATGAATGCATGTTTTCTCAGCGTCATGATTTATGCCTTGTTGATCACGTGAATGAAATGTATGCAACTAGGAACAATCTTGAATGGATTCTAACGGGGAAGAAATTCACCCAAGTTGGTTGGCAATGGAAACCCACTGGCAGGACCTTCACTGCTAATGGAACTAAGTGCCCTTTAACTAGGATCACATCCACGGAAGTTAGGTCTCAGCGTCCTTTAAATAGGAACACTAGCATTAAGAAATGGAAAAGCGCCCTTTAACTAGGTCAGCCCCCACTATTGTGCCTACCAGTGAAGAAGTACCTCAGGATATTAGACAACTAGAATCTGAGCCGGCACTTAAGAAGCAAGTTTGGAAACCTAAGAATTCTTCGGTTAGCAACTCTAAGATACTTATATCTGTACCTGCTAACACATAGGAACTACTAGATTTCGATACATCGTCTTTGTCTGGTGATATTTTCAGGTGGTCCAAATTATCTTGTGGTACTTGGACTCTATTTGCTCCAAGCATATGACCGGAGATCGCTTGATGCTCAGAAATTTCTTCAGCATGTTTCTTGGAACGGTTAAATTCGGCAACGACCATATTGCGAAGATAATGGGATATGGAGAATACCAAATTGGGAATGTTACGATTTCAATGGTTTATTATGTGGAGGGTCTTGGTCACAATCTATTTTCAGTGGGACAATTTTGCGATTCAAACCTTGAGGTGGCCTTTCGACAACATACTTGCTTTATTCGCGATCTTGTAGGAAATGATTTGTTAAAAGGTTCTCGAGGGGATAATCGGTACACACTGTCTATTCAAAACATGATGGCCGCCTCTCCTATTTGCCTTCTCTCCAAAGCATCCAAGACCAAGTCATGGTTGTGGCATCGCCGTTTATCTCATCTTAACTTTGATGCTATAAACCATTTGGCTAAAATGAACTTGTTCGTGGTCTACCAAAACTTAAGTTCGACAAGGATCATTTATGTTCCGCGTGTTCTTTGGGGAAAAGCACTAATAAATCTTACAAACCTAAAGCAGAAGACACCAATCAAGAACCACTATATCTTTTGCACATGCATCTTTGTGAGCCAATGCGTACGGCTAGTGTGAGTGGTAGAAAATACATCCTCGTCATAGTGGATGATTTCTCAAGGTTTACATGGGTAAAATTTTTAGCATCCAAGGATCAAGCACCAGAGTATATCATTACTTTCTTAAAGATGATCCAAGTACGTCTTAAGCTACTGTTCGCCTGATTCGCACTGATAATGGAACTGAGTTTGTTAATCAAACCCTACGAGACTATTACGAAAAGGTAGGTATTTCACATGAAACTTATGTTGCCCGCACTCCACAACAAAATGGTGTCGTGGAAAGACGTAACCGTACACTTATGGAAGCTGCTCGAACTATATTGATATATGCGAATGCTCCTTTATTCTTATGGGCTGAAGCAGTGGCAACCGCATGTTATACCCAAAACCGCTCCATCATCCGTAAACGCCATGGTAAAACTCCATATGAGCTACTTCATGGATACAAACCCGATATTTCATTTCTTCATGTATTTGGCGCACTTTGTTATCCAAATACAAATAGTGAGAATCTGGGAAAACTTCAACCGAAGGCTGATATTGGAATTTTCATTGGTTACTCGCCTGCAAAGAAAGCTTTCCGGATTTATAACCGTCGTCTAGGCAAGATAGTAGAAACTTTGGATGCCGATTTTGATGAGCTGACAGCGATGGCTTCTGAGCAACACAGCTCTGAACCCGCATTACACGAGATGGGAACCGGTACAATCAGTTCCGGATTAACTCCCAACAATCCTACTTCTCCATCATTTATACCACCTACAAGGCCTGAGTGGGATAAGTTATTTCAACCTATGTTTGATGAATTCTTTGATCCACCGAGTAATGATTCTCCAGTACCTGTAGCAGTAGCTTCGATTCCCGAAGTTGTTGCTCAAAATAATGGAAATCTACCCAAGGCATCTACTATTACTCTTGAACCAGATGTCCCATCCCCTACCAATTCACAAACAACACCTGAATCTTCACACCCACTCGTTCCTAATGATGTTTAAGAGGATCTATATGATCACGATTTGGAATATGCTCACTTACAAGAGCTTCCCTTCTTTGGTTCACATATACCTGAAGACCCTACTGGTGCGTCTACCTCAGAGGAAGCTCCTACAATCGTTCACTCCCGACCACCACGGATTGAAACTCACAACACAAAATGGACAAAGGATCACCCAATCCGCAATATTATTGGTGACGTCGATCGACCAGTCTTAACACGCCACCAAATCCAAGAACATGCATTATATTGCTACTTTGATGCATTTCTTTCCGACACTGAACCTAAAAACTGGCAACAAGCCATGACTAAATCATCTTGGAATGAAGCCATGCAAGAGGAACTTAATGAATTTCAACGTCTTGAAGTGTGGGAATTAGTTCCTTTACCCATAAATGTTGACATCCTAATAAGTGTGAAAACACTTATCCTTTTACCACTTATTTCCAATAATAACAAGACCAAAACGTTTATTTTATGTCGTAAAAGTCGGAATTATGCGTGGTTTGTGTTTTTATTGTGTTTTAGGACCAAAAGATGAAAAAGGAAGAAAACACGGGCTTTCACGGACTTTTATCGAAGATAACGAGAAAAGACAAAGTCAAAAGATCAAGAGTGCTTAAAGAACGGATGTCCAAGACCTATTCTGAAGATTTATCGAAGAAAAAGTCTAAAGACGGAAGTTTATGAAGTCGAAGAACTTAACTCTAAATTAAAGAAGAAAATTATTAAGACAAGTTCGAATCCCGAGACGACGTCGAGAAAAGACAAAGAATTAAATCGAGTCGAGAAGAAAAGAAAGAAGGAAGCACCACACATGCACTTCCCATCTCCCTATAAATACCCTCCTAATCACATTAGGAGGGGAGTTAGCTAGTTTTTATTTTTAAGTTTTCTTTCTAGTTTTTAGAGAGAGAAAGTTCTAAACTTTCTCTCACTAAGTTTTCATTCTTCCTTTCTTTTAAGCTTTCATTAATCTTTGTATTTGAGTTTCTTTAATCAAAAGTTTAAGTTTAAGCTTTGTGTTCTTTAATCTCCTTCTACATTTCTTGGTTTACTTTATCTTTTGATCCGAATTGCATTCTTCATTCGTATGAAATGATGTTTTCGTGGTTAAAAGTTAATCTTCTTCGTTTACATATAAGCTCTTACATGTATAAGCTATAAGCTCTCTATGCTTATTGGCTTATTTCAAGGTTTAGCTTATTGATTTTCGGATTTCTCAAAGGTTTTAGTCACTTTAAAGTTCCTTTCATAAAGTTTATGATCTTTTTCGTTTAAGAAGTTGTCAAATTTAAGGTTTTTGAAGTGTTTAAGTTTCGGATAAAATAGCTTATTGATTGTGCTTATTAAGTTTTATGGTTGCCACCAATTTCGGATTAATATTGCTTCCATCGCAATCTTGGGGATTCTACACATTCCGACGGATTACCTGTTTTGATCGCAATAACCCTTAAGGGTTTTACTTTGCGATCGGTTGGTCATTTCCCCCTTATTCTGATCTGGATTGCGATCGCTCATTGCGATCGCACATTCCGACGGGACTAAGATCCTTGTTAAGACGAAACTCTACCCATATTTACTTTACAACATTCCGACAGTGGGGCATTATGATAGAAGTGTTTACAACTTTCCGATCTGAAACATTGCGATCTAAAACATTACGATTGTGATCATTCCGATAAGCATCATTCCGACAGAATTGCATTTTACATTCCGATGGGTATTCAGATTGGTATTCCGATGGACTAGTGCATGGATTATTCCGATGGCTTGTTTTAACTATATTCCTATGGTTTTAGCTTTGGTACATTCCGATAGAAATGAATTGCAATATTCCGATAGAACATGTTTTAAGTTTTAAAGTTTTACATAAAGTCTTTTTCTAAATAGCTTTTAGTTTAATTCTTAAACGTTTTAATTTTACTCAACGAAATTTTCATACTTGCTTTTAGTTAAAATTAGATAAACAAAACCAAACCATTCTCTTGTTTACCAAAAGACGACTGAGTCGCACTTTAGACTGGAAATCAATTCGAAAAGATTCGGACGATAAGATTTTATACTTATAAAACCTATGTATTAAATGGCGCCGCTGCCAGCTCTTTTCGTTAAGATTAACGGTTTCTAGTGAGAGACGCATTGAATTTTGGGATCCGTTCTTTGAACGTTATTTTCCTTGCTTTAAAAATTTTCAAAAACCCTAAAAAAATATAAAATTCTTCAAAAATACAAAAACATTGAAAAATCATAAAAAGCAATTCTTTTCCAAAGGTTTGCACCAAAAAGATTATATAGATATTCTCTCTGTGTATTTTTCTTCTGCAGGTGTATGCGTACTAGATCTTCAAACTATTCGGAGCCCGAGACTCGTGAAGATTTAGATATGGCTGGTGTTCATAACAACAATAATAACCCACCTCTACTAAATTTGAATAACAATAACAACAACAACAATGTCCCCTACCTGATTTACGAACAATGGAGGAATTGTGTCAACCCACCATGAACGGACGCGGAGGCCGGATTGCGCCGATGCACATCACGGCTCAGGAGTTTTCGTTGAAGCATCACATGATCCAACAAGTGCAAACTAATCCATTTCGCGGAATTCCGGATGATGATGCCAACAAACACCTCGACAAATTCATTACCATCACCCAAAGCATGAAGTCACCCGGTGTTTCTATGGATGAACTTTGCCTTCAACTATTTCCCCACTCGCTTTCTCACCATGCCGAAAAATGGTTTGACCATCTCCCAAAGAATTCTATTCATACTTGGAATGACATGACTCAACGCTTTTTGTCGCGCTACTTCCCACCATCCATGGTCACAAGCCTTCGCAACCAAATTAGTGGATTCATGCAAGACAATGATGAATCGCTCTTTGATGCTTGGGAAAGATACAATGATTTGATCGACCGTTGTCCGAACTATAACATGCTCCCCGTCACTCTCATTGATACTTTCTACAATGGTCTCACTTTTCGTGATCGTGACACGATCAATGCCGCCGGTGGTACTTTTATGAAAAGGAGACCGGAGGAGTGTAGAGAGTTGATCGAAAACATGACTACTCACCACAAGAATTGGGATCCATCCGCATCCTCAAGATCTAACCCGAGAGTCAATGTTTCTTCTACTACTTCCAATCCCGAGATGACCAAAATTACCCGACAACTCGCAGAGATGAACAAGAATTTCATGACCATGGCCACAAACCACTTTCAACAAGCTAAAGCCGTTGCTATTTCTTGTGACACATGTGGTGGTCCTCATTCTTACAATGATTGTCCTTCCACTCAAGGCAATTTTTGTGAAAACGTTAACGCGGCATACGGTACTTATCCACAGGAGGCTATCAAGCTCGTCCTCAAGGAGACCGTAACTTGCTAAGTTACCGTTCAACCAACTATCTTGCACCACCCGGTTTCCCTCCTCCAAACCAAAACCAACAACAAAGCTATAACAGAAACAACCAATCCCAACCTGGTGTTAACAATCATTATCAATCCCAAAGAAACCCATACCCACCTCAAGGAAATTCTCAAGCTTACCAAGCTCCACCTCTCAATCAACCGATGCAATTGAATCAAGACGTCGAGACGTTCATGAGGACTATTAGAGAGATGGTGACGAATCTTCAGAGTCAATTCATCAACTTGAAGGGAGAAATGGCGAAACAAGGGAGCGATATTCGAGCCGAGCTAAGGAATGATATGGTGAAACAGAGCAATGATATTCGTGCCGACATGTGAGACTCTTTCAGCACCCAAGCAGATAATTTACGTGATATGTTAGGTTCGCTCTTCCAAGGTAATCAACCCTCTTCTTCGGGTACTCTTCCGAGTAACACTGTTGCGAATCCAAGAGGGGAGATGAAAGAAATCACCACTCGTAGTGGAAAAGGTTATACGGAACCCGAGCTTCCTACACCTCCACCCGTGATTGTGAGCAAGGAAAAAGAGCAACTTTCCTCACCTCCTTTGCCTTCTATCCCCATTCCCCCACCACCCGCGGTTGTGAGTGATCCTACTCCCCTAAAGCCTTCCTCTTCATCCGATATACCTTATCCTTCAAGGTTGAGGAAAGAGAAGCAAAAGAGCAAGGATGATATTCAGGTTTCAAACTTTCTCAAAATGTTTATACAATTGAATTTTAAAATCTCCTTTGCTGAGGCTCTCGCTCACATGCCTAAATACGCGAAGATGTTTAAAGATCTTCTTAGTGACAAGGAGAAGCTTCTCGACATTGCTCAGACCCAACTTAATGAGAATTGCTCCGCCGTTCTCTTAAGGAAATTGCCCACCAAACTTGGTGATCCGGGTCGCTTCTTGATTCCTTGCAACTTCCCGGGAGTAGAGAATTGCATGGCCCTAGCCGATATAGGTGCCAGTATAAACTTAATGCCTTTAAGTGTTTGGAAGCAATTATCTCTCCCCGAGCTAGTCCCCACCAAAATGACTTTGGAATTAGCTAACCGTACGGTTGCTTATCCAATGGGGATAGCCGAAGACGTCTTCGTTGGCGTTGATAAATTCACCTTCCCAGAGGATTTTGTTGTCGTTGACTACGAGATGGATCATCGTGTTCCATTAATTGTTGGACGTCCCTTCTTGAGGACCGGTCGCACTCTCATTGATGTAGTCGCGGGCGAAATAATCATGAGAGTTGGTGACGATAAAATTGTCTTCAACATGGGTAAGATTTCTAAGCAACCTTATTCATATGAGAGTGTTAATGCTATTGATGTTCTCGATGAGGCTTGTGAAGAACACTTTCATGATGCTTGCAAAAGTACTCTCTCTTCTCTAACCAATGTTGAGACCGTTGCCTCAATTGCTCCGTCATTGACTCCTTTTGGAGAAAGTGACTTGGATGATTTCGAAGCTAGCTTGGGTCCACTCGATCTTAAGTATGATGATTCCTCCACCGATTGGGATGAAGACATTCGTACTATTGAAAAACTTCTCAATGAAGACCCGTTTTCTACTCCTTCTCCTAAAGAGGTGACTAATGATGATCCATCGTTAGTTACACCATCTATTGAGGATCCTCCTACTATTGAGCTTAAGGACCTACCGTCTCATCTCGAGTACGTTTTCCTTGAAGACAACAAGAAGTTACCGGTCATCATCGCAAAGGACCTGAAAGAAGAAGAAAAATCCCGACTTATCGCCGTGTTGAAGAATCATAAGAAAGCAATTGCGTGGAAGATCTCCAATATTCGTGGAATTGATCCTAACTTTTGCACACATAAAATTCTCATGGAGGACGACTTTAAACCTACTATTCAAAGCCAACGAAGGGTGAATCCTAAGATCCATGACGTTATCAAAAAAGAGGTTATCAAACTTCTTGACGCGGGCTTGATCTATCCTATCTCGGATTCACCGTGGGTTAGTCCAGTCCATTGTGTGCCTAAGAAAGGCAGAATCACCGTTGTTCCAACGAAAACAACGAGTTGATTCCTACTCGTCTCGTTACAGGGTGGAGAGTTTGTATAGACTATCGCAAACTCAATGATGCTACGCGAAAGGATCACTTTCCCCTTCCTTTCATGGACCAAATGCTTGAACGTCTAGCGGGTAATGATTATTACTGCTTCTTAGACGCTTTCTCCGGGTATTTTCAAATACCCATCGATCCCCATGACCAAGAGAAAACCACATTCACTTGTCCTTATGGAACATTTGCTTACAAAAGAATGCCTTTCGGCTTGTGCAATGCTCCTGGGACATTCCAAAGGTGTATGATGGCTATCTTCCATGACATGGTTGAAGAAACTATGCAAGTCTTCATGGATGATTTCTCGGTCTATGGTGATTCATTCTCTTCTTGCTTTGCCAATTTAGAACGGATGCTTAAGCGGTGTGAAGACACTCGCCTTGTTCTAAATTGGGAAAAATGTCATTTTATGGTAAAAGAAGGCATTGTGCTAGGACACAAAATCTCTAAAGCCGGTCTTGAAGTGGACCGTGCTAAAGTGGATGTCTTAGCCAAATTACCTCCACCTTCAACCGTGAAGGGTGTGAGAAGTTTTCTGGGTCATGCGGGCTTCTATCGTCGTTTCATTCAGAATTTCTCTAAAATCGCTCGCCCGATGACCCACCTCTTGGAAAAAGATACTCCTTTTATCTTTTCCAGAGAGTGTATTGAAGCCTTCAATCTTCTCAAGGATAAGCTAACTAAGGCACCAGTCTTGGTTACCCCTAATTGGGAGCTACCTTTTGAATTGATGTGCGATGCTAGCGACTTTGCTATTGGAGCGGTTTTGGGCCAAAGAGTGAATAAACACTTCCAACCAATCCATTATGCTAGCAAGACAATGACGGGGGCTCAATTGCATTATACGACAACTGAAAAAGAGCTTTTAGCTGTTGTCTATGCTTTTGAAAAATTTCGCCCTTATCTTGTTTTATCCACCACCATTGTCTATACCGACCATTCCGCGTTGAAGTACTTGTTGACTAAGCAAGATTCCAAGCAAATACTTCTTCGTTGGGTTTTTCTCCTTCAAGAATTCAACATTGAAATTCGTGACAAAAAGGGAGCCGAAAACCTAGCAGCAGATCATCTGAGTAGACTTGAGGATCCGTATCAAGGGGATCATCCAAACCAAGAGATCAATGACTCTTTTCCCCTTGAAACCTTAATGTCTATTCAGTCCAATCTTGATGACACCCCATGGTTTGCAGACATTGCAAACTACTTAGCGGGTGTTATTCTCATCAAAGGGTTAACATCCCAAGATAAGAAGAAGTTCTTTAAAGATGTTCAGACTAACTTCTGGGATGACCCTTATCTATTCAAACAATGTGCTGATCTGATCATTCGACGATGTGTTGATGGACCGGAAGCTTTGCAAATCCTTAATGCTTGCCATAAATGACCCACTGGTGGTCACTTTGGTCCCAACTACACCGCTAAGAAAGTGTTTGACTCAGGATTCTATTGGCCCACCATTTATCGTGACGCTCACGAAATGGTTAAGCATTGTGATGCTTGCCAAAGACAAGGCAAGATCACACATAAAGATGAGATGCCTCAAAATTTCATACAAGAATGTGAAATCTTTGACGTATAGGGCATCGACTTTATGGGGCCATTTCCATCATCCAAAGGGAACAAGTACATCCTCGTAGCCGTTGACTACGTTTCCAAATGGGTTGAAGCTAAGGCTCTCCCAACGAACGATGCGAGGGTGGTTGTGAACTTTTTGAAGCAACTTTTCGCTCGATTCGGTGTTCCTCTTGCTATAATCAGTGACCGCGGGACTCATTTTTGCAATGATCAATTTGCAAGAGTCATGGCTAAGTATGGTGTCGAGATCTCCAACCGTGGATTGAAGCGAATTCTGGAACGTAGTGTGGGAGAGCATCGTGCCGCGTGGGCCGATATGTTAGATGATGCTCTGTGGGCTTTCCGTACTGCTTATAAGACCCCGATCGGTTGTACACCTTATCGTCTTGTGTACGGGAAAGCATGCCACCTCCCCATCGAGCTGGAACATAAGGCGTACTGGGCCTTGAAGTGGGATAACTTCGACATCAACAAAGCCGGTGATCTTCGCAAGATTCAACTCAACGAGCTCAACGAACTGAGGAATGAAGCTTACGAGAACTTGTTGATTTACAAGGAGAAGACCAAGATCATCCATGACGCAAGAATCAAGAACCGAGAGTTCCACGTTGGTGATCAAGTCTTACTCTTTAACTCTCGGTTAAAGATCTTCTCTGGCAAGTTGAAGAGCCGCTGGTCTGGTCCATTCACCGTCGCCAAAGTCTTTCCATATGGGACCATTGAGCTTTCTCAGCCAAATGGGCCCAATTTCAAGGTGAATGGACAGCGTTTGAAGCTGTACTTTGGTGAGGACATCTCTAATGAGATGATCCCATCCCTCACCACGTTCCCATGAACTAAATTTGGGTCGAGTCAGGCTCATGACTCGGTTATAAAAAACAAGCGCTTCTCGGGAGGCAACCCGTGATCTATCCTTTACTGCTTTCATAATAAGTGTAGGGGGAGCCCCGTATGTGTTGGTTGTCTTGTTTCTTATTTTGTGCAGGGATTCAAGCTTCAAAGAGCACCTCAATAACTTTTGACGAACCGTGATCCCGTGTTCCCATCTTCCCGGTTCTATCCTAACTCTCGTGATTCAATATTTCATATCTTATATGTTCACATTGAAATCACTATAGTTGTCCTTTCCTTAGCAAGATTTAAACAAAGTTCACAATGTCATAATTGTAGGGGAGTTTACTCCCACATGCTTAAACATAGAGGACAATGTTTATCTCAAGTGTAGGGGGACTTCTATTGAAGTAAATGGGCTTTTCCTTGTATTTGTCCTCATTTTAACCGGAAAATTTGATTTTTCGACATTTTTCAAAATTTCAATCTATTTTGGCCTTGTAGTTTTCCTTTGTTATCGTTATTTACTTTCTTTGCTAGAATTAATTTTCAATAAAGTGGTTTTCAATTTTTCAAAGTCGAGAATATTTTGACTCAACCCGAGTTTACTTATCTAAGTTTACTCTAGCTAGTATCCTTAACGTGTTTAAGTCAAGTTTTGCTAGGGTTTTATATAGGGAACTTTAAAACGCGAAAGTCTTAACTCTCACGGGTTAAGAACAAGAACTTTTCTCAAGTTCCTATAGTTGATCCTAGAGAGTCGTTTATCAAGGGAACTTTAAAATGCGAATTCTATACTTGAAAAAGTCTAGGAGTTTGCAAGATCCTATAGATGACTCGAAAACCCAAAACTTTGATTTAATTGGCTAAGCATCCACGAGTCTCATTCCTTGAGATTTTAAATTGTGGAGAACGAGAGATGATAGAGTAAATTATAAGTTTGGTATTCTTTCGTGAATTTATGTGAGTTGATTATAAGCCTATTCTCCCATCGCTTTCTAATAAATTTATCTGCAATAAATAAGGTTGTACGATTTGAAAAGTTACTTAGCTTCTAGCCCAAGATCGTTTAAAAGTTGCTCGGTATTAATTAGAGTTCATAGCCAAGGCATAACTTATTGAAGCGGGATGCGAAGATTGGCGAGTCCGAAAAGGCCCTAACAAGGCATGAGGGCTACATTTTGTTGCTAAAGATCCAAAAGTGATGTGAAGAATCATTTATCAAAAATGAATATGAAGGATCGAGACACACGACGAAAAGCAAATACTCCCCTAAAGATTATGGAGAAGTCTATCCGAAACGACCCTAGCAAGGTATGAGGATAAATAGATCCAAGTCCTAAAAGGAGGCGGATCGTTGTATATAAAAGTCCAAAATAAAGATTGGAGAAAAATGAAGAAGTCGTGGTCCAAGTATGAAGAATCTCTCAAAAACTTCAAGTGAAGAAATTCCTATTATGAAGAGAAGACCATAATTTCAAGAACGTCTCTCAAAGATTTGAAGTATGAAGTCGCTGCCAAATATCAGACCGAGAAAGGTCTCAAATCGTGAAGCAAGTTATGCCAAGATATCAACTTTATGAGGTCCCGAGAAGCAGTTTTAAAGATTTTGTCCTTTAGCTAACTATTGATCAAATCGTCCACTTTATTTTCAGCCTAAATAACTATCGAAATAAGTCAAATAATGCATCCTCGTGATCATTTAAGACAAAAATAAAATATAAGAGATACACCTAGGAATAAGGGAGTCTAACTGAATAATTGGCCCACATGAATTCGTGTTAGTTTGCTAACTTATAATAGCAATGATCTCGTTTTTAAGATTGGTTTGGGAAACGTGAAACTTGAGGATGAAAAACGTTCATGACAGCCAAAATCCCATGTAAGTCTTTAATTTCTTAACTCGTTTTTATCTTTTTATTTAGTGTTGAATAAAGGCCGAGGTATGTTATTTATGATAGAAAATGTAAACCGTGCTTTAAAATTAATGCATTGCATGAGGACATTGCAATGGTCAAGTGTAGGGGATTTAATAAGTGTGAAAACACTTATCCTTTTACCACTTATTTCCAATAATAACAAGACCAAAACGTGTATTTTATGTCGTAAAAGTCGGAATTATGCGTGGTTTGTGTTTTTATTGTGTTTTAGGACCAAAAGATGAAAAAGGAAGAAAACACGGGCTTTCACGGACTTTTATCGAAGATAACGAGAAAAGACAAAGTCAAAAGATCAAGAGTGCTTAAAGAACGGATGTCCAAGACCTATTCTGAAGATTTATGGAAGAAAAAGTCTAAAGACGGAATTTTAATGAAGTCGAAGAACTTAAGTCTAAATTAAAGAAGAAAATTATTAAGACAAGTTCGAATCCGAGACGACGTCGAGAAAAGACAAATAATTAAATCGAGTCGAGAAGAAAAGAAAGAAGGAAGCACCACACATGCACTTCTCATCTCCCTATAAATACCCTCCTAATCACATTAGGAGGGGAGTTAGCTAGTTTTTATTTTTAAGTTTTCTTTCTAGTTTTTAGAGAGAGAAAGTTCTAAACTTTCTCTCACTAAGTTTTCATTCTTCCTTTCTTTTAAGCTTTCATTAATCTTTGTATTTGAGTTTCTTTAATCAAAAGTTTAAGTTTAAGCTTTGTGTTCTTTAATCTCCTTCTACATTTCTTGGTTTATAATATGTGTATAATGCAAGTTCGTTTTCTCAGCTCGATTCGAATTGATATAACTATCCAAGCAAAGACTTAATTGATTTTGGTTATACAAAATTGTTTGGATTCTATGTCTACTTGGCAAGAAGCAAGTAAAAAGGTAAAAATATTCTATAAACTACGTATACGTACTAACCTAAAAACATTTAGCAATTACACATTTAATTTGCACAAAATATAAAATGAAAAATACAAATTTTATACTACAAATATAAAAAAAATGTAAAATACAAATAAAAAAAATAAAGTGTAAAATGTAAGATTTTAATTTCTAAATGTGTATTAACTCTTGAACAATTTTTTACAACTTCAATTAGCCCAAGTCAACTATCACCCTTCTATCTATCTGATCTTTTAAAAGAGCTGGCCCAAAATTCAATAAGCCCAACAGCCTGAAACTGATCCAACAGAAAGAAAACGGTAAGGACTAAAAATGAAATTGATTTAACAGATTTATCTATCCGAGGACTGTAACTGAAACGTACAGATATAAAGTGAAGGGTAAAATGTTACAATTAGCAAAACTTAAACATTTTAACTACATTTACTCTTTTTTAAAACAAGACTTTACTGTACCCTTTTTATTTATCCAAAAAAAACTTTTCCTACTGAGTTTAAAGGTACAGTACTACAAAAAGACTTTTCCTACTGGTATCCAAACGCCACTTTACAGATCATGAACAAGTAGAGGTTGAATTAAAATCAGAACCAGACTCTTAATATCAATTAACTGGGAAATTAAAGCAAATTGCAAGTACACTACACTAAAACAAGATCTATCAGAACATACTAAAGATTAATCAGCAAATAAAATGTGCTTAACCATTTCTTCCGTAGCCTAGTCCGTTGTGGGAGAGAAACGCGGCGCTGAGCCGGTTTAAAACAAACACTACCAATTTCGTCTATTCTATTGCTATCTTCAACAAATCCAAACACCTGCGAGAATATTAACCTGCAAAACTGATACAAAAACGAGAAACCAAGCACTGAAATACTGGACGAGATCCGTCGAATCTGAAACCTGCACTATAACTACTGATCTATATTGAACGATTTCTACGAACAGTTCACACCAATTCTCACAACTATCTGACCTGTAAAACTGCTATTAGCTCTCACTGGAATCAAAACCATTCTCAAAATCCTAAGTAATAATCTGCTGAATGTATACTAACTGAGCAACTATCCTAACCGAACCAAAGACTACTAGATTTGTTAACTAGTATTCAGAAAGAAAGAATGTAACTTGCAAAACTCTAAAACTTCATTAATGGTGATTTAGAAATCTGTCACTATTACTCTAACTGAAAACAGAATTCACGCTTCGAAATCCAAAAATGGTAGAAAATAATGACTATTCTTCTTTTAACTATTATGATTAAGCACTCGAAAATCATAACAACTCTCAAGAGGTTTCCTAACAAACCTGTAAAAACAGAATAAAGAGGAAAAGAGAATAAGAAAAATCAACGTTTCACTAATAGCAGAATAAAACTTGATTATAAAGAAAGAAGATTGAGAAACTAAAAGCTTTCATTAATGGCAGTAATATCAAGAACGGTTACAACTGATTAACTATTCTCAACTGACTTCTAACAAACTTTAAACTGAAAATCAAATAGCTTTGAGAGAAAACTCACTAACTAATCCTAACTATCTACTATGTGTAAACTACTCCTAATCTAACCGAATGCAAATGAAGCCTTCATCATCCTTTTATAGCCGCGAGAGGAGTGAAGTGACGTGGCTCCACCAATAACTGCTTGACACGTGTAAAATACGAGGATTGGCTCTTCGTTCTTCATCATCTTCAATTTGGGGATTTCTTTATCTTCATTCCTGATCTAATTAAGTTGTATCTCCTTGTAGAGGAGATAAAAAGGAGTCTTTTACTAGTTGAACACTCTGGCTGATTCTTCATGGATCGTGTTTGATATTCACTTGCAGGTTTGAGAGGTGAAAGAGATGAAACCGGTTTATCTTTCCTTTCTCTCTCTTCAAGGTTGAAGAAGAGACGCGTGTTGCGTGTGTAACTTTGACCGGTTATGGTCAATGAACCAAGTTTAAGTAAATATTAACTTTCCATTTAATTGCTATTTTGGTCCTTCCAATTTGTATTTTCTTTCCCAAATGTGTTTAAACTTTCAAGTAAACTCTTTTTCATCCTTTGAATTATAGAAAGTTGCAAGCTTAGTCCTCCATCTTTGAAGTAGTGGCAAGATTGGTCCTTTAAGCATCTTTCTTCCTTTTCTTCGTCTTTTGTTATGAAAATCCCTTGAAAGCTCGTATTTGTCTCAAATGTACCTATATTACCTGAAAATACACAAACACCAAATACACGCGTAATTCTGATAATTAACAGTTAAATATGATGTATTTGACAGTGTTTTTAATGGTATATGGATCATAATTGATGAGTGTTTTCACACTTATCAACTCCCCTCCACTTGACCATTGCCATGTCCTCATGCAATGCAGCATTTTAAAGCACCAAGTTACACTTTTCTCATAATTAACCCACCTTGGCCATTATGGAATGTTTCTACACTATTCTACACTATATGATGCATGATTTTGAATATTTACAGTGCAATGCAAAGAAAACAATTCTATTAATATATTTTTGATTTTTCTTGAAATGGTTTTGATGGAAATAACTCATAAAGAATTCAATGACTTGAATTAGGGCTTGGATACCATGGACATTTATCACCCTCAAGTTTCACTTTCCCCATACCAAGCTAGTAAATGGGATCATTGCATTCACAAGTAAAAAGTGCATCAACTTATTCATGACAATTAAATGTGGAACCGGTTATTATTTGAGCAAATTGCTTGTGGGCAAATTTGTCATTATTAAAGTGTGAAATATAAGAAATGTAAAATCCAAAAATAAGGAAGGACGGTTTTAATCCTAAGTAATCTTCTCATCCATTACTTGAAAAACCGCTCACAATTAATATAAGTCCGTATTAAGAGTAATAAGTCATTCGCCTTATGTGTAAAATCCTCATGCCATGCTTTCATAAGTAACTACACACTCGCTAAGGAAAGAAAAATAAAACTCACGCAATAATTTACATCCGCATCTTTTTGAGATTTTGGATCTTCAACCCCGCAACCCGTCAAGGTAATATTGGATTGGAGCAATCTATTGAATCCCCGCAACCCGTCAAGGTAATATTGGAACTCAATAGTCACTATAATTAACACCACACTGCCCCTCTTGGGAGTCTTGCATTATTTTTTTTTTTTTTTTTTTTTCTTTTCTTTTTTTTTTCTAGCCACTCATTTTTTTTCATAAGCCGCTCTTATTTTTCTTTATTCCTCACCAAGAAATTTGCAAAGAAGAAAAGGAAAAACACCCGCTAAATATGGAGCATGACACAATTCTAGTACACATAAAACGTGCTAACTTAGAATCTTAAGACGTACTCATATCAACCATAAATGATTGGCCAAAAATGCATAAGAGAATACAAACCAATTAAAACCGTACTTGATTATTTATTAACAATTATATACATGCGAAGAAAATAGAGGTAGAGAAGAGAAGGGTTTAGCCTCAAGTAATTGCCATGAAGTCTATCTAGCCCTTTTACACTTGCTTCAACTCTATCATTTCCCATTCTCCACAAATTTAAAATCTCAAATAATGAAATTGGTGGAAGCTTAGCCTAATAGACCAATGAAGGACTACATGGTTAAGGATACTAGCTAGAGAGTGCTAAAATAAGCAAACTCGGGTTGAGTCAAAATATCCATGGCGGGCCTAATATGTCAAAGAAGTCTAAATTTGTTAAAACCATGTTTTATTATATTTTTCTTTTTTTATATATTTTTGATGCAAAAGAAAGAAATATATACAATGCAAATGTGTTATGCAAATGAAAATGATTGATGCAAAAATTATGAATGCATATTTTTGTTGGCCAAAGTAGATCAAAAATTTGAAAAATGTTGAAAATTCAATTTTCCAAATTATCATGAAGTTAAGGCAATGGTCTAGGTAAGGTCACTTCGATAGAAGTCTCCCCTACACTTAAGATAAACATTGTCCTCAATGTTTAAGAGCATTGGAGTAAACTCCCCTACACTTATGACATTGATAACCTTGCTTAACCCAAGTTAAGGAAGAGACAACTAAAGGGTATCCATTTTAAGCACAAATGTTTTGAATATCACAATAGCAAAAACTAATCGAAGTGAACCAGATACACGGGCCTCCTCCATAAGCTCCAAGCATGAAATGTGAGAGAGCAACCCTTGAAACAAACACCAAAAGACGAAGAAAGGCACCCCTCCACTTCAACTCTACTATAACATCCTTTTAATGAAACATAACCTATTGAAAATGTACTCTACGTTTTCTAACCTAGTTATTCAATGCTTGAGTTTTTTTAACCCTAAGTCGCTAGCTCGACTCGGCCCCGAATTAAGTTGTCCTTGGGGAAACCATCATGGAGAATAAAGAATATCCACTTTGAAGCACGTCTCACATGATACACTCAAACTTAGCACGTTGCCATTTACTATAAGATTTACCAAATCTGCCTCGATAAATGGAACGGTCCAACGTGTCTCAAGTTTGTCCAACATACGAAATCTCTCATAAAGGAAGCACTCCAGGATCAAATACATAATTTCCATCTCGACAAGTGAACAACTCCAAAATAGGTAGCAACACCAACGTAAGCTCATACAAGAAGCGCATATCAATCGAAGGCACACTCTTAAGTGGAGTAGATGAAAACCAATATTTCCCAAACATACGTATCCCAGAATCAAAAACCTTTCCTTTCATGGGAAAATAAGAAGATGAGCTCATATCAACCATATAAGATTCCCCCTTAGTGATCAAAGCATCATGAGAATATGAAGGTGTAGGTATTAAAACATTCATAACTATTATGTCCATATTAGGCTCATCATCATCATCAAAAGGTGGGTAATCTTCCATAGAAGGCATAGTGAAAGGAGGATCAAGATCAATAGTGTCTTGTGGAGAAGGTGTAGTCTCTATGTTCTCAAAAAGCAATGTAGTAATAAGACGAACCTCCTCTTCCAAATTAGAAACACTATCGTTGACCTCTATATCAAATTGTGCAAATGTATCCTCTATGGTGGTATCAATCTCCATAAAAGAGTCCATATCAAAGGTTTTGAGTTCTAAAGGTGCCTTAGGTGAAAAAGTATCAATTTCTAAGAGGAAAGGATCTTCATCAATAACCAACTTTAAGGGTGGGAGGGTGGGAACATAAGGCTCAAAAGGAGGTGTATTAATGAGAGAATCACTCAAAGGGATGATATGATCATGAAAATCAATAGGTGTATCCTCAAAAACCAGTGAAGGAATATCAATCAAGGGTTCTTCTTCTATAGACTCATTATTAGGTTCTTCACACTCCTCAAAAAGTGGGTTATCAAAACATGTCTCAAAAAGAGGATTTGAATGTATCACAAAATCACTTAGAGGAATAGGTGAAGGAGTCATAGAAGAAATGGAGTCATCATCATCAAAAGTAAAAGACTCATCACTATCATAAGGATCATCAAAGGGTTCATCACAAGAATCATAAAGTGGTAAAGGAGAAGGATCCACTTTTCCTATAGGAACAAACTCTTCATCCAAATTAGGAATGTTATCTTGACAAGACAAATCATCGGATGATATAGCATAAGACGCGTCACTAGAATCACAATCATCATCCTCCATTTGTGTCAAGTCTTTCACAAACTCTTCCTCAATCTCATTATCCCTTTCTTTAAACAATTCATCAAGATCAAAATCACCAAAATCACTAGTAGTAGCATGAAGGTCAATATGTGATAAAATCTCAATGTGATCATGAGGAGAAGAGGTATCAACACAAAGCTCATCACATGGTTCATTGGAAACCCTCTCAAGCTCTCTTTGGATTGGGATAAGGTTCTCAACACTAGAAACGGTTAATTCTTCCAAATCGGTGTTTGTATTAGTGCTAAGAGGCTCGTCCCCCATGGTTAAAGAGTCGGTGGGTTCCACGTGAGGTAAAGGTGATGAAGGTGTGTATGGCTCAAGTATAGTCGGTGGAGAGATGGAAGGGTCTACAATAGGAACATCACTAAGTGTATCATCCTCAACATCTACTCTCAAAGAAGGCTCATCATCAGGTAAAGCATCGTTCGGTCTCATGTGTTGCAAGACGTATGTGCTCAAGCCTAAGATTTTTGGATCAGTTGACTCTTGCATTAACTCAAGTGCTTGCATTACCATATTAAAAGCGTCTTTACTCAAGAAATGATAAATGCCTTGATTGTTAACGGTTTTGTTATTAGGACTCTGAAAATTTTCTTCATTTTGAAAATCGTCTTGATTTAAAAATTCTTGATTTTGAAAATCCTCATCAAACCCTTGATCATAATTACTCGCGTATAGATCACAATTATTTTCATTATGTGATGCTCCACAAATCGCACAAGGCCCATACATAGCTCGATATTGCTCGTCTTGTAATATCTCCAACATAGGACGATTAACCAAGTGTGGCAAAGTGGTCAAATATGAAGATCCTTGATGTTGAAAAGTGTCTTGATTATGGCAAGGAAAATTCTCATCATTTTGAAAGCCTTCATTGTTTGAAAATCCTTGATTATGAAAGGTTTCTTGATTATAGCCTTGAAAATTTCCATTGTTTTGAAAACCTTCATAATTGGAAAATCCTTGGTTTTGGTATGGCACATTAAAGGTTTGATCATGAAATGATGGTGGAGGTTGTGATGAAAAACCGGAATATCCCATATAGTCATTACAAGTGTAGTCCATTTGAGTGTTAGGTTGAAAATTAGGGTTCTCGGTTCCATTGTAAGCATATCCCTCCCCATAATAACCATTATTTTGATCACATAAATAAGTTTCGTGTGGACCACCACAAGTCGAACAAGGCGAATAATTAGCGTTGGCGGATTGTTGTTGTAAAATCTCCAACATGGAACGAGTATCCATGTGTAACAAGGTGGCCGAATGTATATACAAGAAATGACGTCTAAAAGCTTCCTCGGGAAAGGAAGTGATACACCAAAGGTGATATGTTTACACGTGTGCGAGTACACGTGTAAGTAAACACGAGGAATGAGGGAGTAGCCCTCGGTCGACTTTTGAGAGAGAAGAGATTATCTCCCTCGAGGTTCGATATAAAATATCCACAAGAAAGTATATATATATAATTACTACTTGGGTGCAAGACCTCCAATTAAGCCTTCCTTCTTAGAATACGCACTAGTGAACGG
The DNA here is from genome assembly GCA_025667525.1 of Glebionis coronaria. Lineage (NCBI taxonomy): Eukaryota > Viridiplantae > Streptophyta > Magnoliopsida > Asterales > Asteraceae > Glebionis > Glebionis coronaria. The sequence goes on from CM046877.1 coordinate 242,745,801, forward strand.
GGGGTTAGGTGGCGCGAAGCACTTAAGTACCTATTGACCCTTAGACGGCATTTTATAGCACGTCGCCTATCTATTCACTTTAATAGTTTGTATTCTTCGAATTATTGCCAATTGGAAGTATTTATCTATTCTTGCTTAATTAAATTTTATCGATACGCGTGTCAAGGACCGGAACGCCCCTCAACACGGTGTAATGCCTCGGCAATACTTATGGAAGATAGGTAACTTGGTTGTTCTTATACGTATACGTATCTACATATAATAATATATAAAAAATATTTTTGTATTTATTTGTTTTTTACGAAAAATACTATATCTACGTAAAAACCGATAAAAACGAATAATATATATTTTTGGGCGTAATCTTTTAGGAAAAAGATTACTTTTTGGATTTTTTATTTTTTTGGTTCAATTCTTTAGGAAAAGAATTGACTTTGTGATTTTTTTATTTTTTTTGTATTTTTATCTTTTTGATTTTTTTTTTATCTTTTTGATTTATAATACGTAAAAAATAATAACGTTCACAAAGTGAACGGATCCCAAAATCCAATCGTCTCACTCGAAATCGTTAATCTCCACGAAAAGAACCGGCAGCGGCGCCATTTGAAATGTAGATTGTGCAAGTTCGTTTTCTCAGCTCGATTCGAATTGATATAACTATCCAAGCAAAGACTTAATTGATTTTGGTTATACAAAATTGTTTGGATTCTATGTCTACTTGGCAAGAAGCAAGTAAAAAGGTAAAAATATTCTATAAACTACGTATACGTACTAACCTAAAAACATTTAGCAATTACACATTTAATTTGCACAAAATATAAAATGAAAAATACAAATTTTATACTACAAATATAAAAAAAATGTAAAATACAAATAAAAAAAATAAAGTGTAAAATGTAAGATTTTAATTTCTAAATGTGTATTAACTCTTGAACAATTTTTTACAACTTCAATTAGCCCAAGTCAACTATCACCCTTCTATCTATCTGATCTTTTAAAAGAGCTGGCCCAAAATTCAATAAGCCCAACAGCCTGAAACTGATCCAACAGAAAGAAAACGGTAAGGACTAAAAATGAAATTGATTTAACAGATTTATCTATCCGAGGACTGTAACTGAAACGTACAGATATAAAGTGAAGGGTAAAATGTTACAATTAGCAAAACTTAAACATTTTAACTACATTTACTCTTTTTTAAAACAAGACTTTACTGTACCCTTTTTATTTATCCAAAAAAAACTTTTCCTACTGAGTTTAAAGGTACAGTACTACAAAAAGACTTTTCCTACTGGTATCCAAACGCCACTTTACAGATCATGAACAAGTAGAGGTTGAATTAAAATCAGAACCAGACTCTTAATATCAATTAACTGGGAAATTAAAGCAAATTGCAAGTACACTACACTAAAACAAGATCTATCAGAACATACTAAAGATTAATCAGCAAATAAAATGTGCTTAACCATTTCTTCCGTAGCCTAGTCCGTTGTGGGAGAGAAACGCGGCGCTGAGCCGGTTTAAAACAAACACTACCAATTTCGTCTATTCTATTGCTATCTTCAACAAATCCAAACACCTGCGAGAATATTAACCTGCAAAACTGATACAAAAACGAGAAACCAAGCACTGAAATACTGGACGAGATCCGTCGAATCTGAAACCTGCACTATAACTACTGATCTATATTGAACGATTTCTACGAACAGTTCACACCAATTCTCACAACTATCTGACCTGTAAAACTGCTATTAGCTCTCACTGGAATCAAAACCATTCTCAAAATCCTAAGTAATAATCTGCTGAATGTATACTAACTGAGCAACTATCCTAACCGAACCAAAGACTACTAGATTTGTTAACTAGTATTCAGAAAGAAAGAATGTAACTTGCAAAACTCTAAAACTTCATTAATGGTGATTTAGAAATCTGTCACTATTACTCTAACTGAAAACAGAATTCACGCTTCGAAATCCAAAAATGGTAGAAAATAATGACTATTCTTCTTTTAACTATTATGATTAAGCACTCGAAAATCATAACAACTCTCAAGAGGTTTCCTAACAAACCTGTAAAAACAGAATAAAGAGGAAAAGAGAATAAGAAAAATCAACGTTTCACTAATAGCAGAATAAAACTTGATTATAAAGAAAGAAGATTGAGAAACTAAAAGCTTTCATTAATGGCAGTAATATCAAGAACGGTTACAACTGATTAACTATTCTCAACTGACTTCTAACAAACTTTAAAATGAAAATCAAATAGCTTTGAGAGAAAACTCACTAACTAATCCTAACTATCTACTATGTGTAAACTACTCCTAATCTAACCGAATGCAAATGAAGCCTTCATCATCCTTTTATAGCCGCGAGAGGAGTGAAGTGACGTGGCTCCACCAATAACTGCTTGACACGTGTAAAATACGAGGATTGGCTCTTCGTTCTTCATCATCTTCAATTTGGGGATTTCTTTATCTTCATTCCTGATCTAATTAAGTTGTATCTCCTTGTAGAGGAGATAAAAAGGAGTCTTTTACTAGTTGAACACTCTGGCTGATTCTTCATGGATCGTGTTTGATATTCACTTGCAGGTTTGAGAGGTGAAAGAGATGAAACCGGTTTATCTTTCCTTTCTCTCTCTTCAAGGTTGAAGAAGAGACGCGTGTTGCGTGTGTAACTTTGACCGGTTATGGTCAATGAACCAAGTTTAAGTAAATATTAACTTTCCATTTAATTGCTATTTTGGTCCTTCCAATTTGTATTTTCTTTCCCAAATGTGTTTAAACTTTCAAGTAAACTCTTTTTCATCCTTTGAATTATAGAAAGTTGCAAGCTTAGTCCTCCATCTTTGAAGTAGTGGCAAGATTGGTCCTTTAAGCATCTTTCTTCCTTTTCTTCGTCTTTTGTTATGAAAATCCCTTGAAAGCTCGTATTTGTCTCAAATGTACCTATATTACCTGAAAATACACAAACACCAAATACACGCGTAATTCTGATAATTAACAGTTAAATATGATGTATTTGACAGTGTTTTTAATGGTATATGGATCATAATTGATGAGTGTTTTCACACTTATCAGTTTACTTTATCTTTTGATCCGAATTGCATTCTTCATTCGTATGAATTGATGTTTTCGTGGTTAAAAGTTAATCTTCTTCGTTTACATATAAGCTCTTACATGTATAAGCTATAAGATCTCTATGCTTATTGGCGTATTTCAAGGTTTAGCTTATTGATTTTCGGATTTCTCAAAGGTTTTAGTCACTTTAAAGTTCCTTTCATAAAGTTTATGATCTTTTTCGTTTAAGAAGTTGTCAAATTTAAGCTTTTTGAAGTGTTTAAGTTTCGGATAAAATAGCTTATTGATTGTGCTTATTGAGTTTTAAGGTTTCCACCAATTTCGGATTAATATTGCTTCCATCGCAATCTTGGGGATTCTACACATTCCGACCGATTACCTGTTTTGATCGCAATAACCCTTAAGGGTTTTACTTTGCGATCGGTTGGTCATTTCCCCCTTATTCTGATCTGGATTGCGATCGCTCATTGCGATCGCACATTCCGACGGGACTAAGGTCCTTGTTAAGACGAAACTCTGCCCAAATTTACTTTACAACATTCCGACAGTGGGGCATTCCGACAGAAGTGTTTACAACTTTCCGATCTGAAACATTGCGATCTAAAACATTCCGATTGTGATCATTCCGATAAGCATCATTCCGACAGAATTGCATTTTAAATTCCGATGGGTATTCAGATTGGTATTCCGATGGACCTGTGCATGGATTATTCCGATGGCTTGTTTTAACTATATTCCTATGGTTTTAGCTTTGGTGCATTCCGATAGAAATGAATTGCAATATTCCGATAGAACATGTTTTAAGTTTTAAAGTTTTACACAAAGTCTTTTTCTAAATAGCTTTTAGTTTAATTCTTAAACGTTTTAATTTTACTCAACGACATTTTCATACTTGCTTTTAGTTAAAATTAGATAAACAAAACCAAACCATTCTCTTGTTTACCAAAAGACAATTGAGTCGCACTTTTGACTGGAAATCAATTCGAAAAGATTCGGACGATAAGATTTTATACTTGGATAAAACCTATGTATTACATCCTGACATTGTTGTGGGTATATAAGGTTAAACTCGATGAGTTGGGTGGAGTGATGTAGAACAAAGCTAGATTGGTTGCTAGAGGTTACAAACAATTAGACTATTCCTTGCTTATGCTGCTCACATGAACATGATCGTCTACCAAATGGATGTTAAGACGACATTTCTCAATGGTGAATTAAGGGAAGATGTCTATGTAAGCCAGCCGAATGGATTCGTCAACTCAGAGTATCCTAATAACATGTACAAGCTCAAGAAGGCTCTTTACGGGTTGAAACAAGCTCCACGCGTGTGGTACGATCTCTTATCGTCGTATCTCATCTCCAAAGGCTTCTCCAAAGGCAAAGTGGACCCAACATTATTCATTCTCAAGGAGGACAACGACATGATACTGGTAAAAATTTATGTTGATGATATAATATTTGCTGCTACTAATCAACGTTTGTTTGATCATTTTGAGAAAATTATGTCCACACGGTTTAAGATGTCGATGATGGGAAAAATTTCATTTTTCTTAGGGTTGCAAATTTCTCAGAATCCCAGAGGCATCTTCATTAATCAATCCAAATTTGCTCTTGTATCATTAAAGAAATATCATTTTGAAAACTGTGACCCCGTGGATACTCCAATGGTGGAGAGATCCAAGTTAGATGAAGACAAGGAAGGGATAGATGTCGATCCTAAACTTTACCGTGGAATGATCGGAACCCTTCTCTATCTGACTGCTAGCAGGCCTGATTTGCAATTTGCTATATGCATGTGTGCCCGGTATCAGGCTCGGCCTACCGAAAAGCACTTACATGTTGGGAAAAGGATCTTTCGGTATCTTAAAGGAACACTTCATCGTGGTCTGTTGTATCCGAAGGATTCCTCTATTACACTAATCTCATATGCAGATGCGGATTATGCCGGGTGTCAAGATACCAGATGTAGCACTTCTGGCAGTGTGCAACTTCTTGGAGATAGACTTGTTAGTTGGGCATAAAAAAAGGCAGAAAAGCGCTGCGATATCAAGTACTGAGGCTGAATACATTGCTATGTCCGGTTGTTGTGCTCAAGTTCTTTGGATGAGATCACAATTGACTGACTACGGTCTTGGATTCAACAAAATCCCGATGTACTGTGATAACAAAAGGGCAATCGCTCTGTGCTACAACTACGTTCAACATTCCCGAGCAAAGCACATTGACATACGCTACCACTTCATCAAGGAGTAAGTGGAAAAGGGAGTGATCGAACTGTACTTCGTCAACACTGAGTATCAGCTGGCAAATATATTCACATGACGTATCGAGTTTTTCATCGAAAAGCTAGGCATGAAATCATTCTCATCAGCGACACTTAAGGAGTTGGCAGAAGAATCTGAAGAATAGTAGTGGTAAACTATTCTCGAGTATCCTTTGATCGTGATCTTGTATATTATCGTATATATTTAAACCACCAAAATAAAAAATACAAAAATATAAAACTTAGAAAATCCATAAAAAATATAAAATCAAGAAAATCCAAAAATATTTTTTTTCATTTTCAAAACGGGCATGTCTTTTAGTACGGTAATATATACGGCCTTAGAAATGTCGATTAAAATTGACACGGCACCATAAATAGAGTCCGTATAAAAGTTGTATATGTTTTTAAAACATGCCCATTATGGCTTGTAGTTATTTCAGACTGCAACTCGCTTTTCGCATTAAAGTCACGTATTTCTTATGAAAACGTTGGCTCACAACGGGAATTAATTTTGTCGGGCAAGGTTTACTTTAAAACCTTGTAAGGGACTAAGTTTACTTTATAACTTGGTCTAACACAAATTAGTGTACGTATCAGTGCACTTATTTTGTCAAAATAAGAGAAATCTTATTGCCACCAGAATTGTTCCATAAAATCACTAAACCGGAAAAAGTCTTCATGGATATTTGTTCTTTTAAAAACAATGACTACAACTCTTTAAATAGAAAATGGGTCTATGTTTAAGGGGGAGCAAACATTATATTGCTTTTGGAATTAAAATTCATCTTCAAAAAGGGTTTTCAGAAAATATAAACCGACCATTCTCATCATTATATGCTTTGTAATCTTATGTGGTTTGAGGTATAGCCTGTTTGCTATTAAGCTTTAGGAGTTTGTTTTCGTGTTTGTTTTCTAAGATAAGACGTTACGGGTTTAGGTGTTAGTGATTTCACGCGTTTTTACATGTGTTGTTTAAACATCTTAAACCTTGGGGAAAACAATTGCACACTTGCAACAAAGGGGGACCAAGTTGCAATTTCTTGCAACATGGTTTGACCAAAGTCAAATAAACACCCCCCCTCGTTTGTCTATCTTCACAGAAACTCACACATACTTTCTCTTCATCCGCCATTGATAGAAGCTTCAAATCCCATCTAAGTGTGCCTCTCGTTTGTCTTTGATCTAGGTATAACTTTGTTTATCAGTGCTTATATTTTTAGATGATTCTATCATGTTCTCATCCTAATCTTGCAACATGTATCCATACGAATCTGATCAAATCTGGGGTTCATAGATTCTTGATAAAAATGAGAATTTAGAGCTGGGATTTGTTCATCGTGCCTAGATAGACATTGGTTATAAACAGGTTGGCCTATAACATCTTCTTTGTCCCGTAATCGCACTTTTAAGACTTGCCTAGGTTCTATCGCCAAGAATGCGATCTATGGCTACGATCGATTCTCATCGCATTGATTGCGATGGCCTTTCTACGATCCATTCGCTGTGATGCCTCATTACGATGGGCCTGTTGCGATGGTCCAATGCGATGGCTCGTTGCGATGGTCCATTGCGATGGATCGTTGCGATGGTCTGTTGCGATGGACTGATGCGATGGGTCCGTTACGATGGCACCAATGCGATGGTCCGTTACCATGGCACCAATGCGATGGTCCGTTACGATGGCACCAATGCGATGGTCCGTTACGATGGCACCAATGCGATGGTTCGTTACGATGGCACCAATGCGATGGTTCGTTTCGATTGCACCAGTGCGATGGGTATAGTACGATGGGTTAGTTACGATCGCACCAGCGCGATGAGTATAGTACGATGGGTATAGTACGATAGGTCCAGTCCAATGGGTACAATACGATGAATACACTACGATGGATACAATACGATGCATTGTTACGATGGACAAAATTTGCAAGTTTTTAAGATATGTTAAGCACTATAGTGGACTTAGTTTTGCCATGCCTTTGCCTTAAATATCTCTTAATTCTAGATGTGATTATGAATATATGAACTTTGTCCATATGAACTATGCTTGTATTTTGCAACTCAAACATATGTGGTGACATCTGTTGTGATTTATTTTCAATGCTCAGGATTTACAAAGTTTATGAGATATATATGTGTATATATCAAGTGTGCTTGTGTTTATCTAAAAGCAGGAAAATGTCGATAACCGAAGAAGATCAAAAACGACTAGATCTTATCCTTGTTCCACTCAATGCTAGAATGCAACATGCACAAAATAATTTTCGTCTGAGAGACGATTTCAATCCTTCTTTGGCGGCATTCAAAATTGCAACAGACATCCTAGATTGTTCGCCAATAAAGGATGCATTACGTGTCACTGCATCAGTCCCTGAAGTATACATGCACGAATTTTGGGCAACTGCCTCAATCACACAAGCAAAGCAATTGTCAAAGAAGATCATCTCTTTTACTCTAAACAACAAAAACTTGACATTTGACCTGCGTCAGTTTAGGCAACTATTTAAACTCCCTAAGTTAGCAAAAGGGGAACACTTTGTGCCTGACCCAGATTCAGAAGAATTACTTAGAGTAACCCGAGAATTGAATTATGAGGGTGAAATTAGTTTTCTTTCTCAGTTTAACACGTCACATATTGGGCAACCTTGGAAAGCAATTGTCACCACTTTAGTAAAATGCCTTACTTCCAAGATTCGCGGATCAGATGCAATGCGACCTGCTCAGGCAGTTATCTTTTGGGGTCTCTACACCGGATCTAAAGTGGATTATGCTTTACAACTTTGGGAGGAATTTTGTCATCAATTCACAAGTTCCAAGAGAAAAGCGGTGCATCTCCCATTTCCAAGGTTCACAAAACTCATTATCAATTTCTTCATGAAAAGTGACCCAGATATTGATCCTCGTGGGAATTTTTTCTATCATATTCAAGATAATGACGATGTGTTAGACACTATGACTGTGGATAATCAATTCACAAAGTATAAGCTCAGACCCGCTCCAGTGCCAGAAATCATGATGAATGAAGGAATAAGGGAAAGTGATCACTACAGAGAAATGTTACAAGATATTGAAGCACAGTTCAAACGCGCAAATGCAGATCCTTCCGAGAAACAATCAGAGACACAAAAGGCAAACGAAAGAAAAGAATTTCCAAGCGCCAATCGACTGTTTCTTCAAAAGATAAAGGCACAGGGAAAGAGCATTTAGTTGATGAAGATGCTGAACAAGCTGAGATGACCCAGACTGAGGAAGAACAGGTGATGACATATAGTCCCCAGCCGGGTCAGGAACCCGGCCCACGGGTACTACCCGTATCCGGCCTATCATAGATGGGTGGGATAATGTCATTCAGGCTTATGGGCTTGGATGAACAGTGACCGCACACATGTGTGCGGCCCACGGCCCAGTGCGGCCGACATAGGATTAGACAGAATAATATTCTGTCTAGGAATATCTTTATCCCAGTGGAAGGGGATATTCACTACCAAAATTAGAAGATAACAATCATTCTAATTCTGGTGGTTATCTCTTCCTTGGGGCCGAAGCTTCAGTGAAAGCCCACTAGGGTTTCACTGCCTATAAAAGGAACCCCCAAGGTTCCACAAAGGTATTACGACTTGTACTCTAAACTCACATAAACCTTAAACCGATTACTTACTCTCACGCCGGAGTCTAATCGTGGGAAACATTCCCACGATAAGCCTAACGCGTGCTGTTTAGTGTGCAGGATCCCAACCAAACGATTCACTTGGTGCAGGAGCCGGAGCCCAACCAACCCGAATTAAGCCTAATTCGGGTCTAGCAAGGATCAACCAACTTTTTCATCAACAAGTTGGCGCCATCCGTGGGACCCTAACACTAAGCTAGAAAAAAACCTTACCTCGAATTTCCGATGACGAAGGGGCATCCGCAAGCTAACCCCAGGAACACGAATCCCGGGAATCGCAGGCCACAAGGGGAAGGGATACCCATCCCCAATCAATCACCTAGCCGCCTTGCAGGCGGACCTAGCAATCGTGGGAGCTTCCAGTCCTTGGGGGTGACAAGCACGATCACCACAACACCCCCACCTACTTCAACCCTGGACAATCCGGATCCAGGGAGCGCGCCCAACCCTCCTAACAAGGAGCAGCGCAGACCATCGGTAGAGGAAGAGGTAGAGGCCACACCACTCAGCGAGGAGGATATTACTCGAGTTCTCACGCAGAACTTCGAAAGAATCGTCCCGGGGATCGCGTCAAGGTTGAATCTAAGAAGGAACCTCCAATCCAGACTCAATTTTGGCGACACCGGACCAATCACCTCTTCCCAGAATCGGAGAAAAAGGAGAGCTCGGCCTCAGGAGCAGGGCACCTTTGAGGAAACCCCTCAAACCCGGAATGTATTTGAGCGCATAGGAGATCGCCTTATACAGGAATTAATACAGTCTCGAGAAGGAGAAAGGTCGGATGGCTCACCCGAGCGACCGGATCGAGAGCTGGCCAGAACCACACGTCGCCCGAGTGTGTGGGACATGATGAACTCTGGGAGAAAGGCTCCTGGTTCATCCCAAAAAAGTGGTCCCTATTCAAAGGATGGAGCACCACCCCCGTCCCCGGACCCGTCCGGAGAGGACTCAGATGATCATCCGCCCAAGCGTCGCCGACCTAGGCGAACCCCTCCACCACCACCAAACAATGATGAGTATTATGGTGGTCCTTACTATCGAGATACAGAAGCGGAGGATCTCTCGCGTCCATGGTGTGAACCGTGGGATGACCCCAGGCTCAACCGGCCATGGGCGGATCCCAGGGAAGACCCGTTCACCCTCAAGATACGGAACTATTCTGAGGACACCAAACGTCGCATGCCGGCGTGTATCAAGACTTATGATGGGTCCGGTGATCCGGTGGATCACCTTAAAATATTTGATACGCAGGCTAAAATTGAACGATGGCCCATGCATATATGGTGCCAAATGTTCAATTCGACCTTGATCAGAAATGCCCGCGACTGGTTCGAGGCACTCCCTCCACGGAGCATTGATAGTTTCACGGAACTACGCACTGCGTTTGAGAACAATTATACTCAAAGGAAGAAGTATAATAGGGATCCGGTCTCGTTGGCAACTGTCAAGCAACGGCCGGGGGAATCCACAGAAGCCTTCACTGAACGCTTCAATGACGAGTGCACGCGCACAAGAACCATGCCGGAGCTCCTGAAAATCTCTGACTACATGCACGCCATAACAGACAGAGAACTGATCAGGCGCCTCAATGACAAGCGTCCAGAGAGATATGATGACCTCATGGAAAGGGTCAGAAATTTCCTAGAAGGAGAAACAGCTGTTGCTGCGGCCTACCCTTCCCGAGGAAATGGGTACCGGTCAAATGATCAGTCCCGGAGACAGTCGGGCGGTCAAGGAAACCAGAACAATAACAAGGGCTCAGACTATAAGAGCCAAAGCAAAGGAGGACGGCAGGATGATAAGTTCACCCCCTTAAAGATATCCTACCGAGAGATCTTGCTGACGGAAGGGGCGAACTTCCCAAGGCCTCCCCCAATGACCACTCCGCCGGAACGTCGGCAAGGAAGTCGCTTCTGCGAGTTCCACAATGACAAAGGCCACGGTACGGAGGAGTGCATCCAGCTCAAGAAGCATATTGAGTCGCTGATCAAATCAGGTAAACTCAAGCACCTAGTTAAGGATTGGAAGGATGGAAAAGACAACAGCAAGAAGTATGATAAGAAGGATCCCCAAAAGGACAAACCAGGGACCATATACATGATCCAATCCAGACAGCGCCGCACGAGGCAGAAAGTAGGCCAAAAATTTTCACGCGGAAGGGAAATCTCATTCCCTCTCATCACAGCAAGCGATGTGATTGATGCGCCTCTCACCATTGAGATAAGCATTGGAACACACGATGTTCGTCGCATGTATGTGGATGGAGGGTCGTCAGCAGAGGTACTGTATGAACACTGTTTTGTACAGTTGTGCCCAGAAATAAGAAGCCAATTAGTACCAGCCACGGCGCCGCTCACCGGCTTTAGTGGAGACACTATTTGACCGATAGGGCAACTACGGCTGCTTGTAACCATCGGGAACGAGGAACACTCCACTACGGCGTGGATGAACTTCATGGTGATACGCTCACATTCCCCGTAAAATGGAATCATAGGCAGACCAGGTATTTTGGCCCTACGGGCGGTGCCCTCCACGGCGCACGGAATGATCAAATTCCCCGTGGAGGGGGGAATTGTTACCATTTACAACACAGTTGTACCGGCATCCGAATGTCACACGGTGAGAGCACCAGCTCCACCTGTTCCACCCATGGACGGATCACCACCTCCTAATTGGAAGGTAGCAATCCACCCTGACTATCCGGAACAGGAGGTATCCATAGGAGGGGCGCTCTCGGATAGCGGCAAAAGGGCCATGTGCTCTCTACTCAGTGCAAACCTAGATATATTCGCATGGAAGCCAAAGCATATGACAGGCGTGACACGTGCGATAGCAGAACATAAGCTCCAGATCCGCCAAGGGTACCAACCCATCAAACAAAAGAAGCGCGGTCAGGCGCCTGAGCGCAGCAAAGTGATACTGGAGGAAGTACGGAAATTAGTGGACGCAGGTATCATGCGCGAGGTATACTACCACGAGTGGTTATCCAGTCCGGTCATGGTCAAAAAACATGACGGAAGTTGGCGAATGTGTGTGGATTTTACGGATCTAAACAAGGCCTGCCCACAGGATTGTTACCCGTTACCAGAAATCGACTGGAAGGTGGAATCCCTATGTGGATATCCTTTTAAATGCTTCCTGGACGCATCTAAAGGATATCACCAGATCCAGATGGCGGAGGAGGATGCGGAAAAAACGCCGTTCCATACGAGCCAGGGCGTATATTGCTATACGAAAATGCCATTCGGACTGAAGAACGCCGGGGCTACATACCAACGGCTGGTAGACAAAGCTTTTGAATCACAGATAGGTCGCAACTTGGAAGTCTACGTGGACGACTTGGTTATAAAAAGTCACACGGAGGAGGCACTCCTCCGGGATGTCCAAGAGACATTCGACACACTGAGAAGGATTAACATGAAGTTAAATCCAAAGAAATGTACGTTTGGGGCAACGGAGGGAATGTTCCTTGGATATTTAATCGATCCAAACGGCATCAAACCCTGCCCAGAGAAGACGGACGCAGTGATACAACTGCCATCTCCCCAGACACGGAAGGAGGTGCAATCCTTAAAGGGGAAACTGGCCGAGCTGAATAGGTTTCTATCCAAATCCACAGAGAAGTCATTACCCCTATTTAAGACACTCAAGAAGTGCATTAGGAAGGGAGATTTTCGGTGGACGAAGGAAGCCGAGGAAGCTTTCGGCCAACTCAAGCAGCATCTTGCATCCCTCCCTATGCTAGTAGCTCCCCGGCCAAAGGAGGAACTCATTATGTATCTCTCAGCCACTCATGGCGCAATAAGCGCGGTACTTATGACGGATAGAGATACAGTACAAACTCCGGTCTACTTTATAAGTAGAACACTACAAGGGCCGGAGTTGAATTATTCCTCCATGGAAAAATTGGTGTTAGCGCTAGTGTTTGCTACAAAGCGGTTGCGCCGGTACTTTCAGGCGCACCCAATTGTGGTCATTACAGATCAGCCAATCAAGCAGGTCATTTCTAGACCGGACGTGGCAGGTAGGCTACAGAAATGGAGTATCCTTTTGGGGGAGCACAATATATCTTACAGACCAAGGACGGCTGTTAAAGGCCAGATCTTGGCAGATTTCCTGATCGTGAAACCAGATGAGGAAAGATCAATCATCAAGCAAGACGAGATCCCAACGGAACCTTGGGTGTTATTCACGGATGGATCCTCGTGTACGGACGGGTCCGGAGCAGGTCTCATCCTCACAAACCCAGAAGGAATGGAATTCACGTATGCCCTCCGTTTTGAGTTCACGGCCACTAATAATGAAGCGGAATATGAAGCATTAATTGCAGGTTTAAAAATCGCCGCTAGAATGGGAGTCCGCAACCTTGACGCCTACGTGGACTCACGGCTTGTCGCGAACCATATTCTAGGTGGGTATGTGGCTAAGGAGGACAACATGGTCAGGTACTTGGAAAAAGTCAAGTCGCTAATAGCGACGTTCGGTAAGTTTTCCATCAAGCAGGTGCCAAGGGGCGAGAACAAGAAAGCGGACGCTCTTAGCAAGATCGCATCCACAAGCTTCGCTCACTTGTCTAAACATGTCTTGGTGGAAATACTCAAGGAAAAATCTATAACGGAAGGGGAGGTTGCCGCTATAGTTGAAGAGGAGGGACCTACATGGATGACCCCGATCATCAACTATCTGACTAATGAGACCCTTCCAGACGAGGAAAAAGCAGCACGGCGCATTCGAAGGAAGTCACAGCATTTCGAACTTCGAGAAGGCATCCTCTACAAGCGTTCCTTCCTGCAGCCATGGATACGGTGTGTGGGACCACGTCAAGCCGCATACGTAATCAGTGACATACATGAAGGATTGTGCGGTATGCATGCAGGTCCACGGTCCGTGGTAGCTAGAGCCTTACGAACCGGATACTATTGGCCTACCATGCACAGAGACGCGCGTGACATGATTCGCAAGTGTAGCGAGTGCCAAGTGCATAGGCCAGTGCCGCGACACCCTCAGCAGGAGCTTACACCTATCACGTCCCCATGGCCATTCTATAAGTGGGGAATCGACATTGCAGGACCATTTCCTGTAGCTGCGGGGGGAGTTAAATTCTTGATTGTTGCAATGGACTACTTCACACGATGGATAGAAGCCAAGGCAGTCAAGTCTATAACACGCAAGCAGGTCAAGAAGTTTGTGTGGGAACACATCGTGTGCCGTTTTGGTCTACCAGGAGAAATCATCTCGGACAACGGCAAGCAGTTCACAGACAACCCATTCAAAGATTGGTGTGCATCATTGAACATCAAGCGGCGCTTCGCATCTGTTAAGCATCCACAAACAAACGGCCTTGTCAAACGAGCAAATAAAAGCTTGGGAAATGGCATCAAGGCGCGTCTGGATGAACGAAGTGGCAAATGGGTCGATGAGTTATCACATGTGCTACGGGCGCATAGAACTATGATCAAAACAGCCAACGGGGATACTCCATTTGCATTGGCTTACGGTACGGAAGCTGTTATTCCCGCAGAAATAGGAATGCCCACCATCCGCACAGCGGAGGTTAATGTCGTCACGAACGATGAACAGCTGCGAATCAACCTGGATCTGTTGGAAGAAAAAGGGAGATAGCAGCCATCAATGAGGCTAAGTCCAAGGCTAAGATGAAGGCTTATTATGACGCCAAGGTCAAGGGTGTTTCCTTTCGACTGGGAGACTACGTCTATCGTGCTAACGAAGCAAGTCGAGCGGAGAATACAGGAAAGCTGGGCCCTAAATGGGAAGGACCGTATGAAGTCACTGAAGCCTTGGGACGAGGCGCGTATAAGTTACGTGACATGGATGGCCGCGACCTAGAGCGCACATGGAACATCTCCAATCTTAAAAGGTGCTATCTTTGAAAGCTACGGCTTCCGCATGGGTACTTCGCTATATGTGGCCTTAATGAAGAACCATGCGGTCTATCTGTTTTTTGTCTTCCTTATGTTTGTTTAGTTTTCTTCCTTGTGTTTTTTTAGGACTTGTCATCATTGTTCCAAAAAAAGTATAAATGTTCTAATAAAATACTGTGGTGCCTAGCTAGCTCCACGGCTTGTTTCGTGCAAATCATTTTTTAGATTTTTGGTTAGTTGTATGAATTTTACTTGTATTATAATATGCCATGTTTTATTCATATGCATTCTTTCAAATTACTGTACATGTACTATACGCCTCCAGGCGGGGTAAGAGGATTAAGTGAACCTACTAATTCAACTTGCCGCGTAAGAGGGATGCAACCCCAGCCGCACGGATCATGTATCCTTACTAGACGCCTTACTCACAAGATGTTGGGGTAAGTTTCATATGCCATAGTCGTACAGCGCTCCGCATAGTAAAGACGCACGTCGCATGTCTAGTAAATTATAGACTTGTATGTATTTTACCTTTTTTCATATGTAAGACGTGATACATCATGCGGCATTGAAATACGATTAAATACACAAGTTTCAAAATTCACAATAAACAAAATAGCCGTGGTCATCACGGACTTCTAAATAAAAAGACAAGTTATTACATATATGTCTTGGCCGTGTACACACACGGACGAATATAATTGCAAGTGTTTACAACAGATAAGTTACAAGGGGGGTAGCAATTCCCCTAGATCCTTCTTCCCTTCCTCAATTAAAGCACGAAGGGCTTCCCCACGAGCATCTTTCCCGTCCCGAACTTTGATTGCGAGAGCATCTAGAGCTTCTCCAAGCAGCTTCTCGCCTGACATGGCTTTGGACGCGGAATCGAAAGTAGCCAACGTCAAGGGAATAGGATCAGCACTCAGCCGGGACATTATTGTTTCGTTTGGAGCATCTTTCATTGCTTCAAGCTCGTCCAGGAGGGGGTGTTGGAGTTCTGCCAAGGCATCCATGGACGCAGTCATCTTACCCGCTGCGGAGGGGTTATGATACGGATGCTGTGTGATATCTTCATTTTTTGTGATCATCTCCGCAGCTTTGACTAGGCCTTCATGCCTACCACGGTCGATCCCATCGGATACGACCCCAGCAAATGCCTGCAATAGGTGTGGAGCGTTCAGAGCCCCACTTACGGCAAGCCGAAGTCCTTGCCCGATAATAAACCTACGACCGGCTGTAGCGGTTAGTAGGGGGGCATACTCTCTCCGCGCAGCTTACAACCACCTTGCTTAACTCTTCATCAGCTAGGGCAACTTGATTTTCAAGATTGGTTTGGGCCTGCGTCAATTCTTCCTTCAGTGCGTCACGCTCCTGGGCAATGCTGAATGATTGCACGGTCACCGCCTTAGTAGCAGCCTCAGCCGCAGACACCTGCGTATGAAATTTGGAGTTATTACAGGGACATGTACTTTTTGGGATACATGCATACAAGAAGTAGGAGTGTATGTACATCATTTCTGAAAGTTTACCTTCTCATTTGATGCGGCTACGAGGGCTTCCAACTCAGCAATACGTTTCTCTCTGGCGTCGGCATGATGCGCCTGCTCCTTCACCGTCGCCTCGGCGGTCACTAATGCCGCCTACAAGGATGCGATGGTCTTCTCGCTTTTCACGACCATCGCCTCACGACGGGCTATCCTCTTGTCCGCACGGTACACATTAGTGAGGGCCTGGATCAGACGGCGTCTTAACGCGGCACCCACCGTCACCTGATGCGCGGATGATACGTCAAACTGCTCAATCAGGGTCTCATGATCTAGTTCATCTAAATCCTGTGCGAGGGCAGGAGGGGTGATGTGTTCGATAAATTCTAAACACTCGGATTCAGCTTCCAGCCGTGTCAAGCTTGATAAGTTCCATGCTAGGCGCAAGCTCTCTTCTGGCCCCTCGGGGCGCGGTTCCTCGGCATGGGTGGTAGCAGGTGATGGGGGCTTGTTGGTTGGCGCGGGGGATGGATTTCTCCCCACTTCTTCTCCTTGCGCTGCGGCTGCCGGATTCACCCTGTTGTTTAAAAAATCAGTCTATATATATCATACACAGATGTGAATCATAATCACGAGGGGTACTTACGAGGTGCCAATGTCAGGGTCTAGGCCGGTAGGAGCCACGGCGCTTACAGGGGCGACTCGCAGAACTGGCCCTTCCATGGTCGGGGTAGGATCGGCTTGGGCAGTCGTGGTGCTGCTTCCTTCTTGGTATTGTGGATGGTCTTTCCGCAGCTTCTTGGGAGGAGCGTTTGCGACTCCGGCATCCTCCCCAATTTTCTTCGCCACCCGCCTGGTTGTTTTTCTCTTTCTGGGGGTAAGTAGGGTGGACCCAGAAGCTTGCGTGGTGTCTTCATGGGGATCATGCTCTTCCTTCTGATTGGTGGGGCCCCCCTCTAGCAATGGGTCGTCGCCGTCTTCATTATGGAAATCCAATGGGGACTTCTCAATAACGGGCTCTCCTTCGTCCGACCTGGGCTCGGTTGTCTCTTCAAGCGGTATCGTGCGGTCGGCTAAGGCTTCTAGCAAGGGGAGCTCATTCGGCTTTAACGGCCGGAATCCCTCCGCCACCTTCATGGGGTCGCCCTGGCGGATTAGACCGTGAAGATTCATCTCTGCAAACAATTTTATAAGTGTGTGGGTTAGTAAAAGTCTACACATGTGTGATAAATCAAACTTACAACATATTTATATTGGACCTACCCTCTCCCTGTTCTGTTAAGAAGCACGGGTATAAGTCATCCCTCCCAAAGTAACGGCGGCTTATCCCTACTAAGCACAAAAAGTGTTCCGGCAACCCTCTATGGAATTCTGTGCGGTGGGTATCTAGTATTTTCCGGTCCCGGGTACTATAATCTTTGGATTTGGGCGGATAATCTTTTGGGGCATGGGTTTTCAGTACGAAGGGGGTAGGGAACACCTTCTCATCTACAAAGAAGTAATGATCGTACCAGTTCTTGAGGGAGTCTAGAGGTTTCCTATATGTCATAGGGGCATTCCCGGGTCGTTTCTTGAACGACAACCGCCCGTTCACTAATTGAGGAAAGTAGAAGGCCCTAAAAAGGTTCACGGTGGGGGTTACTCCGCAGGTATGGCATGTAATCTCAAACTGATTGATTTTACACGCCCCTATGCAGTGGAGCTCGGTGATATGGAAGTCATAATACAAAAGAAGGTCTACCAAGAACTTG
Source organism: Glebionis coronaria (assembly GCA_025667525.1). Taxonomy (NCBI): domain Eukaryota; kingdom Viridiplantae; phylum Streptophyta; class Magnoliopsida; order Asterales; family Asteraceae; genus Glebionis; species Glebionis coronaria. The sequence goes on from CM046877.1 coordinate 242,763,927, forward strand.
GACAAAGGAATACGGTAGTTGGCCGAGTCAAACAGGCGTGTATATATGCCTATTTTCCCTGCCGGTGCATCCGTAATCACTTCACCTTCACCCGGATAGGTGGGGTGTACGCTTTCGGGTATATAATACTTCGATAAAAAGTCGAGGTATTTTTCCGCAGACATCACGTTCAGGACATCCGTGATAAGGGGGTTATCTTTTACCATGTTTTATAAAAAGGTCTTTAAGGGCGTGATGATCTAACCTGCGGCGACGAAAATCCGTGGAAAAGAAGCCAAAAATTTTGGGAGATAAAAGCTTGAGATTAACAATGGCGGTAGAAGGAGTGGGTTGTGTGTGTAACAAACACGTATACCCACTCTTATATAGAGTTGCCTCGGTTTCCGAGGTACCTTGGATCTTTGACACGTGTCAGTCACATCGCCTATCCAGTGGATAGGTTTCTGACATTTCTACAACGACAGAGGAGGACCCACGGGTCACTTCTTAGACAGTTTTGCATGGCTCGAAAATGGACATTAATGATGCACTTTTGCAGGCATGCGACTGAAAAGTTGACTATCATTAATTTTTTTTTATTCTTGTGTCAGGTTATGCGGCTCTTACGTAAGACCGTATTTAATGTTGCATTTAAATTGTCTCGACCGTTACGTGCGGTTAAGGTGTTATTTAAAATATATTCCTACGACGGGTCGCCACGTGCGGCCGGAATAAAATTTTCAATGTTTCTCAGTTCCTAGATCTTCCTTGGTATGTCCGGGGAGCACCTTGATAGTCTAGAGGTTACGCCTACGGCTGTAACAACTAGACTGGGGGGACATGATGACGTATAGTCCCCAGCCGGGTCAGGAACCCGGCCCACGGGTACTACCCGTATCCGGCCCATCATAGATGGGTGGGATAATGTCATTCAGGCTTATGGGCTTGGATGAACAGTGACCGCACACATGTGTGCGGCCCACGACCCAGTGCGGCCGACATAGGATTAGACAGAATATAGGAATATCTTTATCCCAGTGGAAGGGGATATTCACTACCAAAATTAGAAGATAACAATCATTCTAATTCTGGTGGTTATCTCTTCCTTGGGGCCGAAGCTTCAGTGAAAGCCCACTAGGGTTTCACTGCCTATAAAAGGAACCCCCAAGGTTCCACAAAGGTATTACGACTTGTACTCTAAACTCACATAAACCTTAAACCGATTACTTACTCTCACGCCGGAGTCTAATCGTGGGAAACATTCCCATAGTAAGCCTAACGCGTGCTGTTTAGTGTGCAGGATCCCAACCAAACGATTCACTTGGTGCAGGAGCCGGAGCCCAGCCAACCCGAATTAAGCCTAATTCGGGTCTAGCAAGGATCAACCAACTTTTGCATCAACAACAGGAAGACATACCACTCCGAAGGCCAAAGAAAGCAAAGCAGACTAAAGGTAAAGAAGCAAGTGTTGCTTCAGATGAACCTGCTCAACAAAACATCTCTGAAGCCAAACAACTGCGTATTGTTCTTCAACAAAGCAGACAGGAAGCTTTTTCCATAGGATCTGGTTCCAGAATGTTTGAGGATTTAGAAGAATTTGGCAATCCTGATGGTGACATGGTTTTTTATGAAGATCTTACCGATGAAGATGCTTATGAAGATGCTGATAACTTCCACTTTGAAAGTCGTGAGCAGAGTGAAGAACATGGTAGCAGTGCAAATACAGATACAAGTATGATGTATCGAGACGCCAATATCACCACATCCTCACCAGAACCAACTCACATGGTGTTAAACGAAGATGCTCACGCAACTCTCATACCAGAGACTCAACTTCAAAGTAAGTCTACTTCCGGCTCTGATGATGTTTTAAAATATCTTAATTTGGAAGGGGAGGGTATTGAGGTCACAAACACTGATCTGTCAACAAATGAAGCAATGGTGGATGTTCCCATAACTACTGTTACATCAACCACCACTCCACCATTATCAACCCCGGTCATCAGTGAGATCATAACAACCGCTATCACACCCGCACTTGTTGAACAACCGGTATCAACCACCATCCTAACCACTGAATCTACACCGTCATCCACAGCTGAACAACATGTATCAACCACTGCCCCAATAACTGAATCTACGCCAACACCTATCCTTGAACAACCAGTATCATCCACCACCACCTTAACAGTTATGGTTACACCTCCACCAGCAGAACCACAAGTATCATCCACATCCAATCCATTCCTCACAGTCAATGATCCACTGATCCAGTCTCTTCAACAACAGCTGGAGGCTCAAGCTACACAAATAGCTACATTGACTGAAAGGATCACCACTCCTCCCAAGGAACCGCAACCTGATGAGCCTAAACTTCAGAAACTAACAGACAAAGTGTCTAAACTTAAAGCACAACATAAATCATTTCTTGGAGAGAAGAAAACTCGTGACAAAGAGAATGCTGCTTTTCTTGGATCAATTAACGAGAAGATGACCACGATCATTCGACGGGAAGTCAAGTCCTATGTTGATCAACAGCTACCAAATCTTGTCGGTAATGTTTTATCTACCCTTCAACTAATGACAATGTTACAGACACGTCTGCTAGATATGGGAGCTCATAAATCAAAACACAAACAAAAAGTTCTGCAATATCTCAACAAAGCAATTATTGAAGATACACCTGCAGATACTACCGACTCTGAGTCTGATGATGAAGACGAGCTAGAGGAGGAAGATGATGAGGGTAATGGTGATCAGGATGAGGGTGAAAATGATCAAAATGAGGAAGAGAATGAGGAAGCAGATGATGAGGAAGAAAAGGATAAGGATGAAGATGAAGATGAAGAGGAGGACGAAGGTACAGATGAGGATAAGGATGGCGATGATGATAATAACGACGATAATGGAATCAACAAGGGTGATAAGAATGACGAAACGGGTACTAATGCCGAACAGTCAAATAAGGATGAAAGTGGTAAGGCTACTGAGAAGGGTTTAGAGGAAGCTGCAGAAAACATTGCTGAAATAGCTGAAAAGACAGTGGAGTCTACTGTACCAGAAACTCAGCAAATTGATACAGGTATATCTACTGCACCAGTTATTACTATTGAGTCTCACAATGAACCTGTAGAATATATGCAAGAAGACGAAATCCCTGTGTCTACACAACAAGAAGAACCCACAGGGTCATTGCTAGAAGAAGAACCTCGCTATGATATACCAGTGACGCAAGAACAACCTTCAACACCATCTGAAGATCAACACGTCTCTGATATGGATGTTGAAGACTTAAATGTGCCAGAACCAACGTTTGCTGAATCTTTAATCATCGATGACACGGTACAGGAGCAACTCTGGCTCACAAATGCAGCTCCACAACATCCTTTCAACACAACAACTGAATTGGAGCTGACTCAATTCCTGAACAACCCTATGGATTTCTCGGCCTTTCTAAGGTATTCTCATGGGAAACCGACAATGACTCCGGATCTCATCAAAATGGCAGCCGTAAATGTGGACTTCTTTGATACTCTGAAGATCAGTCACAATAAAGCAGAATATCACTTGAATGAGCTTACCAAGGCAATGAGAGCGACGACTACAGGAATTCAGACTCCTGTGTTACGACCTCTTACACCCACGGTCATTGCCGGTTCAGTAACAATCCCGATAGAGCACTTTGTCTCTCACGATCTTGAATACCTTGAAAATGGAGCAAAGAAATATGCCACGTCACTCACTATGGTCAAGGCTGTTAATTTGGAGAATGTACCATGGATAGAGGATAAAGTACCTGATGCAATATGGAGAAAGAAATTGCTCAAATTCCATCGTCCTAAGAGAGGTTCTTCTATTGTCTCGACTCACAGGATCAAAAGCATTCAAGGAGCAACCACTCATACGGTATTCGGCTATGATTACTTGAATGTAATCGGGTTCAAACGTACTGATGAGAAAGAATACCGAATTGACGAAAGTGAACTCCAGTACCTTCAACTTGAAGACATCGAAGATCTTCTGTTGTTATTGGCTCAGGAGAAAGTTGACCATTTACCACTTGAGATAGTCATTGCATTGAGCTCCAACTTTCGCCAATATGCTAGGAAAATCGTCATTCAAAATCGGGTGGAAGACTTTCAACTTGGAGTGGAGAGCTATCAGAAGCAATTAAACTTGGAGCGTCCCCATATAACTCCACTCAGTAATTTCCATAAGAACAAGAAGGTTTACATGGGGACCACAACGCCGGAAGCAGTGATCTTTTATCCAAATGAGACTGGCGTCATGCAGTATATGCGATTCTCCGAACTGCACAAATTCAGCGATGGTACGCTAAAGCATGTTCGAGATGATCTGACGGTTCTCAATGCCAACCTACCGCTTCCAGCAGTCAAGTACACCTGGACAACCCAATGCAAAAGAGGAGCAAAGTACGCGATTAAGAAGATCGAGGAACTCCTAAGGAAGCGCCGGTTACTACGAAGTATAGAATGATTCGTCGGTGGACGACCATATGGAGCTCACCATAGGTTCACGAAACGAGCCATTTAATTATGGTTCGTCTTATAACAGGTCAACTCCATATGTCTATAATTGTGAATATGTATATCTTTTGTATAATCAGCTTTTGTGGCATGTTGTAGTGTAAAAGTATGATATTTTTCAAGAATTTCTCTCGAGATTCTAAATCTTTCAAACATATCGTACTCAAGCACTACAACTAACCCTCATTAATTTGAGGGGGAGCACTCATATGTTCTTTGGCCAACATCTAATTTCATTTTATTACCCAAAGACCGGTTAATCCATTAATATCCAAAATATTGATGGTTAACATTTTGGAAAGGGGAGAAAATGGGATTAAGGAGACTTAATGATATTTGGCTAAACAATGAAAAAGGCTTAAAAGATAAACCAACTTAATATGTGTTATGCACATGTTAAGGGGGAGCGCTTTTGATGATCAAAACACATAAGGCACAAAAACTTTGATTAAATATCACAAGTGCTTTAAGTGATTTTTCAAGGATTTTTCATGGTGACAATATCAACCTAAAACACACTTAACTCACAACGGATATGGTGACAAAAGGGTGGTAGGTATAGGTATTAGTCCAATGATTCATCATAACCGATGGAATCTTCCCAAGGACAATCCCCTAGATAGAATTAGAAGTCCTAGGAACGATGGAGAATGATTGTGAACGTAGCTGAATGCAGACCAAGTACTTAAGCTAGCACTGGAACAATCACAACAAGGTGCTAGTAATGACGTATTGGTAAGCATTGAAGGGGTTGAAGAATGAAAAAGAATTGTAAAGATAAAGGGTGTAAAGAAAGAAGCCTCCTTACAACTTTAGGCAGAAACCGGGTCAATACATATGCTATTGAGATCATTTGTTAATGATTCTCGATATTGAAGAAAGACATCATGGACCCAGTGATGCAATGCACAACCCTCCCTAGCTAACTCAAATATCTCTCAAAAGGTATTTGTTTTAATTACACGGAGATCAACATGTTATCTATTGGCTTATTCACTTCGAATAGACTGATATTGAATAGGTGGCACTCCTCTCTAGCCATCGATCACTAAATCAAAATGCACTATCGAGTCTAGAGCCACGAGATCATCAAAATTCTCATTAGGACACTTTCCATTTATTCCTTGCTTCTTCACACACTGTGAAAAGTAAGAGATCTTTATGAGTCCTACGCAGTATTCTTGTAATATTGCCAGAACATCCGAGTAATACGCAAGTATTACAGTGAAGATGGAAATCCTGCTTGAGCCAACATTAAACAAGCTCATGGTAGGTGACACGTGCGGTTCTTCAAGAACTAATCTTTTGACAACTGGAAAGAAACAGTAGTTTAATTCTTAATTGAACTTAAACTCGTTCCAGGCCTCTACGCATTATCGTATGATCTTGCCAGAACACTCAGAGTGACACTCTTTAGTGTTCACAGTGACGAGTAGAAATCCTTCTAGTGTTAACATCAAACAACACTTGGTAGGTGACAAGCAAGATTCAATTTGAATTAAGTTTGTGACAACTGGAAAGCAACGATGGTGAATATCTTAATTGAAATTCACTTGTTCCAGGTTTCATGAATTGACAGCTTCAATCATAAGGATTTTTAATCCAAATGATTCACTCTTTATGTTCGCAGTCAGCTTTGGACGGTCGAATAAAGAGAACGGTTTTACCCGCGAAATCCTGTCAGGAAGTTACTTAATTGAAACTATCCGTCACGGGTACGATATCTAATATCGTCCAACGGTCTTCACCGACAGGAGGTAAAATGCTACCGAATTAGAATAAAATGTCAAAGCCATTTTATTCGTGTCTTATTATGTTGCTGCATTCGAAGACAGTGGCGTTGCGGTGTACCTGTTGAAGACGGTGGCGTTGCGGTGTACCTGTTGAAGACGTCCTCACATGCTTATTCCTTCTGCATCAAATACTTCTGCAAATTCAAGAAAGTATGACCTAAAAGTCTTCCGCTGTATCGACTCTGAAACTTTCAAGAATTCAACAAAGGATAAGTGTGTGGGACATGAAGTCACAAAGAGGCGAACATCACAAGAAGATAAAGACTGCATGTGAAAGGCCAAAAGAACGTGTTCCAAGCAAAAGGCTGATATTATTCAACACATATTCACAAATGAAAGAAAGAAAAGAGAAAGTGGACTACGAGCTCAAGAACAAGATCTAACATGCTAGATTAGGACTCTGTAAATTTGGAGTAACCTCCCTTTGGGGGAGATTGTTGGAAATACGTTTTACGTATATAGAAATTCTCGGTCACTCCAATAATGTAGTTATAGGCTCGTAGTAGTGTTTAGTAACATTTATTAAATAGCCCGACCCATGAGCATGTTCATGGGCCGGAGGCCCAAGTCCATTAAGGACTTTGGTATTTAAACCTCTTTCCACCATGGAAAGAGGTGTTGGTTGTTTCATTTTCTTACTTTCAATATAACAAGTTTCTTTCATTTCTCTCTCTAAGTTTCTCTTTCTAGAAAACATCAACCCTCTTGATTCATAAAGATTATCATTGTTCTACAGATGGTGAGGAAGGGAAGTAGGGTAAAAGACATAACCATCCTTTGAATAATTAGTATACCAAGTACTTTTTTATTGACCTCACATCTCTCATCATCATACCAATTGTTCACCATCATCTCCACCTTAAACTTATTATATTTTGTTCTTTCCCGCATTTTTCTCATCAACATCATCCTCAAATAACATATTTAAAAAGTCCAAATAGTATCAGTTATTCATGGTCAAATTCATAAAATCATGAACGAGTATTTTAGAAATCTGAGAATACATCTTTTAATTGAAAGAGAAAAAACATCTTATCTTTAAAACTCAATAATGGATTGACTGGATTTTCGAAAGCCATATCAAATGATACGTTTTTTTGTGTTTTTTCTAATTGCTCTGAGATGATGAGTTTGATGTCATTGATTAAAGCAAATGACTATTAGGTCAGTATATTCAAAGGGCATATTGGTTAATTATTCTTTCTTTTTTCATAGTTTACTTTACCTGTTTTCAAACTTGAGAACACAAAAATAATACCAAGTTTCTTTGTTTTCATGTACTTTACTTTACTTTGCATCCCTTTACTTCAGTTTTTCCTTTCATGTAAACTAAAGAACACAGTGTATGTGTTTTCAAAGGTCAAAGTTCCTACTGTACCAGTCACAGACACAAGTGACGAAGTACCCGTATATGAACGTAATGAAAAGAGATCCGACCTCACACCAGAGAACCGTGCTTGTTTGATGTAGAGAAGGAAGCAATTTACTTAATTCTTGGTGGCATTGGAGATAACATTTACTCCACGGTTGATGTATGCCCTACTGCTAAAGAAATGTGGACGGCTATTGAAAGATTGCGACAAGGTGAATCATACGACAAACAAGATGTGAAAACAAACATGTTTTGGAACTTTGGCAAGTTTACTTCAAAGGATGGTGAATCAATGGATTCATATTACTCCCGATTCTACAAAATGATGAATGACATGACAAAAAACAACTTACAAGTCTCTACCATGCAAGTCAATGTCCAATTTATACAGCAACTTCAACTAGAGTGGACATGGTTTGTCACTTTGGTTAAACAACAACAAAAATTAGACGTAGTTTCATATCACACGCTCTTTGACATTTTGAAACATTTTCAGAATGAGGCAAATGAACTTAGAGTAGAGCGGGTTGCAAAGGTTGCAAATCCACTTGCTTTGGTGTCTACCACTCAACATTACTCAGATCATCACTCTCGTGCTCCAAAGACCTACTCTACTCAATCATCATCACCATGATCTTATATTGTCTCTAAGTCACATGCTCCAACAAGATCACGAGGTAAAGAAGTTGCAAGAGCACCATCACCACCACTTGAGCAATCATCCGAAGAAGACAGTGATGAAGAACAAGCTCAAAAGGATAGGGAATTTAAGCAACAAATGGCTTTCATTATGAAGCAATATAACAAAATCTACAAACCCACCAACAAATATCTTAGAACATCATCAAACACGAGGAACAACTATGCTTAGATTCATCCAAGGTATAACACACGAAGGTGTGCTGAGAGTCCTCCAAAGTATGATCGACAAACCGCTAAGTATGATAATCATAAGGTTGCTACTGTTGTTGTAAATAGGGAAACCATTGGTACTCAAGTTGTGCAACAAAGTGGGATTCAGTGTTTTAACTGCACAGGTTTTGGGCATATGGTAAAGAAATGCAGGCAGCCAAAAAGGGTTAAAGATTATGGTTATCATAAGTAAAAGATGATGCCATGCAAGAAGATGGAAGCTGGGATCAAGTTATCAGCTGAGGAAGGAGAAATTCTTGACGACATAGATGATGAACTCTCCGATCAAGAACTCGAGGCACATTATTCATACATGGAAATGATTCATGAGGTCCTCAATGTCACTAAAGATGACAATGGTCCTATCTTTGATACCGATCCAATTGATAAGGTACAACATGATGATGAATATAATGTGTTTGGTGATACACATGAGCACAATGATCTACCAACAACAATTACTGACACATGTATGATGGAAACGGTTGATAGCAATACCAAACCTGATTCATCAAACATGTGCAATAATAAGTTTGAGGATGATCAACATGTAAATGAGTATGATGATGAGGAGCGTGTCGCGCTTGCTAACTGAATTTCTAGTTTACAAAAAGATGTCAATCAACCTAGAAAGAGTCAAAAGCAATTAAAGAAGGAAAACATAACGCTTAATCAAAACTTTGAAGAAAGAAAATCCGCTCTTATAAAATCTAGGAAGACCATTGATAGTTACAAGGCTGAGCTTCTTCAAAATACCAAAGAGCTTGAGGGGTACAAGGGTAGTGCTTTAAAAATCCAAAAGGACAATTTTGAAAATAAATATAACACAACTCTCGAGTTATTAGCCAAAGAGAAACGTCAATATAGTGTTTTCTTAATGGATGAACGTCAAAAAACGTACCTTGCAACAACTAAAGTTAACGAACTTGAACAAAGATTTTCCATGAATAACACTGATTCTGCTAAAATTCTTGGTTTAAAGAACCATGAGGTTGAAACGTTAAAACAAGTTTTCAAAAGTAGACATGAAAAAGACACTGAAAAAGTAATGGAACTAGAAGAACACGTCGAATTTTTGAAGAAATTTGTTTATAAAACGCATGACGTTATTCAAACCATAAGAATGATAGCACCTCGGTCGTTTTTTAAGGGTAAACCTAGTTTTGAAAGTCCTAAGTACCTCGACCAAGCTCAAGCTAAGAACCCTCGCCTTTATCTGGATGAGTCTGAATGGACCAATCCTGATTGTCCTCTTGTTAGGCTTGATAATGAAGAGACATCCCTTTGGGAAAAGGAGAGTAGATCACCGGTCAATAAAGAGTTTGTGACACCATATAATTATGCTTATGAAAATAGTCTTTATGGTCTTTTCACTCCACAAACACAGAAGTCTCGTGAGCAATTGTTTTTTGAAAGTAAACAAAGAAGAATTCAATGGAAGAAAATTCTTGCCACTAAGAAAACTAATGTTTCTATATATATTAACTATCTGCCTCTTGATGCCTCTAAAAGCAAGAGTAGGAAGACAATTGGTTCTCTTAAACATCACATTGATAATATTCAATCAATTGTTGAAAGAGATTGGCAAAAACGTGAAAATGACAAGTGGAAAAAAGAGATCCCTCACGATATAACTATGCTTGTGAAAGAACTGTTAATACCGAATACGAAGATAATAAAAGAAAATGTTCTTGAATTTGAAAGATTAATTTGGTCAGAAATGTTTGATGGTTTGAAATACGTTGAGTCTCTTGAAAAAGAAATTGATGAACTTCAAACTGACAAATATGAGTTTTTAAACGAATCTGATCTACTCTTAGAAGAATGTGTATGAGTATACCACACGACTTATAAAACAAGAAATAAAGATGATGAACAACAAGATTAAAACTAAGAATGGAATATTAGATTATAGAGAATAAGAAAGAGAAAGATACAAAGTAGGTGTGATCTTAGTGAGAGAAACTAAGGAGAGTTTCTCTCTCTAAAACAAGAAGAATGGAAAGGTACTATGAGAGACACCCACACAAAGACGTTGGATTGGCCTTTTATACTAAGTCTTACAAGTTTAGGAGGCCTTACTTATTTGTGTGTTCGTGACTAATTCCCGTTACATTCATAACAATAACGTAGAACTCTCTACACCGTTGAATATCATTTTCTACGAGCTTAGCAACGGTATATTATATGACCATCACTTTAAATACTTATAACAATCTCCCCCTACGGGGTGGTCATATAATATCTGACTTCACTTCTTTGACCACCACTTTAAATACTTCTAACAATCTCCCCCTAAGGGATGGTCATGTGATATGTGACTTCACTTCTTTGTTGTTGCAAACTTTGAAGCTCGTTGTCTTGAGAGTTCCTTCATCGTTCCTTTCATGACTTGTGATCTTGGATATTTAATCTTTGCCTTGACTTGATCTTGATACTTTGCCAACTTGTATTCTTGTGTCTTTCTCCACATACTCATACTTTGCGCTGTCTTGAAAGCTTGTTAACAATCTCCCTTGATAATCATAGTAGCGGAAGTCTTTATCTTTAGATGTTCTTGAGCTTTCTTCATTTACTTGAGCATGTGGTCTTGAATCACGACTCTTGATGTTGCGCCACCGTTTGCATTCCTCCGGATTCCCGTTATACAGTATGAATACTATACATGTGTGTAACATCCCAAAAATGATGTTTTAAGGTATTTTATTACTAAAATGCCAATGCGTAAGATTGACTGCGACTTTATAAGTTTGAATACCTTACGGGATTGGTTAGTCAAACCCGATAGTCAAACAAAGTCTTATGTGCCACAAGTATTATAGAAAAGAACTTAAGGTTCCTAAGTTGCCAAAATTTGAAACTAGAACTAAAACCACCTTGTTCTAGTATACAGGGACCATCCTTGCCACAAATGAATAATATATTTACAATATGAAATTATGGTTTTTCCCTTATGAACTAATATACTCTTTGAGATCAGATTTTGTCTCATTTATACAAGTGTTTAGTACGTGTTATGTTCTAGAGAAACGGGAGGGAAAAGCTAGAACACTTCATGATGAAGGAACCATATTCATGGTGATTTAGGATGATTATTGATATGATTGTGCTATATACAAGAAGTAATAAGTTCACTAATGTGTTACCCATCAATTGTAAGTTCTAGTTCCATGTTATAATTTCAAGATTATGATAGAAATTAGGGGTTTTGTTTATAAAGAGTGTTATAGGTAAAATTAGACATGATTATGATGTTTGACCTTTTGTTAGATGAATTATAGATGAAGTTAGACATGTTTTATGAACAAGAATATGATTCAGAATTAATGAAGTTTTCAAGTGTTTGTTTAGAGAATATGCTAGTTCATGAATTTTGATGAAGTTCATGATATTTGATAAGTAAACAAAGGGTGTTTGGCTAGAGCTTAATATAGTGCCTAAACATGTACTTTTGGCTTAAGGCCTGAAGAAAAATGACCCAAACATGTCAAATAAGCTGTGATATAAGTTTGGTAAAGTTGGTAATAGCTTAATGTAGGTTTTGGGTCATTTTGGACATATTTAGAAACGGGACAACAAGGTTTGCAGAAATTTGCGCGGACTTGTAAAAATCATAGAAAAATAACCGTAACTCCGTTTGGAACGTGCCTTACCTTTTCGGAAGGCGAGAGAGTCTACTTTCCAACAAAAATAGTCACAGGTCTTGATTCTAGGGCTAAGTGGGTCAAAAACAGCAAAGTGCAGCAGACTGCAAAAATTCTTCATAAAAAGGACTTTTAGTAAAAAGTGTTCAACAATAAAATAGCACCTTATGTGAATATGTTTGCGTGTTTTAGACCCAATACATGTTAGATATATGAGCTATGAAGTTCTAAATGTCTTAGTATGGTTATAATATGCTTAGGTGCTATTGGAAGGCTTATGGATGCTTAATGAAGATCAAAGGTGAGAAACGGTTTTAGATTTGTGTTATTAGATTACACATGACGTAAGAATGTTTTTTTAGCTTCGGAATGTAGCCGGAGGTTGCGATGTTTAGATATTCAGAAATAGCCGAGGATTATTTATCATGTCATGATTCGGGTTTAACCGAAAGCAAGCCAGTATAGAACACCCACAATGCGTATCAAAATCATGTTTAGGATATTCACGAGGAGCATCATATCATGTTTATAAATCTCACAAGGAGCATTACTATCACGTTTAGATTGCTCACAAGGAGCATCACATCATGTTCATGATGTTCACAAGGAACATCGTTATTATGAGTTAGGTGCTCACAAGTAGCATCATAGACAAGGATAGGGTGACCCAGAAACGCGTCAATAATCACGTTGACCTGAGTGGTCATATTATCATGTTAGTACTCATGTTGACCTGAGTGATCATATTATCATGTCAGTAGTCATGTTGACCTGAATGGTCATACTATCATGTCAAGTCATCATGCTGACTAGATTGGTCATATTATCATGTCAAGTAATCATGTTGACCAGATTGGTCATATTATCATGTCAAGTAGTCATGTTGACCTGAATGGTTATACTATCATGTCAAGTAGTCATGTTGACCCGATTGGTCATATTAGCATGTGATGTACTTATGTTGACATGATTGGTCATATAATCATGTTAAGTAGTCATGTTATCCCAAGCGTCCTAAGTGGATGACCCGAGCATCCTAAGTGGATGACAGTGACGTCCTAAGTGGATGACCCATACTTTAATTAGTAATTACTTGCTTCGTGGATGACCCATTTAAACAAGCACAATGTTAGATTAGCGTCCCAAGACGAGTACTCATCGGCTAGGGACTTTATTACGCAGAACAGGACGATTAAGTATTGTCTAGTCATATGAGATGCCATAAATTATATATGTACATGATACAGGTGCAAGACGACTATATGTCGTACCTAATATATAATTATTTATTTATAGAACCACGTTACAGAATTGCAAGATTTCTTAGATCCCGTTAACTCACTAAGTCGCAAGGACTTACCGTTCTCAGTTCTATGTTTTTGCAGGTTATTGTAAGATAAGTTGGAGCTCGTAAATGGTAGCTAGGAGTGCATTAAGAAAAGAAGACGCTTATTATCACACCCCACCATGGCGGAATATGGGGCGCGACGTATGGATATCATCACAACAATAGCGTGTCTATATAGATAACTAAATGAAATGGAAATATCATAAATGGTGACACAATGTCATGAAGATATCTCAAACAATGCAGGCGTCTAGGTAAGTAGGTAACAAGTCTACCTCTTACCAAAGACATACAATTAACAAATAACAAACATATAGGTGTCTACAAAGTATCATTTATTCAAACATAAATAGAGACTAAGAGGAAAGGGGGTTCCTCCAAATGTAATCCTAAGCCTTCCAGCTAGCCACTCCTATTCTCACGCTTAACCACATTCTCACCTAAAAGAGACACTAAAACACGTCAACACAAAGTTGGTGAGAGTCATAGGTTTAGACTCCAATGCCAAATCAGTTATAAGATGTGAATAACAACCATTATCAAAAGAACATATGGACAATGTGCTACAATTATGTATTAACAACTAACATTCAAGATCAATCATTCCAAACCAAATCCAAGGCTCCCAGCCTTACCAAACACCATGGTACCATAGGCGCCCATACACCTATGTACCAATCCCAAGGCCCCGCCTTGTCATTATCCATTGGTCCCATAGATGCTCACACATCTATGTACCTCCCTAAGGCCCTGCCTTGTCAACATCCCCTTGGTACCAAGTCAAACCATAATAACTGAGACGGTACGTGTCCCCCGATCCAAATCATAAACACAATCAAGAATCACATAGCAGTTAATCACATAAGTGCACACATAAGTCCATTACAAACCATAAAAACATTCACAGCATTAGTTACAAAACCATACAGTGTCTCTTCCATCTCATCTGGAAGTGAAAATCATTAAAAGATATGGATTATGAAACTCACCTGAACAAGCTTCTCCAAGTACCCGCACTCTAGCACAAATCTAAACACACAAACGTATACAATCAAGACATAAAACATATACCAAAATGGATCATCAATCTATGATGGATATCTAACCTTCTCCTACAACTTAAACCCATTTATATGCCATAATCATCTCATTACACCCCTCTATAAAGCCCTTAACTTAGTTTAGTTCATAACTCGTCCCGTTAACATTTAACCCAAAACAGTCCCGTTTTTCACACTCCGTATTATGATCCAAACGCCCACCAAACCTAAACCACATTACTTGTAATGAAGACCCCATAAACTTATATGTGTTAGCTAAAATCTCAGCCCTTGACCCAACATCAAAGCTAATCTTAAGTCCCTGATATACAACTTATATTTTCGCCTATTCAGATTCTACCGATTTTGAACATATGAAATGTTTGTTATGATCAGAGGGTCTTACCCTATCCCATTTGCTTATCCCTTCTCCAGATCTTTTATTTAATATATTATCTAAGTCTCATGTTCATTTTAAGCTCCAATTATAACCCTAAGTACCCCAAACAATTCAAAACATAAAATGAAAACAAGCTGATCCAAAAACTGTTTTGACACCCGACTGATGTAACCTGTTTTTGACCCACTTCCCGACCTCCAATTTAGTTCTCATTACTTTAATTTGAAAGCTAATTCAATTACCTTTCCAGGGACATAAGATTCGAAAATTAAAAGTTTGTAGAACTCTAGATATTATCAAAACAATGGACCAAAAATTCTTTCCAGTTTTTAAAAACGAATTTAAACATGATTAAACCCTAATTACCATCACTAATATTCATAATAACCAAAGTAATCAATTAATATGAACCCTAAACTCACTAATCTCAGAAAACTCACAAACCCTAATCTATCATAAGATCAATTACATGATTAGATTGATTAAAATCATTAATAGAACAAGGATTTTGAAGGTTTTACCTTAGAAATCAATGGAAGACCTTTATTTTTGAAACCCTAATTGGCCATCATTGTTGAATTTCGGCTAGGAGCTGTTATGGAGCTTAAAAATATGATTATTTTGGTTATGGATTGGGTTTGGTTAAGTTCTTAAGGCCCCCTAATCCCATTACAAGTCCATTGGGCCTGATTTTGGGCTTTTTCCTTCTTTCTTTCTTTTAGCCGCCCAACCCAAAGCCCAAAACCCCTATTTGGCCAACTTTTATACTCCACCTACTGTAAATAAACTATTAATTATTATTACCTTAAATTCTCTTAATTTATTTCAGCTCCTAAAGCCTCCGAAACCTTAAAACCGCAAAACTAGTCAAATTTACGCGTATACCGTAAAAGACGTAAAAATATACCGTTTTATAAAAACTCTTAGAGTATAAAATAAACTATATAACAAAGTCCTAAATGACTTAAAACCATCCCGTAAATTATTCCCGTGACTAAATACCTCTTCCGAGACCCCTAAATGCAAAACCTTAAACCGTAAAAATATGATTTTCTATAATACATATACGTATACGTAAAACCACTAAACAACACCATCTCATTTCATAGTCACTACATTGTGAGCTCATGAATATGAAATCATGACACATCGTTTCACTCACAAGGTACCCCGTACCCGAAACGATATCCAAACCACAATCTATACACACCAATTAGCACATAAACACGTAAAGACACGTAACTTGCACAAATAAAACTAAGTGACGAACCTCAGAACTGCGGTTGTCACATCACTCCCTCCTAATAGAAATCTCGTCCCGAGATTTACTCCTTAGGATCAAACACACAAACAAAAAATCATATGAGGATACTTGTTCTAAATGAACTCCTCTCATTTTCATGTGTACATTAGTTCAAGTCTCAAATTACCACATATACTAACCAACAATATTTAAATTCATTCCCAAACTCTTGACCTCACAGCCAATAAATCTCACAAATGACTCTTTGATAAAATAAAGACTCTTATTAACACAAATCCCGAATAACCGTACATGAAAATATGCATTCTCAAACAACATTTACCAATCTTAATACATGAAATATATCATGTATACCACTCAATTCCCCCAGGTAATTCTATTCTCTTAAACTACTGGTCCAATCTTTCAAAAGATCATAAATGGACCTACAAAACTTGACATCAACTTTCCCTTTTACCAAAACATGCCACCCATTACTATAGGTGAAACTTCCTACATAAATTTGTCACTAAACTCTAGTGATTTCCTCCTCTTCAACATATCATATCTTGTTACTCTCATCCTTTCCACAAACACCATTTCCACATTAGTAGTCTCTTTCACGAATTTTAGTCCACCATAAGGACAACTCACCCTATCCTTCCATATAGTGCCTCAAATGGCATTCATCGAGTTCTAGTATGATAACTATCATTATATGAAAACTCATACATCGCTAACGAGTTTCCTACATCCCTCTAAATCAGTCACCCAAGCTCTCAACACGACTCCTATACTTGTATCAATCTATCACTTGCTCATCCTTTTCCAATTAGCTGGATATACTCATATCCAATCTTGTTCAAAAACTCCCTTTAGTCCGTGCCCCAAACTACTTAAAAATTCAAATTTCCTTTAGAAACTGACCTATGATGGTCTTTCATATATCCATTAGTTCATCACAACAAGGCTCTTCCAATCCAAATCAACTTATGATCTATACACATCACCAAAAGTGTTAATGCAAGTGATGCCTAAAAACATTATTAGTGTTAACTAATCTTTCTTAGTTTTGATCACAACAAACCATACAACACATTTAGTGTAAAACACAAAATGAATTATTTAACTAACACTATCATCAAGGTAATAATCATATCACTAACCTTTCTTAATCATACTTAGTGATCATCAAAATGATTATCCTTAAAACTTACTTTTGTTAATATGACAAAAGACTTTTTAATAAACTTTCTTTTTTAGAAAATGTTTTATTAAAATGGAAAATGAAAATTTGAAAATAGCATATTCCTAATGCTGTTAGAATATCCTTTGAAGGTTTCAAATACCTCAGATATTCCCACCCCACTAAAAGACAAAAAACGGAGCATAGTCTAGTGGCGGTACCTTAAGTACCTATGCGGTTCCTTAGCGATATGGAACCGTGGGGTGAGATAAGGTACCGCGCACAGCTAGCCGTTATAGATCCGTTATACTTTCTCTCCTTTAAATAGTGGGTCAAATCTCATTTTCCAGTAAGCCTCTTGGACTTTTTTCTCAGCCCTCTTTCTATTTTCTATAGCATAATCATTAGTAAATGATCACTTAAATTGTTAAGGATGTTTACATATGATTATTAATAAGTGTGTAAACACTTATCCTTTTGCCACTAAAATCAAGGAAAAACAAGACCTAATCATGTGTTTTATATCGTAAAAGTCGGAATTACGCGTGGTTTTGTGTTTTTGTGTTAAAATAGGTACAAATGATCAAAAGAAGAGAAAACACGGGATTTCACGGTCAAATGTTGAAGAAAAAGTCCAAAAAGAGACGAAGACAAAGTCAAAAGAGCAAAAGTGTGCCCAAGTTCACGGAAACTGGCTAAACCGACACGATTTTGAAGAAACGAGCAAGGAAGCCGAAATCAAGTTCGTTTATAATGAATTTAAACTTTTTGGAGATATTCGAGCTTAGTGGGTCCCACATTGGATCTATTGGGCTTAAAAGCCCAATAGCAAAATCAAGTAATTTGGTTTAGCCCATATAGCCCAATTTATATACATGAGACGGATGAGATTCTTTTTTTTGGGCCCAAGATTACCACAAAGACACAATATAAATAAATAAATGGAGTTCATGCTTAAAGGGCCAAAGCCCATTTGATCTATAAACAGGGCACCGTGACTTCCACCCAATTTTAAGAGAAAAAGTCTTCATTTTGTTTTAACAGTCAACTTCGGTCAACTCACCTATTTTATCCCATCACATCCCACGTGTTATATCACTCACCATCCCATTTTTATCCTTCACATGCACCTCCCCACACACAAGCAAAACTCGGAAAACCCACTTTACCCTCACACAAATAATAAGCCAACCGTCCCATTTTGATATTAAATAAGAAACAATTGTTCCAACCCCACTCACGTTTTTAATAACATTTACTTGTTTTATTCACCCCACCATTTGACATAAACGATAAACACATTCACTGTTCTTCACCACCATTTACTTTTTTCATCTCTCTAAAAAAATAAACTCACAGCCATCATTTACCCACAAACCCTAATTTTCCACATAAAAATTAACCACAAAATCATGGGGCTTTTTACATCAAAGATTAATTCACACGAATCCATTAAGATCCCCCCAAGAATCGGAGAGTGTGGTCCTCTACTCCAATCCGACGTGGCCTTTTACTATGTTGTGATTGGATGGAACACATCACTCCTCAAATCCTCCAATCACAATAATACACGCTGGCGATCTGTGACAAAAGGGGGATTTCCAGCCATTAGATCAAGAAAGAAGAAAGAGAAGATGAGATTAGCGGCTAAGATTCGAAGCCTTGCTCACCAAGATTAAGAAGAAGGTTTTTTAGGGTTTTCTCCTATAAAAACCCTCATATCTGTAATTTTGAGGAAAGTCCATTTTTTATAAGCTTTTTCTTTATTTATTTTCAGTTTTTTTTTTTAATTTTTGGAGTAGATTTAAATTAGATTTAATTTTCTGAAAAATTAGATTAGGTTTATTGTAATTTCTTTAAATTCCAGTATTGTAATTTTTACGATTAATGAAAAGTGTTTTGTTTTAATTAATTTGTGCATCTTTTAATTTATGGTTAAAATTTAATTGGATATCTAATCTTTTCTTCTCCACTGTTTACTTTTTAAATCATCTCAAGTTGGTATTAGCTACTGTTTGTTCGATTTATTATTAAAAAAAATAAAAATTATAATAATAATAATGTCTGAGAGCTTAGATGATGATTCGAGTTGAAGTTGAAGATGGTGGTGTTCGTTTTCGATTAAGATGGCTCAGCGCCTCAATCTTCTTCCCAACGAAAATCTCCAAAAAGGTTCTTCTCCTTTTTATTTTTATTGATTAATAGTTGTAAAGTTTATTCTGCTTGATTAGTTTTGTGGATTGAATAGTTGCTGAGTAAGTTTTATTTGTCTGGATAATAGGTTTGTTTGCTAAATTTTATTGGATAGTTTACTTATGTGCTAGTGTTTCTTTTCTGAGTGTTTAGATATGCTTATTTTGTCACTGTTATTTTAAGCTGCTTAGATTTGCTTAGTAAGAATTATCTGCTTTTTGTTTTGTCTTTGTTAAATCTGTTTTGCTTATTAAATCTGTTCTCGTTGTTATTATTTTAAGGTAGTTGGTTTATTTAAATTGTCTTATTGCTTAAATCATATTCTAGCTTATTTTTTTTTACTTAGGTGCTTATTTGGCTTATTACTATCTGCTTATTTATTTTTATGTTTTAGCTTATTAGTTTAAAATTGCTTATTTGGTTAATTTGTTTTCACTATTTTGTTTATGTAATCTGCTTTTGATTTATAGCTTTATTGGTATTCAGTTTGTTAAGTTTAGTATAATTTGTTTATTTTCAGCATATTTTTGGTCTGTAAGTTTTAAATCTATTCAAAAAAAAAAAAAATAATTTAAATAGCTATAAAATATCGTTTGGCCCGGGTTTCGAAACCCTGACCCTTCGCATAACAACCCAACGACACATCCATCTCATCTCTTGCCTTTTTTGTGTATTACTCTCTTTAGATTGATTAATATAGGGAATGTTTAAAATTAGCTGGCAGATTTAGCTATAAAGTTTAATGAAGATTTTAAGTTTATTTATTTTAAAAAGTATTTTCTTTATTATTCAGTTTTCTAAAATAAATAAAAAGATAAAAAAAAGTTATTTTTATTTACTTTTAAATTTAGTTTTATTTTTTTTAGTTTTAAAATTAGTTTTATTAACTTTTCATTTAAAAGTTTTTAAATAGCTTTCTTTAAAATAGACTTTAGATATAAAAAGTTTTTATTAGATAGTTTTATTTTTAAAGTTAACTTTCGATAAGGTTTTTAATTTAGTTTATTTCAATTAATTAAGTTTTATTTTCAAAATAGATTTCTTTTATAGTTTTTAAAAGTATTTAGTTTAAAATCAATTAAGTGTCCAATCTAGGTTTGTTTAAAGTTTAAAATAGATTAATTTTTAAATTAGATTAAATAGTTTTAAATATCTTTTATTTTTTAATAGACTTTTAGTTAAAAACACCAAAAACATTATTTACCAAAAACAAAGTTAAGTCGTAACGATTAATTGGAAATCAAATTCGAGTCGAATCGAGGAACGATAATAGAAATAAAAAGGGTATGCAAAATCTCTTTTTCAAAATGGCGCCGCTGCCGCTTCGCTCGTACGATTGACGATTTTTCGTGAAGACGTTTGGATTTTGGGATCCGTTCATTCTTGAACGTTAATTTTCTTGCACAAAAAATCAAAAATACAAAAAAATCAAAAACTTAAAAATAAAAAAAATTAAAAAATCACAAAAGCAATTTCTTTCCTAAGAATTGCACCAAAGAAATTAAAAAATCCAAAAGTAATACTTTTTCCTAAAAGTATTACACCAAAAATATTACGTATTAGTGTTACTTTTTAGTTCGATTTCTTTCGATTTTTCTTGTATATATATATATTTTTCTAAAAAAAATACAAAAATATTCTTCTTTATCCTCTATTGTGTTTAATTCTTTTTCTCAACCCCTCTTATTTATAATTCTTCATGGATTTGTCTTGCGTTCGGTGTGGGAGACCATGGCTTGGTTTTCCAATATGTCCATGGTGTACTTGTGCGAAGTGTGGTTCCGATATCGACAATACACAATTTGGATTTTGTCCATTGTGCAATTCTAGAAATTCGTACTTCTCCTCTTACACAAATTTCTCCCCTCCTCCCCTCTATGACAATCCCTATCCACAACATGCACCGGGTTTTTCTCAATACCCATGTTGCAATCATTGTGGGGGCCCTCACGATACTTTCTATTGTCAACCGATGAATTATGAGCCACATCCGTGCTATAATTCCGGTTTTCAAAATTTTGAACCCCCACAAAACTCCGTCGTTCATCAACCTTCTTTTAAGGAACAAAGCACTAGTTTGGATGAAATTCTCGAAAGCTTAAAAAAATCAAAATTAGCTTGCATGACGAAAGACAACAAGAGCAAGTATCTACTCTTAGTGTTTCTACTCCTCCTCTTGTGCGTTCTTACTATTATGATGACGATGAGACTACTATTTCTTGGAGTGATCTTTGTGCTCAATGTCCTAGTGCAATTGTAATTCCTTCTCTCAATATCCCAAATGCATCTAAGGATCTTGATACATCGAGTGAGATTAGCGATTTTGGGCTCGACAAATTCTTTGATGAAGTTTGTGATGTGCCGACTTTTGCTGAGCTTACGGACACGGTCGTTCCGCTAGTCCATGATCACATACTCACAAATCCAAATGCGATAATTGATTCTTCCAATAAGAGTTCTATATGTGGTGAGTATGATGATTTCGTCTTCGAGCCCGAGATTAAGGAAATTATCGACCGAGAGCTAGCTCTTTTACCTCCACTTCCACCTACAAGTAAGGTCGATTTTTCCAAAATCGAGGCCGAACTTGATGAGTTGGAACGTCTTATTTTTAATAATGGCGAACCAACTCACATGACCACGCATCCAATTCTCGAGGAGTTACCTAATAAACACTCCTCTAATGAGAATTACGTTTACCACATTCGTGAGGATTTAACTTATCAACAAATCCCACAAATGAATGATGGTTTCGTACTTGATCGTGATCTCTTCGAGAGAATTTATAAAATCCTCAATGAGGGGAACGACAAACCTTTGTTTGACGAGCCTATCTATGATGAAGAAATCGAAGAGATTCACGTTTATGAGGATGATTACTTTGACCCGGGAGGTGACATTGACCATTCTTTGATTGATACCTTTACGGCTTTGCCGAATAGTGACCATCCTATGTCTTTGGAGGATGACAATTTGTCTCCTTTACCCATCCCACCTCCCGTGGATCACGACCTCACATACTTCTCGTATGTTGAGCGGACTTTTCTCCCTTCTATGACTTATCCTCCTGCCTCTCATTTATTATGTTCCTCCGGGACCGAGGACAAGATCTTTGATCCCGGTATCACATTCGAGGCTTCCCCATGGACCATTTAATTCGGGGTCGAGTCAGGCTCGTGACTCGGTTAACAAAAACAAGCGCTTCTCGGGAGGCAACCCGATTATCTATCTTTTTATTTATTTTCTACAATAAGTGTAGGGGGAGCCGTGTAGGTTGTTTGTTTGGTGTGTTGTGATTGTGTAGGTACATGTGCTTTGATGATCCACTTTTGGTACTTTTGACGAGACCCGTGTTCCCGTGTTTCCCGTGTACCCGGTTCCTTCGATAAGTTTTTGCTATTGTGATTCACTCTTGTATATAAATAAAACGAATAAATGAAATCACTTTAGTTGTCCTTTCCTTAGCTCGATTGTAAACAACGTACTCAATGTCCTAAGTGTAGGGGAGTTTATTCTCCCACATGCTTAAACATTGAGGACAATGTTTATGTTAAGTGTAGGGGGGCCTTCTATCGAATTTTAGTGGCCTTTTCCATTAATTTGACCCCATTTTACCGGAAAATTTAAAAAATTTTCAACGTTTTTCAAATTTTTGATCTATTTTGGCCTAGTAGTATTTTTATTTATTTTCTTTCCTTTTATTATTGCATCGTAATAATTTCGATTTCAAGAATAAAGTCAAAAATAAAATAAATAAATAAAATGGTTCTAACAAGTTTAGTTGTCTTTGATATATTAGGACCGTCGTGAATATTTTGACTCAACCCGAGTTTACTTATCCAAGTTTACTCTAGCTAGTATCCTTAACCATATGGACCTTAATTGGTTTATTAGGCTAAGCATCCACGAGTCTCATTACTTGAGATTTTAAATTGTGGAGAACGAGAGATGATAGAGTTGATAATAAGTTTAAGGGTTAATTTTTGCTTATATGGTTTTTGTGGCTCTTTCTTCCCGCCTGTATATTTAATTGCTTAATAAATGAGGATTTTTGCGGTGTCGATTCGATATCTTAACTCTTAACCAAATCCTTTATCCCCTTGTAATTAAAGCATGAACACATTGAGGGTGCCAGCGTTGTGGACTTCCGACTAAGGTGGCTCATAACCACTAAGTAGGAGGTATTCAGACCATGGGACCACGGAATTTGGCCTACTATATTATATCATGAACCTTGTCATTAGAGCCTTAGGGTGTATGGCATGGTAAGTGTTGAATAAAAATTGATCAATAAAAATCAATTCCCTCGTTTATCGTTCAAGGAGCCTTAGGGTGTGGACAATAGACGGGGAGCATTTTTACATCTTAAAGAGCCTTAGGGTATATGATGTGAATTTGCTAAACCCCACATAAAGTCAACTCGACTTTGGAGGAATAATTAATAAGTAGAACTATTTGGCCAAATTTTGGGTCCGGGAATTTATTTCCCAAATCGTGTTAAATCATCCTTGATGTGGGCTTACTTTAGTGACAATGTTTTTGAGGACGAGGTTAGGTTTTGAGTGTCGGGTTTGCACCGTTTGGCCTTCATTTTTGGAATAATAACTATCAAATAAGTCAAATGAGCCTACGGGTGAATGACAATCAATAAAATTTAGAGATACAACCTAGGACTTGGAGAAAGAGTATTACATAATTAACTTATATGAGTGGGATTTAACTTGAGGACTTATGGTAGACAATGATCTCGTTTTTATGCTTGGTATGGGGAACGTGAAACTTGAGGGTGATTAATATTCATGACAACAAAGCCCTAATCTAAGTCTTAGATTTCTTTACAAGTTTCTTCCATCAAATAATTTCAAGTTAATAAATTGTTATAACTTTTGTTCCCTTTAAAGTTTTTATCTTTCCATCATTGTAATAATAGTATATCTTAATAAAGGCCAAGATGGGTTAATAATGAGAAAAATGTAACTTTATGCTTTAAAATAATGCATTGCATGGGGTCATTGCAATGGTCAAGTGTAGGGGATTCAATAAGTGTGTAAACACTTATCCTTTTGCCACTAAAATCAAGGAAAAACAAGACCTAATCATGTGTTTTATATCGTAAAAGTCGGAATTACGCGTGGTTTTGTGTTTTTGTGTTAAAATAGGTACAAATGATCAAAAGAAGAGAAAACACGGGATTTCACGGTCAAATGTTGAAGAAAAAGTCCAAAAAGAGACGAAGACAAAGTCAAAAGACCAAAAGTGTGCCCAAGTTCACGGAAACCGGCTAAACCGACACAATTTTGAAGAAACGAGCAAGGAAGCCGAAATCAAGTTCGTTTATAATGAATTTAAACTTTTTGGAGATATTCGAGCTTAGTGGGTCCCATATTGGATCTATTGGGCTTAAAAGCCCAATAGCAAAATCAAGTAATTTGGTTTAGCCCATATAGCCCAATTTATATACATGAGACGGATGAGATTCTTTTTTTTGGGCCCAAGATTACCACAAAGACCCAATATAAATAAATAAATGGAGTTCATGCTTAAAGGGCCAAAGCCTATTTGATCTATAAACAGGGCACCGTGAATTCCACCCAATTTTAAGAGAAAAAGTCTTCATTTTGTTTTAACAGTCAACTTCGGTCAACTCACCTATTTTATCCCATCACATCCCACGTGTTATATCACTCACCATCCCATTTTTATCCTTCACATGCACCTCCCCACACACAAGCAAAACTCGGAAAACCCACTTTACCCTCACACAAATAATAAGCCAACTGTCCCATTTTGATATTAAATAAGAAACAATTGTTCCAACCCCACTCACGTTTTTAATAACATTTACTTGTTTTATTCACCCCACCATTTGACATAAACGATAAACACATTCACTGTTCTTCACCACCATTTACTTTTTTCATCTCTCTAAAAAATTAACTCACAGCCATTATTTACCCACAAACCCTAATTTTTCCACATAAAAATTAACCACAAAATCATGGGGCTTTTTACATCAAAGATTAATTCACACGAATCCATTAAGATCCCCCCCAAGAATCGGAGAGTGTGGTCCTCTACTCCAATCCGACGTGGCCTTTTACTATGTTGTGATTGGATGGAACACATCACTCCTCAAATCCTCCAATCACAATAATACACGCTGGCGATCTGTGACAAAAGGGGGATTTCCAGCCATTAGATCAAGAAAGAAGAAAGAGAAGATGAGATTAGCGGCTAAGATTCGAAGCCTTGCTCACCAAGATTAAGAAGAAGGTTTTTTAGGGTTTTCTCCTATAAAAACCCTCATATCTGTAATTTTGAGGATATTCCATTTTTATAAGCTTTTTCTTTATTTATTTTCAGTTTTTTTTAATTTTAGGAGTAGATTTAAATTAGATTTAATTTTCTGAAAAATTAGATTAGGTTTATTGTAATTTCTTTAAATTCCAGTATTGTAATTTTTACGATTAATGAAAAGTGTTTTGTTTTAATTAATTTGTGCATCTTTTAATTTATGGTTAAAATTTAATTGGATCTCTAATCTTTTCTTCTCCACTGTTTACTTTTTAAATCATCTCAAGTTGGTATTAGCTACTGTTTGTTCGATTTATTATTAAAAAAATAATAATAATAATAATAATAATAATGTCCGAGAGCTTAGATGATGATTCGAGTTGAAGTTGAAGATGGTGATGTTCGTTTTCGATTAAGATGGCTCAGCGCCTCAATCTTCTTCCCAACGGAAATCTCCAAAAAGGTTCTTCTCCTTTTTATTTTTATTGATTAATAGTTGTAAAGTTTATTCTGCTTGATTAGTTTTGTGGATTAAATAGTTGCTGAGTAAGTTTTATTTGTCTGGATAATAGGTTTGTTTGCTAACTTTTATTGGATAGTTTACTTATGTGCTAGTGTTTCTTTTCTGAGTGTTTAGATATGCTTATTTTGTCACTGTTATTTTAAGCTGCTTAGATTTGCTTAGTAAGAATTATCTGCTTTTTGTTTTGTCTTTGTTAAATCTGTTTTGCTTATTAAATCTGTTCTCGTTGTTATTATTTTAAGGTAGTTGGTTTACGTAAATTGTCTTATTGCTTAAATCATATTCTAGCTTATTTTTTTACTTAGGTGCTTATTTGGCTTATTACTATCTGCTTATTTATTTTTATGTTTTAGCTTATTAGTTTAAAATTGCTTATTTGGTTAATTTGTTTTCACTATTTTGTTTATGTAATCTGCTTTTGATTTATAGCTTTATTGGTATTCAGTTTGTTAAGTTTAGTATAATTTGTTTATTTTCAGCTTATTTTTGGTCTGTAAGTTTTAAATCTATTCAAAAAAAAAAAAAAACTAAATAGCTATAAAATATCGTCTGGCCAGGGTTTCGAAACCCTGACCCTTCGCATAACAACCCAACGACACATCCATCTCATCTCTTGCCTTTTTTGTGTATTACTCTCTTTAGATTGATTAATATAGGGAATGTTTAAAATTAGCTGGCAGATTTAGCTATAAAGTTTAATGAAGATTTTAAGTTTATTTATTTTAAAAAGTATTTTCTTTATTATTCAGTTTTCTAAAATAAATAAAAAGATAAAAAAAAGTTATTTTTATTTACTTTTAAATTTAATTTTATTTTTTTTAGTTTTAAAATTAGTTTTATTAACTTTTCATTTAAAAGTTTTTAAATAGCTTTCTTTAAAATAGACTTTAGATATAAAAAGTTTTTAATAGATAGTTTTATTTTTAAAGTTAACTTTCAATAAGACTTTTAGTTTAGTTTATTTCAATTAATTAAGTTTTATTTTTAAAATAGATTTCTTTTATAGTTTTTAAAAGTATTTAGTTTAAAATCAATTAAGTTTCCAATCTAGGTTTGTTTAAAGTTTAAAATAGATTAATTTTTACATTAGATTAAATAGTTTTAAATATCTTTTATTTTTGAATAGACTTTTAGTTAAAAACACCAAAAACATTATTTACCAAAAACAAAGTTAAGTCGTAACGATTAGATGGAAATCAAATCCGAGTCGAATCGAGGAACGATAATAGAAATAAAAAAGGGTATGCAAAATCTCTTTTTCAATTATCCTCTTGATCCCCTCCTTTACCTTGTCCAATGAGAAGATCACTCACTCACTAGTGTTGTGATAAAGATGAATCTATGAGCTAGTCATATTCATCATGATACCCTTTTTGTTTTAGGTCAATCCAATGTATTTATGAATACTTGGACTAGTTGTGTTCATCCAAGTTATTTGTGGATACTTGGATTTGTTGTGTACATCCATTGCATATGTGTTTGCTTGGATTTGTGTTGTGTAAATCCAAGATACATGTGTGTACTTGGATAAGTCTAGTTGAGTTGTAATAGATTTGATTAGGAGTTCTCACTAAACTATAAAGTGATGTGGTTGTGTCTTGTGAGTTCTCACTAAACTATAAAGTGACTAGTAGTTGTGTTGTGAGAAGTTCTCACTTAGCTTCAAAGTGAAGAGTCGTGAAGATTGGTTCTAGCTTTCGATTAGAACTCGACATCTAGCCTTGTGTCGTAAAATGGTGAAGTAGGCAACGTGAAGATTGATTCTACCTTAAGATTAGAACTCGACATCTAGCCTTGTGTCGTTAAATTGTGAAGTAGGCAACGTTGTGTAGATTGTTCCTAGCTAAAGATTAGGTCTCGACATTTAGCTTAGTGTCGGAAAATAATGTAAGCAACGATGTAAGGTTTTCTCCGCCGAGAAGGGAGCTTGTGGATATAGTGGAAATCTCGAGTAGGTGTACTCGAGGATTAGAGTAGAAACGAGGATAGAGCCTCGTTGTCGAACCACTATAAATCTTGGTGTCTTCCCACTAGGTTGTCTCCTTCCTTACTCTTTACTTATTTCATTATCATTACACTTACCTATTATCTTTGCTAGTGCATTTGAATTGAACCTAATCATTATGCAACTTAGCCTCAAGTAAAAGATAGTTTTGATACAAACCAAATTGAAAGTAATTTTAATTTGGTCACCAATCGAAGAGAAACTATTCAACCCCTCCTTCTAGTTTCTACAATTGGTATCAGAGCGATGGTCACTCAAGATCTTTGAAGTATATTGTACTTTGAAACTTGGATCGATCCATTGTCTCCTCAAATTAGAAGGTCTAGTTGTACTAAAGTTTCTCTTTTGTCAAAACTATGTTTTCTTTGAAAATAGGTCTTTTAATTGATAATATTGCATCCCACTTAAGATTAGTAGCCTTTATGTTTTTTAGATATACCTTTGAAATGTATCTACTAGTTTGCATCTTGCTTTGTGTAGGTACTCATGAAGATCAATCACTTAATTGGTTGTGGATTGAGTTACTTGCACTTGTAGAAGACTCATCTTCATTGATCTTTAACATCTTTGAATGATGATACCAAGATGATTGGGAATGATACTAGTCCTTGAAGACTTAGTACTCATCATAGTCATTGATTGGGCATAGCACTTATTCCTTCATGGATTGCTCTTTGTGGCCAAGGTACGCTTTCGTTCTTCCACACGCCCTTTGATCATTCTTTTGATCATTACTTGACTATGTGCTTGTTCTCGGCATCCTTGCCTTGACATTTATTTGTGGTTTGTGTTTCTTTTCCTTTATCCTCTCAAACCTTCATTGCTTGGATACTTGACTCACTATGGTGATGTAGAGTGAGTTAGTAGAAGCTTAAAGTATCAAGCATGATTTCCATGGTTTGCACCCATACTGTTAGTAGGCCCTTTGTGGGAGAGAAAGTGAATTAATACCTTGCTCATATTTTGGTTTAGACTAAGACTATTATTGAAAGTGATCTTAGTCTATACTTGAATAATTGCTTTGTGCTTATTCATTACCAAAGCTGTTTAACGTTTCGCCGGAAAGGCACGTCTTAAACCACTATATATGACACAAGCTCTTCCTTACCACTATTTGAAGATTGTCATTAATCCCTTGAGAATTGGTCCTAGTCTTAATTCACTTCCCTTGACTTCTCTCCACTTAGTCGTTTTGCTACGAGTAGTCGTTTGTCCGTTTCGGTTCTTTTCGATCTTGATTTAACTCGTAATCCTTCATTAAAACATATTGCCTAGTGTTTATGATGATCCAATGTTATTCTAAAAGGTTCATGATATATTTTTAAGTATCTTAGAAAAACTTGGTTTTTAAAATTTGGCGTTTTTCATTGATAAAAACCTGCCTCTGTAGGCGGTTCTTTATCTAGGCGGCTCAAACCCGCGGTACCTTATCGATAAGGAACCGCGGGCAGTAAGTTTTGTCAGAGCGCCAGTTTGATTATTTTATTCTTTTCAAACCACTATCGCTCTCCCAAAAACACACAACGACGGTTTTCTTGTTTTTCCACCATTGTTGAAGCTTCCAAAACCTTCAATCACTCAAATTAATTGATTCTAAGTTGTGGGTTTCACTCATCCTTCATCTAACATCAACTAATTGTAAGTATTTTCTTTCAATTTCATCTATTTTATTCTAGGGTTCATCTTTTCATAATTGGGGATTTTTAAAATTGAAATTAAATTAAAACCTTAATAGGAATGTGGGTTGACATGGTTATTTTACTATGATTCCTTAGGTTGATATTCATTAAGATTTCACTAAAACCCACTTGTAGAACAAATCCGAATTTTGATTAATTATTTTTGATTAAAAGATAGATTTGAGATGAACCCATGAACAAGTAGGTAATGACATTGTTAATGCTTACCTAAAAACCTTTTTTTGAAAAACAAATGTTCTAATCCATTGTTGATCTAACATAGATCATGTGTTCTTGGTTAATGGTGGAATAGACACAGTGTGAACATGAGAATGATATGGATTCAATCCATGCCAAACCTCTCCCAAACCTATGCTTCCCCCCAACTTCAAAACGCTTTTCCATCCCTTTCGACTCGTTGTTTCCATGAGGGTAGAGTCGTTGACAAGGAAATAACGGGTTATGACTATATCCAATCTATGTTTGAGCTTTCGGGGTTTGATTGCTTGCTCAACATAGAAGAAGATATTTACCCCTTATTCCTTCTTGAATTCTTTAGCACCTACTCCATGCTTGAATACAATGGAGAAATTTTCATTCGTTTCGTGTTGAATGATCAATTGATTCAATACTCCCTCGAAAACTTTGGTCAAATTCTCGGTGTGCCATATGAAGGCACTTGTCGTTTTACAGATAAATGGAGACTTGATGCTATCTCGGAATCCTACGATAAACCTCCAAATGACCTCACCGAAATTGATCTATTGTTCATCCTTGACATCATCTCGAAAGAGCGTGATGGAAACGTTGTGAGAAGCCTTCATTCAAATGTACGAAATGTGAATCGATATGAAGTGCTCTCTAGCGACCTTAAGGATTTTATGGTCCAATGGGCCAATATCCTTAGGGAGAATGTCTTTGGTCTTGGTGGAAACCGAGAACATATCCCGGCGTGTATGGTGCATATGTTGAGTTGCATCTTTACATCCACCAAGTACAACTTGGCATTCTATATCGCTCGACGAATCAATTATGCTCTTTCCAAACCCAAAACAAACCTTCCCTATGCTATGCTTCTTACTCGCCTTTTTAGAAGGGTTGGTGAAGATTTTCCTCATATCGATCTTTCTCGCTTTCACCCGGTTCAACGGGTTATGTTACCTATTCAAGAGGTATATGAACGAAAGCCTAGAAGTGACCGAGGTTCACGAAAATCGGACCATCAAGAGCCGGATGATGAGAACACCGATATGCCACCAAGTGATGGTGATGGCGTCGGTCCTAGTTCTCATTTTGACTCTTCAAGTAACTCCCATCCATCCTCAAATCAATTCGAGGATGATTTTGAAGACTTAGCTCCTCCTCCTCACCCTTCTAGTGATGTTCCGGAAGATCTCAATATGGAGCATCTTTATCGTGAAAATCTTAGAACTCGGGGAGAATTACATGAACACCGAGTGGAGACAAGAAAAGGATTCAAGTATTTGGGAAAGATGATCAAAGGTTTAGGAAAGAAAAGGAGGTGAAGACTTTGATGTTGTGTCAAAGTTTGGATTTGATGGTTAAACATTTGGTTATTAACACTTTGGTTTAGTTGCTTATTAACTTTTGTTGCATGTTTGGATTATTATTTATTTTGATCCTAAATGTTGCTTATGCCATCATGTTTGTGATTTACATAGCCTTGTGCATCTTTGTGACAGTTAGCTTACTTAGATTATGATCTGTAGTTAACTTTGGCTTGTGAATCTTTTGGGAAAAATCTGGGTTTTACAAAAACTGGGATGAAAGATTTTTTGAAACCTCTGGTCGCGGTTCAATATCGACCAGCGGTTCCTTATTAATAAGGAACCGCGGGTCCTAGATAAGGAACCGCCGGCCACTGTGCACGACAGCATCTTTTGCTTTACACTGTTTTCTTAAATCTGTGTATACCTTGCATGATTTTTAGTAATAAACTGCACATTTCCTAAACTAGCTTACCTAAATTCATTATTCACCTAAAATGATTTTAACCCATTACTAGTTTGGATCATCCCCTCACCCATTTAAACCCACCTTGTTTGCCATGTTCTTCACACATCAAACATACTTCCCTAAACCTAAAACCACCCTTGTCAACCATGGTGTGTACCAAAACCTCAAACACTTCCAAGACCTCCACCCCAAGGAAAACACTCAAAATAAGGATTAAGGTATCCAAGCCTAACTCCTCACCTTTCCACACACCTAAGAATGAGATGGTTCCTATCCTCATTTCTTCATCACCTTTCCCACCTCTTGCACCATGCAAGACATCATCCACCCATGGTACTAACCACTCCATTGGTTCTACCTCCTCTTCATTCAACTCAATAATGAATGAGCTCTCTTCACCCTTCAATCCAAGTGCACCCTTGGATGTGACTACACAACCACTCCAAAGCATTCCTTTTGTGAATGACTTTGATGACACTTTGGTGACTTAACAATTTACCCCTCATAACTCCCCTATTTCACCAACCTTGGAGAATTTACCTCCACACTCACCCATTTCCCCTTTAGGGAACATGCCTCCACTCTCACCCACATCACCCTTGGAGAACTTGCCTCCTCCACCTCCACCCAACTCAAACATTCCAATTTTGGGTGTTCCACTTTCCCTCCTTTTGGGTGATCCATACTATGGGTTTCAACAAACACATGGTCCTAGTTGTCCATGTTGTCTTTACAACCACTACATCATCCATAACCTTAGGATGGATATGTATGGACTACATAGGAGGTTGTAAGAGTTCTTGCTTGCCTTGTTCTCCATGCCTCTTCCTAGGAGATGAATGATGGAGTTTTCTTAATAAGAGTTTTCAACAAAACCAAGCCAAAGAAAACTACTTATCTAGATCTAATGATAAGCTAGCTATGTATTAGTTAGTTTTATTTGTCATTGTACTTTCTTCTTTCATGAATGTTTCATGTTGTTGATCTATGGATTTAGCTTTGTGTGTTTCTATCCTTTTGTGCACACTAATCAACTTTAGTTTGAAATTTAAAATTGAACCTAAATCTATCACAACCTCTAAAAACTTGACTAAAATTGGTTCAAAATGATATCTAAATTATTTTGTCACCCTTTGTCAAGACATTCTTTGTGAATGTGTTGCTTTATGCAACCCTAGCATAATTTGGTGCTAATAGAGGTAAAATTCCAAGATTTGCAACTTTTTGAAAAAGTCTTAGTTTTTCTCAAAAACCTGTAAAAACTTGGTTTCAAGTCCACTGGACGCGGATCCTTAAAGCCCCGCGGTTCCCTAGCGATATGGAACCGCCGGTCCCTTTAAGGTACCGCGGGCAGAAATCAATTTTTGACGAATTTTTGGTCAAAACTTTTAAAACCCTATACCCTGTCAAGATTCCTTGTTTACTCAAATTGACTAAACATTCCTTGACACTTCACATTTTGTATTCAAATTCTTACCTTGATTACATTTTACTTATACCCCAACCTTGAGATTTCATTCTCACACCTTCCCAACCTTGAGAATTCACTCTCACACAACCTTGAGATTTCATTCTCACACCTTCCAAACCTTGAGAATTCATTCTCACACAACCTTGAGATTTCATTCTCACACTCTCACAATGCCTAACTCCTACATTCCTAACCTTGACATTTCTTTGTCACAACCCCACTCACCCAAAGCTTCCTCATCCAAGCTTTCAAAGAAACCGAAAATCTCGGCTCGACCTATTTGGGTTAAGAGGAATGAACCATCTTCGTCCAAACCACCCAAAAACCCTACCTTCTCTCCAATCAAGTATTGGAATGAGACTTATACCATAAACCCCATCAGCGGAGCAAAAGAAAATGTTCCCCCACCACCACAATCCTTCAACACCCCTCAACTCAATGACCTTTCAACCTTCCTAAACCTCGCAAGGCATTGTGAAAACATTCCCAAACCCATTACCCCACCACCACCAAACCCTAAGTTTGATGCCATACCCCCATCAAACGATTTTGTGTTGCATCATGGATCCTCGTGTGCTTGTTGTCGATTTCAACAAATTGAACTTGCTCATGTGTATGAGAAGTTAAATTTTCTTGAATTCCTCCTCACTCGACCTCCTATTCAAGTTTTCGTTCCGGTGGACAAAACTTCGAATGATGCATCGTCGTCTTTTTAGTCTTTTATTTTTTTTTGCAATCTTGGAAAATATCATTATTAGACTAGCTTATTCTTAGTGGTTTATTTTCCATATTTATTGCTTTTAGATACTCCTATTGTGTGTATGACTATCTTCTTTGTTGTGTCTTTTTCTTTTATGTAACCTTTGTGTTGTTTGTGTCTTAGTTCATTAGTTCTATTTTGAGTTGATCATGGTTAATTTTTACAATTGCTTATGGGTGATTCCATCAATTCTAAGCTTTAACCCATTGACAAGCTTATCATCTTCATTGGATTGAAGTTTGATTTTGTCAATTACCTCTTTAAACATACTTAGCAAAATACTTGCTTCTAATTTGAGATTTCTTCTCTCTCTCCCTCTCAAGTTACTTAGTAGGTAGTGATCATATATACATTGGTGTTTCTTTCTTTTCTACTAACCTTTGTGTAGCATGTCACCTTAGCTCACAAACTTGATGTCCCAAGCAAGGGGGAGCAACCACCAAGGGGGAGCTACTAGCAAAGTTCGATGTTCTTCAAAGACTTGTGCTAACCTTTTTGCTACGACAAAGGGGGAGAAATGATAGTGATAAACTAGTTAATAATTCCATATTTTTGTGTTTCTACGTAAATGAGTTTATCGTTTGTCGTAATAAAAAAGGGGGAGATTGTTAATGCAAGTGATGCCTAAAAACATTATTAGTGTTAACTAATCTTTCTTAGTTTTGATCACAACAAACCATACAACACATTTAGTGTAAAACACAAAATGAATTATTTAACTAACACTATCATCAAGGTAATAATCATATCACTAACCTTTCTTAATCATACTTAGTGATCATAAAAATGATTATCCTTAAATCTCATTTTTGTTAATATGACAAAAGACTTTTTAATAAACTTTCCTTTTTAGAAAATGTTTTATTAAAATGGAAAATGAAAATTTGAAAATAGCATATTCTAAATACTGTTAGAATATCCTTTGAAAGTTTCAAATACTTCAGATATTTCCACCCCACTAAAAGACAAAAAACGGAGCGTAGTCTAGTGGCAGTACCTTAAGTACCTACGCGGTTCCTTAGTGATATGGAACCGCGGGGTGAGATAAGGTACCGCGCACAGCTAGCCGTTATAGATCCGTTGTACTTTGTCTCCTTTAAATAGTGGGTCAAATCTCATTTTCCAGTAAGCCTCTTGGACGTTTTTCTCAGCCCTCTTTCTATTTTCTATAGCATAATCATTAGTAAATGATCACTTAAATTGTTAAGGATGTTTACATATGATTATCCTCTTGATCCCCTCCTTTACCTTGTCCAGTGAGAAGATCACTCACTCACTAGTGTTGTGATAAAGATGAATCTATGAGCTAGTCATATTCATCATGATACCCTTTTTGTTTTAGGTCAATCCAATGTATTTATGAATACTTGGACTAGTTGTGTTCATCCAAGTTATTTGTGGATACTTGGATTTGTTGTGTACATCCATTGCATATGTGTTTGCTTGGATTTGTGTTGTGTAAATCCAAGATACATGTGTGTACTTGGATAAGTCTAGTTGAGTTGTAATAGATTTGCTTAGGAGTTCTCACTAAACTATAAAGTGATGTGGTTGTGTCTTGTGAGTTCTCACTAAACTATAAAGTGACTAGTAGTGGTGTTGTGTGAAGTTCTCACTTAGCTTCAAAGTGAAGAGTCGTGAGGATTGGTTCTAGCTTTCGATTAGAACTCGACATCTAGCCTTGTGTCGTAAAATGGTGAAGTAGGCAACGTGAAGATTGGTTCTACCTTAAGATTAGAACTCGACATCTAGCCTTGTGTCGTTAAATGGTGAAGTAGGCAACGTTGTGTAGATTGGTCCTAGCTAAAGATTAGGTCTCGACATTTAGCTTAGTGTCGGAAAATAATGTAAGCAACGATGTAAGGTTTTCTCCGCCGAGAAGGGAGCTTGTGGATATAGTGGAAATCTCGAGTAGGTGTACTCGAGGAGTGGAGTAGAAACGAGGATAGAGCCTCGTTGTCGAACCACTATAAATCTTGGTGTCTTCCCACTAGGTTGTCTCCTTCCTTACTCTTTACTTATTTCATTATCATTACACTTACCTATTATCTTTGCTAGTGCATTTGAATTGGACCTAATCATTATGCAACTTAGCCTCAAGTAAAAGATAGTTTTGATACAAACCAAATTGAAAGTAATTTTAATTTGGTCACCAATCGAAGAGAAACTATTCAACCCCCCCCCTTCTAGTTTCTACAAAAAGGACGGTTATCTCAGTTAGTCTATCAACTGCCATCCAAACCCATGCTACAACTACTTCCATTAAATTTGGATGGCTCATTAGTAGCACCTATACACTTCTTTTATCACTTTTCTCAATGAAGGATTTTTTTCCTTGATACTCAACACTTCCTTTATACCTACACAATGTCTTACCTTCAAGGTCATAACGCTCCTCATCTTGTCTCAGTTAGACCAAGCCATTCGTCTCCCATGACACATCACATCTATAACTCCTCAACCATTTGATGATCGATACTAAGCCTTCCAATCAAACATTATAGGTCAGTACCATTTCCTTTCCACACAACAACAATATTAGCATGCTTAGTGCCTTAGTATACTCATTAGGCTATACCAAAGTTTTACCTTCGGTTCCTATCTCGACCTATTTCACTCATGATTCGCATCTATCCACACTTCCTACTTCTTCCTCAGCTCATGACATACATCACGATGTTATGCTTCCCGTCTCTCAAGTCACCTTATACCTCAAAATTTTTCCAAGTAGCTTCACTTGTTTTTCCTCACGATCAGTTCTCCTACTCCCTCCTAATAGGGATAGACTATAGTTTTATGTGATACCATGCGGATCACAATCTCATATTATACCCATATTAGTTTCCATTTGTCTAAACTAAGCCATATTTTAAATTCTTATTCGAATCTCATACTTCTATTTTGATCTTGAACCCAACATGAGGTACTTTCAATCATCATCTTCTAGGTACTTGGTTCTCTCCTTCCATGGCTCTCCTTAATTCCTACACTATCTCGTCCAACAGAAATTCCATACTTCATTCATCAAATCTATGGAAATCGCTAGTGCATTGGATGATGCATAACTGTCTCTTCCAAAGATCTTTCATAACACCTTCACAAAACCGACTCTCTAATCACTTCTCCGTGAACTTATTCAGCCCAGCTTCACTACTCATCCCTCGATATTGATTGCCATAAAAAATCTATCCGCGTAGTCACTAGACTCCCCTTGTTACCTCCACGAGTTCTTAATCTCCCATGTTATATAATTCATCACGATCTACTAGTTCAGCTCTTTGTAACTCCACTCCGGTACTCGATCTGTCCTTCTTCGTCACGAACCATACAAAGATTCCCATCATAGTGCTTGTCACCTTTCCAGTCCTTGCAAATTATGTGACTCCTTCGAAATCTCTTGCTTCCTTCTAGCAGTCGGCACGTAGTCCTTTCAGCTCATTGATTCACGATGTAGCTCTTCACGCACTCCTTCTCGTCTCTATGATGTTACCTAGGAACTTCACACTACCCAGTAGCCTCTAACTTCAACTCATCTACCACAATATTTCTAAAGGTACTTCAACCCCTCAATGGATCACTCTTCCTTACTTGTTGTAATCACCATTAATCAGCCTCCTACCAATCATTCTTTCACATCCACGGTTTCCTTCACGTGTCTACTACTACATCGCCTCCATAACTATACCAATTCCCTTACGTGTTATTTTCGCAATCTTTCCATTAGTAGAAAATTTCTACTCTACCCTTACATCCGCTGGTACTTTCATCAATCTCCTATTGGTACTTCAACCAACTTCTAATAGCATGACATCTCGTTCCCACGACCAGTCAACTAACCTTTACTTACTCCCTTATTCCCGTAACCAATCTAAGTTTCAAAACTCCACAAATCTTAATCATTCCTTCAACACAACCTTTAAACCAAAACACATCTCTGCATTCTAATATCTAACCATAAGTAATACTACCCAACTCTATCCTCTCATCCGAACGTTTCCACAACCGCATAACTAAATCAACCATGACGTGTACCAAAAGAATTCCAAACGATCGCGTCTCATAATAAATATAGGGTAAACTGAAAGATCAACCATAATGAACCCTAGCCAAAACAACTGAAAATGAAACAAGGTAATCCAAAAGATTCAATGGAGTGTGCCAACAACGAAAAATTATACTTGTCACGGTTAGTATTACCAAATGAGGAATGCTACATCCACATAAAGTTTACAAAAATAAATTCACATAATGATGTGTAAGTTAATTAGTGGATGCACATACGTGAAAAAAACAAAAAGTATGAGAGAGAGTACCAATCATATTCATGACACATCATTGTGTGGATTTATGTTTGTAAACTTTATGTGGATTTAGTATTTCTCTTACCAAATTTCGATACCTCAGAAAATTTTAAACTTTCGCCCCATTTAGTTACTCCTCATAAGAACCAAACTTCAATATTATTAAAATCAATCATACTCGTTTTGAACAATAAACTCATCTTTTATCTTCATTATTTTATCAAGGATATCAATTAGGTAGTATACTACAATCTTATTCTAACCATTATCTTGTTTACCCATATTATTATTTCACTTGTTATAATAAAACCAATACATGTTTATAAAATACAGTGTTTTTTTTTCATTTTATTCTATATTATTATTATTATTATCTTATAAAATCCATTTAGGCTGGTTATAACTAAACTACTACACGTTTACAAGGTGTGGTGTTATTATTATCATTACTATAATAAAATCTCCCTTTTTACTCTTTCTGTCTAGTTAAATACTTCTAAAATTTTAACTCCACTTAAGAAAATTTTTGTAAAATTTCTTTACCCCTTTAAAATGTCTTATCACATGTTACATAGAAAACTAATCCAATTATTTTCAAGACAAATTTTTTTATAACTTACTACCACAAACATAAAAAAAAGATATGTAAGTCACGATATCATACCATACACTTACAAATTATTTTCAAAGTCGTTTTCCTATAATTAGCCAGACTTATTTGCAAGAAAATTTAGTAGTTCTCATTAATTAAAATACATACCTGAATGTAGACACACATCAAAAGACTCAAAACGTCGTTGGAACTCCATCAAACTCCAGCACCATAAAACACGAGCAAGCACAAGGTACGTTCAAGTTATAATAACTACTGAACGACCATATATCATAACTTAACACATACTAGTATATATACATCCGCATATATATACCTATTAAATCACCCAAAACATACTCGTTACCATACATGTTAGATCAATCAATCGTGTCATACACTCGTTTTTTCCATACGAGTAATCGCCATCTTACAACAATGCATAAAACCCATCGCTAAAACCAGTCCATATCGTGTGACCTCATAATCACACAACATGACTATAACCCAACACATATAACACACTAAAAAAATATCCATACGTAGGCAATCGTTACATAAACCCACATATTATACCTATTCCCAAAATCCACATCTCATCATATACAAGCATGTACTAACCCTATTTCATGCAATCATACTTAGGAACCCATTGAAGTTGTGGTACTTGTATAACTATGTTGGCCACCATACTTATACAATTACCCTTTCCTCAATGCACTCCCTCCTATGATGACACTTATAAGAATCAATACAAAATATAACACATAAATCCATCTACTCACATAAGCTCATAACCAAATAAACAATAAGGTCCAAAACTCCATCTATTAAAATAATATAGTCAAACTTTTGGAATACATAAATCCATTGTCTAGCTAAAACAGCATAGATAAACTCCAACACAACATCATAATCAGTTATAAGTCATGTCGCCCATAGGAGTGGAAACAACTTAAAGTCCTTCCTATCCACCTACTCCTAGTGACTCGAATCACCACATGATTCTTAGGGAACATGACTTAAACATCAAAAGAAAATACTATACATTAGGTACACCAAATAACTTACTATGGTGAAAGTAATTTATATATCAAAAGCAAAACAGAAATTAACAGGTGACTAAGTATGGGCAACTACAGTTCAACTCATACTAGTCAAAATTCACAAAAAATAAAATTTAGGAAAATATAATCAAGACCACATGTAATCCTATGACGCCTATATGCAGGGATCCTTAAGCTATAGACTAGGCTAGGCAACCTAATTATCTATAACCATTGTCTCTGATACCATTCTATCACACCCCACCATGGCGGAATATGGGGCGCGACGTATGGATATCATCACAACAATAGCGTGTCTATAGAGATAACTAAATGAAATGGAAATATCATAAATGGTGACACAATGTCATGAAGATATCTCAAACAATGCAAGCGTCTAGGTAAGTAGGTAACAGGTCTACCTCTTACCAAATACATACAATTAACAAATAACAAACATATAGGTGTCTACAAAGTATCACTTATTCAAACATAAATAAAGACTAAGAGGAAAGGGGGTTCCTCCAAATGCAATCTGATATGTGTAGAAATACGCGTTTAGGAAAACAACGTATAAGTGCGGCAAGTATTAAACTCGACGATTTAGGAAAACCGAAGAATTGAATAAATGCGAGTTCGTTCTCGAAGGAGGTGTGTGGATTAATGTGCCAATATATAAAATAACAATGTTTGGATTAGTGACGTTTTTGGTTTAGAAGAGAAAAATAAAAGACGAGCTACGACTATGATTACACTACGACGAATTAACGTAAAACGCGAACGTAAATACGTAAAACGTGACGAAATTAAAAACAAAACCTAAAAATTAATTAAAATATTAAACTAAGTCTTAAATAATATAAATAAGAATAAAAATCCAACAAATATATTTTAAAACCTTTTATTAATTAAATATTCAATTTTTAATGCTAATTAAAGCCCTAAAATTAAATATAATTAACAAAATGCCCAAAATATTAATTTATTGAACTAATAACTAACTTATATTATTTAAAGACTAAAAAGTATTTTTCCTAAATTTTTAAAACTATTTTTCTATTTTTTAAATGCTAAAAACTATTTTAAGATTAAAATAATCTTAAAAAATAATAAAATAATGCCAAAATTAATTTAACAATTTTTAAAAATCTTAAATTACCCTAATGAACAGTAGGAAATTGAAAAGGTTTGAAAAATGTAAAAATTTTCACTAAAAGACAAAACAGTTTATTAATTAAACCCTAATTAAACAAATTTAATTCTAAAAAATAATTAAAAAGTGAACAGTGACTAATTTTTAAACTAAAAATCTTAAATTAATTTTCTTAATCTATGACAAATTTTAAAAGTGAAAAATATAAATTTTCTACACTAAATTCCCAAAAAAACAGTAATTAAAAAGTAATTTAAATAAGCTATTTAATCTCAAAATTAAAAAATGAACAGTAACTTGAAAATTAAATAAACTGAAAAATCAGAAAATAAGAAAGAAAAATAATGCAAAAAGTTTGAAATGCTAAATCCTAAATTTCACCACAAAAGACAAAAAAAGAAAGAACTGATAGTGACACTTTTGATGTTTCTGTCTTTTAGTGTAGCAGTGGCTACAAAGTCACTAGCAGGGGGAAGTGAGTTCCCACTGCTAGTGCAAATAAGCTGACAAAGAATTTAAAAGCTTAGGGAAGCTTTTCTTGAGCTTTTTCTTGGGCAATAAGGCACCCCCACAACCAGTTGGGTTGTGGGGAGTCAATAACAC
Source organism: Glebionis coronaria (assembly GCA_025667525.1). NCBI lineage: Eukaryota > Viridiplantae > Streptophyta > Magnoliopsida > Asterales > Asteraceae > Glebionis > Glebionis coronaria. Next base: position 242,805,988 of record CM046877.1, read on the forward strand.
AAGAAATTAAACAAGTAACAGCACAAAAATCACCACACACGGGCCAATTAAGTGACTGTAAAAGCTATGCAAGGTGTCTGATGAACAGTACTGGTGTTTTTGGCACTAGGACGAATTTCAAAGCTCAAATTCTTGCACATAAACCCACCAAATCACAACCAAGCTGTTTAGAACCCTAGTTTAACCTATACTCTCACAGTCCACAAAATTCTAAGGCAAAATTTACTCTAAATTAATCAGAAAATAGGCTTACTGTTTTTATGCTATGACAATGTCAAATATAGCATGCAACTTTCCACTAGACTCTATAAAACCTACACACAAATAATATTTAAGCTAACAATGACCTAAGTAGAGTGATTCAACAGCTATACTAGCTTAAATGATACTTAAACCAATTGATAACCTTAAATCCAAACACCCTCTTAAAATCTTAAAATCAAATTTAACAAGCCAATTGCTAACAAACCTAGACTAAACTGATTATAACTAACCTAAACATGCATACAAACATCTAATGGGCAAAATCAAACCAGAAAATTAACACAAGAACAAATTCTACACAAAATCGCATAAATCTCATAATAAACATCAAACAAATAGCCAAGAGGGGTTCAAGCTGTTACCAAGCTGATGCCTTCCAAATGGGATGTTTTCAGGGCTTATTGAGAGCTTATGAGAAGCTTTTTGATGTAGAGAAGAAGGTGGGGACTACTGCAGTCCCAAACACCCTTTAATATCTTCAAGAATTTGAAATGCAATGAGGAAAGCTCTTGTTGATCTTGTTACCTACACATAACACCACAAGAACAAGAAAGAAACAACAAGCTTAAATAAGCTAAGCTCATAAGCTAGCTTATGAGCTGGCTTATTTAAGCAGTAAGCTATAAAATAAAAAAAATGGTCAAAGGGTATTTTGAAAAACCCTTTTTGATGAAACCAACCTTAAAACCAAACTTGGAACTTTTAAAAACTTTAACAAAGAACTGAATTCAGTCCCATGAATCCACTTTCACTTCATCATGGGCTGAATTCAAAAACCTTTTTCAAGAGATTTAAAAAAACATGAATTTTCTGAAAATCCTTAGAACACGTTAACAACCTTTGAAACCTATAACTAAATTGCAAATTTAATATAAAAGTTACACTAAGAAAGCATTAAAAAGAAGATGGAACTCAGTATTTTGAAAATTAAAAACTTTCATTTTCATTAATAATCTTTAAAGTTTACAAAAACTGGAACAAGAATACATGGTACAGGCACCATGTATTTATACTATAAAATAGAAACAACTAGAAGCTAAACCCTGTTACATGTACTGCCTAAATTGCCCTTGGACGAAATTCAAAGTTCTTGGTCAAAAATTCAGTCCTCATGTGACTATGCAGGGGTCTTTGTGGATGCCAGCTTGGAATTTTTGATCTTGGACGTCCTTTTACTCCTTAGGGACCAAGTAATGCAATAGGAGACGTTGATTGACTGTATGATTCTTTTTTTGCTAAAACAGGGGTGATAGGGGAGTCGTGTGGGGGCTACTTGGGTCACGGGTTGGCTTGGTTTGTTGGTGGGATGGGTTCAGAAGTGGGTTAATTAACAAACTGGATAAGGTGGGGTTTAATTATTGAGTGGTTATAAAAACCCCAATTAGGGTTCTTGGCTGGGATTAGAGTGATTAGGGGTGTAGGTGATAAACAGTCCATGTTTCCCCCCCCCCCCCGTTTTTAAAATAATTAATCCCGGTTTAAAAAAGTTTAAGTGGAGTTGACTGGGTGTTTGACTTAGGCCGGTTTTGGGCTTAAGGTGAGTCTGTTTGGGTTTCAGCCGGGTTTGGAGTGGGTTTGGGTTTGGTTTACACAGCTTTGGCCCCTAGATTTTGAAAAAGTCTTCATATAAAGTTCCCAACAGCATTTCATCAATTTCCCTTTATAAAAGAAGTTATAAAACTTCTATTTTGCCCACAAAAGTTTTATCAAAGGAGTTCCAAGGATATTTTATGCACATTTTGCATTCTTCAAGGGCTAATAATGACATATCTTGAAACTTAAAGGACCCACTTGTAATATTAGAGATTTACAAGGGTCAAAAGTGACAAGTCTTCAAAAGTTAAGGGACCATTCTTGCCAAATCTTCAAACTTCAAGGACTTCAAAGGAAATTCATGATTCGGGCTTGGTTCTTTGTGCGGCTTCGTTTCCCGTGTTCGTTTTGCTTGATTCTTTTGATCTTTTGGTGAATTCACGATATCCATACCTAAAATACACAATGAACAAACACAAGCATATATATGGGTATTTTGATGATATTTTAAGCGTTTTAAGCCCGATTTGGACGATGAGACTATGTATAAATACAGTCTCATCACTCCCCCATACTAAACCATTGCCGTGTCCCCACGCAATGCTAGAATTAAGTATCGTAGCACTTCCAAAATTCATTTTATGATGACATTTATTAAAGACATAAATTTAAATAAACTACTACACGTGTTTTAGACATAATGTATTGTTTTCATCACGAGAAAGTGACTTTTAGGATCATAGAACAAGAACACGTGAATGCTTCGTTAGAAATAATTTTGTCGTCCTCGATTTTCACCCAATTCCATGCTAAGCGTGTAACGAGATCATTGTTATTATAAGTTAGCAACGCGATCATATCTCATGAGTGTTAATTACACACCTAAACTCCCTTATTCCTAATTGGTATCTCTTATATTTTATTTTTGTCTTAATGATCACGAGGATACATCATTGACTTATGCGTGAATAGAGATTAATTCTAAAAATAGAAACTTAACGGTGTAACCAAAATCATTAAATCAATAATTCATCCCAATAGACAACGCTGTTAAAAAAATTAAGTCAACAAGAAGGATCGATAAACACGGTTTTATAACGGTTTTGAACATGAGACTTATTACCAAGACTTTTATACGCCCCCTAACGGAAGGGCCTTATTATCGTTGGTTTACCTCCATCTTTTATTCAACTTCGCCATGAAGCTTTTATTATGACTTCGGTCTTGCCTTGCCTTTTATTATCCGCCTCGTCGGTGGTTTTATTAGCCAAAGACGTATATCCTCACGCTAAAGCGAATTTTGGATCTTTAAAGCTTCGAAGATTAAGGCTTGATTCACTTTCAATTTGGGCATAGATTTTTCGACCTTGTGAGCTTCAAATTTTTGCTTAATTTAGGTGAGCACTTGAAATCTTATTATTAGGTGAAGCTTTCGATTATTCGGGTGCCAATACTTCAAAACCGTGACGCTGGCGATACCTTAATGTTTTCCCAATTTAATTACATGGAAGCTACCAAGACAAATTAGAAACCCAACAATAGTGACTAAACCGCCAAATCAATATTTATTAACAATTTATTATGCAAAAGCGTGGGGAGAATAAGCTAATAATTACTACACATAAGATCGTGACGATTACGAGACTTATAAATAACTCTATCATTTCTCGTCCTCATTTAAGAGACTTAGCCTAAAAAGTTAAGGAATTGAAGCTAAGTGCTCAACACGCACGGTCGAGTCAAAAATTACTCTCGTTCTCACCATCGGAAAACCTACATTCGTGTCTTAAACACTTATGAAAAACAAGAAAAAATTTAAAATTTGGTCATTTTTAGCCTTATTTGCAACAAAACGATAACAAAATGAGGAATATTGGATTGCATGTTGACGTAAGCAAGGTGAAGTATCTACTCACCCCCCCATACTAAAACTAAACATTGTCCTCAATGTTTCGAGTCTAGGGGTGTAAACACCCCCATACTAGAGACGAAGTCGAATGCTTAATCTCGAGCATGGAAAGGGTAAAACGAATAACCTAAAAGCCGTTTATGAATTATGCTAATAAGATAAACGTTAGAACATAAAAGGATATCATCGGATATCGGAATCTCCAAAGCCAACGATCGAAGCTCGAGTGCTACGTAAAACGAACACGAGAGGCTTCAATGATGACGATGAACCTAATGAATCACAATCACAAACAACCACGAAACAAAGGTAGGAAGAGCACAAGTCCCCTCGTTACGTTAACTAAGAAAGCAATAATATTTACAAGGATAAGCATGAGAATCCCCCACGAGGCACCTTGTTTTTGATAACCGAGTCAAAAGCTCGACTCGAATCCCCATAAATGTGATCATTTAGGGATAATCATGGTTTGGTCATTTTTGGTGGGGCTTACATGATAAACAAGGCCCAAAAGTACATGGAGTACTTTAAAAACCCGATACACGTATACCGGGGTCAAAGATAGCGTCCTCGTTTTCCGATGAAAGACGAAACAACGCTACTCCAACGCATGCTAAAACCCAAAAGGGGTAGAAGAAAAGAGATAAGAAGTAGAAAGGTGGGGCAATGGGTAAGTCAAACATATGAGCTACTCGAGGTAGACTCACACCAAGCAAACGAAAAGATTTTCCATTTATTGCATCGGTGGAAGACCGAGATTTCCCTTTATAAGCAATTCTGGGATCGTAAATCTTGTCCTCGGTGGTAAAGTGTGAGGGAACATTTGGGGCTTCCCCCATACTAAGACCACACCAACCATCGTCAAAAGGAGTAGACGAGGTGGTAGTACTCATAAAACGCGGTGATGACGGAGTTAAACATGTAGAAAAATCTTTTAAAACATTTTTAAAATCTTTTCCTTTTTCATCATTTTTAAACTCTTTATGAAAACCCGATTGAATAATGTCGAAAATATTTGGCGTGTCAAATTCAAAATTAGTAGCGCTAAAAATCCTCACATTTAAGTCATTGGTGGGAGGGGGTGGCGGATTATATAGGTTCTCAAAACGTATGTCAATAAAGAACACCGCCCCCTCGGGGTCAACATACTCGTCATCCTCATGAACGTCGATCTCATCGATTTCTTCATCAAAGATAGGCTTGTCAAACCACGGTTTGTCATTCCCCTCCTTGAGTATCTTAGAAACTCTCTCGAAAAGATCACGATCAAGCACGAAACCATCATTCTTTTGTGGGGATCGTTGATAAGTTAGATCCTCACGAATGTGGTAAACGTCATTCTCAAATGAGGAGTGTTGATTAGGTAACTCCTCGAGAATGGGATTCTTAGTGGTCACATGAGTTGGTTCGTCATCGAAAATAAGACGTTCCAACTCATTAAGTTCATCCTCGATTTTGGAAAGATCGACCTCACTCGTAGGTGGAAGTGAAGGCATAAGAGCTAGCTCTCGTTCAATGATTTCCTCGATCTCGGGATCAAACTCGTAATCATCGTACTTCACATGTTTCTTCTTAGGAGAATCAAAAATAGCATGTGGATTTCGAAGTACGTGATCAAGCTCGGCAAAATCGCCATCGTCATCGTCAAAGAAAGAGTCGATGTGAGCACTCACAACCATGGACTTACAAGCACTAGGGCTACGCTTAGGTGACTTTTCTAAGACGAGAGGATCGATGTCGATATACCCTTTAGCCTCAATGGGTGTTGGGCTAGGCAAAGGAGGCACTTCGATGGAGTTAGAAGTTGAAGCCTCAAAGACGTGGTCCTTCGAAGGTGGTGAAGACGAATCCATTTTGGTCTTTGTCGTGATGGCATTAACGTCGCCCTTCGGAATTGGTGTTTCACTTGTTTCGCTAAAAACATCCCAAAGTGAGTTTTCATCCATAAATTTACACATACCCTTTTGAATTAGGTACACGTATTCTTTATCATTGAAATCATCATCTTTAAAACCGTTTTACTTAATTCTTTCAAAACATGCATCAAGCTTCATTCTTTCCGCTAAAGTAAACATTTTGAAATCATTAGAATTTGAATCATTAGGTTTTGAAACCTCGGTTTTTTCATTCTCATAAAATCCTTGAGATTTTCTAGCGAAAAAGTCTATTTTTTCATCCCCATATCTCATAGTAAGTCTCCCCTCATGAACGTCGATTACGGTTCGAGCCGTCGATAAGAATGGTCGGCCTAAAATAATGGGACATTTAGGGTCACACTCGTAATCGGATATAACGAAATCCGCGGGAAAAACAAACATTCCAATCCTAACATAGACATCCTCGGCTATTCCAATTGGTATTAAAGGTGTACAATTTGCAAGCTCGATAGTCATGTTCGTGGGGGTAAGCGAAGGCAATCTCATCAATTTCCAAAGAGAATGAGGCATGAGATTGATGCTAGCACCTAAATTGGCAAGGGCTAAACATCCCTCAATCTCGGAAAAATCACAAGGTAGTAGAAATTGGCCCGGATCCTTTTCCTTTCTCGGCATACGCCTTTTGGGTTTTTTAAGAAGGATCGATGCACAAGTTTCTTCAAGGGTTACTTTGGTAAGGTCGACAAAGCTCTCTTTTTGAACCGTGGATGGAATTTAAGGGACACGAGGGTGTGCACTCTTTTCCTTGGTCGCCACGTTCATCCCCTCGACTTTAGAACAAGAAGACGTCTTAGAAGTCGAGGGCTGAGAGGGATAAACAACACGAAATCCTTCAAGGTTTGGGGTAATCACACGACCTTTCTCACGAGACGAGGCGGCTTTACATTGTTCTTTCGGATTTGCAACGGTGTCACTAGGTAACGAACTCGATGACGCACCTGAAGTCTTGTTCATTATAGCCGAAAACATCTTTTTAATATCAATTTGCCCTTGCTCAATCTTCGTGTTTTGCAATTTCAATGTATTAGAAAAGTCGTTTTTCAAAGTACCAATTTCTCCCTCTAATCGTCTCATATTAGCCTCATTCGTTTTCATGTAGTTTTGAAAATCGCTTGACGAACTATTTTGATTAGAATTAAAGTTCCCTTGGTTTTGATTGTTTCTTTGAAAATTCCCTTGATTCCCACTTGAAAAATTATTTCCTTGATTGTTATCTCGATTTTGCCAAGTTATATTACGACCTTGATTATAACCTCCTTGATTTTGATTCGAAAAATTTCCTTGTTGATTATTTCCATGAAAATTGTTTCGATTTTGAAAATTGTTGCCTTGGTTATAATTGCCTTGTTGTGATGGACCGGCGTTATTTTGATTTTGATTAGAAAAATTGTTGTTTAACTCACTCACATTTGACGTTTGGCCATCCGTAGCCGCACACTCGTAATAATTATGAGGTCCACCACAAAACGTACACGAAACCTCAACCGCTTTCACCGTAGCGGGAGCGTCTTTCTTTTGCATCTCAATGAGATAAGACGTGAACACATTCGTCAACTTGTCGACTTTTGCATCAACTCTCTCAATGTCGCGATTAGAAATACTAACATTGGCGACATTGGCAACACTCGGTGCGTTGCGGAGTTGGTAAACCTTGGATCGGTTTTCGATAATTATCAAAGCTTCTCTCGGAGTTTTACACAAAAAGTTGCCACCGGCGGCGGAATTCAACGAGTCTTGTTCGTGAAAATTAAGACCGTTGTAAAACGTATCGATTTGGTGCAACTCGGAAAAACCATGGTGAGGACATTGCCTAAGCAATTCATTAAAACGATCCCACGCGTCTCTAAAAGATTCATTCGGTTTTTGCTCAAATTTTGTAATTTCGTTTTTGAAAAACGTCGTCTTAGACGGTGGGAAAAAATAATTAACGAACTTGGAAACGAGATCCTTCCACGTAACTATGGAATTAGGTGGCTCTTTCTCGTACCAATCCTTGGCGGCACCATCGAGCGAGTACGGAAAAAGCATAAGCTTGACGACATCAGTGTCGACGTTCTTAAACTTGCTCGTGGCTAAAAGACGATCAAAATTCCGAATATGGTCGTGAGGATTATCGGCTTCATGACCTCGAAACTTCGTAGCTTGGATTAATGAAAGCATTCCGCTCTTTATCTCAAAATTCTCCGCTTCGATAGCGGGAATTACGATCACGTCTCCATAACCCTCGGTGGGCGCTTGGAGCAATTCCATCATCGAACGATTGTCGGCCATCTCCTCTACGGTCTCTTCAACAACGATATTAGGAACGTCGGTTTCTAATTCTCGTCTACGTCGTCGATTCTTTCGATTACGATTGCGTCGATTCGAAGCTTCGCTAGAATTGGAATAGTCCTTCGATCGAGTGCGCATGCACTAAGCGTACAATGGGTGGTAGCAAAGAAGATTCTTTTTGCGGTTTTTCGATTTTTTCAATTTTTTTGGTTTTTGATTGTTTGTTAATTTTTTTGGATTTTTGAATGTATTACGTAGACACAAATCTACAAATCTCCCCTCGAATCGACTTTCTCGATTAAAGGAGCCTCAAAGAATGAAAACGATCACGTGGAGTGAATGTTCTCGATGACTTTAGAACGTTGGTGGAACACCAAAACGTTCAAGAGGGTTTAATCTTGAAAACACAAGCAAATATAATATACGTAGATAATACTTGGGCGGCAAACCCTCGATTAGCTCTCTTTCTCAAAACACGCACAAGCAAGCGGAGGAAACGAGGCGGCGCGAAGCACTTAAGAGCCTTTTTCCTTTAGGTCGTGAAATACAACCGCCTTATACCCACCTTATAGTTTGTGTTAATTGAAATTAAGCCTCACGAAAGTATTTATCTATTTTGCCTTTAAACTTTTGCTTTGGATTCGAATACAATGATCGAGTGATGAAATCCCGAATCAAGGTTGTGATTTCTCACGTATTTGGAGTACTTGTATATTTATTTGTTCTTACGTAGATACAATATAGTAATAATATTCACAATAAAAACGAAAACCAATATATCTACAATATAGTAAAATGATTGATTTGTGTTTAATTTAGGAAAATTAAACACGATTTATTTGGATACTATAATATAATAGTGAAAAATAACAAAAATGAGTATGTACGATATTCACGCTTTTCAAAAATGAAAAGCAAAAACGCACTACTCACACAAACACGATACTAATAATAATGGCAACACAAACACCTCCCCGGCAGCGGCGCCAAAAATGATATGTGTAGAAATACGCGTTTAGGAAAACAACGTATAAGTGCGGCAAGTATTAAACTCGACGATTTAGGAAAACCGAAGAATCGAATAAATGCGAGTTCGTTCTCGAAGGAGGTGTGTGGATTAATGTGCCAATATATAAAATAACAATGTTTGGATTAGTGACGTTTTTGGTTTAGAAGAGAAAAATAAAAGACGAGCTACGACTACGATTACACTACGACGAATTAACGTAAAACGCGAACGTAAATACGTAAAACGTGACGAAATTAAAAACAAAACCTAAAAATTAATTAAAATATTAAACTAAGTCTTAAATAATATAAATAAGAATAAAAATCCAACAAATATATTTTAAAACCTTTTATTAATTAAATATTCAATTTTTAATGCTAATTAAAGCCCTAAAATTAAATATAATTAACAAAATGCCCAAAATATTAATTTATTGAACTAATAACTAACTTATATTATTTAAAGACTAAAAAGTATTTTTCCTAAATTTTTAAAACTATTTTTCTATTTTTTAAATGCTAAAAACTATTTTAAGATTAAAATAATCTTAAAAAATAATAAAATAATGCCAAAATTAATTTAACAATTTTTAAAAATCTTAAATTACCCTAATGAACAGTAGAAAATTGAAAAGGTTTGAAAAATGTAAAAATTTTCACTAAAAGACAAAACAGTTTATTAATTAAACCCTAATTAAACTAATTTAATTATAAAAAATAATTAAAAAGTGAACAGTGACTAATTTTTAAACTAAAAATCTTAAATTAATTTTCTTAATCTATGAAAAATTTTAAAAGTGAAAAATATAAATTTTCTACACTAAATTCCAAAAAAACAGTAATTAAAAAGTAATTTAAATAAGCTATTTAATCTAAAAATTAAAAAATGAACAGTAACTTGAAAATTAAATAAACTGAAAAATCAGAAAATAAGAAAGAAAAATAATGCAAAAAGTTTGAAATGCTAAATCCTAAATTTCACCACAAAAGACAAAAAAAGAAAGAACTGATAGTGACACTTTTGATGTTTCTGTCTTTTAGTGTAGCAGTGGCTACAAAGTCACTAGCAGGGGGAAGTGAGTTCCCACTGCTAGTGCAAATAAGCTGACAAAGAATTTAAAAGCTTAGGGAAGCTTTTCTTGAGCTTTTTCTTGGGCAATAAGGCACCCCCACAACCAGTTGGGTTGTGGGGAGTCAATAACACAAGAAATTAAACAAGTAACAGCACAAAAATCACCACACAAGGGCCAATTAAGTGACTGTAAAAGCTATGCAAGGTGTCTGATGAACAGTACTGGTGTTTTTGGCACTAGGACGAATTTCAAAGCTCAAATTCTTGCACATAAACCCACCAAATCACAACCAAGCTGTTTAGAACCCTAGTTTAACCTATACTCTCACAGTCCACAAAATTCTAAGGCAAAATTTACTCTAAATTAATCAGAAAATAGGCTTACTGTTTTTATGCTATGACAATGTCAAATATAGCATGCAACTTTCCACTAGACTCTATAAAACCTACACACAAATAATATTTAAGCTAACAATGACCTAAGTAGAGTGATTCAACAGCTATACTAGCTTAAATGATACTTAAACCAATTGATAACCTTAAATCCAAACACCCTCTTAAAATCTTAAAATCAAATTTAACAAGCCAATTGCTAACAAACCTAGACTAAACTGATTATAACTAACCTAAACATGCATACAAACATCTAATGGGCAAAATCAAACCAGAAAATTAACACAAGAACAAATTCTACACAAAATCGCATAAATCTCATAATAAACATCAAACAAATAGCCAAGAGGGGTTCAAGCTGTTACCAAGATGATGCCTTCCAAATGGGATGTTTTCAGGGCTTATTGAGAGCTTATGAGAAGCTTTTTGATGTAGAGAAGAAGGTGGGGACTACTGCAGTCCCAAACACCCTTTAATATCTTCAAGAATTTGAAATGCAATGAGGAAAGCTCTTGTTGATCTTGTTACCTGCACATAACACCACAAGAACAAGAAAGAAACAACAAGCTTAAATAAGCTAAGCTCATAAGCTAGCTTATGAGCTGGCTTATTTAAGCAGTAAGCTATAAAATAAAAAAAATGGTCAAAGGGTATTTTGAAAAACCCTTTTTGATGAAACCAACCTTAAAACCAAACTTGGAACTTTTAAAAACTTTAACAAAGAACTGAATTCAGTCCCATGAATCCACTTTCACTTCATCATGGGCTGAATTCAAAAACCTTTTTCAAGAGATTTAAAAAAAACATGAATTTTCTGAAAATCCTTAGAACACGTTAACAACCTTTGAAACCTATAACTAAATTGCAAATTTAATATAAAAGTTACACTAAGAAAGCATTAAAAAGAAGATGGAACTCAGTATTTTGAAAATTAAAAACTTTCATTTTCATTAATAATCTTTAAAGTTTACAAAAACTGGAACAAGAATACATGGTACAGGCACCATGTATTTATACTATAAAATAGAAACAACTAGAAGCTAAACCCTATTACATGTACTGCCTAAATTGCCCTTGGACGAAATTCAAAGTTCTTGGTCAAAAATTCAGTCCTCATGTGACTATGCAGGGGTCTTTGTGGATGCCAGCTTGGAATTTTTGATCTTGGACGTCCTTTTACTCCTTAGGGACCAAGTAATGCAATAGGAGACGTTGATTGACTGTATGATTCTTTTTTTGCTAAAACAGGGGTGACAGGGGAGTCGTGTGGGGGCTACTTGGGTCACGGGTTGGCTTGGTTTGTTGGTGGGATGGGTTCAGAAGTGGGTTAATTAACAAACTAGATAAGGTGGGGTTTAATTATGGAGTGGTTATAAAAACCCCAATTAGGGTTCTTGGCTGGGATTAGAGTGATTAGGGGTGTAGGTGATAAACAGCCCATGTTTCCCCCCCCCCCCCCCCCGTTTTTAAAATAATTAATCCCGGTTTAAAAAAGTTTAAGTGGAGTTGACTGGGCGTTTGACTTGGGCCGGTTTTGGGCTTAAGGTGAGTCTGTTTGGGTTTCAGCCGGGTTTGGAGTGGGTTTGGGTTTGGTTTACACAGCTTTGGCCCCTAGATTTTGAAAAAGTCTTCATATAAAGTTCCCAACAGCATTTCATCAATTTCCCTTTATAAAAGAAGTTATAAAACTTCTATTTTGGCCACAAAAGTTTTATCAAAGGAGTTCCAAGGATATTTTATGCACATTTTGCATTCTTCAAGGGCTAATAATGACATATCTTGAAACTTAAAGGACCCACTTGTAATATTAGAGATTTACAAGGGTCAAAAGTGACAAGTCTTCAAAAGTTGAGGGACCATTCTTGCCAAATCTTCAAACTTCAAGGACTTCAAAGGAAATTCATGATTCGGGCTTGGTTCTTTGTGCGGCTTCATTTCCCGTGTTCGTTTTTGCTTGATTCTTTTGATCTTTTGGTGAATTCACGATATCCATACCTAAAATACATAATGAACAAACACAAGCATATATATGGGTATTTTGATGATATTTTAAGCGTTTTAAGCCCGATTTGGACGATGAGACTATGTATAAATACAGTCTCATCACTATCCTAAGCCTTCCATCTAGCCACTCCTATTCTCACGTTTAACCACATTCTCACCTGAAAGAGACACTAAGACACGTCAATATAAAGTTGGTGAGAGTCATAGGTTTAGACTCCAACGCCAAATCAGTTATAAGCTGTGAATAACAACCATTAACAAAAGAACATATTGACAATGTGCTACAATTATGTATTAACAACTAACATTCAAGATCAATCATTCCAAACCAAATCCAAGGCTCCCAGACTTACCAAACACCATGATACCATAGGCGCCCATACACCTATGTACCAATCCCAAGGCCCCGCCTTGTCATTATCTATTGGTCCCATAGATGCTCACACATCTATGTACCTCCCCAAGTCCCCGCCTTGTCAACATCCCCTTGGTACCAAGTCAAACCACAATAACTGAGACGGTACGTGTCCCCCAATCCAAATCATAAACACAATCAAGAATCACATAGCAGTTAATCACATAAGTGCACACACAAGTCCATCACAAACCATAAAAACATTCACAGCATTAGTTACAAAACCATACAGTGTCTCTTCCATCCCATCTGGAAGTGAAAATCATTAAAAGATATGGGATTATGAAACTCACCTGAAGAAGCTTCTCCAAGTACCCGCGCTCTAGCACAAATCTAAACACACAAACGTATACAATCAAGACATAAAACACATACCAAAATGGCTCATCAATCTATGATGGATATCTAACCTTCTCCTACAACTTAACCCCATTTATATGCCATAATCATCTCATTACACCCCTCTATAAAGCCCTTAACTTAGTTTAGTTCATAACTCGTCCCGTTAACATTTAACCCAAAACAGTCCCGTTTTTTACACTCCGTATTATGATCCAAACGCCCACCAAACCTAAACCACATTACTTGTAATGAAGACCCCATAAACTTATATGTGTTATCTAAAATCTCAGCCCTTGACCCAAAATCAAAGCTAATCTTAAGTCCCCGATATACAACTTATATTTTGGCCTATTCAGATTCTACCGATTTTGAACATATGAAATGTTTGTTATGATCAGAGGGTCTTACCCTATCCCATTTGCTTAGCCCTTCTCCATATCTTTTATTTAATATATGATCTAAGTCTCATGATCATTTTAAGCTCCAATTATAACCCTAAGTACCCCAAACAATTCAAAACATAAAATGAAAACAAGCTGATCCAAAAACTGTTTTGACACCCGACTGATGTAACCTGTTTTTGACCCACTTCCCAACCTCCAATTTAGTTCTCAATACTTGAATTTGAAAGCTAATTCAATTACCTTTCCAGGGACATAAAATTCGAAAATTAAAAGTTTGTAGAACTCTAGATATGATCAAAACAATGGACCAAAAATTTTGTCTAGTTTTTAAAAACGAATTTAAACATGATTAAACCCTAATTACCATCACTAATCTTCATAATAACCAAAGTAATCAATTCGTATGAACCCTAAACTCACTAATCTTAGAAAACTCACAAAACCTAATCCATCATAAGATCAATTACATGATTAGATTGATTAAAATCATTAATAGAACAAGGGTTTTGAAGGTTTTACATTAGAAATCAATGGAAGATCTTTATTTTTGAAACCCTAATTGGCCACCATTGTTGAATTTCGGCTAGGAGCTTTTATGGAGCTTAAAAATATGATTATTTTGGTTATGGATTAGGTTTGGTTAAGTTCTTAAGGCCCCCTAATCCCATTACAAGTCCATTGGGCCTGTTTTTAGGCTTTTTCCTTCTTTCTTTCTTTTAGCCGCCCAACCCAAAGCCCAAAACCCCTATTTGGCCGACTTTTATACTCCACCTACTGTAAATTAACTATTAATTATTATTACCTTAATTTCCCTTAATTTATTTCAGCTCCTAAAGCCTCCGAAACCTCAAAACCGCAAAACTAGTCAAATTTACGCGTATACCGTAAAAGACGTAAAAATATACAGTTTTATAAAAACTCTTAGAATATAAAATAAACTATATAACTAAGTCCTAAATGACTTAAAACCATCCCGTAAATTATTCCCGTGACTAAATACCTCTTCCGAGACCCCTAAATGCAAAACCTTAAACCGTAAAAATACGATTTTCTGTAATACATATACGTATACGTAAAACCACTAAACAACACCATCTCATTTCATAGTCACTACATTGTGAGCTCATGAATATGAAATCATCACACATCGTTTCACTCACAAGGTACCCCGTACCCGAAACGATATCCAAACCACAATCTATACACACCAATTAGCACATAAACACGTAAAGACACGTAACTTGCACAAAATAAAACTAAGTGACGAACCTCAGAACCGCTGTTGTCACACTTATGCTCGGTTAGATTCGAGCGACTCTTCCCTTGCACTTTGATATTGCTTGTAACGCTCCAATGTTTTCAGAGGTCTTAAATTAACCAGTTTTAAATGACTTAGTAGTTCATGAGTATGTTTTGTAAGTAAAGGATCAATATCGAGATTTTTCGTTATATATGAAGAAAAAAAATTACTCGAGTCAGGGCGTTTCAAGTTGATATCAGAGCGTTTGGTTTCAGGGATCTGAGTATCCTTGTCAGTAGGAGGGTACTTAGACTTAAACCATAGCTCAGTATGGACCATAGACCATGTAGTTTTATCATGCGTCATGTATAAATGATTAGAACTACGTTATATTTTATTAGTATCCCAGACTTGCCCTGCTTAGTTAAGTTCATTATATGTAGATCACCATGTCCCAAAAGAATGCACGTAAGAAAGTATGAATATTATGACTAGCATGCCTTATGAGACCATGCTTAGAAGCGTTTAGATTTAACAGAATAACAAGTCGAATGATGAACATGAATGATGTGGCATGTTTCATACCTCTGATAAAGGATTAGAACATTAAGATATTCACGATATAGCCGGTAAAGATAAGAAATCAGAAATCGTTAAGGCATATGATCGTTACATCATGACCAGTCGCTCAGTAAGTTAAAAAGAGTTAGAATGCATGAGGTTAAGTCCATTATTAGACAGTGCTTAGTATCTAGTATATGACTCAGAAATCATGTATAGTACATCTTGAAAGTGAAAAGACAAATAAATCAGCATGAATCATGACTAGAACCAGAATATTCGTTATATCATGTTAAGTAGTGTATAATGTCAGAATCAGACTTAGCATGCATGATATGTTATGATTAGCATGGTATCATACTAAGATAAGAATAGTAGCATAATGCATGAATAACATCACATAAATAGAAACAGATTAACATGATAACATAACATGATTCTAGGTTGAAGTTTTTTTTTATGATTCGGGATAGAATATGATGGCAATAAAGGCATGTATATGTGATGCGAGTATTATGACATCTGGCCAATGTGATAATAGTTACATCAAATAACATGGGTTTAATGGGATCATAGGAGGCCTCGGTGAGTTCTTAGAACAATGAGGGAGGGTCGATGAGACCAAATTCAGAAAGACAGAATGATGATTTAGCCATAAAAAGAATAAAATAAGTATGCACGAATAGGATACTCATAAGTTCTACCATTCTCAGTATCTAATTTATAACCAGAATTAGTATCCAGAAATTCATTATAACATAATAATCTGAATATACGAATCAGAAGTAGTCAGAAATGCCTTACCTTGAGTTAGGCATTCAACATGCAGTAAATTTAAGAAGCTTCAAATTCAGGCTCATAATAAGTAATATCAAGTAAGTATAGTAGATGTTATGACAAGATTTATGGTCAGATAAAATAGTCATAATAACAGAAATGAAATTAATAAGTGCAGTCTAAGTGGGAGAGACTAGGAGCTCAAACTTAACACATGCCCAGATAGTCATCGAGAGGTAGTTCGTGGGGACACGAACATAATAAGTGGGGGAGAGTTGTAACATCCCAAAAATGATGTTTTAAGGTGTTTTATTACTAAAATTCTAATGCGTAAGTTTGACTATGACTTTATAAGTTAGAATGCCTTACGGGATTGGTTAGTCAAACCCGATAGTCAAACAAAGTCTTATGTGCCCCAAGTATTATAGAAAAGAACTTAAGGTTCCTAAGTTGCCAAAATTTGAAACTAGAACTAAAACCACCTTGTTCTAGTATACAGGGACCATCCTTGCCACAAATGAATAATATATTTACAAGATGAAATTATGGTTTTGCCCTTATGAATTAATATACTCTTTGAGATCAGATTTTGTCTCATTTATACAAGTGTTTAGTACGTGTTATGTTCTAGAGAAAAGAGAGGGAAAAGCTAGAAGACTTCATGATGAAGGAACCATATTCATGGTGATTTAGGATGATTATTGATATGATTGTGCTATATACAAGAAGTAATAAGTTCACTAACGTGTTACCCAACAATTGTAAGTTCTAATTCCATGTTATAATTTCAAGATTATGAAGAAATTAGGGGTTTTGTTTATAATGAGTGTTATAGGTAAAATTAGACATGATTATGATGTTTGACCTTTTGTTAGATGAATTATAGATGAAGTTAGACATGTTTTATGAACAAGAATATGATTCAGAATTAATGAAGTTTTCAAGTGTTTGTTTAGAGAATATGCTAGTTCATGAATTTTGATGAAGTTCATGATATATGATAAGTAAACAAGGGGTGTTTGGCTAGAGCTTAATATGGTGCCTAAACATGTACTTTTGGCTTAAGGCCTGAAGAAAAGTGACCCACACATGTCAAATAAGCTGTGATATAAGTTTAGTAAAGTTGGTAATAGTTTATTGTAGGTTTTGGGTCGTTTTGGAAATATTTAGAAACGGGACAACAAGATTTGCAGAAATTTACGCAGACTTGTAAAAATCATAGAAAAATAATAGTAACTCCGTTTGGAACGTGCCTTACCTTTTCGGAAAGGTGAGAGAGTCTACTTTCCAACAAAAATAGTCACAGGTCTTGATTCTAGGTCTAAGTGGTTCAAAAACAGCAAAGTGCAGCAGACTGTAGAAATTCTGCATAAAGAGGACTTTTAGTAAAAAGTGTTCAACAATAAAATAGCACCTTATGTGAATATGTTTGCGTGTTTTAGACCTAATACATGTTAGATATATGAGCTATGAAGTTCTAAATGTCTAG
This sequence comes from Glebionis coronaria, assembly GCA_025667525.1. NCBI lineage: Eukaryota > Viridiplantae > Streptophyta > Magnoliopsida > Asterales > Asteraceae > Glebionis > Glebionis coronaria. The sequence continues at coordinate 242,823,607 of CM046877.1, forward strand.
GTATGGTTATAATATGCTTAGGTGCTATTGGAAGGCTTATGGATGCTTAACGAAGATCAAAGGTGAGCAACGGTTTTAGATTTGTGTTATTAGATTACACATAACGTAAGAATGTTTGTTTAGCTTCGGAATGTAGCCAGAGGTTGTGATGTTTAGATATTCAGAAATAGCCGATGATTATTAATCATGTCATGATTCGGGTTTAACCGAAAGCAAGCCAAGTATAGAACACCCACAATGCGTATCAAAATCATGTTTAGGATGTTCACGAGGAGCATCATATCATGTTTATAAATATCACAAGGAGCATTACTATCACGTTTAGATTGCTCACAAGGAGCATCACATCATGTTCATGATGGTCACAAGGAACATTGTTATTATGAGTTAGGTGCTCACAAGTAGCATCGTAGACAAGGATAGGGTGACCCAGAAACGAATCAATAATCACGTTGACCTCAGTGGTCATATTATCATGTTAGTACTCATGTTGACCTGAGTGATTATATTATCATGTCAGTAGTCATGTTGACCTGAATGGTCATACTATCATGTCAAGTAAGCATGTTGACCAGATTGGTCATATTATCATGTCAAGTAATCATGTTGACTAGATTGGTCATATTATCATGTCAAGTAGTCATGTTGACCTGAATGGTCATACTATCATGTCAAGTAGTCATGTTGACCCGATTGGTCATATTAGCATGTGATGGACTTATGTTGACATGATTGGTCATATAATCATGTTAAGTAGTCATGTTATCCCAAGCGTCCTAAGTGGATGACCCGAGCATCCTAAGTGGATGACAATGACGTCCTAAGTGGATGACCCGTACTTTAATTAGTACTTACCTCCTTCGTGGATGACCCATTTAAACAAGAACAATGTCAGATTAGCATCCCAAGACGAGTACTCATCGGCTAGGGACTTTACTACGCAGAACAGGACGATTAAGTATTGTCTAGTCATATGAGATGCCATAAATTATATATGTACATGATACAGGTGCAAGACGAATATATGTCGTACCTAATATATAATTATTTATTTATAGAACCACGTTACAGAATTGCAAGATTTCTCAGATCCCGTTAACTCACTAAGTCGCAAGGACTTACCATTCTCAGTTCTATGTTTTTGCAGGTTATTGTAAGATAAGTCGGAGCTCGTAAATGGTAGCTTGGAGTGCAGTAAGAAAAGAAGACGCTAATGCTCGGTTAGATTCGAGCGACTCTTCCCTTGTACTTTGATATTGCTTGTAACGCTCCTATGTTTTCAGAGGTCTTAAATTAACCAGTTTTAAATGACTTAGTAGTTCATGCGTATGTTTTGTAAGTAAAGGATCAATATCGGGATTTTCGTTATATATGAAGAAAAAAAAATTACTCGAGTCAGGGCGTTTCAAGTTGATATCAGAGCGTTTTGCTTGAGGAATTTGAGTATCCTTGTCAGTAGGAGGGTACTTAGACTTAAAACATAGCTCGGTATGTACCATAGAACATGTAGTTTTATCATGCTTCATGTATAATTGATTAACTATGTTAATTTTTATTAGTATCCCAGACTTGCCATGCTTAGTTAAGTTCATTATATGTAGATCGCCATGTCCCAGTAGAATGCACGTAAGAAAGTATGAATATTATGACTAGCATGCCTTATGAGACAATTCTTAGAAGCGTTTAGATTTAGCAGAATAACAAGTCGAATGATGAACATGAATGATGTGGCATGTTTCATACCTCTGAGAAAGGATTAGATCAATAAGATATTCACGATATAGCCGGTAAAGATAAGAAATCAAAAATCATTAAGGCATATGATCGTTACATCATGACCAGTCGCTCAGTAAGTTAAAAAGAGTTAGAATGCATGAGGTTAAGTCCATTATTAGAAAGTGCTTAGTATCTTGTATATGACTCATAAATCATGTATAGTACATGTTGATAGTGAAAAGACAAATAAATCAGCATGAATCATGACTAGAACCAGAATATCAGAAACGTTATATCATGTTAAGTAGTGTAGAATGTTAGAATCAGACTTAGCATGCATGATATGTTATGATTAGCATGGTTTCATACTAAGATAAGAATAGTAGCATAATGCATGAATAACATCACATAAATAGAAACAGATTAACATGATAACAGAACATGATTCTAGGTTGAAGTTTTTTTTATGAGTCGGGATAGAATATGATGGCAATAAAGTCATGTTTATGTGATGCGAGTATTATGACGTCTGGCCAACGTGATAATAGTTACATCAAATAACATGGGTTTATTGGGATCATACGAGGCCTCGGTGAGTTCTTAGAACAATGAGGGAGGGTCGATGAGACCAAATTCAGAAAGACAGAATGATGATTTAGCCATAAAAAGAATAAAATGAGTATGCACAAATAGGATACTCATAAGTTCTACCAGTCTCAGTATCTATATTATAACCAGAATTAGTATCCAGAAATTCAGTATAACATAATAATCAGAATATACGAATTAGAAGTAGTCAGAAATGCCTTACCTTGAGTTAGGCATTCAAGATGCAGTAAATTTAAGAAGTTTCAAATTCAGACTAATAATAAGTAATTTCAAGTAAGTATAGTAGATGTTATGACAAGATTTATGGTCAAATAAAATAGTCATAATAACAGAAATGAAATTAATAAGTTCAGTCTAAGTGGTAGAGACTAGGTGCTCAAACTTAACACATGCCCAGATAGTCATCGAGAGGTAGTTCGTGGGGACATGAACATAATAAGTGGGGGAGAGTTGTAACATCCCAAAAATGATGTTTTAAGGTATTTTATTACTAAAATGCCAATGCGTAAGTTTGACTACGACTTTATAAGTTTGAATGCCTTACGGGATTGGTTAGTCAAACCCGATAGTCAAACAAAGTATTATGTGCCCCAAGTATTATAGAAAAGAACTTAAGGTTCCTAAGTTGCCAAAAGTCGAAACTAGAACTAAAACCACCTTGTTCTAGTATACAGGGACCATCCTTGCCACAAATGAATAATAATATATTTACAAGATGAAATTATGGTTTTGCCCTTATGAATTAATATACTCTTTGAGATCATATTTTGTCTCATTTATACAAGTGTTTAGTACGTGTTATGTTCTAGAGAAAAGAGAGGGAAAAGCTAGAAGACTTCATGATGAAGTAACCATATTCATGGTGATTTAGGATGATTATTGATATGATTGTGCTATATACAAGAAGTAATAAGTTCACTAATGTGTTACCCATCAATTGTAAGTTCTAATTCCATGTTATAATTTCAAGATAATGATAGAAATTAGGGGTTTTGTTTATAAAGAGTATTATATGTAAAATTAGATATGATTATGATGTTTGACCTTTTGTTAGATGAATTATTGATGAAGTTAGACATGTTTATGAAAAAGAATATGATTCAGAATTAATGAAGTTTTCAAGTGTTTGTTTAGAGAATATGCTAGTTCATGAATTTTGATGATGCCTATGATATATGATAAGTAAACAAGGGGTGTTTGGCTAGAGCTTAATATGGTGCCTAAACATGTACTTTTGGCTTAAGGCCTGAAGAAAAATGACCCACACATGTCAAATAAGCTGTGATATAAGTTTGGTAAAGTTGGTAATAGTTTATTGTAGGTTTTGGGTCGTTTTGGACATATTTAGAAACGGGACAGCAAGGTTTGCAGAAATTTACGCAGACTTGTAAAAATCATAGAAAAATAACCGTAACTCCGTTTGGAACGTGAGTCTAATGTCCAACAAAAATAGTCACAGGTGCGGATTCCAGGTCTAAGTGGGTCAAAAATAGCAAAGTGCAGCAGACTGCAGAAATTCTGCATAAAAAGGACTTTTAGTAAAAAGTGTTCAACAATAAAATAGCACCTTATGTGAATATGTTTGCGTGTTTTAGACCCAATACATGTTAGATATATGAGCTATGAAGTTATAAATGTCTTAGTATGGTTATAATATGCTTAGGTGCTATTGGAAGGCTTATGGATGCTTAATGAAGATCAAAGGTGAGCAACGGTTTTAGATTTGTGTTATTAGATTACACATGACGTAAGGATGTTTGTTTAGATTCGGAATGTAGCCGAAGGTTGCGATGTCTAGATATTCAGAAATAGCCGAGGATTATTTATCATGTCATGATTCGGGCTTAACCGAAAGCAATCCAAGTATAGAACACCCACAATGCGTATCAAAATCATGTTTAGGATGTTCACGAGGAGCATCATATCATGTTTATAAATCTCACAAGGAACATTACTATCACGTTTACAAGGAGCATCACATCATGTTCATGATGGTCACAAGGAACAACGTTATTATGAGTTAGGTGCTCACAAGTAGCATCGTAGACAAGGATAGGGTCTAACACCCCCAATTTACATTGCGCAGCGGAAATACACAATTGGGTGCTAGATACAAGCATCATCACACAGGGTATATTTAACGACTCAAAAGTGAGACGTTTACACATAAATAAAAACTAGATTTTCATAAATGGTCTAAAACATAGATTTCAACCCAAATTGTACTGACACGATACCAGAGTAAAGCGTTTTGTCCCTATGGATCTCGACCAACAACCAACAAGTTTAGTACAGTACATCAACATAAAGTAAATTGTTCAACATTAAAAGGTAGAAACAGTTTAGACCAACATTCTTCCAAAAGCCTAGCCACAACCTCCATAACAAAGCTCCATGCTCCATCACTTCCTATTACCTGAAATACATGCATAAAACGAGTCAACAATAATGTTGAGCGAGACTATAGGTTTATCTAATCACATTTGAACACAAGAAGAAAATCAATCATAATTATTTATAGAATTGTCGTACACACAATCTATATTCAAGGCAGTAATAATAATGATATTATTAAACAAACATTGTATTTAAGCTCATGACACCGACCCCTTAACCAAATAGTTACCCACGCCAAATGCCGGCATGACTAGAATAAAACCATTGCCCCTATAGGGTATCAGTTGCTAGAATACCACAATCTTATTCCCGTAAAATTATCATTCCCAGTGGGTTACTCAACGTAATGCACTGGTCTCAGATAGGGTGGTCAACCCAATTGTAATATCATTAGAATAATCGGATATTCCCGACTCACAACATCAAGTCAGAAGATAATTAACGGCTCATGAATTTAGGGTCTTTAGCAACAAGTTACTCAATACAATGAAATCAACTTTAGGCAACATTAGGGTCCAACAATTACTCATGACTTCTGTTCATTTATTTTCAAATAGCATGTATCCCCCTCGCGGGTATTAAAATCATTAAAAGGAGTAGAAAGCGAGGCTATAGACTCACCTTAGTATAAGAGATCTAGCGAGATGATCATCGACGATAATGGATGCCTTTCAAACACGAGAACCGCTACCTATCAAATAAGGCGCGTTCATTAATAATGACTCGAGAAATAAATCATACATAACAACATCAAACTCAAACTCATAAAGTCATGATAAACTCGAGAGAAAACGATATAAATAACTTCATCATACTTTACTACACATTTACTTAACCATTTTACACTTTTTACAAAGACCGCCGGTACATACTACATGTACTAGCTTATTTACCTCCTTTTAAACTCGTCAACCGTTTATGAAATGACTCGATAAACTAACTTACTATATATAGAAAGTCCTCCTACAAGTTTATCAAATGAAATTACTTTTAAAGTACTTTACCCGACTCATTTTCAAACTACAAAATCCGGACAGATTTACGTTAATTTTTCATACAACCGTTTTAACTTCTTTAAACGACTCCGTTTACAAACCGACACTCGGGTTTTAAAGTAAACTCAACCTAATAAGTAAACACCTCATTATCAGTAGGTTAGATTTTTCAAAACATCCATTTAGAGTCCCCGAGATTCGATCCAAATATCGACAACAACTATTTGTAGTGCCGATACTTGTCTCCCGGTACACGATCATTCAAAACATCATAACTTCGCGCTCGTTTTGAGCTAGAAGCTATACCTTATATCAAATAGAAGCTAAGAAAATTATCTACAACCCTAGGCTATAATTTAAGCCATTTTCAAAACATAAAATTTCGGATTTTACACTTTACTTACTGTTATAAAATGACTACTAAAAACTTGTACAAAATCAACTTTTTGATAAAAACCAACTTTTTGATAAAAACCAACCATAAAAATGATCATTTCTATACCCTAATATCATCATACATCAACCATAACATCAAAATCATAATCAAAATAAAAATCTTTAGATCAAAATGAAGTTTTTAACAAGATTTTATCAAGAACCACCATGGATCATCATAAAAATGCCATGCATGATCATAGCTCCTACCTACCAACATCAAGAAAAAAAAACTTGATTGCATGTAAGAATTTCTTACACCAAAATGATCCTTGATCAAATATAAGAATGGGTCTATGCTTGGTTTAGCTTAATTCAACCTCAAACTCAAGATAAAATTGAAATTGTATGGATTTGGGGTGTGGGTGGATGTTTCGGCAAAATGGAGAGAAAGAAGAGAGAGAGTGCAAAATTTTTAAGTGGAGAGAATGGGTGTGTGTGTTTGTTTTTAGTTTATATATAGTGGGGTAGGGACCAAAGTTGCAATTTAGCAATAGTTGTGGCTAAAAATGTAAATAGTTAGCTAAAAAGCAGGAAATAACTATTAGTCAATTTTCAAAATATTTATGGGGCTCGGGTTTCATAAAGATACTTTTAAAAATTTAAAACGTACCTTAAAAATAATAATATCGACTCTCGACTCGACTTAACACGTCATTTAAAATAAGACCTCAAAATGACAAAAATCGAACAACCGACAATAAAACGTAAAATATTTGGCATCCATCGACATCACGCTTGCTAATACTCCTTATACTTAATAAATATTAAATATAGACCTTCCAAAATCGGTTTAAACTTAAACCTTCAAAAATAAATATCGCTCAAACTCATCCAAAAATTTCAAAAATAATCGTAAAATAAGATTAAGCAATGACCTTGGTTTTGGGTTGTCACATAGGGTGACCCAGAAACGCATCAATAATCACGTTGACCTGAGTGGTCATATTATCTTGTTAGTACTCATGTTGACTTGAGTGATCATATTATCATGTCAGTAGTCATGTTGACCTGAATGGTCATACTATCATGTCAAGTAATCATGTTGACCAGATTGGTCATATTATCATGTCAAGTAATCATTTTGACCAGATTGGTCATATTATCATGTGAAGTAGTCATGTTGACCTGAATGGTCATACTATCATGTCAAGTAGTCATGTTGACCCGATTGGTTATATTAGCATGTGATGTACATATGTTGACATGATTGGTCATATAATCATGTTAAGTAGTCATGTTATCCCAAGCATCCTAAGTGGATGACCCGAGCATCCTAAGTGGATGACAGTGACGTCCTAAGTGGATGACCCGTACTTTAATTAGTACTTACCTTCTTCGTGGATGACCCATTTAAACAAGCACAATGTCAGATTAGCGTCCCAAGACGAGTACTCATCGGCTAGGGACTTTATTACGCAGAACATGACGATTAAGTATTTTCTAGTCATATGAGATGCCATAAAATATATATGTACATGATACAGGTGCAAGACGACTATATGTCGTACCTAATATATAATTATTTATTTATAGAACCACGTTACAGAATTGCAAGATTTCTTAGATCCCGTTAACTCACTAAGTCGCAAGGACTTACCGTTCTCAGTTCTATGTTTTTGCAGGTTATTGTAAGATAAGTTGTAGCTCGTAAATGGTAGCTAGGTGTGCATTAAGAAAAGAAGACGCTTATGCTCGGTTAGATTCGAGCGAATCTTCCCTTACACTTTGATATTGCTTGTAACGCTCCTATGTTTTCATAGGTCTTAAATTAACCAGTTTTAAATGACTTGGTAGTTCATGAGTATGTTTTGTAAGTAAAGGATCAATATCGATATTTTTCGTTATATGAAAAAAAAATTACTCGAGTCAGGGCGTTTCAAGTTGATATCAGAGTGTTTGATTTGAGGGATCTGAGTATCCTTGTCAGTAGGAGGTTACTTAGACTTAAACCATAGCTCGGTATGGACCATAGACCATGTAGTTTTATCATGCTTCATGTATAATTGATTAGAACTATGTTAATTTTTATTAGTATCCCAGACTTGCCATGCTTAGTTAAGTTCATTATATGTAGATCGCCATGTCCCAGTAGAATGCACGTAAGAAAGTATGAATATTATGACTAGCATGCCTTATGAGACCATTCTTAGAAGCGTTTAGATTTAGCAGAATAACAAGTGGAATGATGAACATGAATGATGTGGCATGTTTCATACCTCTGATAAAGGATTAGATCAATAAGATATTCACGATATAGCCGGTAAAGATAAGAAATCAGAAATCGTTAAGGCATATGATCGTTACATCATGACCAGTCGCTTAGTAAGTTAAAAAGAGTTAGAATGCACGAGGTTAAGACCATTATTAGACAGTGCTTAGTATCTAGTATATGAATCAGAAATCATGTATAGTACATGTTGACAGTGAAAAGACAAATAAATAAGCATGAATCATGACTAGAACCAGAATATCAGAAACGTTATATCATGTTAAGTAGTGTAGAATGTCAGAATCAGACTTAGCATGCATGATATGTTATGATTAGCATGGTATCATACTAAGATAAGAATAGTGTTGGGTCGAATTATTGAGTTGATAAGTCAAAACACAACAAAATAAGAAGACAAGGACTACTTTTGCCAAAGTTAAATACAACAAGCCATTGGAGTCTTTTTATTACTTTAGCTTTCTTTGTAAGCTATGTTTTCTAGTATATAAAGAAAACATAGGACGTAGGTTTTATATATCATTCATTCACAATGTAAACCTAAAGTGTGTGTCGCACTAGACGTGGGATTCAATGTATACACGTCTAGTGGATGTTTGTTATTAATATAATGAACATCCCTATTGTTTTAATTCATGTTATTGTGCCTAAACACCTTGTTCATGATCATTGTTCTTTTCCGCTATGTTATCATATGAACGATGATCAACCTAGATATAATGGTTCATAACCATTGAGTCTAGCGATCATAGGGATCAACAATTGGTATCAAAGCCTAAGGCTCTTGATATCTAGGTCCGACGAGGTGTTCGTGTATGGTGAAGAAAAGAAAAATTCGTATGGATTTTTCTGGACGTTTTTGTGTGCGCAGCAGTATTCAGAAGGTCATAACTTTTGATTGAACCGTTGGATCGTCACGAAATTTTATATGTGTGTTCTACATACATAGATCTAAACATCCACCGGAGGGATTGTCTAGTTTTATCCCCAGGCAAAAGTTATTAAGCGTCGAAGTTGGCTGATGGTTGATTTTCAGTTTTCTGCTTTTACATAAAATCATGACCTAGGGTTTCTCAAACCCTAGATCTACTTAAAAGCAGGAAGAATTGCAGTTTGTGGCTGTTATGATTCAAGATAACACTTGATCTAAGGTTTATTTACAAACCCTAATTAGGGTTTTGGTGCTTAAAGTTTTAAAACCCTAGATCGAGGCTTGTAATGTAGCAGCATCTTGTGATTCGTGATACATGAAGTAAAAAGGAGGGATATGTGCTGATTGATTTGATGCATATATTTTTCCACTTGGTTATTATTCGTGGTCCCAGGAAGAAAAGCTGCAAGATAAAGGAAGCTGATTGTGAACAGAATATCTTTATATCGCGTCACAATCTGTCTGTGTTCACACGATCTGAAAGTTTTGATTGGTTGATCAAAGTAAGCTAGTGACGTGAAGATTAATTCTATGTTCACATGAAACATGATTTCTCATTGGTGGAAATTCTTTTGTTTCACACGATTTGGATATTTTGCATTCACACGGCCATTCCTTTTTCATTGGTTGAGAAAGTTGCATTCACACGGCCAAAAGAAGCCCTAATATTCGTTATATTGAGTTCTAATTCTCTACATGCGCATCCAAGGTTGTTCCCGTGGGGCTCGTTTCTTACTGGTGGAATATAGTTGTGTTCACACGGTGAGAAGTATGTGATTGGCTATTAAGTTAGTGTTTACACGATCTAGTAAGGACAACATATTACTTGTTTCTTATTGGAGTAACGTTGACAAGAAAGAATGAGTGCAACGCTGACAGATTATGACGCTGATGTTAGCAAATTAAACGCTGACACGTTTACCTTAGACGCTGACAAGGTTTAATATAGACGCTGACAAGAGTAATGTTGACGCTGACAAGAAGGATTTCGACGCTGACAAGAAATAAGTCAACGCTGATAGGTTGACAGTGTTGTCCGAGATATGAGTTTCAAACGCTGATACGTCTTGTCCGATATCGGGTAATGAATGTGGATATTGGACAGTAAGGGTTCTTGGATAACAAACGGAATAGCTGCTGTTTGAGAAAACTGGTATGTTTTAAGCACACAAAAAGGAGGAAAATACACACAAAGGTACATGGAATCTCCGTTATAATTTAGAATATCATGATGATATTTATGGCTCGGATATTTTTAAATGGATTAATGATTTTAAAGCGAGTTAGCAATTATTCGTGGGAATTTGATGGATATTTTAAACTATGTAATCGGGATAGCCTTGTGAAAGAGTTATCCATCCAAATACTTTTACATATGGTATGAAGGTGTTATTCCCTTAAAATTCATCATGAAGAAGTGTTAGCTTAAGGGGAAGAATTCTTATGGTAAGTTTTGATGATTGAAGAAGATTTTCGCGAGTTTGTGTTCTATCATATCTTAAAGTCGTGGCGTACCATTCACTGACTTTAAAGGTAACTTGTTCGTGCTTTACATGGTTGGTGACAAAGACTTGTCATAAACACTTGAAGGAGTTACATTATCGTGCTCAGTGTCTCACAAAGGATGAGAATATTGACAAGGGATCGAGGTCTACTTATATTTTTTCATGGTATAAGTTCTTCATCACATGGATAAACAAGACATGGAACATAAGTTTGGGTTATTTTACTTCTACATCAAGAATACTTTATTTATTTTTCTTCAGGATCATTACATAGAGCTACTTTTGGAGAATCTTCAAGATTGCATACTTTCACATATTCCCTATTGATGTGTCAAAAAGGGGAAGAATATGTGCTATACTTAAGGGGAAGCTTCTTGGAGATCATGTACTACATACAAAGGATTCACGCTTAAGAGGAGTGTTTTGACATCATCAACTAGGGGAAGATTGTTGGGTCGAATTATTGAGTTGATAAGTCAAAACACAACAAAATAAGAAGACAAGGACTACTTTTGCCAAAGTTAAATACAACAAGCCGTTGGAGTCTTTTTATTACTTTAGCTTTCTTTGTAAGCTATGTTTTCTAGTATATAAAGAAAACATAGGACGTAGGTTTTATATATCATTCATTCACAATGTAAACCTAAAGTGTGTGTCGCACTAGACGTGGGATTCAATGTATACACGTCTAGTGGATGTTTGTTATTAATATAATGAACATCCCTATTGTTTTAATTCATGTTATTGTGCCTAAACACCTTGTTCATGATCATTGTTCTTTTCCGCTATGTTATCATATGAACGATGATCAACCTAGATATAATGGTTCATAACCATTGAGTCTAACGATCATAGGGATCAACAAATAGTAGCATAATGCATGAATAACATCACATAAATAGAATCAGATTAACATGATAACGGAACATGATTCTAGGTTGAAGTTTTTTTATGAGTCGGGATAGAATATGATGACAATAAAGGCATGTTTATGTGATGCGAGTATTATGACGTCTGGCCAACGTGATAATAGTTACATCAAATAACATGGGTTTATTGGGATCGTAGGAGGCCTCAGTGAGTTCTTAGAACAATGAGGGAGGGTCGATGAGACCAAATTCAGAAAGATAGAATGATGATTTAGCCATAAAAAGAATAAAATGAGTATGCACGAATAGGATACTCATAAGTTCTACCAGTCTCAGTATCTAATTTATAACCAGAATTAGTATCCAGAAATTCAGTATAACATAATAATCAGAATATACAAATCAGAAGTAGTCAGAAATGCCTTACCTTGAGTTGGGCATTCAACATGCAGTAAATTTAAGAAGTTTCAAATTCAGACTCATAATAAGTAATTTCAAGTAAGTATAGTAGATGTGATGACAAGATTTATGGTCAGATAAAATAGTCAGAATAACAGAAATGAAATTAATAAGTGCAGTCTAAGTGGGAGAGACTAGGTGCTCAAACTTAACACATTCCCAGATAGTCATCGAGAGGTAGTTCGTGGGGACACGAACATAATAAGTGGGGGAAAGTTGTACCATCCCAAAAATGATGTTTTAAGGTATTTTATTACTAAAATGCCAATGCGTAAGTTTGACAACGACTTTATAAGTTTGAATGCCTTACGAGATTGGTTAGTCAAACCCGATAGTCGAACAAAGTCTTATGTGCCCCAAGTATTATAGAAAAGAACTTAAGGTTCCTAAGTTGCCTAAATTCGAAACTAGAACTAAAACCACCTTGTTCTAGTATACAGGGACCATCGTTGCCACAAATGAATAATATATTTACAAGATGAAATTATGGTTTTTCCCTTATGAATTAATATACTCTTTGGGATCAGATTTTTCTCATATATACAAGTGTTTAGGGTACGTGTTATGTTCTAGAGAAAAGAGAGAGAAAAGCTAGAAGACTTCATGATGAAGGAACCATATTCATGGTGATTTATGATGATTATTGATATGATTGTGCTATATACAAGAAGTAATAAGTTCACTAATGTGTTACCCATCAATTGTAAGTTCTAATTTCATGTTATAATTTCAAGATTATGATAGAAATTAGGGGTTTTGTTTATAAAGAGTGTTATAGGTAAAATTAGACATGATTATGATGTTTGACCTTTTGTTAGATGAATTATAGATGAAGTTAGACATGTTTTATGAACAAGAATATTATTCAGAATTAATGAAGTTTTCAAGTGTTTGTTTAGAGAATATGCTAGTTCATGAATTTTGATGAAGTTCATGATATATGATAAGTAAACAAGGGGTGTTTGGCTAGAGCTTAATATGGTACCTAAACATGTACTTTTGGCTTAAGGCCTGAAGAAAAATGACCCACACATGTCAAATAAGCTGTGATATAAGTTTGGTAAAGTTGGTAATAGCTTATTGTAGGTTTTGGGTCGTTTTGGACATATTTAGAAACGGGACAGCAAGGTTTGCAGAAATTTGCGCAGACTTGTAAAAATCATAGAAAAATGACCGTAACTCTGTTTGGAACGTGCCTTACCTATTCGGAAAGGAGAGAGAGTCTACTTTCCAGGTCTAAGTGGGTCAAAAATAGCAAAGTGCAGCAGACTGAAGAAATTCTGCATAAAAGGACTTTTAGTAAAAAGTGTTCAACAATAAAATAGCACCTTATGTGAATATTTTTTGCGTGTTTTAGACCCAATACATGTTAGATATATGAGCTATGAAGTTCTAAATGTCTTAGTATGTTTATAATATGCTTAGGTGCTATTGGAAGGCTTATGGATGCTTAATGAAGATCAAAGGTGAGCAACGGTTTTAGATTTGTGTTATTAGATTACACATGATGTAAGAATGTTTGTTTAGCTTCGGAATGTAGCCGGAGGTTGCGATGTTTAGATATTCAGAAATAGCCGAAGATTATTTATCATGTCATGATTCGGGTTTAACCGAAAGCAAGCCAAGTATAGAACACCCACAATGCGTATCAAAATCATGTTTAGGATGTTCATGAGGAGCATCATATCATGTTTATAAATCTCACAAGGAGCATTACTATCATGGTTAGATTTCTCACAAGGAGCATCACATCATGTTCATAATGTCACAAGAAACATCGTTATTATGAGTTAGGTGCTCACAAGTAGCAGCGTAGATAAGGATAGGGTGACCCAGAAACGCATCAATAATCACGTTGACCTGAGTGGTCATATTATATTGTTAGTACTCATGTTGACTTGAGTGATCATATTATCATGTCAGTAGTCATGTTGACCTGAATAGTCATACTATCATGTCAAGTAATCATGTTGACCAGATTGGTCATATTATCATGTCAAGTAATCATGTTGACCAGATTGGTCATATTATCATGTCAAGTAGTCATGTTGACCTGAATGGTCATACTATCATGTCAAGTAGTCATGTTGACCTGAATGGTCATACTATCATGTCAAGTAGTCATGTTGACCCGATTGGTCATATTAGCATGTGATGTACTTATGTTGACATGATTGGTCATATAATCATGTTAAGTAGTCATGTTATCCCAAGCGTCCTAAGTGGATGACCCGAGCATCCTAAGTGGATGACAGTGACGTCCTAATTAGATGACCCGTACTTTAATTAGTACTTACCTCCTTCGCGGATGACCCATTTAAACAAGCACAATGTCAGATTAGCATCCCAAGACGAGTACTCATCGGCTAGGGACTTTATTACGCAGAACGGGACGATTAAGTATTGTCTAGTCATATGAGATGCCATAAATTATATATGTACATGATACAGGTGCAAGACGACTATATGTCGTACCTAATATATAATTATTTATTTATAGAACCACGTTACAGAATTGCAAGATTTCTCAGATCCCATTAACTCACTAAGTCGCAAGGACTTACCGTTCTCAGTTCTATGTTTTTGCAGGTTATTGTAAGATAAGTTGGAGCTCGTAAATGGTAGCTAGGAGTGCATTAAGAAAAGAATATGCTTATGCTCGGTTAGATTCTAGCGACTCTTCCCTTGCACTTTGATATTGCTTGTAACGCTTCAATGTTTTCAGAGGTCTTAAATTAACCAGTTTTAAATGTCTTAGTAATGCATGAGTATGTTTTGTAAGTAAATGATCAATATCGAGATTTTTCGTTATATATGAAGAATAAATAATTACTCGAGTCAGGGCATTTCACTGTGATTAGGTAAGTTCAAGGAACTTCCTTGACAGGGTTTCCGGTTGTGGTAGCCGTTCTCAATACTTGAATATCTCGAAAGATAATTCAAAGTAAAGAGTGAATCATGCAGTTCCATTATGCTGATTAAGTCGTCAATTCATTTCCTGGAACAAGTTTGAATCAATTAAGAATCAAACCATTGTTGCTTTCCAGTTGACACAAGTTTGATTCATATAGATTCTCACAAGTTACCTACCGTAGTGCTGTTTGATGATGACACTGGAAGGATTTCCATTCGTCACTGTAAGTACTAAGGAGTATTACTCTGAATGTTCTGGCAAGATCATAAAGATATTGTGTCAAGACCTGGAACGAGTTTGAATCAAGAAAGAATCAAACCACTGTTGCTATCCAGTTAACATATGTTCAGTTCAAGTGAATCTTACGTATGACCTACCGCAGTGCTGTTTGATGTTAACACTAGAAGGTTTTCCATTCATCACTGTGAATACTAAAGAGTATCACTCTAAATGTTCTAGCAATATCACAAGGATAGAGCGCAGGACTCTGTAAATTATCGCTTGTGTTCTAAAAATGAACAACAACTGATATATGGAATAAGTGTCCTAATGAGATTTTTGATGAATCTCATTGGCTCTAGACTTTATAAGTGCATGTTTATTTGGTGATCGGAAGCTGGAGCAGACTGCCACCTTTTCAATATCTACCTTCTCGGAGTGAGAAAGTCGATAGAAATGAGTTGAACTCCATGACAATAAAACAAACTTCTTTTGAGAGAAGCTTGAGTAGGCTGGAAAAGGTTGTGCATTGCATCACTGGGTCCATGATGCTTTGTCTTCAATACCAGAAATCATCTATGTGATTTTGATAGTAGATGCGTTGACCCGGTTTCTGCCTAAGTTGTATGGAGGGATATTTATTTTCACCCTTTATCCTTACATTTCTTTTTCATTCTTCAACCCCTTCAATGCTTACCAAGACGTCATAACTAGCACCTTGTTGTGATTGTTCCAGTGCTAGCTTAAGTCATTAGTCGGCATTATTCCCTTACACTCAACCGCTCCATCTTTTCTAAGGACTTCTGTGTTCTAATGGATTGTCCCTGGGAAGATCCCTCTGGTTCTGGTTGGATCATGGGATGAATACCTAACCACCTTATGACACCAATACCGTCGTGAATTAATGTGTTGAAGGGTATAGATATCGTAACCAGAAAAACCAATTGAAAATGCAATCAAGGTGTTAATGAAAACGATGTTTACACCTTGATAGTTTTCGGAAACACCAAAAACGCTCCCCCTAGAAGTATTAGATACAGTGACATTTTGCATATATTCCCCTGAGAATCCCCCTTATTCCAATATAAAGTAAAATATAAACTATACGTTTGTTAAACATTTTGCATAAACTTTTAACGTATATTCCGTAAAATGTTTTGTTGGAAATACGTTTTTAACGTATAGTAGAAGTGGCGGTCACTCCAACAATATTATTAAACGTTGTAGGCTCGTAGTTAGTTATTTACTTTATATTGTTTAAACACCTAGACCATGGAAATGTCCATGGATTGGAAGGCCCAAGCCCACCAAGGCTTGGGTATAAAATCCCTCTCCTTTGATTGAGAGGGTGTTGGTTGTTTCATTTTTCTATAATAATACTTCATTTTCTCTCTCTTTCTCTCTCTACTTTCTCTCTGTAGAAAACATCAACCCTCTTGAGAAATCATAGATTACCAATATTCTACAATTGGTATCAAGAGCCATGGGATGAAATAAAGGTTGGTTTTGTATGTTGTTCATGGTTACTTAAGCATGTTCGTGGGTTTTTGATATTTTTTACCAAAGCTTCAAATTTTTTCTTTTTCATGTTTTTAGTGTTCAAAGTGCTTTTTATAACTTCTCTATAGTTGTAGTACTGATTTGGGTATTTTGGTTTGGATTAAAACACGAATTTCTTGCTCAAAGTTGCGAACTTTATTCCTTCATTGCGACAGAATTCCATCGGAAAGTAAAGGTAAGTACAAAGTGATCGCAATAAACCTAGGGTTTCTAAGTTGCGATCAATTATTGCGATACCCCTTATTTCGACGTGGATTGTGATCGTACATTGCGATCGTGGATTGCGATGGAATTAAGGCACATTGAAACGTTACTCTGCCAAAATTTCATTTGCCATATTGCGATAGTTGTCATATTCTGATAGGAGTTACATTGCGATACTTTTCTCATTCCGATACAAGTAACATTGCGATAGACTTCATACTCCGACAGTGGACACATTGCGATAGTAGGGGTATTCTGATACAGGCATATTGCGAAACAAGGGTCATTGCGATACAAGTGTCATTGCGATACAAGGATATTGCGATACTAGTGGTACTGCGATAAGAGTGACATTCCGATAGATTCACTTTGCTTTTTGGGATAAAACTTGCTTAACTTAGAGGATTTTTCTACTTTGCATTTATTTGGAAATTTTCACAAAAACACACAACAAAAAGATAACAACATCTTTATTACAACAATACTAAAATACATAACCTTATTTCATTGCTCGATCACTTTTGGTAATCTTTTTCTTCAAGTGATGAAATGAATCCACATTCATTTATGCCGATGATGCCGACGTTCACATCACTTACGGATATTTACATCATTTCGGGTACCGATACCCGTCCACCGTTTCTTATCAAAGATCTATTTGAAGCATGGCAAGAGCACATGATATCATATATTATGGGTAGCCCAAATGGACGTGTTATGGTCAAATCAATTCAGGAAGGACGACTTGATTATGGAACTATTACGGTCGATAATGTGAAAAGACCAAGAGTCTTTGCCGAGCTAACACCTGCAGAACAACTCATTGCTGAGGCGGATGAAAGCGCTACTAAGACTATCAGGCAAGCTCTTCCTCCATATATTTTTCGAATGGTAAGTAACCATACGGTGGCAAAGGCATTATGGGAGCGGTTGGAGGTATTGCTACAAGGGACTTCCTTGTCTAAGAAAGAATGAGAATGTCAATTGTATGATTTGTTTGATCGTTTCACCTACATTCCAGGGGAAACTATACATGACTATTACTGGCAATTCACCACACTCATGAATGACTTGAATGTCTATAATATTTCAATTGCTCAGTTTCAGATCAACACTAAGTTTCTGAACACACTACCTGCGGAATGGAGCCAATATGTCACTGATGTTAAGTTGATTTGTGATTTGCACAAATCAAACTTAGATCAATTGTACTCTCTCTTGCAGCAACAGGAAAGGCATGTGATACTGAAACATATGTCTCAAGGATACTCTCACGAACCATTGGCGTTAATGGAAAATCATCCAAGTTTGTCATATAACAATATATCTTCTGCTATGGAACAACAAGGTTACAATCAGTCAGTTTATCACCCTCCAAGCTTCCCACAGTACTCGATCTTACCCCAACCACCCACATCCTATCCAACACAATATCGGCATCCAGCATCAGCATCACAAAGGGATCCACATCCATCAACTTATGGTCAGCAAGGGTATTCACCTCACCAATCTCCTCAGGTTCCTGCAATCACTTACCCAAACCCTACAGCAGGTCAGTCAAGTTACTCACAACATGTCAGTGCTCCTTCACATGTGTATGAAGTTCCTCCAGCACCAGTTTTATACTGTGATAATAAGGTACCAGTCCCTGAACTTAGAGAAGGAGATGATCCAGTTGAAGTGTTAGCCAAGATGTCTGCCTATCTGACTCAAACGTTGAGCAAACAAGGGTATAGAAGACCATCTCCAACAAATAATCAATTGAGGAATTCTTCTAACTCTCGTCAACAAGTTACCATTCAAGATGGCAGAGTCATGGTGCAACCAATTCAGGGGCGCCCAAGTTCTTCAATTCCTGCTATCCGTACTTACACCACTGCTTCCAAGGGAAAGGCTACATGCACATTGAAGATGATCACCTGCTACAACTGCAAGGGTGAAGGGCATATGGCTAAGGATTGTAAGCAACCAAAGAGGAAAAGAGATGGTACATGGTTTCAAGAGAAACTTTATCTAGTAAATGCTCAAGCACAAGGTCGGGAATTAGATGAGGAGGAGTTGGCATTTCTTGTGGATCCGAGAGTTGCGGAAAATGAGGGAATCACAACGAACTACACCCAGAATGCATCATATCAAGCAGATGATCTTGATGCATATGACTCCGATTGTGATAACTTCAATACCGCCAAGGCAGCTCTTATGGCACAGATCTCACTTTATGGGTCTGACCGAATTTCTGAGGTACCAAGTTCTAACAATGATACTAGTATTGTACCTTATCAAGTTGAGCAAGGGTCTCAGTATCAGGAAGAGCCTTCGGTGGTGAGTAATTCAAACGAGGAGATGAGCAATGATAGCAATATCAATGCAAGTCCCCAGACTTTAAGTGAAATACAACGGACTGCTATTTCTTATATGAAGTCTCCTGCTCAACAAGATTTGGTAACGGTTTCAGCTTCTTTACTTGGCCAAATGAATACTGCGGTCCTTGAAACCCTAGATGCTAATAAGGAATTATCTGCCGAGCTTGCTTTGTATAAACAAAAGGTGCAAACCTTGGAATTAATTCCCTCGTCTACGAGTCTGACCAACCCCGAATTTGATCATTTTCGACTAGCTCAAATGGGTCATTTAACAGAAATTGAAAAGTTAAGGGCAAATCTTTCAAAAGAGCTTAAAGAAAAAACGCTAGTCGTAACTAATTTTCAAAAACTTAAAACGGATTTCAAACTTCTCGAGTCTAAAAAGGTTGAAATGGAAATTAATGCGTCTAATAAAATTAAGAAGATTTATAATTTGCTATTACGTCAATACTCTGCTTCAAATCTAGTACATTTATTCGAGGCCTCTTTTAAGGAATTTTAATCTTTCACGTCAAAAAGACCTTCCACCTAACCCGGGGTATGCAAAGAAATCTTTTAAACACAACCCACGACTTTATGATGCAACCAAGTTAGGATTGATCTTAGATCCGATTAATTTTCCGGCAACCTCCGAGATTATGTCACCATTTGAAGAGAAACGGTCTAGAGTGCTTCTTACATATCCTAGGTATGACTATCCTGCGCTTAATGCAGAAAATGCAAAAACGGATTTTCGAACTCGTTTTAATATACATAGGGAATTTATCTCAACATCCGATTCCATGTCTAATAAAGGAATCCCTAGTACATTTCCTACACTTCTCAATTCGGCGGAACCTAAGGAGACTCCAAAGATTCTTCCACCAGTAAGTACCATTTTTATCTCCTTGAGAGTGATTAGACGACACTTCACTAATTTTGGAAAGGTCATTAAGGAATGTACGACTCCAACGGAGAAAACCGTTGGAGAATGGGCTTTCGAACACATGAAATCGGTGTTTGAGAGAGAGATCGTTCCGTTTGTACATAATCTTCACGAGAGCTTTCTAGATCTAGGAGATAATCTTAATTTTGAAATGGCTGAAGTTCAAAAAGTTTTCCTTGAAATGGATGATGCTTATGAGCAACATTTAGTTGAGAAAGAAAAGATCTTGTCCGAATATGACCGTTTCTTGGAACAAGTGGTGTCTCTCGATGTGATGCAAATTGTGACGACTAATTGTGCTAATGAGATGACATCTGTTGTGAATAGTTGTGATGATGTGCCTGTTCTTTCTGTGAATAGTGTTGAGACTGTAAATACCGTAGATAATCATTCTTGTCACGAATCTAACGCTGAATTGTTAAAGCTTCAAGATTCTTTTAATTCACTTTCAAAATGTTTTGAAAATATTCAACAACATTGTATTTCTCTTTAAATAGAACAACAATCTGCAACTGAAAATCTTTAAAAACCAAACGATTGTGAAAACAACGTTGAGACTAGTGACAAGATGATTCAGGTGGTTCAGGCATTAGAAGAGAAGATTATAAGACTTAAGAGAGAGTCATTAACTGTAGAACCATTGAAACAAGAGCTAGAGGCTGCACAGATAAAAAATCATGCCTTAGAAACTAGACTTTCGTCTATTCTAGGGGAGATGGAACGTGCAAGGCAGGGATTTTCCCATCTTTATGGTTCAATAGAAGAACGCTTCACTTTTAATGCGACACAGAAACAATCACTTGTTGACCAACTGAACCAAAAGTATGAGGAAATCTCTGACCTCAACATCCAGTTCATTGACAAAAACATGGTTTTGGCTGAGTTAAAGGAGACACTTCAACTCACCCGACAAGAAGTTGTTAATAACTCAGCTACAATCTTGGCACCGTCCTCTAGTGCTCTACCAACCAATCAAATGGTAATTCATAAGAATCTGTCCCGTAAGAATAATACGGATACATACGCTGTGTATATGACGAATGCAATTAAGCACGTGAACCTTGTTAGGGATATCTTAGATGATCTTTATGAGTTAGATCCTTCAAGCATCCACTATTACTCAGCTCATGCATACACTAAGAGAGTTCAATGTTGCTTAGAATCTCTGCAATACATAGGACAACCGGGTTCTGTACCACTTACAACAAAACCCATTCCCATGACTCCATTTAATAAGACTCCCGGAGCTAAACCTTTGTTAACGATAGATGCAAAACACAAGGCCAAATAAAATTTTGCCACTAATGTTCCCTTGCCTTCTACAGGACTAAATGCGTCTACTAAGGCTAAAGGATCACGCATCAAGAAAGATAGGATCAAGCCTTCCACTAGTATCACTACGCAGAAGAAAGTAGAAGTTCACCCTAGGAATGTTATTTTGAATTTGAATAAAAAGAATCATGTAGCTAAGACTAAAAGCTCTACGGTTGTGCAGCAGCCTAAGCAAAATGTGAATTCTAATTTGCGTTGTTGGAATTTTAATGAATGCATGTTTTCTCAGCGTCATGATTAATGCCTTATTGATCACGTTAATGAAATGAATGCTATTAGGAACAACCTTGAATGGAAACCAACTGGGAGAGTACTCACCCAAGTTGGATGGCAATGGAAACCCACTGGTAGGACCTTTACTGCTAATGGAAATAAGTTCCCTTTAACTAGGATCACTTCCACTAAGGTTAGGTCTCATCGTCCTTTAACTAGGAAGAATAGCACTCAAGTATGGAAACTGCGTGCTTTAACTAGGTCAGCCTCCACTACTGTGCCTACCAGTGCGACAGTACCTTAGGAAATTAGACAACCTGCACCTAAACCGACAACTAGGAAGCAAATTTGGAAACCTAAGCAACCTCAAGATAGCAAATCTAAGATAATGATATCTGTACCTGCTAACTCTGAGGAACAATTCGATTCCGATACATCGTCTTTGTCTGGTGATATTTTCAGGGGGTCTAAATCATCCTCTGGTACTTGGACTCTGGGTGCTCCAAGCATATGACCGGAGATCGCTCGATGCTCAAAAACTTCGTCAACAAGTTTCTAG
This sequence comes from Glebionis coronaria, assembly GCA_025667525.1. Lineage (NCBI taxonomy): Eukaryota > Viridiplantae > Streptophyta > Magnoliopsida > Asterales > Asteraceae > Glebionis > Glebionis coronaria. The sequence goes on from CM046877.1 coordinate 242,846,042, forward strand.
GAACGGTTAAGTTTGGTAATGATCGTATTGCTAAGATAATGGGGTATGGTGAATATCAAATTGGGAATGTTACGATTTCACGGGTATATTATGTCGAAGGATTGGGTCACAATTTATTTTCAGTGGGACAATTTTGCGATTCAAAACTCGAAGTGGCTTTTCGACAACATACTTGCTTCATTCGCGATTTGGCAGGTAATGATTTGTTAAAAGGTTCTCGAGGGGATAATCTATACATATTGTTTATTCAAAACATGATGGTCGCCCATCCCGTATGTCTTCTTTCCAAAGCATCAAAGACTAAGTCATGGTTATGGCATCAACGTTTATCTCATCTTAATTTTGATGCTATTAACCACTTGGCTAAAAACGAACTTGTTCGTGGTCTTCCCAAGCTTAAATTCAACAAGGATCATTTGTGTTCCGCGTGTTCATTGGGGAAAAGCACTAAGAAATCTTACAAACCTAAAGCAGAAGATACTAACCAGGAACCACTGCATCTTATACATATGGATCTTTGTGGGCCAATGCGGACTGCCAGTGTGAGTGGTAGAAACTATATGCTTGTTATGGTGGATGATTTTTCGAGGTTTACATGGGTAAAATTTTTGGCATCTAAGGATAAGGTACCGGAATTCATTATCAAATTCTTAAAGATGATCCAAGTGCGTCTTAATGCTACTGTTCGCCGCATTCGAACTGATAACGGCACTGAGTTTGTTAATCAAACTTTACAACCTTATTATGAAGAGGTTGGTATTTAACATGAAACATCATTTGCTCGCACTCCACAACAAAACGGTGTCATGGAAAGACGTAACCGTACACTTATGGAAGTTGCTAGGACTATGCTTATTTACGCCAACGCGCCTTTATTCTTATGGGCTGAAGCAGTGGCTACAGCATGTTATACCCAAAATCGTTCCATCATTCGCAAGCGCCATGGAAAAACACCTTATGAGCTACTTGATGGTCGTAAACCCGATATTTCTTTTTTTCATGTGTTTGGTGCCCTGTGTTACCTAAATACAAACAGTGAGAATTTAAGAAAACTTCAACCGAAGGCTGATATAGGAATTTTCATCGGTTATTCACCCACAAAGAAAGCGTACCGGATGTATAACCGTCGTCTTGGCAAGATTGTAGAAACTTTAGATGTCGATTATGATAAGCTGACAGCGATGGCTTCTGAGCAACACAGCTCTGAACCCGTGCTTCATGAGATGGGAGCCGGAATTATCAGTTCTGGATTAGTTCCCAACAATCCTACTTCACCATCATTCACACCACCTACAAGGTCCGAGTGGGATGAGTTATTTCAATTCAACCTATGTTTGACGAATTCTTTTATCCCCCAAGTGAGAAAGTTCCAGCACCTGCAGTGATAGCTCCAATTCCTGAAGTTGTTGCTGAAGATAATGGAGCTCAATCCGATACATCCACAATCACCATTGAACCAGATGCACCATCTCCAACGGTAATCAGCACTATTGTAACTATTGTTCCCCTAACTCCAATGGTAACCTGCACTGTTGTGACTACAGATACCCCGGTTGAACATACCATAGAACAACCGGTATCAACCATCACCCCAGCTACCCAGGTTGAACCTACCATAGAACAACCGGTATCCACCACCATCCCATAATCTGTATCATCCACCACCCCAGCTACCCAGGTTGAACCTACCATAGAACAACCGGTATCAACCACCATCCCACAACTTGTATCATCCACCACCCCTTTAACACTTGTGGTTACACCTCCTTCAACAACTTTAGTACAACAAGTACCATCCGCTTCTTACCCTTTCCTCATAGTCAACGATGAAGTGATCCAGACTCTCAAAACACACTTGGCGGATCAGGCAGAACAGATTAAATTACTGCAGGGAAGGTTAACTCCTAAGAATACCCGTGCCGTGCGAGCATTGCACCGTGATGATTCTAAACTCAAGGAGCTATCCCACAATATCATTGATCTTCAACGACAGCATCAAGAATTTTTGAAAGAAAAAGAAGCACGTGATCAAGAGAATGCTGACTTTCTCGGTACGATCAATGGTACTATGACCAACATCATCCAACGTGAAGTAAAGTCATATGTCTATCAATCGTTACCAAATCTTTTCGCCACGAGCTTATCTGATTTTTAGTTGATGCAATTATTGCAGACCCGACTGAACAATGCCGGGTCTGATCAAACGAAGACCAAGAAAAAACTCCTGCAGTACCTCAACAAATCCATCATTGAAGACACACCTATAGATGAGTCTTCAGCTTCAGACAAGCCTAAAAATGAGGAGGATCGGGATAAGGAAGAAGAAGTGGAAGAGGATAAAGAGGAGGAAAACGTGGATACATAATAAGTGTGAAAACACTTATCCTTTTGCCACTAAAATCAAGGAAAAACAAGACCGAATCATGTGTTTTATATCGTTAATGTCGGAATTACGCGTGGTTTTGTGTTTTGTGTGCTAAATAGGTACAATTGAGCAAAAGAAGAGAAAACACGGGATTTCACGGTCAAATGTCGAAGAAAAGTCAAGAAAGAGTCAAAGACGAAGTCAAAAGACCAAAAGTGTGCCGAAGATCACGAAACCCGACAAAATCGATACGATTTGAAGAAAAGACCAAAATACCAAAGATCAAATCGTTTTATTCGAGGATTTAATTCGTACGATAAATATGGGCCTTGTGGGTCCCACATTGGATCTATTGGGCCACAAAGCCCATTTATCAATTTATTCAATTTGCATAGATTGAAAAGAATTGGGCTAAAAGCCCATTTGGCTAAATTGCTACACATTAAGGACGGATGGTTATTGGGCCAAAGCCCGTTTGATGAACAAAAGGTTTGGACGAATGTTTATCAAGTGAAAACAAGTTTTCACTTTAATTTGTTATACTCGGTCAACCCATCCCACACTACACCCCACGTGTCCCTATACCCAGTCAACCCTTTTCCCAATCCCACTAATAAATAAACAAATCAGTTTTAACCCCATTCTCTTTATGTGTTCCATACAAACAAAGCAAAAACATTTACCCACTTCTCTCCCATCTAAAACGCAGCCAGTTACCCAACCCTAATTTCTACCAACAAAAATTACCAATGAAAATTTGGGGGTTTTAATCCACTCGTGTGATTCACACACTTGGGGATTAAATCCCCAAGTTTTTCGGAGAAGACACTCAAAGTGGTCCTCACATCCAACTCCACGCTGGCAATCCGAAAGAAGGGCTTTTTTTTCTCAACCGTTGATGTGAAGAGAAGAAAGAGAATGAAGGATTATGCGGCCAAGATTCAAATCCGTGAGCACCAAGGCATTTAGGGTTTTCTATAAAACCCCCATCACATCATGTATTAGAGGCACCCATCTTCTGAAGCTTTCTTTATTTTCAGTTTTATGTTGCCACCCCGTCCTACCGCGTGCACACCCAAGCAAGTGATGTATCGCTTTTACTCTCCTCATTTCATACCGGGAAATGAGGATGAGTGCTTTGACCCGGGAGGTGACATTGACCATTCTTTGATTGATACCTTTACGGCTTTGCCGAATAGTGACCATCCTATGTCTTTGGGGGATGACAATTTGTCTCCTTTACCCACCCCACCTCCCGAGGATCAAGACTTCACTTACTTTTCTTATGTCGAGAGGACTTTTCTACCTTTTATGACTTATCCTCCTGCCTCTCATTTATTATGTTCATCCGGGACCGAGGATAAGATCTTTGATCCCGGTATCACATTCGAGGTTTCCCCATGGACCATTTAATTCGGGGTCGAGTCGGGCTCGTGACTCGGTTAACAAAAACAAGCGCTTCTCGGGAGGCAACCCGATTATCTATCTTTTTATTTATTTTCTACAATAAGTGTAGGGGGAGCCGTGTAGGTTGTTTGTTTGGTGTGTTGTGATTGTGTAGGGACATGTGCTTTGATGATCCACTTCTGGTACTTTTTACGTGACCCGTGTTCCCGTATTACCCGTGTACCCGGTTCCTTCGATAAGTTTTTGCTATTGTGATTCAATCTTGTATATAAATAAATGTAATCACTTTAGTTGTCCTTTCCTTAGCTCGATTTAAACAACGTACTCAATGTCCTAAGTGTAGGGGATTTTATTCTCCCACATGCTTAAACATTGAGGACAATGTTTATATTAAGTGTAGGGGGGATTTCTATCGAAATTTTAGTGGCCTTTTCCATGAATTTGACCCCATTTAACCGGAAAATTTTTAAAATTTTCAACGTTTTTCAAATTTTTGATCTATTTTGGCCTAATAGTATTTTTATTTATTTTCTTTCCTTTTATTATCGCATCATAATAATTTCCATTTCAAGAATAAAGTAAAAAATAATAAATAAATAAAATGGTTTTAATAAGTTTAGATATCTTTGATATATTAGGCCCGTTGTGAATATTTTGACTCAACCCGAGTTTACTTATCCAAGTTTACTCTAGCTAGTATCCTTAACCATATGGACCTTAATTGGTTTATTAGGCTAAGCATCCACGAGTCTCATTCCTTGAGATTTTAAATTGTGGAGAACGAGAGATGATAGAGTTAATTATAAGTTTGGTATTGTTTCATTAACTTATGTGAGTTAGTTATGAACTTTTTCTCCCATCACTTGTTAATAATTATATTTGCAATAAATAAGGTTGTACGATTTAAAAGGTTACTTAGCTTCTAGCACAAGATCGTTTAAAAGTTGCTCGGTATTAATTAGTGTTCATAGCCAAGGCATAACTTATTGAAACGGGACGCGAAGATTGGCTTATCCAAAAAGTCCCTAACAAGGCATGAGGATACCCGAGTCCAAAAAGGCCCTCACAAGGCATGAGGATTCACTTTTTGCTAAAGATCCTAAGATGATGTGAAGATCATTAATCCAAATCAATATGAAGGATCAAGACACACGACGAGAAGCAATTACTCCCCTAAAGATCATGGAGAAGTCTATCCAAAAAGACCCTAACAAGGTATGAGGATAAATAGATCCAAGTCCTAAAAGGAGGCGGATCGTTGTATATCAAAATCCTAAATAAAGAAGAGGATAAATGAAGAAGTCGTGGTCAACGTTTGAAGCATCTTTCACTCCTTATGAAGATGTATACCAAAATGAAGAGAAGACCATAATTTCAAGATCGTCTCTCAAGATTTGAAGTTTGAAGTACAAGCCAAATATCGGTCCGAGAAAGGTCTCAAATTGTGAAACGAGTTATGCCAAGATATGAACTTTATGAGGTTTCGAGAAGCCGTTTTAAAAGATTTTGTCCTTTAGCTAACTATCGATTAAATCGTTCACTTTATTTTCGGACTAAATAATTACTGAAATAAGTCAAAAATGCATCCTCGTGATCATTCAAGACAAAAATAAAATACAAGAGATACACCGTAGGAATAAGGCGGTCTAAGTGATTAACTAAACAACATGAGTAAGTGTTAGTAGTGCTAACTTGTAATAACAATGATCTCGTTTTTGAGTTTGGTATGGGGAACGTGAAACTTGAGGGTGATTAATATTCATGACACCAAAGCCCTAATTGAAGTCTTAGATTTCTTTACGAGTTTCTTCCATCTAATAATTTCTAAGATAATAAATGATTATAACTTTTGTTTCCTTTAAAGCTTTTATCTTTTCGTCGTAGTAGTAGTAGTAATTATAATATAGGCCGAGATGGATTAATAATGAGGAAAATGTAACTTTATGCTTTAAAATAATGCATTGCATGGGGTCATTGCAATGGTCAAGTGTAGGGGATTTAATAAGTGTGAAAACACTTATCCTTTTGCCACTAAAATCAAGGAAAAACAAGACCGAATCATGTGTTTTATATCGTTAATGTCGGAATTACGCGTGGTTTTGTGTTTTGTGTGTTAAATAGGTACAATTGAGCAAAAGAAGAGAAGACACGGGATTTCACGGTCAAATGTCGAAGAAAAGTCAAGAAAGAGTCAAAGACGAAGTCAAAAGACCAAAAGTGTGCCGAAGATCACGAAACCCGACAAAATCGATACGATTTGAAGAAAAGACCAAAATACCAAAGATCAAATCGTTTTATTCGAGGATTTAATTCGTACGATAAATATGGGCCTTGTGGGTCCCACATTGGATCTATTGGGCCACAAAGCCCATTTATCAATTTATTCAATTTGCATAGATTGAAAAGAATTAGGCAAAAAGCCCATTTGGCTAAATTGCTACACATTAAGGACGGATGGTTATTGGGCCAAAGCCCGTTTGATGAACAAAAGGTTTGGACGAATGTTTATCAAGTGAAAACAAGTTTTCACTTTAATTTGTTATACTCGGTCAACCCATCCCACACTACACCCCACGTGTCCCTATACCCAGTCAACCCTTTTCCCAATCCCACTAATAAATAAACAAATCAGTTTTAACCCCATTCTCTTTATGTGTTCGATACAAACAAAGCAAAAACATTTACCCACTTCTCTCCCATCTAAAACGCAGCCAGTTACCCAACCCTAATTTCTACTAACAAAAATTACCAATGAAAATTTGGGGGTTTTAATCCACTCGTGTGATTCACACACTTGGGGATTAAATCCCCAAGTTTTTCGGAGAAGACACTCAAAGTGGTCCTCACATCCAACTCCACGCTGGCAATCCGAAAGAAGGGCTTTTTTTTCTCAACCGTTGATGTGAAGAGAAGAAAGAGAATGAAGGATTATGCGGCCAAGATTCAAATCCGTGGGCACCAAGGCATTTAGGGTTTTCTATAAAACCCCCATCACATCATGTATTAGAGGCACCCATCTTCTGAAGCTTTTCTTTATTTTTTTTAGTTTTTAATTAAATTAGGAGTAGATTTAAATTAGATTTAATTTTTTTGCAAAAGTAGTTTTAGATTTAATCTTGTATTTTTTTTCCAGAATTGTAATTTTTATATTAATTAATGAAAAGTTTTAGTTTAATTAAATTTCTGTCTCAATTTTAATTACTGTTCATTTTTTTATGATCTTCGATTACTCTTTTTATATACTGTTTTTGTTATTCGATATATAAAAAAATAAAAAAAAATAAAAAATAAAAAATAAAAAATAATAATAATAAGAAATCTGTTCGAGGCTTTGGATTGTGTTGATGGTTCGAAGGAAGATGTTCGGTTCTTGTTGACGGTTTGATTCGGTTCACAAGGTGGCTCAGCGCCAACCTTCGACCCAATGGTTTCGTCACAAGGTTTGAATCCCTCTTAATTTTCTTGTTTTAGATTGTTTTTTTTTAGTTAATTATCTGCTTTTATTGTTTATACTGCTTGTTAGTTTATCTGTTATTTGCTAATGTTTGTTTTGGATCTGCTTACTATTTTACTGCTGTTTTGGTTATAGTTTAAAGTTATCTGCTTATAATTTTATTTTATTTTATTTTTTGGTTCGAAAATGTTTTTGTCTGCTTAATTATCTGCTTCATTTTTAGTTACTGTTGATTTTTTTGCTTTAATAGATTATAATATCTGCTAGTGATTTATGAGATTTAAGTTTGAGTACTGTTTGGATTTTCTTATTTGTTCGTTTTCAGTTTTATTTTGCTTAATACCCGTTCAGCTTTTCTTATTTGTTTGCTCAGCTTATGTGTAGTTATAGTTTATTAGCTTATCCTTGTTTAAGTCTGTCGTTATAGCTTATTTGGTTAATTTTTGCTTATTATCTACTTCTTAGTTTTGATGAGCTTATTCAGTATTGCTTAATTGGGTTATTTGTTTTCGCTGCTTATTTGTCTTTGCTATCTAGCTTATCTGTTTTCCTTTCTTTTGTGAGTTTAATTAGCTTAATTGGCTTGTTACTTTGCGGAGTTTTTATTACAGATCCTTTTGATCTGTGTAAAATTCCTAGTTCTAAAAAGAGCAAAAAAAAATAAAAATTAATCAACACTTTACGTCTCCAGTAGGGTTCGAACCCTGAACCTCTAGCATCACAGCCCTACGACCCAACCAACTCTGCTAGCTTCATTCTTGTGTTTAATCTTGCTTAGATGATTTAATATACTTTTATTTTCAGTGGCAGATTTGTTTAAATAGTTTTAATTCAAGTTTTTTTTTAGTTTATTAAAAAGTTTTAAATTAATTTTCTTTTAATCAGTTTTTTTTATAAAATAATAAAAAGATAAAAAAATATATTTTAATTTTTTTTAATTACTTTTAAAATTAGTTTAAATTTTATTAGATTTAAATTTAGTTTAATTAAAGTTTTAGTTTATTAAAAATTTAGATAAAAGTTTTATATAAGTTTTGCTTTAATCAAGTTTTCTTTTATGTCATTAAATTTAGTTTAAAATTCCTTTAGATTTAAAGTTAAAAAGTTTTTAGGTTAAAATTAATTAGGTTTAAAGTTTTATTTTAAAAATAGATTTCATTTAAAAAGTTTTTATTAGATTAATTTTAAATTAGATTAGTTTTATTTGTTTTATTAGTTTTTAAATTTAAATAGATAAAATTCCAAAAATACTTTTTACCAAGAACAAGTTTAGTCGATACGATAAATTGAAAATCAATTCGGGTGAGTCGAGGAACGATAAACGAACTTAATTAAAAGGACTAAAAATCTCTAGTTTCAATACAAATGACGAGGAGGGTGAGAATGAGGATGAAGATGATGATGAGAATGAGGATGACGAAGAGGTAGAGGATGAGGAGGACGAGAATGAGGATACATACAAGGACAAGGATGACAACGATGATGAGGATACTGATGGGGATGACGATGATAATAATGATGATAATAACGGGAATGGAACTAGCAACAATGATAAGAACGACAACGCGGGTAACAGTGATGTTGCCTCCAATACGGGTGAAGGTGACATGGTAACTGAGAAAGTTGTTGAGGAAGAAGACGAAGGTGGTGCTGGATCTAAAGAACAGACAGTGGATGCTCCTACTTCAGTATCTCAGAATATTGACACAGGTATGTCTACTACGCCGGTTTCTACTACTGTTCCTCTTTTAGAACATATAGAACCAATTATTGAAGATGAACCCCCCGGTTACGATGCATGAAGACGAACCCACGGCTTCTATGCATGAAGATGAACCACCAGTGTCTATGCCTAAAGATAATCCCATTACACATACCATGGATCAGCAGTATTCTGATATGGAAGTCGACGAACTTAATTCCCCAGAACCGACCTTTGCTGAATCCTTAATCATTGATGAGAGTGTACAAGTGCAACAGTGGATGATTGAAGCATTACCACAACATTCATTTTCTACAGCTACAGATATCGAACTCACCCAAATCCTCAACAATCCTATCGATTTCTCAGATTTCCTTACATATACTCACAGGAAACCTACCTTGACTCCAACACTTCTCAAAATGTCAGCAGCTGATGTGAACTTCTTTGACACAATGAAGATAACCAATAGCGAGGCAGAATATCACATCAATGAGCTTGTCAAGGCCATGAAAGCAGCGACTACCGGTATTAGACTCTAGTGTTACAGCCTCTCACACCCACTCTTATTATCCAGTCATGATGAGACTGCAATTATACATAGTCTCATCGTCCAAATTGGGCTTAAACGCTTCAAATATCATCAAAATACCCAAATATATGCTTGTGTTTGTTCATTGTGTATTTTAGATACGGATATCGTGAAATAAACAAAAGATCACTAGAATGAAGCAAAAATGAACACGGGAAACAAAGCCGCACAAAGAACCGGAACCCGAATCATGAATTTCCAAAATTACCCTTGAAGATTGAAGAATTGTCAACTTTGGTCCCTCATCTTTGAAGACTTGTCACAAATGACCCTCCAATATTCATTTGTACAAGATACATCCTTGAAGTTTGAATACATGTCATGATTGGCCCTTGAAGAATGCAATTAATGCATAAAAAGCCCTTGGTTCATGTTTAAGAAAACTTTTGTGGCCAAAGTATAAAACTAAAAACTTTGTTAACAAAGGAGATTACACTTTGGGCAGATGGAACTTAATATAGCAGCTTTATGGGAGTTGAGGGACTTAATCTGCCCAGACAAGAAACTATCCCCCACCAATGACCAGACTCCACGTCACCCACTTGAACCCACCAGCCAATCAGCTCTCACCCTAGCCCCACGTCACTTTTCCTTTAAACTGATTTTTTAAAATCAGTTTAATAACTAATTAAGTGAGGGAAGCACTCTTTTTAAACGCCAAACCAAATCAAATCTTACTGTTAACCCTCCTTCTTAACTATAAACCCTAAATACCTAATTCGTTTAAAACAAAGGGTTATTGAATAATTAAGTGCATAACTATGATTCCCCTAACCCTTAACCAAACCCAACCCCTAAACACTCCACAAAGCAACCCATGTAACCTGTGGGGACCTCCCCTACCCATCACTTTCATCCCATAAACCCAAAACCCGACCAAATGAACAGCTCACATTCAAACCTTGCTCCCAAAGCACAAATGGACATTCCAAGATCAAATTGCAAACTGGTTATGTCAACATCTTCACATGAAAACTTTTTGACCAAGTTCATCCAAGGGAAAACCTGGAAAAGCAGCAACTAGGGTTTTGTCTATGCATTTTTTTATTATAGTATTCTAGAATCATCTACTAGCACTATAAAAGGAGGATGCAAGTTGTGCATTTCCCTTTGTTCCAATATTTTGTAAAAAGTTTTTATTATTAATGAAAATGAAAGTATGAATTTTATGCAAATATTGTGTTTCATTTTTACTGCTTTATTAGTTAAATGATTTTTCATTTTATGCCATTCAGTGTAAGATTTATCAAAAGGTTTTAGTTTTTCAAAGTTTTCCAAAACGTTTTCTTATTTTCTGAAATCCACAACTAGGTTCATGTGGAAGTGATAGTGGAAGCATGAGCCTAGTTGGGAGCTTGGTTTGTTAAGTTTCTTTCAGTTTCAAGGTAAGGTTTTCAAGGTTTCTGTTATCAGAGGTTTTCAAAAAAAAATTCATTTTATTCCTATTTATTTTTTACTTAATCTTTACTGTTTGAAATAAGCTAAACCAAAAGCCCTGACAAGCTTTTGGTTCAACTTATTTCAAGCTTGTATTTGTCTTTTGCGCTGTTGTGATTGTGCAGGAACAAAGAAACAAGATTCATCCTATTTCATTTACTGTGTTATTCAGTTGTGAAGATATACTTGCCCTGGGTCCCTTATGGATTCCAACAGCTGGGCTTCTCTACACATCTTTCATGAGCTCACCATTCCATTGAACACTTCCTTGGAAAAGGCATCAGCCCAGGTATGGATTGAACCTTCTAAGGTAGTATTTTGAATGTGTTGGGTGAATTTGTGATGATTTGTATCCAAGTTGTTATATGTTAGTATAAGTTCTTGTTTATGCTCTCTCATGTTTATTAATCATGTTAGTTTAATGATGAATCAGTTTTTGTAAGCTTGTTTGAAAATTCCTTTGTTAAAATTAGTTTCACAAAATTAAGGGGTGTTTGGATTAGGGTTTAAGCTAAAAAAAGTGACACAATTTTGGTTTAAAATCCACCTAGACACACTTTAATAGGTTGTTTAAGGTTATTTCAGTATTAGGTTTTCAATTTGGGTAGGTTTTAAAAGGTTTTACATATTCAAACTTGGTAGAAAAACAGTATGACCAAATCTGTCTTGTTTTAGTGTAAATTAACCACCAACTCTTGTAGACTGCTAGATCTGGTTAGTGTTTAGGGTTGTGAGCTGGTTTGTGGGAAATTTTTAAGGAACTGAGTGAGTTTTGGTCAACCATAACTCACCCAATTGCCAAGTATATTAGCAGACGCTCACCAGACCCTATAGCAGCCATCAGTAACTGATTTTGATATTTTATGGGTGATTGTTGTGTGCAACCTGGTATTTTTATTGCTTATTTGACTCCCCACAACCCAACTGGTTGTGGGGGTGCCTTTGGATCCAAGCAAAACCAAAAATCCAACAAGATACAAGCATTTAAGTCCACAGACCCGTTTTTATCATTGTCAGTGGGAACCAAGTTCCCACTGCTAGTGTAAAAGTTATCACTGCTTTGCATAAGGACAAAACATGTCCACATGTCCCTTTCAGTTTTTACAAATTTTGTCTTTAGTGAGTGATTTTCACTGTTTTTAGTTGATTTTGATTTTATTATTTTTCTTATTTTATTTCTGAATATTTTATAAAATTTATCTTTATGTTACTGTTCATTTTCTATTTTCTAGATTAATAGCATTTTTAATTAGTTTTTAATTAACTATTTTTGTTTTTTAGTGCAAAACTTTTATATTTTTTAGTTTTAAAAATTTTCTTAGATTCAGAAAAAGATTTTTAAGATTTTTAGTTTAAAAAGATTTTACTGTTCACCTTTTAAAGTAATTTTTAGATTTAATTTAAGTTTAATTAGGGTTTAATTCAAATCTGTTTTGTCTTTCAGTGTAAAAAAGTTTTGTTTTCAACTTTTAAAATTTTTCTACTGTTTAGTAATATAAATTAGGATTTTTGAAATAGTCAATTTAATTTTGTCATTATTTTAATATTTTTAATCATTATTTTAGTTTAAAATTTGTTTTTAGTGTTTTAAAAATAGAAAAATAGCATTTAAAAATTAGGAAAAATACTTTTTAGTCTTTAAATAATATAAGTGAGTTATTTGTTCATTAAAATAATATTTTGGGAATTTTTGTTAATTATATTTAATTTTAGGGCTTTAATTAGCATTTTAAATTGAATATTTGATTAATGAAAGGTTTTAAAATATATTTATTTTATTTTAGACTTAGTATTCATTTTTAATTAGTTTTTAGGTTTAATTTTTAATTTTGTCACGTTTTACGTATTTAAGTTCGCGTTTTACGTCAATTCGTCGTAGTGTAATCGTAATCGTAGCTCGTCTTTAATTTTCTCTCTTAAACCAGAAACGTCACTAATCCAAACTTTGATTTTATATAATTGGCACTTAATCCACACACCTACTTCGAGAACGAACCCGTATTTATTCGACTTGTCGGTTTTCCTAAATCGTCGAGTTTAATATTGCCGCTCATACGCGTTTTTCCTAAAACGTGTACGATTTACCTACACCAATTTTTGGCGTCGCTGCCGGGGAGGTGTTTTTAGTGTGCCATTATTACTATCGTGTTTGTGTGAGTAGTGCGTTTTTGCTTTTCAACTTTTGGAAAGCGTAAATAACGTACATACTCATTTTTGTTATTTTTCCTTATTTTATAGTATCCAAATAAATCGTGTTTAATTTTCCTAAATTAAACACAAAACAATTTTACTATATTGTAGATATCCCATTATCGTTTTCGTTTTTCTTGTGAATATATTACTATATTGTACTACGTAGAACACTAAATATACAAGTACTCCAAAAGCGTGAAAACGCAACACTGATTCGGGTTTTCATCACTCGATCATTGTATTCGAATCTAAAGCAAAAGTTTAAAGGCAAAATAGATAAATACTTTCGTGAGGCTTAATTTCAATTAACACAAACTATAAGGTGGGTATAAGGCGGTTGTATTTCACGACCTAAGGGAAAAAGGCTCTTATGTGCTTAGCGCCGCCTCGTTTCCTCCGCTTGCTTGTGCGTGTTTTGAGAAAGAGGGCTAATCGAGGGTTTGCCGCCCAAGTATTATCTACGTATCATATATATTTGCTTGTTCTCAAGATTAAACCCTCTTGAACGTTTTGGTATTCAACCAACGTTCTAAAGTCAACGATAGCGTTCACTCCACGTGATCGTTTTCATTCTTTGAGGCTTCTTTAATCGAGAAATCGATTCGAGGAGAGATTTGTATATTTGAGTCTACGTAATACACAAAAAATCCAAAAAAAATTAAAAACAATCAAAAACCAAAAAAAATTGGAAAATCAAAAAACCCCAAAAAGAATCTTCTTTGCTACCTCCCATTCTACGCTTAGTGCATGCGCACTCGATCGAAGGATTATTCGAATTCTAGCGACGCTTCGAATCGACGCAATCGTAATCGAATGAATCAACGACGTAGACGAGAATTAGAAACCGACATTCCTAATATCGTTGTTGAAGAGACCGTAGAGGAGATGGTCGACAATCGTTCGATGATGGAATTGCTCCAAGCACCCACCGAGGGTTATGGAGACGCGATCGTAACTCCTGCTATCGAAACGAAGAATTTTGAGATTAAGAGCGGAATGCTTTCGTTAATCCAAGCTACGAAGTTTAGAGGTCGTGAAGCCGATAATCCTCACGACCATATTCGGAATTTTGATCGTCTTTTAGCCACGAGCAAGTTTAAGAACGTCGACACCGATGTCGTCAAGCTTATGCTTTTTTCGTACTCGCTCGATGGTGCCGCCAAGGATTGGTACAAGAAAGAGCCACCTAATTCGATAATTACGTGGAAGGATCTCGTTTCCAAATTCGTTAATCATTTTTTCCCACCATCTAAGACAACGTTTTTCAAAACCGAGATTACGAGGTTTGAGCAAAAACCGAATGAATCATTTAGAGACGCGTGAGATCGTTTTAAGGAATTGCTTAGGCAATGTCCTCACCATGGATTTTCCGAGTTGCACCAAATCGATACGTTTTACAACGTTCTTAGTTTTCAAGAACAAGATTCGTTGAATTCCGCCGCCGGTGGCAACTTTTTGTGTAAGACTCCGAAAGATGCATTAGTGATTATCGAGAATCTCATCCAAGGTTTACCAACTTCGCAATGCACCGAGTGTTGCCAATGTCGCCAATGTTAGTAATTCTAATCGCGACATTGAGAGAGTTGATGCGAAAGTCGATAAGTTGACGAATGTGTTTACCACTTTTCTCATCGAAATGCAAAAGAAAGACGCTCCCGCTACGGTGAAAGCGTTTGAGACATCGTGTACGTTTTGTGGTGGACCTCATAATTATTACGAGTGTGCGGCTACGGATGGCCAAACGTCGAATGTGAGTGCGTTAAGCAACAATTTTTCTAATTAAAATCAAAATAACGTCGGTCCATCGCAACAAGGCAATTTTAATCAAGGCAACAATTTTTCGAATCAAAACCGTAACAATTTTCAAGGAAATAATCAACAAGGAAATTTTCAAAATCAAGGAGGTTATAATCAAGGTCGGAATTTAACTTGGAAAAATCGAGATAACAACAACCAAAACTCGCATTTTCAAAACAACGTTAATCAAGGGAATTTACAACGAGGGAATCAAAACCAAGGTTTCAATCAAAATTTTAATGGCTCAAATGATTTTCAAAATTACGTTAAATCAAATGACGCTAATATGAAGAGATTGGAAACGCAAATTGGTGAGATGAAAAACGAATTTTCTAATACTTTGAAAATTCAAAACACGAAGATTGAGCAAGGACAAATTGATATTAAAAAGATGTTTTCGTCTATTATGAACAAAGCCTCGGGTGCTTCATTGAGTTCGTTACCTAGTGACACCATTGCAAATCCAAAGGAACAATGTAAAGCCGCCTCGTCTCGTGGAAAATGTCGTGTGATTACCCCTAACCATGATGGATTTCATGTTGTTCCTTCTTCTCAACCCTCGACTTCTAAGACGTCTTATTGTTCTAAAGTTGATGGGGTGAACGTGGCGACCAAGGAAAAGAGTGCAGACCCTCGTGTACCTCAAATTCCATCCACGGTTCAAAAAGAGAGTTTTATCGACCTTACCAAAGTAACCCTTGAAGAAAATTGTGCATCGATCATTCTTAAAAAACCCAAAAGGCATATGCCTAGAAAGGAAGAGGATCCGGTCCAATTTTTATTACCTTGTGATTTTTACGAGATTGAGGGATGTTTAGCCCTTGCCGATTTAGGTGCTAGCATCAATCTCATGCCTCATTCTCTTTGGAAATTGATGAGATTGCCTAATCTTACCCCCACGAACATGACAATCAAGCTTGCAAATTGTACTCCACTTATACCAATTGGAATAGTCGAAGATGTCTATGTCAAAGTTGGAAAGTTTGTTTTTCCCGCGGATTTCATCATATCCGATTACGAGTGTGACCCTAAATGTCCCATTATTTTGGGTCGACCATTTTTATCGACGGCTCGAACCGTAATCGACGTTCACGAGGGGAGACTTACTATGAGATATTGGGAGGATAAAATGGACTTTTTCACGAGTAAATCCCAAGTGTTTAATGATAATGAAAAAACCAAGGTTTCAAAACCTAATGTTTCTAAACCTAATGATTCAAAATGTTCACTTTAGCGAAAAGAATGAGGCTTAATGCATGTTTTGAAAAAATTAAGAAGAACGGTTTTAAAAATGATGATTTTAATGATAAAGAATACGTGTACCTAGTTCAAAAGGTTATGTGTAAATTTATGAATGAAAAATCACTTTGGGATGTATTCGATGAAAAAGGTGAAACACCAATTCCGAAGGGCGACGTTAGTGCCATCACGACAATGACCAAAATGGACTCGTCTTCACCACCTTCGAAGGACCACGTCTTTGAGGCTTCAACTTCTAACTCCATCGAAGTGCCTCCTATTCCTAGCCCAAAACCCGTTGAGGCTAAAGGTTTTATCGACATCGATCCTCTCGTCTTAGAAAAGTCACCTAAGCATAGTCATTCGACTTGTAAGACCATGGTTGTGAGTGCTCACATCGACTCTTTCTTTGACGATGACGATGGCGATTTTGCCGAGATTGATCACGTACTTCGAAATCCACATGCCATTTTTGAGGATTCTCCCAAAAATACCTCTTCACATGTGAAGTACAATGATTACGAGTTTGATCCCGAGATTGAGGAAATCATGGAACGAGAGCTAGCTCTTTTGCCTCCACTTCCACCTACGAGTGAGGTCGATCTTTCCAAAATCGAGGATGAACTAAATGAGTTGGAACGTCTTATTTTCGATGACGAACCAACTCATGTGACCACCAAAAATCCAATTCTCGATGAGTTACCTAATCAACACTCCTCAAATGAGAATTACGTTTACCACATTCGTGAGGATTTAACTTATCAACAATCCCCACAAATGAATGATGGTTTCGTACATGATCGTGATCTTTTCGAGAGAGTTTCTAAGATACTCAAGGAGGGGAATGACAAACCTTGGTTTGACAAGCCTATCTTTGATGAAGAAATCGATGAGATCGACGTTCATAAGGATGACGAATATGTTGACCCCGAGGGGGCGGGGTTCTTTATTGATAAACGTTTTGAGGACTTATATAATCTGCCACCCCCTCCCACCAATGATTTAAATGTGAGCATTTTTAGCGCGACTGTGTTTGAATTTGACACGCCAAATATTTTCGACATTATCAAATCGGGTTTTCATAAAGAGTTTTTAAACGATGAAAAAGGAAAGGATTTTAAATTTGATTTAAAAGAATTTTCTACATGTTTAACTCCGTCATCACCGCGTTTTATGAGTGCTACCACCTCGTCTACTCCTTTTGACGACGGTTGGTGTGGATCTTGTGTGGGGGAAGCCCCTTATGTTCCTTCACATTTCTCCACCGAGGACGAGATTTACGATCCTGGAATTGCTTGTAAAGGGAAATCTCGGTCTTCCACCGATGTAATAAATGGAAAATATATCTATTTGCTTGGTGTGAGTCTACCTCGAGTAGCTCATTTTGTTGACTTACCCATTGCCCCACCTTTCTACTTCTAATCTATTTTCTTCTACCCCTTTGGGGTTTTACTATCGGTTGAAGTAGCGTTATTTCGTCTTTCATCTGAAAATGAGGACGCTATCTTTGACCCCGGTATTTGTGTATCGGGTTTTTAAAGTACTCCACGTACTTTTAGGCATTGTTTATCATGTAAGCCCCACCAAACCATACCAAGATTATCCATAAATGATCACATTTATGGGGATCCGAGTCAAGCTTTTGACTCGGTTATCAAAAACAAGGTGCCTCGTGGGAGATTCTCATGCTTATACTTGTAAATATTATCGCTTTCTAATAGTGTAACGAGGGGACTTGTGCTCTTCCAACCTTTGTTTCGTGGTTGTTTGTGATTGTGATTCATTAGGTTCATCGACATCATTGAAGCCCCTCGTGTTCGTTTTACGGATCACTCGAGCTTCGATCGTTGCCTTTGAAGATTCCGATATTCGATGATATCCTTTTATGTTCTAACGTTTATCTTATTAGCATAATTCATAAATGGCTTTTAGGTTATTCGTTTTACCCTTTCCATGCTCGAGATTAAGCATTCGACTCCATCTCTAGTATGGGGGTGTTTTCACCCCTAGACTCGAAACATTGAGGACAATGTTTAGTTTTAGTATGGGGGGGGGGGGGGGGTGAGTAGATACTTCATCTTGCTCACGTCACCACGCAATCCAATTTTAATCTTTTTGTTATCGTTTTGTTGCAAAATAAGGCTAAAAATGGCCATATTTTAAAATTTTTCGTATTTTTCATAAGTGTTTAAGACACGAATGTAGGTTTTCCGATGGTGAGAATAAGAGTAATTTTTGACTCGACCGTGCGTGTTGAGCACTTAGCTTCGATTCCTTAACTTTGTAGGCTAAGTCTCTTAAATGAGGACGAGAGATGATAGAGTTATTTATAAGTCTCGTAATCTTTCACGATCTCATGTGTAGTAATTATTAGCTTATTCTCCCCACGCTTTTGTATAATAAATTGTTAATAAATATTGATTTAGCGGTTTAGTCACTATTGTTGGTTTCTAATTTGTTTTAGTAGCTTCCATGTAATTAAATTGGGAAAACATTAAGGTATCGCCATCGTCACGGTTTTGAAGTATTGGCACCCGAATAATCGAAAGCTTCACCTTATAATAAGATTTCAAGTGCTCACCTAAATTAAGCAAAAATTTGAAGCTCACAAGGCGGAAAAATCTTTGCCCAAATTGAAAGTGAATCAAGCCTTAATCTTTGAAGCTTTAAAGATCTAAAATTTGCCTTAGCGTGAGGATATATGTCTTTGGCCATAATAAAACCACCGATGATGGCGGATAATAAAAGGCAAGGCAAGACCGAAGTCATAATAAAAGCTCCATGGCGGAGTTGAATAAAAGATGGAGGTAAACCTATGATAATAAGGCCCTTCCGTCAGGGGGCATATAAAAGTCTTGGTAATAAGTCTCATGTTCAAAATCGTTATAAAATCGTGTTTATCGATCCTTCTTGTTGACTTAATTTTTTGACATCGTTGTCTATTAGGGTGAATTATTAATTCGATGATTTTGGTTACACCGTTAAGACTCTATTTTTAGACCTAATCTCTATTCACGCATAAGTCAATGATGTATCCTTGTGATCATTAAGAAAAAATAAAATATAAGAGATACCGAGTAGGAATAAGGGGGTTTAGGTTCGTAATTAACACTCATGAGATATGATTGTGTTGCCAACTTATAATAACAATGATCTCGTTACACGCTTAGCATGGAATTAGGTGAAAATCGAGGACGACGAAATTATTTCTAACGAAGCATTCACGTGTTCTTGTTCTATGATCCTAAAAGTCACTTTATCGTGATGAAAACAATATATTATGTCTAAAACACGTGTAGTAGTTTATTTAAATTTATGTCTTCAATAAATGTCATCATAAAATGAATTTTGGAAGTGCTAAGATACTTAATTCTAGCATTGCGTGGGGACACGTCAATGGTTTAGTATGGGGGAGTGACGAGACTGTAATTATATATAGTCTCATCGTCCAAATTGGGCTAAAAACGCTTAAAATATCATCAAAATACCCAAATATATGCTTGTGTTTGTTCATTGTGTATTTTAGGTACGGATATCGTGAAATCAACAAAAGATCACAAGAATGAAGCAAAAACGAACACAGGAAACGAAGCCGCACAAAGAACCGCACCCGAATCACGAATTTCCAAAAATACCCTTGAAGATTAAAGAATTGTCAACTTTGGTCCCTCATCTTTGAAGACTTATCACAAATGACCCTCCACTATTCATTTGTACAAGATACATCCTTGAAGTTTGAAGCGTGTCATGATTGGACCTTGAAGAATGCAATTAATGCATAAAAAGCCCTTGGTTCATGTTTAAGAAAACTTTTGTGGCCAAAGTATGAAACTAAAAAGTTTGTTAACAAAGGAGATTACACTTTGGGCAGATGCAACTTAATATAGCAGCTTTATGGGAGTTGAGCGACTTAATCTGTCTAGACAAGAAACTATCCCCCACCAATGACCAGACTCCATGTCACCCACTTGAACCCACCAGCCAATCAGCTCTCACCCTAGCCCCACGTCACTTTTCCATTAACATTTTTATTTAAACGGATTTTTTAAAATAAGTTTAATAACTGATTAAGTGAGGGAAACACTCTTTTTAAACCCCAA
The DNA here is from genome assembly GCA_025667525.1 of Glebionis coronaria. NCBI lineage: Eukaryota > Viridiplantae > Streptophyta > Magnoliopsida > Asterales > Asteraceae > Glebionis > Glebionis coronaria. Next base: position 242,866,328 of record CM046877.1, read on the forward strand.
ACCAAATCAAATCTTACTGTTAACCCTCCTTCTTAACTATAAACCCTAAATACCTAATTCGTTTAAAACAAAGGGTTATTGAATAATTAAGTGCAGAACTATGATTCCCCTAACCCTTAACCAAACCCAACCCCTAAACACTCCACAAACCAACCCATGTAACCTGTGGGGACCTCCCCTGCCCATCACTTTCGTCCCATAAACCCAAAACTCGACCAAATGAACAGCTCACATTCAAACCTTGCTCCCAAAGCACAAATGGACGTTCCAAGATCAAATTGCAAGCTGGCTATGTCAACATCTTCACATGACCACTTTTTGACCAAGTTCATCCAAAGGAAAACATGGAAAAGCAGCAACTAGGGTTTTGTTTATGCATTTTTTTATTATAGTATTCTAGAATCATCTACTAGAACTATAAAAGGAGGATGCAAGTTGTGCATTTCCTTTTGTTCCAATATTTTGTAAAAAGTTTTTATTATTAATGAAAATGAAAGTATGAATTTTATGCAAATATTGTGTTCCATTTTTACTGCTTTATTAGTTAAATGATTTTTCATTTTATGCCATTTAGTGTAAGATTTATCAAAAGGTTTTAGTTTTTCAAAGTTTTCCAAAACGTTTTATTATTTTCTGAAACCCACAACTAGGTTTATGTGGAAGTGATAGTGGAAGCATGAGCCTAGTTGGGAACTTGGTAGTTAAGTTTCTTTCAGTTTCAAGGTAAGGTTTTCAAGGTTTCTATTATCAAAGGTTTTCAAAAAAAATTCACTTTATTCCTATTTATTTTTTACTTAATCTTTAGTGTTTGAAATAAGCTAAACCAAAAGCCCTGACAAGCTTTTGGTTCAACTTATTTCAAGCTTGTATTTATCTCTTAGGCTGTTGTGATTGTGTAGGAACAAAGAAACAAGATTCATCCTATTTCATTTACTTTGTTATTCAATTGTGAACATATAGATGCCCTGGGTCCCTTGTGGATTCCAACAGCTGGGCTTCTCTACACGTCTTTCATGAGCTCACCATTCCATTGAACACTTCCTTGGAAAAGGCATCAGCCCAGGTATGGCTTGAACCTTCTAAGGTAGTATTTTGAATGTTTTGGGTGAATTTGTGATGATTTGTATACAAGCTGTTATATGTTAGTATTAGTGCTTGTTTATGCTCTCTCATGTTTTTTATTCATGTTAGTTTAATGATGAATCAGTTTTTGTAAGCTTGTTTGAAAAGTCCTTTGTTAAAATTAGTTTTCACAAAATTAAGGGGTGTTTGGATTAGGGTTTAAGCTAAAAAAGTGACACAATTTTGGTTTAAAATCCACCTAGACACACTTTAATAGGTTGTTTAAGGTTATTTCAGTATTAGGTTTTCAATTTGGGTAGGTGTTAAAAGGTTTTACATATTCAAACTTGGTAGAAAAATAGTAGGACCAAATCTGTCTTGTTTTAGTGTAAATTAACCACCAACTCTTATAGTCTGCTAGATCTGGTTAGTGTTTAGGGTTGTAAGCTGGTTTGTGGGAAATTTTGAAGGAATTGAGTGAGTTTTGGTCAACCAAAACTCACCCAATTGCCAAGTATATCAGCATACGCTCACCAGACCCTATAGTAGCCATCAGTAACTGATTTTGATATTTTGTGGGTGATTGTTGTGCGCAACCTGGTATTTTATTGCTTATTTGACTTCCCACAACCCAACTGGTTGTGGGGTGCCTTTGGATCCAAGCAAAACCAAAAATCCAACAAGATACAAGGATTTAAGTCCATAAACCCGTTTTTATCATTGTCAGTGGGAACCAAGTTCCCACTGCTAGTGTAAAAGTTACCACTACTTTGCATAAGGACAAAAAAGTCCACATGTCCCTTTCAGTTTTTACAAATTTTGTCTTTAGTGAGTGATTTTCAGTGTTTTTAGTTGATTTTAATTTTGTTATTTTTCTTATTTTATTTCTGAATTTTTTATAAATTTATCTTTATGTTGCTGTTCATTTTCTATTTTTTAGATTAAAGTGCATTTTTAATTAGTTTTTAATTAACTGTTTTTGTCTTTTAGTGCAAAACTTTTATATTTTTTAGTTTTAAAAATTTTCTTAGATTCAGAAAAAGATTTTAAGATTTTTAGTTTAAAAAGATTTTACTGTTCACCTTTTTAAGTAATTTTTAAATTTAACTTAAATTTAATTAGGGTTTAATTCAAATCTGTTTTGTCTTTTAGTGTAAAAAAGTTTTGTTTTCAACTTTTAAAATGTTTCTACTGTTTAGTAATATAAATTAGGATTTTTGATATAGTCAATTTAATTTTAGGATTACTTTAATATTTTTAATCATTATATTAGTTTAAAAATTGTTTTTAGTGTTTTAAAAATAGAAAAATAGTATTTAAAAATTAGGAAAAATAATTTTTAGTCTTTAAATAATATAAGTGAGTTATCTGTTCATTAAAATAATATTTTTGGCCTTTTTAATTATATTTAATTTTAGGGCTTTAATTAGCATTTAAAATTGAATATTTGATTAATAAAAGGTTTTAAAATATATTTATTGAATTTTTATTCTTATTTATATTATTTTAGACTTAGTTTTCATTTTTAATTAATTTTTAGGTTTAATTTTTAATTTTGTCACGTTTTACGTATTTACGTTCGCGTTTTACGTCAATTCGTCGTAATGTAATCGTAATCGTAGCTCGTCTTTAATTTTACTCTAAAAAACGTCACTAATCCAAACTTTGATTTTATATAATTGGCACTTAATCCACACACCTCCTTCGAGAACGAACCCACATTTATTCGACTTGTCGGTTTTCCTAAATCGTCGAGTTTAATACTTGCCGTTCATACGTGTTTTTCCTAAAACGTGTACGATTTACCTACACCAAGCCGCCAACTATTCCACTGGAATATTTCGTCTGTCATGATCTAGAGTACCTCGAAAATGGTGCAGATAGATATGCTACATCACTAACCATGGTAAAGGCAATAAACCTGGAGAATGTACCCTGGATAGAAGACAAAGTGTCGGCAGCTTTATGGAGAACAAAGTTGATTAAATTTTATGATCCCTATGCTGCACTTGGTGTCTCTCACTGGAATAAAAAGAAGAAATTAGCTTATAATTTCTTAAATCATGGGAAGTCCAGGTCACTCATCATCTCCGATCATAGAATTAAGAGCATACAAGGAGCCACCATGATGACAGTATTCGGCTATGACTACTTGAATCTCATAACGATCAAGTACGCTGATGAGAAGGAATACAGACTCGAAGACAGTGATCTCCAGTACCTTCGCCTTGAAGACATTGAAGATCTTCTACTGATATTAGTCCAAGAAAAGACCCCGCACTTGACTCCCGACATCAACATTGCCTTAAGTTCAAATATTCGTCAATTCAAACGAAGGATTGTCAGCATAAGCAGAGCTGAAGACTTCCAACTTGGGGTGGAGAGTTACCAACAGAAACTGAACTTGCAACGTCCTCACACAGCTCCACCGAGTTAATACCACAAGGACAATTCGCCTTACATGGGGACCATGAACCCGGAACCAGGAATGTTTTATCAGAACGCGACAGGAGTTAAGCAAAACATGAGGTTTTCTGAACTACACAAGTTCAGTGATGGTACACTCAAACAAGTTCATGATAACCTGCAAGTTCTCAATGCCAACCAATGACTTCCTGCAGTAACGTATAGATGGACCACCCAATGTAGAAGAAGTGCTAATTACGCCATCAAAAAGATTGAGGCAGCACTGCGGAAGCGAAGGTTGATAAGAAGTTTGGAACGATTCGTCGGTGGACGACCATATGTAGCTCACCACAGGCTTACGGAACGATCTACTTAGTTATGGATCGTCTAACTATCAGGTCAACTCCATATGTTTATTATTGTGAATATGTTAATATGTGAATAAAAGGATTTTGTGGCTTGATGTAGTGTGAAAGTATGATAATTTTTCAAGAATTTCTCACGAGATTCTAAATCTTTCAAAATATATCATACTCAAGCACTACAACTAACCCTCATTGATTTGAGGGGGAGCATTACTATGTTCTATGGCCAACAACTGATTTCATTTTGCTACCCAAAGACCGGTTAATCCATCAATATCCAAAATATTAATGGTTAACATTTTGGATAAAGGGAGAAAATGGGATTAAGGAGACTTGTTAATATATTTGGCTAAAGATCAAAAAGCATTTAACAAATTTCCAACTTAACATGTGAATTGCACATGTTAAGGGGGAGCGTTTTTGTCACATAAAAACTCTAAGGTACAAAATCATTTGATATGTATATCACATGTACCTTAGTATGTTTTTCAAGGGAATTTTCATGGTGACATGTACTTATCAAAAACACTATTGATTCACGACAATTGCGGTGACAAAAGGGTGGTAGGATTAGGTACAAGTCCAATGATTTTTCCAGCACCGGAGGAATCTTCCCAAGGACAATCCCATAGCTAGAAATAGAAGTCCTTAGGAAATATGGGGAATAGATTGTGAACGTGGCAGAATGCGGACCAAGTACTTAAGCTAGCACTAGAACAATCACAACAAAGTGCTAGTTATGACGTATTGGTATGTATTGAAGGGGTTGAAGAATGAAAAAGAATTGTAAAGATAAAGGGTGTAAAGAAAGAAGCCCTCCTTACAACTTAGGTAGAAACCGGGTCAACACATCTTGAAGACGTTAAAGTATCATGGACCTAGTGATGCGATGCACAACCCCTCCCAGCTAACTCAGATATCTCTCAAAAAATATTTGTTTTAATGTCACGGAGTTCAACATATTATCTATCGGTTCATTCACTCCGAATGAATTGATATTGAAAAGGTGGAAATCCTCTCCAGCCTCCGCTCAACAAAACAAAACGCACTATCGAGTCTAGAGCTACGAGATCATCGAAAGTCTCATTAGGACACTTGTCATTTATTCCTTGCTTCTTCACACTCTGTGAAAAGTAAAAAAGATTCTATGAGTCCTACGTAATAGTCTTGTATTATTGCCAGAACATCTGAATGATACGAAAGTATTACAATGAAGATGGAAATCCTGCTTGAGTCAACATCAAACAAGCTCATGGTAGGTGACACGTGCGGTTCTTTAAGAACCAATCTTTTGATAACTGGAAAGAACCTTGTTTGATTCTTAACTGAACTCAAACTTGTTCCAGGGCCTCTACGCATTATCTAAGTGATCTTTCCAGAACACTCAGAGTGGCACTCTTTAGTGTCTACAGTGACGAGTGGAAATCCTTCCATTGTCAACATCAAATAGCACTGCGGTAGGTGAACAGCAAGATTCTATCAGAATATGGCCCGTGACAACTGGAAAGCAACGATGGTGAAAATCTTAATTGATATTCACTTGTTCCAGGTTCATGAATTGACGGCTTTAATCATGCGGATTTTAATCCAAATGATTCACTCTTTATGTTCGCAGTCAGCTTTGGACGGTCGAATAAAGAGAACGGGTTTACCCGTGAAATCTTGTCAAGGAGATCTTTAATTAGAGCTACCTGTCACAAGTACGATAATTTATTATCGTCCAACGGTCTTCACCGACCGGAGGTAAAATGCTAACGAATTAGAATAAAATGTCAAAGCCATTTTATTCGTGTCTTATTATGTTGCTGCATTTGAAGACGGTGGCATTGCGGTGTACCAGAAGAAGTCGTTCTCACATACTAATTCCTTCTGCATCAAATACTTCAGCAAATTCAAGAAAGTCTGACTTAAAAGTCTTCCGCTGTATCAACTCTGAAACTTTCAAGAATTCAATAAAGGATAGGTATGTGGGACATGAAGTCACGAAGAGGCGAACATCACAAGAAGGCAAAGACTGCACGTGAAAGGCCAAAGAACATGCTCTCAGCCAAAGCTCAATGATTATCAAAATATTTACAAAAGAAAAGAAAGAAGAAAAGAGAAAACAACTACGAGCTCAAGACGAAGACTTAGTATAGTATGCTAAGTTTAGGACTTTGTAATTTAGAGTGAACTCCCTTAGGGGGAGATTGTTGGAAATACGTTTTAACGTATATTAGAAGTATCGGTCACTCCAACAATATTATTAAACGTTGTAGGCTCATAGTTAGTTATTTACTTTATATTGTTTAAACACCTAGCCCATGGAAATCTTGGAAGGCCCAAGCCTACCAAGGCTTGGGTATAAAAGCCCTCTCCTTTGATGGAGAGGGTGTTGGTTGTTTCATTTTTCTATAATAATACTTCATTTTCTCTCTCTTTCTCTCTCTACTTTCTCTCTCTAGAAAACATCAACCCTCTTGAGAAATCATAGATTACCAATATTCTACAATTGGTATTAAGAGCCATGGGATGAAATAAAGGTTGGTTTTGTATGTTGTTCATGCTTACTTAAGCATGTTCGTGGGTTTTTGACTTTTTTACCAAAGCTTCAAAAAAAAATTCTTCGTGTTTTTAGTGTTCAAAGTGCTTTGTATAACTTCTCTATAGTTGTAGTAGTGATTTGGGTATTTTGGTTTGGATTAAAACACGAATTTCTTGCTCAAAGTTGCGAACTTTATTCCTTCATTGTGACAGAATTCCATCAAAAAGTACAGGTAAGTACAAAGTGATCGCAATAAACCTAGGGTTTCTCTTTGCGATCAATTATTGCGATATCCCTTATTTCGACGTGCATTGCGATCGTGCATTGCGATCGTGGATTGCGACGGAATTAAGGCACATTGAAACGTTACTTTGCCAAAATTTCATTTGCCATATTGCGATAGTTGTCATATTCTGATAGGAGTTACATTGCGATACTTTTCTCATTCCGATACAAGTAACATTGCGATAGCCTTCATATTTCGACAATGGACACATTGCGATAGTAGGGGTATTCTGATACAGGCATATTGCGATACAAGGGTCATTGCGATACAAGTGTCATTACGATACATGTGTCATTGCGATACAAGGATATTGTGATACTATTGGTATTGCGATAAGAGTGACATTCCGATAGATTCACTTTGCTTTTTGGGATAAAACTTGCTTAACTTAGAGGATTTTTCTACTTTGCATTTATTTGGTAATTTTCACAAAAACAGACAACAAAAAGATAACAACATCTTTATTACAACAATACTAAAACACATAACCTTATTTCATTCCTCGATCACTTTTGGTAATCTTTTTCTTCAAGTGATAAAAATTAATCCACATTCATTTATTCCGATGATACCGACGTTCACATCACTTACGGATATTTCCATCATTTCGGGTACCGATACCCGTCCATAGTTGCTTATCAAAGATCTATTTGAAGCATGGCAAGAGCGCATGATATCATATATTATGGGTCGCCCAAATGTACGTCTTATGGTCAAATCAATTCAGGAAGGACTACTTGATTACGGAACCATTATGGTCGAGAATGTGACAAGACTAAGAGTCTTTGCCGAGCTAACACCTGCAGAACAACTCATTGCTGAGGCGGATGAAAGCACTACTAAGACTATCAGGCAAGCTCTTCCTCCAGATATTTTTCGAATGGTAAGTAACCATACGGTGGCAAAGGCATTATGGGAGCGATTGGAGGTATTGCTACAAGGGACTTCCTTGTCTAAGCAAGAACGAGAATGTCAATTTTATGATTTGTTTGATCGTTTCACCTACATTCCAGGGAAAACTCTACATGACTATTACTGGTGATTCACCACACTCATGAATGACTTGAATGTCTATAATCTTTCAATTGCTCAGTTTCAGATCAACACTAAGTTTCTGAACACGCTACCTGCAGAGTGGAGCCAATATGTCACTGATGTTAAGTTGATCAGTGATTTGCACAAATCAAACTTAGATCAATTGTACTCTTTCTTGCAGCAACAGGAAATGCATGTGATAATGAAACATATGTCTCAAGGATAATCTCACGAACCATTGGCGTTAATGGCAAATCATCCAAGTTTGTCATATAACAATATATCTTCTGCTATAGGACAACAAGGTTACAATCAGCCAGCTTATCACACTCCAAGCTTCCCACAGTATTCGATCTTACCCCAACCACCCACATCCTATCCAACACAATATCGACATCCAGCATCAGCATCACAAAGGGATCCACATCCATCAACTTATGGTCAGCAATGGTATTCACCTCACCAATCTCAACAGGTTCCTGCAATCACTTACCCAAACCCTGCAGCAGGTCAGTCAAGTTACTCACAACATGTCAGTGCTCCTTCACATGTGTATGAAGTTCCTCAAACACCAGTTTTATACTGTGATAATGAGGTACTAGTCCCTGAACTTAGAGAAGGAGATGATCCAGTTGAAGTGTTAGCCAAGATGTCTGCCTATCTCACTCAAACGCTGAGCAAACAAGGGTATAGAAGACCATCTCCAACAAATAATCAATTGAGGAATTCTTCTAAATCTCGTCAACAAGCTAACATTCAAGATAGCAGAGTCATGGTGCAACCAATTCAGGGGTACCCAAGTTCTTCAATTCCCAATGTCCGTACTTACACCACTACTTCCAAGGGAAAGGCTACAGGCACATTGAAGATGATCACTTGCTACAACTGCAAGGGTGAAGGGCATATGGCAAAGGATTGTAAGCAACCAAAGAGGAAAAGAGATGGTACATGGTTTCAAGAGAACTTTATATGGTAAATGCTCAAGCACAAGGTCGGGAATTGATGAGGAGGAGTTGGCATTTATTACGGATCCGGGAGTTGCGGAAAATGAGGGAATCACAACGAACTACACTCAGAATGCAGCATATCAAGCAGATGATTGATAGGTGTGAAAACACCCATCCTTTTACCACTTATTTCTTGCTAAAACAAGACCAAAACGCGTATTTAATGTCATTTGTTTGGAATTATGCGTGGTTTGTGCGTTTGTTGTGTTTTCAGATCCAACCGGATAAATATTGAAGAAAACATGGGATTGCACGGGTTTTATCGAAGAAAAAGACGAAAAAACGAAGTCTATAGCCCGATAAGTTAGACGATGCTTTGTGGGCTTTCCGTACCGCATATAAGACCCCGAATGGTTGCACACCTTATCATCTTGTGTATGGGAAAGCATGCCACCTCCCTATCGAGCTGGAACATAAGGCATACTGGGCCTTGAAGTGGGCTAACTTCGACATCAACAAAGCCGGTGATCTTCGCAAGATTCAACTCAACGAGCTTAATGAATTGAGGAATGAAGCTTACGAGAACTCGCTGATCTACAAAGAGAAGACCAAGATTATCCATGATGCAAGGATTAAGAACCGAGAGTTCCACGTTGGTGATCAAGTCTTACTTTTTAACTCTCGGTTGAAGATCTTCTCAGGCAAGTTGAAGAGCCGCTGTTCTGGTCCATTCACCGTCGCCAACGTCTTTCCCTATGGTACCATTGAGCTTTCTGAGCCAAATGGGCCCAATTTTAAGGTGAATGGCCAGCCTTTGAAGTTGTACTTTGGTGAGGACATCTCTCATGAGATGATTCCATCCCTCACCACGTTTCCCATGAACTAGTTTTGGGTCGAGTCAGGCTCGTAACTCGGTTATCAAAAACAAGCGCTCCTCGGGAGGCAACCCGAGTATCTATCCCTTTCCATTTTACCTCCTAATTGTAGGGGGCCTATTTAGGTCGCTTGTGTTTGTATGGTGATGTGATTACAGGGATAAGTGCACTTTTGTAATCATTGACGAACCGTGCTCCTATGTTATCTGCAATCTGGTTCTATCTCTCAACTATCGTGATTCAATTTTCTTCATACTCTCATTTGAAATTGATCACTATAGTTATCTCCTCCTTAACTTGATTTAACCAACGTGTACAATGTCATAAGTGTAGGGGAGACTTTTCCCACATGCTTAAACATTGAGGACAATGTTTATATTAAGTGTAGGGGGGACTTCTATCGAAGTAAGTGGGCATTTCCATGAATTTGTCCTCATTTTAACCGGAAAATTCGATTTTTCGACATTTTTCAAAAATTTTAATCTATTTTGGCCTAGTTGTATAGTTGTATTTTCCTTTGTTATGTTTATTTTCTTTCCTTGCTAGAATAAATTTTCAATAAAGTGGTTTTAAATTTTTCAAAGTCGTGAATCTTTTGACTCAACCCGAGTTTACTTATCTAAGTTTACTCTAGCTAGTATCCTTAACGTGTTTAAGTCAAGTTTTGCTAGGCTTTTATATAGGGAACTTTAAAACGCGAAAGTCTTAACTCTCACGGGTTAAGAACAAGAACTTTTCGTAAGTTCCTATAATTGATCCTAGAGAGTCGTTTATCAAGGGAACTTTAAAATGCGAATTCTAAACTTGAAAAAGTCTAAGAGTTTGTAAGATCCTATAGATGATTCGAAAACCCAAAACTTTGATTTAATTGGCTAAGCATCCACGAGTTTCATTCCTTGAGATTTTAAATTGTGGATAACGAGAGATGATAGAGTCAATTATAAGTTTGGTATTCTTTCCTGAATTTATGTGAGTTGATTATAAGCCTATTCTCCCATCGCTTGCTAATAAATTTATCTGCAATAAATAAGGTTGTACGATTTGAAAAGTTACTTAGCTTCTAGCCAAAGATCGTTTAAAAGTTGCTCGGTATTAATTAGAGTTCATAGCCAAGGCATAACTTATTGAAGCGGGATGCGAAGATTGGCGAGTCCGAAAAGGCCCTAACAAGGCATGAGGGCTACATTTTGTTGCTAAAGATCCAAAAGTGATGTGAAGAATCATTTATCAAAAATCAATATAAAGGATCGAGACACACGACGAAAAGCAAGAACTCCCCAAAAGATCATGGAGAAGTCTATCCGAAAAGACCCTAGCAAGGTATGAGGATAAATAGATCTAAGTCCTAAAAGGAGGCGGATCGTTGTATATCAAAGTCCAAAATAAAGATTGGAGAAAAATGAAGAAGTCGTGGTCCAAATATGAAGAATCTCTCAAAACTTCAAGTGAAGAAATTCCTATTATGAAGAGAAGACCATAATTTCAGGGAACGTCTCTCAAAGATTTGAAATATGAAGTCGCTGCCAAATATCGGTCCGAGAAAGGTCTCAAATCGTGAAGCGAGTTATGCCAAGATATGAACTTTATGAGGTACCGAGAAGCAGTTTTAAAAGATTTTGTCCTTTAGCTAAATATTGATTAAATCGTCCCACTTTGTTTTCAGCTTAAATAACTATCAAAATAAGTCAAACAATGCATACTCGTGATCATTTAAGACAATATTAAAATATAAGAGATACACCTATGAATAAGGGAGTCTAAGTGAATAATTGGGCCACATGAGTTCGTGTTAGTTTGCTAACTTATAATTACAATGATCTCGTTTTTAAGCTTGGTATGGGGAACGTGAAACTTGAGAATGATGAACATCCATGACAACCTAAAACCCCAATGTAAGTCTTTGAATTATTTACTTGTTTTGTTCTTTTGGTTTCCTTAGTGTTTAGAATTTAATAAAGGCCAAGGTGGGTTATTTATGATGAGAAATCTAAACCGTGCTTTAAAATTAATGCGTTGCATGAGGGCATTGAAATGGTTAAGTGTAGGGGATTTGGTAGGTGTGAAAACACCCATCCTTTTACCACTTATTTCTTGCTAAAACAAGACTAAAACGCGTATTTAATGTCATTTGTTTGGAATTATGCGTGGTTTGTGTGTTTGTTGTGTTTTTAGAGCCAATCGGATAAATATTGAAGAAAACATGGGATTGCACGGGTTTTATCGAAGAAAAAGACGAAAAAACGAAGTCTATAGCCCAAGAGATGCAAAAGATTTGAAGTCAATGGGCCTATTTGAAGATTTATCGAAGAAAAGGACCAAAGATGGAAGATTTACATATGTCGAAGAACTCAAGTCTATTAAACGAAGAAATTAAAAGACGAGTTGAATCTATTCATCGACAAATCCCGAATCAGAATCGAAAACGTCAACTTTTCTGAAAAGACGAGAAGACAAGAAGAAAGGGAGAAAGCCCACTCACCAACCAACTTCAAGACCTATAAATAGGAGTCCCTTCCCACACACTAGTTTTTAGTTTTTTCATTCCCTGTTTTTCTCTCTTTTTGGTTCGTAGCAAAACCAACACCATTAGGGTGTTTGGTGATTCTTATTTTCTTTTGATCTCTCCAAGTTCTTGTAAGTTTAATCTTTACTTTTGATTGTTTAAACCTTAATCATTTAATATCATCTTTCCTTTAATCTTGTTCACCTTTTTCTCTTTGATTCAAAGTCTTAAGTTTTTATTTTGTTGAGTTGATCTTCAAAAGTAAGTGGGTTTTATGTTTTTGTTGATTTGATTTGATGTTTATCATTAGTAGATGATTCATGGTTAAATTGGTTTAAGTTTTGGTTAAAAACTTGGTGGATTTTGGTTGAAATTCGTGTTGTGGGGTTTCCCTGTTCTTCGCGTATTTAGTTGCCCAGAAACATTCCGAACCAACTTCAAATATTCCGGATGAGCATTTCGTTTTAAGTTATTCCGCATGAAGCATATATTCCGAATGAAGGGGTTTGTATAGAATTATTCCGGATCAGCTTTTATTCCGGATCAGTAGAGTATTCCGAACGAGCATTTGTTTGTTTTTGATATTCCGAATCAGCATTTCTTCCGAACCAAGCTTTTTCTTATAATTATTCCGAATCAGTGATTTGTTCCGAATCAAGCATACATTCCGAGTGAGCAACTTTATTCCGGATCAAACATTATTCCGGATCAACCATATATTCCGAGTGTACAACTTTTATTCCGGATCAAGGCTTCCTCTAATTTATTCCCAATCAAGCTCATTATTCCGTATCAGCATATTATTCCGCATGAGTACCAACATTCCGATCCAAGGATTTCTTTCCGCATGAATCAGATTATTCCGAATGAAGGAAGTATTTCGCATGAGTGCTACATTCCGAATGAAGGGTTTTTCTGCATAGACTTAACATTCCGCATGAGTTTTGAATATTCCGAGTAAAGGATTTTATTCCGAATCAGCAACTTTTCTGAGTTTAGGTATTTTACTGTTTTATTTTGATTCAAGTTTTATTTTAGTAATTTCTTTTAGCTTATCTTTATTTACTTCGCGCATTTACCTTTTTAGTAGTATAGAAAACCAATCCCCTTTTACCTTCCACCAAGAACGACTGAGTCGCACTTTTAATCGGTAATCAATTCGAAAAGATCGGTTTTACGAACTTTCATACGAGCTTAAAAACCTTATATTAAATGGCGCCGCTGCCGGCTCTTTTCGTTGATATTAACGGTTTTTAGTGAGAGACGCGTTGGATTTTGGGATCCGTTCATCTTTGAACGTTATTTTCCTTGCTTTCAAATTTTCAAAAATCCTAAAAAATATAAAATTTTCAAAAATACAAAAAAATTAAAAAACATAAAAAACCAAAAATATTTCTGCTTTGTTAGTTCTTTTGCAGGTGTATGCGCACTCGATCAACGTCTTATCCCGAGCCGAGACTCTCGATAACTTAGACATGGCCGGTGTACACAACAATAATAATAATCCACCTCAAAACAACATGAATAATGACAACAATGAACCTCTACCGGACAATCGTCCAATGATCGAACTTTTGCAAGCACATGTAGAGGGCAACCACGATGCTATTGTCATACCCGCGATTGGAGCCAACAACTTTGAGCTTAAATCCGGCTTCATTCAAATGGTCTCTACTCAACTATTCTTGGGGCGTTCAATTGATGATCCTCATGACCATATTAAGAGGTTTCTTCAACTCACTAATACGGTTAAGTATAATGGCGTTTCACAAGAGATAATTCGCTTGCAACTTTTTCCTTTCTCCTTAGAGGGACAAGCCCGACATTGGCTTGATAAGGAACCGCCACAAAGTATTCTTACGTGGACGGACTTAGAGACCAAATTCATAAACTACTTTTTCCCACCCTCTCGTACTACCGCTTTGCGGAATGAAATCATTACTTTTGAACAAAAGTACGATGAGACTTTTAGTGAATCTTGGGACCGTTTTAAAGAACTTTTAAGAAAGTGCCCACAACATGGTTTTACCAAAGTGCACCAAATTAATACTTTTTACAATGGTTTAAGCATGAATGACCAAGATTCACTAAATAGTGCCTCGGGGGGTAATTTTTTGGTTAAGTCTGCTAATGTCGCTTGTGATATGATTAAGAACAAGTCTAGAGTGCAAACCAAGAGTGTTCGGACCAATGTGGCTAGTGCTAGCACTAATGAGATCGACAAGAGACTTGATAAGCTTACTTCGCTTGTTGAATCACTTTCTCTCCAAGCCGCCAATAATACCGAAGCTATCACTGCCCAAGCCAATGCTATGACTCAATCATGTGATATACGCGGGGGATCTCACTCATACACCGATTGTCCTTCAACTCACGACAATTCAGAAAATGTGTATGCCGCCAACGGTACCTATTCTACGGGAGGCTATCAAGCACGTCCTCAAGGTGACCGCAACTTGCTCAGCTATCGCTCAAACAACTTTCTTTCACCACCTGGTTTTCCCCCACAAAACCCAAACAACCTCAATCGCAACAATCAAAACCAACCACGTGCTCCAGCTCCATATCAAAAACAAAGAAACCCATATCCACCTCAAAGAGACAACCAAGTTTACCAACAACCTGCTTATTAACCACCCGCCTACCATGCTCCTCCTTCCAACCAACCCACCGCATTACACCAAGATGTTGAAACCTACATGAGGACTAATGATGTGATCGTGCAAAATCTTCAGCGGGAAATGGCCAATATGAAAGCAGATATGGTTAAGCAAGGGAATGATCTTCGAGCTGATATGCGAAACACTTTGGCAAGTCAAACACATGACTTGAGGAACATGATGGCTAGTTTTTTCCCAAGTAATCAAGCCTCTGGATTGGGTTCTCTTCCGAGTAACACCGTTGCTAATCCAAGAGGGGAGATGAAAGCAATCACCACTCGCAGTGGAAAAGGTTTAAAGGAACCCGAGCTTCCTACACCTACTCCGGTGATTGTGACAAAGGAAAACGAGTCTCTTTCTCCAATTCCTCCATCTTCTATTCCTCCAACTTCCACTTCTCCAATTCCACCACCTTCTACTTCTACCCCTCCACCACCCACGGATGTGAGTGCGAATTCTATCCCAAAGCCTTCATCTCAACCCAATATACCTTATCCTTCAAGGTTAAGGAAAGAGAAAATGAAGAACAAGGATGATATTTAGGTTTCGAACTTTCTTAAAATGTTCAAACAACTGAATTTCAATATCTCCTTTGCTGAAGCTCTCGCTCACATGCCAAAATATGCTAAAATGTTTAAAGATCTTCTCAGTGATAAGGAGAAACTTCTCGATATTGCTCAGACCCAACTTAATGAGAATTGCTCCGCAGTGCTCTTAAGGAAATTACCAACCAAACTTGGTGATCCGGGTCGTTTCTTGATTCCTTGCAACTTCCCGGGAGTAGAGAATTGCATGGCCCTAGCTGATCCAGGTACCAGTATTAACTTAATGCCATTAAGTGTTTGGAAGCAATTATCTCTCCCCGAGCTAGTCCCCACACGAATGACTTTGGAATTAGCTAACCGTACGGTTGCTTGTCCAGTGGGGATAGCCGAAGATGTCTTCTTTGGTGTCGACAAATTCACCTTTTCGGCAGATTTTGTTGTCGTTGACTACGAAATGGACCCCCGTGTTCCATTAATCGTTGGACGTCCGTTCTTGAGGACCGGTCGCACTCTCATAGATGTAGCCGCGGGCGAATTAATCATGAGAGTTGGTGACGATAAAATCGTCTTGAATATGGGTAAACTTTCTAAGCAGCCTTCAGAAAACGAGAGTGTTAATTTCATTGATGTTCTTGATGAGGCTTGTGAAGAACATTTCAAAGACGCTTGTAAAAGTGGTTCTTCTTCTCTACCCATTGTTGAGACCGTTGCCTCTATTGCTCCATCACTAACTCCATTTGGAGAAAGTGATTTCATCTTGAAAGAATTTGAAGCAACTTTGGGAGATGTGGACTTAAAATATGACGATTCTCCCTCCAATTGGGATGAAGACATTCGTAACATTGAGAAACTTCTCAATGAGGACCATATTTCTCCACCATGTCCTAAGGAAATCTCTATCAATGAACCGAATTTAACTACGCCTTCCATCAAAAATCCTTCGGATTTAGAGCTTAAGGACCTACCGTCTCATCTCGAGTACGTTTTCCTTGAAGACAACAAGAAGTCACCCGTGATCATCGCTAAGGACAGAAGAAAAATCCTGACTTATCGCCGTGTTGAAGAATCACAAGAAAGCTATTGCTTGGAAAATCTCCGATATTCTTGGAATTGATCCTCACTTCTGCACACATAAAATTCTCATGGAGGACGAATTTAAACCCACTATTCAAAGCCAAAGAAGGGTGAATCCTAAGATCCATGACGTAATCAAAAAAAGAGGTTATCAAACTTCTTGATGCGGGAATGATCTATCCTATCTTGGATTCACCATGGGTTAGTCCCGTTCATTGTGTACCTAAGAAAGGCGGAATCACTGTTGTGCCCAATGAAAACAACGAGTTAATTCCTACTCGTCTCGTTATAGGGTGGAGAGTTTGTATAGACTATCGCAATCTCAATGATGCTACGAGAAAGGATCATTTTCCCCTTCCTTTCATGGACCAAATGCTTGAATGTCTAGCGGGTAATGACTATTACTGCTTTGTAGACGGTTTCTCCGGGTATTTTCAAATTCCCATCGATCCCAAAGACCAAGAGAAAACCACATTCACTTGTCCTTACGGAACATTTGCTTATAAAAGAATGCCTTTCGGCTTATGCAATGCTCCTGGGACATTTCAAAGGTGTATGATGGCTATCTTCCATGACATGGTTGAAGAAACTATGGAAGTCTTCTTGGATGATTTCTCGGTTTATGGTGATTCTTTCTCTTCTTGCCTTGCCAATTTGGAACGCATGCTTAAGCGGTGTGAAGACACTCGCCTTGTTCTAAATTGGGAAAAATGCCATTTCATGGTAAAATAAGTCATCGTGCTAGGACACAAAATCTCCAAATCCGGTCTTGAAGTGGACCGTGCTAAAGTCGATGTTATTGCAAAATTGCCTCCACCTTCAAACGTGAAGGGTGTGAGAAGTTTCCTTGGTCATGCGGGCTTCTATCGTCGATTCATTCAAGATTTTTCTAAAATCGCTCGCCCGATGACCCACCTCTTGGAGAAAGATACTCCTTTCATCTTTTCCAAAGAGTGTCTTGAATCCTTCAATCTTCTTAAGGATAAGCTAACTAAGGCACCGGTCTTGGTTACTCCTAATTGGGAGCTACCTTTTGAGTTGATGTGTGATGCTAGCGACTTTGCTATTGGAGCGGTTTTGGGCCAAAGAGTGAACAAACACTTCCAACCAATCCATTACGCTAGCAAGACAATGACGGGGGCTCAATTGCATTATACAACAACCGAAAAAGAGCTTTTAGCTGTTGTCTATGCTTTTAAAAAATTTCGCCCCTATCTTGTTCTATCCACCACGATTGTGTACACGGACCATTCCGCGTTGAAGTACTTGTTAACTAAACAAGATTCTAAACCAGGACTTCTTCGCTGGGTTTTGCTACTTCAAGAATTTAAAATTGAAATTCGTGATAAGAAGGGAGCCGAAAACCTAGCGGCGGATCATCTCAGTAGACTTGAGGATCCTTATCAAGAGGATCATCCGAATCAAGAGATCAATGACTCTTTTCCCCTTGAGCCCTTAATGTCTATCAATCCAAATCTCGATGACACCGCGTGGTTTGCGGACATTGCAAACTACTTAGCGGGTGGAATTCTCAAGGAAGGGTTAACGTCCCAACAAAATAAAAAGTTCTTTAAAGATATTGAACATTATTTCTGGGACGAACCTTACCTCTTCAAACAATGTGCGGATCTTGTTATTCGTCGATGTGTTGATGGGCCGGCAGCGGTACAAATCCTTGACGCTTGCCATAAAGGACCCACCGGTGGTCACTTTGGTCCTAATTACACCGCGAAGAAAGTATTCGACTCTGGATTTTATTGGCCCACCATTTACCGTGACGCTCACGAAATGGTTAAACATTGTGATGCTTGCAAAAGACAAGGCAAGATCACACATAAAGATGAGATGCCTCAAAATTTCATACAAGAATGTGAAATCTTTGATGTATGGGGCATCGACTTTATGGGGCCATTTCCATCATCTAAAGGGAACAAGTACATCCTCGTATCCGTTGACTACGTTTCTAAATGGGTTGAAGCTAAGGCTCTCCCTACGAAAGATGCAAGGGTGGTTGTGAACTTTTTGAAGCAGCTTTTTGCTCGATTCGGTATTCCTCGTGCTATTATCAGTGACCGCGGGACTCATTTTTGCAAAGATTAATTCGCAAGAGTCATGGCTAAGTATGGTGTCAATCTTCGTCTTTCCACCGCCTATCATACCCAAACCAATGGTCAAGCCAAGATTTCCAACAGTGGATTGAAGCGAATTTTGGAGCGTACTGTGGGAGAGCATCGTGCCGCGTGGGCCGATAAGTTAGACGATGCTTTGTGGGCTTTCCGTACCGCATATAAGACCCCGATTGGTTGCACACCTTATCGTCTTGTGTACGGGAAAGCATGCCACCTCCCTATCGAGCTGGAACATAAGGCATACTGGGCCTTGAAGTGGGCTAACTTCGACATCAACAAAGCCGGTGATCTTCGCAAGATTCAACTCAACGAGTTTAATGAATTGAGGAATGAAGCTTACGAGAACTGATGATCTACAAAGAGAAGACCAAGATTATCCATGATGCAAGGATTAAGAACCGAGAGTTCCACGTTGGTGATCAAGTCTTACTTTTTAACTCTCGGTTGAAGATCTTCTTGGGCAAGTTGAAGAGCCGCTGGTCTGGTCCATTCACCGTCACCAACGTCTTTCCCTATGGCACCATTGAGCATTCTTAGCCAAATGGGCCCAATTTTAAGGTGAATGGCCAGTGTTTGAAGTTGTACTTTGGTGAGGACATCTCTCATGAGATGATTCCATCCCTCACCACGTTTCCCATGAACTAGTTTTGGGTCGAGTCAGGCTCGTGACTCGGTTATCAAAAACAAGCGCTCCTCGGGAGGCAACCCGAGTATCTATCCCTTTCCATTTTACTTCCTAAGCGTAGGGGGGCCTATTTAGGTCGCTTGTGTTTGTATGGTGATGTGATTACAGGGATAAGTGCACTTTTGGAATCTTTGACGAACCGTGCTCCCGTGTTATCTGCAATCTGGTTCTACATCTCAACTATCGTGATCTAATTTTCTTCATACTCTCATTTGAAATTGATCACTATAGTTGTCTCCTCCTTAACTTGATTTAACCAACGTGCACAATGTCGTAAGTGTAGGGGATACTTTTCCCACATGCTTAAACATTAGGGACAATGTTTATTTTAAGTGTAGGGGGGACTTCTATCGAAGTAAGTGGGCATTTCCATGAATTTGTCCTCATTTTAACCGGAAAATTCGATTTTTCGACATTTTTCAAAATTTTTAATCTATTTTGGCCTAGTTGTATAGTTGTATTTTGCTTTGTTATTTTTATTTTCTTTCCTTGCTAGAATAAATTTTCAATAAAGTGGTTTTAAATTTTTCAAAGTCGTGAATCTTTTGACTCAGCCCGAGTTTACTTATCTAAGTTTACTCTAACTACTATCCTTAGCGTGTTTAAGTCAAGTTTTGCTAGGCTTTTATATAGGGAACTTTAAAACGCGAAAGTCTTAACTCTCACGGGTTAAGAACAAAAACTTTTCGCCAGTTCCTATATTTGATCCTAGAGAGTCGTTTATCAAGGGAACTTTAAAATGCGAATTCTAAACTTGAAAAAGTCTAAGAGTTTGCAAGATCCTATAGATGACTTGAAAACCCAAAACTTTGATTTAATTGGCTAAGCATCCACGAGTCTCATTCCTTGAGATTTTAAATTGTGGAGAACGAGAGATGATAGAGTCAATTATAAGTTTGGTATTCTTTCGTGAATTTATGTGAGTTGATTATAAGCCTATTCTCCCATCGCTTGCTAATAAATTTATCTGCAATAAATAAGGTTGTACGATTTGAAAAGTTACTTAGCTTCTAGCCCAAGATCGTTTAAAAGTTGCTCGGTATTAATTAGAGTTCATAGCCAAGGCATAACTTATTGAAGCGGGATGCAAAGATTGGCGAGTCTGAAAGGCCCTAACAAGGCATGAGGGCTACATTTTGTTGCTAAAGATCCAAAAGTGATGTGAAGAATCATTTATCGAAAATCAATATGAAGGATCGAGACACACGACGAAAAGCAAGAACTCCCCAAAAGATCATGGAGAAGTCTATCCGAAAAGACCCTAGCAAGGTATGAGGATAAATAGATCCAAGTCCTAAAAGGAGGCGGGTCGTTGTATATCAAAGTCCAAAATAAAGATTGGAGAAAAATGAAGAAGTCGTGGTCCAAATATGAAGAATCTCTCAAAACTTCAAGTGAAGAAATTCCTATTATGAAGAGAATACCATAATTTCAAGAACGTCTCTCAAAGATTTGAAGTATGAAGTCGCTGCCAAATATCGGTCTGAGAAAGGTCTCAAATCGTGAAGCGAGTTATGCCAGGATATGAACTTTATGAGGTCCCGAGAAGCAGTTTTAAAAGATTTTGTCCTTTAGCTAACTATTGATTAAATCATCCCACTTTGTTTTCAGCTTAAATAACTATCGAAATAAGTCAAACAATGCATCCTCGTGATCATTTAAGACAATATTAAAATATAAGAGATACACCTAGGAATAAGGGAGTCTAAGTGAATAATTGGGCCACATGAGTTCGTGTTAGTTTGCTAACTTATAATTACAATGATCTCGTTTTTAAGCTTGGTATGGGGAACGTGAAACTTGAGAATGATGAACATCCATGACAACCTAAAACCCCAATGTAAGTCTTTGAATTCTTTACTTGTTTTGTTCTTTTGGTTTCCTTAGTGTTTAGAATTTAATAAAGGCCATGGTGGGTTATTTATGATGAGAAATCTAAATCGTGCTTTAAAATTAATGCATTGCATGAGGGCATTGCAATGGTTAAGTGTAGGGGATTTGATAGGTGTGAAAACACCCATCCTTTTACAACTTATTTCTTGCTAAAACAAGACCAAAACGCGTATTTAATGTCATTTGTTTGGAATTATGCGTGGTTTGTGTGTTTGTTGTGTTTTCAGAGCCAACCGGATAAATATTGAAGAAAGCATGGGATTGCACGGGTTTTATCGAAGAAAAAGACGAAAAAACGAAGTCTATAGCCCAAGAGATGCAAAATATTTGAAGTCAATGGGCCTATTTGAAGATTTGTCGAAGAAAAAGGACCAAAGATGGAAGATTTACATATGTCGAAGAACTCAAGTCTATTAAACGAAGAAATTAAAAGACGAGTTGAATCTATTCATCGACAAATCCCGAATCAGAATCGAAAACGTCAACTTTTCTGAAAAGACGAGAAGACAAGAAGAAAGGGAGAAAGCCCACTCACCAACCAACTTCAAGACCAATCAATAGGAGTCCCTTCCCACACATTAGTTTTTAGTTTTTTCATTCCCTGTTTTTCTCTCTTTTTGGTTCGTAGCAAAACCAACACCATTAGGGTGTTTGGTGATTTTTATTTTCTTTTGATCTGTCCAAGTTCTTGTAAGTTTAATCTTTACTTTTGATTGTTTAAACCTTAATCATTTAATATCATCTTTCCTTTAATCTTGTTCATCTTTTTCTCTTTGATTCAAAGTCTTAAGTTTTTATTTTGTTGAGTTGATCTTCAAAAGTAAGTGGGTTTTATCTTTTTGTTGATTTGATTTGATGTTTATCATTAGTAGATGATTCATGGTTAAATTGGTTTAATTTTTGGTTAAAAACTTGGTGGATTTTGGTTGAAATTCGTGTTGTGGTGTTTCCCTGTTCTTCGCGTATTTAGTTGCCCAGAAACATTCGGAACCAACTTCAAATATTCCGGATGAGCATTTCGTTTTAAGTTATTCCGCATGAAGCATATATTCCGAATGAAGGGGTTTGTCTAGAATTATTCCGGATCAGTAGAGTATTCCGAACGAGCATTTGTTTGTTTTTGATATTCCGAATCAGCATTTCTTCCGAACCAAGCTTTTTCTTATAATTATTCCGAATCAGTGATTTGTTCCGAATCAAGCATACATTCTGAGTGAGCAACTTTATTCCGGATCAAACATTATTCCGGATCAACCATATATTCCGAGTGAACAACTTTTATTCCGGATCAAGGCTTCCTCTAATTTATTCCGAATCAAGCTCAGTATTCCGTATCAGCATATTATTCCGCATGAGCACCAACATTCCGAACCAAGGATTTCTTTCCGCATGAATCAGATTATTCCAAATGAAGGAAGTATTCCGCATGAGTGCTACATTCCGAATGAAGGGTTTTTATGCATAGACTTAACATTCCGCATGTGTTGATGCAAAAGTTGGTTGATCCTTGCTAGACCCGAATTAGGTTTAATTCGGGTTGGCTGGGTACCGGCTCCTGCACCAAGTGAATCGTCTGGTTGGGATCCTGCACACTAAACAACACGCGTTAAGCTTACCGTGGGAAGGTTTCCCACGATTAGACTCCGGCGTGAGAGTAAGTAATCGATTTAGGGTTATATGTGAGTTTAGAGAGAATTGTGATACCTTTGTGGAACCCTTGGGGGTTCCTTTTATAGGCAGTGAAACCCTAGTGGGCTTTCACTGACCCTTCGGCCCCAAGGAAAAGATAAGCACCAGAATTAGAATGATTGCTATCTTCTAATTCTGGCAATGAATATCTCTTCCTATTAGGATTAAGATATGCTTAGACAGAATATTATTCTGTCTGATCTTATGTCGGCCGCTTTGGGCCGTGGGCCGCACACATGTGCGAGCACTGTTCACTCAAGCCCATAAGCCTGAGTGATATTTATCCACCCACTTACGATGGGCCGGATACGGGTAGTACCCGTGGGCCGGGCTCATGACCCGGTTTGGGGACTATACGTCATCATGTCCCCCCAGTCTAGTTGTTACAGCCGTAGGCGTAACCTCTAGACTATCAAGCTGCCCTCCGGTTTTACCAAGAAAGGCCTAAGAAATGATAATGGAAATTTAGTTCCGGCCGCACGTGGCAACCGGTCGTATAAATATCCCTTAGTGAATACTACCGCAGCCGCACGCGATGGCCGAGACAAATTAAATGCAACATTTAATATGGTCTAACGTAAGAGCCGCATAACCCGACAAGAATCCAGTCGCATTAATGATATGCAACAATCCAGTCGTATATCTGCAAAAAGTGCATGATTACTGACTAGCCTCGAGCCACACGAAACTGTTTAAGAAATGACCCGTGGGTCCCCTACTGACGTTACAGAAATGTCAGAAATCCTACCCATTGGATAGGAAATGTGGCTGACACGTGTCAAGAATCCATGGCACCTCGGAAACCGAAGCCACCCTATATAAGAGTGAGTATGCGTGTATGTTACACACACAATTCATTCATCCCCCCGCCATTGTTAATCTTCAAGCTTTTCCTTCACAATTTTTGCCTTCATTTCCACGGACATCCATCACCGCAGGTTAGATCACCACGCCCTTAAAAACCTTTTCATAAATTATGGTTAAGGATAACCCCCTCATCACGGACGTCCTGAATGTGATGTCAGGAGAAAAATACCTCGACTTCCTGTCGAAGTACTATGTGCCTGAAAGCATACACCCCACCTTTCCGGGTGATGGTGAAGCTATTACAGACGCACCGGCGGGGAAAATAGGCATATACACACGCCTATTTGACTCAGCCAACTACCGTATTCCGCTATCGAAGTTCTTAGTAGATCTTCTCATGTACTATGATTTTCATATCACCCAGCTCCACTGCATAGGGGCGTGTAAGATCAACCAGTTTGAGATTACATGCCACACTTGTAGGGTAACCCCCACCGTTAACCTGTTTAGGGCTTTCTATTTTCCACAGTTAGTGAACGGGTGGTTGTCGTTCAAGAAACGTCCCGGCAATTCCCCGATGACATATAGGAAACCCCTTGACTCCCTGAAGAATTGGTACGACCATTACTTCTTTGTAGATGAGAAGGTATTCCCTACCCCCTTTGTACTTAAAACCAAAGCCCCAAGAGATTATCCGCCCAAGCCTAAAGACTATAGTAGCCGGGACCTGAAAATATTAGATACCCACCGCACGGAATTTCATAGAGGGTTGCCGGAGAACTTTCTGTGCTTGGTAGGAATAAGTCGTCGTTACTTTGGGAGGGATGACTTGTATCCGTGCTTCTTAACGGAGCAAGGCGAGGGTAGGTTATATATACCTTGTATATCCAATATGTCGCGTATATCTAAAATGTTACTAACCCACATACTTCTCCAATCATTTGCAGAGATGAACCTTCACGGATTGATTCGCCAAGGCGACCCCATGAAGGTGAGAGAAGGATTCCGGCCGTTGAAGCCGAATGAGCTCCCTTTGCTGGAAGCATTGGCCGACCGTACTATTCCATTGGAGGAGACAACCGAACCCAGGTCGGACGAGGAGGAACCTGTTATCGAAAAATCCCCATTGGATTTTCACAACGAAGATGGTGACGACCCATTGCTGGAGGGAGGCACCATTAACCAGGAGGAGGAGCGCGACCTGAATGAAGACAATACGCAAGCTTCCGGATCCTCCACACGTACTTCAAAAAAGAGGAAGACAACTAGGCGTGTGGCAAAAAAGATTGGGGAGGATGCCGGGGTTGCGAATGCTCCTCCCAAGAAGTTGCGACCAGACCATCCTCAATATCAGGGGGATGGCAACACCATGTCTGGTCAGGCCGACCCTACCCCGACCATGGAAGGGCCCGTTCTTCGTGTCGCTCCAGTGAACGCCGTAGCCCCTACCGGCCCAGATCCTACTACTGGCACCTCGTAAGTACCCATCCCGATGATGATGTGTATCCTCGCATGATATATGTAGACTAAAAAAAGGTTATCTTGTTTTTTAATCACAGGGTAAATCCGGCGGTCGCAACTCAAGGAGAAGAGGTGGGGAGAAATCCATCCCCCGCGGTTACTAACAATCCTCCTTCCCCCACCCATGCCAAGGAACCGTGCCACGAAGGGCCTGAGGAGAGCTTGCGTCTAGCCTGGAACCTATCAAGCTTGACACGGCTAGAAGCCGAATCAGAGTGCTCGGAGTTCATTGAACACATCACTCCGCCCGTCCTCGCACAGGATTTGGATGAGCTGGACCATGAGGCTTTAATCGAGCAGTTTGATGTGTCATCTGCACATCAGGTCACGGTGGGTGCCGCGCTGAGACGCAGACTGATCAAGGCCCTCACCAATGTGAGCCGTGCCGACAAAAGGATCGCCCGCCGGGAGGCTTTGGTTGTGAAGAGCGAGAAGACCATTGCGTCTTTGCAAGCGGCGTTGTTGACTGCTGAGGCGACGGTAAAGGAGCAGGCACTCCATGCCGAGACAAGAGAGAAGCGCATCGCTGAATTGGAGGCCCTTGTAGTCGCATCAAATGAGAAGGTAATCTTCCAAACATGTTGCTCATATATTTCTACTCCTTGTGTGTATGTAGCCCAAAAATATATTCGTACACTAACTCCCAATCTTATACGCAGGTGTCTGCGGCTGAGGCGGCTACCAAGGCGGTGACCGTGCAATCCTTCAGCATTGCTCAGGAGCGCGACGCACTGACGGAGGAATTGAAGCAAGCTCAAAGCAACTTTGAAAATCACGTTGTCGCTGCTGATGAAGAGTTGAGCCGGGTGGTCGCCAGCTGTGTGGAGAGAGTATGCCCCCCCCTACTGAGTGCAACAGCTGGCCGTAGGTGGATTATCGGGCAAGGGATGCGGCTTGCCGTAAGCGGGGCTCTTAACGCTCCACACCTATTGCAAGCCTTTGCTGGGGTTGTATCTGACGGGATCGACCGTGGTAGGCATGAAGGCGTGATCCAAGCTGCGGAAATGATCACCAAAGGTGAGGATATCACCCGGCATCCGTATCACAACCTCTCCGCAGCGGGGAAAATGACTGCGTCCATGGACGCCTTGGCCAACCTTCAACACCCACTTCTGGACGAGCTTGAAGCCTTGAAAGACGCTCCCAACGAAATAATAATGTCTCGGCTGAGTGCTAACCCAACCCCTTTGACGCTGGCTACCTATGACTGTATATCCAAGGCTGTGTCAGGTGAGAAGCCGCTTGATGAAGCTTTAGACACTCTTGCCGTCAAAGTTCAGAACGGGAAAGATGCTCGCGGGGAGGTTCTCCGTGCTTTGATTGAGGAAGGAAAGAAGGATATAGAAGAATTCCTCCCCCCCATGTAGCTTGTATGTTTGTAGACATTTGTATTTATATTCGTCCGTGTATGTACACGGCTAAGACATGCATGTAATAACTTGTCTTTTTATTTTAGAAGTCCGTGTCAACCACGGCCATTTTGTTTGTTTAATTTTTAAACTTGTGTATCTCATTGCAATCCAATGCTGCGTGACATATCACGTCTTACATACAAGTCCAATTTACTAGACATGCGACGTGCGTCTTTATTATGCGGATCACCGTATGGCTGTAGCATATGAAACTTACCCCAACGTCTTGTGAGTAAGGTGTCTAGTAAGGATACGTGATCCGTGCGGCTGGGGTTGCATCCCTCTTACGCGGCAAGTTGAATTAGTAGGTTCACTTAATCCTCTTACCCCACCTGGAGGCGTTTGGTACATGTACAGTATTTTGAGGGAATGCATACGAAAGAAGCATGGCATATTATAACACAATTAAGATTCATACGGCTAACAAAGAATCTAACAAAGAAGACAATAATTTGCACGAAACAGGCCGTGGAGCTAGCTAGGCACCACGGCATTTTATTAGAACATTTACATTTTTTGTTTGAACAATGATGACAAGTCCTAAAAAAGTCCATAAAGGAAACTTAAACAAACATAAGAAAAAACAAATAAGACAAATAACCCGCATGGTTCTTTATTAAGACCACCTATAGCAAAGTATCCATGCGGGAGCCGTAGCTTTCAAAGATAGCACCTTTTTAGATTGGCGATGTTCCATGTGCGCTCTAGGTCGCGGCCATCCATATCGCGTAGCTTGTACGCGCCTCGTCCCAAGGCTTCAGTGACTTCATACGGTCCTTCCCATTTAGGGCCCAGTTTTCCTGTATTTTCCACGCGACTTGCTTCGTTAGCACGATAGACATAGTCTCCCGGTCGAAAAGAAACACCTTTGACCTTGGCATCGTAATAAGCCTTCATCTTAGCCTTGGACTTAGCTTCATTGATGGCTGCTAATTCCCTTTTTTCCTCCAACAGATCTAGGTTGATTCGCAGCTGTTCATCATTTGTGACGGCATTAACCTCCGCCGTGCGGATGGTAGGCATCCCTATTTCTGCTGGTATAACGGCTTCAGTGCCGTAAGCCAATGCAAACGGAGTATCTCCGTTGGCTGTTTTTATCATGGTTCTATGTGCCCATAGCACATGCGACAATTCCTCGACCCATTTGCCCTGTCGTTCATCCAGCCGCGCCTTAATCCCATTCCCCAAGCTCCTATTTGCTCGTTCGACAAGGCCGTTCGTTTGTGGATGCTTGACAGACGCGAAGCGCCGCTTGATGTTCAATGATGCACGCCAGTCTTTGAATGGGTTATCCGTGAACTGTTTGCCGTTGTCTGATATAATTTCTCCAGGTAGACCGAAACGGCATACAATGTGTTCCCACACAAACTTCTTGACCTGCTTACCCGTGATAGATTTTACTGCCTTGGCTTCTATCCATCGTGTAAAGTAATCCATTGCAACAATCAAGAATTTAACCCCTCCCGCAGCTACAGGAAATGGTCCTGCGATGTCAATTCCCCACTTGTAGAATGGCCATGGGGACGTGATAGGTGTAAGCTCCTGCTGTGGGTGCCGCGGTACTGGCCTATGCACTTGGCAATCATTGCATCTGCGAATCATGTCGCGCGCGTCTCTGTGCATAGTGGGCCAATAGTATCCTGTTCGTAAGGCTCGAGCTACCACGGATCGTGGACCTGCATGCATGCCGCACAATCCTTCGTGTATGTCACTAATCACATAGGCCGCCTGGCGTGGTCCAACACACCGCAGCCACGGCTGCAAGAAAGAGCGCTTATAAAGGATGCCTTCCCGGAGTTCGAAATATTGTGACTTCCTTCTAACGCGCCTTGCTGCTTTTTCCTCGTCTGGGAGTGTTCCGCTAGCCAGATAGTTGATGATTGGGGTCATCCACGTAGGTCCCTCTTCTTCAACTATCGCAGTCACTTCCCCTTCCGTAATAGACTTTTCTTTGAGTATCTCCACCAAAACCTGTTTAGACAAGTGAGCGAAGCTTGTGGACGCGATTTTACTGAGGGCGTCCGCTTTCTTGTTCTCGCCCCTTGGTACCTGCTTGATGGAAAACTTACTGAAAGTTGCGATTAACGTCTTGACTTTTTCCAGATACCTGACCATGTTGTCCTCCTTAGCCACATACCCACCTAGAATATGGTTCGCGACAAGCCGTGAGTCCACGTAGGCCTCAAGGTTGCGAACTCCCATTCTAGCGGCGATTTTTAAACCCGCAATTAATGCTTCATATTCCGCTTCGTTGTTGGTGGCCGTGAACTCAAAACGGAGGGCGTACGTGAATTCCATACCTTCTGGATTTGTAAGGATGAGGCCTGCCCCGGATCCGTCTGTGCATGAGGACCCGTCCGTGAATAGCACCCAAGGTTCCGATAGGGCCTCCTCTTGCTTAATGATTGGTTCTCCCTCATCCGGCTTCTCGATCAGGAAATCTGCCAAGATCTGGCCTTTAACAACCGTCCTTGGTCTGTACGATATATTATGCCCCCCCAGTAGGATGCTCCACTTCTCTAGTCTCCCTGCCACGTCTGGTCTAGATATAACCTGCTTGATTGGCTGATCCGTAATCACGACAATCGGGTGCGCCTGAAAGTACCGGCGCAGCCTCTTTGTAGCAAATACTAGTGCTAGTACCAATTTTTCCATGGGGGAATAGTTCAGCTCCGCTCCTTGTAATGTTCTACTTATAAAGTAGACCGGGGTCTGTATTGTGTCTCTGTCCGTCATCAGTACCGCGCTTATTGCGCCATGGGTAGCCGAGAGATACATAACAAGCTCCTCCTTTGGGCGGGGAGCTACCAACATGGGGAGAGATGCGAGATGCTGCTTGAGTTGGGCAAAGGCTTCCTCGGCTTCCTTCGTCCAACGGAAGTCTCCCTTTCTAATACACTTCTTCAGTGTCTTAAATAAGGGCAGTGACTTCTCTGCGGATTTGGATAGAAATCTATTTAGTCCGGCTAACTTCCCATTCAGGGATTGTACCTCCTTCCGTGTCTGCGGGGACGGTAGCCGTATCACTGCGTCCGTCTTCTCTGGACAAGGTTTGATGCCGTTTGGGTCAATCAAATATCCCAAGAACATTCCTTCTGTTGCACCAAACGTACATTTCTTTGGATTTAACTTCATATTAATCCTTCTCAGCGTGTCGAATGTCTCCTGGACATCCCGGAGGAGTGCCTCCTCCGTGTGGCTTTTTATCACCAAGTCATCAACATATACCTCCAAGTTGCGTCCTATTTGTGATTCGAAAGCTTTATCCACCAACCGCTGATACGTAGCGCCGGCGTTCTTTAATCCAAACGGCATTTTCGTATAGCAATATACGCCCTGGCTTGTGTGGAACGCAGTTTTTTCTTCATCCTCCTCCGCCATCTGGATTTGGTGATACCCTTTATATGCATCCAAGAAGCATTTGAAAGGATATCCACACAAAGATTCTACTTTCCAGTCAATTTCTGGAAGCGGGTAGCAGTCTTGTGGGCAGGCCTTGTTCAGGTCCGTGAAATCCACGCACATGCGCCAACTTCCATCATGTTTCTTGACCATGACTGGATTGGATAACCACTCGTGGTAGTATACCTCGCGCATAATGCCTGCATCCACCAGTTTCCGCACTTCCTCCAATATAACTTGGCTTCTTTCGGGCGCCTGGCCGCGCTTCTTTTGCTTGATGGGTTGGTACCCTTGGCGGATCTGGAGCTTATGCTCTGCTATCGTACGTGGCACACCCGTCATATGTTTTGGCTCCCATGCGAATATGTCCAGATTTGCACTTAAAAGTGCACACATGGCCCTTTTGCCGCTATCTGAGAGTGCCCCTCCTATGGATACCTCCTGTTCCGGGTAGTCAGGGTGGATGGCCACCTTCCAATTGGGTGGTGGTGCCCCATCCTTGGGTGGTACAGGTGGTGCCGGTGTTGTCACGGTGTGACACTCGGACGTCGGCACGACTGTATTATAAATAGTAACGATTCCCCCATCAACTGGGAACTTAATCATTCCGTGTGCCGTAGAGGGTACTGCTCGGATAGCCAAAATGCCTGGTCGGCCTATGATTCCATTATAAGGGGAATGTGAACGTATCACCATGAAGTTCATCCACGTTGTAGTGGAATGTTCCTCATTCCCAATGGTGACAAGCAGACGCAACTGCCCTATTGGCCAGATAGTATCTCCACTAAAGCCAGTAAGCGGCGACGTGGCCGGTACTAATTGGCTTCTTATTTCTGGGCATAACTGCACAAAGCAGTGTTCATATAATACCTCTGCTGACGATCCTCCATCCACATACATGCGGCGGACATTGTGCGTTCCAATGCTTATCTCAATAGTGAGAGGCGCATCAACCACGTCACTTGCTGTGATGAGAGGGAATGAGATTTCCTTGCCGCGGGAAAATTTTTGGCCAATTTTCTGTCTCGTGCGGCGCTGTCTGGATTGGATCATGTATATGGTAGAAGGCTTGTCCTTTTGGGGGTCCTTCTTATCATACTTCTTGTTGTTGTCCTTTCCGTCTTTCCAATCCTTAACCAGGTGCTTAAGCTTGCCTGATTTGATTAGCGACTCAATATGCTTCTTTAGCTGGATACACTCCTCCGTGCCGTGTCCTTTGTCATTATGGAATTCGCAGAAGCGACTTCCCTGCCGACGTTCCGGGGGTGTGGTCATTGGGGGAGGCCTTGGAAAATTCGCCCCTTCAGTCAACAAGATCTCCCGGTAGGACATCTTTAGGGGGGTGAACTTGTCGTCTGACCGTCCGCCTTTGCTCTGGCTCTTATAGTCCGAGCCCTTGTTATTGTTCTGGTTGCCTTGACCACCCGACTGTCTCCTGGACTGGTCATTTGAGCGGTACCCATTCCCTCGGGATGGGTAGGCTGTGGCCACCGCTGTCTCTCCCTCTATGAAATTCCTCACTCTCTCCATGAGGTCATCATATCTTTCTGGACGCTTGTCGTTGAGACGCCTGATCAGTTCTCTGTCTGTTATGGCGTGCATGTAGTCCGAGATTTTCAGGAGCTCTGGCATGGTTCTCGTGCGTGTGCACTCATCATTGAAGCGTTCAGTGAAGGCTTCTGTGGACTCCCCCGGCCGTTGCTTAACAGTTGCCAATGAAACCGGATCCCTATTATACTTCTTCCTCTGAGTATAATTGTTTTCGAACGCAGTGCGTAGTTCCGTGAAACTATCAATGCTCCGTGGGGGGAGTGCCTCGAACCAGTCACGAGCGTTACCAATTAAGGTCGAATTGAACATTTGGCACCATATGGGCATGGGCCATCGCTCAATTTTAGCCTGAGTATCAAATATTTTGAGGTGATCGACAGGATCACCGGACCCATCATACGTTTTGATACATGCCGGCATGCGGCGTTTGGTGTCCTCAGAGTAGTTCCGTATGCGAAGGGTAAACGGATCTTCCCTAGGATCAGCCCATGGCCGTGTGAGCCTAGGGTCATCCCATGGTTCACACCACGGACGCGAGAGGTCCTCTGCTTCCGTATCCCTATAGTGGGGGCCACCATAATACTCATCATTGCTTGGTGGTGGTGGCGTGCGCCTTGGCCGGCGGCGTTTGGGCGGATGGTCATCTGAGTCCTCCCCAGACGGATCTGGGGACGGCGGTGGTGCCCCGCCTTTTGAGTAGGGACCACTTTTTTGAGACGAGCCAGGAGCCTTCCTTCCTGTGTTCATTCTCTCCCACACACTTGGGCGGCGTGTGGTTCTGGTCAGCTCTCGGTCTGGCCGCTCGGGTGAGCCATCCGACCTTTCCCCATCTTGAGGTTGCGTTAATTCTTGCATGATGCGATCCCCTATGCGTTCAAACACATTCCGGGGTTGAGGGTCTTCCTCAAAGGTTCCCTGCTCCCGAGGCTGAGTCCTCCTTTTTCTCCGATTTCGGGAAGGAGTGGATGGTCCACTGTCGCCAAAGTTGAGTCGGGCTTGGAGGTTCCTTCCCAGGCTCAATCTTGATGCGATCCCTGGGACGATCCTTTCAAAATTTTGAGTGAGAACTCGAGTGAGCTCGTCCTCGCTGAGTGGTTGAGCTTCCACTTCTTCCTCCATTAAGGGTCTACGTGGCTCCTTGTTTGGAGGGGCTGGCGCACTTCCCGGATCAGGGTTGTCCAGGGTTGAAGTGGGCGGGGGTGTCACCGAGACCGTGCTCGTCACCCCTGCGGACTGAAGACTGCTACGGTTACCTGGTCCGCCTGCGAGGCGGCTAGGTGATTGGTTGGGAATAAGAATCCCTTCCCCTGAGGGCTTCCGATTCCCAGGATTCACGTTCCTGGGGTTAACTGGCGGATGCCCTTTCGTCATTGAAACAATCGAGATGAGGTTTTGTTCTAGCTTAGTGTTAAGGTCCCACGGATGGCGCCAACTTGTTGATGCAAAAGTTGGTTGATCCTTGCTAGACCCGAATTAGGTTTAATTCGGGTTGGCTGGGTACCGGCTCCTGCACCAAGTGAATCGTCTGGTTGGGATCCTGCACACTAAACAACACGCGTTAAGCTTACCGTGGGAAGGTTTCCCACGATTAGACTCCGGCGTGAGAGTAAGTAATCGATTTAGGGTTATATGTGAGTTTAGAGAGAATTGTGATACCTTTGTGGAACCCTTGGGGGTTCCTTTTATAGGCAGTGAAACCCTAGTGGGCTTTCACTGACCCTTCGGCCCCAAGGAAAAGATAAGCACCAGAATTAGAATGATTGCTATCTTCTAATTCTGGCAATGAATATCTCTTCCTATTAGGATTAAGATATGCTTAGACAGAATATTATTCTGTCTGATCTTATGTCGGCCGCTTTGGGCCGTGGGCCGCACACATGTGCGAGCACTGTTCACTCAAGCCCATAAGCCTGAGTGATATTTATCCACCCACTTACGATGGGCCGGATACGGGTAGTACCCGTGGGCCGGGCTCATGACCCGGTTTGGGGACTATACGTCATCAGCATGAGTTTTGAATATTCCGAGTAAAGGATTTTATTCCGAATCAGCAACTTTTCTGAGTTTAGGTATTTTACTGTTTTATTTTGATTCAAGTTTTATTTCAGTAATTGCTTTTAGCTTATCTTTATTTACTTCACGCATTTACCTTTTTAGTAGCATAGAAAACTAATCCCCTTTTACCTTCCACCAAGAACGACTGAGTCGCACTTTTAATCGGTAATCAATTCGAAAAGATCGGTTTTATGAACTTTCATACGAGCTTAAAAACCTTATATTAATGATCCTAATGCATATGAATCCGATTGTGATGACTTCAATACCTCCAAGGCAGCTCTTATGGCACAAATCTTAGTTTATGGGTCTGACCAAATTTCTGAGGTACCAAGTTCTAACAATGATACTAGTATTGTACCTTATCAAGTTGAGCAAGGGTCTTAGTATCAGGAAGAGCCTTCGGTGGTGAGTAATTCAAACGAGGAGATGAGCAATGATACCAATATCAATGCAAGTCCCCAGACTTTGAGTGAAATACAACCGGATACTATTTCTCATATGAAGTCTACTGCTCAACAAGATTTGGTAACGGTTTTAGCTTCTTTACTTGGCCAAATGAATACTGCGGTCCTTGAAACCCTAGATGCTAATAAGGAATTATCTGTCGAGCTTGCTTTGAATAAACAAAAGGTGCAAACCTTGGAATTAATTCCCTCGTCTAAGAGTCTGACCAACCTCAAATTTGATCATTTTCGACTAGCTCAAATGGGTCATTTAACCGAAATTGAAAAGTTAAGGGCAA
This sequence comes from Glebionis coronaria, assembly GCA_025667525.1. Lineage (NCBI taxonomy): Eukaryota > Viridiplantae > Streptophyta > Magnoliopsida > Asterales > Asteraceae > Glebionis > Glebionis coronaria. The sequence goes on from CM046877.1 coordinate 242,900,499, forward strand.
ATCTTTCAAAAGAGCTTAAAGAAAAAATGCTAGTCGTAACTAATTTTCAAAAACTTAAAACGGATTTCGAACTTCTCGAGTCTAAAAAGGTTGAAATGGAAATTAATGCGTCTAATAAAATTAAGAAGATTGATAATTTGCTATTACGTCAATACTCTGCTTCAAATCTAGTACATTTATTCGAGGCCTCTTTTAAGGAATTTAATCTTTCATGTCAAAAAGACCTTCCACCTAACCCGGGGTATGCAAAGCAAGCTTTTAAACACAACCCACGACTTTATGATGCAACCAAGTTAGGATTGGTCTTAGATCCGATTACTTTTCCGACAACCTCCGAGATTATGTCACCATTTGAAGAGAAACGGTCTAGAGTGCTTCTTACATATCCTAGGTATGACTATCCTGCGCTTAATGCAGAAAATGCAAAAACAGATTTTTGAACTCGTTTAATATACAAAGGGAATTTATCTCAACATCCGATTCCATATCTGATAACGGAATCCCTAGTACATTTCCTACACTTCTCAATTCGGCGGAACCTAAGGAGACTCCAAAGATTCTTCCACCAGTAAGTATCGTTTTGATCTCCTTGAGAGTGATTAGACGACACTTCGCTAATTTTGAAAAGGTCATTAAGGAATGTACGACTCCAACGGAGAAAACCGCTGGATAATGGGCTTTCGAACACATGAAATCGGTGTTTGAGAGAGAGATTGTTCCATTTGTACATAATCTTCACGAGAGCTTTCTAGATCTAGGAGATAATCTTAATTTCGAAATGGCTGAAGTTCAAAAATTTCTCCATGAAATGGATGATGCTTATGAGCAACATTTAGTTGACAAAGAAAAGATCTTGTCCGAATATGACCGTTTCTTGGAACAAGTGGTGTCTCTCGATGTGATGCAAATTGTGACGATTAATTGTGATAATGAGATGACATCTGCTGTGACTAGTTGTGATGATGTGCCTGATCTTTCTATGAATAGTGTTGAGACTGTAAATATCATAGATAATCATTCTTGTCACGAATCTAACGCTGTATTTTTAAAGCTTCAAGATTCTTTTAATTCACTTTTAAAACGTTTTGAAAATCTTCAACAACATTGTATTTCTCTTGAAATAGAACAACAATCTGCAACTGAAAATCTTTCAAAACCAAACGATTGTGAAAACAACGTTGAGACTAGTGACAAGATGATTCAGGTGGTTCCTGCATTAGAAGAAGAGATTATGAGATTTAAGAGAGAGTCATTAACTGTAGAACCATTGAAACAAGAGCTAGAGGCTACACAGATAAAAAGTCATGCCTTAGAAACTAGACTTTCGTCTATTATAGGGGAGATGGAACGTGCAAGGAAGGGATTTTCCCATCTTTATGGTTCAATAGAAGAACGCTTCGCTTTTAATGCGACACAGCAACAATCACTTGTTGACCAACTGAACCAAAAGTGTGAGGAAATGTCTGACCTCAACATCCAGCTCATTTACAAAAACATGGGTTTGGTTGAGTTAAAGGAGACACTTCAACTCACCCGACAAAAAGTTGTTAATAACTCAGCTACAATCTCGACACCGTCCTCTAGTGCTCTACCAAACAATCCAGTGGTAATTCATAAGAACCCGTCCCATAAGAATAATCTGGATGCATACGCTGTTTATATGACGAATGCAATTAAGCACGTGAATCTTGTTAGGGATATCTTAGATGATCTTTATGAGTTAGATCCCTTAATACTAGGCTTTTGACACCCCGTATAAAAATTAGTTTGTTTAAGTATGTCTAATCGAATTGATCTTAGTTCTATGTGTGACTCAGTTGTTCTTTGGTGGAAACAATAGTTGTGTCGTTGTAGTATATTAAAAATGTGCAAAGACTTAAAAGTAAATGACGTTAATTTAAATCTAAAGCTAATTTAAAATAAATGACGTTAATTAAAACTTTGAAAAGTGAATAACGAGAAATTAAGTGACGGGTAATTAAAACTTGACAAAAATTAAAATTTGACAAAGTATTAAAATGAGAACCTAAAAAGTAAACAAGACGAAATATAAAACTATACCTAATCGGAATGTATTCCGATCAGAATGATGATCGGAATGAAGACTTAACCCCTGATCGGAATGATAATCGGAACCCCTAATCGGAATAAGGATCGGAATCCTTGTCACTAACTCCTAATTGGAATACCAACACATCACCCAGATCGGAATGATACTTACCTCTTGATCGGAATGAAGAGTGGATTCAGATCGGAATGCTGTCACCTACCTCCTGATCGGAATACCAAACTCACCCTAGGTCGGAATGTTGCAAACCCTTTTCCGACCAAGCAAAGGAGTGCTGGTCGGAATACAAAACCCTTTTCCGACCAGGGCTGGTCGGAATACAGTAAAAGAAGTCGTAAATAAGCTACACTAATAAGCTATTAATCAAATAAGCACACAACGAAAAACTTAATGAAAACCGTATAAGAAAAAGCTAATAAGCTTAAATTTAAAGACTTTTGAAAACACAAAATGAAAAAGGTATACGAAAACTAACTTTATATAAAAATAACTTTTATAAAACTTTAGAAACTTAAAGATAAAAACAAATAAGCTATAAGAATCAATAATCCAAAATAGTCAAAAGCATAAAAACATAACCTTTAATCAAATAAGCAACACAAAAAGCATGTAAACAATAAGATTAAAGCATGGAAAGAAAGGTAGATGAGAGATTAAAACAAGAAAATTAAAGAACACTTACTTGGAATTAAAAGGTATTAAAAGTGCAAGACAATGTATTTAAATTGACATGAAAAGTAAATGTGCAAAAATTAAAGATGGAAGAACTAGTGTCACTCTAGCAAACAAATGAAATGATCCTAAACTATATATAGGGGAGATTAAGGAGTGCTTAGGAAGCTTCCTTCCTCTTTCCTCTTTTCCTTAATTGCACACTTAAGTCCTTCTCTTCTTAATCTTTTGTTAATTGCACCATTAGTCCTTAAGCCTTTTAATCTTCTTAAATCTTGGACTTTAATGACTTTTGGCTCGGGATTTCTTTAAACTCGTCTTTAATTTTCTTCATAAATAAGACTCGAGTTCTTCGGCTTTAGTAAACTTCCGTCTTTTGACTTTTTCTTTGATAAATCTTCAGAATTTGTCTTGGACTTCCGTTCTTTTTGCACTCTTGACTTCTTGACTTCATCTTTCATCTTTTTCTTCAATAAAAGCCTGTGAGTGCCCGTGTTTCCTCCGCTTTTCACATTTTTGTCCTAAATCACAACAAAAACACAAACCACGCATAATTCTGACATAAAAGACATAAAATACACGTTTTGGCTTGGTAATTATTGTAATTAAATGGTAAAAAGGATGGGTGTTTACACACCTATCAAATCCCCTACACTTGACCATTGCAATGTCCTCATGCAATGCATTAGTTACAAAGCAAGATTACATTTTTCATCATAATCAATCCACGTTGGCCTTTATTAAAGAGATAGAAAATTATAAACATTCAAAGGAAGAAAATAAAGAAATCAAAAACATACCTTGGGTTTTGGAAATGTCATGAATGATCATCATCCTCAAGTTTTCACTTTCTCCAAACCAAGCTTTAAAACGAGATCATTTTTATTATAAGTTAGCAAACTAACACGAACTCATGTGGGCCAATTATTCACTTAGACTCCCTTATTCCTAGGTGTATCTCTTATATTTTATTTTTGTCTTGAATGATCACGAGGATGCATTGTTGACTTATTTCGATAGTTATTTAGGCTGAAATAAAGTGAACGATTTAATCAATAGTTAGCTAAAGGACAAAATCTTTTAAAACTGCTTCTCGGGACCTCAAAAAGTTCATATCTTGGCATAACTCGCTTCGCGATTTGAGACCTTTCTCGGACCGATATTTGGCAGCGACTTCATACTTCAAATCTTGAGAGACGTTCATGAAATAATGGTCTTCTCTTCATAATAGAAATTTCTTCACTTGAAGTTTTAAGAGATTCTTCATATATGGACCACGACTTCTTCATTTTTCTCCAATCTTTATTTTGGACTTTGATATACAACGATCCGCCTCTTTTTTGACTTGGATCTATTTATCCTCATACCTTGCTAGGGTCTTTTCGGATACACTTCTCCATGACTTTTCAGGAGTATTTGCTTTTCGTCGTGTGTCTCGATCCTTCATATTGATTTTTGATAAATGATTCTTCACATCACTTTTGGATCTTTAGCAACAAAATGTAGCCCTCATGTCTTGTTAGGACCTTTTTGGACTCGCCAATCTTCGCATCCCGCTTCAATAAGTTATGCCTTGGCTATGAACTCTAATCCATACCGAGCAACTTTTAAACGATCTTAGGCTAGCAGCTAAGTAACTTTTCAAATCGTACAACCTTATTTATTGCAGATAAATTTATTAGCAAGCAATGGGAGAACAGGCTCATAATTAACTCACATAAATTCACGAAAGAATACCAAACTTATAATTTACTCTATCATCTCTCGTTCTCCACAGTTTAAAATCTCAAGGAATGAGACTCGTGGATGCTTAGCCTATTAAATCAAAGTTTTGGGTTTTCGAGTCGCCTATAGGATCTTGCAAACTCTTAGACTTTTTCAAGTTTAGAAATCGCATTTTAAAGTTCCCTTGATAAACGACTCTCTAGGATCAATTATAGGAACTTGCGAAAAGTTCTTGTTCTTAACCCGTGAGAGTTAAGACTTTCGCGTTTTATAGCTCCCTATATAAAAGCCTAGCAAAACTTGACTTAAACACGTTAAGGATACTAGCTAGAGTAAACTTAGATAAGTAAACTCGGGTTGAGTCAAAAGATTCACAACGTTTGAAAATTAAAACCACTTTATTAAAAATTTTATCTAATAAGGAAAGAAAATAACTATACAAAAGGAAAAACTAATAGGCCAAAATAGATCAAAAATTTTGAAAAAATGATTTTCCGGTTAAAATGAGGGCAAAGACAAGGAAAAGAGCCACTTAACTTCGATAGAAGTCCCCCCTACACTTAATATAAACATTGTCCTCAATGTTTAAGCATGTGGGAGTAAACTCCCCTACACTTAGGACATTGTGCACTTTGTTTAAATTTCGCTAAGGAAAAGACAACTAAAGAGATTCCTATTTTAATATGGAGAAAATATAAAATATCGAATCGAAAAAAGTTTAGGATAGAACCGGGAAGATGGAACACAGAATCACGGGTCGTCAAGAATCATCAAGAGTGTGTCTTTGAAGCTCGAATCCCTGAATATTAGAAGAGAGGAGAGAGCAAACACCAGCTGGTCTCCCCACTACACTTATGGTAAAAACAAAGAAAAAGATAGATAGATAATTGGGTTGCCTCCCAAAAAGCGCTTGGTTTTTGTTAACCGAGTCGTGAGCCTAACTCGACCTTGATCATCATAGGAAGAAGCATAAAACATATCTACCGGGATCAAAGACATAGTTTTCGTCCATCAAATAGCAGAGGCTTAAGGCGAACAAGGCAAGCCAAATAAGAGTATGCAAGGTTCCCTTAAGCAAAGACGGAGCACGGTGGAAGCAAGTGTGAGGTGGTGCAAGCAGATTTCCATAAGTTCCAAAGATATTTCCTTTTATTTCATCAGGTGGATACTGAGATGGCTGCAGAATATCAATACCGGGGTCGAACACCTTTTCCTTTAAGGGAAAATGGCACTCAGGCTCAGCAGAATGTGAAGAAGATCCGCGAGGAAAATGCACAACCTCGTCCTCAGAAGGTGGACAAAGAGGTGTTAAATCATATGTGTTGCGGATGGTGGTGTCGATCGGTTTCTTCTCCTTTGAAAGAATGTTCTTCAAATCCAAAGTAGGATCAAGACGATAATCTTCAAAATCTAAAGGAGGAGCATCACTCTCATGAGGGAAGTAAGTATTGAGAAATGTAGAAAAGTCTTCCTCAAATGAGTAATCGTCCAAAGTAGGATCGAGTGATTGCGGAGGATCTTCATCATGTGAAGAATCGCTCGAAAGAGTATCGGCCTCATCAAAATCATCGTATGTGGGCATGTCGGGATACTCGGAGGTAAAATCATCATAATCATCCGTATCTGAGCTAGAATCATCATCATAAGCATCAAATATCGGTGGAGAATCATATATGGGAGAAGGTTCCAAATTGGAGAGAGAATCATCCACATCATCTTGAAAAAGTGGATTATCATTGCAAGAGTTGGATAGAGGATTGTTGTAGACGACAAAATCATCAAGCACATTAATCATATTCACGGATTCTCTTCCAAAGGATTTGCTTGTAAGCTTCCCCATTTTGAAAACTTGTGCATCATTCCCGACTCTTAAAATTAACTCACCTTCGGCAACATCAACTAAAGCTCGTCCGGTTCTCAAGAATGGCTGACCAAGTATTAAAGGGATACGAGGGTCCATTTCATAATCAACAACCACAAAGTCGACCGGGAAAGTAAATGTGCCAACTTTAATGAACACGTCTTCGGCAATACCAACGGGGTAAGCGAGAGTGCGATTTGCAAGCTCAAGAGTCATCTTTGTTGGAGTAAGGTCGGGTAATGATAGTGTTTTCCAAACACTCAAAGGCATAAGATTTATACTGGCCCCGAGATCAGCTAGGGCAGTAAATTCTTCGGTTTTGTTAAAAATGCACGGCAACACAAAATGACCGGGATCTCCAAGTTTTTCCGGAAGTTCTTTAAGAATAACTGCAAAACAGTTTTCATTTAAGCGTGTGTTGGCGAGCTCAAGCAACTTTTCCTTCTTGCTAAGCAATTCCTTGAATGCTTTCACAAATTTCGGCATGTGGACAAGTGCTTCAACAAGGCTGATGTTGATATTCATTTGAGAAAGCATCTTCACATAGCTCGACACTTGAGAGTCATTCTTGGTTAGCTCGTTGGTCTTGGCTAAGCGAGAAGGATAAGGGATGTTGGGTTTATAGGTGGAAGGTGTAGGTGAAGGTTGAGATGTTGAAGGGTCCTTCCTAGGTACATCGTCATGACGAGGCGGAGATGGTAATGGTGCACTAATACTAGGTGTAGGAGGAGTAGGGATACATGGTGGTGGAGGAGGTGTAGATGATGGGGGTGGGATAGGTGGATCGACAATGGTAACTCCACTACGAGTAGTAATAGCAATCACATTCGCTCGCTGATTGGTGATGGTGTTTGAAGGTAGAGAACTCGAAGTAGAAGGTTGAGTGGAAGGCAAGAAACTAGCCAGCATATTCTTCAAATCATTCGTTTGATTGCTGAAGGAGGATTGAATATTATCTCGAAGCTTGGATCGAATGTCATTTCCTTTCTTGGTGATATCCCCTTTCAAATTGATAATTTGGCTCTGCAGATTCTTGATTTGCTCACCTTGTGTTCTCATTATGGCTTCAACATCTTGATTGATGGGTGGGGTTTGTTGAGCGGGTGGGTGATAAGTATTAGAAGCTCTTGGTGGGATTTGGCTGCTTCTATTGTAGTTGTTGTTGGCGGGGTTTTGGTTTTGAGGAGAAAAACCGGGTGAAAGGTAGTTGTTTGATCGGTAACTCAGCAAATTTCTATCCCCTTGAGATCGAGCTTGGTAACTTTCCGGTGAATAATTACCATAAGCTGCATACACGTTTTCCGGATTTCCTTGAGTGGAAGGACAGTCAGTGTATGGGTGAGGACCGCCGCATGTTTCACAAGGATTGGCAACCGCTTTAACTTGTTGTTGTTGGTTTGTAGCGAGAAGCAAGATACTTTTGTTCATTTCAGTCATCATGCGGGTGAATTCGGTCATGTCGGGGTTTGCTGAAGTGGAGGAAACATTGACTCTTGGGTTGTTCCTTGAAGAAGCGGAGGAATCGCAGTTTTTGTGATGAGTAGTCATGTTCTCAATAAGCTCTCTACACTCCTCGGGTCTTCTTTTCATAAATGTGCCACCGGCGGCTGCATTAATCGTATCACGATCTCAAAAAGTCAATCCGTTGTAGAAAGTATCAATTAAGGTTACAGGCAGCATGTTGTGGTTTGGGAAACGATCGATCAAAACATTATATCTTTCCCAAGCATCAAAAAGAGATTCATCGGGTTCTTTCATGAAACCGCTGATTTGATTGCGAAGGCTTGTGACCATGGATGGTGGAAAGTAGCGCGAAAAAAAGCGTTGAGTCATGTCATCCCAAGTATGAATTGAATTCTTTGGAAGACGATCAAACCATTTCTCGGTGTGGTGTGATAAAGTATGTGGAAAGAGTTGAAGGCGAAGAACATCCATTGTAGCATCGGGCAACTTCATGCTTTGAGTAATAGTAATGAATTTGTCGAGGTGTTTGTTGGCATCATCATCAGGCATTCCTCGAAAAGGATTTGTTTGCACTTGCTGAATCATGTGGTGCTTCAACGAAAACTCTGGAGCCGTAATTTACATCAGCGCAATCGGTCCTCCTCGTCCACACATGGTAGGTTGACAAAGTTCCTCCATTGTCCGAAGATCGGGCTGTGGATGAACATTGTTGTTATTGTTGAGGTGCGGTGGATTGTTGTTGTTCACACCTGCCATAGCTAAATCTTCTTGAGTCTCGGGCTCTTGATAATTAGAAGATCTAGTACGCATACACCTACAAAGGCAAAAGAAAACAATACCAAACATAAAGACAATATATATATACACAATAAAAATAAAATCTTTTTGGATTTTTGAAAATTTTAATTTTTATGTGTTTTTTTAACAATTTTTAATTTTTATGGTTTTTTGAATTTTTATGCAAGAAAAATAACGCTCACGAATGAACGGATCCCAAAAAGCAACGCGTCTCTCACAGAAAACCGTTAATCTTTACCAAAAGAGCCGGCAGCGGTGCCATTTAATACAAGGCTTTTGACACCCCGTATAAAAGTTAGTTCGTTTAAGTATGTCTAATCGAATTGATCTTAGTTCTATGTGTGACTCAGTTGTTCTTTGGTGGAAACAATAGTTGTGTCGTTGTAGTATATTAAAAATGTGCAAAGACTTAAAAGTAAATGACGTTAATTTAAATCTAAAGCTAATTTAAAATAAATGACGTTAATTAAAACTTTGAAAAGTGAATAAGGAGAAATTAAGTGACGGGTAATTAAAACTTGACGAAAATTAAAATTTGACAAAGTATTAAAATGGGAACCTAAAAAGTAAACAAGACGAAATATAAAACTATACCTAATCGGAATGTATCCCGATCAGAATGATGATCGGAATGAAGACTTACCCCCTGATCGGAATGATAATCGGAACCCCTAATCGGAATAAGGATCGGAATCCTTGTCACTAACTCCTAATCGGAATACCAACACATCACCCAGATCAGAATGATACTTACCTCTTGATCGGAATGAAGAGTGGATTCAGATCGGAATGCTGTCACCTACCTCCTGATCGGAATACCAAACTCACCCTAGAACGGAATGTTGCAAACCCTTTTCCGACCAAGCGAAGGAGTGCTGGTCGGAATACAAAACCCTTTTCCGACCAGGGCTGGTCGGAATATAGTAAAAGAAGTCGTAAATAAGCTAAACTAATAAGCTATTAATCAAATAAGCACACAACGAAAAACTTAATGAAAACCGTATAAGAAAAAGCTAATAAGCTAAAATTTAAAGACTTTTGAAAACACAAAATGAAAAAGGTATACGAAAACTAACTTTATAAAAAAATAACTTTTATAAAAACTTTAGAAACTTAAAGATAAAAACAAATAAGCTATAAAAATCAATAATCCAAAATAGTCAAAAGCATAAAAACATAACCTTTAATCAAATAAGCAACACAAAAAGCATGTAAACAATAAGATTAAAGCATGGAAAGAAAGGTAGATGAGAGATTAAAACAAGAAAATTAAAGAACACTTACTTGGAATTAAAAGGTATTAAAAGTGCAAGACAATGTATTTAAATTGACATGTAAAGTAAATGTGCAAAAATTAAAGATGGAAGAACTAGTGTCACTCTAGCCAACAAGAGTAAAATGAAATGATCCTAAACTATATATAGGGGAGATTAAGGAGTGCTTAGGAAGCTTCCTTCCTCTTTCCTCTTTTCCTTAATTGCACACTTAAGTCCTTCTCTTCTTAATCTTTTCTTAATTGCACCATTAGTCCTTAAGACTTTTAATCTTCTTAAATATTGGACTTTAATGACTTTTGGCTCGGGATTTATTTAAACTCGTCTTTAATTTTCTTCATAAATAAGACTCGAGTTCTTCGGCTTTAGTAAAATTCCGTCTTTTGACTTTTTCTTCGATAAATCTTCAGAATTGGTCTTGGACTTCTGTTCTTTTTGCACTCTTGACTTCTTGACTTCGTCTTTCATCTTTTTCTTCAATAAAAGCCCGTGAATTCCCGTGTTTTCTCCGCTTTTCACATTTTCGTCCTAAATCACAACAAAAACACAAACCACGCATAATTCCGACATAAAAGACATAAAATACACGTTTTGGCTCGGTAATTATTGTAATTATGTGGTAAAAAGGAAGGGTGTTTACACACCTATCATCCCTTAAGAAGTCACTATTACTCAGCTCATGCATACATTAAGAGAGTTCAATATTGCTTAGCATCTCTGCAATACATAGGACAACCGGGTTCTATACCACTTACAACAAAACCCATTGCCATGACTCTATTCAATAAGAATCCCGGAGCTAAACCTTTGTTAACGATAGATGAAAAACACAAGGCCAAATAAAGTTCGGCCACTAATGTTCCCTTGCCTTCTACAGGAGTAAATGCGTCTACTAAGGCTAAAGGATCACGCATCAAGAATGATAGGATCAAGCCTTCCACTAGTAGCACTACGCAGAAGAAAGTAGAAGTTCACCCTAGGAATGTTATTTTGAATTTGAATAAAAAGAATCATGTAGCTAAGACTAAAAGCTCTGCGGTTGTGCAGCAGCCTAAGCAAAATGTGAATTCTAATTTGCGTTGTTGGAATTGTAATGAATGCATGTTTTCTCAGCGTCATGATTTATGCCTTATTGATCACGTTAATGAAATGAATGCTATTAGGAACAACCTTGAATGGAAACCAACTGGGAGAGTACTCACCCAAGTTGGATGGCAATGGAAACCCACTGGTAGGATCTTTAATGCTAATGGAACTAAGTGCCCTTTAAGTAGGATCACTTCCACTAAGGTTAGGTCTCAGCGTCCTTTAACTAGGAAGACAAGCACTCAAGTATGGAAACCGCGCCCTTTAACTAGGTCAGCCTCCACTACTGTGCCTACCAGTGCGACAGTACCTCCGGAAATTAGACAACCTGCACCTAAACCGACAACTAGGAAGCAAATTTGGAAACCTAAGCAACCTCAGGATAATAAATCTAAGATAATTATATCTGTACCTGCTAAATCTGAGGAACAATTAGATTCCGATACATCGTCTTTGTCTGGTGATATTTTCAGGTGGTCAAAATCATCCTCTGGTACTTGGACTCTGGGTGCTCCAAGCATATGACCGGAGATCGCTCGATGCGCAAAAATTTCGTCAGCAAGTTTCTAGGAACGGTTAAGTTTGGTAATGATCATATTGCTAAGATAATGAGGTATGGTGAATATCAGATTGGGAATGTTATGATTTCACGGGTATATTATGTGGAAGGACTGGGTCACAATTTATTTTCAGTGGGACAATTTTGCGATTCAAACCTTGATGTGTATATGACGAATGAATTTATGCCGATGATGCCGACGTTCACATCACTTACGGATATTTCCATCATTTTGGGTACTGATACCCGTCCACCGTTGCTTATCAAAGATCTATTTGAAGCATGGCAAGAGCGCATGATATCATATATTATGGGTCGCCCAAATGGACGTCTTATGGTCAAATTAATTCAGAAGGACCACTTGATTATGGCACCCATTACGGTCGATAATGTGACAAGACCAAGAGTATTTGCCGAGCTAACACCTGCAGAACAACTCATTGCTGAGGCGGATGAAAGCGCTACTAAGACTATCAGGCAAGCTTTTCCTCTAGATATATTTCGAATGGTAAGTAACCACACGGTGGCAAAGGCATTTTGGGAGCGGTTGGAGGTATTGCTACAAGGGACTTCCTTGTCTAAGAAAGAACGAGAATGTCAATTTTATGATTTGTTTGATCGTTTCACCTATATTCCATGGGAAACTCTACATGTCTATTACTGGCGATTCACCACACTCATGAATGACTTGAATGTCTGTAATCTTTCAATTGCTTAGTTTTAGATCAACAATAAGTTTCTGAACGCGCTACCAGCGGAGTGGAGCCAATATGTCACTGATGTTAAGTTGATCCGTGATTGCACAAATCAAACTTAGATCAATTGTACTCTTTCTTGCAGCAACAGGAAAGGCATGTGATAATGAAACGTATGTCTCAAGGATACTCTCCTGAGCCATTGGCGTTAATGGCAAATCATCCAATTTTGTCATATAACAATATATCTTCTGCTATGGGACAACAAGGTTACAATCAGCCAGCTTATCACACTCCAAGCTTCCCACAGTACTCGATCTTACCCCAACCACCCACATCCCATCCAACACAATATCGGCATCCAGCATCAACATCACAAAGGGATCCACTACCATCAACTTATGGTCAGCAAGGGTATTCACCTTACCAATCTCATCAGGTTCCTGTAATCACTTATCCAAACCCTGCAGCAGGTCAGTCAAGTTACTCACAACATGTCAGTGCTCCATCACATGTCTATGAAGTTCCTCTAGCACCAGTTTTATACTGTGATAATGAGGTACCAGTCCCTGAACTTAGAGAAGGAGATGATCCAGTTGAAGTGTTAGCCAAAATGTCTACCTATCTCACTCAAACATTGAGCAAACAAGGGTATAGAAGACCATCTCAACAAATAATCAGTTGAGGAATTCTTCTAACTCTCGTCAACAATCTACCATTCAAGATGGCAGAGTCATGGTGCAACCAATTCAGGGGCGCCCAAGTTCTTCAATTCCTGCTGTCCGTACTTACACCACTGCTTCCTAGGGAAAGGCTACAGGCACATTAAAGATGATCACCTGCTACAACTGCAAAGGTGAAGGGCATATGGCTAAGGATTGTAAGAAAACAAAGAGGAAAAGAGATGGTACATGGATTCAAGAGAAACTTTATCTGGTAAATGCTTAAGCACAAGGTCGGGAATTAGATGAGGAGGAGTTGGCATTTCTTGCGGATACGAGAGTTGCAGAAAATGAGGAAATCATAGTAAACTACACTCAGAATGAAGCATATCAAGCAGATGATCTTGATGCATATAAATCCGTTTGTGATGACTTCAATACCGTGCTGGCAGCTCTTATGGCACAGATCTTACTTTATGGGTCTGACCGAATTTCTGAGGTACCAAGTTCTAACAATGATGCTAGTATTGTACCTTATCAAGTTGAGCAAGGGTCTCAGTATCAGGAAGAGCCTTCGGTGGTGAGTAATTCAAACGAGGAGATGAAAAATGATAGCAATATCAATGCAAGTCCCCAGACTTTGAGTGAAATACAACCGGCTGCTATTTCTCATATGAAGTCTCCTGCTCAACAAGATTTGGTAACGGTTTCAGCTTCTTCACTTGGCCAAATGAATACTGCGGTCCTTGAAACCCTAGATGCTAATAAGGAATTATATGCCGAGCTTGCTTTGTATAAACAAAAGGTGCAAACCTTGGAATTAATTCCCTCGTCTACGAGTCTGACCAACCCCGAATTTGATCATTTTCGACTAGCTCAAATGGGTCATTTAACAGAAATTGAAACGTTAAGGGCAAATCTTTCAAAAGAGCTTAAAGAAAAAACGTTCGTCGTAACTAATTTTCAAAAACTTAAAACGGATTTCGAACTTCTTGACTCTAAAAAGGTTGAAATGGAAATTAATGCGTCTAATAAAATTAAGAAGATTGATAATTTGCTATTACGTCAATACTCTGCTTCAAATCTAGTACATTTATTCGAGGCCTCTTTTAAGGAATTTAATCTTTCACGTCAAAAATACCTTCCACCTAACCCGGGGTATGCAAAGCAAGCTTTTAAACACAACCCACGACTTTATGATGCAACCAAGTTAGGATTGGTCTTAGATCCGATTACTTTTCCGGAAACCTCCGAGATTATGTCACCATTTGAAGAGAAACGGTCTAGAGTGCTTCTTACATATCCTAGGTATGACTATCCTGCGCTTAATGCAAAAAATGCAAAAATGGATTTTGAACTCGTTTTAATATACAAAGGGAACTTATCTCAACATCTGATTCCATGTCTATTAAAGGAATCCCTAGTACATTTCCTACACTTCTCAATTCGTCGGAACCTAAGGAGACTCCAAAGGTTCTTCCACCAGTAAGTATCGTTTTGATCTCCTTGAGAGTGATTAGACGACACTTCACTAATTTTGAAAAGGTCATTAAGGAATGTACGACTCCAACGGAGAAAACCGCAGGAGAATGGGATTTCGAACACATGAAATCGGTGTTTGAGAGAGAGATCGTTCCGTTTGTACATAATCTACACGAGAGCTTTCTAGATCTAGGAGATAATCTTAATTTCAAAATGGCTGAAGTTCAAAACGTTTTCCATGAAATGGATGATGTTTATGAGCAACATTTAGTTGAGAAAGAAAAGATTTTTTCCGAATATGACCGTTTCTTGGAACAAGTGGTGTCTCTCGATGTGATGCAAATTGTGACGATTAATTGTGCTAATGAGATGACATCTGCTGTGAATAGTTGTGATGATGTGCCTGATCTTTCTATGAATAGTGTTGAGAATGTAAAAACCGTAGATAATCATTCTTGTCACGAATCTAACGTTGAATTTTTAAAGCTTCAAGATTCTTTTAATTCACTTTCAAAACGTTTTGAAAATCTTCAACAACATTGTATTTCTCTTGAAATAGAACAACAATCTGCAACTGAAAATCTTTAAAAACCAAACGATTGTGAAAACAACGCTGAGACTAGTGACAAGATGATTCAGGTGGTTCAGGCATTAGAAGAAGAGATTATGAGACTTAAGAGAGAGTCGTCATCCGTAGAACCTTTGAAACAAGAACTAGAGGCTGCAAGGATTAAAAACCATGCCTTAGTAACTAGACTTTCATCTATTCTAGGGGAGATGGAACGTGCAAGGGAGGGATTTTCCCATCTTTATGGTTCAATAGAAGAACGCTTCGCTTTTAATGCGACACAGCAACAATCACTTGTTGACCAACTGAACCAAAAGTGTGAGGAAATCTCTGACCTCAACATCCAGCTCATTGACAAAAACATGGTTTTAGCTGAGTTAAAGGAGACACTTCAACTCACCCGACAAGAAGTTGTTTATAACTCAGCTACAATCTTGGCACCGTCCTCTAGTGCTCTACCAACCAATCACGTGGTAATTCATAAGAACCCGTCCCATAAGACTAATCCGGATGCATACGATGTGTATATGACGAATGAATTTAAGCACGTGAACCTTGTTAGGGATATCTTAGTTGATCTTTATGAGTTAGATCCCTCAAGCAGTCACTATTACTCAGCTCATGCGTACATTAACAGAGTTCAATATTGCTTAGCATATCTGCAGTACATAGGACAATCGGGTTCTGTACCACGTCAAACCAAAACCCATTGCCATGACTCCATTTAATAAGACTCCCGGAGCTAAACCTTTCTTAACAGTAGCTGAAAAACACAAGGCCTAATCAAATTCTGCCACTAATGTTCCCTTGCCTTCTACAGGAGTAAATGCGTCTACTAAGGCTAAAGGATCACGCATCAAGAAAGATAGGATCAAGCCTTCCACTAGTAGCACTACGCAGAAGAAAGTAGAAGTTCACCCTAGGAATGTTATTTTGAATTTGAATAAAAAGAATCATGTAGCTAAGACTAAAAGCTCTGCGGTTGTGCAGCAACCTAAGCAAAATGTAAATTCTAATTTGCGTTGGTGGAATTGTAATGAATGCATGTTTTCTCAGCGTCATGATGTATGCCTTATTGATCACGCTAATGAAATGAATGCTATTAGGAACAACCTTGAATGGAAACTAACTCGGAGAGTACTCACCCAAGTTGGATGGCAATGGAAACCCACTGGTAGGACCTTTAATGCTAATAGAACTAAGTGCCCTTTAACTAGGATCACATACACTAAGGTTAGGTGTCAGCGTCCTTTAACTAGGAAGACTAGCACTCAAGTATGGAAACCGCGCCCTTTAACTAGGTCAGCTTCCACTACTGTGCCTACCAGTACGACAGTACCTTTGGAAATTAGACAACCTGCACCTAAACTGACAACTAGGAAGCAAATTTGGAAACCTAAGCAACCTCAGGATAACAAATCTAAGATAATTATATCTGTACCTGCTAACTCTGAGGAACAATTAGATTCCGATACATCGTCTTTGTCTGGTGATATTTTCAGGTGGTCAAAACCATCCTCTGGTACTTGGACTCTGGGTGCTCCAAGCATATGACAGGAGATCGCTCGATGCTCAAAAATTTCGTCAGCAAGTTTCTAGGAACGGTTAAGTTTGGTAATGATCATATTGCTAAGATAATGGGGTATGGTGAATATCAGATTGGGAATGTTACGATTTCACAGGTATATTATGTGGAAGGACTGGGTCACAATTTATTTTCAGTGGGACAATTTTGCGATTCAAACCTTGAAGTGGCTTTTCGACAACATACTTGTTTCATTCGAGATTTGGCAGGAAATGGTATGTTAAAAGGTTCTCGAGGGTATAATCTATACACATTGTCTATTCAAAACATGATGGTCGCCTCTCCCGTATGTCTTCTCTCCAAAGCATCAAACACTAAGTCATGGTTATGGCATCGACGTTTATCTCATCTTAATTTTGATGTTATTAACCACTTGGCTAAAAACGAACTTGTTCGTGGTCTTCCCAAGCTTAAGTTCAACATGGATCATTTGTGTTCCCCCTGTTCATTGGGGAAAAGCACTAAGAAATCTTACAGACCTAAAGAAGAAGATACTAACCAGGAACCACTGCATCTTATACATATGGATCTTTGTGGGCCAATGCGGACTGCCAGTGTGAGTGGTAGAAAGTATATGTTTGTTATGGTGGATGATTTTTCAAGGTTTACATGGGTAAAATTTTTGGCATCCAAGGATAAGGTACCAGAATTCATTATCAAATTCTTAAAGATGATCCAAGTGTGTCTTAATGCCACTGTTCGTCACATTCGAACTGACAACGACACTGAGTTTGTTAATCAAACTTTACAAGCTTATTATGAAGAGGTTGGTATATCACATGAAACATCAGTTGCTCACACTCCCCAACAAAATGGTGTCGTGGAAAGACGAAACCGTACACTTATGGAAGCTGCTAGAACTATGCTTATCTACGCCAACGCTCCTTTATTCTTATGGGCTGAAGCAGTGGCTACAGCATGTTATACACAAAATCGTTCCATCATTCGCAAGCGCCATGGGAAAACACCTTATGAGCTACTTCATAGTCATAAACCCGATATTTCTTTTTTTCATGTGTTTGGTGCCCTGTGTTATCCAAATACAAACAGTGAGAATTTGGGAAATCATCAACCGAAGGCTGATATAGGTATTTTCATTGGCTATTCACCCACAAAGAAAGCATACCGGATTTATAACCGTCGTCTTGGCAAGATTGTAGAAACTTTAGATGTCGATTTTGATGAGATGACAGCAATGGATTCTGAGCAACGCAGCTCTGAACCCGCGCTTCATGATATGGGAACTGGGATAATCAGTTCCGGATTAACTTCCAACAATCCTACTTCACCATCATTTACACCACCTACAAGGTCCGAGTGGGATGAGTTATTTCAACCTATGTTTGATGAATTATTTGATCCCCCAAGTGAGAAAGTTCCAGCACCTGTAGTGATATCCCCAATTCCTGAAGTTGTTGCTGAAGATAATGGAGCTCAATCCGATACATCCACAATCACCATTGAACCGGATGTACCATCTCCAAGTAATTCTCAAACTACACCTACATCCTCACCCCCACTCGTTCCTAATGATGTTGAAGAGGATCATTACGATCACTATTTGGAATATGCTCACTCTCCAGAGCTTCCTTTCTTTGGGTCACACATATCCGACAACCCTAACGGTGTGTCAACATCAGAGGAAGCTCCTACAACTGTGTACTTCAGACCACCACGGATTGAACACCACAACATCAAATGGACAATGGATCACCCAATCCGGAATATTATTGGTAATATTGAAAGACCAGTCTCTACACGCCATCAATTACACGAGAGTGCATTATACTACTATTTTGATGCATTTCTCTCCGAAGTTGAACCCAAAAACTGGCAACAAGCCATGACACAATCATCATGGATTGAAGGTATGCAAGAGGAACTTAATGAATTTCAACATCTTGAAGTTTGGGAATTAATTCCTTTACCCAACAACGTCGATATTCTTACATTGTTGTGGGTTTATAAGGTTAAACTCGATGAGATGGGTGGAGTGTTAAAGAACAAAGCTAGATTGGTTGCTCGAGGTTACAAACAATGTTAACTATAAGATTCAAGCTAACAAGAGGTGATCCGGAGGTCGGGGAGGATAAAAGAAGTACTTAGACATTTTAGTGAGAGAAAGATAAAGCTTGAATATGAGTGTGTGTATTTAGAGAGAGAAGTGAAATACACAAAATAAGAAGAATCCTCACCCCTCCATGGAAGTATGGAGGGGTGTATATAGGCTAGACATGGAGTGACTTTGACAACTTAGCAAAAGTAGTCCCTCCATGTTTTGCCCATATGAAACTAATGTAATTCCGTAAATCGCGCTCACATTTTAGGGCTAACAATCTTCCCCCAATGTGGAGACATACGGAATTACTTACAATGTTCCTAACAAGTAAAAATACAACAAAATAAAGTCTTCCAAGGCACTTCCAATGCTGGGGATGTCTTTTAATTCTTCTTGTCTTCATAACTTGTACCTCAGCTTGAATCCTCTTTGTCTTTGCTTGTTGTGGAACAATTGTAATATGCATGATTTGGATTAACTTCCCCCCAATTCATGCAGCATGTATTAAAAAACTTTCTTCATAGACTTCTTTTTGACGAAGTTTCTGAATCAGCTTCCCCCAAAACCAATATATGTATCTTAAGCAGATTCTGACACTCTGATGTAGTTTGAACAATCTTCTAGCTCATCAGTTTAAGTGCACAGCGGAAATTTGTAGAAGAACTACACCAAATAACACTGCTTTTATACTGTTTCATGTCGTTTAGGTTTTGGTGATAATCCATTTGGGGTAACATGCAGGAAATCAGCAACAATTTTTCTCACGCCTGTAGAATACTTCATAAAAATCATATAAAGTGAAGTAGATACCATTCCATGTACACTACTTCCCCCTGGAAGTTGATCTGATTACTTCAAAGTACACGATCTTCCCCCATGATGATTTCAAACTCTCGAAAGCATCATTATCGTGGACGTGCATATACTCGAGAAATTCTTAGTCTTAAGAAAATGTATTGAAAAGTTTTGAAAGTCGTTGAAAAACTTTGAAATATTTTTGCTTAGACTATGAAGTACCATTGTCGATATGAGGCTCATAAATATCCCGTGAGAATTGATTGCTGATTCCATATCTCTGTGTCTAACTTACCAACCTCGAATTCATTCGGTTATTTGTTGTGACCACATGTGAAGTAAACCTGATATTCCAAACATGAAATTAAAGTACAATCCCCCAAATTTGTTACTTAAGCTTGCACTTGTGTCGATTGAAGAACGGTGCAGAAACAAGTTTCTTATACCTCTTGAAGTTATCCACACGAGCAACTGCGTGTGACACCCAAAAATGATAGTAATCCATGTCATCGACCATCCACCCCTTGACAGTGGAAACTAGATAATTCAAGTCTCAATCATAAGTTTTATCGCCCAAGCAAGTCATCAATCGATAGACTGGGTTTGAAGAAAAGGGGTAGAAAAATAGAAGGAAGGCTCGATGATGAAATAAGTAGACGCCTTCATGAAATCCCACTTCAAATTCAAATAAAGAATACCAAATCCACTTCGTGATCACTTGTCTTTGTAGAATCAAAACTAGCCTTGTCGTTAAAGTGAATCTTATATCAGATCGTTTTAGCGTTAAGTGTTTTGTTTGCTTTGGTGTTGTGTTGTAAATGTTGAATTTGTTTTTGTTTACTAAGACCTCGAATGTTGAATTTGTTTGTGTTGAATTTGGCAAATGTGTTCGTACTTTCAATCATGATGCTTGTGCTCTTAATCATAATGGCTTGAATACTAGAACTAGGAAGCCTATTCGTGTGCCCACTAGTACTAGTGAACCCACAAGAACTTTGAACCAATCCACTGATCAACCACTTAAGAAACTAAGTGCGTTAGAATCCACTACTCTACGTAAACAAAGCAGGTTAAAGAAGCTTTATGAGAACATGATTAGGACATGTACACGGGGGTATTCAAGATTTACACCACCCGGATACAAATGGGTACCTAAGAAAACCCCTATTCTAATTGGGTCTATGAATGTTAGCTTGCCTTTAGAATCTAGGTCCACTAATATTTTGGAACCCGTCTCTATCAAGGGCTCCCATTTGTCAAATGCTACATTGTCTTCTAATTCTTCTGCAGCTCGTCGAAATCATCCTATTCATAATGGACTCCGGGTGCACAAAGCACATGACGGGCAATCTCAAGCTTCTCATTAACTTCGTGGAGAAGTTTCTGGGTACGGTACGGTTTGGAAATGATCAATTTGCACCGATACTCGGATATGGAGACTTGGTTTAAGGGAATATCACTATAAAACGGGTTTATTACGTCGAGGGACTGAATCACAATTTATTCTCGGTTGGTCAATTTGTGATGCGGATTTGGAAGTGGCTTTTCGGATATCTACTTGCTATGTTAGAGACTACGATTGGAATGACCTTCTTACAGGTTCACGTGGTTCTGATCTCTACACAGTAACTCTTCAAGACACATCTTCAACAAATCCAATTTGCTTAATGGCTAAAGCTTCATCATCTCAAGCATGGTTATGGCATCAACTATTGTCACATCTCAACTTTGACACCATCAACTTGCTTTCAAAGAATGATATTGTGACCGGTCTTCCTAAGTTGAAATTCGTCAAAGACCATCTTTGTTCTTCTTGTGAGTTGGGAAAATCAAAACGGAAGTCTTTCAAAACAAAGACTACCCCAAGCTCAAAAGGACGATTGGAACTTCTACACATGGATTTATGTGGTCCCATGCGTGTAGAGAGTATTAACGGGAAAAAGTATATTCTCGTAATTGTTGATGATTACTCTAGATACACATGGACTTTCTTCTTAAGGTCCAAAGATGAAACACCAGAGGTTCTCAAAAACTTTCTCAAAATGATACAACGCAATCTTCAAGCTCAAGTCTTAACCGTAAGAACGGATAGGGGTACTGAATTTTTGAACAAGAACTTGCAATCTTACTTTCAAGAAGAAGGCATCGAACATCAAACGTCTATTGCTCGAACTCCTGAACAAAACGGCGTTGTCGAAAGGCGAAACCGTACTTTGGTTGAGGCTGCTCGAACAATGCTTTCTGCTTCAAAATTACCGCTATTCTTCTGGGCTGAAGCAATTGCAACTGCCTGTTATACTCAGAATCGTTCTCTCGTTATCCCTAGACATGAAAAGACACCTTACCACATCATCAATGACAGGAAACCTACTATCAAATTCTTTCACGTATTTGGATCTTTATGCTACATTCTTAAAGACGGTGAGAATCTCGACAAGATGAAAGAAAAAGGTGATGCATGTATTTTTGTGGGGTATGCAACATAGTCGAAAGGATATCGGGTCTATTAACAAGAGAACAAAGATTATTGTCGAAACAATTCATGTGAACTTTGACGAATTACCATTGATGGTACTTGATCACAACAGCTCAAGTCCCGCACCTCAATGTCCAGCAATGGCACCTACACACAACAGTGTACGTCCCGTGCAAGAATGTCAACAAAGTACTCCTACAGCAGACCAACCCCGAATTTATCATTTTCAACTAGCTCAAATGGGTCATTTAACAGAAATTGAAACGTTAAGGGCAAATCTTTCAAAAGAGCTTAAAGAAAAAACGTTAGTCGTAACTAATTTTCAAAAACTTAAAACGGATTTCGAACTTCTTGAGTCTAAAAAGGTTGAAATGGAAATTAATGCGTCTAATAAAATTAAGAAGATTGATAATTTTCTATTACGTCAATACTCTGCTTCTAATCTAGTACATTTATTCGAGGCCTCTTTTAAGGAATTTAATCTTTCACGTCAAAAATACCTTCCACCTAACCTGGGGTATGCAAAGCAAGCTTTTAAACACAACCCACGACTTTATGATGCAACCAAGTTAGGATTGGTCTTAGATCCGATTACTTTTCCGGAAACCTCCGAGATTATGTCACCATTTGAAGAGAAACGGTCTAGAGTGCTTCTTACATATCCTAGGTATGACTATCCTACGCTTAATACAAAAAATGCAAAAATGGATTTTTGAACTCGTTTTAATATACAAAGGGAATTTATCTCAACATCCGATTCCATGTCTATTAAAGGAATCCCTAGTACATTTCCTACACTTCTCAATTCGGCGGAACCTAAGGAGACTCCAAAGGTTCTTCCACCAGTAAGTACCGTTTTGATCTCATTGAGAGTGATTAGACGACACTTCACTAATTTTGAAAAGGTCATTAAGGAATGTACGACTCCAACGGAGAAAACCGCTGGAGAATGGGCTTTCGAACACATGAAATCGGTGTTTGAGAGAGAGATCGTTCCGTTTGTACATAATCTACACGAGAGCTTTCTAGATCTAGGAGATAATCTTAATTTCAAAATGGCTGAAGTTCAAAACGTTTTCCATGAAATGGATGATGTTTATGAGCAACATTTAGTTGAGAAAGAAAATATTTTTTCCGAATATGACCGTTTCTTGGAACAAGTGGTGTCTCTCGATGTGATGCAAATTGTGACGATTAATTGTGCTAATGAGATGACATCTGCTGTGAATAGTTGTGATGATGTGCCTGATATTTCTATGAATAGTGTTGAGAATGTAAAAACCGTAGATAATCATTCTTGTCACGAATCTAACGCTGAATTTTTAAAGCTTGAAGATTCTTTTAATTCACTTTCAAAATGTTTTGAAAATCTTCAACAACATTGTATTTCTCTTGAAATAGAACAACAATCTGCAACTGAAAATCTTTCAAAACCAAACGATTGTGAAAACAACGCTGAGACTAGTGACAAGATGATTCAGGTGGTTCAGGCATTAGAAGAAGAGATTATGAGACTTAAGAGAGAGTCGTCATCCGTAGAACCTTTGAAACAAGAACTAGAGGCTGCAAGGATAAAAAACCATGCCTTAGTAACTAGACTTTCATCTATTCTAGGGGAGATGGAACGTGCAAGGGAGGGATTTTCCCATCTTTATGGTTCAATAGAAGAACGCTTCGCTTTTAATGCGACACAGCAACAATCACTTGTTGACCAACTGAACCAAAAGTGTGAGGAAATCTTTGACCTCAACATCCAGCTCATTGACAAAAACATGGTTTTGGCTGAGTTAAAGGAGACACTTCAACTCACCCGACAAGAAGTTGTTTATAACTCGGCTACAATCTTGGCACCGTCCTCTAGTGCTCTACCAACCAATCACGTGGTAATTCATAAGAACCCGTCCCATAAGACTAATCCGGATGCATACGATGTGTATATGACGAATGAATTTAAGCACGTGAACCTTGTTAGGGATATCTTAGTTGATCTTTATGAGTTAGATCCCTCAAGCAGTCACTATTACTCAGCTCATGTGTACATTAACAGAGTTCAATATTGCTTAGCATATATGCAGTACATTGGACAACCGAGTTCTGTACCACGTCAAACAAAACCCATTGCCATGAATCCATTTAATAAGACTCCCGGAGCTAAACCTTTGTTAACAATAGCTGAAAAACACAAGGCCAAATAAAGTTCGGCCACTAATGTTCCCTTGCCTTCTACAGGAGTAAATGCGTCTACTAAGGCTAAAGGATCACGCATCAAGAAAGATAGGATCAAGCCTTCCACTAGTAGCACTACGTAGAAGAAAGTAGAAGTTTACCCTAGGAATGTTATTTTGAATTTAAATAAAAAGAATCATGTAGCTAAGACTCAAAGCTCTGCGGTTGTGCAGCAACCTAAGCAAAATGTAAATTCTAATTTGCGTTGTTGGAATTGTAATGAATGCATGTTTTCTCAGCGTCATGATTTATGCCTTATTGATCACGTTAATGAAATGAATGCTATTAGGAACAACCTTGAATGGAAACCAACTGGGAGAGTACTCACCCAAGTTGGATGGAAATGGAAACCCACTGGTAGGACCTTTACTGCTAATGGAACTAAGTGCCCTTTAACTAGGATCACTTCCACTAAGGTTAGGTCTCAGCGTCCTTTTACTAGGAACACTAGCACTCATGTATGGAAACCACGCCCTTCAACTAGGTCAGTGTTGAACACGTAATTATTCGTGTTTTTACTGCTAATATTCCTTCATTTTTAGCATAATAAATAGCATAAATGTATTTTTAGTGCATATATCGTTTATATTTGCTATTTATTATTGTAGGTACGGATATCAAAGAAAATGAGCAAAAACGAAGCCAAAGAGCAAAAACGAAGCCAAAGAGCAAAAAACGAGCACGAGAAATGGAAAGAGCACGGAAAATCGAGTTTGACGGTGCATTCATTTTTTTATTGGGCCGGCCCGACACCATTTAAATGGGTCGGACCGGCCCATTAATATAAACAAAATCTGCTGGCCCATAACCAAAGTATGCTGGCCCAATATGGACGCAGCAAAAGAAAAGAGGCACAATTATTATAAGAAGCCCAGCAGGCCCATGATGAAATATATCAGATTTGAAGCTTAAATAAAATGCAGACTACACATTTGAGAGGGAGTCATTCATATTTTTTATTTTGAGTAGTTGTAGGGAGAAATAAGATCGGCAGCACTTTTTTATTTTCTCTGTATTTCATTTTTTTTCCTGCGTAGAGTTTAAGCAAAAAGGAACATTCCATTTTTATCTCCTTATATTTTTGTTTTCTCCTGTTTTTTAGATAGATAAACAGAGTAGCTATTTTCATTCTTAATTTTTGGTAAGTTTTCATCTTTTTAGGAGTAGAATATATTGCAGTTATTAAACATTCCAAATATATCCTTTCTTTCAATGTTATTTTTTTTCTTCTGCGTATTGTTTTTTTTATATTTTTGGATAAGATCTGATATTGCTTGAATAAGATGGACGCAGCATACACTCTCATTATTTTTACCCCCTGCGTTCATATTTTGGGGATAGATTAGAAAACATTTATTAATTCCGTATCATCCTTACTTTACTTTCTTTTTTTTGCCTGCGTTTAATTTGTAGGTAAAGTATCTCATCTTTAGTTTTTCTTTTATTATTATTAGTTTAAGATAATTTACTTATGAATGTATGGATCTGCTTTCTTTTGAAGTTTATACTGTACAAATCTTTCTCAATCGTTGACTTATTTCTTTCATGTTGTCTTTATTACTATATGGTTTAAAGAGCCTAGATCAAAACCGTAGATCTTCCTTTTTCTTTATCGAAAATCACTTTTGTTAACATATTTTTTCCATTATGTTTCCTAACGTTAGTTTGATTCATCATATTTTATTTCTATGAGATCTCTAGAAATATCATTAGTTATGTTTTAAAAGTATTAATTTACTAATTAGTGGTAACTGATAAGTAATCAGTAGAGATGAAATGGTTAAAATAAAAAAATAGTTTTTTATAGATCATTTTAAATTGTCATTTAGTTTATTTGTCGTTAACGTTTTATGGTTCTTTGATCTCGGCATATCCGGTTCATATCTTTTGGCAAGGAGCTTTACGAGTCTTTTAGCTAGATTAAATTTTAAAGTTTAAAGCTCGATTTGTTTTTATCTCGTTAGTTAGTCGATAAAATTGACAACTTTATCGGTTAATTAATTTGATAAAAACTTTGATATTTATAAGCTTTTGATTTAATTTAGTTATTAGATCGGATGTTTAAATTTTCATCTCCAATACTTCGTTACGGGTACTATTCTCATATTTCTTTTATTGCCATTCATTAGTTTTTATATTATTATTATTGTTGCCTTGTTCATGTTTTTCTTTAATGTCATTTATAGAGTAGTTTTATTTATGCTTGTTTAGTTTAGCACTTTATTGTCGTTAGCATTATTTTTAGTCTCTTCCGCTTTATATTCATAGTATACTTGTCGCTTTCATTATCTTTTAATATTTAATCGGTTAGATTATTAGTTTTAAATATCAAACTCAGAATCTCTTTTATTCGAGCATCAAACTTTAGACATAAACGCGGATTTCTTTTCACACTTCGCCGGAACTACGATAACCTTACGGGTGTATGAAAGCGACTCAATCAAATGGCGCCGCTGCCGTGGAATGTGTGTAGCGATGTTTGTGTTGTGTTTTTAGTTAGTGACTTGAAGATTCTTTCGCTTTGAAA
Organism: Glebionis coronaria; assembly: GCA_025667525.1. NCBI lineage: Eukaryota > Viridiplantae > Streptophyta > Magnoliopsida > Asterales > Asteraceae > Glebionis > Glebionis coronaria. The sequence continues at coordinate 242,927,081 of CM046877.1, forward strand.
GTTTATTTTACGTATTTTTGTATATATATATATATATATATATATATATATATATATATACATATATAATACTTAAAAATCCAAAAAATATATTAAATTTACAAAAACAAAAAAATAATTTCTTATTTTATCTTATTTTCTTTATTACTATATATATCAATAAAAAAAATAATAATAAATAATATAAAAAAAATCCCAAATTTTTTTTCTTTCGACTGTATTTTTCTTTTAGCTATATATTATATATAATATATAGTTTTATATAGTATATTATAATCTAATATTTTCTTTTTATTATTTTATTATTAAAAAAATATATTCCTCTTTATCCTTTATTGTGTTTAATTCTTTTCCTCAACCCCTCTTGTTTATAATTCTTCATGGATTCGTATTGTATAGGGTGTGGGAGACCATCATCTGGTAGTCAATCATGTCATTGGTGTTCATGCAAGCGGTGCGGAATAGATATCCCTAATTATGAATTTGGACATTGTTCATTTTGCAATTCGATCAATTCATACTTCACCTCTAATGACACTATCTCACCCTCTTCCATATATGACGACCCGTATCCGTAACATGCACCGGGTTTTTCTCAGTACCCGTGTTGCAACAATTGTGGGGGCCCTCACGATACTTTTTCTTGTCAGCCGATTAATTATTATGAGCCCGATCTGTGCTATAATTCTGGTTTTCATAATTTTGAGCCCCCACAATACACCCTAAATCATCAACCTTCTTTGAATCCTAATGAGGTAACACGAGCACTTGTTTTGAAACTTCATGACGGTGTAATTCGACTAAAAGAAACATGGGAGGAGGAAAAGCGACAGCGACAAGAGCAAGTATCTAATCTTAGTGCTTATACCTCTACGCCTCGTGTGATTCTTTATTGTTATGATGATGACGAGGATAATATTTACGATCTCAATCTATCATGTGAGACTACCACTCCTATTCTCGATTCTTACACTACAGAGACCGATACCTCTCTCATCATGGGGGATGAGGGTCTTATCACTATTCCATGTGATGAGATTCTTATTCCAATCCAAAGTGAGCCTACGGTTGCTTCCGATAGTGATAGTGAGTGTGAATCTCTTTCTAGTGATGATTCATTACCTCCCACCGACATCTTGGGAGATGATTCTTTGGCTTTCTCTAATCCTCTTTTTGATCTCGATGATGATTTTACTTCTAGTGATGACGAGTCACTATCCGATTCAGACGTTCTAAAGGAAACTTTCAAGATTTATTCGAACCCTTTATTTGATTTTGATGACGCCTACATCTCTACTGAGGTGAATCCTCTCTTTGAAGAGGGGATTGAGGACATTGATAGCCCCGACTCTGTTTCTATTGATGAGCATTCTTTGTTAGCCATGCCACCTCCCATCATAGAGGAGGTGGAGATATTTGACCCTACCTTCTGTTTCATTCGTTCTGGAGAGGTGACGCGGGTGGTAGATATTTCTTCTAATATTTCTCATACTATGTTGCCACCCCTTCCTACCACGTGCACACCCAAGCGGGTGATGTATCGCTTTTACTCTCCTCATTTCATACCGGGGAATGAGGATGAGTGTTTTGATCCTGGAGGAGACGTTGATGTTGCTATTTCTTGTGATGTTTTACCGGTTATACCATCAACTCTTGCTTTGAGTTTCTATCAAGTGTCCTCGGGTGACACTTTGATATCTTTTTCTCCCACCCTCCCGCCCTTGGCGAAGACGAGTATTCTAAGGGATCGCCTTTATATCTATTTCTCGTATGTTATAAGAATCCTTCTGCTTTTCTTCACTTATTCTGTGGATTCTTCTTCTTTATTCTCATCCGGTAACGAGGATAAGATTTTTTACCCTGGCATATCTTTTTGAGCCAGTGGTGATCTCTTGCTCCCCCATGGACCATTTAATTCAGGGTCAAGTCAGGCTCGTGACTCGGTTAACAAAAACAAGCGCTTCTCGGGAGGCAACCCGATGATCTATCCTTTTTATCTTTTTCTAATATAAGTGTAGGGGCGTGCTTCTCTCCATGTGTGCTTGTTGGTATTTGTTTTTGTGTACAGGGTTCCCTTGGATCGAGAAGACTTTCAGAAGGTTGATGTTGCTGTTTTCCATCATCTTCTTCATTCAGTCTCCGATCGATCTTCATGTCTATATCAGGAAAGTACTCAGTTCTCATCTTTATCCATGCATATCTGATTGTGTTCTCCTTCTTACACTTGGAATTCTAGCATTAGCCTTTTGTGTTCTTAAGTGTAAGGGTAGCACCTTATCACTTTTGAACATTGAGGCCAATGTTTGGTTCTAAGTGTAGGGGGTTTTATATCATATTGATCATATTAATGCCTACTTGTTTGCCCTATTGCATCATGTTTTTATCAAATGTGTTTTTATTTTATTTTTATTTTTATTTTATTAAAAAAATAATAAAACGTTTTTTACCGTGCGTGATTGACTTGTCCCGTAGGATAGAACAAAGGGGATCCTTACTCTGCCTGAGTGTTGATCTGGCTGCTCCCTTAACTTTTAGACTAGCTTTTAGGAATTGTGCAAATAAAAATGCTAAACGTGGAGTAGTTGGTTCTCTTTAGAGCTTATATGAGTAACCTGTGGCTTTTCCTCCTAGATTATAACTAGACTAAATAAGTGAGTTTTTTTTCAAGCATTTGAACGTTAAAAAATTGTGTTGTTATGTAAAAATAAATTCTTATGCACTTTTGATATAGAGTCCTAGTTCAACTTTTTATTTAAATTTGAGTGAAAGCATACTTTCTTAAATTTGAAATAATGTCGAGTGAAAAAATATGTTGAAAAAAAATGGAATCGAAAAAAAAAGAAAGAGAAAAAAAAGAGAAAAAAAAGAAAAAAAAATTGAAAAAAAAAGAAATTGAAAAAAAACAAAGTGTTCAATAGAGTTAGAAGAGTCGAGTGAATGAATAAGTGTTTCTTGTTGCTTTAATTATAATTGTGAGAAACTTGCTTTTTCTTAAATTTAAATCCGAAGTTGAATTAGAATCGTCAATTTTGTATAAGAGTTTAGACGGTATTAGAGAGTGTAGAATTCAAAGGTCCCGTGAGCTCTGATACTATTCTCGAGGGTGTAAAAACCTAGCCTCCTAAGCTTTGCTAAAGGACAAGCTGAGAAGAAAGTCGCTACATGGAGTGATCTCTCCTTTGAATCTTCAATCTCTAATTACTGTCATTGTTTTTCATCTAAGTGTCTTTTATTAGCTTAGCGGTGATTTCAAGATCTTTGATTTCAAAATCCCGCCAATCCCGGTACTATTCTTCGTGGGGTGTCAAAAGCCCGGGCACTTAACGGATGAGGTTGGGATGTCCCGAGAAGAAAGCCGCTACATGGGAATAGCCATTTTTGAAACTTAAATCTCGTCATTTTCGGTGAGTCTAATATTCCACTTAGATGATTAGCAACCATAACAAATGTCGATTTGAACGATCAAAACTTCGAAAATGACAGACAAATTTAACCACTCAAGGGTGGCCTAGTGGCAAATAGATTTGTGGCTATCACTCCAAAGTGTGTGAGGTCTCAAGTTCAATTCCCACTAGGTGCAAACAACCTTGAAGTGGCCACGCCAACCTCCTGAAAAGGGAGGGCTTTACCTGGTTTGAGTCTGTGTGGCGGTGGGCTCAAACCCCGTGGATTAGTCGGCCAATGAGTCGGAAATCACGGTTACCAAAAACAAAAACTTCGAAAATGAAGACACTTGCCTAGTCTTTTATAATTATATGAGTGAAAAGTTATATTTACATAGGTTATTAGTATAAGTAGTGTTAGCATTTTGCCAAAACGTTTGCACAAGGAGTCTTAGCTTAGGTGGGAGTAATAAAAAGAGGATGACGATATTTATTTCCTTGAGACACCCAGTTTGCGTGTTTCTCGTTCTATGATCCTTATACCTTGAATAAAAAGTCGAGCATGGCGGGTCACTATGGATTTTTATTTTTATTTTATTTTAGCAATTTCAAATAAAGTAGTTTTAAATTGTTTTTGGATTTAACGTTTGTGATAATATTTGCTTGGGGCAAGCAACGTTTTAAGTGTAGGGGTGTGTTGAACACGTAATTATTCGTGTTTTTACTGCTAATATTCCTTCATTTTTAGCATAATAAATAGAAAAAATGTATTTTTAGTGCATATATCGTTTATATTTGCTATTTATTATTTTAGGTACGGATATCAAAGAAAATGAGCAAAAACGAAGACAAAGAGCAAAAACCAAGGACGAGAAATGGAAAGAGCACGGAAAATCGAGTTTGATGGTGCATTCATTTTTTTATTGGGCTGGCCCATAACCAAAGTATGCTGGCCCAATATGGACGCAGCAAAAGAAAAGAGGCACAATTATTATAAGAAGCCCAGCAGGCCCATGATGAAATATATCAGTTTTGAAGCTTAAATAAAACGCAGACTACACATTTGAGAGGGGGTCATTCATATTTTTTATTTTGAGTAGTTGTAGGGAGAAATAAGATCGGCAACACTTTTTTATTTTCTCTGTATTTCATTTTTTTTCATGCGTAGAGTTTAAGCAAAAAGGAACATTCCATTTTTATCTCCTTATATTTTTGTTTTCTCTTGTCTTTTTAGATAGATAAACAGAGCAGCTATTTTCATTCTTAATTTTTGGTAAGTTTTCATCTTTTTAGGAGTAGAATATATTGCAGTTATTAAACATTCCAAATATATCCTATCTTTCAGTGTTATTTTTTTTCTTCTGCGTATTGTTTTTTTATATTTTTGGATAAGATCTGATATTGCTTGAATAAGATGGACGCAACATACACTCTCATTATTTTTACCCCCTGCGTTCATATTTTGGGGATAGATTAGACAGCATTTATTAATTCCGTATCATCCTTACTTTACAGTATCTCATCTTTAGTTTTTATTTTATTATTATTAGTTTAAGATAATTTACTTATGAATGTATGGATCTGCTTTCTTTTGAAGTTTTATACTGTACAAATATTTCTCAATCGTTGACTTATTTCTTTCATGTTGTCTTTATTACTATATGGTTTAAAGAGCCTAGATCAAAACCGTAGATTCTTCCTTTTTCTTTATCGAAAATCACTTTTGTTAACATATTGTTTCCATTATGCTTCCTAACGTTAGTTTGATTCATCATATTTTATTTCTATGAGATCTCTAGAAATACCATTAGTTATGTTTTAACAGTCTTAATTTACTAATTAGTGGTAATTGATAAGTAATCAGTAGAGATGAAATGGTTAAAATAAAAAAAAATAGTTTTTTATAGATCATTTTAAATTGTCATTTAGTTTATTTGTCGTTAACGTTTTATGGTTCTTTGATCTCGGCATATCCGGTTCATATCTTTTGGCGAGGAGCTTTACGAGTCTTTTAGCTAGATTAAATTTTAAAGTTTAAAGCTCGATTTATTTTTATCTCGTTAGTTAGTCGATAAAATTGACAACTTTATCGGTTAATTAATTTGATAAAAACTTTGATAGTTATAAGCTTTTGATTTAATTTAGTTATTAGATTGGATGTTTAAATTTTCATCTCCAATACTTCGTTACGGGTACTATTCTCATTTTTCTTTTATTACCATTCATTAGTTTTTATATTATTATTATTGTTGCCTTGTTCATGTTTAGCTTTAATGTCATTTTTAGAGTAGTTTTATTTATGTTTGTTTAGTTTAGCACTTTATTGCCGTTAGCATTATTTTTAGTCTCTTCCGCTTTATATTCATAGTATACTTGTCGCTTTCATTATCTTTTAATATTTAATCGGTTAGATTATTAGTTTTAAATATCAAACTCAAAATCTCTTTTATTCGAGCATCAAACTTTAGACATAAACGTGGATTTCCATTCACACTTTGCCAGAACTACGATAATCTTACGGGTGTACGAAAACGACTCAATCAGTCAGCCTCCACTATTGTGCCTACCAGTGCGGAAGTACCTCAAGAGATTAGACAACCTGCACCTAAACCGACAACTAGGAAACAAATTTGGAAACCTAAGAAACCTCAGGATAGCAACTCTAAGATAATTATATCTGTACCTGCTAACTCTGAGGAACAATTAGATTCTGATACATCGTCTTTGTCTGGTGATATTTTCAGGTGGTCCAAATCATCCTCTGGTACTTGGACTCTAGGTGCTCCAAGCATATGACCGGAGATCGCTCGATGCTTAAAAACTTCATCAGCAAGTTTCTAGGAACGGTTAAGTTTGGTAATGATCATATTGCTAAGATAATGGGGTATGGTGAATATCAGATTGGGAATGTTACGATTTCACGGGTATATTATGTGGAAGGACTGGGTCACAATTTATTTTCAGTGGGACAATTTTGCGATTCAAACCTTGAAGTGGCTTTTCGACAACATACTTGCTTCATTCGCGATTTGGCAGGAAATGATTTGTTAAAAGGTTCTCGAGTGGATAATTTATACACATTGTCTATTCAAAACATGATGGCCGCCTCTCCCGTATGTCTTCTCTACAAAGCATCGAAGACTAAGTCATGGTTATGGCATCGACGTTTATCTCATCTTAATTTTGATGCTATCAACCACTTGGCTAAAAACGAACTTGTTCGTGGTCTTCCCAAGCTTAAATTCAACAAGGATCATTTGTGTTCTGCGTGTTCATTGGGGAAAAGCACTAAGAAATCTTACAAACCTAAAGCAGAAGATACTAACCAGGAACCACTTCATCTTATACATATGGATCTTTGTGGGTCAATGCGGACTTCTAGTGTGAGTGGTGGAAAGTATATGCTTGTTATGGTGGATGATTTTTCAAGGTTTACATAGGTAAAATTTTTGGCATCTAAGGATAAGGTACCGGAATTCATTATCAAATTCTTAAAGATGATCCAAGTGCGTCTTAATGCTACTGTTCGCCGCATTCGAACTGACAACGACACTGAGTTTGTTAATCAAACTTTACAAGCTTATTATGAAGAGGTTAGTATTTCACATGAAACATCAGTTGCTCACACTCCACAAAAAACGGTGTCGTGGAGAGACGTAACCGTACACTTATGGAAGCTGCTAGGACTATGCTTATCTACGCCAACGCTCCGTTATTATTATGGGCTGAAGCAGTGGCTACAGCTTGTTATACCCAAAATAGTTCCATCATTCGCAAGCGCCATGGAAAAACACCTTATGAGCTTCTTCATGGACGTAAACCCGATATTTCGTTTCTTAATGGTGCCGTTTGTTATCCAAATATAAACAGTGAGAATTTCGAAAAACTTCAACCGAAGGCTGATATAGGAATTTCATTGGTTATTCACCCTCAAAGAAGGCTTACCGGATTTATAACCGTCGTCTTGGAAAGATTGTAGAAACTTTAGATGTCGATTTTGATGAGCTGGCAGCAATGGTTTCTAAACCCGCGCTTCATGAGATGGGAACCGGGATAATCAGTTCCGGATTAACTCCCAACAATCCTACTTCACCATCATTTACACCACCTACAAGGTCCGAGTGGGATGAGTTATTTCAACCTATGTTTGATGAATTATTTGATCCCCCAAGTGAGAAAGTTCCAGCACATGCAGTGATAACCCCAATTCCTGAAGTTGTTACTGAAGATAATGGAGCTCAATCCGATACATCCACAATCACCATTGAACCGGATGTACCATCTCTAAGTAATTCTCAAACTACACCTACATCCTCACCCCCACTCGTTCCTAATGATGTTGAAGAGGATCATTACGATCACGATTTGGAATATGCTCACTCTCCAGAGCTTCCTTTCTTTGGGTCACACATACCCGACAACACTAACGGTGCGTCAACATCAGAGGAAGCTCCTGCAACTGTGTACTCCAGACCACCACAGATTGAACACCACACAATCAAATGGACAAAGGATCACCCAATCCGGAATATTATTGGTAATATCTAAAGACAAGTCTCTACACGCCATCAATTACAAGAGAGTGCATTATACTGCTATTTTGATGCATTTCTCTCCGAAGTTAAACCCAAAAACTGGCAACAAGCCATGACACAATCATCATGGATTGAAGCCATGCAAGAGGAACTTAATGAATTTCAACGTCTTGAAGTTTGGGAATTAGTTCCTTAACCCAACAACGTCGATATTCTTACATTGTTGTGGGTTTATAAGGTTAAACTCGATGAGATGGGTTGAGTGTTAAAGAACAAAGCAAGATTGATTGCTCGAGTTTACAAACAAGCGTTGGGTATTGATTATAAAGAATCCTTTGCTCATGTTGCACGATTGGAGGCAATTAGACTTTTCCTTGCTTATGCTGCTCACATGAACATGATCGTATACCAAATGGATGTTAAGACAGCATTTCTCAATGGTTAATTAAAGGAAGATGTCTATGTAAGCCAGCCGAATGGATTTGTCACCTCGGAGTATCCTAACCATGTGTACAAGCTCAAGAAAGCTCTTTACGGGTTGAAACAAGCTCCACGCGCGTGGTACGATCTTCTATCGTCATATCTCATCTTGGAAGGCTTCTCCAAAGGCAAAGTGGACCCGACACTGTTCATTCTCAAGGAGGACAACGACACGATACTGGTACAAATTTACGTTGATGATATCATATTTGCTGCCACTACTCAAAGACTGTCTGACCGTTTTGAGAAAATAATGTCCACACGTTTTAAGATGTCGATGATGGGAAAATTTTCATTTTTCTTAGGATTACAAATTTCTCAAAATCCCAGAGGCATCTTCATTAATCAATCCAAATTTGCTCTTGAATCTTTGAAAAAGTATAAGTTTGAAAACTTTGACCCCATGGATACTCCAATGGTGGAGAGATCCAAGTTAGATGAAGATAGGGATGGGATTGTTGTTGATCTGAAACTTTATCGTGGAATGATCGGCACCCTTCTCTATCTGACTGCTAGCAGGTCTGATTTGAAATTTGCTATATGCATGTGTGCCCGGTATCAGGCTCGGCCTACCGAAAAGCACTTACATGTTGTGAAAAGGATCTTTCGGTACCTTAAAGGAACACTTAATCATGGTCTCTGGTATCCGAAGGATTCCTCTTTTACACTAATTTCATATGCAGATGCGGATTATGTTGGGTGTCAACATAGTAGACGTAGCACCTCTGGCAGTGTGCAACTTCTTGGAGATAGACTTATCAGTTGGGCATCCAAAAGGCAGAAAAGTGCTGCGATCTCAAGTACTGAGGTTGAATACATTGCCATGTCCGGATGTTGTGCTCAAGTTCTTTGGATGAGATCACAGCTGACAAACTACGGTCTTGGATTCAACAAAATCCCGATGTACTGTGACAACAAAAGCGCTATTGCCCTTTGTTGCAACTATGTTCAACACTCCAGAGCGAAGCACATTGACATATGCTACCCCTTCATCAAAGAGCAAGTGGAAAATGGAGTCATCGAGCTACATTTTGTCAACACTGAATATCAGCTGGCAGACATATTCACAAAGGCCTTGGATCGAGGACGCATCGAGTTTTTGATCAAAAAACTGGGCATGAAATCATTCTCACCAGCGACTCTTCAGGAGTTGGCAGAAGAATCTACAGAATAGTGGTGCTAAACTATTCTAGCGTATCCTTTAATCGTGATCTTGTATATTATCATATATATATAAACCACAAAAAATACAAAAATATAAAACCCACAAAAACCACAAAAAATATAAAATCAAGAAAACCCAAAAATATTTTCCATTTAAATCGGGCATGTCTTTCAGTATGCTAATATTTACGGCCTTAGAAATGTCTATTAAAATTGACACGACGCCATAAATAGAGTCCGTATAAAAGTTGTATATATTTTTAAAACATGCCCACATGGCTTGTAGTTATTTCAGACTGCAACCCGCTTTTCGCATTAAAGTCACGTATTTCTTTTGAAAACGTTGGCTCACAACGGGAATTAATTTTCTCAGGCAAGGTTTACTTTAAAACCTTGTAAGGGATCAAGTTTACTTTATAACTTAGTCTAACACAAATTAGTGTACGTTTCAGTGCATTTATTTTGTCAAAATAAGAGAAATCTTATTGCCACCAGAATCGTTTCCAAACAACCACTAAAACGGAAAAAGTCTTCATGGATATTTGCTTCCTTCAAAACAATGAATACAGCTCTTTAAATAGAAAACGGGTCTATGTTTAAGGGGAGTAAATATCAAATCTTTTTCGAGTTAAATTGGTCTTCAAAAACGGTATTTCAGAAAATATTAACCGATAACCGTCTTAATTATATGCTATGTGTGCCTTGTGTGGAATATGGTTTGAGAATTAGGTTTTTTGCATTTCAGCATTAAGTGTATATGTTCGTGTTTGTTTTAAAGATAAGAAGTTACGGGTTAGTACCGTGTTAAATCACTTGGTTACCCAAGTGTTATTTAACTAACGTCACTAACGGGGGGATTAATTTTGCAATTTATACATTCAAGGGGCTTAATGTGTCACATGGTATATACAATATTGACCAAAGTCAACACTAACCCCCCCCCCCCCCCCATCCCGTTTGTCTTCATCGCAAAAACACACAACCCAAACACAATCCGCCAGTATCACACCTTCATCTTGATCTTTGTTTGCTAATCCATCCATCTATTTATCTAGGTATTGTTTCCATTATATGCTTTTATGTTTATCACTATTTCATCTTTATATCGTAACCAATCCTACCCGAAAACATGGATCAAACCATTTTAGGGTTTTTGAAATTTTTGAGAAAAAAATGTCAATTGATTGGTGGGATTTGTTTATATAAAACACTGTACGCTGATGCTAACATTACCACCACCTTACCAGCCGCAACTTGTGTAACACCCCCAAATATACACAATTCAATACAACGGAAGATTCGTTGGTGTTACGGGATAACACATTACTCACATCATAGACAACGCTTAAAAATCGTGTCGTTTATTAATAAAGCATTTCCATTCATAAATATCAAAATTACATAGGTCCCAAGTCATATTATTTCATACAATTTTTACAAATCATTTGAATGGAAATTGTTATTTAAGTGCGGGCCATGAATTCTTGTCGTCTTCCCGAGAATTACCTTCAAGTACCTGAGACAAAACATGTTAAAAGAAAAGGTCAACGATAATGCCAAGTGAATTCATAGAGTTTAATAAAACCATCAATATATCATCGGTATATATAATTATTACCGAAAATCATTTTGTACAATATTTGTAATAGGGCATAAAATAGCCAAGTCATTTTATACAAATACTTATCAAAATCATAATATAGGCGTTTGCCTTCAAAATCATTATACAAACCATTGTCGTAAAAACATCATACAATACGTTTTATAACGTTGTATAGAGTTAATTAAAAACCGTTATGTGAATATGGTTATGTAAAACCAAAACACGAACATAATATCAATAATAAGACCCTGTATTGCTAGTCAGGCAATATATCGTAATTCAATGCGTATAGCAGTATTTCGTTATTTGGATTATTATAAGCCGCATGACATTGTTACCTTACTACAACAAACAACGGGTAGCTAACCCGAAACTCAATTTGCCCATCTAAGTTAGCGTGTCGTCACAAAAATCACGCTATGGAAATCTTCTCATACATAAATTCGCTTACCAATCGATGTGGCACGACGGGGATCAACCGTCAAGGCGCGAACTGGGGTGATCGTCCCCAAATAGTACTATCATATGCATAAGCGTCTACCAAATCCCGGTAGTTCACAATTCATGCTAATGGGACTTTTAGTGACATAACCTAACTTTATTAATCCATTTTATCTCATACATCGGGTCATAAAATCATTCATCGGGTCATACAATCATTCGGGTCCAAATCAATAAACAAGCAATCGGGACAACTGGTGTCCTATTTTATTAAAACTAACATGTTATCTCCCTCGCGGGTTTATAAAACATTTCATAAAAACATTTAAAAGAGTGTGAGGCTATGAACTCACATTGATTGGGAAAGGCGGTTATCGGCGATACTGATGTACGGTACGTGCTTCAATCACGGAAACCTAGACAAATAATACTCGTCTTAGACTATTGTCCAATGAATTTATAAAAACCATAACTATGTACATATATGATGATTTTATAAATATGATGATGATCAAGTGGGTTTATACATCTTTACTCATTCATTATAGTGTTTATGTGTTGGTTACATTTTTTATACTAGTTTACTAGTTTTACCTATTTACATGTTTTAGGTCCAATAAGCCTATTATAAGTCCATTACCTTAAATTAGACCATTTTATACTTTTATTATCAGTATTATACTTTACATGTTGGGCCCAAGTGGTTTAAGCCCAATAAGTAAATTTATAAGTGTTTAGCCCATTTAGTTGGATTATTAGTCCAATAATGCTAACTTAGCCCGTTAATGTCCATATGTTATTTAGTTCGGGTTTTATCGGTTTTTACTTGTATTAAGTACGTATATATCAGTATATGACTTTTTAAAAAGTTAACATTAGACGGGTCCGATCGTCTAAGTTTTAATTGACGAAAAACGTTAATTTTACGGTACTAGCCGAAAAGACGTAAAAATCATGTTTATAGTTTTTATAACTTATAAAACTTACCAAACTAACATTTTTATATAATGTCCATTTATTTATCCTTATACATATTTATATAAATGAAATATTTAAGTTAGTGGATTTTAATTTCACATTTTATACTATATTATTTTGAGTGCTTATATAATACTATTAAACTTTAATTTCACAAAATCTGATTTTTAGTTTCACTTTGACCATTTTTATCATATATTGAGTTCTATAAGGAGATAGAAGCTCATTTTTAGATGACATAAACTTCATATTATTTCCTACAAATAAATTAGTTATAGCTACTGCTCAATCTATTTCTAAGTATCTTTAACAGTCCCTACAAAACAGACTATTCAGATTGGTATACTAAATTTGTTTTGATCATATCTCACTCATTTTGATGATTCCATTGCATGGCCAACTCTCACATGGTATGACATCTAATACTTACTGTAAATTGATTCCACCATGCCATTTTATCAGTTTATCATTTGGTTAGTTACTGTTTTTATACAGGCAACTTTATAAGCAAGAATTTAACCTTTTTACTTATGGTTTTCCATCTTTTTAACCATGTTTATCAAATCTATCAACACCAAATCCCCACATAATATTTTTAATCATCATTCCTCATCATATACATATACATAAATAAAGAAATTACAAGATTACATAATCAGAATAACAAGAGGATAGGAAGAACAATCTTTATACCACCAAGATTAAGTAGTTTATGATCAAGGCTTGGATTTTTGATGGCAAAACTTGTGATAGATCAATACCAATCTTCAAGACCACCAATACTTGTAAACTTATTATAGAAATCAGCCCTTGGACATCACCAAATCACCTCCTTGGATGTTAGAATCACCTCCAATCTTCAAGGCTTCAAAGGAGCATCATCATGTGTATGAATAACACATGATTTTATGGCTAAAATAGATCAAATAGGGGTGTTTGATGGTGGTGGTGGAAGAAATTGAGAGAGAGAGAGAGGAGAGAATGAGAGTGGTAATGCATGTGATGTGTGTGAAAAATGGTTTCAAAGTAGCTAGTTAGTGGTTTTGGTGTTTTGATGGCTTACTAGTTAAGCTTTGTAAACAAATGTCTTGCAAGTTTGCTAAATGTTGACACCTAAGGGTGTTGGTGGATACTTGTGGCCGTCCCATGTGTTGGGGTTGGAAAAGTTTATCTTGTCTCATCCCCATGAAATTACGGGTACTCCTCGATTATAGTTTCCTCGATTTGCGTGCCCTCGGGTCGTTTTGCGAAAAACGTTTTTATAAATTATGAATCAGGGCACAAAAGGAATCTAATAAAAATTGCCTCATCAAAAACGGAGTTCAAAACGTAAATACGTAATCCTAAGGTTTCCGGTTTAGTCGTAAAGGACGTTAAATTATAATCGTACGTCCTAATCTCTTCTCGTAAATTTGTGAGTTTATGATCCAACACAATTTAAATCTCAAAATAATATTCACGGATAAATTTATTTCCTGAAATGTCAGACTATCACCAAAACGGTGTATGTAAACGTAAGCACGTAACGTAGAATCCTCCGGTTTAGACGTAGTCGATGCTACTTCAAGACGTAAACCCAAATTTCTTCCCATAAATGAGTGAGTTCATAATATAACATTAAAATAATGTTTTTAAATAACACTTGAGAATAAAATATCAACCATAAATTGACGGATTGTCACAGCATTTACCCCTAAACAGGATATTTGTCCTCAAAGATCAATTTATCTTACTACTCGCTTCTTATAGAGTTAGAGCCATGTGGGTATTTCCTCCACATTCGGTCTTTTCTCTCAAGTGTAATTCATTACAATACACGAGTTTCATCAAACTTAACTACGGGATCAGGATTAATGTTGACTTACTTTCTCTATCCATGATGTTCACGGGTTTTTGATGAATGCAACTTTTCGCCGATCTAAGCTTCATTAAGGAATAGTCAGATTTTCACTTGATAGACATTTTATCAAGTTAGATATACGAATCATAATTCACGCAGCCCTTGAAGTCCTAGGGTAGATCCAGCTTATATGCCTTTGAAACCAATTTTTACATCATCTCAATGGTCCCATACAACGGAGACTTAATTCCCATAATCTTTCAGATCATCAATTCATTTTTCCATGGTGAAAATTTTTGGCATAACTTCGCTACCCATCCTGTACTTCAAGATCTACATTTCATATTCAGATAACCTCATTCCTACTACCGACAATCAATAATCAGATCCTAATTTCAACAATCATTTCAGGTTTCGCGGGTCGGGTATTTTGTAAGGTTAGGTTTGTCATCATAGGAAACCTTAAACCTAAAAGAAATGTCCAACTCACAATGGGTGTATGTCGGATGTCTTCATCCCAAATCCTGCTTACAGATGCTCTCATATTTTAGATCCTAACAAGATTCGATCTCGATCCTAATACGATAATTATCAATGATAATCTCTCCAAAGGAAAACGATTATACGCTCTATTACCAAAGGTCAATCATTCAAGCATAAAACAACACTTCTAGTACTTTGTATCGTTACTTTACCTCGTCCCTTCGATTAGGGTGGTAAACAGTACTCTCATCAAGGTTCATTCCCAATGACTTCTGAGCAAATATCTAGAAATTCGATGCGAAGCGAGGATCTTGATAGATATGAACGATACAGGCACACCATGCTTACATAACTCCTTTAAATACAAAAAGAGTCAATTTCTTCATCGAGAATCTATCATTAACAGGAATGATATTAGCAGATTTGGTCAGTCTGTCGACGATGACCCAAATCGAATCAAATTCAGATGATGACCTTTGCAATAGTTTAGACGTTTACTAATGTATGAGGCGATGTATGCCTACATAAATTGCATCAGTACAACTTCTTCAGATAAAGATACATTTAATCAGAAATGACATGAATAGAATACTTAATCATACGAGATTCCAACATGACTACATCTCAATATTTAAGCAACCACAAGTGGCCTTTTATCCATTTAACACCATCGACTTCTCAATTGTAATGGTTCATATTAGCCGGGAAACCCTTTTTATTATCTATATTATCCTTTTTATAACCATCGGCTATATTTTAAATTGCTCGGCAATTTATTTTACACAGTCATTACTAAGGAACACATCCTAATTAATTCTTTATTTTTACATAATGTGTCAGTAATTACGTTTACCTTCCTGGATGGAATAAATATCATGACCGTATTTATTCGAAAATTCTTTCTTCATATTTTCTAAGTTTTAGTTTCGTCTTAACTATTATTTTTATCAGTTTTGCTCAATCCGATGTTTAAAGCATCGATAATTATTAAAAGTAATTAAATAATAAATATTTTAATTTTTATGAAACGCAAGCGTAAAAATTTTAAATTTCTTAGCTCGACCAATTATATAAAGATATTCAAAATAAATTTGAATTTTAGTTGACACGATTTTTGGCTGATTTATAGAAAATAATTAATAAGATTTGTAAATGTTCGAAAAATCTTTGGTTATACTTTGGTCAAAATTTTCTTAGTTGAAAAGCAAAAATTGTCGTTTCAAATTTCAAGTTATGGTTTAAATGGTTTCCTTAATCCCTCTTAGGTTGTCTTGAGGTATACACAAACATTTACCCCTAAACAGGAGTTTAGTTAAATGTTCTGGGTATAAGGGAATAATCCCTCAAAATTTCTTTTTAATAAAACATTTGTCAAAACATATTTGCAATTTTCTTTTTGGTATAACCTTAAGCCTTAATGGCTCTAATCTTTGAAAAGTCAATATAGATCCATTATCTTATTAATCACACGGTCAATTCAAGTAAAAACTCAAGGTATAGGTTTTCACTACTCGGCCAATTCAGGGCAGTCTATAAACGATTATTAACTCCTTCTTATTCTTATAAACAAAAAAATGGTCCTTAATGATCACGAGCATGACTTTATCAAATTACAGTCTACACACGAGATTCACCAAATTTATGGATGCTACATGTGTATTAGTCAATCCAAACGACATCACGTGAAACTTATAATGTTCATTACAAGTTCTGGATGTAGTGGTTGGAATAGATAATCTTTTTCGCAGATGCGAAGTTGATGATAACCATGCCGTGGATCAAATTTTGAATATACTCTAGAACCTTGTAAATGATCGAACAAATCTATCATCTTGGGTAGTGGATATAGATTTTTAATCGTCAATTTACCTAGTTCACGGTAATCAATAAATATAAGAAATAATAACACCATAGCTCTTCATGATGACGAGCTTGGTAGAATAAAAGCTTTCTCCGACAACTCTCTCAGTTGCACGGTAATTCTTTCGATTCAGATGGTGCTGATGTACAGTGCACATGTCACAGGTGCAGCACCGGGAATATAATCAATACAAAATTCAAATTGCCTTAATGGCGAAAGTCTAGGTAATTCACCAGCAAATACCTCCTAAAGTTTCAGATAACGGAAACATCTTTTAATAAATTCATATTAGGTTCTTTCTAGTTATAATATCTATGACTAATTCATAACCATTCATGGTATAATTTCAGGTCTAAATGCAGAATATGGTCATCCATCAAAAATTATTTAGATCACTTTTGATAATCAACATCTTATCATTTAGGGGAATTCTACTCGAGTTCCCATCAATTAAGACAATGTCGTCATGTCATAATCAATAAATCCATTCTACTGGTACTATCAACTTTCCAGTTTCATTACCGTTGATAAGAT
This sequence comes from Glebionis coronaria, assembly GCA_025667525.1. Lineage (NCBI taxonomy): Eukaryota > Viridiplantae > Streptophyta > Magnoliopsida > Asterales > Asteraceae > Glebionis > Glebionis coronaria. Next base: position 242,944,383 of record CM046877.1, read on the forward strand.
GTGAACTTCTCAAAAGACTAATAATAACTCATAATCCTTCACAAATTCAAGGATATATGGAGACATAACTAAACTTAAAAGAGTAAGGTCAACGCATAATCTACGCGAGAGAATTTCAAATCAGATACAGACGAAAACATTAACGAATATGAGTCTATCCCATGTTTTCATGAATTGAGTACGCATTCAAAAGCTCCTCGGATCGTTACCCAGGTCATTCAAATGAAATCTAATCAAAAGAAATGATAGGAACGTTGATACATCCAATCGGGTATCAACACTCGGTAATCAGATGCTTTTCCAAGGAATCTCGCCTCGGGAGAATTGGACAAGAAGGGAATATCAATTGTCAAATAAGACAAATTCCACAGATGAGTAAATTCAATTCAGAAGAATAAATAGTACGGGCACATATGTAGGTGTCCATAACAATATGTCCCTATTTTTCACTTCTTGCATATCTCATAAAATTTAATCTTTCACAATCTTCAAAGAAAATTTAGTGTTTATTAGTAATTTCATGGTGACTACTAATCAGTCTTGCATGGTCCCTTCCAAATTGTATGTAGGCGCGCAACTATATACAATTTCAAGATTAACGATGCAATACTCAGTTCGTCAAAACTTTGTCATCATGTTTAAAATAAAAATATTTTCATGCTTAATTCTTGAATAAGAATCAAAAATAAATTTACAAAGATGTTCTTTGTTATGGAAACAATTAAGTTTTCCAAGGTGTTCCATAAACAACTTTACTTCGATAACGATTATTTATAAACCTCACTTTGAATAATCCTTATAGTGATGAAAATCCAATTTTCTCAAGGAATATTGTTTTAACTTATAAAAACAATGAGTGATCTGCAAAAGAGTGATGAAGACTTTTTCACCAAGAACTAACTACAGTATAATAGGAAATGAGCTTAGCCAAATAATCATGAGGTTCATGACCTCGATAGCACTCAAAAAGAATAATCCACAACGTAACTCAATTCGAGATGAGTACTTATTCAATGGTTGCATCACTAATGCGAACATTAGGATGAAGCAATAAAAGATAGATAACATCGATATATGTAGAATTTAGCAATCAAAGGTAGTCTTTTCATTAATCATAAACAAGTCAAAATTGTACCGTAACACATTACGTGTCACTATGTCATATAATTTCAAGAACTCATCCTACCAACTGATGTCTCAGTTAAGTTAGGGATTTTTAAAAGATACCACAATGAATACGAATCTATAAGAGTCGTTAGGTGTTCCACATGTCCCGAAAGATCCATCGGTCCCAATTCAGAAGAAGATTTCTTCAATTTAATTCTTGGACACTAGGCATCCTTATCAGTGGACAATGGCCTAGGAACAACCCTTAACACGAACCAACGATCATTTAAAACCTTATAATTCAATCACAGAACGTAACGAATTCCTCTTAACAATCTAATATCCCATACGAGTTAAATTTTACTTTATTCAAGTTTCAATTAACTTATACTCAATGCGATATCCTACTTCATTCTCCAATACTTTCAACCTTATTCTTAGACCTTAATAGGGCAATAAAAGCTCGATATGAACAACACTTAATTTCCAATCCTATAGCTCTTTCAACAATAGTTATCAAATGAGTCACTAGTATGAAACGACTCACACATTCAGTTAGACTTCTCGGAAAGGTACTAGTGGCATGAGGCTTTTGGGTAATGGTTTCAATGACAGCCTCAAGTGCAACATTCACCCTTTCGATTTCAATTTAAGAATTGGGTGACAATGAATCAGATGACACCTTTCCAGGTGGTAACGTTTTGTCAAATATCTACATTTCTACGAATATCAACCATTTTTTTGGGATCATAAATATCCATAACCTGGTTTATATCTGGAATAGCTACAATTCTTACGGGAATATCTTCGATTAATTTGCTAGGGAAGTTAGGGTTTCTTGTGACAATCTACGTCGTATAAATATTAAAATAATCATCAAACAATCATATAATCAAATTACATCATATATATATATATATATATATATATATATATATATATATATATATATATATATATATATATATATATATATATATATATATATATATATATATATATATATATATATATATATATATATATATATATATATATATATATATATATATATATATATATATATATATATATATATATATATATATATATATATATATATATATATATATATATAATATATATATATATATAATCCAAGTAATATATATATTAAAATAACACTTCTCAGTCTGGCCTTGTCGGTAACTGGGGAATTCTTCGGCACCGTTATAGTCAAAAGATTGTTAGACATTTTGTGAAAAATGTTTATAGTTAAAAGATTTTGAAATATTTTATTCAAAACCTTAGTTTTAAAAATCTTTCGTTCTCTATAACAAGAACTCTAGTACCAAACTGTAACACCCCCAAATATACACAATTCAATACAGCGGAAGATTTGTTGGTGTTACAGGATAGCACATGTTATCTCATACATCGGGTCATAAAATCATTCATCGGGTCATACAATCATTCGGGTCCAAATCAATAAACAAGCAATCGGGACAACTGGTGTCCTATTTTATTAAAACTAACATGTTATCTCCCTCGCGGGTTTATAAAACATTTCATAAATGCATTTAAAAGAGTGCGAGGCTATGAACTCACGTTGATTGGGAAAGGAGGTTATCGGCGATACGGATGTACGGTACGTGCTTCAATCACGGAAACCTAGACAAATAATACTCGTCTTAGACTCTTGTCCAATGACTTTATAAAATCATAACTATGTACATATATGATGATTTTATAAATATGATGATGATCAAGTGGGTTTATACATCTTTACTCATTCATTATAGTGTTTATGTGTTGGTAACATTTTTTTTATACTAGTTTACTAGTTTTACCTATTTATATGTTTTTGGTCCAATAAGCCTATTATAAGTTCATTACCTTAAATTAGACCATTTTATACTTTTATTATCAGTATTATACTTTACATGTAGGGCCCAAGTGGGTTAAGCCCAATAAGTAAATTTATAAGTGTTTAGCCCATTTAGATGGATTATTAGTTCAATAATGCTAACTTAGCCCGTTAATGTCCATATATTATTTAGTTCGGGTTTTATCAGTTTTTATTTGTATTAAGTACTTATATATCAGTATATGACTTTTTAAAAAGTTTACATTAGACGGGTCTGATCGTCTAAGTTTTAATTGATGAAAAACGTTAATTTTACGGTACTAGCCGAAAAGACGTAAAAATCATGTTTATAGTTTCTATAACTTATAAAACTTACCAAACTACCATTTTTATATAATGTCCATTTATTTATCCTTATACATATTTATATAAATGAAATATTTAAGTTAGTGGGTTTTAATTTCACATTTTATACTATATTATTTTGAGTGCTTATATAATACTATTAAACTTTAATTTCACAAAATCTGATTTTTAGTTTCACTTTCACCATTTTTATCATATCTTGAGTTCTAAAAGGAGATAGAAGCTCATTTTTGGATGAAATAAACTCATATTATGTGCTACAAATAAGTTAGATATAGCTACTGCTCAATCCATGTCTAAGTATCCTTAACAGTCCCTACAAAACAGACTATTCAGATTGGTATACTAATTTTGTTTTGATCATATCTCACTCATTTTGATGATTCCATTGCATGGCCAACTCTCACATGTGTATGACATTTAATACTTACTGTAAATTGATTCCACCATGCCATTTTATCAGTTTATCATTTGGTTAGTTACTGTTTTTATACAGCCAACTTTATAAGCAAGAATTTAACCTTTTTACCTATGGTTTTCCATCTTTTTAACCATGTTTATCAAATCTATCAACACCAAATCCCTACATAATATTTTTAATCATCATTCATCATCATATACATATACATAAATAAATAAATTACAAGATTACATAATCAAAATAATAAGAGGATAGGAAGAACAATCTTTATACCACCAAGATTAAGTAGTTTATGATCAAGGCTTGGATTTTTGATGGCAAAACTTGTGATAGATCAACACCAATCTTCAAGACCACCAATACTTGTAGACTTCTTGTATAAATCAGCCCTTGGACATCACCAAATTATCTCCTTGGATGTTAGAATCACCTCCAATCTTCAAGGCTTCAAAGGAGCATCATCATGTGTATGAATAACACATGATTTTATGGATAAAATAGATCAAATAGGGGTGTTTGATGGTGGTGGTGGACGAATTTTAGAGAGAGAGAGGAGAGAATGAGAGTGGTAATGCATGTGATGTGTGTGAGAAATGGTTTCAAAGTAGCTAGTTAGTGGTTTTGGTGTTTTGATGGCTTACTAGTTAAGCTTTGTAAACAAGTGTCTTGCAAGTTTGCTAAATGTTGACACCTAAGGGTGTTGGTGGATACTTGTGGCCGTCCCATGTGTGGGGGTGGGAAAATTTTATCTTGTCTCATCCCCATTTAATTACGGGTACTCCTCGATTCTAGTTTCCTCGATTTGCGTGCCCTCGGGTCGTTTTACGAAAAACGTTTTTATAACTTATGAATCAATGGCACAAAACGAATCTAATAAATTGTCTCATCAAAAAGGAGTTCAAAAACGTAAATACGTAATCCTAAGGTTTCCGGTTTAGTCGTAAAGGACGTTAAATTATAATCGTAAGTCCTAATCTCTTCTCGTAAATTTGTGAGTTTATGATCCAACACAATTTAAATCTAAAAATAATATTCACGGATAAATTTATTTCCTGAAATGTCGGACTGTCACCAAAACGGTGTATGTAAACGTAAGCACATAACGTAGAATCCTCCGGTTTAGACGTAGTCGATGCTACTTCAAGACGTAAACCCAAATTTCTTCCCATAAATGAGTGAGTTCATAATATAACATTAAAATAATGTTTTTAAATAACACTTGAGAATAAAATATCAACCATAAATTGACGGATTGTCACAACTTGCACGCTGAATACCGATGATGCTCATGCGATTCTTACTCCCGCCATTTAATCTCAAAGTAGGTCTACTTCTAGTTCTACCGATATACTGCAGTATCTTAACTTAGAAGGGGACGGTGGTGAAGTCACAAATACTGATGCATCGACAAATGAGAACTTGGTGGATGTTCCTATTACATCAACGACAACTACTTTCATTCCACCACTCACTCCAACGGTAATAAGCAATGTTGTAACTACTGTTCCTCTCACTCCAACAGTAACCTGCACTGTTGTGACTACTGATACCCTGGTTGAACCTACCATAGAACAACCGGTATCAACCATCGCCCCACAATCTGTATCATCCACCACCCCAGCTACCCAGGTTGAACCTACCATAGAACAACCGGTATCAACCACCGCCCCACAATATGTATCATCCACCACCCCAGCTACCCAGGTTGAACCTACCATAGAACACCCGGTATCAACCACCATCCCGCAACTTATATCATCCACCACCCCTTTAACACTTGTGGTTACACCACCTCCAGCAACTTTAGTACAACAAGTACCATCCGCTTCTAACCCTTTCTTCACAGTCAATGATGAAGTGATCCAGACTCTCAAAACACAATTGGCGGATCAGCCAGAACAGATTAAATTACTGCAGGGAAGGTTAACTCCTGAAAATACCCGTGCCGTGCGAGCACTGCATCGTGATGATTCTAAACTCAAGGATCTATCCCATAATATCATTGATCTTTTACGACAGCATCACGAATTTCTGAAAGAAAAAGAAGCATGTGATCAAGAGAATGTTGCCTTTCTCGGTACGTTCAATGGTACTATGACCAACATCATCCAACGTGAAGTAAAGTCATATGTCGATCAATCGTTACCAAATCTTTCGCCACGGGCTTATCTGACCTTCAGTTGATGCAATTATTGCAGACCCGACTGAACAATGCCGGGTCTGATCAAACGAAGACCAAGAAAAAACTCCTGCAGTATCTCAACAAAGCCATCATTGAAGACACACCTGTAGATGAGTCTTCAGCTTCAGACAAGCCTGAAAATGAGGAGGATCAGGATAAGGAAGAAGAGGTGGAAGAGGATAAAGAGGAAGAAACCATGGATACAAATGAAGAGGAGGATGAGAATGAGGATGAAGACGATGATGATAATGAGGATGACGAAGAGGTAGAGGATGAGGAGGACGAGAATGAGGATACAGACGAGGACGAGGATGACAGCGATAACGAGGATACGGATGGGGATGACGATGATAACAATGATGATAATAAGGATAATGGAACTGGCAACAATGATAAGAACGACAACGCGGGTAAAAGTGGTGTTGAGTCCAATACGGGTGCAGGTGACATGGAAACTAAGAAAGTTGTTGAGGAAGAAAATGAAGGTGGTGTTGGATCTAAAGAACAGACAGTGGATGCTCCTGCTTCAGTATCTTAGAATATCGACACAGGTATGTCTACTACACCGGTTTCTACTACTGTTCCTCTTAGAACATATAGAACCAATGCTTGTAGACGAACCCCCGGTCACTATGCATGAAGACGAACCCACAGCTTCTATGCATGAAGATGAACCACCAGTGTCTATGCTTGAAGATAATCCCATTACACATACCTCCACACCTCCAACCATGGATCAACAGCATTCTGATATGGAAGTCGACGACCTTAATTCCCCAAAACCGACCTTTGCTGGATCCTTAATCATTGATGAGAGTGTACAAGTGCAACAGTGGATGATTGAAGCAGCACCACAACATTCATTTTCTACAGCTACAGATATAGAGTGCACACAAATGCTCAACAATCCTATCAATTTCTCGGCTTTCCTTACGTATACTCACGGGCAACCCACCTTAACCCCAACGCTTCTCAAAATGTCAGTCGCTGATGTGAATTTCTTTGATACAATGAAGATCACCAATAATGAGGCAGAATATCACTTCAATGAGCTTGTCAAGGCCATGAAAGCAACGACTACCGGTATTCAGTCTCTAGTGTTACAGCCCCTCACACCCACTCTTATTATCTAATCGCCAACTATTCCACTAGAATATTTCGTCTGTCATGATCTAGAGTACCTAAAAAATGGTGTAGATAGATATGCTACATCACTAACCATGGTAAAGGCAATAAACCTGGAAAATGTACCCTGGATAGAAGACAAAGTGCCGGCAGCTTTATGGAGAAGAAACTTGATTAAATTTTATGATCCCTATGCTGCACTTGGCGTCTCTCATTGGAATAAAAAGAAGAAATCAGCTTATAATTGCTTAAATCGTGGGAAGTCCAGGTCACTCATCATCTCCGATCATAGAATTAAGAGCATACAAGGAGCCACCACGATGACAATATTTGGCTATGACTACTTGAATCTCATAACGATCAAGCGCGCTGATGAGAAGGAATACAGACTTGAAGAGAGTGATCTCCAGTACCTTCGCCTTGAAGATATTGAAGATCTTCTACTGATCTTAGTCCAAGAAAAGATCCCGCACTTGACTCCCGACATCAACATTGCCTTAAGTTCAAATATTCGTCAACTCACACGAAGGATTTTCATCATAAGTAGAGTTGAAGACTTCCAACTTGGGGTGGAGAGTTACCAACAGAAACTGAACTTGCAACGTCCTCACATAGCTCCACTGAGTCAATACCACAAGGACAAGTTGCCTTACATGGGGACCATGAACCCGGAACCAGGAATGTTTTATCAGAATGCGACAGGAGTTAAGCAATACATGAGGTTTTCTGAACTACATAAGTTCAGTGACGGTACACTTAAACACGTTCGTGATAACCTGCAAGTTCTCAATGCTAACCAACGTCTTCCTACAGTAACATACATATGGACCACCCAATGCAGAAGAAGTTGTAGAATATTAATAATCTTTGATTTCTCAAGAGGGTTGTTGTTTTCTAGAGAGAGAAAATAGAGAGAAAAAGAGAGAGAAAGAGAGAGAAAACTAAGTAATATTATAGAAAAATGAAACAACCAACACCCTTTCCATCAAAGGAAAGGGTTTATATACTCAAGCCTTGGTGGGCGTGGGCCTTCCAACCCATGAACATTTCCATGGGCTAGGCGTTTATACAATACAAAGTAAATAACTAACTACGAGCCTACAACGTTTAATAATATTGTTGGAGTGACCGATACTTCTAATATACGTTAAAAACGTATTTCCAACAATCTCCCCCTAAGGGAGGTCACTCCAAATTACAATGTCCTAAACCTAGCATACTATACTAAGTCTTCGTCTTGAGCTCGTAGTTGTTTTCTCTTTTCTTTTTTCTTTTCTTTTGTGAATATGTTGATAATCTTATAGCTTTGGCTGAGAGCATGTTATTTGACCTTTCACGTGCAGTCTTTGCCTTCTTGTGATATTCGCCTCTTCGTGACTTCATGTCCCACATACCTATCCTTCGTTGAATTCTTGAATGTTTCAGAGTTGATTCAGCGGAAGACTTTTAGGTTAGACTTTCTTGAATTTGCTGAAGTATTTGATGCAGAAGGAATTAGTATGTGAGGACGACTTCTTCTGGTACACCGCAACGCCACCGTCTTCAAATGCAGCAACATAATAAGACACGAATAAAATGGCTTTGACATTTTATTCTGATTCGATAGCATTTTACCTCCGGTCACTGAAGACCGTTGGACGATAATGAATTATCGTACTTGTGATAGGTAGCTCTAATTAAAGATCTCCTTGACAAGATTTTGCGGGTAAACCCGTTGTCTTTATTCGACCGTCCAAAGCTGACTGCAAACATAAAGAGTGAATCATTTGGATTAAAATCCGCATGATAGAAGCCGTTAATTCATGAACCTGGAACAAGTGAATCTCAATTAAGATTTTCACCATCGTTGCTTTCCAGTTGTCACGAGCCAGATTCTGATAGAATCTTGCTAGTCACCTACCGCAGTGCTGTTTGATGTTGACACTGGAAGGATTTCCACTCGTCACTCTGGACACTAAAGAATGCCACTCTGAGTATTCTGGAAAGATCACTTGGATAATGCGTATAGGCCCTGGAACAAGTTTAATCTCATTTAAGAGTTAAACCATCGTTTCTTTCCAGTTATCACAAGATTGGTTCTTAAAGACCCATACGTGTCACCTACCATGACCTTGTTTGATGTTGGCTCAAGCAGGATTTCCATCTTCATAGTGATACTATCGTATCACTCAGGTGTTCTGTCAATAATAAAAGACTATTGCGTAGGACTCATAGAATCTTTATTACTTTTCACAGAGTGTGAAGAAGCAAGGAATAAATGACAAGTGTCCTAATGAGACTTTTGATGATCTCGTGGCTCTAGACTCGATAGTGCGTTTTATTTTGCTGAGCGGAGGCTGGATAGGATTGCCACCTTTTCAATATCAACTCATTCGGAGTGAATGAACCAATAGATAACGTGTTGAACTCCGTGACATTAAAACAAATATCTTTTGAGAGATATCTGAGTTAGCTAGGAGGGGTTGTGCATCGCATCACTGGGTCCATGATACTTTAACGTCTTCAAGATGTGTTGACCCGTTTTTGCCTAAGTTGTAAGGAGGGCTTCTTTCTTTACACCCTTTATCTTTACAATTCTTTTTTATTCTTCAACCCCTTCAATGCTTACCAATACGTCATAACTAGCACCTTGTTGTGATTGTTCCAGTTCTAGCTTAAGTACTTGGTCCGCATTCTGCTACGTTCACAATCTATTTCCCATCTTTCCTAAGGACTTCTATTTCTAGCTATGGGATTGTCCTTGGGAAGATTCCTCCGGTGCTGGAAGAATCATTGGACTTGTACCTAATCCTACCACCCTTTTGTCACCACAAACTTCGTGAATCAATAGTGTTTTTGGTAAGTACATGTCACCATGAAAATTCCTTTGAAAAACCTACTAAGGTACTTGTGATATAAATATCAAATGATTTTGTACCTTAAAGTTTGTATGCAACAAAAACGCTCCCCCTTAACATGTGCAATACACATATTAAGTTGGAAATTTGTTAATTACTTATCGATCTTTAGCCAAATATATTAACAAGTCTCCTTAATCCTATTTTCTCCCCTTATCCAAAATGTTAACCATTAATATTGGATATTGATGGATTAACCGGTCTTTGGGTAACAAAATGAAAATCAGTTGTTGGCCATAGAACATGGTAATGCTCCCCCTCAAATTAATAAGTGTTAGTTGTAGTGCTTGAGTATGATATATTTTGAAAGATTTAGAATCTCGTGAGAAATTCTTGAAAAATAGTCATACTTTCACACAACATCAAGTTACAAAATCCTTTTATTCATATATTTACATATACATAATATTAAACATATGGAGTTGACCTGTTAGAAGACGATCCATAATTAAATGGAACGTTCTGTGAACCTGTGGTGTGCTTCATATGGTCGTCCACCGACGAATCGTTCCAAACTTCTTATCAACCTTCACTTCCGCGGTGTTTCCTCGATCTTTTTAATGGCGTAGTTGGCACTTCGTTTGCATTGAGGTGTCCATTTGTACGTTACTGCTGGAAGTCGTTGGTTGGAATTGAGAACTTGCAGGTTATCACGAACGTGTTTGAGTGTGCCATCACTGAACTTATGTAGTTCAGAGAACCTCATGTATTGCTTAACTCCTGTCGCGTTCTGATAAAGCATTCCTGGTTCCGGGTTCATGGTCCCCATGTAAGGCAGCTTGTCCTTGTGGTATTGACTCCGTGGAGCTGTATGAGGACGTTGCAAGTTCAGCTTTTGTTGGTAAGTCTCCACCCAAAGTTGGAAATCTTCAACTCTGCTTTTGATGACAATCTTTCGCGTGAATTGACGAATATTTGAGCTTAAGGCAATTCTGATGTCGGGAGTCAAGTGTGGGATCATTTCTTGGACTAAGATTAGTAGAAGAACTTCAATATCTTCAAGGCGAAGGTACTGGAGATCACTCTCTTCAAGTCTGTATTCCTTCTTGTTGGAAATACGTTTTTAACGTATATTAGAAGTATCGGTCACTCCAACAATATTGTAATACGTTTAGTAGCTCGTAGTTAAAGGTTAAGTCACATTAACGTTTAACCCGGCCATGGGCTTGTCATGGATTGGAGACCCAATTCCATTAAGGACTTGGGTATATAAACCCCTTTCCACCATGGAAAGGGGTGTTGGTTGTTTAGTTGTTTTACACATATTAATAAAAGTTTCTTTGTTTCTCTCTCTAGATTAACAACAACCCTCTTGATTAGTTATAAGATTATCATTGTTCTACAATTGGTATCAAGAGCATGGGACGATTTAAGGTATGTTGATTCGTGTTATTTAGTGTTTGTTTGGGTTAGTGGGTGTTTTAGGATAATCCATCTCAAATCTTGAAATTTTTTGTGATTTTATGGTTTAAAGTGGTAAAAAAATCATACGGTTTGATTATCTTGGTAGAAATCACAAATTTTTTTTGTGTTTTTGGGTACTTTTTAGCTATTATTCAGTTACTGTACATCCAGTCGTACAAGAAATTTCGGAAAAGGGTTTGTTATTCCGAAATTTTGTCATTTCGGAAAAGGGTTTATAAATATCTGAAAAGATCACTTATTCCGAAGAGTTCTCTGAAAAGTTCAATTTTTCTGAACTTTGGTTCTTTTCTGAAAAGATAATTTTTTCCGAAGAAACTTCTGAAAACCCACTTATTCCAAAGAAATTTCTGAAAACCCACTTATTCCGAAGAAATTTCTGAAAACCCACATATTCCGAAGAAAGTTCTGAAAACCCACTTATTCCGAAGAAAATTCTGAAAATCCATTTATTCCGAAGAAATCTCTGAAACGTTCCTTTATTCCGAAGATTGGTTCTTTTTTTCTGAAAATCCTCTTATTCCGAAGATTTATCCGAAGATTTCTCTGAAAAATCACTTATTCCGAAGATTCACATTTTTTTCTGAAAATCCAATTATTCCGAAGATTTATCCGAAGATTTCTATGAAAAATCACTTATTCCGAAGATTCACGTTTCTCTGAAATTCAAGGTTATTCCGAAGATAAGGTTATTCCGAAGATAGGAGATTATTCCGAAGATTAGTGATTGGTTTTATTTAGAATATATTTCTAGGATTCTTAGTGGATTTCAATACTGATACATCAACACACGATCTAAATCGACAACAACATTTTTCACATCCTTACTTCATTGAACGATCAAAAGATAATCTTTTTCAATCAAGTGTTCCAACAATGAATCATCATTCATTCATGCCTACAATGACTTCACTTACCGATATCTCAATCATCTCGGGTACCGACACTCGTCCACCTTTGCTCATTAAAGATTTATTTGAAGCATGGCAAGGTTGTATGAAAACGTACATCATGGGCAAACCCAATGGTCGACTTATGCTTCAATCAATTGAAAAAGGTCCATTAGATTGGGGAGAAGTTACCGTCAACAATGTCACAAGGGCTAGGGAGTATCATGAGTTAACCGATGCTAACAAAATCATTGCCGATGCAGAAGAAAGGGTCTTTCAGACAATTCTTCAAGCCCTTCCACCCGATATCTTTAGAATGGTAAGTGAACACACAGTGGCAAAGAATATTTGGGATCGATTAGCTGTTTTGTTACAAGGGGCCTCTCTCACTAAGCAAGAACAAGAGTGTCAATTGTATGACTTGTTTGATAGGTTTACATACATTCCAGGGGAGACTCTTCACGATTACTACTGGCGTTTCACCACTTTGATGAATGACATGAACGTGTACAATCTAAGGATTGAACAGTTTCAACTAAACACAAAGTTCTTGAACACGTTACCCAAAGAATGGAGTCAATATGTCACCGATGTTAAGATGATTCGCGATTTACACAAGTCCAATTTAGATCAAATCTATGCTTTCTTACAACAACACGAGAAGCATGTGATCCAAAAACGACTCTCTCAGGGATCTTATCAAGAACCATTGGCATTAATGGCAAACCATCCTACACTGTCATACCACAACTCTCAGCTTGCTTTGGGACACCAATCTTCATATCAACCATTATATCAAACACCAAGCATCCCACAGTACTCGATCTTGCCACAACCACCTACCTCTTGTCACCAACAATACAAGCAACCAGCAACATCATTACAAGGAGATTCACATCCGTTACGTTATGCTACACACCAGTATTCACCTTATCAACCTCCAACAAACCCTGCTGTTACCTATCAACAACTTGAGGCTCCTAAACCCTATTACTCACAACAAGTTAGTGCTCCATCAAATCAACTTGTAGCTTAATCAACACCCGCATTTCACTGTGATGATGAGATCCCTGTCCCTGAGTTTAGACAAGGGGATAGTCCTACTGATATACTTGCTCAAATGTCTGCTTATCTCACTCAAACATTGAACAAACGAGGTTACAAAGGTCCAGCAACAACTAACAATCAGTTAAGGAACTCTTCTAACTCTCGACAACAGGCTACAATTCAGGATGGCAGAGTCATGGTACAACCACTTTAGGGGAGACCCAATTCATCTACTGCTGGTGCACGTTAATCTAACACTGCTGCTACAAGAGGTAATAGCACTGGCAAAACGAAGGTGATTATATGCTACAACTGCAAAGGGGAAGGGCACATGGCCCGAGAGTGTAAGCAGCCCAGGAGGAAAAGGGACAGCACATGGTTTTAGGAGAAGATCTACTTTGTGAATGCTCAAGCCCAAGGACGTGAGCTCGATGAAGAAGAGTTGGCATTTCTCGCAGATCCAGGAGTCGCGGACACTGACGGTCTCACAGCAGCCATCACAAACAATGCCGCATATCAATGTGATGATTTGGATGCATACGACTCTGACTGTGATGATCTCAATACCGCCAAAGCAGCTCTCATGGCAAATCTTTCACTTTATGGAGCTGACACAATTTCTGAGGTATCAGAAACTGCTACAGATATTAGTATCGTACCTTATCAAGTTGAGCAAGTGTCTGAGTATTCGAAACAGTCTCCGGTGGTTAGTGACTCAATCGAGGAGACAAACAATGATAGCAATATCAATGAAAGTCCCCAGACTTTGAGTGAACCACAATCGGGAGCTATTACGACTACCAATTCGTCTGCTCAACCTGATTTGGTTATGATCTCAGCATCTTTGCTTAGCCAAATGAATAATACGGTCCTTGAAACCCTCAGTGTTAATCAGACTTTATCTGCCGAGCTTGCTTTACATAAGGAAAAGGTTAAAACCTTGGAATTAACTCCTGTGTCCACTACCTTAACCAATCCTGAATTTGATAGGTTTAGGAAAGTCCAAATGGATAATCTGCTAGAAATTGAGAGTTTAAGAGCAAATCTTTCGAAAGAACTTAAATAAAAAGAGTCAGTCGTTAATAATTTTCAAAAACTACAAACGGATTTCGAAATACTCGAGTCTAAAAGAGTTGAAACGGAAATTAAGGCGTCTGAGAGAGTTAAAAAGACTGAAATTTTGCTTTTAAAATTATACTCTGCTTCGCATTTAGTACACTTGTTTCATTCTTCATTTCAAGAGTTCAATCTATCGCGTCTAATAGACCTACCACCTAACCCGGGGTATGCAAAGCAAGCATTTCACCACCACCCACGACTTTATGATGCAACTAAGTTAGGATTGGTATTAGATCCGAATGTGTTTGTGAATGAATCTGAGAGCATGACACCATATGAAGAGAATCGGTTAAAATTACTTACTACATATCCTGAATATGACTATGCTCAAATGAATGCAACAAATGCTAAGACAGATCTTAGAACTCGATTTAATATGCGAAAGAAAACTATCCAAACATCCACTTTCATGCTTTCTTACAACAACACGAGAAGCATGTGATCCAAAAACGACTCTCTCAGGGATCTTGTCAAGAACCATTGGCATTAATGGTAAACCATCCTACACTGTCATACCACAACTCTCAGCTTGCTTTGGGACACCAATCTTCATATCAACCATTATATCAAACACCAAGCATCCCACAGTACTCGATCTTGCCACAACCACCTACCTCTTGTCACCAACAATACATGCAACCAGCAACATCATCACAAGGAGATTCACATCCGTTACGTTATGCTACACACCAGTATTCACCTTATCAACCTCCAACAAACCCTGCTGTTACCTATCAACAACTTGAGGCTCCTAAACCCTATTACTCACAACAAGTTAATGCTCCATCAAATCAACTTGTAGCTTAATCAACACCAGCATTTCACTGTGATGATGAGATCCCTGTCCCTGAGTTTAGACAAGGGGATAGTCCTACTGATATACTTGCTCAAATGTCTGCTTATCTCACTCAAACATTGAACAAACGAGGTTTCAAAGGTCCAGCAACAACTAACAATCAGTTAAGGAACTCTTCTAACTCTCGATAACAGGCTACAATTCAGGATGGCAGAGTCATGGTACAACCACTTTAGGGGAGACCCAATTCATCTACTGCTGGTGCACGTTCATCTAACACTGCTGCTACAAGAGGTAATAGCACTGGCAAAACGAAGGTGATTATATGCTACAACTGCAAAGGGGAAGGGCACATGGCCCGAGAGTGTAAGCAGCCCAGGAGGAAAAGGGACAACACATGGTTTTAGGAGAAGATCTACTTGGTGAATGCTCAAGCCCAAGGACGTGAGCTCGATGAAGAAGAGTTGGCATTTCTCGCAGATCCAGGAGTCGCAGACACTGACGGTCTCACAGCAGCCATCACAAACAATGCCGCATATCAATGTGATGATTTGGATGCATACGACTCTGACTGTGATGATCTCAATACCGCCAAAGCAGCTCTCATGGCAAATCTTTCACTTTATGGAGCTGACACAATTTCTGAGGTATCAGAAACTGCTACAGATATTAGTATCATACCTTATCAAGTTGAGCAAGTGTCTGACTATTCGAAACAGCCTCCGGTGGTTAGTGACTCAATCGAGGAGACAAACAATGATAGCAATATCAATGAAATTCCCCAGACTTTAAGTGAACCACAACCGGGAGCTATTACGACTACCAATTCGTCTGCTCAACCTGATTTGGTTATGATCTCAGCATCTTTGCTTAGCCAAATGAATAATGCGGTCCTTGAAACCCTCAGTGTTAATCAGACTTTATCTGCCGAGCTTGCTTTGCATAAGGAAAAGGTTAAAACCTTGGAATTAACTCCTGTGTCCACTACCTTAACCAATCCTGAATTTGATAGGTTTAGGCAAGTCCAAATGGATAATCTGCTAGAAATTGAGAGTTTAAGAGCAAATCTTTCGAAAGAACTTAAAGAAAAAGAGTCAGTCGTTAATAATTTTCAAAAACTACAAACGGATTTCGAACTACTCGAGTCTAAAAGAGTTGAAACGGAAATTAAGGCCTCTGAGAGAGTTAAAAAGACTGAAATTTTGCTTTTAAAATTATACTCTGCTTCGCATTTAGTACACTTGTTTCATTCTTCATTTCAAGAGTTCAATCTATCGCGTCTAATAGACCTACCACCTAACCCGGGGTATGCAAAGCAAGCATTTCACCACCACCCACGACTTTATGATGCAACTAAGTTAGGATTGGTATTAGATCCGATTGTGTTTGTGAATGAATCTGAGAGCATGACACCATATGAAGAGAATCGGTTAAAATTACTTACTACATATCCTGAATATGACTATGCTCAAATGAATGCAACAAATGCTAAGACAGATCTTAGAACTCGATTTAATATGCGAAAGAAAACTATCCAAACATCCACTTTCATGCCTACTGGATAATGCCTTAGTATAAATCCTACACTCGTTAACTCGGACGAACCGAAGGAAATTCCTAAGAATCTTCCACCGGTAAGTACGGTAAAGATCAGCTTGGAAGAGATTGAGCGATACCTTACCGAGTTTGACAAGGTCATCCTGGAATGTACGACTTCAACGGCTCTAACCGCTGGAGAATGGGCTTTCGAACACATGAAAACGGTGTTTGAGAAAGAGATCATTCCGTTTCTGAACCATATTAAAAACGGAGTCTATAATCTATCGAGAAATCTAAATTTTGAAATTGGTGAAGTTCAAAAAGTTTTCTATGAAATGGATGATGCTTATGAACAAGATTTAATTGAAAAAGAAAAGATTTTATCCGAATATGACCGATTCTTAGAACATATAGTGTCTCTCGAAGTGATGCAAGTTGTTACTCCTAAATATGCTCATCAGATTTCATCTACTGTGAATAAATGTGATGATGTGCATGATATGTCTGTGTATATTGTTGAGCCTGTGATTAATGTAGATAATCATTCTTGTCATGAATCTAACGTGGTTTTTTTAGAGCTTCAAGATTCTTATAACACACTTTCAAAACGTTTTAACGAGCTTCAACAACGTTGTATATCTCTTGAAATTGAAAATCAATCTAAAAATGAAACTCTTTCAAAAACAAATGATTGTGAAAACTCCGTTGAGACAAGTGACAAGATGATTCAGGTAGTTCAGGCTTTAGAGGAAGAAATTATGAGACTTAAGAGAGAATCAGTAGCAGAGAAATTGGAACTAGAGGCTGTAGAGATTAAAAAGCATGCCCTAGAAGATAGAATTACTTCTATGCTAGGGGAGTTTGACAAAGTAAAGAAGGGTTTTTCACAAATTTATGGTTCATTAGAAGATCGCTTCGCTTTTAATGCGGCAGAGCAAAAGTCACTCGTTGACCAATTGAACCGTAAGTGCGAGGAAATCTCTGACTTAAATATTCAACTCATCGATAAAAAACATTGTTTTGGCTGAATTAAAGGAGACACTTCAACTCAAAGGACAAGAAGTTGTTGATAATCCAGCCACCATCTCTGCCTCGGCCTCTAGTGCTCCAAAAACCAACAATGTGATGATCATTAAGAACCCGTACAATAAGAACAACTCAATATAATATAAGTGGTATATGGAAGATGCAGTTAAGCACGCGGAGCTTGCTACGGATGTGGTAGATGATTACTATGAAACTGATCCCATGAATAGTCACTATTACTCTGCTCATGCTTACATTGAGAGGGTACAACAATGCTTAGAGCACTTGAAGTACATAGGACAACCGGGTTCTGCACCACTTAAAAAACAAACCACCACCATTGTCATAACTCCATTTAATAAGAATCCAGGATCTAAGCCTATATTAAACACACCCATCAAGGCTAAATCAAAATCTGTAACTAATGTTCCCTTGGCTTCTATAGGAGTAATTGTTTCTACTAAGGCTAAAGGATCTCAAGACAAGAAGAATAGGATCAAGCCTTCCACTAGTAGGACTGTGAAGAAGAAAGTAGAAGTTCACCCTAGGAATGTTATTTCAAATTTGAATAAAAAGAATCATGTAACTAAGACTAAAGGCCCTGTGCTTGTGCAGCAGCCTAAGCAAAATGTGAATTCTAAATTGAGATATTGGAATTGTAATGAATGCATGTTTTCTCAGCGTCATGATTTATGCCTTGCTGATCACGTGAATGAAATGTATGAAATTAGGAACAATCTTGAATAGATTCCAACGGGGAAGAAATTCACCCAAGTTGGTTGGCAATGGAAACCCACTGGTATGACCTTCACTGCTAATGGAACTACGTGCCCTTTAACTAGGATCACATCTACGGAAGTTAGGTCTCAGCGTCCTTTAAATAGGAACACTAGCACTAAGAAATGGAAAAAGCGCCCTTTAACTAGGTCTGCCCCCACTATTGTGCCTACCAGTGAAGAAGTACCTCAGGATCTTAGACAACTAGAATCTAAGCCGGCATTTAGGAAGCAAATATGGAAGCCTAAGAATTCTTCAGTTAGCAAATCTAAGATAATTATATTTGTACCTGCTAACACAGAGGAACTACTAGATTCTGATACATCGTCCTTGTCTGGTGATATTTTCAGGTGGTCCAAATCATCCTCTGGTACTTGGACTCTGGATGCTCAAAGCATATGACCGGAGATCGCTCGATGCTCAGAAATTTCGTCAGCAAGTTTCTAGGAACGGTTAAATTCGGCAACGACCATATTGCGAAGATCATGGGTTACGGTGAACATCAAATTGGGAATGTTACGATTTCAAGGGTATATTATGTGGAGGGACTTGGTCATAATTTATTTTCAGTGGGACAATTTTGCGCTTCAAACCTTGAAGTGGCTTTTCGACAACATACTTGCTTTATTCGCGATCTTGCAGGAAATGATTTGTTAAAAGGTTCTCGAGGGGATAATCTCTATACATTGTCTATTCAAAACATGATGGTCGCCTCTCCTGTTTGCCTTCTCTCCAAAGCATCTAAGACCAAGTCATGGTTGTGGCATCGCCGGTTATCTCATCTTAACTTTGATGCTATAAACCATTTGGCTAAAAACGAACTTGTTCGTGGTATTCCAAAACTTAAGTTCGACAAGGATCATTTATGCTCCGCGTGTTCTTTGGGGAAAAGCACCAAGAAATCTTATAAACCTAAAGCTGAAGACACCAACCAAGAACCACTGTATCGCTTGCACATGGATCTTTGTGGGCTAATGCGCACGGCTAGTGTGAGTGGAAGAAAATACATCCTCGTCATGGTGGATGATTTCTCAAGGTTTACATGGGTTAAATTTTTAGCATCTAAGGATCAAGCACCAGAGTATATTATTACTTTCTTAAAGATGATCCAAGTACGCCTTAATGCTACTGTTCGTCGTATTCGGACTGATAACGGTACTGAGTTCGTTAATCAGACTCTTCGAAATTATTATGAAAAGGTTGGTATTTCTCATGAAACATCCGTGGCTCGCACTCCACAACAAAATGGTGTCGTTGAAAGACGCAACCGTACACTTATGGAAGCTGCTCGAACTATGTTGATTATGCGAATGCTCCTTTATTTTTATGGGCTGAAGCAGTGGCAACCGCATGCTATACCCAAAACCGCTCCATCATCCGTAAACGCCATGGTAAAACTCCATATGAGCTACTTCATGGACACAAACCCGATATTTCATTTCTTCTTGTGTTTGGTGCACTGTGTTATCCAAATACAAATAGTGAGAATTTAGACAAACTTCAACCGAAGGCTGATATTGGAATTTTCATTGGTTACTCGCCTGCAAAAAAGGTTACCGAATTTATAACCGACGTCTTGGAAAGATAGTAGAAACTTTGGATGCCGATTTTGATGAGCTGACAGCGATGGCTTCTGAGTAACACAGCTCTGAACCCGCATTACATGATATGGGAACCGGTACGATTAGTTCTGGATTAACTCCCAACAATCCTACTTCTCCATCATTTATACCACCTATAAGGTCCGAGTGGGATGAGTTATTTCAACCTATGTTTGATGAATTATTTGATCCACCGAGTAATGATTCTCCAGCACCTGTAGCAGTAGCTCCGATTCCCGAAGTTGTTGCTCAAGATAACGGAAATCAGTCCGAGACATCTACTGTTACTCTTGAACCAGATGTCCCATCCCCCACCAATTCACAAACTACACCTGAATCATCACCCCCACTCGTTCCTAATGATATTGAAGAGGATCCCTATGATCATGACTTGGAATATGCTCACTTACAAGAGCTTCCCTTCTTTGGTTCACAAATACCTGAAGACCCTAATGGTGCGTCTACCTCAGAGGGAGCTCCTACAATCGTTCACTCCCGACCACCAAGGATTGAAACTCACAACACAAAATGGACAAAGGATCACCCAATCCGCAATATCATTGGTGACATCAATCGACCAGTCTTAACACGACACCAACTCCAAGAACATGCATTATACTGCTATTTTGATGCATTTCTTTCCGACACTGGACCTAAAAACTGGCAACAAGCTATGACCAAATCATCTTGGATTGAAGCCATAAAAGAGGAACTTAATGAATTTCAACGTCTTGAAGTGTGGGAATTAGTTCCTTTACCCAACAACGTTGAAATCCTTACATTGTTGTGGGTATATAAGGTTAAACTCGATGAGTTAGGTGGAGTGCTAAAGAACGAAGCTAGATTGGTTGCTAGAGGTTACAAACAAGCTTTGGGTATTGACTTTGAAGAATCCTTTGCTCCTGTTGCACGATTGGAGGCCATTAGACTATTCCTTGCTTATGCTGCTCACATGAACATGATCGTCTACCAAATGGATGTTAAGACGACATTTCTTAATGGTGAATTAAGGGAAGATGTCTACGTAAGCCAGCCGAATGGATTCATCAACTCGGAGTATCCTAATCACGTGTACAAGCTCAAGAAGGATCTTTATGGGTTCAAACAAGCTCCACGCGCGTGGTACGATCTCCTATCTTCGTATCTCATCTCGAAAGGTTTCTCCAAAGGCAAAGTGGACCCAACATTATTTATTCTCTAGGAGGACAACGACATGATACTGGTACAAATTTATGTTGACGATATAATATTTGCTGCTACTAATCAACGATTGTCTTACCATTTTGAGAAAATTATGTCCACACGTTTTAATATGTCAATGATGGGAAAAATTTCATTTTTCTTAGAGTTACAAATTTCTCAGAATCCCAGAGGCATCTTCATTAATCAATCCAAATTTGCTCTTGAATCATTAAAGAAATATCATTTTGAAAATTGTGACCCCGTGGATACTCCAATGGTGGAGAGATCCAAGTTAGATGAAGATAAGGAAGGGATAGTTGTCGATCCTAAACTTTACCGTGGAATGATCGGCACCCTTCTCTATCTGACTGCTAGCAGGCCTGATTTGCAATTTTCTATATGCATGTGTGCCCGGTATCAGGCTCGGCCTATCGAAAAGCACTTACATGTTGTGAAAGGGATCTTTTGGTATCTTAAAGGAACACTTCATCGTGGTCTGTGGTATCCGAAGGATTCCTCTATTGCACTAATCTCATATGCAGATGCGGATTATGCCGGGTGTCAAGATACTAGATGTAGCACTTCTGGCAGTGTGCAGCTTCTTGGAGATAGACTTGTTAGTTAGGCATCAAAAAGGCAGAAAAGCGTTGCGATATCAAGTACTGAGGCTGAATACATTGCTATGTCCGGTTGTTGTTCTCAAGTTCTTTGGATGAGATCACAATTAACTGACTACGGTCTTGGATTCAACAAAATCCCGATGTACTGTGATAACAAAAGTGCAATCGCTCTGTGCTGCAACTACGTTCAACATTCCCGAGCAAAGCACATTGACATACGCTACCACTTCATCAAAGAGCAAGTGGAAAATGGAGTGATCGAAGTGTACTTCGTCAACACTGAGTATCAGGTGGCATATATATTCACAAAGGCCTTAGATCGAGGACGTATCGAGCTTTTGATCGAAAAGCTTGGCATGAAATAATTCTCACCAGGGACACTTAAGGAATTGGCAGAAGAATCTAAAGAATAGTGGTGGTAAACTATTCTCGAGTATCCTTTGATCATGATCTTGTATATTATCGTATATATTTAAACCACCAAAAGAAAAATACAAAAATATAAAACATAAAAAAACCATAAAAAATATAAAACATAGAAAATCCATAAAAAATATAAAATCAAGAAAATCCAAAAAAAAAAAATTTTAAAACGGGCATGTCTTTTAGTACGGTAATATTTACGGCCTTAGAAATGTCGATTAAAATTGACACGGCGCCATAAATAGAGTTCGTATAAAAGTTGTACATATTTTAAAACATGCCCATATGGCTTGTAGATATTTCATACTACAACCCGCTTTTCGCATTAAAGTCACGTATTTCTTATGAAAACGTTGGCTCACAACGGGAATTAATTTTCTCGGGCAAGGTTTACTTTAAAACCTTGTAAGGGACTAATTTACTTTATAACTTGGTCTAACACAAATTTGTGTACGTATCAGTGCACTTATTTTGTTAAAATAAGAGAAATCTTATTGCCACCACGAATTGTTTTAATATCATCTTAATCGAAAACGTCTTTCATCAGTTCTCTTAAATACTAAGACTACAGCTCTTTAAATAGAAAACGGGTCTGTATTTAAGGGGGAGAAAATGTAAAATTGTTTTCATCATCAAATCGGTCTTCAAAAGTCTTTCAGAAAAACTAATTGGTTACTTACTTTATGGTGTATTATTCTTTGTGTGTACTCGTTGTGCTTCGTGACTTGTTGTGACTTAAGTGACTCGGTCTTAGGATGTTTTTTGTGATTCTATGATTAATGTGTGTTATGGCATAGGAGTTCAATTTCGTTACTTGGATTGTATGTGTTTAAATAGGATAGTCACCAAAAGTAAACAGACAGAAATAGGAGGACTAAACATGCAAAAAGGGAAAATATTTATTTTTGACCTAAGTCAAACATACATATACACGCGCCCCCCCATTCACTGTATGTTTTCCTGTTTATTCACTCACTCACAACACAACATTGCCGCCATTGTTTCATCTCATTATGCTTATCACAGCATTAATCTGCTAAAACAAACATCAAAGGTAATCTAGTTCTTATCTAATTTTGCTTATGATCCTCTTGTGTATCAGTCTAATTAGATAAATCCCCAAATATTTCAATTTAGGGTTTATGAAGTTAATTAGGTTATATCATTGGATTATTAAGTGGGTTTTGGAAAGGGATAGGGTTAGATCATAGATGCTTTTGTTTAGGATGCCTTAGAATCACTCTTTGCCCCAAGAATCATAACGAGATGGTTATTGAGGATGTCATAGATTTTTCTTCTGAAAAAATGAGTTTATTAGATGATTTTACTGAAAAAGTAATTATTCCGAAGAAGAGGATTTTTCTGAAAATGTCATTATTCCGAAAAAGTTGATTTTACTGAAAAAGTCATTTTTTCCGAAAAAGTTGTTTTTACTGAAAAAGCCATTATTCCGAAAAAGATGATTTTCCTGAAAAAGTAATTATTCCGAAGAAGAGGATTTTTTTGAAAATGTCATTATTCTGAAAAAGTTGATTTTACTGAAAAAGTCATTTTTCCGAAACGTTGATTTTACTGAAAAAGGCATTTTACCGAAAAAGTTGATTTTACTGAAAAAGGCATTTTTCCGAAGAAGTTGCTTTTACTGAAAAAGTCTTTATTCCGAAAAAGATGATTTTATTGAAAAAGTCATTATTCCGAAGAAGAGGATATTTTTTTCTGAAAATGTCTTTATTCCGAAAAAGGTGTTATTGCTGAAAATGTCTGTTATTCCGCAAAAGATAGTTTTTCTGAAATTGACATTTATCCGAAAAAGTAGAATTTTCTAAAAATGTCAAGAGCATTTATCCAAAGATTGTAGCTTTATTCAAAGATGGTGTATTGTTTATTGTCTATGGTATATGCTTGATTTGCTTAGGTATAGATACATCATGATGTATATATTTTTGGGTATATCAATCTTGTATGTTTGTTCGTCTTAAGCAGTAAACATGTCTCAATTACCGAGAAGCAAATCAAAGCTAATCAGGCACTTGAAGCCGCCAAGGCTCTACAGTTCATACTAAACAACTTTTGACTAAAAGAAGACAAAGAAGATTATGCCTCAGCTCACTATGCTTTCAAAGTGGTCACAGATATTCTTGCTCGAACTCTAATTAAGAAGGTGTTTTGGGGTACGACTTCGGTTCTAACCGATTATATGCATGAATTTTAGGCTAAGAAGAAACGGCTAACAGACTGAAAGTTCTCATTCACCATCAACAAAAAGGAATGTATTCTCACAATTTCCATCTTTCGTCAAATATTTGGATTACCAATACCACCTACAGGTCAAAAGTTTACAGCCGACCTGGACAAGAATGCAATTGTGAAGATGTATCACTCTCTTGGATACGGTGATCCTGATTTACAACTGGTGTCTCGGTTTACTACATCTAACTTGGGTCAACCTTGGAAAACATTTTTCGGAATACTCGTTCGGTGTTTTACTGCTAAATCAACTGGATATGACTCTTTGCGTTTTTCAACTGCTTGTATCTTTTGCGGCATCTATAAGAGGAAGAATGTGAACTATGCAGAGCTACTATGGGAGAATTTTACTTATCAACTCTTCCACAATACCAAGAAGAAGACAGGTTACTTTCCTTTCCCACATTTCATTAAGCTTATTATTCGTCACTTCATGCAATTAGATGCCTCAATCGATAAGCTTGAAGGAAGTCCTCAGCATACTCCCGATGACGATGATATTCTTGCGGATTTAAAACACGACGGACACTCCGGTGTTTACTCAGGTATTCCAACCGCTATTCCTAATCGTATGTTGACTGATGAACTCAAAGCAAGTGCGGCATACAAGCAGTTGTTGGATGAAATGGAACTTCAAAAGGAAAGAGCTGCATTGGGAGAGTTATCTTCATCAAAACCTAAAGGCAAAGGCAAACGCAAACAAAGTGAACCATCAGATGAAACAGCTTCACCTAAGCCCAAAAAGAAGAAAATTATTGCCAAGTCTAGTGGGAAGGAGCTAATGCTTGAGGATGAAGATGAAGATATCAATGAAAAAGAAATGCTTCGCAAAACTGAAAGACGAAATGTCAAGGCAGCTATCATGCAAACTAAGAAAGACACTGAGGGTAGTGGTTCTGGTATGAAAGCAAAGGAAACCACACTACCTTCTGATATTGCTGAATTTGGGAAAACTGATGAGCATACACCTCGTCGTGACAAATCTGCCCAAACTGCTGATGATGTTGATGATGAACAACAACCTCATGACGGATTGAAGGATATGTATGTTACCGGGTCCACTGATACGACAACATTTGTTGAGACTACCAAAGTCATAAGTACTACAGTGTCTATACCCGTTACTACAATGCCTTCACCAGTATCTACAATGCCTCCACCAGTTTCTACAGTGTCTTTACCACTTTCTACAGTGCCTCTACAAGTTTCTACAGTAACCCCACCAGTGTCTACAGTGTCCTTACCACTTTCAACAGTGCCTCTACAAGTTTCTACAGTGCATCCACCAGTTACTACAGTGCCTCCACCAGCTACTACAGTGCCTCCACCAGCTACTACAGTGCCTCCACTAGTTTTAACTCTACCCCCACCGGTTATTACAGAGACTCCACCTGCGTCAACGCAACTCCCGTTAACTCTACCAAGTCGACCTCTCTCCACTTCATTGTCTAGCACTGCCGTGACTATTACTCCTACACTACAAACCACACCTGCACTGATATCGTTGATTCCATCTTTATCAAAAATGTTCATGCTTCAGATAGAACAACATTTGCAAGCTCAAAAAGAAGAGATGGTTCGGATTAAAGAAGAGTTAGCTCGTAGACAACAAAGTGAAGAATCCTTAAGAAAAGCTCAAGAAGACGCCATTGCTAAGTTCCAAGAAGAGTGAGAATTATCTCGCAAACTCCATGCAGAAGAACTAGCTCTCATCAAAGAAAAGGAAAAAACCAAAAACGAAGCAACATTCATTCGTCTTCGAGACCTCAAAAAGAGGTACCGAGCTGAGAAAGAGGTTTTTGCCGAAGCTAATGAAGCAATTGTTCAATCACTTGATGAAAAGGTCAAGGAATCTGTTGACAACTTGCGCGACGAGTTGAAACAAATTGCTGCAAGCAACGTCATGTTCAAGTCTTCTGACGCTAAAAAGTCAGATTTTCTCATGTCTTAAAAGTTTACGGATTATGAGTTAAAGAAAACCTTACATGCTCGGATGATTCAAGTCGGGTCCTACAACAAAACCAAAGCTCAAAAGATCCTTCACAAAGCTCTTAAGACGGCCATCGATCAAGATACTAAGATATTCGAGAAACATGGTTCTGTAGTTCCCTACGATATCTTAAGTGAAGAAGAAGATGAATCTGACGGTGATGACGACGATGCTGATGATAACAATGATGATGATGACAAGGGTGATGATGACAAGGGTGATGAAGACAAAGATAGTAATGAAAAAGGCGGGAGTGATGAAGACAAAGGTACTGATGACGAAGAAGGTACGAATGACGAAGAAGACAGTGCTAAACACAACGATGGTGATGATAATGGTGATGGTGATGGTAATGGAAAAAATGGGGATGATCAAGAAGAAGAGAACGATGATACAGGGAAAAAGGATGGAGACAAGCAAGCCAAGTCCAAAGGTGACAAATCTTCCAAAGATGAGGCTACAAAGGGTAAATCAACTCCAACACCTACAGCTCGTCAAGGCAGACGCACCAAGAAGTTTCATGATGTAGATGCTAATACAGCCTCATCACATACTCCAGTCACATCTGCCCTAGTGGCTTCAGTTACTACACCGTTAGTACAACAGCAAGTGACGGAACCCAATCAACCTGTACCAGACATTCCAGTCTCTGATCCAGTCCTAGACTTACCAGACACTGATGCAGTAACAGAACCTGTTGATGATGTTCATGTCTCTATTACAGTTCCTGATGTTCCAAAGTCAAGTGAGCCAGCATGGGTGGATACACTCGAGGAAGATGAAAATGCACCCATACAACCTTGGGTGTCCAATGCTGCTGCACTTCGTCCACTGACAAAGGCTGATGAAGCTGACTTCTCTCAATTTCTAAGCAATCCAATAGACTTTTCAAGATATTTGGAGTACAACTATGGGTCTAATGTAACTCAAGCAATGGTTGTGAGAGGACTCAAAAATCCCAACCTTCGTGTTAAATCAAGGCTCAGCAGCACGGAATACGAGTACAACGCAAATGAACTTCTGAAAGCGTTGAGAACTACTCAAAGGGATGGTCTTTATGCGCCTGAAAAACCTCCTCCTACTACAACTGCAAATTATGATCAAATTGCACTTGACTTCTTTGTCAGTAAGGATCTCGAACACTTGGACAAGGGAGCAAACAAGTATGCAACTTCTCTAACATTGGTAAAGGCTGAAACTTGGGATTTGATACCGTGGTTAGAAGAAAAAGTTAATCGTCTCTGGGTTCCACAAAAATATCCTAAATATGATCGATATGCTGAATTGGGTGCTTCACATTGGGATGAGCGTGTGCGACGCGCCTACAACTATGCATGTGTGCACAACTCAGGTTCTCAAGTCTTCTCCCTAATTCAAATCAAAAGCATCCAAGGCGTTAGGATTGAACCCAAAATAGGCTATCAACATTTGACAGAGATCAGACTCATTCGAGAAGATGAAAAAGTCTACACTATCTAGGAAGGTGATTTTCCACTTCTTCATCTCGAAGACATTGAGGACATGCTGCTTTTACTAACTCACAACGCCCTCAGACACTTGAAGTCTGAAGAACTAATTGCCCTGAATTCAGCTCTTCGAATGTACACACGTCGAGTTGTCATCAAGAAAAGAGTTGAAGATCTGCAACTTGGAGTAGAAAGTTATCAAAGGAAGCTCAACCTCTCAAAACCATACACTAAAGTCTTCCAGAGGCATGCGGACAAATCTCTTTACACCAGCACCTCTGATCCGATGCCTGGCATTTTCTACCTGAATGGTCGTGGTCTTATGAAGTTCATGAGAATTCCAGAGATCAACAAATTCAATGACGGGACTCTCACTCATATTCGGGACAAGTTGGTGCATCTCAACAAGCACAAGACTCTTCCAGAGGTAACTGTAGATTGGGACAAGGTATATCAACAGAGTGCTACATATGCGATCAAGAAGATTGATGAGAAGCTGAGAGAAAGACGTCTCATAAGAAGTTTAGAACGATTCGTTGGTGGAAGACCGTATGGAGCGCACCACAAGTTCATGGAACGATCCATCTAATGGGTCGTACTACCTCAGGTCTATTCCATATTGGTTAAATTTGTGAATATGTAAATTTTCTAAATATTGTGCTTTTGTGGCTTGTTGTAGTGTGAAAGTATGATAATGTTTCAATAATTTCTCACGAGATTCTAAATCTTCCAAAATCTATCATACTCAAGCACTACAACTAACCCTCA
Source organism: Glebionis coronaria (assembly GCA_025667525.1). Classification (NCBI taxonomy): domain Eukaryota; kingdom Viridiplantae; phylum Streptophyta; class Magnoliopsida; order Asterales; family Asteraceae; genus Glebionis; species Glebionis coronaria. Next base: position 242,973,240 of record CM046877.1, read on the forward strand.
TTAACTTGAGGGGGAGCATTAACATGTTCTATGGCCATAGATTAATTTCATTTTTACCCAAAGACCGGTTAATCCATTTAATATCCAAAATATTGATGGTTAACATTTTGGAAAGGGGAGAAAATGGGATTAAGGAGACTTAATGATATTTGGCTAAACAATGAAAAAGGCTTAAAAGATAATCCAACTTAATATGTGTCATGCACATGTTAAGGGGGAGCGTTTTTGATGATCAAAACACTTAAGGCACAAAAACTTTGATCATAATATCACAAGTGATTTAAGTGATTTTTCAAATATTTTTCATGGTGACAATACTTATCCAAAACACACTTAATTCACGACAGATGTGGTGACAAAAGGGTGGTAGCTATAGGTATTAGTCCAATGATTCATCAGAACCGATGGAATCTTCCCAAGGAAAATTCCCTAGATAGAATTAGAAGTCCTAGGAAAGAAGGAGAAAGATTGTGAACGTAGGTGAATGTCGACCAAGTACTTAAGCTAGCACTGGAACAATCACAACAAGGTGCAAGTGATGACGTATTGGTAAGCATTGAAGGGGTTGAAGAATGAAAAAGAATTGTAAAGATAAAGGGTGTAAAGAAAGAAGCCCTCCTTACAACCTTAGGCAGAAACCGGGTCTATACATATGCTATTGAGATCATTTTTTTTCAATGATTCTCGATATTGAAGATAGACATCATGGACCCAGTGATGCAGTGCACAACCCTTCCCAGGTAACTCAAATATCTCTCAAAAGATATTTGTTTTAATCACACAGAGTTCAACACGTTATCTATTGGTTTATTCACTCCGAATAGACTAATATTGAATAGGTGGCAATCCCCTCCAGCCATCGCTCACTAAATCAAAACGCACTATCGAGTCTAGAGCCACGAGATCATCAAAAGTCTCATTAGGACACTTTCCATCTATTCCTTTCTTTCTCACATACTATGAAAAGTAAGAGATCTTTATGAGTCCTACGTAGTATTCTTGTAATATTGCCAGAACATCCGAGTGATACGCAAGTATTACAATGAAGATGGAAATCCTTCTTGAGCCAACATCAAACAAGCTCATGGTAGGTGACACGTGCGGTTCTTTAAGAACCAATCTTGTGAAAACTGGAAAGAAACAGTAGTTTAATTCTTAATTGAAATTAAACTCGTTCCAGGCCTCTACACATTATCGTATGATCTTGCCAGAACACTCAGAGTGACACTCTTTAGTGTTCACAGTGACGAGTGGAAATCTTTCTAGTGTTAACATCAAACATCACTTGGTAGGTGACGTGCAAGATTCTTTATGAATCAAGCTCGTGATAACTGGAAAGCAACGATGGTGAAAATCTTAATTGAATTTCACTTGTTCCAGGTTTCATGAATTGACGGCTTCAATCACAAGGATAATTTATCCAAGTGATTCACTCTTTATGTTCGCAGTCAAGCTTAGTGATCGTCGAATAAAATGAAAGGGTTTACCCACGAAATCCTGTCAGGAAGTTACTTAATTGAAACTATCCGTCGTAGGTATGATATATAATATCGTCCAATGGTCTTCACCGACCGGAGGTAAAATGCTACCGATATAGAATGAAATGTTCTAATCCATTTCATTCGTGTCTTATTATGTTGCTGCATTCGAAGACGGTGGCGTTGTGGTGTACCTTTTGAAGACGATGACGTTGCGGTGTACCTGTTGAAGTCGTCATCACATATTTATTCCTTCTGCTTCAAATATATCAGCAAATTCAAGAAAGTCTGACCTAAAAAGTCTTTCGCTGTATCGACTCTGAAACTTTCAAAGAATTTAACAAAGGATAAGTGTGTGGGACATGAAGTCACGAGGAGGCAAGAACCACAAGAAGGCAAAGATCGCACGTGAAGGGTCAAAAGAACAATGCTCTAAAGCCGAAGCCTAAAAGATCAACATCAACATATTCACAACAAAAAGAAAAGATAAAAGAGAAACAACTACGAGCTGAAGAACGAAGACTTAGTATAGTATGTTAGGTTTAGGACTTTGTAATTTGGAGTGACCTCCCTTAGGGGGAGATTGTTGGAAATACGTTTTTAACGTATATTAGAAGTATCGGTCACTCCAACAATATTGTAATACGTTTAGTAGCTCGTAGTTAAAGGTTAAGTCACATTAATATTTAACCCGGCCCATGGGCTTGTCATGGGTTGGAGGCCCAAGTCCATTAAGGACTTGGGTATATAAACCCCTTTCCACCATGGAAAGGGGTGTTGGTTGTTTAGTTGTTTTACACATATTAATAAAAGTTTCTTTGTTTCTCTCTCTTGTTTCTCTCTCTATATTAACAACAACCCTCTTGATTAGTTATAAGATTATCATTGTTCTACACTTCTCATCAGCGCGCTTGATCGTTATGAGATTCAAGTAGTCATAGCCGAATACTGTCATCGTGGTGTAATACTAGGGTTTTTGCAAGGCAAATCTTTTTAAGCAATGAATATTCGTTTCCTCGACTCACTCGAAATTGATTTCTGATTAAACGTAAAACTTAATTTTGTTTTTGGTGAATAAAACTTTTTGGTATTTTAACTAAAAACTATTTAATTAATGACTAATTTAAAATTTAAATAAAAACAAAAATTATTTAATCTAATAAAAATCTTTGAAACTAATTAAACCAATTAAAAAGACAAATTTATTTTTAATAAAAAACATAAACTAATTAAAAACTTAATTTTATAAAAACTTTAAATGAAATCTATAAAAAGTATTTTCAAACAAAACGAAATTTGAAAACGATTTAAATAAAATATATTTTTTTATTTTTTTTTATCTTTTTATTTTAAACTTTATAAAAGAAAGTAATAAGAAAATTTATATCTAAAATTAATTAAACTAAAATTATATTTAAACTAATTTAAATAAACTGCTATCAAATATGAACCTATATTAATTTAAAGCTGCCAAATTAAACACAAAAGATTGTCTAGCTAAAATGGTTGTGCCGTTTGACTGCTATACCTGAGGTCAGGTGTTCGAGTCCCAGGAGGGATGGTTTTTGCTAATAATGATTATTTATTTATTTTTTATTTTCGACAATAAAACTAACATACAGATCAATAGTATCTGTATGTTGATGCAGAAAAATCAATAATATGAACTAAACCAGATAAGCAATACAGTCGAAACAGGAAATGAGCAAAAACAGATATAATCTAAAACGTAAACTAAACCGAATAAGCAAGACTAAATAAGCATATAAAATAAGCAGTAGACCTGTAAACCAAATCGAACGAACAGATTATCGAATATGCAAACGATATCAGAAACAAATATAACTAAAAACAATAAACAAGCAGATAGCGAATAAGCAGATCCAAATAGGCTGAAATCTAAAACAAGCAGATAATCTAAACCAATAAAACATAAGAAGAAAAGATCTAAAACCGATAAATAAGCCAAACTTAAATAAGCTACTAAGCAAATAAGCTATGACTAAATAAGCTATGACTAAATAAGCTAATAAACAGATATTAAAATCTAACCAACAAAACCAAACTAAAAAAAACAAGCAGATAATCAAAAAGCTATAAACCGAAAATAAACATAAGCATAAGCAGATCCAAACAGTGAAAATAATAGAAGATATATAACCTTAAATTAAAACTTAACAACAAATAAAAAGAAGATTAGAACCTTTTGTCGATAACCGTTGGGCCGTAAGGTGGTGTTGAACCCCCTATGAATCGAAAACAAACAAACACCACCTCCGAATCACCTTTCCAACCAACCTTCGAACAGCTTTTTTAATACTTTCCCAGTGGGGAAAATAATAATCACTTTCTTTTTATTTATTTTTTTATATTATATTAATAATAATAAACACGAACAGTAATAAAAAAAACGCAAATTCAAGATGAAAAATTGACAGAAATTAAATGAGACAAAATTTAATTGAAATTACTTTTCATTAATAATTAAAAGAGTACAATTACTGGAAAATTAAAAATTACATTAACCCTAATTATCTAATTTGCAGAAAAATAAATAAAAGAAAAAGTGCTTCTAATGATTTACAAATTAAGAGTTTTTATAGGCAAACCCTAGAAACTTTTTTCCTTGGTGCCCACGGTCTTCAATCCTAGCCCTTCTTTCTTCTCTTCTCTCTCTTCATCTCATCAAACGGCTGAAAATCATTGCTTGTGCCACGGATTGCCAAGCTGTCAGTTTTTTTGTGCTTCTTGTGTTTGTTTATGGGTGATATGGAGCTAATTGATTGGATGGAGTGGAGTCGTGGAGGTGTTTTGGCCAATCAAAACAAGGAAAAAGGCCACGTCGGATTTAGAGATGAGGACCACCATTGTGGATCTTCCGATTCTTGTGGGGATTTAATCAAGATACGTGTGAATCACACGTTTTGGGTAAAATCCCCAATTTTCTATGGGTAAAATTGGTGTTAATTTTCAATTAGGGTTTGGGGATAGGTGAGTGGCTGCGTTACTTTAGAGAGAGAGGGAGTGAAAAGTGAGGGTGAGTGCTCTTGTTATTATCGAAGTGAGTGGGGATGGGGTAAAAAAAAACTTTTATTAAAAACGTATGTTGAGGGATGTTAAGTGTGTACACGTGTGAGTGTGTGGGATTGTTTATTTGTGTGAGTGGGAGTTTGACTGAACTTTTACCTAGCACTTTACATCCTCCGTTTCATTTGTTTCAACAAAATTGGGCTAGGCCCAAATTACTCTTATTCATCCGTTTGCATTATGGGCTTGGGCCCTAATTTATCAACTTGTTTTGTATTTGGGCCTTTGTGGGCTTGTAAGTTTTTATCAAGCAATTTTAAACTTTCAAATGGGCTTTTTAGCCCATTAACCCGAATGTGGGACCCACAAGCCCGTTTAACTCCATAAATATTAAATCCGCTAAAAATGAGCTCGACTTCGGCTTTCTTGTTCATTTTCTTCAAACTCGTGTCGGTTTCGTGAACTTGGGCACACTTTTGGTCTTTGACTTTGTCCTCGTCTCTTTCTTGGACTTTTCTTCAACATTTGATCGTGAAATCCCGTGTTTTCTCTTCTTTTGATCATTTGTACCTATTTAACACAAAAACACAAAACCACGCGTAATTCTGACTTTTATGATATTAAACACATGGTTAGGTCTTGTTTTTCCTTGATTTTAGTGGCAAAAGGATAAGTGTTTACACACTTATTAAATCCCCTACACTTGACCATTGCAATGACCACATGCAATGCATAATTTCAAAGCATAAAGTTACATTTTTCTCATAATTAATCTATCTCGGCCTTTATTAAGATATTCTAATACTACTACAATGAAAAGATAAAGACAAAAGTTATAACAATTTATTAACTTGGAAATTATTTGACGGAAGAAACTCGTAAAGAAATCTAAGACTTAAATTAGGGCTTTGGTGTCATGAATATTAATCACCCTCAAGTTTTACGTTCCCCATATCAAGCTTAAAAACGAGATCATTGTTTACCATAAGTCCTCAAGTTAAAACCACTTATATAAGATAATTGTGTAATACTCTTTCTCCAATTCCTACTTTGTATCTCTAGATTTTTTTGATTGTCATTCACCCGTAGGCTCATTTGACTTATTTGATAATTATTATTCCAAAAATGAAGGCCAAACGGTGCAAACCCGACACTCAAAACCTAACCTCGTCCTCAAAAACGTTGTCACTAAAGTAAGCCCACATCAAGGATGATTTAACATGATTTGGGGAATAAATTCCCGGACCCAAAATTTGGCCAATAGTACTACTTAATAATTATTCCTCCAAAGTCATGTAGACTTTATGTGGAGTTTAGAAAGTTCACATCATATACCCTTAGGCTCATTAAGATGTAAAAATGCTCCTCATCTATTGTCCACACCCTAAGGCTCCTTGAACGATAAACGAGGGAATTGATTTTTTTATCAATTTTTATTCAACACTTACCATGCCATACACCCTAAGGCTCTAATGATAAGGTTCGTGCTACATGCCCCACACCCTAAGGCTCCTTGAGGTCATGTTTTAATATTATTCTTTCTTTATTTATGATATATATAGTAGGCCAAATTCCGTGGTCCCATGGTCTGAATACCTCCTACTTAGTGGTTATGAGCCACCTTAGTCGGAAGTCCACAACGTTGGCACCCTCAATGTGTTCATGCTTTAATTACAAGGAGAATAAAGATTTGGCTAAGAGTTAAGATATCGAATCTACACCATAAAAATCCTCATTTATTAAGCAATTAAAATATACAAGCGGGAAGAAAGAGCCACAAAAACTCATATAAGCAAGAATTAACCCTTAAACTTATTATCAACTCTATCATCTCTCGTTCTCCGCAATTTAAAATTTCAAGGAATGAGACTCGTGGATGCTTAGCCTAATAAACCAATTAAGGTCCATATGGTTAAGGATACTAGCTAGAGTAAACTTGGAAAAGTAAACTCGGGTTGAGTCAAAATATTCACGACGGGCCTAATATATCAAAGATATCTAAACTTGTTAAAACCATTTTATTCATTTATTTATTTTTGACTTTATTCTTGAAATGAAAAATATAAATATGACGAGATGACGAAAGGAAAGAAAATAAATGAAAATACTACTAGGCCAAAATAGATCAAAAATTTGAAAAAATGTTGAAATTTTTTTTTATTTTCCGGTTAAATGGGGTCAAATTCATGGAAAAACCCACTAAAGTTCGATAGAAGTCCCCCTACACTTAATATAAACATTGTCCTCAATGTTTAGGCATGTGGGAGAATAAACTCCCCTACACTTAGGGCATTGAGTACGTTGTTTAAAATCGAGCTAAGGAAGGGACAACTAAAGTGATTACATTTATTTGTTTTATTTTATATACAAGATTGAATCACAATAGCAAAAACTTATTGAAGGGACCGGGTACATGGGAAACACGGGAACACGGGTCGCGTCAAAAGTACCAAAAGTGGATCATTAAGCATATGTCCCTGCACACAACATCACAACACAAACAACCTACTTGGCTCCCCCTACACTTATTGGTGAAAATGGGTGAAGGTGAAAAAGGGTGGAAAAGGGTAAAAATCTAACCTAGTTAAACGATGCTTGATTTATTTATCACGAGTCTCTAGCTCGACTCGATTTCCCGAATGTCGTCATTCAAATGGGAAAATCATGGAAAACCGAGATTTCCAAGGGAGGAAAATCTATCCATGATAAAAGGGTGAAGCAAAGTCATATAAGGCATACCCCATGAAAATCCACCCGGGTCAAACACATAATTTCCATCACAAAAGGAAATAAACCCCGAGGTGGTAAAATCATGCAAGTCAAAGAAAAGTGGGTTATCCTTAGGCAACGATCTCCTAAATGAAAGGGTAGTATGGTGATATGGCAATGATAGCATGAAAGTCTTTATTCCGGGATCAAACACCGGTTCTTTAATGGGAAAATAGCAAGAGGTATTGACATTTAAGCTCAAAATATCATCAAAATCCAAAGTGGGAAAGTCATCCTCGTCCAAACTTGATGTGAAAACGTAAGTATCGTCGGAGTCATAGGAAAACTCATCCTCATGAGGAAAATAGGTATTTAGAAAGATATATAAATCCTCCTCAAATGGAATAACCTCTAAATTAGTAATGGTCTCTAAGAGTGGAGGATCCTCCTCAAAAGTCATGACTTCTAAAATTGGAGTATAAAAGTCAAAAGGAGTCTCCATGGAAGAATCACTCATAGAGATATGAAGTGCATTAAGATCATGGGGTGGGTCATCAAAGTTAATGAGATCACTTGAGGAAGTGTCATCATCGTAGATATCAAAGATTGGTTGATAAAAAATGCGTGGGTCAAAAGTGGGTGGGTCAAAAGGTGGGTCGTCTAAACCGAAGATAGTGTGATTACTTGAAGAAGTGTCATCACTATAGGTGTCATAAATTGGAGTTTCAAAAATTTGAGGCTCTAAGGGAAGGGATGAAGTTATCACAAAATCATTTTGATTAGACTTTTCTATTCCAAAAGGATTAATAAAAATCTCTTCATTGTCATAATTAAGAACATCAATCATATTGACCGACTCTTTTCCATTTGATTTTGTTGTGATTTTTCCCATTTTAAAAACTTGTTGTTCATCCCTAACCCTAAGAATTAACTCCCCTTCGGCCACGTCAACTAAGGCTCTTCCGGATCGTAAGAATGGTCTACCAAGTATTAACGGAATACAAGGATCCATCTCGTAGTCGACGACGACAAAGTCCACGGGAAAAGTGAATGTACCAACTCGAACAAAAACATCTTCGACAATACCAACGGGGTATGCGAGAGTTCGATTAGCTAACTCTAGAGTCATACGAGTCGGTACAAGGTCGGGTAATGATAATTGTTTCCAAACCGAGAGTGGCATAACATTGATGCTAGCGCCGAGATCCGCTAAAGCCATACAATCATCGATTTGAGGAAACGAGCAAGGTAACACGAATCGTCCGGGATCTCCTGGCTTTTCGGGAAGCTCTTTGAGAAGAATCGCGGAACAATTCTCATTTAAACGGGTGTTCACGAGATCAATCATTAATTCTTTCTTATTAAGCAAATCTTTAAACATTTTCACAAATTTTGGTATTTGAGCAAGTGCTTCAATAAGGCTTATGTTAACATTGACGTTGGAAATCATTTACAAAAAGTTAGAAACATGAACGTCATCTTTGGTGAGCACTTTAGCCTTGTCTAACCTAAAGGGATAAGGGATATTAGGCTTAGACTTTGAAGGTTGAGAAGGAGAAGGACTCGCTTCTTGAACAACCGTAGGGATAGGCTCTTTCGGCAATGGAGGAATAGTACTAGGAGTGGTAGTGGGAGGGATCACCGGAGGGGGAGTAGGATTACTCATTATGACCTCCGGGCCTTGTCTCTCCTTTATTGGCGAAGAGATGGAAGGTCCCACTAAAGTGGCTCTACTTCGAGTATTGATAGCACTCACATTAGCACGAGGGTTAATCTCGGTATTTGAAGGTAAGGCTCCTTGGGGTCTAAGGGCTTGCAACATAGTCAAAAATTTCTTATCGGTTGATTATTGCATTTGTCTAGTAGATTCTTTCATTTGTTTCATAATTCTCTCATGGTCAGTCAATTTTTGTAGAACCAAGTCCATTTGAGGGTTGTGCATGTTAATTTGATTAAACCCTTGATTGTTAACCTCTTGATTAGGAAAACCTTGGTTTTGATATGGAGATTGAAAACCGTTGTTATTATAAAAACCTTGGTTATTATTTTGAAAACCTTGATTTTGACCATTAAAATTCCCTTGATTAGTATTCTCTTGAAAATTACCCATTTGAGGACCTTGGTTCCTATTTTGGTGTTGGGTATTTTGGGCGATTGGGGGTGGTCTTTGTGGTGCTACAAAACCCGGGGGAGCCAAATAATTAGTACTCTTGTAAGACAAATGGTTAACATCAACATTTGGTTTAAATGCAACCCTTTCATTAGCATTAAAAGCACAAACTTGTTGTTGTTGATTATTGTAAACCTTGTCACAATTGAAATATGAATGTGGTCCACCACAAGTCTCACACGTTTCACTAGTTTCTTTCAAGGCATTAACTTGACCATTGAGGGCTTCGGTTTTTAGAGCAATTGATTCAATAAGCGACGTAAGCTTATCAATTCTCTTATCATTGTCACTAGGACTTGCCATACTGGCCCTAACACTCTTAGTTTGCACTTTAGCCTTGTTTTCAATTATGGACCAAGCCTCATTCATTGTTTTCACAAGAATATTGCTCCCCGTGGCACTATTAAGTGAGTCTTGGTCATTTAGAGTTAAACCATTATAAAAAGTGTTAATTTGATGCACTTTAGTGAAACCGTGTTGTGGACATTTTTTTAAAAGCTCTTTAAATCGATCCCAAGACTCACTAAACGTTTCCCCATATTTTTGTTCAAAAGTAATGATTTCATTTCATAAAGAAGTGGTCCGTGATGGTGGGAAAAAGTAGTTTATGAACTTGGTCTCTAAATCAATCCATGTAGTAATACTTTGGGGTGGTTCCTTATCAAGCCAAATCCGGGCTTGTCCCTCGAGGGAAAAAGGAAAGAGTTGTAAACGAATAGCCTCTTGTGGCACCCCATTATATTTGACGGTGTTGGCTAATTGTATGAAACGTTTGATATGAGCGTGTGGATCATCATTAGTACGGCCCAAAAATGGTGTAGCGGAAACAATTTGAATGAAACCTGTTTTATGTTCAAAATGATTTTCTCCAATATGCGGCACCACAATCGCGTCATCGTTTCCTTCAACGTGAGATTGGAGAATCTCAATCATTGGTCGATTATCCGTTTCCATCGTTTTGTCGAAAGCTCGATTCTCAGGATCGGCTTGAATGACGGTCTTTTTGTTTTTATTCTTCTTCTTCTTTTTGGAAGAATTGGAAGAATTTGGTACACCAATCGGTATGTATGTACGCGCGCGAGTGCGCATACAATTAAAACTTTGGAATGAGGTAGGTGACCTCGGTCGACTTTTAGAGGAAAAGGATTCTTCCTCTCGAGGTGCAATATGAAAAAGCTACAAAAATATATACTTAATTACTACTTGAGTTGGCAAACCAATAATCGGTCGTCCCTCTCAATATACGCACAAGCAAGCGGGGAAACGAGGTGGCACAAAGCACTTAAAAACCTTTTTCCTTAGACGGCCTTTTATAGCGTGTCGCCTTATACCCACCTTATAGTTTGTATATTTTGAGTTCAAACGTCTTACTAGTATTTATCTATTTTGCCTTTTTATTTTGTTTTGGATGCGAATACAATAGTTAAGTGATGAAATCCCAACTAAGGCCTTATTTGAAAAGTAGATAAATTTATTGTGCTACGTAATATAATAAATGAAAAATCTTTTTGTATTTTTTTAGAAAAATATATATTCACAAGAAAAATCGAAAGAAATCGAACTAAGAAAAATAACACTAATACGTAATATTTTTGGTGTAATACTTTTAGGGAAAAGTATTACTTTTTGATTTTTTAATTTTTTGGTGCAAATCTTAGGAAAGAATTTGCTTTAAATGATTTTTTAATTTTTTTTGTATTTTTAAGTTTTTGATTTTTTTAGGTTTTTGATTTTGTTGCAAGAAAGTAACGTTCAAAATCGAACGGATCCTAAAGTCCAAAACGTCTCACGAAATCGTCAATCGTAACGAGCGAAGCGGTAGCGGCGCCATTTTAATACTAGGGTTTTTGCAAGGCAAATCTTTTTAAGCAATGAATATTCGTTTCCTCGACTCACTCGAAATTGATTTCTGATTAAACGTAAAACTTAATTTTGTTTATGGTGAATAAAACTTTTTGGTATTTTAACTAAAAACTATTTAATTAATAACTAATTTAAAATTTAAATAAAACTAAAAATTATTTAATCTAATAAAAATCTTTGAAACTAATTAAACCAATTAAAAAGACAAATTTATTTTTAATAAAAAACATAAACTAATTAAAAACTTAATTTTATAAAAACTTTAAATGAAATCTATAAAAGCAATTTTTAAACAAAACTAAATTTGAAAACGATTTAAATAAATTTTTTTTTTTTATCTTTTTATTTTAAACTTTATAAAAGAAAGTAATAAGAAAATTTATATCTAAAATTAATTAAACTAAAATTATATTTAAACTAATTTAAATAAACTGCTATCAAATATGAACCTATATTAATTTAAAGCTGCCAAATTAAACACAAAAGATTGTCTAGCTAAAATGGTTGTTGATAGGTATGAAAACACCCATCTTTTTACCACTTAATTATAATAATAACCAAGCCAAAACGTGTATTTTATGTCGTAAATGACAGAATTATGCGTAGTTTGCGTTTTTGTTGTGATTTAGGACCAAAATGTGAAAAGGGAAGAAAACACGGGCTTTCACGGGCTTTATCGAAGAAAACGACACAAGACGAAGTCAAGAGATCAAGAGTGCAAAAAGAACGGAAGTCCAAGGCCTATTCTGAAGATTTATCGAAGAACAAGTCTAAAGGCGGAAGTTTAATAAAGCCGAAGAACTCGAGTCTAATAAATAAAGAAATTATAAGACGAGTTTATTTAATCCCGAGACAAAGTCGATAAAGTCGAAGAACTTAAAAGACGAGAAGACGTGAAGAAAGAAAGAAAGAGGAGGCAACACATGCACCTCCCCATTTCCTATGAATACCCTCCTAAATTCATTTAGGAGGGTTGGTTAGTTTTTAGTGTTAGGTAGTTTTCATTTTTCATTTTGTAGGTGATTCTAGAGAGAGAAAATGACAGTTTCTCTCACTAGGATCTCAATCTTTTATCTTCATTTCTTGTTTTTAATCAAAACTTTACTTTCAAATAGCTTAATTCTTGCTTTAATCTTAATCTTATTCTATCTTTCTTAGTTTTTTATATGATCTTAAATCTGATCTCTTTATATACATGTCTTGTTTATTTTGATGTTTGATTAAAAAGTTCATCTTTTGTTTCATCTAAGCTTTTATACGAATTAAGCTATAAGTTTGACAATCTTATTGGCTTATTTTGTATTTATCTTATTTACTTTTTAGTTTTCTTAAAAAGTTTAGTCTTTTTAAAGTTTGCTTATTTAGTATTTTTAAAAGTTTTTAAATTTTGGTCTATTAGCTTTTTCTTAAATTTGATTTGGTTAAGTTTTTAGATAAGTGCTTATTTGGTATTTGCTTATTTGCTTATTGTATGCCATCGTAATGCTTAAGGGTTTTACCAGTATGATCCAGTAAGTGTGATCACATAAACCCCGAGGGTTTCTACTTGCGATCCATTGCTGCGATCCTTAGTACGATCGTCACCACGATCACACTCCATAATCCACACCACGATCACTTGTTACGATCGTGGGTACGATCATAGAGTGCGATCCAGGGTGCGATTGGCCGCTACGATCCGTGGGTACGATCCTTGGCTTCGATCCAGGATGCGATGGAATCTTCAATAGTACGATGGAAACAATAGTACGATGGAAATGTTTACAATAGTACGATGGAAACGTTTACAATAGTACGATAGAAATGACCTACATGTCTGCTAGCTTAACCTTTTTTGCCGCCAAATTAAGCAGCTAGCTTGCTAGCTTCCAGCAGCTAGCCTGCTAGCTTGTTTATTTAATAGTATTATTCCGTAATTGTTTAGTTTTATCTGAAAGTTGTTCCGATTTTATTTTTCAAAGTTACGTATTTTTAGTTGAATTTATCGTCGACTTTTTAGTATTAATATTTTCTCGTAAAGTTTAAGTTTTATCTTTTATTTAGTACCCGCTTTAGATTTTGCCTCGTTTAGCTTTAAAGTACCATTTAATTTTATTCTCTCATTTTTCATTTAGTAAACTTTATTTTCGAGTCGATAGTTAATTTCGTCTTTTATTTTATTTTTATTAATTGTTTCGCTTTAAATTTCATTTTATTGTTCGTTTTAATATTCGTTTTAATATCGTTTTAAATTTTTAGTTTTTAGTATTCACCTTGTTTTACTTTTATTATTTGGACTTGTCTTTAGTTTGTTTTTAAATACTTTTCGCATTTACTTTTAAATTTGATAATCAACTTCCCTTTTTCTTAACCAAAAACAATTGAGTCGCACTTTGAACCGGAAATCAATTCGAATTGAATCGATACGTACAAATTTTCATACCTAGCAAAAACATAATTTCAAATGGCGCCGCTGCCGGCTCTTTTGGTGAAGATTAACGGTTTTTAGTGAAAGACGCGTTGGATTTTGGGATCCGTTCACTCGTGAACGTTATTTTTCGTGTCAAAATTTTTCAAAAATCCAACAACATTTGAAAAATCATAAAAGCATTTCTTTTTCGAAAGTTTTGGACCAAAAATATTCCTCTTTATCCTCTATTATGTTTAATTCTTTTTTCTATCCCTCTAATTTTTAATTCTTCATGGATTCGTCTTGCGTACGGTGTGGGAGACCATGGCTTGGTTTTCAAACATGTCAATGGTGTACTTGTGAGCGTTGCGGTTCTGATATCGACGATACACAATTTGGATTTTGTCCATTTTGTAATTCAACAAATTCATACTTCTCCTCTTACAATACTTTCTCACCCTCTCCCGTCTATGACGATCCTTATCCTCAAAATGCACCGGATTTTTCTCCATACCCATGGTGCTATAAGTGTGGGGGTCCTCATGAAAGTTTTCACTGTCCAACGGGGGATCAAAATTACTATAATTATACCCCTTCTAGTTTTGACCAACCCCTGCAATACCCAATTGAGCATCAGCCTCGTCACGGGATGAGTTACCAAGAACCAATTGACGATCTTGCTACAGCTTTTCAAGAACAAACGAAAGAGCTTTTACACACGCTGCAAACTTGTATGGAGTCATTTTTAAAGCAGCGAGATCAGACGAGTACTCATATCCCTGAGCTTATTATTGGCCCTTTAGGTAATGAGGAGAGCGATGACGATATTGAGGTTATTTTCGACGAGGAGGAATTTCTAAAGCAACGTAAGACTTCTCCCATTCCTCCTTCGTCTATTGCTATCACACCCGAGAAGCCCGTTGGCTCTCTCATAATGGAGGATGAGCATCTTGACATTATTTCGGCAACGGAATCGAACAAATTCCTAAAGTCCAGTGTCGAGGAACTTGTCGTCATCCCAAGTGAGCCCGCGGGTGTTCCTGAAAATTTGTGTGATGTACCGACTTTTGCGGAGCTTACGGACGAGTTTGCTTCGCTAGTCAATGATCACATACTCACAAATCCATAAGCGCTAATTGATTCTCCCAACAAGAGTTCAACATGTGGTGAGTATGATGATTTCGTCTTCGAGCCCGAGATTGAGGAAATTATCGACCGAGAGCTAGCTCTTTTACCTCCACTTCCACCTACGAGTGAGGACGATTTTTCTAATATCGAGGCCGAACTTGATGAGTTGGAACGTCTTATTTTTCATAATAATGACGAACCAACTCACATGCCCAAACATCCAATTCTCGAGGAGTTACCTAATCAACACTCCTCTAATGAGAATTACGTTTACCACATTCGTGAGGATTTAACTTATCAACAATCCCCACAAATGAATGATGGTTTCGTACTTGATCGTGATCTTTTCAAACGAGTTTCTACAGTCCTTATCTACGATGAAATCGAAAAGATTAACGTTCATAAGGATGAATCCTTTGACCCGGGAGGTGACATGAACCATTCTATGATTCATAACTTTACGACTTTGCCAATTGGTCAACATCCATTGTCTTTGGAGGATCACAATGTGATTCCTTTACCCACCCCACCTCCCGTCAATCTGGACTTCACTTGCTTTTCTTATATTTAGCAGACTTTCCTACCATTCACTACTTATCCTCCTGCCTCTCCTTTATTAATGTCCTCCGGGAACGAGGACAAGGTCTTTGATCCCGGTATTACATTCGAGGCTTCCCCATGGACCATTTAATTCGGGGACGAGTCAGGCTCGCGACTCGGTTAACAAAAACAAGCACTTTTTGGGAGGCAACCCAATTATCTATCTCTCTTTATATGTTTTCATCATAAGTGTAGGGGGAGCCCCGTTGGTGTTTGTTGTTTTCTTTCTTATGATGTGCAGGGATTAGAGCTTCAAAGACACACTCTTGATGACTTTTGACGACCCGTGATTCCGTGTTCCCGTCTTCCCGGTTGTATCCTAAACTCTTTTTGATTCTCTATTTTATATTTTCCAATATTAAAATAGGAATCACTTTAGTTGTCCTTTCCTTAGCAAGATTTAAACAAAGTGCACAATGTCCTAAGTGTAGGGGAGTTTAATCCCACATGCTTAAACATTGAGGACAATGTTTATATTAAGTGTAGGGGGACTTCTATCGAAGTTAAGTGGTCTTTTCCTTGCATTTGTCCTCATTTTAACCAGAAAATTGATTTTTCGACATTTTTCAAAATTTTTGATCTATTTTGGCCTAGTAGTTTTTCCTTTGTTATTGTTATTTACTGTCTTTGTTGGAATAAATTTTAATAAAGTGGTTTTATGTTTTAAACGTTGTGAATCTTTTGACTCAACCCGAGTTTACTTATCCAAGTTTACTCTAGCTAGTATCCTTAACGTGTTTAAGTCAAGTTTTGCTAGGATTTTATATATGGAACTTTAAAACGCGAAAGTCTTAACTCTCACGGGTTAAGAACAAGAACTTTTCGAAAGTTCCTATAATTGATCCTAGAGAATCATTTATCAAGGGAACTTTAAAATGCGAATTCAAAACTTGGAAAAGTCTAAGAGTTTGCAAGATCCTATAGATGACTCGAAAACCCAAAACTTTGATTTAATTAGCTAAGCATCCATGAGTCTCATTCCTTGAGATTTTAAACTGTGGAGAACGAGAGATGATAGAGTCAATTATAAGTTTGGTATTCTTTCGTGAATTTATGTGAGTTGATTATAAGCCTATTCTCCCATCGCTTGTTATAAAATTTATCTGCAATAAATAAGGTTGTACGATTTGAAAAGTTACTTAGATTCTAGCACAAGATCGTTTAAAAGTTGTCGGTATTAATTAGAGTTCATAGCCAAGGCATAACTTATTGAAGCGGGATGCGAAGATTGGCTAGTCCGAAAAGGCCCTAACAAGGCATGAGGGCTACATTTTGTTGCTAAAGATCCAAAAGTGATGTGAAGAATCATTTATCGAAAATCAATATGAAGGATCGAGACACGCGACGAAAAGCAAAAACTCCCCAAAAGATCATGAAGAAGTATATCCCAAAAGACCCTAACAAGGTATGAGGATAAATAGATCCAAGTCCTAAAAGGAGGCGGATCGTTGTATATCGAAGTCCAAAATAAAGATTGGAGAAAAATGAAGAAGTCGTGGTCCAAGTATGAAGAATCTCTCAGAAACTTCAAGTGAAGAAATTCCTATTATGAAGAGAAGACCATAACTTCGAGAACGTCTATTTAAGATTTGAAGTATGAAGTCGCTGCCAAATATCGGTCCGAGAAAGGTCTCAAATCGTGAAGCGAGTTATGCCAAGATATGAACTTTATGAGGTCCCGAGAAGCAGTTTTAAAAGATTTTGTCCTTTAGCTAACTATTGATTAAATCGTCCCACTTTATTTTCAGCCTAAATAACTATCGAAATAAGTCGAACAATGCATCCTCGTGATCATTCAAGACAAAATTAAAATATAAGAGATACACCTAGGAATAAGGGACTCTAAGTAAATAATTGGCCCACATGAATTCATGTTAGTCTGCTAACTTATAATAACAATGGTCTCGTTTTTAAGCTTGGTTTGGGGAACGTGAAACTTAAGGATGATAATCATTCATGACATCAAAACCCCAAGGTAAGTTTTTGATTTCTTTTTATTTTATTTGTTTTCTTCCTTTAAATAGTTGTCTCTTTAATAAAGGCCAATATGGATTGATTGTGATGGAAAATGTAAAACGTGCTTTGTAACTAGTGCATTGCATGAGGACATTGCAATGGTCAAGTGTAGGGGATTTGATAGGTGTGAAAACACCCATCTTTTTACCACTTAATTATAATAATAACCAAGACAAAACGTGTATTTTATGTCGTAAATGTCAGAATTATGCGTGGTTTGCGTTTTTGTTGTGATTTAGGACCAAAATGTGAAAAGGGAAGAAAACACAGGCTTTCACGGGCTTTATCGAAGAAAACGACAAAAGACGAAGTCAAGAGATCAAAAGTGCAAAAAGAACGGAAGTCCAAGGCCTTTTCTGAAGATTTATCGAAGAACAAGTCTAAAGACGGAAGTTTAATAAAGCCGAAGAACTCGAGTCTAATAAATAAAGAAATTATAAGACGAGCTTAATTAATCCCGAGACAAAGTCGATAAAGTCAAAGAACTTAATAGACGAGAAGACGTGAAGAAAGAAAGAAAGAGGAGGCAACACATGCACCTCCCCATTTCTTATAAATACCCTCCTAAATTCATTTAGGAGGGTTGGTTAGTTTTTAGTGTTAGGTAGTTTGCATTTTTCATTTTGTAGGTGATTCTAGAGAGAGAAAGTGATAATTTCTCTCACTAGGATCTCAATCTTTTATCTTCATTTCTTGTTTTTAATCAAAACTTTACTTTCAAATAGCTTAATTCTTGCTTTAATCTTAATCTTATTCTATCATTCTTAGTTTTTTATATGATCTTAAATCCAATCTCTTTGTATACATGTCTTGTTGATTTTGATGTTTGATTAAAAAGTTCATCTTTTGTTTCATCTAAGCTTTTATACGAATTAAGCTATAAGTTTGACAATCTTATTGGCTTATTTTGTATTTAGCTTATTTACTTTTTAGTTTTCTTAAAAAGTTTAGTCTTTTTAAAGTTTGCTTATTTAGTATTTTTAAAAGTTTTTAAATTTTGGTCTATTAGCTTTTTCTTAAATTTGATTTGGTTAACTTATTAGATAAGTGCTTATTTGGTATTTTCTTATTTGCTTATTGTATGTCATCCTAATGCTTAAGGGTTTTACCAGTATGATCAAGTAAGTGTGATCGCATAAACCCCGAGGGTTTCTACTTGCGATCCATTACTGCGATCCTTAGTACGATGGTCACCACGATCACACTCCATAATCCACACCACGATCACTTGTTACGATCGTGGGTACGATCATAGAGTGCGATCCAGGGTGCGATTGGCCGATACGATCCGTGGGTACGACCCTTGGCTTCGAAAGATGCGATGGAATCTTCAATAGTACGATGGAAACAATAGTACGATGGAAATGTTTACAATAGTACGATGCAAACGTTTACAATAGTACGATGGAAATGACCTACATGTCTGCTAGCTGAACCCTTTTTGCCGCCAAATTAAGCAGCTAGCTTGCTAGCTTTCAGCAGCTAGCCTGCTAGCTTGTTTATTTAATAGTATTGTTCCGTAATTGTTTAGTTTTATCTAAAAGTTGTTCCGATTTTATTTTTCAAAGTTACGTATTTTTAGTTGAATTTATCGTCGATTTTTAGTATTAATATTTTCTCGTAAAGTTTAAGTTTTATCTTTTATTTAGTACCCGCTTTAGGTTTTGCCTCGTTTAGCTTTAAAGTACCATTTAATTTTATTCTCTCCTTTTTCATTTAGTAAACTTTATTTTCGAGTTGATAGTTAATTTCGTCTTTTAGTTTTATTTTTATTAATTGTTTCGCTTTAAATTTAATTTTATTGTTCGGTTTAATATTCGTTTTAATATCGTTTTAAATTTTTAGTTTTTAGTATTCACCTTGTTTTACTTTTATTATTTGGACTTGTCTTTAGTTTGTTTTTAAATACTTTTCGCATTTACTTTTAAATTAGATAATCAACTTCCATTTTTCTTAACCAAAAACAATTGAGTCGCACTTTGAACAGGAAATCAATTCGAATTGAATCGAGACGTACAAATTTTCATACCTAGCAAAAACATAATTTCAGTTGTGTCATTTGACTGCTATACCTGAGGTCAGGTGTTCGAGTTCCAGGAGGGATGGTTTTTGCTAATAATGATTATTTATTTATTTTTTATTTTGGACAACCAAACTAACATACAGATCAACACTATCTGTATGTTGATGCAGAAAATCAACAATATGAACTAAACCAGATAAGCAATATAGTCGAAACAGGAAATGAGAAAAAACAGTTATAATCTAAAACGTAAACTAAACCGAATAAGCAAGACTAAATAAGCATATAAAATAAGCAGTAGACCTGTAAACCAAATCGAACGAACAGATTATCGAATAAGCAAACGATATCATAAATAAATATAACTAAAAACAATAAACAAGTAGATAGCGAATAAGCAGATCCAAACAGACTGAAATCTAAAACAAGCAGATAATCTAAACCAATAAAACATAAGAAGAAAAGATCTAAAACCGATAAATAAGCCAAACTTAAATAAGCTACTAAGCAAAAAGATATGACTAAATAAGCTAATAAACAGATATTAAAATCTAACCAACAAAACCAAACTAAACAAAAACAAGCAGATAATCAAAAAGCTATAAACCGAAAATAAACATAAGCATAAGCAGATCCAAACAGTGCAAATAATAGCAGATATATAACCTTAAATTAAAACTTAACAACAAATAAAAAGAAGATTAGAACCTTTTGTCGATAACGGTTGGGCCGTAGGGTGGTGCTGAACCCCCTATGAATCGGAAACAAACAAACACCACCTTTGAATCACCTTTCCAACCCGAACAGTAACCGAACCAAAACCTTCGAACAGATTTTTTAATACTTTCCCTGTGGGGAAAATAATAATTACTTTCTTTTTATTTATTTTTTATATTATATTAATAATAATAAACACGAACAGTAATAAAAAAACACAGATTCAAGATAAAAAATTGAAAGAAATTAAATGAGACAAAATTTAATTGAAATTACTTTTCATTAATAATTAAAAGAGTACAATTACTGGAAAATTAAAAATTACATTAACCCTAATTATCTAATTTGCAGAAAATTAAATAAAAGAAAAAGTGCTTCTAATGATTTACAGATTAAGGGTTTTTATAGGCAAACCCCAGAAACTTTTTTCCTTGGTGCCCACGGTCTTCAATCCTAGCCCTTCTTTCTTCTCTTCTCTCTCTTCATCTCATCAAACGGCTGAAAATCATTTCTTGTGCCATGGATTGCCAAGCTGTCAGTTTTTTGTGCTTCTTATGTTTGTTTATGGGTGATATGGAGCTAATTGATTGGATGGAGTGGAGTCGTGGAGGTGTTTTGGCCAATCAAAACAAGGAAAAAGGCCACGTCGGATTTGGAGATGAGGACCACCATTGTGGATCTTCCGATTCTTGTGGGGATTTAATCAAGATACGTGTGAATCACACGTTTTGGGTAAAATCCCAAGTTTTCTATGGGTAAAATTGGTGTTAATTTTGAATTAGGGTTTGGGGATAGGTGAGTGGCTGCGTTACTTTAGAGAGAGAGGGAGTGAAAAGTGAGGGTGAGTGTTCTTGTTATTATCGAAGTGAGTGGGGATGGGGTAAAAAAAACTTTTATTAAAAACGTGTGTTGAGGGATGGTAAGTGTGTACACGTGTGAGTGTGTGGGATTGTTTATTTGTGTGAGTGGGAGTTTGACTGAACTTTGACCTAGCACTTTACATCCTCCGTTTCATTTGTTTCAACAAAATTGGGCTAGGCCCAAATTACTCTTATTCATCCGTTCGCATTATGGGCTTCGGCCCTAATTTATCAACTTGTTTTGTATTTGGGCCTTTGTGGGCTTGTAAGTTTTTATCAAGCAATTTTAAACTTTCAAATGGGCTTTTTAGCCCATTAACCCGAATGTGGGACCCACAAGACCGTTTATCTCCATAAATGTTAAATCCGCTAAAAACGAGCTCGACTTCGGCTTTCTTGTTCATTTTCTTCAAACTCGTGTCGGTTTCGTGAACTTGGGCACACTTTTGGTCATTGACTTTGTCTTCGTCTCTTTCTTGGACTTTTCTTCAATATTTGACCGTGAAATCCCGTGTTTTCTCTTCTTTTGATCATTTGTACATATTTAACAAAAAATCACAAAACCACGCGTAATTCCGACTTTTATGATATTAAACACATGATTAGGTCTTGTTTTTCCTTGATTTTAGTGGCAAAATGATAAGTGTTTACACACTTATTATGGTGGCTCCTTGTATGCTTGATATTAGATTTATAGATTGGTGATATATTTGTTTTAATTCAGATATAGCAGTACGGTATTTTTATTGATGGTTTAAATCTTGGTTTGATTTGATTTTTGCTTACAGTAGTAGTTCATTTGTTTTATTCACGACATAACAATTCATAAAAAATATATCTGTTAAAAAGTTTGAAATGGGGTTCGAACACTATATCAGCAGGATGTTGGCTTAATATACTAACCATTGAGCTAATGTTAGTTTTTGTTAAAAGATTACAAATGGAAATTTAAGTAGTTAGTGCTAGCTTTAGTTAATAATCATTTACATTAAACTCTTGGCCACATTTTAGATTTTTAAAATTAGTTTTTTTAAATGTTTTTTTTAATCAGTATTTTAGAATTAGTTTAAATAAGACTTAAAAATATTTTTAAATTGTTTTCAAAAATTAGATAATTAAAGTAGTTTTATAAAATTTGAAAATGTCGTTTGGTTTATTTGTCGTTAACCGTTTGCTATCTTGTGATCACGGCGAACATGGTTCATCTTTTGGCGACGAGCTTAATGGGTCTTGTAGCTAAATTTGCATTTAAAGTTTATAGCTCGATTTGTTTTTATCTCGTTAGTTAGTCGAAAAAATTGACAAATTTATTCGCTAATTAGTTTGATAACTACTTTGAAAGTAATAGACTTTAAATATAATTTAGTTATTAGATCGGTTGGTTGAATTTTTCGTCTCCGGTTTGTCATTACGGGTTATATTCTCTTTTCTTTTTATTTATCATCATTAGCTTAAATTTGATTATTATTGTTGCTTTATTGATGTTAGCTTTGATGTATTGATTAGAATAGAATTATTTATGTTTGTTTATTTTAGCATCTTTATTATCATTAGTTGGTATTAATAGCTTGTACCGTTTTATATCTTTATTATAATTGTCGCTTTATACCGTTTTATATTTTTACTCATTTCAAATTAGTAGTTTTAAATATAAAAATCAAAACCCCTTTTATTCGAGCATCAAACTTGAGATATAAACGCGAATTTTCATTCACACTTCGCCGGAACTACGATAACCTTCGGGTGTACGAAAACGACTCAATCAAATAGCGCCGCTGTCGAATTAAAAACAAATATATCACCAATCTATAAATATAATATCACCTATCTAAACCCAAAACATAAATCATTCTTCAGCGTCATTCGAACAAAAAAAATGCTAACCGATTACAGATGATCGAAACCAAATCAACGCTTTCTTTTATATAAGCCGAATCGAATTTAAGGTAACAAAAAAAATGAAATTGGTTCTTTATTCGTAAACTGGAATTGAACAAGAAAGATGGAACAAGCTGTATTTTTGTTGAAAAATACAAGAAACATAAAACTAATCTAAAAGCTACGTATTAATAATGATAAAAACTTAGATCCATTATAATCCTAAAAAACTGAAAACAAGCTGCGTAGGAAAAAACAAATGGAGTAGAAAGATGTTTTTTTCCCTGCGTATATGTTTATCAAATATGATCTCTTTTTTTCTTTTTCCATTTTGGGCCTGACGTGGGCTTTTCTCCTTTTTATTTTTTCTGGGTTGCGCCACTTATTACTTCATTGCTGCTGGGCTGTTTTGGTTGTGGGCTGAAGTTGTTGATAAATAAATATGGGTCGGTTCGACCCATTTAAATGGAGTCGGGTCGGCCCAATAAAAGACGAAAGCAATGTCGGACTCGATTTTTCGTGCTCTTTCCACTTATCGTGCTCGTTTTTGGCTCTTTGGCTTCGTTTTTGCTCCTTTTCTTAATATCCGTACCTAAAATAATAAATAACACATTTTAAATGATATATGCACTAAAAGTACACTTTTGCTATTTATTATGCCATAAACGAAGGGATATTAGCACTAAAAACACGAATAATTACGTGTTCGACAATGCTCATAATTCTATGATCGGAAATGATGAGTGACTTGGACTTCCCACGATTTAAGTAGTTATAAGCTAACTTCTACTTTTTATTCCAGTGAGAAACACCAAGTGCAACGTAGGGATCATAAAATTGAATCAACTTTCTTCGCCATAAAACTGCTGGCACTTTGTTTTCTATCCAGGGTGCATTCTCCAGGTTTATTGCCTTTATCATGGTTAGTGATGTAGCATATCTATACGACCGTTTTCGAGGTACTCTAGATCATGACAGACAAAACATTCCATTAGAATAGTTGGCGACTGGAGAATCAGATTGAGTGTGAGAGGTTGTACCACTGGAGTTTAAATACCAGTAGTCGTTGCTTTCATCGCCTTGACAAGCTCATTGAAGTGATATTCTACCTCATTATTGGTGATCTTCATTGTATCGAAGAAATTCACATCGGCGACTGTCATTTTGAGAAGCGCTGGGGTTAAGGTGGGTTGCCCATGAGTATACAGAAGGAAAGCTGAGAAATCGATAGGATTGTTGAGCATTTGTGTGAGCTCGAGTTCTGTAGCTGTAGAAAATGAATGTTGTGGTGCTTCTTCAATCATCCACTGTTGCACTTGTACACTCTCATCAATGATTAAGAATTCAGTAAAGGTCGGGTCTGGGGAATTAAGTTTGTCGACTTCCATATCAGAATAATGTTGATCCATAGTTGGAGGTCTGGAGGTGTGTATATTGGGATTATATTCAGGCATAGACACTGGTGGTTCATCTTCATGCACTGAAGTCGTGGGTTCTTCTTCATGCATTGTGACCGGGGGTTCTTCTTCAAGCATTGGTTCTATTCTAAAATAGGAACAGTAGTAGAAACCGGTGTAATAGACACACCTGTGTCGATATTCTGAGATACTAAAGCAGGAGCATTCACTGTCTGTTCTTTAGATCCAACACCACCTTTGTGTTCTTCCTCAACAACTTTCTCAGTTCCCACGGCACCTGAACCCGTATTAGGCTCAACACCACTTTTACCCGCGTTGTCGGTCTTATCCTTGTTGCCATTTCCATTCCCGTTATGATCATCATTGTTATCATCGCCATCCCCATCCGTATCCTCATTATCGCTTCCATCCTCGTCCTTGTCTGTATCCTCATTCTCGTCCTCCTCATCCTCTACCTCTTCGTCATCCTCATTATCATCATCGTCTTCATCCTCATTATCATCCTCCTCGTCATTTGTATCCACGTTTTCCTCCTATTTATCCTTTTACACCTCTTCTTCCTTATCCCGATCCTCCTCATTTTTAGTCTTTTCTGAAGCTGAAGACTCATCTACAGGTGTGTCTTCAATGATGGCTTTGTTGAGATACTGCAGGAGTTTTTTCTTGGTCTTCGTTTGATCAGACCCGGCGTTGGTAAGTCGGGTTTGCACTAATTGCATCAACTGAAAGTCAGATAAGCCCGTGGAGAAAAGATTTGGTAACGATTGATCGACATATAACTTTACTTCTCGTTGTATGATGTTGGTCATAGTACCATTGATCGTACCGAGAAAGGCAACATTCTCTTTATCACGTGCTTCTTTTTCTTTCAGAAATTCTAGATGTTGTCGTTGAAGATCAATGATATTGTGGGATAGCTCCTTAAGTTTAGACTCCTCACGGTTCAGTGCTCGCACGGCACGAGTATTTTTCAGGAGTTAACCTTCCCTGCAGAAATTTAATCTGTTCTGCCTGACCCGCCATTT
Organism: Glebionis coronaria; assembly: GCA_025667525.1. Lineage (NCBI taxonomy): Eukaryota > Viridiplantae > Streptophyta > Magnoliopsida > Asterales > Asteraceae > Glebionis > Glebionis coronaria. The sequence goes on from CM046877.1 coordinate 242,998,541, forward strand.
GAGTTTTAAGAGTCTGGATCACGTCAGCATTGACTGTGAGGAAAGGGTTAGAGGCAGATGGTATTTGTTGTACTAAAGTTGCTGGAGGAGGTGTAACCACAAGTGTTAAGGGGGTGGTGGATGATACAAGTGGTGGGATGGTGGTTGATACCGGTTGTTCTATTGTAGGTTCAATCTGGGTAGCTGAGGTGGTGGATGATACAGATTGTGGGGCGGTGATTGATACAGGTTGTACTACGGTAGGTTCAACTAGGTGAATAGTAGTCACAACAGTGCTGGTTACCGTTGGAGTGAGGGGAGCAGTAGTTACAACAATGCTGGTTACCGTTGAAGGGAGTGATGGAATGATAGTAGTTGTTGTTGATGTAATTGGAACCTCCACCAAGTTCTCATTTGTCGATGCATCAGTATTCGTGACTTCACCGCCGTCACCTTCTAGGTTAAGATATTGTAGTATATCAGTAGAACTAGAAGTAGACTTACTTTGAGATTGACTGGCTGGAGTAAGAATCGCATGAGCATCATTTGTAGTCAGTGTGCAAGTTGCGGCTGGTAAGGTGGTGGTAATATTAACATCATCATACAGTGTGCCAATCATCGCGGTATCACTACCACTACTTTCTTCATTGTGCTCCACTGTTTCAAAAGAGAATGAACCAATTGGTTCGTCAATTGGGTCTTCATACAGATAGGTATCATCATCAGGATTACCGAATTAACCTAAATCATCAGCTAGTGTGGAACCTGAACCTCTGGATGTGGCGAAAGCCTCCTCTCTGCTCTGCTGAAGAGTGAGACGCAGTTGTTTAGCATGAGATATGGTTTCTTGAACAGTTTCGGGTGCAGCAACACTTGTTTCTTTCCCTTTGGCTTTCTTTGCCTGGCGGATAAGTTGTTGCTCGTCTTCATCAGTGTGAATCAACTCATCGTCATCCTCTTCATCTTCATCACGAAGTTGTTGTTTCCTTGTGCCTTTAACTTTGTAGGAAGAAGTTGATTGGCGCTTGGAAACTCTTTTCTTTCGCTTACCTTTTTGCTTCTCTAAGGGAAGTGAATTTGCTCGTCGAAATTGTGTGTCAATATCCTGGAGCATCTCTTGATAGTGATCACTTTCCTTAATTCCTTCATTGATCATTGCATCAGGTACTAGAGCTGGACGTAATGAATACTTTGTGGATTGAATATCCGCATTCATTTGTAGAATCACATAGTCATCATCTTGTGTGTGGTAGAATAAATTCCCGTGAGTATCGATGTTTGGGCCACTCTTCATAAAGTGATTGATACAGAGCTTGGTGAACCTTGGGAATGGAAGATGCACGGATTTCTTCTTGGTTCCAGTAAATTGATAACAAAATTATTCCCAGATAAGTAGTGCATAGTCCACTTTAGATCCCGTGTAAAGTCCGCAAAATATGTGAGCCTGAGGTGGTCGCATTGCGTCGGAGCCCCGAGTCTTTGAAGTAAGACATTTGACAATGATGGTGATCAGTGGTTTCCAGGGTTGCCCTATGTGTGATGTATTGAACTGGGATAGGTTGTGGATTTCACCTTCATAATTCAGAGCACGAATAACTCGAAGCATTTCATTGGTGTCTGGGTTAGCCACAAAGTGTTCTCCTTTTGCTAACTTAGGAAAGTTAAACAATTTCCTAAAGATGTTCAAGTTAAGTACCATTGGCGTTTTGTTTAGTTTCAATGAGACATCTTTTTAGACAGTTGGCTTTGTGGAAGTGTTGCAGTGGTCCAGAACACGTGCATGTAGACTTCGGGAACAGAGGCAGTAAGTCTGAATGCACCTTTGATAGGTGAGATATCAATGATATCCGTGGCGACTTTGAAAGCTGCTAAAGACGGATCAAAATCCTCTTGCAAACGAGAGTTGTTCTCAGCATATGGTAGCCTGTTGCTGAGTGAAACAAGTGCGAGATCAAGTTGTTGTTGTTGTTCTTCTGTGATCGACATCTTCTTGCTTAGATGACACAAACACAAATGATATACACAAAAATATATATCTTAAATCCATGTCAAGCTGTAGTATTTGCAGTAACACACGACAAACATTATCACATTACATTTAATGAACCACTATAACTTGATCTAGTCACATGTCTATAGGTGCCACCTAACGTAATACTAGCATGACAATCCTATCACTCATCACAATCACAATCTTATAGTGTTAACATAATACTATAGGCCACAAAGTTTACCAAGACTACTCATCGCAATCCTTCAAGTCATCGGAATAATAACTACATCACAATCCTAAGTCCATCGCAATCCAACTATCCATCGTAATCTTATAACCATCACAATGCTTAACCATCGCAATCCTAACGCAATCCTATCGCAATCCTGTCCTATCGCAATCACACATCTATCGCAATGTCTATGTTTCCATCGCAATGTTGAAATATCATCACAATACATCCCTATCACAATACCATTACGATGCCATCGCAATGATGCCTCAGAGTACACCATCGCAATATTCCATCGCAATGTGTCATCGGAATAACCCATCGCAATGAGCCATCCCAATGAGCCATCGGAATGACCCATCGCAATAGCCCATCGCAATGAGCCATCGGAATGACTCATCGCAATGACCATGCATCGCAATGTATCCATCGTAATATCTATCACAATCCGAGACATGGATTCGATTTTACGTTTGACTTCGCGATTACGGGACTTTGGAAGTGTTTTAAGCAAAACTAAGCAATACCTATGATCATCTAGGCTATATAAACAAATCCCACCAATCAATTAACATGTTTATCGCAAAAAATTGAAAACCTTAATCTTGATTAAAGCATGAATTGGGGGAGACTGTTTGTTATGTTTAAGATGATCAACGTGATAAGCATATAAACAAGTAATGATACATAGATGGATGGATTGGCGAAAATAGCAAGCAAAGATGATGATGAAGCGTTTGTTAATGGCGGTTGGAGTTTGTGTTTGTGTTTTGTGATGGAAAAGAAAAATAAAAAAAAACGGGGAGCGGGGAGTATAAGGGTTGACTTTGGTCAACTTTGTGCCAAAATGACACTATAGACCCCCTGTTTGCAAAAATTGCAATGTCATTCCCTCAGTTAGTAAGGTTTGTTAAGAGCACTTGGATGAACCAAATGATTTAACAAGGTACTAACCCGCACACAAACACGAACATATACGCTTAACGCTTAAACCATATTCCACACACGACACACATAGCATATAATGATGACGATGATCGGTTTATATTTTCTGAAAAAACCCTTTTTGAAGATCAATTTTAATCCCCAAACATTTAATATTTGCTCCCCCTTAAACATGGACCTGTTTTCTATTTAAAGAGTTGTAGTCATTGTTTTTAAAGGAACAAATATCCATGAAAAATTTCCATTTTAGTGGTTGTTTGGAAACGATTCTGGTGACAATAAGATTTCTCTTATTTTGACAAAATAAATGCACTGAAACGTACACTAATTTGTGTTAGACCAAGTTATAAAGTAAACTTGATCCCTTACAAGGTTTTAAAGTAAACCTTGCCCGAGAAAATTAATTCCCGTTGTAAGCCAACGTTTTCAAAAGAAATACGTGACTTTAATGCGAAAAGCAGGTTGCCGTCTGAAATAACTACAAGCCATATGGTCATGTTTTAAAATATGTACAACTTTTATACGGACTCTATCTATGGCGCCGTGTCAATTTTAATCGACATTTCTAAGGCCGTAAAGATTACCGTACTAAAAGACATGCCCGATTTTAAAAAGAAAATATTTTTGGGTTTTCTTGATTTTATATTTTTTATGTTTTTGTAGGTTTTATATTTTTGTATTTTTCATTTTGTGGTTTATATATATACGATAATATACAAGATCACGATCAAATGATACGCTAGAATAGTTTACCACCACTATTCTGCAGATTCTTACGCCAACTCCTGAAGAGTCGCTGGTGAGAATGATTTCATGCCCAGTTTTTCGATCAAAAACTTAATACGCCCAGTTTTTCGATCAAAAACTTAATACATCCTCGATGACTCCATTTTCCACTTGCTCTTTGATGAAATGTTAGCGTATGTCAATATGCTTCGCCCTGGAGTGTTGAACGTAGTTGCAGCAAAGGGCAATGGCGCTTTTGTTGTCACAGTACATCGGGATTTTGCTGAATCCAAGACTGTAGTCTGTCAGCTGGGATCTCATCCAAAGAACTTGAGCACAGCATCCGGACATAGCAATGTATTCAGCCTCAGTACTTGATATTACAGCGCTTTTCTGCCTTTTTGATGCCCAATTGATAAGTCTATCTCCAAGAAGTTGCACACTGCCAGAAGTACTACGTCTAGTATCTTGACACCTAGCATAATCCGCATCTGCATATGATATTAGTGCAACAGAGGAATCCTTCGGATACCAGAGACCACGATTAAGTGTTCCTTTAAGGTACCGAAAGATCCTTTTCACAACATGTAAGTGCTTTTCGGTAGGTCGAGCCTGATACCGGGCACACATGCATATAGCAAATTACAAATCAGGCCTACTAGCAGTCAGATAGAGAAGGGTACCGATCATTCCACGATAAAGTTTCGGATCGACATCAGTCCCATCCCTATCTTCATCTAACTTGGATCTCTCCACCATTGGAGTATCCACGGGGTCACAGTTTTCAAACTTATATTTTTTCAAAGATTCAAGAGCATATTTGGATTGATTAATAAAGATGCCTCTGGGATTTTGAGAAATTTGTAATCCTAAGAAAAATGAAATTTTTCCCATCATCGACATCTTAAAGCGTGTGGACATTATTTTCTTAAAATGGTCAGAGAGTCTTTGAGTAGTGGCAGCAAATATTATATCATCAACATAAATTTGTACCAGTATCATGTCGTTGTCCTCCTTGAGAATGAACAGTGTCGGGTCCACTTTGCGTTTGGAGAAGCCTTCCGCGACAAGATATGACGATTGAAGATCGTACCACGCGCGTGGAGCTTGTTTTAACCCATAAAGAGCCTTCTTGAGCTTGTACACATGCTTAGGAAATTCCGAGTTGACAAATCCATTCGGTTGGCTTACATAGACATCTTCCGTTAATTCACCATTGAGAAATGTCGTCTTAACATTCATTTGGTAGACGATCATGTTCATGTGAGTAGCATAAGCAAGGAATAGTCTAATAGCCTCCAATCGTGCAACAGGAGCAAAGGATTCTTCAAAATCAATACCCAATGCTTGTTTGTAACCTCGAGCAACCAATCTTGTTTTGTTTTTTAACACTCCACCCAGCTCATCGAGTTTAACCTTATAAACCCACAATAATGTAAAAATATATAGACGTTTTCGGGTAAAGTAACGAGTTCCCAAACTTCCAGATGTTGAAATTCATTAAGTTCCTCTTGCATGGCTTCAATCCAAGATGATTGTGTCATGGCTTGTTGCCAGATTTTAGGTTCAAATTTGGAGAGAAATGCGTCAGAGTAGCAGTATAACGCACTCTCTTGTAACTGATGGCGTATAGAGACTGGTCTTTTGATATTACCAAAAATATTCCGGATTGGGTGATTCTTTGTCTATTTGATGTTGTGATTTTCAATCCGTGGTGGTCTGGAGTACACAGTTGTAGGAGCTTCATCTGATGTAGACGCATCGTTAGGGTTTTCGGGTATGTGTGACCCAAAGAAAGGAAGCTCTTGTAAATGAGCATATTCCAAATCGTGATCGTATGGATCCTCTTCAACATCATTAGGAACGAGTGGGGGTGAGGATGTAGGTTTTGTTTGAGAATTACTTGGAGATGGTACATCTGGTTCAATGGTGATTGTGGATGTATCGGATTGAGCTCCATTATCTTCAGCCACAACTTCAGGAATTTGGGCTATCACTGTAGGTGCTGGAACTTTCTCACTGGGGGAATCAAATAATTCATCAAACATAGGTTGAATAACTCATCCCACTCGGACCTTGTAGGTGGTGTAAATGATGGTGAAGTAGGATTGTTGGGAGTTAATCCGGAACTGATTATCCCGGTTCCCATCTCATGAAGCGCGGGTTCAGAGTTGTGTTGCTCAAAAGCCATCGTTGTCAGATCATCAAAATCGACATCCAAAGTTTCTACTATCTTGCCAAGACGACGGTTATAGATCCGGTAAGCTTTTTTTGTGGGTGAATAGCCAATGAAAATTCAGATATCAGCCTTCGGTTGAAGTTTACCCAAATTTTCACTATTAGTATTTGGATAAAACAAGGCACCAAACACATGAAAGAACGAAATATCTGGTTTACGTCCATGAAGAAGCTCATATGGTGTTTTTCCATGACGCTTGCGAATGATGAAACGATTTTGGGTATAACATGTTGTAGCCACTGCTTCATCCCATAAAAATGAAGGAGCGTTGGCGTAGATAAGCATAGTTCTAGCAGCTTCCATAAGTGTACGGTTACGTCTTTCCACGACACCGTTTTGTTGAGGAGTGCGAGCAACTGATGTTTCATGTGATATACCAACCTCTTCATAATAAGCTTGTAAAGTTTGATTAACAAACTCAGTGTCGTTGTTAGTTCGAATGCGGCGAACAATCGCATTAAGACGCACTTGGATCATCTTTAAGAACTTGATAATAAACTCTGGTACTTTATCCTTTGACGCCAAAAATTTTACCCATGTAAACCTCGAATAATCATCCACCATGACAAGCATATACTTTCTACCACAAACACTGGCAGTCCGCATTGGCCCATAAAGATCCATATGTATAAGATGCAGTGGTTCTTGGTTGGTATCTTCTGCCTTAGGTTTGTAAGATTTCTTGGTACTTTTCCCCAATGAACACGCGGAACATAAATGATCCTTGTTAAATTTAAGCTTGGGAAGACCACGAACAAGTTCGTTTTTAGCCAAGTGGTTAATAGCATCAAAATTAAGATGAGATAAACGTCGATGCCATAACCATGACTTAGTCTTTGATGCTTTGGAGAGAAGACATACGGGAGAGGCGGCCATCATGTTTTGAATAGACAATGTATATAGATTATCCCCTCGAGAACCTTTTAACAAATCATTTCCTGCCAAATCGCGAATGAAGCAGGTATGTTGTCGAAAAGCGACCTCAAGGATTGAATCGCAAAATTGTCCCACAGAGAATAAATTGTGACCCAGTCCTTCCACATAATATACCCGTGAAATCGTAACATTCCCAATCTGATATTTACCATACCTCATTATCTTAGCAATATGATCATTACCAAACTTAACCGTTCCTAGAAACTTGCTGACGAAATTTTTGAGCATCGAGCGATCTCCGGTCATATGCTTGGAGCACCCAGAGTCCAAGTACCAGAGGATGATTTGGACCACCTGAAAATATCACCAGACAAGGACGATGTATCAGAATCTAATTGTTCCTCAGAGTTAGCAGGTATAGATAGAATTATCTTAGATTTGCTATCCTGAAGTTGCTTAGGTTTCCAAACTTGTTTCCTAGGTGTCGTTTTAGGTGCAGGGTGTCTAATCTCCTGAGGTATTGCCGCACTGGTAAGCACAGTAGTGGAGGCTGACCTAGTTAAAGGTCGCAGTTTCCATACTTGAGTTCTAGTCTTCCAAAATAAAGGACTCTGAGACCTAACCTTAGTGGAAGTGATCCTAATTAAAGGGCACTTATTTCCATTAGCAGTAAAGGTCCTACCAGTGGGTTTCCATTGCCATCCAACTTGGGTGAGTTTTCTCCCAGTTGGTTTCCATTCAAGATTGTTCCTAATAGCATTTATTTCATTAACGTGATCAATAAGGCATAAATCATGACGCTGAGAAAACATGCATTCAACAATTCCAACAACACAAATTAGAATTCATATTTTGCTTAGGCTGCTGCACGACCGCAGAGCTTTTGGTCTTAGCTACATGATTCTTTTTATTCAAATTCGAAATAACATTCCTAGGGTGAACTTCTACTTTTTTTATGCACAGAACTACTAGTGGAAGGCTTGATCCTATCTTTCTTGACGCGTGATCCTTTAGCCTTAGTAGATGCATTTACTCCTGTAGAAGGCAAGGGAACATTAGTGGCAGAATTTGATTTAGCCTTGTTGCTTATATCTACCGTTAACAATGGTTTGGCGTCGGGAGACTTGTTGAATGGAGTTATGGTAATGGGTGTATTATTAAGTGGTGCGGAACCCGGTCGTCCTATGTATTACAGCGATGCTAAGCTATATTGTACTCTCTTAATGTAAGCATGAGCTGAGTAATACTGGCTGCTTGAAGGATCTAACTCGTAAAGATCATCTAAGATATCCCTAACAAGATCCACATGCTTAATGGCATTTTGCATATAAACATCGTATGCATCCGGGTTATGCTTATGATGCGGGTTTTTATAGATCACCATTGGCTTGGTTGGTGGAGCACTTGAGGACGGTGCAGAGATTATAGATGAATTATCAACAACTTCTTGTTGGGTGAGTTGAAGTGTTTCCTTTAACTCAGCCAAAGCCATGTTTTTATCGATGAGCTGGATATTGAGGTCAGATATTTCCTCACACTTTTGGTTCAGTTGGTCAACAAGTGATTGTTGCTGTATCGCATTAAAAGCGAGGCGTTCCTCTATTAAACCATAAATGTGCGAAAATCATTGCCTTGCTCGTTCCATCTCCCCTATAATAGACGAAAGTCTAGTTTCTAAGGCATGATTTTTTATCTTTGTGGCCTCTAGTTCCAATTTCAAAGGTTCTACAGATGACGACTCTCTCTTAAGTCTCATAATTTCTTCTTCTAATGCCTGAACTACCTGAATCATCTTGTCACTAGTCTCAACATTGTTTTCGCAATCGTTTGGTTTCGAAAGATTTTCAGTTACAGATTGTTGTTCTAGTTCGAGAGAAATATAATGTTGTTGAAGATTTTCAAAATGTTTTGAAAGTGAAGTAAAAGAATCTTGAAGCTTTAAAAATTCAGCGTTAGATTCGTGACAAGAATGATTATCTACAGGATTTACAGTCGCAATAGTATTGACAGAGAGATCAGGCATATCATCACAATTATTCACAACAGATGTCAACTCATTAGCACAATTAATGGTCAAAATTTGCATCACATCGATAGACACCACTTGTTCCAAGAAACAGTCATATTCGGACAACATCTTTTCTTTCTCAACTAAGTGTTGTTCATAAGCATCATCCATTTCATGGAAAACATTTTGAACTTCAGCCATTTCGAAATTAAGATTATCTCCTAGATCTAGATAGCTCTCGTGAAGATTATGTACAAACGGAACGATCTCTCTCTCTCAAACACCGATTTCATGTGTTCGAAAGCCCATTCTCCAGCGGTTTTCTCCGTTGGAGTCGTACATTCCTTAATGACCTTTTCAAAATTAGTAAAGTGTCGGTTAATCACTCTCAAAGAGATCAAAACAGTACTTACTGGTGGAAGAACCTTTGGAGTCTCCTTAGGTTCCGCCAAATTGAAAAGTGTAGGAAATGTACTAGGAATTTCTTTATGAGACATGTAATTGGGTTTTGAGATAAATTCCCTATGTATATTAAAGCAAGTTTTAAAGTGCGTTCTTGCATATTCTTCATTAAGCTTAGAATAGTCAAACTTAGGATATGTAGGAAGCAATTTAGACCGTCTCTCTTCATAAGGTGACATAGGCTCAGAAGGTTCCTTAAAGACAATCGGATCTAAGACCAATCCTAACTTGGTTGCATCATAAAGTCGTAAGTTGTGGTGAAAAGCTTGCTTTGCATACCCCGGGTTAGGCTTAAGGTCTTTTTGACGCAAAAGATTGAATTCCTTAAAATAAGCCTCGAATAAATGTACTAATTGTGAAGCAGAGTATTGACGTAATAGCAAATTATCAATCTTCTTAATTTTATTAGACGCATTAATTTCCACTTCAACCTTTTTAGACTCGAGAATTTCGAAATCCGTTTTAAGTTTTCGAAAATTGGTTACGACTAACATTTTTTCTTTAAGCTCTTTTGAAAGATTTGCCCTTAACGTTTCAATCTTTGTTAAATGACCAATTTGAGCTAGTCGAAAATGGTCAAATTCGGGATTGGTCAGACTAGTGGACGAGGGAATTAATTCCTAGGTTTTCACCTTTTGTTTATACAAAGCCAGCTCGGCAGATAATTCCTTATTAGCATCTAGGGTTTCAAGGACCGCAGTATTCATTTGGCCAAGTAAAGAAGCTGAAACCGTTACCAAATCTTGTTGAGCAGGAGACTTCATATGAGAAATAGCAGTCGGTTGTATTTCACTCAAAGTCTGGGGACTTGCATTGATATTGCTATCATTGCTTATCTCCTCGTTTCAATTACTCACCACCGAAGGCTCTTCCTGATACTGAGACCCTTGCCCAACTTGATAACGTACAATACTAGTAGCATCATTAGAACTTGGTACCTCAGAAATTCGGTCAGACCCATAAAGGGAGATCTGTGCCATTAGAGCTGCCTTGGCGATATTGAAGTCATCACAATCAGAGTCATATGCATCAAGATCATCTGCTTGATATGCTGCATTTTGAGTGTAGTTCGCTGTGATTTCCTCATTTTTCGCAACTCCCGGATCCGCAAGAAATGCCAACTCCTCCTCATCTAATTACCGACCGTGTGCTTGAGCATTTACCAGATAAAATTTCTCTTGAAACCATGTACCATCTCTTTTCCTCTTTTGTTGCTTACAATCCTTAGCCATATGCGCTTCACCCTTGCAGTTGTAGTAGGTGATCATCTTCAATGTGCCTGTAGCCTTTCCCTTTGAAGTAGTGGTGTAAGTACGGACAGCAGGAATTGAAGAACTTGGGCGCCACTGAATTGGTTGAACCAAGACTCTGCCATCTTGAATGGTAGCTTGTTGACGAGAGTTAGAAGAATTCCTCAATTGATTATTTGTTGGAGATGGTCTTCTATACCCTTGTTTGCTCAATGTTTGAGTAAGATAAGCAGACATCTTGGCTAGCACTTCAACTGGATCATCTCCTTCTCTAACTTCAGGAACTGGTACCTCATTATCACAGTATAAAATTGGTGCTGGAGGAACTTCATACACATGCGAAGGAGTACTAACATGTTGTGAGTAACTTAGCTGACCCGCTGCAGGGTTTGGATAAGGGATTGCAGGAACCTGAGGAGATTGGTAAGGTGAATACCCTTGCTGACCATAAGGTGATGGATGTGGATCCCTTTGTGATGATGATGCCAGATGCCGAGATTGTGTTGAATAGGATGTGGGTGGTTGAGGTAAAATCGAGTACTGTGGGAAGCTTGGAGTATGATAAGCTGGCTGATAATAACCTTGTTGTCCCATAGCAGAAGATATATTGTTATATGTCAAACTTGGATGATTTGCCATTAACGCCAATGTTTCGGGAGAGTATCCATGAGACATACGTTTCATTATCACATACCTTTCCTGTTGCTGCAAGAAAAAGTACAATTGATCTAAGTTTGATTTGTGCAAATCACGGATCAACTTAACATCAGTGACATATTGGCTCCACTCTGCAGGTAGCCTGTTCAGAAACTTAGTGTTGATCTGAAACTGAGCAATTGAAAGATTTTAGACATTCAAGTCATTCATGAGTGTGGTGAATCGCCAGTAATAGTCATGTAGAGTCTCCCCTGGAATGTATGTGAAACGATCAAACAAATCATATAATTGACATTCCCGTTCTTGCTTAGACAAGGAAGTCCCTTGTAGCAATACCTCCAACCGCTCCCATAATGCCTTTGCCACCGTGTGGTTACTTACCATTCGAAAAATATCTGGAGGAAGAGCTTGCCTGATAGTCTTAGTAGCACTTTCATCCGCCTCAGCAATGAGTTGTTCTGCAGGTGTTAGTTCGGCAAAGACTCTTGGTCTTGTCACATTATCAACCGTAATGGTGCCATAATCAAGTGGTCTCTTGAATGACTTGACCATAAGACGTCCATTTGGGCGACCCATAATATAGGATATCATGCGCTCTTGCCATGCTTCAAATAGATCTTTAATAAGCAACGGTGGACGGGTATCGGTACCCGAGATGATGGAAATATCCGTAAGTGATGTGAACGTCGGCATCATTGGCATAAATGAATGTGGATTCATTTTTATCACTTGAAGAAAAAGATTACCAAAATTGATCGAGCAATGAATTAAGGTTATGTGTTTTAGTATTCTTGAATTAAAGATGTTGTTATCTTTTTGTTGTGTGTGTTTGTGAAAATTACCAAATTAATGCAAAGTAGAAAAATCCTCTAGGTTATTCAAATTTTATCCCAAAAAGCAAATTCTATCGGAATGTCTCTTGTATCGCAATACCACGAGTATCGCAATGACCTATTATCGCAATATGTCCACTGTCGCAATATAAAGTCTGTCGGAATACCCCTACTATCGCAATATGTCCACTGTCGGAATATGAGGACTGTCGCAATGGTACCCGTATCGGAATGAGACAAGTATCGCAATGTGACACCTATCAGAATATGAGGACTATCGCAATATGGCAAATGAAATTTTGGCAGAGTAACGTTTCAATAAGCCTTAATTCCTTCACAAACCACGATCGCAATGAACGATCGCAATGTACGTCGGAATAACGGGTATCGCAATACCTGGTGACCGCAAAGTAAAACCCTAGGGTTATTGCGATCAAACTGTACTTACCTGTACTATTCCGATGAATTCTGTCGCAATGGAAAGATGAATTTTGCAACTTTGAGCCAAAGAAATTCGCAATTTTGAGCCAAAAGATTTGTGTTTTAACCCAAACCAAATTACCCAAATCACTAATACTACTATGAAGAAGGTATACGAATCACTTAGAACACTAAAACACGAAAAAAAAATTGAAGCTTTGGTAAAAAAGATCAAAAACCCACGAAATGCTTAAATAAGCATGAACAACAAACGAAACAACCTTTATTTCATCCCATGGCTCTTGATACCAATTGTAGAATATTGATAGTCTTTGATTTCTCAAGAGGGTTGTTGTTTTCTAGAGAGAGAAAATAGAGAGAGAAAGAGAGAGAAAACTAAGTAATATTATAGAAAAATGAAACAACCAACACCCTTTCCATCAAAGGAAAGGGTTTATATACCCAAGCCTTGGTGGGCTTGGGCCTTCCAACCCATGGACATTTCCATGGGCTAGGCGTTTATACAATACAAAGTAAATAACTAATTACGTCTACAACGTTTAATAATATTGTTGGAGTGACCGATACTTCTAATATACGTTAAAAACGTATTTCCAACAGAAGTGCAAATTACGCCATCAAAATGATCGAGGCAACACTGCGGAAGCGAAGGTTGATAAGAAGTTTGGAACGATTCGTCGGTGGACGACCATATGGAGCTTACCACAGGCTTATGGAACGATCTATTTAATTATGGATCGTCTTCTATCAGGTCAACTCCATATGTTTATTATTGTGAATATATTAATATATGAATAAAAGGCTTTTGTGGCTTGATGTAGTGTGAAAGTATGATAATTTTTCAAGAATTAATATATCATACTCAAGCACTACAACTAACCCTCATTAATTTGAGGGGGAGCATTACCATGTTCTATGGCCAACAACTGATTTCATTTTACTACCCAAAGACCGGTTAATCCATCAATATCCAAAATATTAATGGTTAACATTTTGGATAAGGGGAGAAAATGGGATTAAGGAGACTTGTTAATATATTTGGCTAAAGATCGAAAAGCATTTAACAAATTTCCAACTTAACATGTGTATTGCACATGTTAAGGAGGGAGCGTTTTTGTTGCATAAAACTCTAAGGTAAAAAATCATTTGATATGTATATCACATGTACCTTAGTAGGTTTTTCAAATGAATTTTCATGATGACATGTACTGGACCAAAAACACTATTGATTCACGACGATTGTGGTGACAAAAGGGTGGTAGGATTAGGTACAAGTCCAATGATTCTTCCAGCACCGGAGGAATCTTCCCAAGGACAATCGCATAGCTAGAAATAGAAGTCCTTAGGAAAGATGGGGAATAGATTATGAACGTAGCAGAATGCGGACCAAGTACTTAAGCTAGCACTGGAACAATCACAACAAGGTGTTAGTTATGACGTATTGGTAAGCATTGAAGGGGTTGAAGAATGAAAAAGAATTGTAAAGATAAAGGGTGTAAAGAAAGAAGCCCTCCTTACAACTTAGGTAGAAACTGGGTCAACACATCTTGAAGATGTTAAAGTATCATGGACCCAGTGATGCGATGCACAACCCCTCCCAGCTAACTCAGATATCTCTCAAAATATATTTGTTTTAATGTCACGGAGTTCAACACGTTATCTATCGGTTCATTCACTGCGAATGAATTGATATTGAAAAGGTGGCAATCCTCTCTAGCCTCCGCTCAGCAAAACAAAATGCACTATCGAGTCTAGAGCTACGAGATCATCATAAGTCTCTTTAGGACACTTGTCATTTATTCATTGCTTCTTCACACTCTGTGAAAAGTAAGAAAGATTTTATGAGTCCTACGCAATAGTCTTGTATTATTGCCAGAACATCTAAGTGATACGAAAGTATTACAATGAAGATGGAAATCCTGCTTGAGTCAACATCAAACAAGCTCATGGTAGGTGACACATACGGTTCTTTAAGAACCAATCTTGTGATAACTGGAAAGAAACGATGGTTTGATTCTTAACTGAACTCAAACTTGTTCTAGGGCCTCTACGCATTATCTACGTGATCTTGCCAGAACACTCAGAGTGGCATTCTTTAGTGTCTACAGTGACGAGTGGAAATCCTTCCAGTGTCAACATTAAACAGCACTGCGGTAGGTGACTAGCAAGATTCTATCAGAATCTGGCTCGTGACAACTAGAAATCAACGATGGTGAAAATCTTAATTGAGATTCACTTGTTCCAGGTTCATGAATTGACGGCTTCAATCATGTGGATTTTTGATCCAAATGATTCACTCTTTATGTTCGCAGTCAGCTTTGGACGGTCGAATAAAGAGAACGGGTTTACCCGCGAAATCTTGTTAAGGAGATCTTTAATTAGAGCTACCTGTCACAAGTACGATAATTTATTATCGTCCAACGGTCTTCACCGACCGGAAGTAAAATGCTACCGAATCAGAATAAAATGTCAAAGCCATTTTATTCGTGTCTTATTATGTTGTTGCATTTGAAGACGGTGGCATTGCGGTGTACCAGAAGAAGTCTTCCTCACATACTAATTCCTTCTGCATCAAATACTTCAGCAAATTCAAGAAAGTCTGATCTAAAAGTCTTCCGCTGTATTAACTCTGAAACTTTCAAGAATTCAACAAAGGATAGGTAAGTGGGACATGAAGTCACAAAGAGGCGAATATCACAAAGAAGGCAAAGACTGCACGTGAAATGTCAAAGGACATGCTCTCAGCCAAAGCTTAATGATTATCAACATACACAAAAGAAAAGAAAGAAGAAAAGAGAAAACAACTACGAGCTCAAGACGAAGACTTAATATAGTATGCTAGGTTTAGGACTTTGTAATTTGGAGTAACCTCCCTTAGGGGGAGATTGTTGGAAATACGTTTTTAACGTATATTAGAAGTATATGTCACTCCAACAATATTATTAAACGTTGTAGGCTCGTAGTTAGTTAGTTAGTTTATATTGTTTAAACGCCTAGCCCATGGAAATTTCCATGGGTTGGAAGGCCCAAGCCCACCAAGGCTTGGGTATAAAAGCCCTCTCCTTTGATGGAGAGGGTGTTGGTTGTTTCATTTTTCCATAATAATACTTCATTTTCTCTCTCTACTTTCTATCTCTAGAAAACATCAACCCTCTTGAGAAATCATAGATTACCAATATTCTACAATTGGTATCAAGAGCTTTGGTTGATTCTTCAGATTTGCGTGTTTTTATCTATTGATTTGGTGGTAAAACTTTTCTTCTTTCACAATTTTTTTTGTTCTCGTCTCTCTTTCTTTCAATTCAATGATTTAGTGGTCAAATTTTTTTATAAAATAACAATCTTGGATCGTTTATAAATTGTTTTTTTCCTATTGTTTCTGTCAAAATGTTTTTCATCAATTTTTTCTCGATCTGGAATTAGTATAATATTTTTTTCATCATCGTTTGTTTTGTCTCGTATAGTTATTTTGTCTCGACCTGGTATCTCTTCATCAACTTTTCATTTGTCTCGTAAAATACTTTGTGGTTCCAATCTTTATTCCCATCGTAAGTTTACAAGGGTTTATAATATTCTGATAGCCAAGTTGCGATCGAGACGACTGCGATAGAGAGGAATGCGATTGAGACGACTGCGATCGTCATTGCAATTTACACACCCATCGGAAAGAACTAGGTTTGTACATTCCGACCGCAATAACCCTAGGGTTATACTTTACGATCACTTATTCCGATACCCTTATTCCGACGTGGATTGCGATCGTACTTTGCAGTCGTGGATTGCGACGGGATTAAGGAACATTGCGACGGAACTCTGTCCGCATTCCGATCGTCACATTGCGATGGAAATATAGATATTGTGATGGTGAGTGTTTTGAATAGTATGATGGAAAATTCGATATTGCGATGGTGATTATTTTGAATATTGCGATGGAGTTTGTTGGTATTGCGATGGGATGTATGGGTATTGCGATAGAATGGTTGTATATTGCGATGGCTATTTAAATTTGACATTGCGATAGATTAACACACAGACACTAGACCTGACTCGACTGACAAACCAATCAAACCATTTCGACTCGTCACCTATATCTCGACTCTAAACTCCAAAACAAACAGACCACACTCACTCTCAATTGTTAAACACATCCTCGACCCATTCTCGACCTCAACGTCTGACACACAACCATACAGACCCACAGCCTCAAATCACCAACACACCGTCGAACAAATCCACACCCCTCAAATAGACTCGACTCGAATACCAGTCAAAAACCTAAACAAACCAAACAGACTCACTCGAACAAACCAGAAACCTGACCACACTCAGACTCTGACTCACAGCTTATCCTCGAAACCAAATAAAGACTTTACCCTCCAACTCACCCACAAACACAAACACACAGACTGGATTCGTATACAACACCCTTGACTCGAACACACTAGCCTCAAAACAAGATCTCAGTCATTCAAACTATCATCGATCTCAAAGACAACAAAATTAAACATTTCATTTAAACCTTACCCGAGACCTCAATTTAGAGACCTTGAAGATTCGGTTTTTTTTTGCTTTGATTCTCGTCTTCCTCTTTATTCGATTAATCAGGGTATGTGGTTGGTTTGAATCGGATTCAAAGTCTACAATTTGTGGGTTAGGTGATGATAATATGTGGATCTATATTTGGTTGAGTGGCTGGAATAGTTTTCATCTCTTACAATAATAGAGACGGCTGAGAGAGATAAAAGAGTAGGGTGATTTGTTTTTCAGACGGAGGAATCAAGGAGAGTTATTAGGTTTTTGGGTGAGTTATTTTAGGGTTGACTCCATTTTATATACTCGGTTAGTGTAGGTTAGTGGATTAACTTTTGCTACGTGTAGTTTTTTTGTGGTAACGTGGATTGGTTGTGTAGTTTTTTATATACTCGGGTTGCCACGTTTTTATTCTCGGGTTGTGTAGTGTTTTTGGGCTCCATTCAGTATTTTGGGCCATGTTTAATATACACATTTGAGAAATATCTCGCAAATTAAAATTTATTAAACGTTTTAAAGTTATTAACTTGTCGGATGATAGAAATGTTTTAAAGTTATTAACGTTTTTTTTATAGTTATTGGGTTCAGATAGAGTATATTTTACGGGGTCGAGGTTTATGGTATGTTTTGTTTTAGATATAAATTCTCGGGCCGATCTCTACATTAACCATAGCTTGGATTTATTTGTTGACGAACTTTATTTTTGGAGTGAGCCGAGTTTGAAATGGACTCCGTTTGTTTTATCAACGTTTGCGCTAATCAAGAATTTATTGAGCCAAGAAAAAGACATATTACTAAACAAGGGCTCAAGATTTTTTCATCAACATTCAATGGAATCGTTGACTTCGACGTTTCAAGAGGGAGAATTGCATCTAATGCAAGACATAGCTAGAGAAAGTTGTATCACTTCATTTCGACTACTTCAGTCACATCTTATGACAATTTTATGGGTTCAAGGAGGAAACGAATTTGTGACACTCTTTGGTCAAGATCGTTATACATTCATCAACTTAATGTTCCTCAACGTGAACCAACTTGCTGATCAACTTCAAAAAGAAGACTTCAATCACTCTGCATCGACACTTGCTTATAAGGCTCTTGTGACACAACTCACGCCTTTCCTCCAATTCAGTATCATCAAGTCTGACAATTCAGGGATATGCCGGACATTTCTTCAATACACACATAACGAGGTTAAAGACTTCCGTGATAAACTGTTGAAATTTATGACATCGGTTTCGTCTTCGATTTATGAAAGATCCAGACTTCAGCAAGCGTATGATAATGAGGTGCAAGAATCTATAATGCAGATGCAAGAGGAGAATGGTCATACGGTTGATAACTTGGAGCCTAACGATGGCATGAGCAAGGAATCAGGAGGACAACATGATACCAGTGGCACGTCAGGGAATGTTCACGAGATCTCTTTTGATAACACCTTACCCGTTTATGACGAAGAGCCTACAAACATGGTATAATGTAATGTTGTTTATGATGTATATGCTGATGAAATGCCGCATATTGAGCATTCTGAACCTAATTATGACAAACATGGGATGGAAAAGAGTGATAGAAATACCACTTCTGGTTCATCCTATGTGAGTCATAATGGGGGAGAAAGTGTTCAAAATGCTAAACACCATGATAATTGTCTTATAACTGCTTCATTGACTGCTTCTGATTCCAAGATTAGAGAGCTCGAAACCATTGTAGCTCAACAAACAAAAGATCTTGAGGATGTCAAACTTGAATTTTCGAAGAAAACGAACAAATTTGAAACATACTTTGAAAAAATTGAAAAGTCAAACGTTGTTCTTGAACGAAAATTGGATCAAAAAGTTCTAGATTCTAAAGCTGAAAAGGATAATCTTTTGAAACAAATTAAGTTGTTAGAATCTAAGTTGGCATCCGAAGATGAATTTCTCAAAGAGAATGAGATTTTAAAGACTCAGATTCAAGAAAAGGTTTTTGCTATAGCTGTTTGAGAAATGAATTAAGGAAAACTAAAGGAACTAGTGTGGACACTAAGCTTGAAAAACCATCATCTTGGGGAAACCACCTCAAATTCAGTCTGTTAGACAACCGACTGCATTTAGATCCGAGCGACAAAAATCCTCGAGATCGTGGTTTGCCTCCCAAGTTGATATGGTTCATCTTTCTAGACCAGTCACTTCACCAACTAGAGCCAATGTGACTAAAACAGCTTTTGCAAGACCTAATCACATGATTGCCTCTAATCTCCCTAGACATAGTCCAAAGAACACGTCTCGAACTAGTTCAAATGACGTTCGCCATAAATTTGGTCTAAGGGAAGCTATTCAAAAGACACAAGTAAGAGATAGGAATTTCAAACCTAGTCAGATGTCTTCTAGATCACCTAACACTGCTAACCGTAGCATGTCATATCCTAGGAGCATCAATCAATCACCTAGGAATTCTAGATCTTACTCGGACATTAAATATGCTACTTGTAAAACATGTAGGAAATGTATCTTTAAGGAAAATCATGACTCTTGTGTCAAGAAATTACTTATTGAGGTGAACTCCTGTGCTAGACTTAAATCCCAGTGGGTAGCTAAAATCAAACCCATTGGTAAAATGTGGCACCCCACTGGTAGAACTTTCACTCTTGTAGGAAACGAGTGCCCTTTAACTAGGATAGTCTCTGATTCTACTAAGACTGCTAGGGAGGAAATTGAAAAGGATGATACATCACTTAAGCCTACACTTAAGGTTTTCTATAAAAGGAAACGTTTGCCAGCTAAGACAAGTGAATCATCTACTCAGGTCGCCTCTAACACAAGTAAAGCCAATTGTGAACCCCCACGTGCTTCTAAAATTGATATCGCTAACCCATGTCAAAGCATGCAAATTCCTAATGAGAATGCAGGTACCAAAGTTCATGTTCCAAAAGAACGAAGAGGTCCAATCGTTGTATACCGTTCAACTAAGGACACTCTTAGAGTTTGGTTGCTGAAGAAGCAGATATCGGAGAAACAAGTGTCTCGGGGGATTCATGGTTAAGCTTACCAAAAGTAACTTACAGTCAAATTACAGGCTGTAACTCGTTCGTCAAAGATAGGAAAGCTTATCGATCAATGATAGCTTATCCTCACAAACAAGAAATTAATTTTTTTCGGACACGAGCTTACATTTAAACTATTCAACGGTTTTAAGCTCGTGTACAAGGACTTATAGTCACATCACAGACTGTAACTCGTTCATCAAAGAAAGGAAAGTTTATCGCCGATGATAAACTTATCCTCAAAAATGAGAAATTAATTTTTCTCGGACACGAGCTTACATTTAAAACTATGCAAAAGGTTTTAAGCTCGTGTACATGGCTTACAGTCGGATCACAGATTGTAACCCGTGCTTCAAAGAAAGGAAAGTTTATCGCCGAAGATAAACTTATCCTCACAACGAGAAATTAAGTTTTCTCGGACACGAGTTATCATTTAAAACTATTCAAAGGTTTTAAGCTCGTGCACATTGGCTCACAGTCAAATCACAGTCTGTGACCCGAACTTCAGAGAAAAGGAAGTTTATCTTGTCAACGATAACTTACCCTCACAACGAGAAATTCATTTTTCTCAGGCATGAGCTTATGATTAAAAAATATTCAAAGTTTTTTAAGCTCATGCACAAAGGCTTATAGACAAATCACAGTATGTGACCCGATCTTCATATAAAGGAAAGTTTATCGCCGATGATAAACTTATCCTCATTAACGAGAAATTAAATTTTCTCAGACACGAGCTAACGTTAAAAGCATTCAAAGGTTTTAAGCACGTGTAAATGGCTCCTCGTTAAATATCAGACGATGACCCGATCTTCAAATAAAGGAAAGTTTATCGCCGATGATAAACTTATCCTCATTAACGAGAAATTAAATTTTCTCAGACACGAGCTAACATTAAAATTATCCAAAGATTTTAAGCTCGTGTAAATAGCGTATAATCACATTTCAGATTATGCTCCGGACTTCAAAGAAAGGAAAGTTTATCGCCGATGATAAACTTATCCTTACAACGATAAATTAATTTTTCTCGGGCATGAGCTAATATATTAAAAACATTCGACGTTTTTTAAGCTCATGCACAAAGACTTACAGTTAAATATCAGACTGTAACGCGGACCTTAATTTTAGGAAAGCTTATCTTTCATGATAACTTTTACACATAACGAGAAATTAATTTTTCTCGTTCATGAGCTTGTATTAAAACATTCCAAGTTTTAATCTCATAAAGTAAAGTGTATCTTTTAAATAAGAGAACTTTTCTTCTTAACGAGAAATTCATCTTTCTCGGTCATGAGCTTTACGTTAAAACATTCAAAGTTTTTCAAGCTCATGAAAACGACTTCTAAGTAAATGTCAGCTTAGAACTCGTTCTTCAATTAAAAGGAAAGTCTATCGCTGATGATAAACTTATCCTTACAACGAGAAATAAATTTTTCTCGGGCATGAGCTAATATTAAAATAATTCAAAGTTTTTAAGCTCATGCACAATGACTTACAGTTAAATATCAGACTATAACTCGGACTTCATATTTAGGAAAGCTTATCTTTAAAAATAGCTTATCCTCGTAACGGGAAATTAAATTTTCTCGGTCATGAGCTTGTATTAAAACATTCCAAGTTTTAAGCTCAGAAAGGAAAGTGTATCTTTTAAATAAGAGAACTTTTCCTTATAACGTGAAATTCATCTTTCTCGGTCATGAGCTTTCTGTTAAAACATTCAAAAGTTTTCAAGCTCATGAACACGATTTCTAAGTAAATGTCAGCTTAGAGCTTGTTCCTCGATTAAAAGGAAAGTTTATCGCTGATGGTAACTTATCCTTAACAACGGGAAGTTTACAACTTCTCGGACTTGAGCTCGTTTTGTAAGATATTCAACATCTTAAGCTCAAGTAATTGATTTCCAAAATGTTGAACACAATTTTTCAAGAATTTTTCAAAAGGTTTTTCTAAATCTTTCAAAATTGTGTGTTCAAAAATGTTTTGATAAACAGAGCATGTCTTCTGGAATCGATAATATTTATGATCCTAGAAATGTCATTCAATAATGACACGGGGTTATAAATAAAGTTCGAGTAGAAGTTCAAATGTTTTAAAACATGCTCAATCAATGGCTTGCTATTATTGCTGATAGTAACCCGCTTTTCACATTAAAGTCAAGCATTTCACCGGAAAGCTTTGACTCAACAACGGGAATTAATTTTCTCGGGCATGGTTTACTTTATAACCATGTAAGGGATTGTGTTTACTTTATAACACAATCTAACACGAATATATGTACGTTTCAGTGCATTTATTTGTTAAAACAAGAGAAATCTTGTTTTATGAAGTTATCATCTCCACAATCCGCAATAATTTACAATTGATATCTACAGACTCGACGATGCGACTACTCAAACAGTGACTACAACTCTTTCGATAGAATACGTGCCAACAATTGAGGGGGAGCAATTGTCCAGCATTTAGAATTTTTGATGCCGAAAATGCCAAGTTCACATATTGGTGTCAAGACAAGGATATCAATCGTACACATGGTGTAAAGATATAACTTCAGACGTGACGAGGCGACCAACATTCGTGAACAAGAACCATGTGATTCTATCATATGATGTTCTCCATCATTCAGGACCAACCTCGTAAATTGCTAATCTTGTGAATACATTATCATATATGATCTTTGCACGTGATAAATACCTTACACTTGTGTTTAAAAGTGTTAACATCATAAGATTCAAGCTAACAAGAGGATGATCCGGAGGTCGGGGAGGATAAAAGTGATGTTTAGACATTTTTAGAGAGAGAAAGTAAAACTGGATAGGAGTGTGTGTATTTAGAGAGAGAAAGTGAAATACACAAATGGAAAAACCTCACCCCTCCATGGAAGTACGGAGGGGTATATATAGGCTAGACATGGAGTGACTTTAACAACTTAGCAAAAGTAGTCCCTCCATGTTTTGCCCATATGAAACTAATGTAATTCCGTAAATGGCGCTCACATTTTAGGGCTAACAATCTTCCCCCAATGTGGAGACATACGGAATTACTTACAATGTTCCTAACAAGTAAAAATACAACAAAATAAAGTCTTCGAAGGCGCTTCCAATGCTGGGATGTCTTTTAATTCTTCTTGTCTTCATAACTTGTACCTCAGCTTGAATCCTCTTTGTCTTTGCTTGTTGCGGAACAATTGTAATATGCATGATTTGGATTAACATCCCCCCAATTCATGCAGCATGTATTTCAAAAACTTTCTTCATAGACTTCTTTTTGACGAAGTTTCTGAATCAGCTTCCCCCCAAACCAATATATGTATCTTAAGCAGATTCTGACACTTTGATGTAGTTTAAAAAATCTTCTAGCTCATCGGTTTAAGTGCACAGCGGAAATTTGTAGAAGAGCCACACCAAATAACACTACTTCTATACTGTTTCATGTCGTTTAGGTTTTGGTGATAATCCGTTTGGGGTAACATGTAGGAAATCAGCAACAATTCTTCTCACGCCTGCAGAATACTTCATAACAATCATATAAAGTAAGTAGATACCATTCCATGTACACTACTTCCCCCTGGAAGTTGATCCGATTACTTCAAAGTGTACGATCTTCCCCCATGATGATTTCGAACTCTCGGAATCATCATTATCGTGGACGTCCATATACTCGAGAAGTTATTAGTCTTAAGCAAATGTCTTGAAAAGTTTTGAAAGTCATTGAGAAACTTTGAATATTTTTGCTTAGACTATGAAGTACCATTGTCGTTATGAGGCTCATAAATATCCCGTGAGAATTGATTGCTGATTCCATCTCTCTCTGTCTAATTTACCAACCTCGAATTCATTCGGCTATTTGTTGTGACCACATGTGAAGTAAACTCGATATTCCAAACTTGAAACTGAAGTACAATCCCCTAAATTTGTTACATAAGCTTGCACTTATGTCGATTGAAGAACGGTGCAGAAACAAGTCTCTTATACCTCTTGAAGTTATCCACACGAGCAACTGCGTGTGACACCCAAAAATGATAGTTATCCATGTCATTGACTATCCACCCCTTGTCAGTGGAAACTAGATAATTCAAGTCTCAATCATAAATTTTATCGCCCAAGCAAGTCATCAATCAAAAGACTGGGTTTGAAGAAAAGGGGTAGAAATATAGAAGGAAGGCTCGATGATGAAATAAGTAGACGCCTTCATGAAATCCCACTTCAACTTCAAATATAGAATACCAAATCCACTTCGTGATCACTTGTCTTTGTAGAATCACAACTAGCCATTGTCGTTAAAGTGAATCTTATATCAGATCGTTTTAGTGTTAAGTGTTTTGTTTGCTTTGGTGTTGTGTTGTGAATGTCGTTATCTAGAACAAATTATGAGATGAATTGTCATTAAGGAACACAATTTGTCTATACAACTTGTCATTTAAGCCCAACGTTAGTCACATGCCCAACTGATGCGTGGATCGACCTCCGCGGTGTGGTCGTCGAAATTTTTCCGAAAATATTGGGTATATAACCAACAATTTTCTTTATCGTTTAAGTACTTTCGATTGAAACATAGAAAATACCGGCATCGACAATAAGGTCATCATAACGAAAAATTTATGCGATCGAAATCAGTACCATAATTCTACCCACGTAACCTTTCGTATATACTTGATCTTGTAACATCGTATAATTCTACTTTGTATACTCTAGTCAATCAATACATATACTCGTTCACTGTAAATCTGGCCCAATGAAGGTGTATGCTATAAACAGAAGCCCAATTAAGAATTCGTATAGTGAATGCAGCCCCTAACTCGTATAAACCAAATCCAGTCCAAGCCAAGGTCGGTCCATTTGTATTACCAATGAGTGGTGGATATTTAAACATGAATCCTAATCTCATGTAACCTAATCTCATTTTATCAAAAGCTCTGCCCCCATCTCTCAATCTTCACTTCCTTAACCCTAATCTCACAGTTTATCCTAAACCTATATCAAACATCACACCCCCATCTCAACTATCTGATCTCAGCCACCATCTTCTAATCTTCATTTAATATTGAAAACGAATATCAAGCACATCCTTTATCTTCATTATGCTTAAACATGACCCAAAAACTACAACCAATCCTCATCATTACGAAATACCACCACGAGCCTTATTTTTTCTGTTCAATTTTAACAACCACAAGATAGCTCCCTCAAGATCTTTCAAATAAGGACTCGGGTAGGTTTAATTAATTGCATTGTTTTGAGTCAGTCAACGAAAACGAGATTGATGATAACAGGGTTGTTATTTATTCAATCTTGATGTTCGAATAATGAAAAGGGGTTTCCCGAAAAGGATCTATGATGAGAGTCAACTTCGTGTTAGATCTATAAAGATCTTGACATGCATGTCTAAATGAGTGAATCTGAGATCTTAGTAGGTTTTCTGTATTTTTTTTTTGAGGCAAGTGATGTGTGAAGGTTGGGTTTATGCATGTGATGAGGGGATTTAGGTTAGCATGAGTCGGTTTTGAATGTTGATGTTGATGGTTTCGGGGTCTAATGTTTTTTTTTAAATTAGTCATCGTAATGTTTTCAGAAAGATTACACCATCGCAATGTTTCAATATTTTTTTTTCATCAGAATGTATTACACATCCATCGGAATGTTTAAAAAAAAAATTCAGAATTTTTCCTTAATACTCCATTGCAATGAGTCAAACCACTCATCGCAATGAGTCTCATCGGAATGAGTCCCATCGCAATAAGTACAGTCGAACCCATCGCAATGTATAAAAAATAATGCATCGTAATGTAGCCTGCTGAATATGCCATCGGAATGTATCCATCTGAAAAACCATCGGAATGTGACCATCGGAATATATCTATCTTAATGTGCCATCGGAATGTGACCATCAGAATAGCCATAGGAAAGGGGTTTTGACCTTTTCTTGATATCCCCAAAAATGGTGGATATGGTGATTTTTCAGATCTGACACTGTTAGAAAATAGATTAATAGAGAGACAAATAGAGATGACACGTAAACAATGATAAAACCACCAACACCATTAAAAAATGAGACTTATGGACTGTTATCAGATCGAGACACATGAAGACATGTATTGGACAAAGCAAACATTACGTGACCCAACAAATTTTCATAAAAAACTGCTATAAGCCACGAACACCAAAAAAAATAAGTAAACACAAACACAAAACACCCGCGGTTAGCTCTGATACCAATTGTTAACATCATAAGATTCAAGCTAACAAGAGGATGATCCGGAGGTCGAGGAGGATAAAAGTGATGTTTAGACATTTTTAGAGAGAGAAAGTAAAACTTGAAAGGAGTGTGTGTATTTAGAGAGAGAAAGTGAAATACATAAATGGAAAAACCTCACCCCTCCATGGAAGTATGGAGGGGTATATATAGGCTAGACATGGAGTGACTTTGACAAATTAACAAAAGTAGTCCCTCCATGTTTTGCCCATATGAAACTAATGTAATTCCGTAAATGGCACTCAAATTTTAGGGCTAACAAAAAGGTATTTTAATTTACGTTTCAAGTACACCCTTATTAATTTGAGGGGGAGCTTGTGAAAAGCATGAAGATAACTGGATTTGCATTTTTCTTCCCAAATTTTCTTAAAACGTTATTAAATCAGTTGATATTAAAAACATCGATTGGGTTAATATTTTTAATATGGGGGAGATAATGTGATTTAATAATGAGATCAATCAATTTAATGGTTTGACATAATGTGATGGCTCATCTCGACATGTGCGAAATGTTTTCGAATATCGTGGCATATGTTAAGGGGGAGCAAAATGGATTTAGATATCAAAATGGATTTCATGGTGTCATACACTTACCCAAAACATCTCTATTCACGACAGTGACGATTGTGGTGACATAAGGATGGTAGGATAGGTTAAAGTCCAATAATTCTTCTAGAACCGGAGGAATCTTCCTAAGGACATTCCATAGCTTGAAATAGAAGTCCTTAAGAAAGATGGGGAAAGATTGTGAACGTAGCTGAATGCCGACCAAGTACTTATGTTAGCACTGGAACAATCACAACAAGGTGCTAATTATGACGTATTGGTAAGCATTGAAGGGGTTGAAGAATGAAAAACAATTGTAAAGATAAAGGGTGTAAAGAAAGTAGCCCTCCTTACAAGTTAGGCAGAAACCGGGTCAATTCATATGCTATTGAGATCATTTTTAATGATTCTTGATATTGAAGATAGACATCATGGACCCAGTGATGCAAGGCACAACCCATCCCAGCTAACTCAGATATCTCTTAAAAGATATTTGTTTTAATCACACAGAGACAACGCATTATCTCTTGATTTATTCACTACGAATAAATTGGTATTGAAATGGTGGCACTCCTCTCCAGCCTCCGATCACTAAAATTACAAAATGCACGATCGAGTCTAGAGCCATTTGAGATCATCAAATATCTCATTAGGACACACTTTCATAATCCCTTGCTTCTTCACACGCTGTGACAAGTAAGAAAGATCTTAAGAGTCCTACGCAAAATCTTCATGATCTTGCCTGAACATCTGAGTATTACGAAAGTATTTAAAATAAAGATGGAAATCCTTCTTGAGCGAACATCAAAAAGCTCATGGTAGGTGACTTGTGCGATTCTTTATGAATCAAACTTGTGATAACTGGAAAGCAACAGTTGTTTAATTCTTAATTGAACTTAAACACATTCCAGGCCTCTGCGTAATATCTTTCTGATCTTGCAAGAACACTCAGAGTAACACTCTATAATGTTTACAGTGATGAGTGGAAATCCTTCTAGTGTTAACATCAAACAACACTTGGTAGGTAACTTGCAAGATTTTATATGAATCAAGCTAGTGACAACTGGAAAGCAACGATGGTGCGATTCTTTAATGAATCAAACTTGTTCCAGGAACATGAATTGACGGCTTCAATCAGGAGGATAACTTTATCCGAATGATTCACTCTTTACGTTCGCAATCAGCTTTGGACGGTCTAGTAAAGAGAACGGGTTTACCCGCGAAATCTTGTCAAGGAGGTTCTTAATTGAAAGTACCTGCCACAAGTACGATATTTAATATCGTCCAACGGTCTTCATCGACCGGAGGTAAAATGCTACCGAATTAGAATGAAATGTTCAAGGCCATTTCATCCGTGTATATGTCTTGGGTCTAACTGTCTTATGCAGCGTAACAAGAAGGTCGCATTGCGGTGTACAATCCAGAAGAAGTCGTCACCACATGCTTATACTACATACACTTAATATTTCAACAAATTCAAGAAAGTCTAAAAGTCAAGTCTTCCGCTATATCAAACTCTGAAGCTTTCAAGAATTTATAAAGGTATAAGTATGTGGAACATGAAGTCACGAAGAGGCAAATATCACAAGTGATGAATGCACAAGGTCAAGGCAAGGAAACATGCTCAAGACTAAAGTCAAAGATCACATCAAGCATATTCGCAAGAACAAAATCGAAGACTCAAGCATAGTATTCTAGGTTTAAGATATTGTAAAATGGTGGCCTCCCTTAGGGGGAGATTGTTGGAAATACGTTTTTCCAAAGAAAGTCTCGGTCACATCATTGTTTAGCATAGATCACGAGCTATAGCCTATTTAGAACATTGTAGCTTGGAGTGACCTCCCTTAGGGGGAGATTGTTGGAAATACATTTTTACGTATTTAGAAAGGATCGGTCACTCCAATGATATATTCAAGTATTGGGCTCGTGATCCAATATGTAAACAATATAGCCCATATAGCCCACATGTAGGGTGGGCTATATATACCCCCTCCTGGCATGTTAGGAGGGGTTGGTCATTTGTTCATTTCACATTTTCACTTAATCAACTATCTTTCTCTTCTCCTCTCCTTTCTTGTTAGCCTCAAAATATTGAGCCAAACAAGAATGCTCGGTCATATGTTTATTATGTATCGTATTTTAGAACGTTGTAATAGGTAGTATATTAGTCGTGTTATTATGGGCTTAACTTTAAGCTAAGGTTCATTAATAAGTAACCAAAGCCCAAAAGTAAAGCCCGGCCCATGATCATATAGCCCATTAAGCTACATGTAAGCAAGGCTATATAAACCTCTCCTTGCATGTAAGGAGAGGTTGGTTGGTCATTTCATTTTCTCTAATCTAATATTCCACAAGTTTCACCAACCTTTTTCTCTCTACTTTCTCTTACTACTTTCTCTCTCTAGAATTCTTCTCATTTCTTCCTTTTCTTTCTTTAATTCGTGATTATATAACATCATATACTAGGGACAACAATTGGTATCAATCGCCACGGGGTAGATTTGTGATTGGTTGTTGTGTTTTTCATATGATTCGTTTGATTTGATCCTTATCTTCTTCCTCGTATTCAAATTTTTTTTGTGTTTGATTGTGTTTCTTAATCGTATAACTTCTTTAATCATGTTGTAGTGATTTTGGTATCTTCGTTTTGATTAAAAACACAAACTTTCTTGGATCAAACGTTCAAAAATCCTTGATTTTTCATCTTTCCGAAATTCTTGCAAAGGTACCCATCGGAAAGTACAAGTTTTTTGAGGTCAGATCGCAATAACCACTAGGTTCTACTTTGCGATCTAAGGATTTCGATACCCTATTCCGATCTGGACATTCCGATCGTACATTGCGATCTGGGATTCCGACGGTTTCAAGGGACTTTTGAGTCGTTACTCTGCCAAATTTGTTTTAGACACATTCCGATCTGAACATTCCGATCTGAACATTGCGATCTGGGATTACGACAGTACATTGCGATCTAAGCCACATTCCGATGAACATTTCGATGGCACATTCCGATGGACATTCCGATGGACATTCCGATGGCACATTCCGATGGACATTCCGATGGCACATTCCGATGGACATTCCGATGACTTGTTTAGCTAAATTCTGTTCGAGTATTTTTTCGACTTAGCCACCATCTAGACTAGTTTCGTAATATCGTTTACACGAAGATTAAAAAAAAAAAAAAAAAA
This sequence comes from Glebionis coronaria, assembly GCA_025667525.1. Taxonomy (NCBI): domain Eukaryota; kingdom Viridiplantae; phylum Streptophyta; class Magnoliopsida; order Asterales; family Asteraceae; genus Glebionis; species Glebionis coronaria. The sequence goes on from CM046877.1 coordinate 243,028,720, forward strand.
AAAAAAGTTTTTTGGCGGGAAAACCATTTTAAAATTTATTTTTTCCTAGACCATTTTTAGGCCATTTATGCTTCGATTTCAAATTTTGGCGATGCGAAAAATTTTTCGACCAAAAATTCAAATTTTCGGACCAAAATTCGAATTTTTAGGCCATTTTTAGGTTTTATTTTTGTCAAAATTTTTCACTTTTCAAAATTTTTCCCTATTAGTTTTTGGCTAGTTCGGACTTGATTTCAAAATTTGGTAAGACAAATTTTTCAGTTTACCGTTTTTGTCGGACTGAGGAATTTATTGTCGGACTGGGAAAAAATCGGAATTCTCGAAATTGCAACCACAAACCAATCACACCATATCTACTTAAGATCCAAAGTCAATTCATCAACTGTGTCACCCATTATAGATTCCGTAATACAAGATGTGCATGCACTCAAATCCAAGATGTCGGTTGCAAAAGAACGATGCATGACACACTTTAGATCACTCCAGTCACACCTTCAAGTTCTTTCAAATGACGATTTAAAAGGCACTCGCGTCGAACTTGGATTCAAACGGGTATTCATGTCACTCACTGGACAAGATGTTGAGACATTCACAAGTACAATGTTACTCAATTTAGATCACCTTGAACAACAACTTGTCAATGATGAATTTCAAGAGGTTGAATCCATAGATGCGGTTTTGGTTCTCGAGAATCAGTTTCAGCAATTCTTTGATACACAGGTCTCTGTACACTATGATCGAGAATTCATCAACAAATACTTCTTTGAATATACTCGGTTAGAAGTTCAAGAATTCAAGGAGACATTTCTTCAACACATGAGTGCTATAAGGAAGTCCATTGCTGAAAGAACAAGTCATAAACTAAAAGTTGAAAGAAGGGTGAATAACAGATTAATGCAGCAGAACGAGAGCAATGTAGATGATGGTCAAACATTGGATGCTTGTTCGATTGGCATAGAAAGTAGCGGGACAGAATCAGAAAAGCAGCATACCAGCAACAACTTAGGGAATGATCAAGCAACCGATGATGCAGATATCAGACCCATATATGATGAGGAGCCAATGGCTGAGGTACAATTAAATGCTGTGTATGATGATCATCAATATATTGATTCTAAGATTCATGAGCTTGAAACTATGTTAGCTCAAAAGACAAAAGATTTTGAGGATGCCAAACTCGAGTTTTTAAAGAAAAATGACAAATTTGAATCTTATTTTGAAAAACTTGAAAAAGCAAACGTTGTTCTTGAACAAAAACTGGATCGTAAGATTCAAGATTCTAATGCGGAAAAAGAACATTTTGTGAAACAAATAAATTTGTTAGAATCAAAGTTGGCTTCTCAAAATCCAAGTCCTCCGCCTGCTTCAGTAACTGGAATATCTGTGCAACCTATCGACACTGTAGATAGTAATGACGCGAATGCTGATAACGACATATTTGATAATATAAACATTAAGTTAGAACAACGTGTCGCTCAATTACTTCTACAAAATGAGCAATTGAAAGCTCAGATTCAGGAAAAGGTTTTTGCATTAACAGCAGTGAAAAATGAATTAAGGAAGCTAAAAGGAAATAGTGTGGATACTAAGTTAGCAAATCAGTCTATCTTGGGGAAACCTCCTACTCAACCATTCAGAAACCGCTCAGTTGCTAGACAACCGAATGCGTTTAAATCTGAACGACCCAAAACATCGAACTCGAGGTTTGCATCCCAAGTTGACATGTGTAGCAATTTGCCAAACACTGTCACTCCACAATCTAGATACTCCTTAAGATATTCTGCCTATGTAAAACCCAATCACATGAATGATTCAAGCAACTCTAGCAATAGCCACAAGAACATGCCTAGGCGAAGTTCAAATGACACGGGTCATACAAGCTATCTAGAGGATGCTAAGATAAAGACACAAGCAAGAGATAGGACCCAACCAAAACCTAGGAGCGCTAATCACACATCTAGGAATTCTAGACCCTTCTATGATGTGCCCAAACCAGCCTATCCTAGGAACACTAGATCCTTCTCAGATGCTAAGCACTTTGTTTGCACGAAATGTAACAAATGTGTGTTTAATGCCATTCATGATGATTGCATCACTAAAGTCCTGAACAAGGTGAACCAAACAGCTAGAGCATCTCAAAGATGGAACCCAATAGGAAATAGTTTTTCTCCAACTAAGTCTTCCTCGGTGCATGAGAAAGCTAAGTTTTCTAGACCCTGTCTTAAGTGGAGACAAACAGGTAGAATCTTCAAAACAACTGGTCTTAAATGGGTTCCTACTGGAAAAATATTTCCCTCTAGCACGACAAAGGTTTACTGTGAACCCCCACATGGTTCTCACAAAGATATAACTAACAAATATGCAAGCATACAAACTACTGATGAAAGTGCAGGTAATCAAGTAAAGGTTCAACAAGAACATAAAGGTTTTCCTTATTCATACCGTTCAACAAAAGACACTCTCAGAGTTTGGTTGCTAAAGAAACAAATATCAGAGAAATATGTGTCTCAGGGGTTTTACAAGTAAGCAACACAATGGCACTTGAACAAAACAGTTTAAGTCCCGATCCACAACGACAAACGACTTCCGTTCACAATCACACGGAACTCGGAACTCAAGACCACAACAATGAACCGTCAAGTTCAAAGCTGGTTCCTGAACATGTTCCTAGAGCAGATATGACAGTGGACACGACACTTGAAGAGTTGGAAATGTTATATGGACCAATGTATGATGAATATTTCACGGGGGAGAAACAAGTTGCATCGAAGTCTTCCGCTGTCACTCATGATACGAATGATGATACCGATCATCACCAACAAAAGGATACAACTTCATCTACTTCAACACGGGTTGTTGCAGATTTAACTCCTCAGAATATCACATTAACAATCGATCCTACAACATCCACAACTACTGTCATTGCTCCAGAGAACACAAATCAAGCAGACGGTGCATTATCTGACGATGACGATTTTCACAACCCATTCGGTACACTGGTACACGAAACTGGAGAGTCTTCTACTCGCCATGTTGATCCGTCAAATATGCATACGTTCTATCAACGACATCCTTCAACACATCATTGGACCCGAGATCATCCTTTGGTTCACGTAATTGGAAACCCTTCACAGCCTGTTCGTACAAGACGACAACTAGCAACCGATGGCGATGTTTGTATGTTCGCACTCGCCGTGAGTACAGCTGAACCGAAAAACATCAAAGAAGCCATGGCTGATCATGCTTGGATTGAATCGATGACGGATGAACTTCAACAATTTGAAAGACTAAAAGTCTGGGAACTTGTTGACAGACCATACGATGTGACTCCATTAAATCTTCGTTGGATCTGGAAAAACAAGATGGATGAAGAGAATACGATCATCAAGAACAAAGCTAGGCTAGTGGCTAAGGGGTATGGCCAGAAAGAGGGAATTGATTTTGATGAATCATTTGCACCAGTTGCTCGCATGGAAGCGGTCAGGATTTTCCTTGCTTATGCTGCACATAAGGGATTCACTGTCTATCAAATGGACGTAAAGACGGCATTTCTTAACGGTCCTTTGAAGGAAGAAGTCTATGTCACGCAGCCGGAAGGATTCGTCAATCCTCATTATCCTGACAAGGTGTATCGTCTCCACAAAGCACTTTATGGACTCAAGCAAGCTCCAAGGGCGTGGTACGACGAGCTCTCAAAATTTCTGGTATCCAAAGGTTTCTCAAAAGGTTCCATTGATTTAACTTTGTTCACTTATAAATATGGGGATGACATTCTGCTTGTGCAAATTTATGTTGATGACATTATTTTCGGGTCTACAAACCTAAAACTTTCAAAATGGTTTGAAAAAGTAATGCACAGCAGATTTGAAATGTCTATGATGGGCGAACTAAAATTCTTTCTAGGAATTCAAGTTCACCAATCCCCAAGTGGTATCTTTATAAACCAAGCTAAGTATTGTCAAGAGATAATCAAAAAGCATGGTATGACCTCATGTGACCCCGTTGGGACACCATTATCAACCACATCCCTAGATGCTGACTTGGAGGGATTACCCATAGATCAAACGAGATATCATTCCATGATCGGGTCCCTCATGTACTTGACAGCAAGCAGACCAGATATTAATCATGCTACATGCTATTGTGCACGTTATCAAGCACGACCCACTGAAAAGCACCTCAAGGAGGTTAAACGGATCTTTCGGTACCTCAAGAATACCATTCATTTGGGACTCTGGTATCCGAGGGAAACCGGTTTCTTTCTAACGGCCTATTCAGATTCTGATCATGCAGGGTGTCTTGATACACGAAAAAGTACTTCTGGTGGTGCACAATTTCTAGGTCAAGATAAGCTTGTGGGATGGTCTTCCAAGAAGCAGGATTGCACGTCACTTTCATCAGCCGAAGCGGAGTATGTGTCTCTATCTGCGTGTTGTGCTCAAGTTCTTTGGATGAGAACACAACTCACGGATTATGGCTTCCACTTTGATAAAGTACCTATGTACTGTGACTCAAAGTCTGCCATAGCCATCTCCTGCAACCCAGTACAGCATTCCCGCACGAAGCACATCGACGTCAGATACCACTTCATAAAGGAACAAGTTGAAAGAGGTATCGTTGAATTATACTTTGTTGGAACGGATTACCAATTAGCCGACTTGTTTACGAAAGCTCTGTCGAAAGATAGGTTTGAGTACCTCGTTAGGCAAATTGGTATGAGATGTTTGACTCCAGCAGACCTGGAGATTCTGGCAAATGTGCCTGCTTGATTTATCTATCAAACATCAACTTGTATATATCTTTGAAAAAGCAAAATACAAAAATATAAAACACATAAAAACAAAACACAAAATTAAAAATCTTTCAAAATCCAAAAATATTCTTCTCGACATGTCTTTCAGTATCGATAATATGGACGTGCCTAGAAATGTCGCTCAATAACGACACGGGTGTGTACATAAAGCTCGAATGAAAGTTGTAAATATTTTTCAAAACATGTCATTTCTTCTTTTAATAAAAGGAAATTGTCTATTTTGGACAAATATTTCCAAAACAACAGGTAGAGCAATCTATCACGGGTTGAGCTTGTCACAAAACATTCAACGTTTTGAGCTCAACACAATGGCTTGTAATCACTTTCAGATTGCAACCCGGAACGATATTCACGGGGGAGTGTACGATTTAGTACCCTTACCCTCAGCGAAAGAAGATAAATCTTCTTACACTTGAGTGGATTCATCAAGACATTCAAAGTCTATGAACTCAAGTTTATGCTTCAGAAAAACCTCTTCGACAAAAAGAAATAGGATTTTTCAAAAAGCGTTGAACACAATTTTTTTCAAGAATTTCTCAATGATTATTCAAAATCTTTCAAAAATTGTGTGTTCAACAACTCCCATCCTCAAAAAGAAAAATGTGGATCATATCCTCACAATGACAATTCAATTGGATCAATTTTTGAGGGGGAGCATTTTAACTTCATGCAAAAGATTAACACATCTTTCTCCCGGAGATTTCAAGACTATTTTTCAAAATATATTTTAATCAAATTTGGTATCTCTAATATCAAAAGATTTTATATATTAGAGATAGGGGGAGAAAATGTGATTAAAATGTGATCTAATATAAGACTCAAGCACTTTAACTCTTACCTACATGTGCGAAACACTTTTGATTATCGATGCACATGTGAAGGGGGAGCATTTCTGAAACGACAAAACTAGCAAGGTGTTAAATGTTTTTTCAAACACTTTGTTAGAATTTAAAGTGGTTTTCATGGTTACGATCAAATACCCACAACATCTTTAATTCACGACGTTATTGGTGTCAAAAGGGTGGTTAGGTTTAAGTCCTATGATCCAACCAGAACCGGAGGGATCTTCCCAGGGACAATCCAATAGATTATTAGAAGTCCTTAGGAAAGATGGAGTAGAATGTGAACGTAGCTGAATGCCGACTAAGTACTGATGCTAGCACTGGAACAATCACAACAAGGTGCTAGTAATGATGTCTTGGTAAGCATTGAAGGGGTTGAAGAATGAAAAAGAAATGTAAGGATAAAGGGTGTAAAGAAAGAAGCCCTCCATACAACTTAGGCAGAAACCGGGTCAACTCATCATGAAGACAAACTCATCATGGACCCAGTGATGTGAAGCACAACCCTTTCCTAGCTACTCAGGCTTCTCTCAAAAGAAGTTTTTTTTATTGTCACGGAGATCAACACGATTTCTATTGACTTTCTCACTCCGAGATAGTTGATATTGAATAGGTGGCATCTGCTCCAGCCTCCGACCACTAAAAGTGCACAAATCGAGTCTAGAGCCAAGAGATCAATCAAATCTCGCTAGGACACACGGATGAAGATCAACAGAGTCCTACGCTATATCCTTGTGATATTGCTAGAACACTCAGAGTGATACTACTTAGTATTCACAATGATGAGTGGAAATCCTTCCAGTGTTAACATCAAACAGCACTGCGGTAGGTCATATGCAAGATTCTTTATGAATTGAACATGTGCAAAACTGAAAAGCAACAGTGGTTTGATTCTGAATTGATTCAAACTCGTTTCAGGTTTCTACGCAATATCTTTATGGTCTTGCCAGAACATTCAGAGTGATATTCATTAATACTCACAGTGACGAATGGAAATCCTTCTAGCGTCAACATCAAACAGCGCTACGGTAGGTGACTTGTGAGATTCTTATGAATCAAACTTGTGTCAACTGGAAAGCAACAATGGTAAGATTCTTTATGAATCACACTTGTTCTAGGAATTTGAATTGACGACTTTAATCAAGCGGATATTTATCCAATTTATTCACTCTTTATGTTCGCAGTCTTGCTTTGAGACGGTCGAGTAAAGAGAACGGCTAGTACAGTCGCGAAACCCTGTCAAGGAAATTCTTAATTGAATCTACCTGATCACAGGTACGATATTTAATATCGTATAACGGTCTTCACCGACCGGAGGTAAAACGCTACCGATTTAGGACGAATGTCAAAGCCATTCAGTCCGTGTCTATGTTTTGTCTCGAGAAGGTGGCGTCACGGTGTACACAGCAAAGTCAATGATTCAGAAACCACATACTCATGCCTAAAGACATATTCAACAATTAATAGTGTGAGCATGTGGATGAAGACACAAGATCGCAAGATGGCAAAGACAAGTCAAGGATGATTTGAAGATCTCAAGCTTAAAGAAAAAGTCGAAAGACAATGACAAAGGCTCAAAGATCACAGCATGAAGGAACAAGACTACGATTACACGTTCAAGACTCATTTATGGCGAGATTAGTAATCTCTACAAATTTCCTAAATGACTAAGGTTTATGACCTCTCATTGGGGGAGATTGTTAGCCTCAAAATATTGAGCCAAACAAGAATGCTCGGTCATATGTTTATTATGTATCGTATTTTAGAACGTTGTAATAGGTAGTATATTAGTCGTGTTATTATGGGCTTAACTTTAAGCTAAGGTTCATTAATAAGTAACCAAAGCCCAAAAGTAAAGCCCGGCCCATGATCATATAGCCCATTAAGCTACATGTAAGCAAGGCTATATAAACCTCTCCTTGCATGTAAGGAGAGGTTGGTTGGTCATTTCATTTTCTCTAATCTAATATTCCACAAGTTTCACCAACCTTTTTCTCTCTACTTTCTCTCACTACTTTCTCTCTCTAGAATTCTTCTCATTTCTTCCTTTTCTTTCTTTAATTCGTGATTATATAACATCATATACTAGGGACAACATTTCTCTCTCTAGCTTTCTCTCTCTAGTTCCTTTTCTTCCATCTCTTTAGATCTTTACAAACATATATACAATCCTAAGAATATATGATTCTACAATTGGTATCAAGAGCTTTGGTTGATTCTTCAGATTTGCGTGTTTTTATCTATTGATTTGGTGGTAAAACTTTTCTTCTTTCACAATTTTTTTTGTTCTCGTCTCTCTTTCTTTCAATTCAATGATTTAGTGGTGAATTTTTTTTATAAAATAACAATCTTGGATCGTTTATAAATTGTTTTTTTTCCTATTGTTTCTGTCAAAATGTTTGTCATCAATTTTATCTCGATATGGAATTAGTATAATATTTTTTTTCTTCATCATCGTTTGTTTTGTCTCGTATAAATGTTTTGTCTCGACCTGGTATCTCTTCATCAACTTTTCATTTGTCTCGTATAATACTTTGTGATTCCGATCTTTATTCCCATCGTAAGTTTACAAGGGTTTATAATATTCCGATAGCCAAGTTGCGATCGAGACAACTGCGATCGAGAGGACTGTGATTGAGACGACTGCGATCGTCATTGGGATTTACACACCCATCGGAAAGAACCGGGTTTGTACATTCCGATCGCAATAACCCTAGGGTTCTACTTTGCGATCACTTATTCCGATACCCCTTATTCCGACGTGGATTGCGATCGTACTTTGCGATCGTGGATTGCGACGGGATTAAGGAACATTGCGACGGAGCTCTGTCCGCATTCCGATCGTCACATTGCGATGGAAATATAGATATTGCGATGGTGAGTGTTTTGAATATTGCGATGGAAAATTCGATATTGCGATGGTGAGTATTTTGAATATTGCGAAGGAGTTTTTTTTTATTGCGATGGGATGTGTGGGTATTGCGATAGAATGGTTGTATATTGCGATAGAATGGTTGTATATTGCGATGGCTATTGAAATTTGACATTGCCATAGATTAACACACAAACACTAGACCTGACTCGACTGACAAACCAACCAAACCATTTCGACTCGTCATCTATCTCTCGACTCTAAACTCCAAAACAAACAGACCACACTCACTCTCAATTGTTAAACACATCCTCGACCCATTCTCGGCCTCAACGTCTAACACACAACCATACAGACCCACACCCTCGAATCACCAACACACTCTCGAACAAATCCACACCCCTCAAATAGACTCTGTTGATCCCAAACTTAGATCGATAAGCTTTGTGTATATGAGATTAGATCAAGTATAACACGTAGAGAAACCTTTGTTATATGCTTTGTGAATCTAAGTGTTATGCGGAATTTAACACTTAAACAAGAACACACAAGATGTAAACAAACTTTCACTTTGATTATGAATGTCGAACTTGCTTACAAAGAAAGATGTTTACGAATGAAAACTTATATGAAACTTGATATTGAACATTATCCTAAAGGCCTTCTTTTATAGACTAAGAAGCCTTGTACAATAAGCTACGTATCAACTATTCTAGGAAAAGATAAATATAGAAAATACATTGTCGTTTCTATCCTTACTAGAAGTATTCTAGAATATAATAAACGTGTAGCTTATATCTTCCATCAGTGCTTGTCTTCAATCTGTTAACGCTTGACTTTAACTTGTCAACGCTTGAGCTGTCAGCGCTTGCTTTGTTCTTGTCAACGCTTGTTTTGTTCTTGTCAGCGCTCAAGTGATCTGGCCTTAATTTATTCCCAACAATCCTCCCCTAAACTTGATATCCACTCTTATGATCAAGTTTCTGAATAAGCATTAAGAACTAGGAGGAGTCTGACAAATCTTCTCATATTGGTAATGAATAAATCTGATCAAATCCTTTGCCACGTCACTTGAATAATCTATCTCCAGCTGAGTGTCCTTCATCTTTTCCAAAATAGCCTTGGATATGAAATACTGAGCATCCACAAGTAGATACTCAGCAAACTTTGTAAAACTCAAATGGTATACACCAGCAGCTGAATATAACCTCCATTGAAGACCACTGAGGTCATCTTCAAGATCCTTCCATATTGCAGGATCTTCCTCATTTGTCCCACACATTCTTTTGAATGTGGTCCAAAGTTTTATTCCATTAGCTGAAGTTGGTGCTTCAGCCTCATACTTGGTCTCCAGCAACCTCCAAAGGTCCACCAAGTCTTCTCTATCACAACTTGCAAATAAAGATATAAGAGTGGTAAAAGTGTGTACCTCCTTGCCAAATCTGCCAATCTTCCAGAATCCACATTCATCTTCTTCATAGCTCACAATTGGATTCCTGGAATCTAATGGTAACACTTGCACCATATCTGAAGCTTCTAATGGGGAGAGCTTGAGGCTCTTTCTTATAACTGCTTCACTTGGATATAGTGGATCCATATCTTTTGGAAACTCAAATTTAAATCCCTTCTTCACTGGCTTGGGAACTATCATAGCTTTCTTGATTTACATTTCTTCTGCAAGTTGCTCCTTTCTTTCATCTGAAAGAAGTCTGAGAGTGTTTGCTTCCTGCACTCTCACTCAAATGGGATATGCCCTATGTTCCAACTCATCAAATGTCAAAGCCTTCAACTTCTGATGTGTCCATCCAACTCCATGACATCTGAGCAACATAAAATAGAGCTCCCTTCTATCCCTTTTCAACTCTGAGTGAATATTGCTTGCCTTGTGCTTCAAAATCACCTTACAATCCTTCTGAACTCTAAGAAGAAGCTCCAAACCCCATATTTGATCTGAAATGGTCAAGTCTGGATTATCCATGCAGCTGTCTTCCCAAGCATGGTACATTTGAACCACCTCTGGCATGTCAAAGTCAACCTGCAATTGTAATTCTCTCAACTTCTCCTTGGCCAACTCATCCCCATACTCAAGTCTTTCTGGTTCTATGATCATCACACTTGAGTCTGAGCTAGCTTCATCACTTTCTTCTTCTAAAGTCACAATAAATGGTGACTCCTTTTTATCCTGTTCCATGATTTGTGCAGCCAATCTTCTATCAAATTCAATGGAATCGTTGACTTCGACGTTTCAAGAGGGAGAATTGCATCTAATGCAAGACATAGCTAGAGAAAGTGGTATCACTTTATTTCTACTACTTCAGTCACATCTTATGACCATTTCATGGGTCCAAGGAGGAAGCGAATTTGCGACACTCTTTGGTCAAGATCGTTATACATTCATCAACTTAATGTTCCTCAACGTGAACCAACTTGCTGATCAACTTCAAAAAGAAGACTTTAATCACTCTGCATCGGCACTTGCTTATAAGTCTCTTGTGTCACAACTCACGCCTTTCCTCCAATTCAATATCATCAAGTCTGACAATTCAGGGATATGCCGGACATTTCTTTAATACACACATAACGAGGTTAAAGACTTCCGTGATAAACTGTTGAAATTTATGACATCAGTTTCGTCTTTGATTTATGAAAGATCCAGACTTCGGAAAGCGTATGATAATGGAGTGCAAGAATCTATAATGTAGATGCAAGAGGAGAATGGTCATACGGTTGACCACTTGGAGCCTAACGATGGCAAGAGCACGGAATCAGGAGGACAACATGATACCTGTGGCACGTCAGGGAATGTTCACGAGATCTATTTTGATGACACCTTACCCGTTTATGACGAAGAGCCTACAAACATGGTACAATGTAATGTTGTTTATGATGTATATGCTGATGAAATGCCGCATATTGAGCATTCTGAACCTAATTATGACAAACATGGAACGGAAAAGAGTGATAGAAATACCACTTCTGATTCATCCGATGTGAGTCATAATGGGGGAGAAAGTGTTCAAAATGCTAAACACCATGATAATTGTCTTATAACTGCTTCATTGACTGCTTGTGATTCCAAGATTAGAGAGCTCGAAACCATTGTAGCTCAACAAACAAAAGATCTTGAGGATGTCAAACTTTAATTTTCGAAGAAAACGAACAAATTTGAAACATACTTTGAAAAACTTGAAAAGTCAAACGTTGTTCTTGAACAAAAATTGGATCAAAAAGTTCTAGATTCTAAAGCTGAAAAGGATAATCTTTTGAAACAAATTAAGTTGCTAGAATCTAAGTTGGCATCCGATGATGAATTGCTCAAAGAGAATGAGATTTTAAAGGCTCAGGTTCAAGACAAGGTTTTTGCTATAGCTACTTTGAGAAATGAATTAAGGAAAACTAAAGGAACCAGTGTGGACACTAAGCTTGAAAAACCATCAATCTTGGGGAAACCGCCTCAAATTCAGTCTGTTAGACAACCAACTGCATTTAGATCCGAGCGACAAAAATCCTCGAGATCGTGGTTTGCCTCCCAAGTTGATATGGTTCATCTTTCTAGCCCAGTCACTCCACCAACTAGGGCCAATGTGACTAAAACAGCTTTTGCAAGACCTAATCACATGATTGCCTCTAATATCCCTAGACATAGTCCAAAGAACACGTCTCGAACTAGTTCAAATGACGTTCGCCATAAATTTGGTCTAAAGGAAGCTATTCAAAAGACACAAGTAAGAGATAGGAATTTCAAACCTAGTCAGATGTCGTCTAGATTACCTAACACTGCTAACAGTAGCATGTCATATCCTAGGAGCATCAATCAATCATCTAGGAATTCTAGATCTTACTCAGACATTAAATATGCTACTTGTAAAACATATAGGAAATGTGTCTTTAAGGCAAATCATGACTCTTGTGTCAAGAAATTACTTAATGAGGTGAACTCCCGTGATAGACTTAAATCCCATTGGGTAGCTAAAATCAAACCCATTGGTAAAATGTGGCACCCCACTGGTAGAACTTTCACTCTTGTAGGAAACGAGTGCCCTTTAACTAGGATAGTCTCCGATTCTACTAAGACTGCTAGGGAGAAAATTGAAAAGGATGATACATCACTTAAGCCTACACTTAAGGTTTTCTATAAAAGGAAACGTTTGCCAGCTAAGACAAGTGAATCATCTACTCAGGTTTCCTCTGACACAAGTAAAGCCAACTGTGAACCCCCACGTGCTTCTAAAATTGATATCGTTAACCCATGTCAAAGCATGCAAATTCCTAATGAGAATGCGGGTACCAAAGTTGATGTTCCAAAAGAATGAAGCGGTCCAATCGTTGTATGCGTTCAACTAAGGACACTCTTACAGTTTGGTTGCTGAAGAAGCAGATATCGGAGAAACAAGTGTCTCGGGGGATTCATGGTTAAGCTTAACAAAAGTGACTTACAGTCAAATTACAGGCCGTAACTCGTTCGTCAAAGATAGGAAAGCTTATCGATCAATGATAGCTTATCCTCACAAACGAGAAATTAATTTTTCTCGGACACGAGCTTACATTTAAACTATTTAACGGTTTTAAGCTCGTGTACAAGGACTTATAGTCACATCACATACAGTAACTCGTTCATCAAAGAAAGGAAAGTTTATCGCCGATGATAAACTTATCCTCAAAAATGATAAATTATTTTTTCTCGGACACGAGCTTACATTAAAAACTATTCAAAAGGTTTTAAGCTCGTGTACATGGCTTATAGTCGGATCACAGATTGTAACCCGTGCTTTAAAGAAAGGAAAGTTTATCGCCGACGATAAACTTATCCTCACAATGAGAAATTAAGTTTTCTCGGACACGAGCTATCATTTAAAACTATTCAAAGGTTTTAAGCTCGTGCACATTGGCTCACAGTCAAATCATAGTCTGTGACCCGAGATTCAGAGAAAGGGAAGTTTATCTTGTTAATGATAACTTACCCTCACAACGAGAAATTCATTTTTCTCGGGCATGAGCTTATGATTAAAAAATATTCAAAGTTTTTTAAGCTCATGCACAAAGGCTTATAGACAAATCACAGTCTGTGACCCGATCTTCATATAAAGGAAAGTTTATCGCCGATGATAAACTTATCCTCATTAACGAGAAATTAAATTTTCTCAGACACGAGCTGACGTTAAAACCATTCATAGGTTTTAAGCTCGTGTAAATGGCTCCTCGTTAAATATCAGACGATGACCCGATCTTCAAATAAAGGAAAGTTTATCGCCGATGATAAACTTATCCTCATTAACGGGAAATTAAATTTTCTTGGACACGAGCTAACATTAAATTATTCAAAGATTTTAAGCTCGTGTAAATGGCGTATAATCACATTTCAGATTATGTTCCGGACTTCAAAGAAAGGAAAGTTTATCGCCGATGATAAACTTATCCTTACAACGAGAAATTAATTTTTCTCGGGCATGAGCTAATATATTAAAAACATTCGACGTTTTTTAAGCTCATGCACAAAGACTTACAGTTAAATATCAGACTGTAACTCTGACCTTAATTTTAGGAAAGCTTATCTTTCATGATAACCTCTCCTCATAAGGAGAAATTAATTTTTCTCGGTCATGAGCTTGTATTAAAACATTCCAAGTTTTAAGCTCATAAAGTAAAGTGTATCTTTTAAATAAGAGAACTTTTCTTCTTAACGAGAAATTCATCTTTCTCGGTCATGAGCTTTACGTTAAAACATTCAAAGTTTTTCAAGCTCATGAAAACGACTTCTAAGTAAATGTCAGCTTAGAACTCGTTCTTCAATTAAAAGGAAAGTCTATCGCCGATGATAAACTTATCCTTACAATGAGAAATTAATTTTTCTCGGGCATGAGCTAATATTAAAATAATTTAAAGTTTTTAAGCTCATGCACATGACTTACAGTTAAATATGAGACTGTAACTCGGACTTCATATTTAGGAACGCTTATCTTTAAAGATAGCTTATCCTCGTAACGAGAAATTAAATTTTCTCGGTCATGAGCTTGTATTAAAACATTCCAAGTTTTAAGCTCAGAAAGGAAAGTGTATCTTTTAAATAAGAGAACTTTTCCTCATAACGTGAAATTCATCTTTCTCGGTCATGAGCTTTCTGTTAAAACATTCAAAAGTTTTCAAGCTCATGAACACGATTTCTAAGTAAATGTCAGCTTAGAACTCCTTCCTCGGTTAAAAGGAAAGTTTATCGCCGATGGTAACTTATCCTTAACAACGGGAAGTTTACAACTTCTCGGACTTGAGCTCGTTTTGTAAGATATTCAACATCTTAAGCTCAAGTAATTGATTTCCAAAACATTGAACATAATTTTTCAAGAATTTTTCAAAAGGATTTTCTAAATCTTTCAAAATTGTGTATTCAAAAATGTTTTGATAAAAAGAGCATGTCTTCTGGAATCGATAATATTTATGATCCTAGAAATGTCATTCAATAATGACACGGGGTTATAAATAAAGTTCGAGTAGAAGTTCAAATGTTTTAAAACATGCTCAATCAATGGCTTGCTATTATTTCTGATAGTAACCCGCTTTTCACATTAAAGTCAAGCATTTCACTGGAAAGCTTTGACTCAACAACGGGAATTAATTTTCTCGGGCATGGTTTACTTTATAACCATGTAAGGGATTGTGTTTACTTTATAACACAATCTAACACGAATATTAAAACAAGAGAAACTTTGTTTTATGAAGTTATCATCTCCACAATCCGCAACAATTTACAATTGATATCTACATACTCGACGATGCGACTACTCAAACGGCGACTACAGCTCTTTCGATAGAACACGGGTCAACAATTGAGGGGGAGCAATTGTCCAGCATTCAGAATTTTTGATGCCGAAAATGCCAAGTTCACATATTGGTGTCAAGACAACGATATCAATCGTACACATGGTGTAAAGAGATAACTTCAGACGTGACAAGGCGACCAACATTCGTGAACAAGAACCATGCGATTCTATCATATGATGTTCTCCATCATTCAGGACCAACCTCGTAAATTGCTAATCTTGTGAATACATTATCATATATGATCTTTGCACGTGATAAATACCTTACACTTGTGTTTAAAAGGTATTTAATTTACGTTTCAAGTACACTCTCATTAAATTGAGGGGGAGCTTGTGAAAAGCATGAAGATAATTGGATTTTCATTTTTCTTCCCAAATTTTCTTAAAACGTTATTAAATCAGTTGATATTAAAAACATCGATTGGGTTAATATTTTTAATATGGGGGAGAAAATGTGATTTAATAATGAGATCAATCAATTTAATGGTTTGACTTAATGTGTTGGCTCATCCCGACATGTGCGAAATGTTTTCGAATATCGTGGCATATGTTAAGGGGGAGCAAAATAGATTTGGATATCAAAATGGATTTCATGGTGACATACACTTACCCAAAACATCTCTATTCACGACGGTGATGATTGTGGTGACATAAGGATGGTAGGATAGGTTAAGTCCAATGATTCTTCTAGAACCGAAGGAATCTTCCCAAGGACATTCCATAGATACAAATAGTAGTCCTTAGGAAAAATGGAGAAAGTTTGTGAACGTAGCTGAATGCAGACCAAGTACTTAAGTTAGCACTGGATCAATCACAACAAGGTGCTAGTTATGACGTATTGGTAAGCATTGAAGGGGTTGAAGAATTAAAAAGAATTGTAAAGATGAAGGGTCTAAAGAAAGAAGCCCTCCTTACAACTTTAGGCAGAAACTGGGTCAATAAATACACGAATGAGATCATTTTAATGATTCTCGATATTGAAGATAGACATCATGGACCCAGTGATGCAATGCACAACCCATCCCAGCTAACTCAGATATCTCTCAAAAGGTATTTGTTTTATTCACGCGGAGACAACGCATTATCTATTGATTTATTCATTCTGAATAAATTGGTATTGAAATGGTGGCACTCCTCTCCAGCCTCCGATTACTAAAATACATAATGCACGATCGAGTCTAGAGCCATTTGATATCATCAAAAGTCTCATTAGGACACTATTTCATAATTCCTTGCTTCTTCACATACTGTGAAAAGTAAGAAAGATTTTAGGAGTCCTACGCAAAATCTTCATGATCTTGCCTGAACATCCGAGTAATACGAAAGTATTTACAATGAAGATGGAAATCCTTCTTGTGCGAATATCAAAAAGCTCATGGTAGGTGACTTGTGCGATTCTTTATGAATCAAGCTTGTGATAACTGGAAAGCAATAGTGGTTCAATTCTTAACTGAATTTAAACACGTTCCAGGCCTCTACGCAATTTCTTAGTGATCTTGCCAGAACACTCAGAGTGACACTCTTTAGTGTTCACGGTGATGAGTGGAAATCCTTCTAGTGTTAACATCAAACAGCACTTGGTAGGTAACCTGCAAGATTCAATTTGAATCAAGTTCGTGACAACTGGAAAGCAACGATGGTGCGATTCTTTAATGAATCAAACTTGTTCCAGGAATCAGAATTGACGGCTAATATTTCGGATTTTATCCCTTGTATCAAAATAATTTCGTTCCGAATCCTTTCGAATTGAAAACCGGTCTAAAGTGCGACTCAATCGTCTTTTGGTGAACAAGAGAATGGTTTGGTATTGTTTATCTAATTTTAAACAAAATAGCAAATAATTAAAGCGTCGTTGAGTAAAGTAGAAGTTTAAAGATTAAAAACAAAATGACGAGTTAAGATAAATGCTTGAAAAACTTAAAGACAAGATTAAGAAAATTACTAGATCACTTAATAAAACTAACACTTATAAATTTAAAAACAATAAACTAAACGAGTCATAGTCGGAATATAGCTCAAAACCCACGATCGGAATGTTCGAAAATAACATTAATCGGAATGTCCCCCAAAAAGGCCCATATCGGAATGTATTCCGATCTGGTGATCGGAATGTTGGAAGTTACTTGCGATCGGAATACTTAACAAGAGGGCAATCGGAATATGTCAAAAGCTGCCCAATCGGAAAACTGGAAATGAACTAATCGGAATGATATTAAACTTCTTGTCGGAATGTCACAGGAGGCAACCAATCGGAATAAGAAACAAACATCCTGATCGGAATGTTGATAAACACCCTCTATCGGAATCACAGGAAAGTAATACTAATCGGAATACCTGAGGTGCAAATCGGAATGTTCAGAAACCCTTTTCCGATTTTACAATCGGAAAGAAGGGTGGTGTGTTTGGTCGGAATGTGCCAATCGGAAAGGGGTTTAAACCCTTTCCGAAATCTGTGGAATTCGTAAAATAAGCCAAGGAATAAGCTAATATGTTCAGCTTATCCCCAAACTAGAACGAATCAAAAACTAACCGGATCAAATAAGCACTTTTATCAACTTATCTAAACTCAAAATAAACAAACTTTTTAAATCAAAAAATAAAAACCTAAACTTTTTAAGAAAACTTTTATGAAGTAAATAAGCTAATCATAAAAATAAGCCAATAAGCACAAGAAACTTAAAGCTTAATCAAATGAAAACTTATGTAACAATAAAAAGATCAACTTTTTAAGCACAAAACCATAAAGATCAACACGGATTTCATGTGATTTGCACCAAAATCAATCTAAAAATCAAAGAAAGGTAGAATGAGATTAAGGATTAAAAGCTTAAATAGAACTTTGATTAATGAAAAATAAGCAATACAAATGTTTTAATCTTGAAAGATTAAGAGAAAAGATGAAACTTAGTGAGAGAAAGTTTAAGACTTTCTCTCTCTAAAAACTAGAAAAAAAATGAAAAATGAAAAACTAAAAAAATTAAAGACTAACTCTCTCCTAATGACTATTAGGAGGGTATTTATAGGGAAGGTGGAAGGAGTGCATGTGTTGCATCTTCTTTCTTTCTTTCTTCACGTCTTCTCGACTCGACTTTAATTCTTTGTCTTTTCTCGATGTCGTCTCGGGATTTAAACTTGTCTTGATAATTTTCTTCTTTAATTTAGACTTGAGTTCTTCGACTTCATTAAACTTCCGTCTTTAGACTTTTTCTTCGATTAATCTTCATAATAGGCCTTGGACTTCCGTTCTTTTTGCACTCTTGATCTTTTGACTTCATCTTTTCCCGTTTTCTTCGATAAAAGCCCGTGAAAGCCCGTGTTTTCTTCCTTTTTCATATTTTGGTCCTAAAACACAATAAAAACACAAACCACGCATAATTCCGACTTTTACGACATAAATCACACGTTTTGGTCTTGTTATTATTGGAAATAAGTGGTAAAAGGATAAGTGTTTTCACACTTATTAAATCCCCTACACTTGACCATTGCAATGCCCTCATGCAATGCATTAATTTTAAAGCACGGTTTACATTTTCCATCAAAATACTCCACCTTGGCCTTTATTAACTATTAAACATAGAAAGATAAAAAGGATAAAATTAAGTAGAGAAATTAAAAACTTACATTGGGTTTTGGCTACCATGAACGTTTATCATCCTCAAGTTTCACGTTCCCCATACCAAGCTTAAAAATGAGATCATTGTTATTATAAGTTAGCAAACTAACACGAACTCATGTGGGCCAATTATTCACTTAGACTCCCTTATTCCTAGGTGTATCTCTTATATTTTATTTTTGTCTTGAATGCTCACGAAGATGCATTGTTTGACTTATTTCGATAGTTATTTAGACCGAAAATAAAGTGAACAATTTAATCAATAGTCAGCTAAAGGACAAAATCTTTTAAAACTGCTTCTCGGGACCTCATAAAGTTCATATCTTGGCATAACTCGCTTCACGATTTGAGACCTTTCTCGGACCGATATTTGGCAGCGACTTCATATTTCAAATCTTTGAGAGACGTTCTTGAAATAATGGTCTTCTCTTCATAATAGGAATTTCTTCACTTGAACTTTTGATAGATTCTTCATATTAGGACTACGACTTCTTCATTTTTCTCCAATCTTTATTTTGGACTTTGATATACAACGATCCGCCTCCTTTTAGGACTTGGATTTATTTATCCTCATACCTTGTTAGGGCCTTTTTGGATAGACTTCTTCATGATCTTTAGGGGAGTATTTGCTTTTCGTCGTGTGTCTCGATCCTTCATATTGATTTTGGGAATAATGCTTTTCACATCACTTTAGATCTTCAGCAATAAAATTGAATCCTCATGCCTTGTTAGGGCATTTTCGGACTCGCCAATCTTCGCGCCCCGCTTCATAAGTTATGCCTTGGCTATGAACTCTTATCATTACCGAGCAACTTTTAAACGATCTTGTGCTAGAAGCTAAGTAACTTTTCAAATCGTACAACATTATTTATTGCAGATAAATTTATTAGCAAACGATGGGAGAATAGGCTTATAATTTACTCACATAAATTCACGAAAGAATACCGAACTTATAATTGGCTCTATCATCTCTCGTTCTCCACAGTTTAAAATCTTAATGAATGAGACTCGTGGATGCTTAGCCTATTAAATCAAAGTTTTGGGTTTTCGAGTCATCTATAGGATCTTGCAAATTCTTAGACTTTTTCAAGTTTAGAAATTGCATTTTAAAGTTCCCTTGAAAAACAACTCTCTAGGATCAATTATAGGAGCTTGCGAAAAGTTCTTGTTCTTAACTCGTGAGAGTTAGACTTTCGCGTTTTAAAACTCCCTATATAAAAGCCTGGCAAAACTTGACTTAAACGTGTTAAGGATACTAGCTAGAGTAAACTTAGATAAGTAAACTCGGGTTGAGTCAAAATGTTCACGACTAAGAAAAATTTAAAACCACTTTATTGAAAGTTTGTTCTAGCAATGGAAAGGAAATAAACATTCTAAAGGGAAATACAACTATACAACTAGGCCAAAATAGATTAAAAATTTTGAAAAATGTCGAAAAATCAAATTTTCCGGTTAAAATGAGGGCAAATTCATGGAAAAGACCACTTACTTCGATAGAAGTCCCCCTACACTTGAGATAAACAGTGTCCTCAATGTTTAAGCATGTGGGAGTAAACTCCCCTACACTTATGACATTGTGCACTTTGTTTAAAACTTGTTAAGGAAAGGACAACTAAAGTGAATTCAATGTGAACATATAAAATATGAAATATTGAATCACAAGAGTTTAGGATAGAACCGGGAAGACGGGAACACGGTATCACGGTTCGTCAGAAGTCATCAAGGTGGATCTTTGAAGCGTGAATCCCTGCATAAGATGAGAAACAAGACAACAAACACATACGGGGATCCCCCCTACACTTATTATGAAAGCAGTAAAGGATAGTTCACGGGTTGCGTCCCGAGAAGCGCTTGTTTTTGTTTACCGAGTCACGAGCCTGACTCGACCCAGATTTAGTTCATGGGGAACGTGGTGAGGGATGGAATCATCTCATGAGAGATGTCCTCACCAAAGTACAACTTCAGACGCTGGCCATTCACCTTGAAATTGGGCCCATTCGGCTGAGAAAGCTCAATGGTCCCATATAGAAAGACTTTGGCGACGGTGAATGGACCAGACCAGCGGCTCTTCAACTTGCCAGAGAAGATCTTCAACCAAAAGTTAAAAAGTAGAACTTGATCACCAACGTGGAACTCTCGGTTCTTGATTTTTTCGTCATGAATGATCTTCGTCTTCTCCTTGTAGACCAGTGAGTTCTCGTAAGCTTCATTCCTCAGTTCGTTGAGCTCGTTGAGTTGAATCTTGCGATGATCACCGGCTTTGTTGATGTCGAAGTTAGCCCACTTCAAGGCCCAGTACGCCTTATGTTCTAGCTCGATGGGGAGGTGGCACGCTTTCCCGTACACAAGACGATAAGGTGTACAACCGATCGGGGTCTTATAAGCGGTACGGAAAGCCCACAGAGCATCATCTAACTTATCGGCCCACGCGGCGTGATGCTCTCCCACAGTACGCTCCAGAATTCGCTTCAATCCGCGGTTGGAAATCTCGGCTTGCCCATTGGTTTGGGGATGATAGGCGGTGGAAATACGATGATTAACACCATACTTAGCCATGACTCTTGCAAATTGATCGTTGCAAAAATGAGTCCCGCGGTCACTGATGATAGCACGAGGAACACCGAATCGAGCAAACAGCTGCTTCAAAAAGTTCACAACCACCCTCGCATCGTTCGAAGGGAGAGCCTTAGCTTCAACCTATTTCGAAACGTAGTCAACGGCTACGAGGATGTACTTGTTCCCTTTGGAGGATGGAAATGGCCCCATAAAGTCGATGCCACATACGTCAAATATTTCACATTCCTGTATGAAATTTTGAGGCATCTCATCTTTATGTATGATCTTGCCTTGGCGTTGGCAAGCATCACAATGCTTAACCATTTCGTGAGCGTCACGATAAATGGTGGGCCAATAGAATCCAGAATCAAACACTTTCTTAGCGGTGTAGTTGGGACCAAAGTGACCACCGGTGGGTCCTTTGTGGCAAGCCTGGAGAATGTCAAAAGCTGCCGGTCCGTCAACACATCGACGAATGATTAGATCAGCACATTGTTTGAATAGAAAAGGGTCATCCCAAAAGTAAGTCTTAACATCATTCAAGAACTTCTTCTTTTGTTGGGATGTTAACCCTTTGATGAGAACACCACCCGCCAAGTAGTTTGCAATGTCCGCAAACCACGGGGTGTCATCAATATTGAGATTTATTGACATTAAGGTCTCAAGGGGGAAAGAGTCATTGATCTCTTTGTTCG
This sequence comes from Glebionis coronaria, assembly GCA_025667525.1. NCBI lineage: Eukaryota > Viridiplantae > Streptophyta > Magnoliopsida > Asterales > Asteraceae > Glebionis > Glebionis coronaria. Next base: position 243,050,926 of record CM046877.1, read on the forward strand.
GATGATCCCCTTGATATGGATCCTCAAGTCGACTCAAATGATCCGCGGCTAAGTTTTCAGCACCCTTCTTGTCACGAATTTCAATGTTGAATTCTTGAAGGAGTAAAACCCAGCGAAGAAGTCTTGGCTTAGAGTCATGCTAAGTCATCAAGTACTTCAACGCGGAATGGTCCGTGTATACGATGGTGGTGGATAAAACAAGATAGGGGCGAAACTTTTCAAAAGCATAGACAACAGCTAAAAGCTCTTTTTCGGTTGTCGTATAATGCAACTGAGCCCCCGTCATTGTTTTGCTAGCATAGTGGATTGGTTGGAAGTGTTTATTCACTCGTTGGCCCAAAACCGCACCAATAGCAAAGTCGCTAGCATCGCACATCAATTCAAAAGGCAGCTCCCAATTAGGGGTAACCAAGACCGGTGCCTTAGTTAGCTTATCCTTAAGAAGATTGAAGGCTTCGATACACTCTTTAGAAAAGATAAAAGGAGTATCTTTTTCCAAGAGGTGGGTCATCGGGCGAGCAATTTTAGAGAAATCCTGAATGAATCGGCGATAAAAGCCCGCATGACCCAAAAAACTTCTCACACCCTTCACGGTTGAAGGTGGAGGTAATTTGGCTATGACATCTACTTTAGCACGGTCAACTTCAAGACCGGCTTTAGAGATTTTGTGTCCTAGCACAATGCCTTCTTTTACCATAAAATGGCATTTTTCCCAATTCAGAACAAGGCGAGTGACTTCGCACCGGTTAAGCATACGTTCCAAATTGGCAAGGCAAGAAGAGAAAGAATCCCCAAAGACCGAGAAATCATCCATGAAGACTTCCATGGTTTGCTCAACCATGTCATGGAAGATAGCCAACATGCACCTTTGGAAAGTCCCGGGGGCATTGCATAAGCCAAAAGGCATTCTTTTATAAGCAAATGTGCCATAGGGACATGTGAATGTTGTCTTCTCTTGATCTAGGGGATCGATGGGTATTTGGAAATAACCTGAGAAACCATCAAGAAAGCAGTAATATTCATTACCCGCTAATCGTTCAAGCATTTGGTCCATGAAAGGTAGAGGGAAATGATCCTTTCTCGTGGCATCATTGAGTTTGCGGTAGTCTATACAAACTCTCCACCCAGTAACGAGACGGGTAGGAATCAACTCGTTGTTTTGATTGGGCACAACGGTGATTCCGTCTTTCTTAGGCACACAATGGACTGGACTAACCCATGGTGAATCCGAAATAGGGTAAATCATACCCGCATCAAGAAGTTTGATAACCTCTTTTTTGATGACTTCATGGATTTTAGGATTCACCCTTCGTTGGCTTTGAATTGTGGGCTTAAAGTCGTCCTCCATGAGAATTTTATGTGTGCAAAAGTGAGGATTAATTTCGCGAATGTCGGAGATTTTCCAAGCGATAGCTCTTTTATGCTTCTTCAACACGGCGATGAGTCGGGATTTTTCTTCTGCTTTAAGATCCTTCGCGATGATGACCGGTAACTTCTCGTTGTCTTCAAGGAAAACGTACTCTAGATGAGGAGGTAGGTCTTTAAGCTCAAGAGTAGGAGGATCCTCAATAGATGGTGTAACTAACGATGGATCATCATTAGTCACCTCTTTAGGAGAAGGAGGAGAAAACGGGTCCTCGTTGAGAAGTCTCTCAATAGTACGAATGTCTTCATCCCAATCGGTGGACGAATTATCATACTTAATATCGAGAGGACCCAAGCTAGCTTCGAAATCATCCAAGTCACTTTCTCCAAAAGGAGTCAATGCCGGAGCAATTGAGGCAACGGTCTCAACATTGGGTAGAGAAGAAAGAGTACTTTTGCAAGCATCATGAAAATGTTCTTCACAAGCCTCATCGAGAACATAAATAGCATTAACACTCTCATATGAATAAGGTTGTTTAGAAATCTTACCCATGTTGAAGACAATTTTATCGTCACCAACTCTCATGATTATTTCGCTCGCGGCTACATCAATGAGAGTGCGACCGGTCCTCAGGAAGGGACGTCTAACGATTAATGTGTAACACCCCCAATTTTACAAGGCAGCGGAATATCAACATTAGGTGTTACTTCATAGCACATTACACACAGTCATAGAAAACGACCTCAAAAGAGACGTTTTATAAAATAAAACATTCGACAAAATCAGAGTTCAATAAAAAGAGGTCCCAACAGTTCATACAAACCTTAACAAAAATAAGTATTTGTCAAATGTATCGAGTGGAAATTGTTTGGTTTGCCTTTACTTATCCCGCGCGGCTCCATGCTCCAGCTGCTCTTAAACCTATACACCTGAGAATACATGCTAAAATGTCAACACAACGGTTGAGTGAATTCATAGGTCTTTAAATAAACAATCATGGGTTTTTATATAAACCACAAAACATTTGAACACAAGAATCTCATCCACTGTCAATATTGTAACACATACAATATCCAAAGTCCGCGCTATTCTACTAAGCCATGACACCGAAGCCTTAAGTATAATAATACCCTAGTCAGGTATTTTGCCAAATACCCCTTTACTTCTAATACAACACACCTGGCTGAGCCTCCAACCCACAGGTGCGACCTACCCAGGTGGGGGCCATCCCCGATGGATCCATCCGTCTGTACCAGCGCCTACCCATCATAAGTAGTTAACGGTTCATGGGTTTATAGGGACTTTCCAAATTTTGGCAATACAGTACTTAGCAAATAGCGGTTCACAATCAATACAATCAACGCTTGTGTTCATCTTTCAAAAGCGTATAATCAGCCATCTTACATTCATTTACAACAACATGTATTCGTTCAAAGCATATAGCAAACCACATGTTTATTCATAAACATGTATTCTCTCAAAACCATATATATAAACATCATATTTTTATACCAAGAGCATGTATTCCCCCTCGCGGGTTTATAAACACATATAAAACAGTAAAAGCGAGGCTATGAACTCCCCTGATATAGCTATTACACGTAGATCAAGGAATAAACGTCCAATAGTCGATACACGACTTCACGAGATATCAATCTCTCATTGATCGAGAACGAGATGCCCAACAATCGACATATAATCGAACGAGACCTAATATAACGAGACGCGTCTTAGGCTCGAGACTATGCATAATCATATATATGTAAATAGTTCACTGTAGTAAGTTTGGACATTGTATAAGTTTGTAAAACTTTTCATAAGACTTTTGATGACAATTTATCATGTACCGACTCATCATGTCTCATTATGACTATTAAGCCCACTAAAGCCCATTAGTGGACCATTACACATTTATATAACCTATGTTCATTTCAAACTCAATATTGATCTCCAAATACATTATTAATATCAGGTCCAATAATAACAAAATAGCCATTATAAGTGCTTTTTAGGTTTTTATAGCCCAAATCCACTTTATATGCATTACGGGTTCTAAAACGCCTCCAAATGACATTGACTTAATATTTTCCGATGGTCGGGTCTCGGGTTTCTTATAACTCAGTATATAAATAGGCCTCGAATTCCCGATAAGTGGATCCTACCACTTTGGTTTTTATAAAAATGAGCAAGTTATACTTTTTATTACAATAGTTTAAATTCGACAATTTTACAACACGACTAGATATTTAAGCCGTTTCTCCTGAACCGTAAATTGTCTAATTGATTCCTATGTATCAAAATGAACATGAGATAATGTTCTTGACTAAGCATATGTCCATATGCCCTCAAATTATATATATCATAGCCTAAATATCCATTTTACCACTTAGAGGTCATGGCTGTGATTCGCAGCCAACTTCAGTCCCACCGTTTTGCCCGTCATTTTCAAACCGTTTATCCATAGGAAACCATCCAATTAGTGTGTGTTCTACATAAGTTTAGCTACAACTTTTAGTTTTACATATCTATAGGTCAGTGTATGAAATTTATGAGAAAACAGCCCATCTTTGCAGCAGGTCAGATTCTGACCTAGTTTAGTAATTTGGCTATAACTTGCTCTTCGAGAATCGTCACGGTACAAGCCACCCGGAAAAATCACCACAAAACATATATCTACCCACCCAATAATTCAAACAAGCCTTAAAACCTACTGATTTTCCACCACAACCCATTTAGCCACTGTTCTAAGTTTTAAATCACAACTTTTAATTTAGGCTTGTTTATATTGTATTTTTTTTGTGACAAATTCATATACAATGTCCAACACTCTAAATAAATATTACAAACCATATTTTACACAAGTAAGTAAATATAATAATTTACATACATACAAATAAGAATTTATAATAAAATACAATTGAGTAATTCTTACAAAGGATGTGATGATCCAAGGATAAAGTAACCAACTAAAATCTTTGCTTCCAAATGAATTATCAAGCAACTCAAGTATGTTTTGATCAAACTCTTATGTATATGAAATACTATTTTCTTTATCAGCTCCTAACAAATCCAAAGAGATGAGACGATGAGGATAATTTTGATGGTGTAGTCATATAGTTAGAGATTATAACCATGAACACCATATTACAACATATAACTAGAAAATATAGTGGTGAATGTGTTTCTTGAGGATGATAGGTTCGGCAAGGATAGAGCACAAAAGAAGAGTCGTGTACAATTTTGTTTCAAGTTATGAGATTAATACTAGATGTAAAAGAGTTTTACATAACACATGGCAAAGGGTACTAATCACAAGACAAACTTATCTTGTGATCTTGCATATGACGTCAAGGAAGACCAAGGAGAGTTTAATTGTTTTGTTTTATTTGTCAAATTTTGTCTCACAATTGATAAAGCGGGTATTGTCAAAGCCCGATATTTTAAAAGTTACGGGGATTTAAAAGATACGCGTAAAGCACGAAAAATAAACGTTCAATATAAAGTAAAAACATCGATATTTGGAGAATATTTTATTTTGATAAATAAATGCGGGCTTATTATTTAATAAATGTTAACGCGTCCCATAAACGAATGACGCCTAAAGGCTTAGCGTAAATTATGAAGAATGCTCGTAAAGCGATAAATTAAAATGCCGACAATAGAAAATATTTCTATGTCATAACCAGAATATTTTCGATCGATGACGGACATATACTTGCCAGTAAATAATAATTGACATGGATTCGATACGTTAAATCCTTAACCTTGTCGGTTAGTCAATAATTTTCAATATTATTTGCAAAAATGATCTTGACAAATAAACGTCGATAAATATTTGTCCGAATATTAGAAATAGTATTAGAACTTGGTCTAATTATTGATTTAAAGTTCGAGGTACTATAGTAGCTACCCCTTTAGGAAGCGACGTCCCGGCGCTTAATTCGTCTTAACAGACTTTTGTTTAATGGTGAAGACGTGAGGAATAGACAAGTCATTGTCGAGGTTTTTAACGAAGTTTGGATGAACGAAGTCAAAGCAGTTAACATACATAACGGCACAAATGAATGAATTGGAATGTAGTTTCAATCCTTATAGAGAAATAATAATACATAACTTGAAAGAGAAGCCATTGAAAGCGAAAAATTAACAAGCCGTCAATTTTTGGAAGTGCCTCAAGGTACATTACTACTAGCTTATCAAAATTGCGACGGTCGATATAAGTTAGAAAAAATCCACATGAAAAGTGAAGAGACAAAAGAATTGGGCGCATTTAAGAAATTTTCCAATGCGACAATCAATTTAAAACAATCGGTGATCACGTCGATCAAATTAAAACACACATCGTCCACGGGTCTGATAAAAACAATTACGTCGTAAATGAAAATCGTATGGATCACACATAAGTCCATCGAAACGTTACAAAATAATCAAGGCTAGGTAATTAGTACTAGTCATTCAAAATCACCTAATTGCATTGATCTCGAACATGCAAACTTATTTCGTCAAAAGCAAATGCACCGACACGGAAATTGTTCGGAGTATACATTACTCGATCGGAGGAACTATGATCCAAATCAAATATAAAAGCCATCATTAGGCAAATATAATCACATTACGACATGCTTGCAAAATAGCCAAGCCATGCCAAATAAAATAAGTTCAGTCAAGTTAAATCATGCTTACTAAGTAGCCAAGCCATGATAAATAAGAATATTTGATAGGATTTTCAGATAAGTCCAGTCAAAGGAAAGTTTACAAGTTAAAGGATGTTCACGATCTGGATTGCATAGATGCAAATCAAAAAATATTTTCGTCATCAGAGGGTGCTCACACACGGATCCATACCCAAATGACATTACAGGGTACTCACAAACGGATCCATACCCAACATATATTACAGGGTGCTCACAAACGGATCCATACCCAAAAGATAATTCTCGTTACGTCTAAAAAATTATTCAATGAACCATCCATAATAACAAGAAAGAATCTCAAGATCTTTTTATTCACGATGAGTTGTGTTAATAACTCAATCCTCAGTCAATCCACAAGTAAACAACTATTGTCGATTAAACAGGTCATCTGTTCCGAGAACAGGTAATGGTTCTTAACGATTAGCTTATATGATCACGTTAGTTCGGACACATTAGAAATGGTCCATAGAAACAAATTATAACTCGAGAGAAGACTAACGGGTTACTCGTACTTAGACGATAATCAATAATGACCATCATGACGACGAAAACGAACGATACGTACCAACGAAAAATGAGTCGAAGAAATACATCCGTATACAAAAATAGTCACAAACCAAGTCAAATACTCTTGAGCCCACTTATTTATAATTTCTTGTTTACATCAAAAGGCGTCCCAATCCATGTAAACAAGAATTTATAAATTTATGGTTCGGGAACTTATACTATCTTGTTCAAATAAAAAGGCGTCCCAGTTTATATCAACAAGACGATTATAAATCATCCTACTCAGTAATACCGTCCGAAAACACGATATCATAACCAAATTAAATGCCAAGAAAAGTACAGGGTGTCAATAAACTTACTTCATGATTTCTATATTCAAACGTCCCATTCCATCTGAATAAAGAAACCATAAACAATGTAAGGTCTAGTGGTTTAAAATTTTCTTATTCAAATGTCCCAAACCATTTCAATAAGAGAACCTTAAACGACACATAGTTGGGCGATTTAAAATCATTATATTTAAATGTCCCATTCCATTTAAATACAAAGTATTAAACTTCTCAACTAATGATTACTATGAGCATATCTTTGTTGTACCCAAATTATATATAGTAAGATTTGGGTATATATATATATTTTAGGTCCAACATTGGCATCCTCCTTTTCGCCAATAAAACGTAATCATACACAATCAAATTAAACGTTATATTACGTAGAAGGCGTCTCCTTGAAGAAATGATTCTTCAAAATCATAATGAGTACAAAAATAAAATAATACGTTTATCAATTACGTTTCAAAAGGAGATGTCCTAAAATGGCACATCACAATGCGATGACAAAAATCGAGCTTGAATTAGTCGACATGCGATAGATTATGAAACAATATATATGTACCCAAAATATTAAACGAGTTCCATACTCGTATTCGGATAATAAATTAATTATCGAGAAAGTGATTGGCGGCGAGGCCAAACTCTCTATAAAACCATATCATAAAATGTACGATAATCACGCAAGGACCATTGCTTCATGTGCAATGCCCTTAACTACCATAGTATATACATTCATATACATACAACCATTTCTACATACAAACAGGATCACATTACCACAACCAAGCATTGTTTCTAGGAGCCATGAGCGCGCGGATACTTTGTAAGGCACTCAAACAATTTTACGAAAGAGTAGTTATAGTCTAGGTTTTAAAAATGACCTAGTTCGCTATAACTAGTGCTTTGATACCAATCTGTAACACCCCCAATTTTACAAGGCAGCTGAATATCAACATTAGGTGCTACTTCATAGCACATTACACACAGAAAACGACCTCAAAAGAGACGTTTTATAAAATAAACCATTCGACAAAATCAGAGTTCAATAAAAAGAGGTCCCAACAGTTCATACAAACCTTAACAAAAATAAGTATTTGTCAAATGTATCGAGTGGAAATTGTTTGTTTTGCCTTTACTTATCCCGCACGGCTCCATGCTCCAGCTGCTCTTAAACCTATACACCTGAGAATACATGCTAAAATGTCAACACAAAGGTTGAGTGAATTCATATGTTTTAAATAAACAATCATGGGTTTTTATATAAACCACAAAACATTTAAACACAAGAATCTCATCCACTGTCAATATTGTAACACATACAATATCTAAAGTCCGCGCTATTCTACTAAGCCATGGCACCGAAGCCTTAAGTATAATAATGCCCTAGTCAAGTATTTTGCCAAATACCCCCTTACTTCTAATACAACACACCTGGCTGAGCCTCCAACCCACAGGTGCGACCTGCCCAGGTGGGGGCCATCCCCGATGGATCCATCCGTCTGTACCAGCGCCTACCCATCATAGGTAGTTAACGGTTCATGGGTTTATAGGGACTTTCCAAATTTTGGCAATACAGTACTTAGCAAATAGCGGTTCACAATCAATACAATCAACGCTTGTGTTCATCTTTCAAAAGCATATAATCAGCCATCTTACATTCATTTACAACAACATGTATTCGTTCAGAGCATATAGCAAACCACATGTTTATTCATAAACATGTATTCTCTCAAAACCATATATATAAACATCATATTTTTATACCAAGAGCATGTATTCCCCCTCGCGGGTTTATAAACACATATAAAACAGTGAGGCTATGAACTCACCTGATATAGCTATTACACGTAGATCAAGGAATAAACGTCCAATAGTCGATACACGACTTCACGAGATATCAATCTCTCATTGATCGAGAACGAGATGCCCAAAAATCGACTTATAATCGAACGAGACCTAATATAACGAGACGCGTCTTAGGCTCGAGACTATGCATAATCATATATATGTAAATAGTTCAATGTAGTAAGTTTGGACATTGTATAAGTTTGTAAAACTTTTCATAAGACTTTTGATGACAATTTATCATGTACCGACTCATCATGTCTCATTATGACTATTAAGCCCACTAAAGCCCATTAGTGGACCATTACACATTTATATAACCTATGTTCATTTCAAACTCAATATTGATCTCCAAATACATTATTAATATCAGGTCCAATAATAACAAAATAGCCATTATAAGTGCTTTTTAGGTTTTTATAGCCCAAATCCACTTTATATGCATTACGGGTTCTAAAACGCCTCCAAATGACATTGACTTAATATTTTCCGATGGTCGGGTCTCGGGTTTCTTATAACTCAGTATATAAATAGGCCTCGAATTCCCGATAAGTGGATCCTACCACTTTGGTTTTTATAAAAATGAGCAAGTTATACTTTTTATTACAATAGTTTAAATTCGACAATTTTACAACACGACTAGATATTTAACCCGTTTCTCCTGAACCGTAAATTGTCTAATTGTTTCCTATATATCAAAATGAACATGAGATAATGTTCTTGACTAAGCATATGTCCATATGCCCTCAAATTATATATATCATAGCCTAAATATCCATTTTACCACTTAGAGGTCATGGCTGTGATTCGCAGCCAACTTCAGTCCCACCGTTTTGCCCGTCATTTTCAAACCGTTTATCCGTAGGAAACCATTCAATTAGTGTGTGTTCTACATAAGTTTAGCTACAACTTTTAGTTTTACATATCTATAGGTCAGTGTATGAAATTTATGAGAAAACAGCCCATCTTTGCAGCAGGTCAGATTCTGACCTAGTTTAGTAATTTGGCTATAACTTGCTCTTCGAGAATCGTCACGGTACAAGCCACCCGGAAAAATCACCACAAAACATATATCTACCCACCCAATAATTCAAACAAGCCTTAAAACCTACTGATTTTCCACCGCAACCCATTTAGCCACTGTTCTATGTTTTAAATCACAACTTTTGATTTAGGCTTGTTTATATTGTATTTTTTTTGTGATAAAATCATATACAATGTCCAACACTCTAAATAAATATTACAAACCATATTTTACACAAGTAAGTAAATATAATAATTTACATACATACAAATAAGAATTTACAATAAAATACAATTGAGTAATTCTTACAAAGGATGTGATGATCCAAGGATAAAGTAACCAACTAAAATCTTTGCTTCCAAATGAATTATCAAGCAACTCAAGTATGTTTTGATCAAACTCTTATGCATATGAAATACTATTTTCTTTATCAGCTCCTAACAAATCCAAAGAGATGAGACGATGAGGATAATTTTGATGGTGTAGTCATATAGTTAGAGATTATAACCATGAACACCATATTACAACATATAACTAGAAAATATAGTGGTGAATGTGTTTCTTGAGGATGATAGGTTCGGCAAGGATAGAGCACAAAAGAAGAGTCGTGTACAATTTTGTTTCAAGTTATGAGATTAATACTAGATGTAAAAGAGTTTTACATAACACATGGCAAAGGGTACTAATCACAAGACAAACTTATCTTGTGATCTTGCATATGACGTCAAGGAAGACCAAGGAGAGTTTAATTGTCTTGTTTTATTTGTCAAATTTTGTCTCACAATTGATAAAGTGGGTATTGTCAAAGCCCGATATTTTAAAAGTTACGGGGATTTAAAGATTCGCGTAAAGCACGAAAATAAACGTTCAATATAAAGTAAAAACATCGATATTCGGAGAATATTTTATTTTGATATATAAATGAGGGCTTATTATTTAATAAATGTTAACGCGTCCCATAAACGAATGACGCCTAAAGGCTTAGCGTAAATTATGAAGAATGCTCGTAAAGCGATAAATTAAAATGCCGACAATAGAAAATATTTCTATGTCATAACCAGAATTTTTTCGATCGATGACGGACATATACTTGCCAGTAAATAATAATTGACATGGATTCGATACGTTAAATCCTTAACCTTGTCGGTTAGTCAATAATTTTCAATTTTGTTTGCAAAAATGATCTTGACAAATAAACGTCGATAAATATTTGTCCGAATATTAGAAATAGTATTAGAACTTGGTCTAATTATTGATTTAAAGTTCGAGGTACTATATAATGGAACACGAGGATCCATCTCGTAGTCAACGACAACAAAATCCGCCGGGAAGGTGAATTTGTCGACGCCAACAAAGACATCTTCGGTTATCCCCACTGGATAAGCAACCGTACGGTTGGCTAATTCCAAAGTCATTTTGGTGGGGACTAGCTCGGGGAGAGATAATTGCTTCCAAACACTTAAAGGCATTAAGTTTATACTGGCACCTAGATCGGCTAGGGCCATGCAATTCTCTACTCCCGGGAAGTTGCAAGGAATCAAGAAGCGACTCGGATCACCAAGTTTGGTGGGCAATTGCCTTAAGAGAACGGCGGAGCAATTCTCATTAAGGTGGGTCTGAGCAATGTCAAGAAGCTTTTCCTTATCACTTAGAAGATCTTTAAACATCTTAGCGTATTTGGGCATGTGAGCGAGAGCCTCGGCAAAGGAGATGTTAAAATTCAATTGTTTAAACATTTTAAGAAAGTTTGAAACTTGAATATCATCCTTGCTCTTTTGCTTTTCTTTCCTCAACCTTGAAGGATAAGGTATATCGGATGAAGAAGAAGGCTTTAGGGGAATAGGATCACTCACAACCACGGGTGGTGGGGAAATGGGGGTAGAAGGCAAAGGAGGTGAGGAAAGTTGCTCTTTTTCCTTGTTCACAATCACAGGTGGAGGTGTAGGAAGCTCGGGTTCCATATAACCTTTTCCACTACGAGTGGTGATTGCTTTCATCTCCCCTCTTGGATTCGCAACGGTGTTACTCGGAAGAGTACCCGAGGAAGAGGGTTGATTACCTTGGATGAGCGAACCAATCATATCATGAAGGTTAACCGCTTGAGTATTGAAAGAGTCTCTCATGTTTGCATGAATTTCATTGCTGTGTTTTGCCATGTCATTCCTTAGCTCGGCTCGAATATCGTTCCCTTGTTTCGCCATTTCTCCCTTCAAGTTGCGGACTTGACTCTGAAGATTCGTCACCATCTCCCGATTAGTCTTCATGAATGTCTCGACTTCGGGACTCACTGCCATCGGTTGATTGAGAGGTGGAGCTTGGTAATTTCCTTGAGGTGGGTATGGGTTTCGTTGGTATTGATATTGATTGTTAGCACGAGGTTGGGATTGGTTGTAGTTTTGTTGTTGGTTTTGGTTTGCAGGGGGGAAACCGGGTGGAGCAAGATAGTTGTTGGAACGATAACTTAGCAAGCTACGGTCTCCTTGAGGACGAGCTTGATAGCCTCCCGTGGGATAAGTACCGTAAGCCGCGTTAACGTCTTCAGAAAAATTGCCGTGAGTAGAAGGACACTCATTGTAGGAATGAGGACCTCCACATGTGTCACAAGAAATAGCAACGGCTTTAGCTTGTTGAGTTTGGTTAGAAGTCAAAATTTGGAGACTTTTGTTAATATCAAGAATAGCACGTTCCACGACGGACATGTTGGTGGTGGAAGAAGTAGATGAAACATTGACTCTCTGATTAGATCTTGAGGATGCGGATGAATCCCAATTCTTGTGGTGAGTAGTCATGTTTTCTATCAACTCTCTTCCGGTCTCCTTTTCATAAAAGTACCACCGGCGGCGGCATTGATCGTGTCACGATCACGAAAAGTGAGACCATTGTAGAAAGTATCAATGAGAGTGACGGGGAGCATGTTGTGATTTGGACAGCGGTCGATCAAATCATTGTATCGTTCCCAAGCATCGAAAAGCGATTCATCATTGTCTTGCATGAATCCACTAATTTGGTTACGAAGGCTTGTAACCATGGATGGTGGGAAGTAGCGCGATAAAAAGCATTGAGTCATGTCATTCCACGTATGAATAGAATTCTTAGGAAGACGGTCAAACCATTTTTCGGCATGGTGAGAAAGCGAGTGGGGAAATAGTTGAAGGCGAAGGTCATCCATAGAAACACCGGGGGACTTCATGCTTTGGGTGATAGTAACGAATTTGTCGAGGTGTTTGTTGGCATCATCATTAGGCATTCCGGCGAATGGATTAGTTTGCACTTGTTGGATCATGTGATGCTTCAACGAAAACTCCTGAGCCGGGATATGCATCGGCGCAATCGGGCCTCCACGTCCGTTCATGGTGGGTTGACACAATTCCTCCATTGTTCGTAAATCAGGTAGGGGGACATTGTTGTTGTTGTTGTTATTGGGTAGAGGTGGGTGATTATTGTTGTTATTAACACCAGCCATATCTAAATCTTCACGAGTCTCCGGCTCAGAATAGTTCGAAGATCTAGTACGCATACACCTGCAGAAGAAAAATAAACACAAAGAGAATATCTATATAATATTTTTGGTGCAAAACTTTAGGAAAAGAATTGCTTTTATCATTTTTCAATGTTTTTGTATTTTTGAAAAGTTTTATATTTTTTAGGATTTTTGAAAATTTTTGAAAGCAAGGAAAATAACGTTCAAAGAACGGATCCCAAAATTCAATGCGTCTCTCACTAGAAACCGTTAATCTTAACGAAAAGAGCCGGCAGCGGCGCCATTTAATATTTCGGATTTTATCCCTTGTATCAAAATAATTTCGTTCCGAATCCTTTCGAATTGAAAACCGGTCTAAAGTGCGACTCAATCGTCTTTTGGTGAACAAGAGAATGGTTTGGTATTGTTTATCTAATTTTAAACAAAATAGCAAATAATTAAAGTGTCGTTGAGTAAAGTAGAAGTTTAAAGATTAAAAATAAAATGACGAGTTAAGATAAATGCTTGAAAAACTTGAAGACAAGATTAAGAAAATTACTAGATCACTTAATAAAACTAACACTTATAAATTTAAAAACAATAAACTAAACGAGTCCTAGTCGGAATATAGCTCAAAACCCACGATCGGAATGTTCAAAAATAACATTAATCGGAATGTCCCCCAAAAAGGCCCAGATCGGAATGTATTCCGATCTGGTGATCGGAATGTTGGAAGTTACTTGCGATCGGAATACTTAACAAGAGGGCAATCGGAATATGTCAAAAGCTGCCCAATCGGAAAACTGGAAATGAACTAATCGGAATGATATTAAACTTCTTGTCGGAATGTCACAGGAGGCAACCAATCGGAATAAGAAACAAAGATCCTGATCGGAATGTTGATAAACACCCTCTATCGGAATCACAAGAAAGTAATACTAATCGGAATACCTGAGGTGCAAATTCGAATGTTCAGAAACCCTTTTCCGATTTTACAATCGGAAAGAGGGGTGGTGCGTTTGGTCGGAATTTGCCAATCGGAAAGGGGTTTAAACCCTTTCCGAAATCTGTGGAATTCGTAAAATAAGCCAAGGAATAAGCTAATATGTTAAGCTTATCCCCAAACTAGAACGAATCAAAAACTAACCGGATCAAATAAGCACTTTTATCAACTTATCTAAACTCAAAATAAACAAACTTTTTAAATCAAAAAATAAAAACATAAACTTTTTAAGGAAACTTTTATGAAGTAAATAAGCTAATCATAAAAATAAGCCAATAAGCACAAGAAACTTAAAGCTTAACCAAATGAAAACTTATGTAACAATAAAAAGATCAACTTTTTAAGCACAAAACCATAAAGATCAACACGGATTTCATGTGATTTGCACCAAAATCAATCTAAAAATCAAAGAAAGGTAGAATGAGATTAAGGATTAAAAGCTTAAATAGAACTTTGATTAATGAAAAATAAGCAATACAAATGTTTTAATCTTGAAAGATTAAGAGAAAAGATGAAACTTAGTGAGAGAAAGTTTAAGACTTTCTCTCTCTTAAAACTAGAAAAAAAATGAAAAATGAAAAACTAAAAAAAATTAAAGACTAACTCTCTCCTAATGACTATTAGGAGGGTATTTATAGGGAAGGTGGAAGAAGTGCATGTGTTGCATCTTCTTTCTTTCTTTCTTCACGTCTTCTCGACTCGACTTTAATTCTTTGTCTTTTCTCGATGTCGTCTCGGGATTTGAACTTGTCTTGATAATTTTCTTCTTTAATTTAGACTTGAGTTCTTCGACTTCATTAAACTTCCGTCTTTAGACTTTTTCTTCGATAAATCTTCAGAATAGGCCTTGGACTTCCGTTCTTTTTGCACTCTTGATCTTTTGACTTCATCTTTTCCCGTTTTCTTCGATAAAAGCCCGTGAAAGCCCGTGTTTTCTTCCTTTTTCATATTTTGGTCCTAAAACACAATAAAAACACAAACCACGCATAATTCCGACTTTTACGACATAAATCACACGTTTTGGTCTTGTTATTATTGGAAATAAGTGGTAAAAGGATAAGTGTTTTCACACTTATTTACGGCTTCAATCATGCGGATAATTTTATCCAAACGATTCACTCTTTATGTTCACAGTCAGCTTTGGACGGTCGAGTAAAGAGAACGGGTTTACCCGCGAAATCTTGTCAAGGAGGTTTTTAATTGAAACTACCTTCCACAAGTACGATATTTAATATCGTCCAACGGTCTTCACCGACTGGAGGTAAAATGCTACCGAATTAGAATGAAATGTTCAATGCCATTTCATTCGTGTATATGTTTTGTTGCTAAATGTCTTATGCAGCGTAACAAGAAGGTGGCATTGCGGTATACAATCCAGAAGAAGTCGTCAACACATGCTTATACTGTAAGCACTTAATACTTCAACAAATTCAAGAAAGTCTAAAAGTCAAGTCTTCCGTTGTATCAAACTCTGAAGCTTTCAAGAATTTATAAAGGTATAAGTATGTGGAACATGAATTCACGAAGAGGCGAATATCACAAGTGATGAATGCACAAAGTCAAGGCAAGGAAACATGCTTAAGACTAAAGTCAAAGATCTCATCATCATATTCACAAGTACAAGATCGAAGACTCAAGCATAGTATGCTAGGTTTAAGATTTTGTAAAATGGTATGACCTCCCTTACGGGGAGATTGTTGGAAATACGTTTTTCCAAGGAAAGTCTCGGTCACATCATTGTTAGCATAGATCACGAGCCCAATACTTGAATATATCATTGGAGTGACCGATCCTTTCTAAATACGTAAAAACGTATTTCCAACAATCTCCCCCTAAGGGAACATTTTGGTATAAAGTAAACTATATTAAAAATACTTTGTTAAAATGTTTACTTAATATCTTTGAAGTATTTCGAATGTAAGCTTAACCATGAATTCCCCGAGACACTTGTTTCTCTGATATCTGCTTCTTTAGCAACCAAACGCTAAGAGTGTCCTTAGTTGAACGGTATACAACGATTGGACCGCTTCGTTCTTTTGGAACATCAACTTTGGTACCTGCATTCTCATTAGGAATTTGCATTCTTTGACATGGGTTAGCGATATCAATTTTAGAAGCACGTGGGGGTCCACAGTTGTCTTTACTTGTGTCAGAAATGACCTGAGTAGATGATTCACTTGTCTTAGCTGGCAAACGTTTCCTTTTATAGAAAACCTTAAGTGTAGGCTTAAGTGATGTATCATCCTTTTCAATTACCTCCCTAGCAGTCTTAGTAGAATCGGAGACTATCCTAGTTAAAGGGCACTTGTTTCCTACAAGAGTGAAAGTTTTACCAGTGGGGTGCCACATTTTACCAATGGGTTTGATTTTAGCTACCCAATGGGATTTAAGTCTATCACAGGAGTTCACCTCATTAAGTAATTTCTTGACACAAGAGTCATGATTTGCCTTAAAGACACATTTCCTATATGTTTTACAAGTAGCATATTTAATGTCCGAGTAAGATCTAGAATTCCTAGATGATTGATTGATGCTCCTAGGATATGACATGCTACTGTTAGCAGTGTTAGGTAATCTAGAAGGCATCTGACTAGGTTTGAAATTCCTATCTCTTACTTGTGTCTTTTGAATAGCTTCCCTTAGACCAAATTTATGGCGAACGTCATTTGAACTAGTTCGAGATGTGTTCTTTGGACTATGTGTAGGGATATTAGAGGCAATCATGTGATTAGGTCTTGCAAAAGCTGTTTTAGTCACATTGGCCCTAGTTGGTGGAGTGACTGGGCTAGAAAGATGAACCATATCAACTTGGGAGGCAAACCACGATCTCGAGGATTTTTGTCGCTCGGATCTAAATGCAGTTGGTTGTCTAACAGACTGAATTTGAGGCGGTTTCCCCAAGATTGATGGTTTTTCAAGCTTAGTGTCCACACTAGTTCCTTTAGTTTACCTTAATTCATTTCTCAAAGTAGCTATAGTAAAAACCTTTTCTTGAACCTGAGCCTTTAAAATCTCATTCTCTTTGAGCAATTCATCTTCGGATGCCAACTTAGATTCTAGCAACCTAATTTGTTTCAAAAGATTATCCTTTTCAGCTTTAGAATCTAGAACTTTTTGATCCAATTTTTGTTCAAGAACAACGTTTGACTTTTCAAGTTTTTCAAAGTATGTTTCAAATTTGTTCATTTTCTTCGAAAATTCAAGTTTTACATCCTCAAGATCTTTTGATTGTTGAGCTACAATGGTTTCGAGCTCTCTAATATTGGAATCAGAAGCAGTCAATGAAGCAGTTATAAGACAATTATCATGATGTTTAGCATTTTGAACACTTTCTCCCCCATTATGACTCACATCAGATGAATCAGAAATGGTATTTATATCACTATTTTACATCCTATGTTTGTCATAATTAGGTTCAGAATGCTCAATATGCGGCATTTCACCAGCATATACATCATAAACAACAATACATTATACCATGTTTGTAGGCTCTTCATCATAAACGGGTAAAGTGTCATCAAAAGATATCTCGTAAACATTCCCTGACGTGCCACTCGTATCATGTTGTCCTCCTGATTCCGTGCTCTTGCCATCGTTCGGCTCCAAGTTGTCAACCGTATGACCATTCTCCTCTTGCATCTGCATTATAGATTCTTGCACCCCATTATCATATGCTTGCTGAAGTCTGGATCTTTCATAAATCGAAGACAAAACTGATGTCATAAATTTCAACAGTTTATCACGGAAGTCTTTAACCTCGTTATGTGTGTATTGAAGAAATGTCTGGCATATCCCTGAATTGCCAGACTTGATGATATTGAATTGGAGGAAAGGCGTGAGTTGTGTCACAAGATCCTTATAAGCAAGTACCGATGCAGAGTGATTAAAGTCTTCTTTTTGAAGTTGATCAACAAGTTGGTTCACGTTGAGGAACATTATGAATGTATAACGATCTTGACCAAAGAGTGTCACAAATTCGCTTCTTCCTTGAACCCATGAAATGGTCATAAGATGTGACTGAAGTAGTCAAAATGAAGTGATACCACTTTTTCTAGTTATGTCTTGCATTAGGTGCAATTCTCCCTCTTGAAACGTCAAAGTCAACGATTCCATTGAATGTTGATGAAAAATTCTTGAGCCCTTGTTTGGTAATATGTCTTTTTCTTGGCTCAATAAATTCTTGATTAGCGCAAACGTTGATAAAACAAACGGAGTCCAATTCAAACTCGGCTCACTCCAAAAATAAAGTTCGTCAACAAATAAATCCAAGCTACGGTTAATATAGAGATCGGCCCGAGAATTTATATCCAAAACAAAACATACCATAAAGCTCGACCCCGTAAAATATACTCTATCCGAACCCAATAACTATTAAAAACGTTAATAACTTTAAAACATTTCTATCATCCGACAAGTTAAGAACTTTAAAACGTTTAATAACTTTTAATTTGGGAGATATTTCTCAAATGTGTATATTAAACTTGGCCCAAAATACTGAATGGAGCCCAAAAACACTACACAACCCGAGAATAAAAACGTAGCAACCCGAGTATATAAAACACTACACAACCAATCCACGTTACCACAAAAAAACTACACGTAGCAAAACTTAATCCACTAACCCACACTAACCGAGTATATAAAATGGAGTCAACCCTAAAATAACGCACCCAAAAACCTAATAACTCTCCTTGATTCCTCCGTCTGAAAAACAAGTCACCCTACTCTTTTCTATCTCTCAGCCGTCTCTATTATTGTAAGAGATGAAAACTATTCCAGCCACTCAACCAAATATAGATCCGCATATTATCATCACCTAACCCACAAATTGTAGACTTTGAATCCGATTCAAACCAACCACATACCCTGATTAATCGAATAAAGAGGAAGACGAGAATCAAAGCAAAAAAAACGAATCTTTAAGGTCTCTAAATTGAGGTCTCGGGTAAGGTTTAAATGGAATGTTTAATTTTGTTGTTTTTAAGATCGATGATAGTTTGAATGACTGAGATCTTGTTTTAAGGCTAGTGTGTTTGAGTCATGGGTGTTGTATAGGAATCCAGTCTGTGTGTCTGTGTTTGTCGGTGAGTTGGAGGGCGAAGTCTTTGTTTGGTTTCGAGGATAAGCTGTGAGTCAGAGTCTGAGGGTGGTCAGGTTTCTGGTTTGTTCGAGTGAGTCTGTCTGGTTTGTTTAGGTTTTCGACTGGTATTCGAGTCGAGTCTGTTTGAGGGGTGTGGATTTGTTCGAGAGTGTGTTGGTGATTCAAGGGTGTGGGTCTGTATGGTTGTGTGTCAGACGTTGAGGTCGAGAATGGGTCGAGGATGTGTTTAACAATTGAGAGTGAGTGTGGTCTGTTTGTTTTGGAGTTTAGAGTCGAGATATAGGTGACGAGTAGAAATGGTTGATTTGGTTTGTCAGTCGAGTTAGGTCTAGTGTCTGTGTGTTAATCTATCGCAATGTCAAATTTAAATAGCCATTGCAATATACAACCATTCTATCGCAATATACAACCATTCTATCACAATACCCACACATCTCATCGCAATACCAACAAACTCCATCGCAATATTCAAAATACTCACCATCGCAATATCAAATTTTCCATCACAATATTCAAAACACTCACCATCGCAATATCTATATTTCCATTGCAATGTCACGATCGGAATGCGGACAGAGTTTCGTCGCAATGTTCCTTAATCTTGTCGTAATCCACGATCGCAAAGTACGATCGCAATCCATGTCGGAATAAGGGGTATCGGAATAAGTGATCACAAAGTAGAACCCTAGGGTTATTGCGATCGGAATGTACAAACCTGGTTCTTTCCGATGGGTGTGTAAATCGCAATGACGATCACAGTCGTCTCAATCGCAGTCCTCTCGATCGCAGTCGTCTCGATCGCAACTTGGCTATCGGAATATTATAAAACCTTGTAAACTTACGATGGGAATACAGATCAGAATCACAAAGTATTATACGAGACAAATGAAAAGTTGATGAAGAGATACTAGGTCGAGACAAAACAATTATACGAGACAAAACAAACGACGATGAAGGAAAAATATTATACTAATTCCAGATCGAGAAAAAATTGATGACAAACATTTTGACAGAAACAATAGGAAAAAAAAACAATAAACAATCCAAGATTGTTATTTTATAAAAAAATTTGACCACTAAATCATTGAATTGAAAGAAAGAGAGACGGGAACAAAAAAATTGTGAAAGAAGAAAAGTTTTACCACCAAATCAATAGATAAAAACACGTAAATCCGAAGAATCAACCAAATCTCTTGATACCAATTGTAGAATCATATATTCTTAGGATTGTAGATGTGTTTGTAAAGATCTAAAGAGGTGGAAGAAAAGGGACTAGAGAGAAGGTGGAGAGAAACAAAGAAATATTAGATTGGAAGAAAATGAGAACCAACAACCCCTCCTAACATGCTAGGAGGGGGTATATATATCCCACCCTACATGTGGGCTTTATGGGTTATATGTTTACATATTGGATCACGAGCCCATACTACGTATATATCGTTGGAGTGACCGATCCTTCCTAAATACGTAAAAACATATTTCCAACAATCTCCCCCTAAGGGAGGTCACTCCAAGTTACAATGTTCTAAATAGTCTATAGCTCGTGATCTATGCTAACAATGATGTGACCAAGAGTTTCCTTGGAAAAACATATTTCCAACAATTTTGTAAATCTACGTAATCCTTGGATTATCCTATTGATGGAATGATTAATAGAGAGAGACAGAGATAGATGAAGAACTAGAGAGAGAAAGTAGAGAGAATGTGGAGAAAAAGAAAGAAATATTAGATTGGAAAAAAATGAAAACCAACAACCCCTCCTAACATGATAGGAGGGGGTATATATTTATGGGTTATATATTTACATATTGGCTCACGATCCCATACTACGTATATATCGTGGGAGTGACCGATCCTTCCTAAATACGTAAAAACATATTTCTAACAATCTCCCCCTAATGGAGGTCACTCCAAGTTACAATGTTCTAAATAGTCTATAGCTCGTGATCTATGCTAACAATAATGTGACCGAGACTTTCCTTGGAAAAACGTATTTCCAACAATCTCCCCCTAAGGGAGGTCACACCATTTTACAAAATCTTAAACCTAGCATATTATGCTTGAGTCTTTGATCTTGTTCTTGTGAATATGATGATAAGATATTTGACTTTAGTCTTGAGCATGTTTCCTTGCCTTGACTTTGTGCATTCATCACTTGTGATATTCGCCTCTTCGTGAATTCATGTTCCACATACTTATACCTTTATAAATTCTGATAAGCTTCAGAGTTTGATACAGCGGAAGACTTGACTTTTAGACTTTCTTGAATTTGTTGAAGTATTAAGTGCATACAGTATAAGCATGTGTTGACGACTTCTTCTGGATTGTACACCGCAATGCCACCTTCTTGTTACGCTGCATAAGACAGTTAGCAACAAAACATATACACGAATGAAATGGCCTTGAACATTTCATTCTAATTCGGTAGCATTTTACCTCTAGTCGGTGAAGACCGTTGGACGATATTAAATATCGTACTTGTGGCAGGTAGTTTCAATTAAGAACCTCCTTGACAAGATTTCGCGGGTAAACCCGTTCTCTTTACTCGACCGTCCAAAGCTGACTGAGAACATAAAGAGTGAATCGTTTGGATAAAATTATCCGCATGATTGAAGCCATCAATTCTGATTCCTGGAACAAGTTTGATTCATTAAAGAATCGCACCATTGTTGCTTTCCAGTTGTCACGAGCTTGATTCAAATTGAATCTTGCAGGTTACCTACCAAGTGCTGTTTGATGTTAACACTAGAAGGATTTCCACTCATCACTGTGAACACTAAAGAGTGTCACTCTGAGTGTTCTGGCAAGATCACTAAGAAATTGCGTAGAGGCCTAGAACGTGTTTAAATTCAGTTAAGAATTGAACCACTGTTGCTTTCCAGTTATCACAAGCTTGATTCATAAAGAATCGCACAAGTCACCTACCATGAGCTTTTTGATATTCGCTCAAGAAGGATTTCCATCTTCATTGTAAATACTTTCGTATTACTCGGATGTTCAGGCAAGATCATGAAGATTTTGCGTAGGAATCTTAAAATCTTTATTACTTTTCACAGTGTGTGAAGAAGCAAGGAATTATGAAACAGTGTCCTAATGAGACTTTTGATGATCTAAAATGGCTCTAGACTCGATCGTGCATTATGGATTTTAGTAATCGGAGGCTGGAGAGGAGTGCCACCATTTCAATACCAATTTATTCGGAGTGAATAAATCAATAGATAATGCGTTGTCTCCGTGTGAATAAAACAAATACCATTTGAGAGATATCTGAGTTAGTTGGGATGGGTTGTGCATTGCATCACTGGGTCCATGATGTCTATCTTCAATATCGAGCATCATTAAAATGATCTCAATCGTGTATGTATTGACCCGGTTTCTGCCTAAGGTTGTAAGGAGGGCTTCTTTCTTTAGACCCTTCATCTTTACAATTCTTTTTAGTTCTTCAACCCCTTCGATGCTTACCAATACGTCATAACTAGCACCTTGTTGTGATTGATCCAGTGTTAACTTAAGTACTTGGTCTGCATTCAGCTACGTTCACAAACTTTCTCCATTTTTCCTAAGGACTACTATCTCTATCTATGGAATGTCCTTGAGAAGATTCCTCCAGTTCTAGAAGAATCATTGGACTTAACCTATCCTACCATCCTTATGTCACCACAATCGTCACCGTCATGAATAGAGATGTTTTGGGTAAATGTATGTCACCATGAAATCCATTTTGATATCCAAATCCATTTTGCTCCCCCTTAACATATGCCACGATATTCGAAAACATTTCGCACATGTCGGGATGAGCCAGCACATTAAGTCAAACCATTAAATTGATTGATCTCATTATTAATTCACATTTTCTCCCCCATATTAAAAATATTAACCCAATCGATGTTTTTAATATCAATTGATTTAATAAAGTTTTAAGAAAATTTGGGAAGAAAAATGCAAATCTAATTATCTCCATGAATGACACAAGCTCCCCTTCAAATTAATGAGGGTGTAATTGAAACGTAAATTAAATACCTTTTAAACACAAGTGTAAGGTATTTATCACGTGCAAAGATCATATATGATAATGTATTCACAAGATTAGCAATTTACGAGGTTGGCCCTGAATGATGGAGAACATCATATGATAGAATCACATGGTTCTTGTTCACGAATTTTGGTCGCCTCGTCACGTCTGAAGTTATCTCTTGACACCATGTGTACGATTGATATCGTTGTCTTGACACCAATTAGTGACCTTGGCACTTGCGGCATCAAAGATTCTGAATGCTGGACAATTGCTCCCCCTCAATTGTTGACCCGTGTTCTATCGAAAGAGCTGTAGTCGCCGTTTGAGTAATCGTAGCGTCGAGTATGTAGATATCAATTATAAAGTGATATGATTGTGGAGATGATAACTTCATTAAAACAAGATTTCTCTTGTTTTAACAAATAAATGCACTGAAACGTACATATATTCGTGTTAGATTGCGTTATAAAGTAAACACAATCCCTTACATGGTTATAAAGTAAACCATGCCCGAGAAAATTAATTCCCGTTGTTGAGTCAAAGCTTTCCGGTGAAATGCTTGACTTTAATGTGAAAAGCGGGCTACTATCAGAAATAATAGCAAGCCATATGGAGCATGTTTTAAAACATTTGAACTTCTGCTCGAACTTTATTTATAACCCCGTGTCATTATTGAATGACATTTCTAGGATCATAAATATTATCGATTCCAGAAGACATGCTCTTTTTATCAAAACATTGTTGAACACACAATTTTGAAAGATTTAGAAAATCCTTTCGAAAAAATCTTGAAAAATTGTGTTCAAAGTTTTGAAAAACAATTACTTGAGCTTAAGAATTTGAATATCTTACGAAACGAGCTCAAGTCCGAGAAGTTGTAACCTTCCCGTTGTTAAGGATAAGTTACCATCAGCGATAAACTTTCCTCTTAACCAAAGAACAAGTTCTAAGCTGACATTTACTTAGAATTCGTTTTCATGAGCTTGAAAAACTTTGAATGTTTTAGGGTAAAGCTCGTGACAGAGAAAGAGTAATTTCTCGTTAAGAAGAAAAGTTCTCTTATTAAAAGATACACTTTACTTTATGAGCTTAAAACTTGGAATGTTTTAATACAAGCTCATGACCGAGAAAAATTAATTTCTCGTTACGAGGGTAAGTTATCATGTAAAGATAATGTTCCCTAAAATTGAAATCCGAGTTACAGTCTGATATTTAACTGTAAGTCATATACACGAGCTTAAAACCTTTGAATATATTTATTAATAGCTCGTGTCCGAGAAAATTTAATTTCTCGTTAATGAGGATAAGTTTATCATCGGTGATAAACTTTCCTTTATTTGAAAATCGGGTCATCGTCTGACATTTAACGATGAGCCTATGTGCATGAGCTTAAAAAATTTGAATGTTTTTAACATTAGCTCATGCCCGAGAAAAATTAATTTCTCGTTGTGAGGGTAAGTTATCGTTGACGAGATAAACTTCCCTTTCTCTAAAGTTCGGGTCACAGACTGTGATTTGGCTGTGAGCCATGTTGTTAGCTTAATCGTAAATCCCCAGAAACACTTGATTCGTAGATATCAGCTTCTTCAGCAACCAATCGCTAAGAGTGTCCTTAGTTAAATGGTATACAGAGATTTGACCAGGTTGTTGTTGTTGATCCTTGACTTTAGTACTTGTACTGGAATCAAGAATTTGCATACTTTCACATGGGTTAGCGATATCTATGCTTGTAGCCTGCAGGGGTTCATATCCAACTTTGGGAGTGCTAGAGGGAAACACTTTTCCTGTAGGAACCCATTGAAGATTAACAGATTTGATAATCCTACCCGTGGGTTGCCACCTAAGATTGGATCTAGGCGACATGGTTCTCTTATGCACAGCGGAAGACTTAGCGGTAGAAAACCTATTTCCTTTGGAATTCCCTCTGTTAGCACGGGAGTTTAACTCCTTCAAGACTTTCGTAACACAAGCCGCATGATTTTTCGTGAAGATACTTTTCATGCATACGGAACAAACACCGTGTTTGTTTTCCGAATGAGATCTAGAAATCCTAGTTCTTGCTTGTGGCATTTTCTTAGATGCATCTACATAGTGATTATTAGGCATGCTATTCGACCTATGTTGTGGCATATTCTTAGAACTATACCTAGAATCACTAGTAGCAGTCTTGTTTGTAGGTTTTGCATAGGATGATTTGATCACATTAGGCCTAGATAGAGGAGTGACTGGTCTAGAACTATGAACCATATCAACTTGGGAGGCAAACCGCGGTCTCGAGGATTTTGGTCGCTCAGATCTAAATGCAGTCGATTGTCGAACGGACTGATTTTTAGGCGGTTTCCCTAAGATTGATGGTTTTTCAAGCTTAGTGTCCACACTAGTGCCCTTAATTTTCCTTATCTCGTTTTTTAGAGCAGTTATCGCAAAAACCTTTTTCTGAACCTAAGCCTTTAAATCAGCATTTTCAGTAGTTAATAAGGTAGTTGACTCTAGAGTGTAATAAGTGTGAAAACACTTATCCTTTTACCACTTAATTATAATAATAACCAAGCCAAAACGTGTATTTAATGTCGTAAATGTCGGAATTATGCGTGGTTTGTGTTTTTGTTGTGATTTACGATCAAAATGTGAAAAGGGAGGAAAACATAGGTTTTCACGGGCTTTTATCGATGAAAACGAGAAAAGACAAAGTCAAAAGATCAAGAGTGCAAAAAGAACGGAAGTCCAAGGCCAATTCTGAAGATTTATCGAAGAATAAAATCTAAAGACGGAAGTTTAATGAAGTCTAATAACTCAAGTCTAATTATTGAAGAAATTATAAGACAAGTTCAATTTATATCGATAAATCTCGAGACGACGTCGAGAAAGACAAAGAAATTAAATCGAGTCGAGACAAGAAGAAAGAGAGAAGAAAACATTAACCATACTTCCACTCCCCCTATAAATACCCTCCTAATGTGTCATTAGGAGGGTGGTTAGCTAGTTTATTTTCCTTTTTGTAGCTTTAATTTTTAGAGAGAGAAAGTGTTTAATTTTCTCTCACTAGCACTTCATCTTTTATCTTTCATCTTCCTTTCTAGTTTTAATAAAAACTTTACTTTTAAAAGCTTAATCTTGTTTTAATATTAATCTTATTCTTCCTTTCTTATTTTGTTTATCTTTGATTCGTGGTAATCTTTGATTTTGTTTCATCTTTGAGTTCATGTGATTAAAAAGTTTATCTTTTTATTCATCTATAAGTTTAATACGATTGAGCTTTGAGCTTGACATGCTTATTGGCTTATTTTGTATTTAGCTTATTAGTTTTAAAGTTTTCTTAAAAGTTTTGTCTTTTTTAAAATTTGTTTATTAAAGTTTGCGTATTTAGTATTTCGTGTCTTAAAAGTTTTTAAATTTATGCTTGTTTTCATTTGGTTGAGATTTAAATAAGTGCTTATTTGTCTTTGCTTATTTGTGCTTATTTATTTTTGCTTATTTTGCTTTTGAGTCCCATCGTAACTGCTTTGATGTTTTACCCAGTACGATCGAGTAAGTGTGATCGCATAAAACCCTAGGGTTTCTACTTGTGATCCATTACTGCGATCAAGACTAAAATCACTCACCACGATCTAAGCCACGATCGACTTGTTACGATCGTGGTTGCGATCTGTGGCTACGATCTGGAGTCCGATCGTTCACTACGATCCAAGGCTTCGATTGTGGGTGCGATCACTTGGTCACGATAGTCCACTGCGATCCACTTGTTGCGATCGTGGTGGAGTACGATCCAAGAGTACGATCGTTTGACTGCGATCCAGAGTACGATCGCTGGTTGCGATCGTGACTGCGATCTGACCTTTCTTTGATTTTATTTCCTGTTTTTTTATTATTATTATTGTTTAATTTCTATTTTCAAATTTTACTTTCCCCGCATTTTTACTTAGCATTACGTTTTAATTTCTTAAAATTGCACGCTTCCCGAAATCTCTGTTTTTACCAAGTGTTTTTCTATTTTTAGAGAGAAAAAGTGACAGTTTTTCTAGATTTGCTTTTAGCCTATTTTAATCACGTTTCGCATTTACTTTTTAATTAGTTATAGACAACGACAACCTTTTTATTTTCCACCAAGAACGATTGAGTCGCACTCTTAACTAGTAATCAATTCGAAAAGACTGGAATCAACGAACTTTCATAACTAAGTAAAATCTAGTTATTAAATGGCGCCGCTGTCGGCTCTTTTCGTGAAGATTGACGGTTTATTGTGAGAGACGCGTTGGATTTTGGGATCCGTTCATTCTTGAACGTTATTTTTCTTGTCAAATTTTCAAAAATTTTCAAAAATCCTAAAAATTAAAAACTTTTCAAAAATCCAAAAAATAGAAAAACATAAAAACCAAAAATATTTCTTGTCTATCTTTCTTTTCCTTTTGTAGGTGTGTATGCGTACCCGTGCTCGTAAGAAGAAAGCAACTCAAGCCGAAGTTGAAACTTAACCTATTGTCACCATGGACAATCGACCAATGATCGAGCTTTTGCAATCGCACGTAGAGGGCAACACCGATACTATTTTCATACCCGAGATTGGAGCCAACAACTTTGAGCTCAAATCAGGCTTCATTCAAATGGTCGTTGCTCAACCATTCTTGGGGCGTACACTTGATGATCCTCATGACCATATCAGAAGGTTTCTTCAACTCACTAATATGGTCAAGTTTAATGGGGTTTCACAAGAGGTAATTCGCTTGCAACTTTTTCCTTCTCCTTAGAGGGACAAGCCCGGCATTGGCTTGATAAGGAACCGCCACAAAGAATTCTTACGTGGTCGGATTTAGAGACCAAATTCATCAACTACTTTTTCCCACCCTCACGTACTACCGCTTTATGGAATGAAATCATTAACTTTGAAAAAAAGTACGGTGAGACATTTGGTGAATCTTGGGACTGTTTTAAGGAACTTTTAAGAAAGTCTCCACAACATGGTTTCACAAAAGTGCATCAACTTAATACTTTTTACAATGGTTTAAGCATGAATGACCAAGATTCACTAAATAGTGCCTCGGGGGGTAACATTTTGGTTAAGTCTTCTAATGCCGCATGGGATATTATTGAGAATAATTCTAAAGTGCAAACCAAAAGTGTTCGGGCTAATGTGGCTAGTGCTAGCACTAGTGACATCGAAAGGAGACTTGATAAGCTTACTACGGTTGTTGAAGCACTTGCTTTACAAGCCGTTAATAATGCTAAAAACAACAATGCTATAACTTGTGAAACTTGTGGTGGGCCACACTCTTATGCTAATTGTGATAAAGGTTTTGATCAATCTTACGGGGAAGTGTATGCTTACAACAACACCGAGAGAGTTCATTTCAAGCCTAATGTCGATGTTAATCACTTGTCTTACAACTCAAAAAATTATTTGGCTCCACCCGGTTTTCAACAAAGACCACCACAACCTAACCAAAACAACCAAGGGCCGCCAAGAACTAATTTTCAAGGTAATGCTAATGTGAGGGGCTCCAATGCAAACCAGGGAAACTATCACATGCAAAACCAAGGTTTTCAACACCAAGGTTTCAATCCTCAAGGTTTTCCACCTTATAACCAATACCCAAACCAAGGTTTTCAACAACAAGGGTTCAATTTACCTCATCCGCCAATGGACTTGGTTTTGCAAAAGTTGAATGAACATGAGAAAATCATGCAAGCAATG
This sequence comes from Glebionis coronaria, assembly GCA_025667525.1. Classification (NCBI taxonomy): domain Eukaryota; kingdom Viridiplantae; phylum Streptophyta; class Magnoliopsida; order Asterales; family Asteraceae; genus Glebionis; species Glebionis coronaria. The sequence continues at coordinate 243,079,962 of CM046877.1, forward strand.
CAAGAATCTACTAGACAAATTCAAGAGTCCACGAATAGGAAATTCGTTCAAATGTTACAAACCCTTCTCCCCCAAGGTGCTCTTCCTTCTAACACCGAAACAAACCCTATAGCTAATGTGAGTGCTATTACTACGCTAAGTAGAGCAACTCTAGTAGGACCTTCTATCCCTCCTCAAGTTACTCCATCTACACCTCCTCCACCTCCATTTATTCCTCCTACTTCCACGCCTAGTACTAGTTCTCCATTACCGTCTCCACCTATTAATGAAGAAGTACCCAAGCAAAACCCTCCACCAACCCCACCTACCACCTCTAAACCTTCAACATCTCAACCTTTACCTGCTACAACCACACCACCTAAACCCAACATCCCTTATCCTTCTCGGTTAGACAAGTGCAAACTGCTCACTAAAGAGGATGCTCAAGTCACTTCTTTTATGAAGATGATCTCTCAAATGAATTTCAACATTAGCCTCGTTGAAGCACTTGTCCAAATTCCGAAATTCGTCAAAGCATTCAAGGAATTGCTTAACAAGAAGGAAAAGATGGTTGAATTTGTCAAAACACGCTTAAATGAAAACTGTTCTGCAGTCATTCTCAAAGAACTTCCGGAAAAACTTGGAGATCCCGGTCGTTTTGTGTTGCCTTGCATTTTCAACAAAACCGAACAAATTACTGCCTTAGCTGATTTCGGGGCAAGTATAAATCTGATGCCATTAAGTGTGTGGAAGAAACTATCATTACCCGACCTTACTCCAACGAAAATGACTCTTGAGCTAGCAAATCGTACTCTCGCTTACCCCGTTGGTATTGCCGAAGATGTGTTTTATTAAAGTTGGTACCTTCACTTTTCTGGTCGATTTTGTTGTTGTTAATTATGAAATGGACCCTCGTATTCCGTTAATACTTGGTCAGCCATTCTTGAGAACCGGAAAAGCTCTATCGATGTTGTCGAAGGTGAATTAATCTTAAGGGTCGGGAATGATGCTCAAGTTTTTAAGATGGGGAAGATTACAAGTAAGACAAATGGAAAAGAATCCGCGAAAATGAATAATGTGCTTCAAGAAGAGCTTACCTCTACTTTGGAAAGTTTTAAGCTTGATGACTTTGTTGTATATGATAATCCTCTTTTCGAGTCTTCCCATGATAATCCACTGTTCCAAGATGATGTGGATGATTTTGATTATTCTCTCCCCAATGTGGATCTGTTGATCCCTTTGATTGGATCTATATTCTGTTAAGAATTAGTATAATAGTTTGTAATCAAACTAAAACACTTTGAGCACTCTTACTTGTAAAACCCGTAAAAATAAGGTCATAATTTAATTCTATTTCAATTATTTTGAAGTATTTTATAACGTTAAATATTATTATGTTTAACGGTTTAAGTTGAAACCGATATTAAAATATTATATTTTAATATTTTGACGAGCAACGAGGACTACTAGTGATCGCGATACCGACGGATGCCAAAAATTTTATATCGTATAATATTTTGAAACTTATTTTTGTGTTGGTTGATGAACTCACAATTTACGGATTTAAATTTGGGCTTACGTGCATAATTTAGCGTCCTTTACGACTAAACCGGAAACCTTAGGATTACGTATTTACATTTTTGAACTCCGTTTTTGATGAGACAATTTTTGTTGGATTCGTTTTGTGACGTTGATTCATAATTTATAAAAACGTTTTTCGTGAAACGACCAGAGAGCACGCAAATAGAGAAAACTTGAATCGAGGGATACCCGTAAATTAGTGAGGTGGGACAAAATACATTATCCTACCCCACTAGCTTATATGGGACGACACTAACATGACACCACAACCATATGTGGCATCATGTTAGCTAAGTGTTTACAAGTGTAAGCAAAGCTTACACCTTAAGCTACGCATTCCACTTCCTAGCTAAAACCATCAACTAACTTCTCATTTCCATTTCCATACATGCAAAACTCTTGAAGGTCTACGTGATTAATGGCCTATTCTATGTTATGGATTTGGTGGATTTATGTGGTTGATTGATTGATAATTAAAGAAGAAATGAAGGAATTAGATGAAGGATTAGAGAGAGAAAGGAGAGAAAAGGGAAATGTAGAGAGAGAAAGTAAAATGGAAAATATGATTAATGTGAAAATGAGAATCAACAACCCCCTCCTAACATGCTAGGAGGGGTTATATATAGCCCACCCTACATGTGGGCTATATGGACTATACATAAAGTAAATAGATCACGAGCCCATTACATAATTATCGTTGGAGCGACCGATCCTTCATAAATACGTAAAAACGTATTTCTAACAATCTCCCCCTAAGGGAGGTCGCTCCAAGAAACAAAGTTCTAAATAGTCTATAACTCGTGATCTATGCTAACTAAGATGTGACCGAGACTTTATAGGGAAAACGTATTTCCAACAATCTCCCCCTAAGGGAGGTCACATCTTTTTACAAAATCTTAAACCTAGCATCTATGCTTGAGTCTTCGATCTTGTACTTGTGAATATGCTTGATGTGATCTTTGACTTTAGTCTTGAGCATGTTTCCTTGCCTTGACCTTGTGCATTCTTCACTTGTGATATTTGCCTCTTTGTGACTTCATGTTCCACATACTTATACTTTTAAATTCTTGAAAGCTTCAGAGTTTGATACAGCGGAAGACTTGACCTTCAGGCTTTCTTGAATTTGTTGAAGTACTAATTGTATGTAGTATAAGCATGTGGTGACGACTTCTTCTGGATTGTACACCGCAATTCCACCTTCTTGTTACGCTGCATAAGACAGTTAGCAACAAACAATATACACGGATGAAATGGCTTTGAACATTTCATTCTAATTCGGTAGCAATTTACCTCCGGTCGGTGAAGACCGTTGGACGATATTAAATATCGTACTTGTGGCAGGTAGTTTCAATAAAGAACCTCCTTGACAAGATTTCGCGGGTAAACCCGTTCTCTTTACTCGACCGTCCAAAGCTGACTGCGAACGTAAAGAGTGAATCATTTGGATAATATTATCCGCATGATTTGAAGCCGTCAATTCATGTTCCTGGAACAAGTGAAGTTCAATTAAGAACCGCACCATCGTTGCTTTCCAGTTGTCACTAGCTTGATTCATATAGAATCTTGCAAGTTACCTACCAAGTGCTGTTTGATGTTAACACTAGAAGGATTTCCATTCGTCACTGTAAATACTTAATAGTATTACTCTGAATGTTCTGGCAAGATCATTAAGATATTGCGTAGAGGCCTGGAACGTGTTTAAATTCATTTAAGAATTAAACCACTGTTGCTTTCCAGTTATCACAAGTTTGATTCATAAAGAATCGCGCAAGTCACCTACCATGAGCTTTTTGATATTCGCTCAAGAAGGATTTCCATCTTCATTGTAAATACTTTCGTATTACTCGGATGTTCAGGTAAGATCATGAAGATTTTGCGTAGGACTCTTAAGATCTTTCTTACTTTTCACAATGTGTGAAGAAGCAAGGAAATATGAAAGTGTGTCCTAATGAGATATTTGATGATCTCAAATGGCTCTAGACTCGATCGTGCATTTTGGATTTTTAGTGATCGGAGGCTGGAGAGGAGTGCCACCTTTTCAATACCAATTTATTCGGAGTGAATAAATCAATAGATAATGTGTTGATCTCCGTGTGATTAAAACAAATACCTTTTGAGAGATATTTGAGTTAGCTGGGAAGGGTTGTGCATTGCATCACTGGGTCCATGACGTCTTTCTTCAATATCGAGAATCATTAGCAAAAATGACCTCAATAGCATATGTATTGACCCGGTTTCTGACTAAAGTTGTAAGGAGGGCTTCTTTCTTTACACCCTTTATCTTTACATTTCTTTTTCATTCTTCAACCCCTTCAATGCTTACCAATACGTCATCACTAGCACCTTGTTGTGATTGTTCCAGTGCTAACTTAAGTACTTGGTCGGCATTCAGCTACGTTCACAATCTTTCTCCATCGTTCCTAAGGACTACTATTTCTAGCTATGGAATGTCCTTGGGAAGATTCCTCCGGTTCTAGAGAAATCATTGGACTTTAACCTATCCTACCATCCTTATGTCACCACAATCTTCACCGTTGTGAATAGAGATGTTTTGGGTAAGTGAATGTCACCATGAAATCCATTTTGAAGTGCAAATCCATTTTGCTCCCCCTTAACATATGCCACGATATCCGAAAACATTTTGCATATGTCGGGATGAGCTATCACGTTAAGTCAAACCATTTATGATTGATCATATCCCATATTAAATCACATTTTCTCCCCCATATTAAAAATATTAACCCAATCGATGTTTTTAATATCAAATGATTTAATAGCATTTTAAGAAAATTTAGGAAGAAAAATGCAAGTCCAATTATCTTCATGATTTTAACAAGCTCCCCCTCAAATTAATGAGGGTGTACTTGAAACGTAAATTAAATACCTTTTAAACACAAGTGTAAGGTATTTATTACGTGCAAAGATCATATATAATAATAAATTCACAAGATTAGCAATGTACAAGGTTGGACCTGAATAATGGAGAACAGCATATGAAAGAAGCACATGGTTCTTGTTCACGAATGTTGGTCACCTCGTCACGTCTCCGAGAAAATTAATTCCCGTTGTTGAGTCAAAGCTTTCCGGTGAAATGCTTGACTTGATTATGAAAAGCGGGTTGCTATCTGAAATAATAGCAAACCATTTTGAGCATGTTTTAAAAGTTTGAACTTCTGCTCGAACTTTATTTACAACCCCGTGTCATTATTGAATGACATTTCTAGGTTCGTAAATATTATCGATTCCAGAAGACATGCTCGTTTTATCAAAACGTTTTTGAACACACAATTTTGAAAGATTTAGAAAAACCTTTTGAGAAATTCTCGAAAAATTGTGTTCAAAGTTTTGAAAAACAATTACTTGAGCTTAAGATGTTGAATATCTTAAAAGCGAGCTCAAGTCCGAGAAGTTGTGAACTTCCCGTTGATAAGGATAAGTTTATCATCGGCGATAAACTTTCCTTTTATCTGAAGAACGAGTCCTAAGCTGACATTTACTTAGAAGTCGTGTTCATGAGCTTGAAAACTTTGACTGTTTTAACGGAAAGCTCATGACCGAGAAAGGTTAATTTCTCGTTACGAGGAAAAGTTCTCTTATTTAAAAGATACACTTTCCTTTCTGAGCTTAAAACTTCGAATGTTTTAATACAAGCTCATGACCGAGAAAGGTGAATTTCTCGTTAAGAGGATAAGTTATCATAAAAGATAATCTTTCCTTTATTTTAAGTTCGAGTTACAGTCTGACATTTAACTGTAAGTCATATACACGAGCTTAAAACCTTTGAATGGTTTTCATGTAAGCTCGTGTCCGAGAAAATTTAATTTCTCGTTGTAAGGATAAGTTTATCATCGGCGATAAACTTTCCTTTCTTTGATGCACGGGTTATCGTCTGATATTTAACGATAAGCCATAATGCATGAGCTTAAAAACTTGGAATGTTTTTGATATAAGCTCATGCCCGAGAAAAATGAATTTCTCGTTTTTAGGATAAGTTTATCATCGGCGATAAACTTTCCTTTCTTTGATGAGCGAGTTATAGTCTGTAATGTGACTATAAGTCCTAGTTTGCAGCTTAACCATGAATCCCCTGAGACATTTGTTTCTCTGATATCTGCTTCTTCAGCAACCAAACTCTAAGAGTGTCCTTAGTTGAACGGTACACAACGATTAGACCTCTTCGTTCTTTTGGAACATCAACTTTGGTACCTGCAATCTCATTAGGAATTTGCATGCTTTGACGTGGTTTAGCAATATCAATTATAGAAGCACATGGGGGTTCACAGTTGGCTTTACTTGTTTCAGAGGCGACCTGAGTAGATGATTCACTAGTCTTGGCTGGCAAACGTTTCCTTTTATAGAAGACCTTAAGTTTAGGCGTAAGTGAAGTATCATCTTTATCAGTTTCCTCCCTAGTAGACTTAGTAGAATCGGAGACTATCCTAGTTAAAGGGCACTCGTTTCCTACAATAGTGAAAGTTCTACCAGTGGGGCGCCACATTTTACCAAAGGGTTTGATTTTAGCAACCCACTGGGATTTAAGTCTAGCACGGGAGTTCACCTCATTAAGCAATTTTTTGATACAAGCATCATGATTTGCCGTAAAGACACATTTTCTACATGTTTTACAAGTAGCATATTTAATGTCCGAGTAAGATCTAGAATCCCTAGACGATTGATTGATGCTCCTAGGATTGGACATGCTACAGTTAGCAGTGTTGGGTAAACTAGAAGGCATCTGACTAGGTTTGGAATTCCTATCTCTTACATGTGTCTTTTGCTTAGCTTCCCTAAGATCAGATTCATGGCAAACGTCATTTGAACTAGTTCTAGACGTGGTCTTGGTATTTTTAGGGAAACTAGAGGCAATCATATGATTTGGTCTTGCTAAAGCTGGAGTGATCACATTGGGCCTAGTAGCTGGAGTGACTGGTCTAATAAGATGAACCAAATCAACTTGGGAGGCAAACCGCGGTCTCGAGGATTGTGGTCGCTCGGATCTAAATGCAGTCGGTTGTCTAACTAACTGATTTGTAGGCGGTTTCCCCAAGATTGATGGTTTTTCAAGCTTAGTATCCACACTAGTTCCTTTAGTTTTCCTCAATTCGTTTTTCAACGCAGCTATAGCAAAGACCTTTTCTTGTACTTGAGCCTTTAATGTCTCATTCTCTTTAAGCACTCTATCTTGGGATGCCAATTTAGACTCTAGTAACTGAATTTGTTTCAAAAGATTATCCTTTTCAGCTTTCGAATCTAAAACAGTTTGATCCAATTTTCTTTCAAGAACAACGTTTGATTTTTCAAGTTTTTCAAAATATGTTTCAAATTTGACCGTTTTCTTAGAAAATTCAAGTTTGGCATCCTCAAGATCTTTTGATTGCCGAGCTACGATCGTTTCGAGCTCTTTAATCTTGGAATCAGAATCAGTTAACGAGGCAGTTATAAAGCATTTATCATGATGAACTATAGCATTTTGAACACTGTCTCCCCCATTATGACTCACATCGGATGAATCATAAGTGGTATTTCTATCACTCTTGTCCATCCCATGTTTGTCATAATTAGGTTCAGAATGCTCAATATGCGGCATGTCATCAGCATATACATCATAAACCACATTACATTGTACCATGTTTGCAGGCTCTGCGTCATAAATGGGTAAGGTGTCATCAAGAGAAGTCTCGTGAACATTCCCTGACGTGCCACTGGCATCATGTTGTCCTCCTGATTCTGTGCTCTTGCCATCGTTAGGCTCCAAGTTGTCAACCGTATGACCATTATCCTCTTGCATCTGCGTCATTGATTCTTGCACTCCATTATCATACACTTGCTGAAGTTGTGATCTTTGATATATCGAAGACGAGACCGATGACATGAGTTTCAAAATCGTATCACGGAAAACTCGAAGCTCGGTATGTGTATCTCGAAGAAACGATTGGCAAATCATTGAACTTTCAGGCTTGATGATATTAAATTGGAGGAAAGGCGTGAGGTGTGTCACAAGAGCCTTATATGCAAGTACCGATGCAGAGTGATTAAAATTTCCATGGTTGAGTTGCTCGGCGAGTTGGGTCAAAGTGGTAAAAATTGAGTCGATGAATATATGACGATCTTGTCCAAAGATTGTCACAAATTCACTCCCTCCTTGAATCCCCGAAAGAGTGACAAGATGAGACTGGATTAGTTGAAAGGAGGTGATGCCACTTTTCTTAACTTCGTTTTGCCTTAAGTACAACTCTCCCTTTTGACATGTCGAATCGAACGAATCCATTAAAGATCGATTATAACGAAAGACCCGTAAATAATACTTAAAATTCCTCGATGGATGATATAAATGAAGCTCGTCACTTTGACTCGTCACGTGTTTCTTGAAATCCGGCCACAATAACGTTTATCCCGACAAATATTTTTTCACGATTTGCCAAAAATTAACTTAATTTAAAAAAGAAAATTTTGATTTAAAAATTTCTATCAAAAATATTTTTGTAAGATAATAAAAGATAATAAAAAAAATTTCTAGTAAAAATATTTTTGTAATAGAATATTTTTGAATAAAAGATAATAATATAAAAAATAACGTCTTACTTTTTAAAAATTAGACTTGAAAATATATAAAAATATATAAGAAACATTACTTTGAATAAAACACTTTACTTAACTAAAAATAAAGTAAAAAGGAAATAAATAAAAATCAAAGCGAAGTAACTGTTATGTAACTGGAAGGAACACGTGGCCTTAAAGAAAAAGATAACACTTCTTTGTTTTCTCCGTCAATTAAAAAGAAAACACGTGGCCCCAAAACATAGATAACACAGCCCACTTGTTCGCTTTGATATATCCGCCCCACTAAATACCGTATATAGAAATCATAAACACCCAACCAACTGATAAAAACTCTTTCTTCTAGTTTTTCTCTCAACAACTCCGCCCAAATACTTTACTTCCCAACACCAATCTGCTTTCCTCAACCCAGATCAAAAACGCATCATCTAATCTCAAACAAATCACTGGAAAAGCTTTGACTTCAAGATCTTCTTAGAGGTCTCAGGTAGGTTTATTTTAATGTTTTCTGTTTGAGTCTCTCTCTCTACTGTAGAGTCTTTCTTGTCAATTGGTTTGTGATTAAAAAAAATGGTTTTGAGAGTGTGGGTCGAGGTTTTGAACGAGTGTGGGTGTGGGACGAGGGTCTGATGGGGACGAGGGTGAGGTGGTGAGGGTGGGTCAATGAGTCGAGTGTGGGGGCTGTTGAGAGGGTTTTCGAGGATGGGTGTGTTAGTTGTGTTGTGTGGGTTTGAGAGGTGAGAGGGGTGTGAGAAGTGTCAGTCTAGGGTGTCGAGAGGGTGTGAGGGAGTGAGGGTCGAAGGTAAAAACGAGGGTGTTTTTTGTTCGAGGGAGGGTGTTGTGGTGTTTTGGTTTAGGGGGATTCGAGGGATGCTGTTTGTCGAGTGTGTCGAGACCAGGGTTGTGAGGGTCGAGAGGATGCGAAGGTGAGAGTGTTGTTGTCTGTCGAGGCTAGGGTGAGGGTAAAAAGATTGGGTCGAGAGAGTGTTACTTCTGTCAGTGAGGGTAAGAGAGAGTGTGAGTATTTTTGGTTGAGGGTAAAAAGATTGTTTTTGGAGTCGGGGCTGTCGAGAGGGTGTTTTTGGTGTTTTTGGGTGACGAAAGATTGGGTGTGGTGTGAGTCAGTTAAAGGTTTTGTTTTGTGTTAGTCTCGAGGGAATGAGTCTAATAAAAAGACGATGATTTGCCCAAGTTGTCCGTTATGTTTGAAATGGGCTTCATTCGGAAGAGTTTTTTCAAAGATTGATTCGGAAGTTTTTTCAAAACAATTGATTCGGATGTTGTTGATCCGGAACTTCTTGATCCGGAACTTCTGGCGTGATCCGGAAGTTCTTGGTTCGGAAGTTCTTGATCCGGAACTTCTTGATCCGGAACTTTTGGCTTGATCCGGAAGTTCTTGGTTCGGAAGTTCTTGATCCGGAACTTCTTGATCCGGAACTTTTGGCTTGATCCGGAAGTTCTGGCTTGATCCGGAAGTTCTTTCACCCGGAACTTTTTTAGGTTTGATTCGAAAGTTAGATATTGATTCGGAACATGTGAATTTGATATGGAACTTTTAGTTTGATTCTGGACTTTTAGACTCTGAACATTAGGAATAGTTTTGATGGGACTGAGATATTTGGACAAATTTGGACAAATGGACAGAATATGATAACCAGGAAACAGTTGACAGTTTGACAGATGACCAAAAAAGAAAAACTGACTAAAAAATTTATATAAAAATCTGATAAAGATAAAAATAAGATAAAAAATAAAAAAAAAAAATAAAAAAAAATAAAAAAAAAAAAATAAAAAAAAATAAAATAAATAAAAAAAATAGAAAACTGAATATGAAAACTGGATAAAAGTGAAAATGGATATACGAAAAATAAATAAATAAAAAATACAAACTTTAAAAGAAAAAATTGATAAAATTGATAAAAATTTAGAAATTTATAAAATTGATAAAATTGATACAAACTTTTTATAAAAAACTACAAAATTAAAAAGAGAAAAACAAAAACTTTTATAAAAAAAAACACCAACTTTTTTATAAACACAAACTTTTTAATGTTTTATATAAGAAAAATTTGATTTTTATATAAAAATTTGTGATTTTTTATCTAAAAAGTAAATAAATTTGAAGATTTGATATGATTTAACACATAAAAACACAAACTTTTTATAAAAAATACAAACTTTTTAAAGTTTAAGCATGATTAAATCAAAAACCCACCAAAATCAAAAAGAAATAAAACAAGAATAAACCAAACTAACCATGGCTCTTGATACCAATTGAAGGTCTACGTGATTAATGGCCTATTCTATGTTATGGATTTGGTGGATTTATGTGGTTGATTGATTGATAATTAAAGAAGAAATGAAGGAATTAGATGAAGGATTAGAGAGAGAAAGGAGAGAAAAGGGAAATGTAGAGAGAGAAAGTAAAATGGAAAATATGATTAATGTGAAAATGAGAATCAACAACCCCCTCCTAACATGCTAGGAGGGGTTATATATAGCCCACCCTACATGTGGGCTATATGGACTATACATAAAGTAAATAGATCACGAGCCCATTACATAATTATCGTTGGAGCGACCGATCCTTCATAAATACGTAAAAACGTATTTCTAACAACTCTCTCAAATCCTCTCAAAAACCTTCCCCTTGCCGTCCATATTGAAGCTACAAACACCCCTTTTGATCTTTTCTAGCCATAAAATACATGTTAACTAGCTCTATCATGGAGTTATCTTGAAGCCTTGATCATTTGGTGGCCATATTAACAACATTGGAGGTGATTTTCTTGTGTCCTAGGGCTGATTTCTCAACTATTGTTCTTGGTGTTTGATGATCTTGGAGTTACTTGTGGTGTTCATCAAGTTCTTGTCTTCCAAAAACAAGAAATACACTTGGTTGGTAAAGAAGATCATCCTCTCCATTTTCTCTTGTTATTTTGTAAAGAACAAATGTATTTTCTTTCATTTTGTATATGTATATGATGTATATATGATGGTAAAAATGTTGTGTGGGGATCAAGTGTTGATAAATATGCTTAAAAATGTTAATAACCATGAGAAATAAGGCTAAAATCATGCTTATTTAGTTGGCTGTATAAAAACAGTATATAACTAAAACTTGAATTGATAAAATTGCATGGTATGATCCGTTTACAGTAATTACAAGATGTTATACACATGTGAGAGTTGGCCATGCAATGGAATCATTATAATGAGTGAGATATGATCAAAACAAAATAGGTGTGCTAATCTGTATAAGCTGTTTTGTAGGGACTGTTAAGTATAGATAAACTTAAAATGAGCAGTAGCTATAACTAAGTTAAATGTAGCACATAATATTAAGATCATGCCACCCAAAAATGAGCTTCTAATTCATTATAGAACTCTTGATATGATAAAAATGGTGAAGATGAAAATAAAAATCAGATTTTGAGAATTAATGTTTATTATTATTATATAAGCACTCAAATTTTATTGTATAAAATGTAAAATAAAAACCCACTAACTTATGAAACTTATTTATATAAATATGTAAAAGGTTAAATAAATGGATAAATTATATAAATGGTAGTGGAATAATACTTATAAGTAATAAAAACTATAAACTTGATTTTTACGACTTTTTCGGCTATTACCGTAAAATTAACGTTTTTCGCCAAATAAAACTTAGACGATCAAACCCGTCTAATGTAAAGTTTTTAAAAGTCATATACTGATATATAAGTAACTCATACAAGTAAAAACCTATAAAACCCGAACTATAGGACATACGGACATTAACGAGCTAACTAAGCATATTGGACTAATAACTGGACTAAATAAGTTAAACACTTATAAAAAGAACTTATTGGGCTTAACCCATTTGGGCCCAACCTGGAAAGTATAGATACTGATAATATAGGTATAAAATGGATTAAAACAAGTTAAAGAACTTATATTAAGCTTATTGGACTTAAAATAGGTAAGTAGGTAAAACTAGTAAACTAGTAAAAAGTTACCAAAACGTAAACACTAAAATGAGTAAACAAGGATATATAAACCCACTTGAAAATCATCATATGTACAAAATCATCATATGTATATTGTTATTTTGATAAAAGTCATTGGACAAGAGTCTAAGACCGATTATTATTTATATAGGTTTCCGTGACCGAAGCACGCCCGTAGCCGATAATCCGCCTTTCATTATCAACGTGAGTCTATAGCCTCGCTTTATGCTAGTTATTAAATGATTTTAAACCCGCGAGGGGGAATACGTGTTTTATAAACTTAGAACACAATATTTTTATGGTATGCTTTGTCCCTCTATGAATGGACCCGTGGTTGCCTTTAAATTGCATTAAGTGATTGCCTTTGTTAAAACCTCAATTATGGACCGTTAATTAACCTATGATGGGTTAACCGCTAGTACAATTAATAGATCTATGGGGGAAGCCGCCCCGGTTCAGTTTTTGTGGACTTGTCATAGAAGCTTAGGCCCGACCTCCACACTGTTTGAGCATATTGTATTGAGAAGTCAGGTATACGGCAATGTACCAATAATCAGGAGGTAACGACAATTAATAAATCTCTCGTCTTATTAGACTGATATGGGAGTGTCTAAGGGCTCGGTTCCATGAGCTTATTGCAATTTATGCTATATAAAATTATCATTGTTGATGCAAATTTTTATTTGATGCTTATAATCATGCCACAAACTTATAATCTTTGCTTGTGTTCAAATTGATTTCATAAACCTATAGATTCACTCGGCATTTTTGTTGATTGTTTTACTCACATGTATTTCAGGTAATCAAGAAGTGGAAGCTTGGAGGTCACGGGGAATGAAGTTGTGCACTGCTTTTGTTGTTCAAACACTTTGATTTATTTATCGTTCCATTTTTAAAACAAACCAATATGTTGTTTTAACTTTTCTTTTGGTAACGATTACTTGGGACTACGCTACTCTGACAAATGTTTTAGGAACGATAAATCTAAAATGTCTCTTTTCGAGTCGTTCTTTATAAATTATGTGTTGTTGTATCATTGTTTAGCACCCAAAGATGTATTCCGCTGCGTGTAAATTTGGGGGTGTTAAAGATTGGTACCAGAGCCATGAGTTATAGAGAACTAGGTCTTTTTCTAAAAACCTAAACTATAACTGTCGGATTTATTTTTTCAAAGAGTCGGTGCACATGATTTCACGTGACTTCAGGTTCAAGCTACTTCTGGGATTACAAATTTAGTATACATTATTATGTATGCCTTATTGCTAAGTATTTCTAAATAAATACTATGATCCTTTATCGATATATATATATTGATATCGTTAAACTTTTCGATAAGAGTTATCATTTATTAATGATTTACTTAAATAAATTTTTGAAATTTTTCCTGCAATTATTTTGAAGGATTCTCTACATTTATTTAAATTATTGGAAATTATCCTATTTTCATTTTGTTATGACCTTACATACCTTCATCTGCGCGCGTTACTTTTATTGCTTAGCCCTTTGAGGTATCTATATAGATATTCAAATCGTCTTCCGGCTATTTGTGCTTGGACGTCTTTTAACGTAATCTCTAGACCATTGTGTAGCTCAATGTGTCCTTGGAATAGACTAACCGCTATTTATTGACATATATATGTATCGACTCCGAAGTGTATTGTTCACTTATATCTCGGTAACGTCATCGTCATTTTATAAATCATCGTCTAGATTATGGCGCTAGATCGGAATACGATTTTACTTCCATAAAATTGTATCATTTGTTTTTCATTAACTTTCTTGATCCCGGAGTGCAACCCGTTAATGTTCCATTCTTTTCTTGTTATGTTTTGTGTTTTTGACAATCGTGGCACCAAGGAGATTTGCCTACATTGCATTTTGAAATCTAAATTACGAACGTCTTTCACCGTTTTACTTCCTAAATTTCGTGTTGAATACCTTGAAGCATCTTGTGTCATTCATTATGCTATATTATTATTTGATGCTCATTATGAGATTATTTTTCGTTGTTGTAAAATCCACAAGACATGTGTGTATATATGTATATATTTTGAGCCGTTAAGAAGTGTCGAAAAATACACTTTATGCAGAAACTGTAGGTGCAGTATAAACAGGTCAAAACTTAAAAGTAAAACCTGCGTTTTTTTAAAATAAAATAGTCAAACCTGCACAGAACTTGCAGGGGTATTTTAGTCATTTTATATTAGTTTTCAGGTCTCGGGCAAAATTAGAAAGTTGTCTGAAACGTCGTTTTGTATCAAAATGCTTTTCTTGGAGATGTCGTTTATCGGGTCAATTAATCGGCTCATATTAAAAGTTAAATCTGATAGAAAAATTCAGAACATGGGTTTCAAACGTTTCTAAGAAGTTTTGAGTTCATTTGAGATCGTAAAATTTTAACAAATATTATTTTACAACTAACGAATACTAGTTGCATGTGAAAATATTTAAAAATAAAAACAGTACAGGATTAGCAATTACCGGATTAATGGTGTAATTTAAAAACGAATAACATACTTTCTTAAAGGCATGTATGTATCGTGTAGCTTACGATGAGTACACATTTGGATTGTTTTATTCTTTTTATATATATGACTCTTTTGTCATTCGATATCATTTTTATTTTTCTTCTAACCTTCCACTGATTTGAGTTGAGTTTTGAAGTTTTGTCTTCACATTCTTCATCGATATTTTTTTTTATCACGTGTCTCATGGCGTTTTCGTCTAAATCTTATAACCTTCTGAAACCTTATTAACTCGTGACCATTTCATTGGTTGTTTTATGAGCTGCTATTTGCAACTTTCTGCAAACCTTTGGTTATTATATACTTCATCAAAATATCACCTTGATGTCACCTTATAAATAAATCTGGTATTGTTTTACGATTATTTTCACCAATTGTTTTTACTTTGGTCTTATAAAATACTTTTCGTAATATTAAAAGTTGCTTATTGAGTATCTCACAAATTACTTGTATCCTATAAATTTATAAGCTAATTTTAAATTCCATTTTTACAAATGGCATGGTTTATATAAACATAAGAAACGTAATACTTTTCGACGAAACTGAGCACTGCATTGCTATTCCTAAATTATACATGGCCTGATCACCTATGTCTAATTTAGAAGGAGCCATGC
The DNA here is from genome assembly GCA_025667525.1 of Glebionis coronaria. Taxonomy (NCBI): domain Eukaryota; kingdom Viridiplantae; phylum Streptophyta; class Magnoliopsida; order Asterales; family Asteraceae; genus Glebionis; species Glebionis coronaria. The sequence continues at coordinate 243,095,211 of CM046877.1, forward strand.
TAGGCTGAATAGTAGTCACCTTAAAAATCTTGATGATAATCAACTTTTTACTTGTAATTATGATAAAGATAAATAAAATGAAATAAATTGAAAAGAAGTTTTGAAAACCTTTATATTTTATGCAAGTAGCACAATTTATATGCATCTGCATACGTTTTCTTACATTTTCTTGAACAAATTACGCGCTTACGAATACGTTTTTACTCGACAATCGTTTTTCCACTTGTTACTTCATTTTGTCTTATAACTGATTTCTTTTGACCGTTCGTCTAATTACTGACTGTTGATAAAAGACTTGAAAGTCTTGATGTTTTATCCTTCCGTCTCGTCCAATCTTCTTTATGCGACTGGGTAGATCTTTGGAATGTCTCCGCACGTGAATAATGAATTATCATTAGAGTGATTTCCGTATATCCGGGATGACGTCCGTCACTCTCGTTTGTCTCGAAATCCACTCTTGTGAACCGTGCTTTGACTTCTCTCTTTAAACACTAACATCGTTCATTTGATTTATTTTAATTACAAGTGATTATTAGGAATTTTATTTATTAAAATTTTTGTATGGATCTTCTTTCCGATCATGTATCGACCACCGCTAAGTTAACGAGCTGATATTGGTGAACCATCGACCACACTAACCAAATTTGACAACTTGTTTAATCTATTATTTCTTATCGTCATACCATCAACGCCTTTATTTTATTATTCTCTTTAAGAATTCATACGACATTTGCTTCGTTCTCTTTTGTACCATTGATTTCGTATTAATTGTTGACTATTATTTTCATTCGTATTCATTTGTTATATTGTCACATTTGGAAACCCGAATATATCCCATGTTATTTTGAGATAATAAACACCTTTATGTATTTCTACAAAGTATTATAAAATTTTTATGGAACTTTTATACATTTTCCAATGATTTACAATTATCGAAATAACCATCACAAGTAAAAGGTCAAATTTATACATCATATTTTGTATAACTAAAACTAATGTTTAAAATGAAATTATCTCTATCTTTGAAGTAATTGACTTATCATACTTTACTTTTAATGTAATGAAATTACCGGTTTAATTTATATTCCTAATAATAATTTAATTTGGAAATTATATCTTCGAATTGTAACCAACAATATGAGTTTAATTTATAAAATTCATGTCATTCTTTCAAAGTTTCTTAAGACAACCAAAATAAATTATGAAGTTCTTTAACTTCTATCTTTAATATATCATCTTTATCAAGAAAGTATCTCAATTGAGTTTTAAGGTAATACCAAATCCGGGACGGGTAATTGTGACAAACGTTATTTTAATGTTAATATTTAATTCATTCTTCGCTCTCATTTTTCTAGTATTGTGAATAATTATGTTTTACGGTTACGTGAGTCGAGATCCCTCGTCGATCGTTAATCTTAAATCATTTTACCACATCTTGTTCATTTATGCGTTTATTGAAGTCATTTTTATCTCGTTCTGTTCCTCATATTGAAGATCACTATTTTATTCTAAGTTTAAAATGAATCTCGGGAAGCAGTGTATAAGAAGAAACGATAAGTATCACCAGGATTTATGCGTGTACTTGTGGAATGATTGAGGACCGAATCTCTTAATGAATGGAGTTAACAAATTCGTTACAACCTCGAGGAGTATGTTGAAGCCGACACCGCAAGTGGAAAGACTCTGGAGATCAAATGGTTATTATCAAGGGTTCGTTCAAGGTTTTCTCGATGATTAACGGTGGAGATCTATAATCGATGTTATTGTTCGACCTTTTATTTTTATGTACTTATGTGGTATATGATCTAGTCAAATGATCGTAAGTTGTGAGAACTTGAGACGGCATCATCTGATGACGTCCGATCATGTAGAACACATATTATGTAACATCTTTTTTACTTTCAACGACGATGATTATTGAGACTTTAATGCGCGTTGGCGAAAGTGAGATGGTGTCTTTGTATTATCTTTTGAGTAGGGACCCGCGTGTGAGCACCCTCCGATGACGAAAATGTTTTTCTTGTTAATTCTTTTTTATGTATGTCCATGGCTATCCGGCCAGTGGCTATCCTTTAAATTGCAACATTCCTTTTAACTGGACTTACCCGAAAATCCTATCATCTATTCTTGTCGTCGAATGAGCTTCGTGTGATTCATAAAATTTTCATGTGTCGAACTTGACGGGTGACTGGTGGATAAGGATTTATTTATTCCTTTTTAGTGAGATACCACTTGACGACAAGTTGCGTTTTGTAAAAGAACCAGTGGAGATCGTGGATCGAGATTCACGTAGGAACGTGAAGACTTCTTTATAAGGAATGCCCTCATCCTTCTGGGTAGTGAACAACTCGTGTATGAGGCGAGTTGAGCGTCGGGACGTCGCTCCCTTAAGGTGGTGAGGATGTAAAACCCGTAAAAATAAGGTCATAATTTAATTCTATTTTCAATTATTTTGAAGTATTTTATAACGTTAAATATTATTATGTTTAACGGTTTAAGTTGAAATCGATATTAAAATATTATATTTTAATATTTTGACGAGCAACGAGGACTACTAGTGATCGCGATACCGACGGATGCCAAAAATTTTATATCGTATAATATTTTGAAACTTATTTTTGTGTTGGTTGATGAACTCACAATTTACGGATTTAAATTTGGGCTTACGTGCATAATTTAGCGTCCTTTACGACTAAACCGGAAACCTTAGGATTACGTATTTACGTTTTTGAACTCCGTTTTTGATGAGACAATTTTTGTTGGATTCGTTTTGTGACGTTGATTCATAATTTATAAAAACGTTTTTCGTGAAACGACCCGAGGGTACGCAAATCGAGAAAACTAGAATCGAGGGATACCCGTAAATTAGTGAGGTGGGACAAAATACATTATCCCACCCCACTAGCTTATATGGGACGGCACTAACATGACACCACAACCATATGTGGCATCATGTTAGCTAAGTGTTTACAAGTGTAAGCAAAGCTTACACCTTAAGCTACTCATTCCACTTCCTAGCTAAAACCATCAACTAACATCTCATTTCCAATTCCATACATGCAAAACTCTCTCAAATCCTCTCAAAAACCTTCCCCTTGCCGTCCATATTGAAGCTACAAACACCCCTTTTGATCTTTTCTAGCCATAAAATACATGTTAACTAGCTCTATCATGGAGTTATCTTGAAGCCTTGATCATTTGGTGGCCATATTAACAATAATGGAGGTGATTTGCTTGTGTCCTAGGGCTGATTTCTCAACTATTGTTCTTGGTGTTTGATGATCTTGGAGTTACTTGTGGTGTTCATCAAGTTCTTGTCTTCCAAAAACAAGAAATACACTTGGTTGGTAAAGAAGATCATCCTCTCCATTTTCTCTTGTTATTTTTGTAAAGAACAAATGTATTTTCTTTCATTTTGTATATGTATATGATGTATATATGATGATAAAAATGTTGTGTGGGGATCAAGTGTTGATAAATATGCTTAAAAATGTTAATAACCATGAGAAATAAGGCTAAAATCATGCTTATTTAGTTGGCTGTATAAAAACAGTATATAACTAAAACTTGAACTGATAAAATTGCATGGTATGATCCATTTACAGTAATTGCAAGATGTTATACACATGTGAGAGTTGGTCATGCAATGGAATCATTATAATGAGTGAGATATGATCAAAACAAAATAGGTGTGCTAATCTGAATAAGCTGTTTTGTAGGGACTGTTAAGCATAGATAAACTTAAAATGAGCAGTAGCTATAACTAAGTTAAATGTAGCACATAATATGAAGATCATGCCACCCAAAAATGAGCTTCTAATTAATTATAGAACTCTAGATATGATAAAAATGGTGAAGATGAAAATAAAAATCAGATTTTGAGAATTAATGTTTATTATAATTATATAAGCACTCAAATTTTATTGTATAAAATGTAAAATAAAAACCCACTAACTTATGAAACTTATTTATATAAATATGTAAAAGGTTAAATAAATGGATAAATTATATAAATGTTAGTGGAATAATACTTATAAGTAATAAAAACTATAAACTTGATTTTTACGACTTTTTCGGCTATTACCGTAAAATTAACGTTTTTCGCCAAATAAAACTTAGACGATCAAACCCGTCTGATGTAAAGTTTTAAAAGTCATATACTGATATATAAGTAACTAATACAAGTAAAAACCGATAAAACCCGAACTATAGGACATACGGACATTAACGAGCTAACTAAGCATATTGGACTAATAATTGGACTAAATAAGTTAAACACTTATAAAAAGAACTTATTGGGCTCAACCCATTTGGGCCCAACATGGAAAGTATAGATACTGATAATATAGGTATAAAATGGATTAAAACAAGTTAAAGAACTTATATTAAGCTTATTGGACTTAAAATAGGTAAGTAGGCAAAACTAGTAAACTAGTAAAAAGTTACCAAAACGTAAACACTAAAATGAGTAAACAAGGATATATAAACCCACTTGAAAATCATCATATGTACAAAATCATCATATGTATATTGTTATTTTGATAAAAGTCATTGGACAAGCGTCTAAGACCGATTATTATGTATATAGGTTTCCGTGACCGAAGCACGCCCGTAGCCGATAATCCGCCTTTCATTATCAACGTGAGTCTATAGCCTCGCTTTATACTAGTTATTAAATGATTTTAAACCCGCGAGGGGGAATACATGTTTTATAAACTTAGAACACAAGATTTTTATGGTATGCTTTGTCCCTCTATGAATGGACCCGTGGTTGCCTTTAAATTGCATTAAGTGATTGCCTTTGTTAAAACCTCAATTATGGACCGTTAATTAACCTATGATGGGTTAACCGCTAGTACAATTAATAGATCTATGGGATAAGCCGCCCCGGTTCAGTTTTTGTGGACTTGTCATAGAAGCTTAGGCCCGACCTCCACACTGTTTGAGCATATTGTATTGAGAAGTCAGGTATACGCAATGTACCAATAATCAGGAGGTAACGACAATTAATAAATCTCTCGTCTTATTGGACTGATATGGGAGTGTCTAAGGGCTCGGTTCCATGAGCTTATTGCAATTTATGCTATATACAATTATCATTGTTGATGCAAATTATTATTTGATGCTTATAAGCATGCCACAAACTTATAATCTTTGCTTGTGTTCAAATTCATTTCATAAACCTATAGATTCACTCGGCATTTTTGCTGATTGTTTTACTCACATGTATTTCAGGTAATCAAGAAGTGGAAGCTTGGAGGTCACGGGGAATGAAGTTGTGCACTGCTTTTGTTGTTTAAACTCTTTGATTTATTTATCGTTCCATTTTTAAAACAAACCAATATGTTGTTTTAACTTATCTTTTGGTAACGATTACTTGGGACTACGCTACTCTGACAAATGTTTTAGGAACGATAAATCTAAAATGTCTCTTTTCGAGTCGTTCTTTATAAATTATGTGTTGTTGTATCATTGTTTAGCACCCAAAGATGTATTCCGCTGCGTGTAAATTTGGGGGTGTTAAATTACTAATACTAAATAAGTTATACGGAATCTAACTTATAAAGCACAGAAGAACAGAATTACTTTTAACTATTCGATTCTCTTATTAATCGACTTGAATGAGGTACATGAAAGACATTGTACCTATGTTCCTTTTATAGAGTAAGGAACCCTAGAATGTTGATCCCAAACTTAGATCGATTTAGCTTGTGTAAACGAGATTAGATCAAGTTATACACGTAGAGAAACTTTGTTTATGTATAAAGTAATTTAAGTGTTACGCGGGATTAACACTTAAACAAGAACACACAAAAGATGTAAAACAAACTTTCACTTGATTGATTGAATCGAACTTGCTTACAATGAAAGTGTTTAACGTATAAAAACTTATATGAAACATAACCTAAAGGTCTTATTTTATAGACATAAGAAGCCTTGTACAAGAGTCTACGTATCAACTATTCTAGGTAAAGATAATTATAGAAAATGCAATGTTGATCCTATCTTTACTAGAAACAAACTAGAAAAAAAATACGCGTAGACCATATCTTTCTATCAGTGCTTGTCTTCAACCTATCAACGCTTGACTTCTTCATGTCAACGCTTGATCTGTCAGCGCTTGTTTTCTTCTTATCAACGCTTGTTTTCTTCTTGTCAGCGTTCAAGTGGACTGGATACATTTTATTCCCAACAATCCTCCCCTAAACTTGATATCTACTCCAGTAATCAAGTTTCTGAATAAAAATTAAGAACTAGGAGGAATCTTACAAATCTTATCATATTGGTAATAAACATGCCTAATCAAATCTTTGGCCACGTCACTTGAATAATCAATCTCCAGCTGTGTTGTCTTCATCTTTTCTAAAACTTCTTTGGACATGGAATACTGACCATCTACAAGAAGATACTCTGCAAACTTTGTAGACCTCAAATAATACACACCAACAGCTGAATACAAACGCCATTGAAGACCACTGATATCATCCTCAAGATCCTTCCAAACAGCAGGATCTTCTTCTTTTGGTCCACACATTCTCTTGAATGTTGACCAAAGCTTTATTCCATTGACTGAAGTAGGAGCTCCAGTCTCATACTTGGCCTCCAACAACCTCCAAAGGTCTACCAAGTCTTCTATATCCATACTTGTAAAGAGAGATATAAGAGTAGTAAATGTATGTACCTCTTTCATATACCTACCAATATTCCAAAACCCACTTGCATCTTCTTCATAGCTTATGATAGGGTTTCTGGCATCAAGAGGTAACACTTGTACCATATCTGAAGCTTCCATGGGTGAGAGCTTAATGCTTCTTCTAAGAACAGCTTCACTAGGATTCAATCTATCCATATCTTTAGGAAACTCAAGAGGAACTCCCTTCTTCAAAGGTCATGGAACAATCAATGCCTTCTTAAGCTCCATCTCTTCTGCAAGTTCTTCTTTCCTTTCATCTAAAATAAGTCTGATAGTATTCATTTCCTGCACTTTTGCCCAAATGGGATAAGCCTTATACTCCAACTCTTCAAAGGATAATCCCAACAATTTCTTATAGGTCCATCCTGTTCTATGACATCTGAGTAACATGTAGTAAAGCTCCCTTCTATCCCTCTTCAGCAGTTAGAGAACATTGCTAGCCTTATGTTTCAGAATTACCTTGCAGTCTGCTTGAATTCTTAGAAGAATCTCCAAACCCCAAATTTGGTCTAAAATTGTCAAATCTGAATTCTCCATACACCTATTCTCCCAAGCATGGTACATCTGAACTACTTCTGGCATATCAAAATCTACTTGCAATTTAACTCTCTAAGCTTCTCTCTTGCCAAATCATCACCATATTCAAGTCTTTCTAGTTGTTCTATTGTCATCACACTTGAATCTGAACTTGCTTCATCACTTCCTTCTTGTTCCTCTGAAGTGACAACAAATGGTGATTCACCAACCTTCTTCCTTTCTTGTTCCATGAGTTGTGCAGCCAACTTTGAATCAAACTCTACTTATGCTGCATTCTTTGGAACTTCTATTTCTACCATGATTCCTTTACCCTTATCTAGATAGGTAAGGATGATGGTAATACCTGTGACGACACTTCTTTGATGATAGCTGATGACTGGAATACATCAAACATATTTGCAGGTATGTCAACGCTCAAATTCCTTGTGTCAGCGCCCAAATTACTCTTATCAGCGCTTGGTGTGTCAGCGTTCAAATTTTTCTTGTCAACGCCTAAATTACTTGTCTCAGCGCCTCTTGTAAACTGCTCCATCATAGCTGTAAAAGACAAGTTTAAATTTGTAGGAGTAACCAGAGATGTATCAAAACCTGGTTGCTTCTTCAATGCAGTGAGGGCTTCAGCAACACCCAAAGATTCTCCATCATGTGAGCCTTTATCACTCACATTAATCTGCTCATCCTCCCCTTTGGAAGATTCCTCCATCCCACGCTGAGTGCTAGCATTCTCCAAAATAACAAGCCTCTCCCTCAATTGCTTGAGTTCAAGGCCTTGTGTACTGACTGTTTGTACCAGGTCTGCATTTTGCTTTTGCAAGCTAATGCAGACAACCGTCAATTCCATCAATGTGTATGGTTCCAATCTGCCCTCCTCTAAAATGGGTATTTGACCTCCCAAGGTAGAGTCATGGGGCATGGATGAGGTCTTAAAGATGTTAGGACTGTCTTGGCCTGCATCTAAGCCAGAACCAATAGTCCCAGCCTCATCCATAGCACCACCCACACTTGTGGTGGTGGTTCTCTCTGCTACATGACTAGGACCACTAGAGGAGAACACTCCAGTAGTCCTTGGGCATTTTTGCAACCTATATTGAGGTGGGGTATAAAATGATGTGGATTGGGAGGTAGTTTGAAGGTTAAGGGGTGTTTGGGACTGTGAAGGAAAGGTGTCAACGTTTGGATTACTTGTATCAACGCCAACATTTAATGTGTCAGCGTCAAAGGGTTCTTGGTCAATTTCCATGTGTTGAGGGGAAGGAAAAGGTTCTGGTATTGGGTCAAGTTGTGGTTGTGGGTCTGGTTGGGGTTGTGCTGCTGCAATAACAGCAAGCATAGCTTGGATGAGGGGTAACTCACGGTGAGGGGGTGAATTCATCTTGGTAAAAATAGCTTTCTTTTGCACAGGGATCTCATAAAAGTCATCATGATCCCTTGTGCAGTAATTTTGCACATCAAAAACCATTTGCAAAAATCTGGGATAAGCCAAAGTCATCTTACTCCCTTTGTTTTTACACATTCCATCAAAAATCAGTTTTGAAAAATTAAACTTTTGCCCATTTGCAATGCACACAATTGCACTAGCAACAGATCTGTTAATTTCATTGTGTGCAGTACATTTGGGACTCAAACATTGTAGGATGACATGTATGAGGTACTTCCAGGCTAGGGGAAACTCTTGTTTATGATATTTGTTTAAAGTGCCCTCATCAGGGAAAGGATACCCCAAAGCCCGAAGTCCTTGTTCTATTTCATTAATGGGGAGGGTGGTTATACCATCAGCATCATCAAGATGCAAAGCCTGGCGAACCAAGGCTTCAGTAACCACCCAAGTACGCCCATGAACAATAGCTGATAATGTAGTCACATTATTAATTGTTGAGGAACTGACAGTGTTCCAAAACTGCTTAATATGAGTGACAGGGATGAGAGGAGCATGAGAAAGAGCATAGCTAATAGGAGATGCATTCAAATACGCCACCATCTGAGTGTATTGTGGAAACAGAGTATCATCAGCGTCCAAATAAGCAATCATGTTGTGTTGACTCCTGAATCCCAATTCCAAGTCACTTGGTTTAAACTTTGGTGCCATTGTTGAAAGAAAAGCTGTTTGTGAATAATTGAGAAAGGTGAATTTATAGGAGAAAATTGTGAGACAAGAATATGAGATACCCTGTTTAAAAATAGGAGCCAAATATATATGAGAGATAAGCACATGTGATTGGTCAAAAATAAGGCAAGAAGTTTCAAAATATAATGATGAAAATCTTAAAAAGAAAATAATTTATCTTGTGCATTAATTAAAAGTTATCTACTCCCAAAATTACGGCCCCAAAATTCGTCAAAAATAACAACTGGGTAGGTCCCAATGAGTGTCAACGGTCAAAAATAACCCATCAACGCCCAACGGCTATATTCTTGTCAACGTTTGCCAAAGCCATGTCAGCGTCTAGATTGGTCATAACAACGCTTGGAAAAATATTTGTCAGCGTCCAAAAATAAAAGTAATAAAAATGAAAAAGGACCTTAACAAAATAATTTATCCTAGTGAAGATAACCTATAAATTGATAATTATTATAGAGCGGCAAGCACTGTCCAGTTATGCACACTTGCTTATGCAAGATAGACATAATAGTCCTCTAGTGTCCCTTGCTAACCAAAATTCTTAACAACCAAGTTATCTCATAAAATTCTTTGTAACTCCTAGGTAAAACCCATCAAAAATCATTCCCAAGTCTCCCAACAGACCACATCCAATTCTAGGCCAAAAATGTCTTGGCAGCATGCATAGTATATCAACTTTGCACGCTACAGTGCCTCATGATTTAGTAAACTAACTCATACTCACCTGTGGACACAATCTAGAATTGTGATAAGAGTATTATAAGAATACCCAAAAGTCCTAAAGGTTCCTAAAACCTCCCCTTAAACTGTGATACATATGTTGCTCAATGATATGCATGAATATAAAAATTTATGTCAAGATAGAAATATAAATATTCCAACCATCATCCATAAATGAAAACATGCTCAAATGATTCTCCAAGGATCCATAAGCAACTCTGTATCCATTGGTATAATGCTAACACCACCTGCACACTTAGATCAAAAACCACAAAACTAACATGTTGCTGACAATGTCACGATAACACTTATCAGCGTTAAGATAACCTTTGTCAGCGTTAGACAAATATAATGGAAAATCTAACTTTTCAAAAAGACCAATAACAATGCATATCTTGTGCATACTTTTTCAAAAAGACCTCAAAACACATATTAAGTGAGATTGATCATTCTAATACTTGTTACCAAGTATTGAAACCTTCCAGCATCAAAAGATTTAGTTAATAAATCAGACACATTTTCTTATGTGTCAACCCTATCTGGTTGTATTAAACCCTTCTCAAAACAATCTCTTATAAAATGATGTCTAAGTTCTATGTGTTTTGTTTTAGAATGATGTACAGGATTTTTAATAATGCATAAAGTACTGTTATTGTCTACAAAAATCTTGGTATGCATGAAATTATACCCATAATCCAACAGCTGGTTATGAATCCATAAGACTTGTCCACAACAAGCAGCTGCAGCTACGTACTCTGCTTCAGTTATAGAATTGGCCACCACTGTTTGTTTCTTGCATTGCCAAGATATCAGCCTACTCCCAAGAAACTGACATCCACCAGTTGTGGATTTTCTATCAAATTTATCACCACCATAGTTACTGTCTGAATGTGCAATAAGCTCTAATGGTACATATTTTGGATACCATAATCCCAAATCTGGATAGCATCTAAGGTACCTAAAGATTCTCTTGACAGCATGAAGGTGACATTCTTTGGGAGTCACTTGATGGCTTGCACATGCACACACAGCAAACATAATGTCAGGTCTTGAGGCTGTGAGATACATCAATGAACCAATCATTGATCTATAGTGCCTGACATCCACATCTTTTCTATCTCCAACTTTTCCCCAAGGGTGTTCTCTATCCATAGGAGTATTGGCCCTCTTTTCATGTGGAGAAAAGCCAAACTTCTTCAAGATTTCTGCCACATATTTATCCTGAGAGATGAAGATACCATCTTCTTTCTGCTGAACTTGTAACCCTAGAAAGAAATTCATCTGCCCCATTGCACTCATCTTGAATTTGTCTGTCATAAGCTTGGAAAAGTCTTCACTCATCTTTGGATTTATAGAACCAAAGATGATATCATCCACATAAACCTGAACAAGACATCCTTACCAGCCTTCTTTGTAAATAATGTCTAGTCTATGGTGCCCCTTTTGAATCCATTTTCCACCAGATAAGTGGACAATGTGCCATACCAGGCTCTTGGGGCTTGATGAAGTCCATACATAGCTTTCTTGACTCTATACACCTTGTCTGGATGTTTTGGATCTTCAAAACCAGGAGGCTGCATGACATGCACCTCCTCAACAATTGTGCCATACAGAAAAGCACTTTTCACATCCATTTGATAGACAATAAAGCCCATGCAGGAAGCATAGGCTATAAATATCTTTATAGCTTCAATCCTTGCAAATGGTGCAAAGACCTCCTCATAGTTTATCCCTTCCTCTTGTGTATATCCTTGAGCCACTAAACGTGCCTCGTTTCTGACCACAATGCCTCTTTCATCTTTCTTGTTTCTAAGAACCAATCTTGTCCCAATAGGTCTGAGATATCTGGGACAATCAACCAGCTCCCAAACATCCTGAATAGCAAATTGGTGAAGCTCATCCTGCATTGCTTCCACCCAACTTGGTTCTTTGAGAGCATCAAAAATCTTCTTGGGTTCCTGTTGTGACAGAAAACAGGCAAACAAACATGCTTGAACAAGAGGGGTATCAACCTTCTTGTGTATATTGGCAATAAATCCTCCAAGACTCTGATGAGATCTTCTAGTATGAACAGGAGACATGACATCCCCAATAATTTGAGAAGAGGGGTGATTCTTCATTGTAGAAGTGAGAACTCCTCCCTCAAAAAGTCTGTTGTCTTCAATCTCATCATCCAAGTTACCAATATCTTCCTCAGACTCCCTTCCATCAATATCTGTATGAACCTCTTCATTTCTGTTTGAAGGTTCACCTTCTTCAAAATTGGAAGAGAAAATATGCTCATAAGAGTTGTCAACGCCTGAACCAAGGTTGTCAGCGTTTGATCCATCCACGCCTGAAATGGTGTTGTCAACGTTTGAGCCATCAACGCCTGAATTTGTCCTATCAGCGCCAGATTTTCCTTTGTCAGCGCCTGAAGGACCATGCATGTTGTTCACTGGTGATACTTGGGGACCACCATTCTCCTTTCCAGCAGCAAAAGCATCTGTCCATATGGGAACAGTAACATACTCAAGTATAGGAGATGACTTGTCTGCTTGTGATCCAACCTCTTCAATAACCTGTGTACCTGAAACATCAACAACTGGTTCTTCCGCAACATTTGAAATTACCTTCAGAATGTCTGGATTAGTAACAGGCATATAATTCAAAGTCCTAGATAGAGGTTCCAAGTCAAACAACCAATTTGGACCACTTTCAGGATCACTAGGTTTATTCTCTAAAAACCTAACATGTACTTTCTCAAGTATACATTTTTCCTTCTTAAGGTAAACCCTATATCCCTTACTCTGCACTGAATAACCCATGAAATATCCTTCATCACCTTTAGCACTAAATTTACCTAGGGCATCACTAGTATCCAACACTACTACATGACAGCCAAAAGGTTTAAGAAAACTAATATTAGGTTTCCTTCCCCAAAGTAACTCATAAGGTGTTTTGTTATGTATCTTGTTGACTAATGCTCTATTCTGAACATAACAAGCTGTATTCACAGCCTTAGCCCAAAAAGCTATGGGAAAGTGAGCATCAGCCAACATAGTCCTGGCTACTTCAATTAGGGTTCTATTCTTTCTCTCAGCAACCCCATTTTGATGTGGGGTTCTAGCAATACTAAACTGCCTAGTAATCCCTTTCTTGGCACAAAAATCATCCAATAGCTTATTTCTAAACTCACCACCATTATCACTTCTAAGCTTTTAACCTCATTACCAGTTTTCTTGTCAATCTGATTAATAAAGTTAATTAAAGTATCAGCAGTGTCACTTTTTATGGCTAAAAAGAAAGTCCAAGTAAACCTAGAAAAGTCATCTATGATGACAAAGCAGTATGATTTACCATTCAAGCTTTCTATATTAGTTGGACCAAACAGGTCCATATGCAACAAGTGAAGTGGTTTAGAACTAGAGTGCACCTGTTTAGACTTAAATGAGACCTTGTGTTGTTTGCCTTTAAGGCATGTAACACAAGTGGTCATTGTGAAAAGCCTTTTCAGGCAAACCATCAACCAAACCAAGTCTCACAAGTCTGTTTATATTTTTAAAGTTAATGTGCCCTAGTCTCCTGTTCCATAGATTACTCTCATCAACTGAAGATTTAGCATAAAAACATGACATATTATTATTCATCCTAATACCATTAAGATTCACATTATAAATGTCCTTATGCCTAGGTGTTCTATAGTCAATAAATTTCTCATCTGGCATTTTAAAATCCTTGCTCAACACCAAGCATTCAGTATCAGTGAAAAGAACCTTATTTTTGTTATCACAAACTCGTGATACACTAAAAAGATTATAATCAAGTTCTTTTACCAGAAACACGTTTTCAAAACGCAAGTTGATGGTGAGTAGAGTTCCTTTGCCTGTGATAGTTCCATATCCGCCTCCAAAGTAAACTTTATCACCATCCTTAATGGGAGTGAAGTTTGTCAGGTAATCTTCCTTCCCAGTCATGTGCCTAGAGCATCCACTATCCCAATAGCCATAATCATTCACCTGTTTTTGAATGCCCTGCACATAAAGAAAACAAATTAGTTTACTTTGGGAACCCAAGCCTGAGCAGACTTGGATTCATCTGGTTGTTCAACAAGAACAGTCTTAGTTCTCATAACAACCCCTTGTTTATCCCTTTTTGGATGAAATACCCAATTAACCCCAATTGGTTTTGTGATGACCTTTGAAATATAATTAAATCTGTTGTAGGTCATAGAAATCCCATTAGAATTAGGGTTTTGATCTTGCTTAGGTCTCCATGTCAAGCTAGAAGAAGCTTTAGACCCCTTTCCCTGTGGTTGCAAATATTTAGGTCTGGCAACGTTTCTGACAACGTTTGATTTGGTCTTGTCAACGCTGAAATTACCCTTATCAGCGTTGAACCTAGGGTTTGCTACAGGAACCCATTTCCTATTGGACCATGTATTGGTCTTCTGAAAAGGTCTTTGTCCATGAGTGTTAGACCCTTTAGTGAAGAATGGGGCTGGTCTAACAACTTGTGGACTTTGCTCCACAAACGTTTTGGGTCTGACAGTGTTTGACCTTTTGTCAGCGTTGACCTTGGAAGCGTTGACACACTTATAAGCTAAATGTGAAAAACTACCACAAGTGTAACAGGCTTTTCTAGACACAACTCTAGGTCTAGAAGAAAAGAAACCTGTTCCATTATCACTAACTTGGCTTTTTGGTGACCTAGTATTCCTATACATTTCTGCATACTTAATGCTAGGTTTTCTAACAGTGTTTGAGCCAAGGTCAACAGTCTTGCCAGTGATTGGGTTTGTCACCTTTATGGGTGTGGACTCATTTGGACTTTCATTCAGCAGCCCACCCTTGACAAACAAGGTAGGGTTGGCTTTCTTCCATTCATCCAAATCAGTAAGCTTTTGCCTATACTCTTCAACTGGGGTAAGGACTCTTGGTGGAGGAATAAACTCCTCTTCTTGGAGTTCTGGTAAACCAGTCTAAGATAAGTCCTTTCTTTGGACACCATAGAAGTCCCCAGCTGGTGGTGGAACAACAGAATACTCTTTATCCCAATCCCAGTCATGTCCTGTTTACTAACACATTCTCCTAGGGTTTGTGAGGCCTTATCAAATCTCTTAATTTTAAGGTCTACATTATCCTTATTCTTGATAGCCTCATCTAACGTAACCTGTAGTTCAGCATTGATCCTTTCCATGATGTTTCTAATATCACTACTAGCATTTAAATCATGTTTTAAGATATTGATTTTATCTTTTAGGTCAAACTCCATTTTCTTATACTCAGCTACAGTCTTTTCAGTTTGAGTGGGAGCAAGTTGATAGTTAGACAACTTGCATCTCTCAGTACTCACATCTCCTAACAATCTTAAAACCTCTTTGTTAAGTCTTTCAGTATTCAAACGACAACCCTTACTACAAAAAGCATCATCATATACCTCATTGTATGATGAAGATGAGTAGTGTGCCATGAGAGCATATTGAACATGCTCTTCTTCTTCTATCTCAACAACCAAAGCTTTATCCTCTTCCTCATCCTTAGCCAAATAGCTCCAGTCCCATCCAACACCATCAATTTCTTGCATTGCCATCATGGCCTTGGGATCCTGAGCCTTAACAATTTGGATTGAGGGTTTTCCAGCATCAGATCTTCTTGGAGATCTGCATTCTCTCATAAAGTGCCCCATACGATGACAATTATAGCACTCAACTTTGGATTTATCAAATCCAGCAGTGACCTTTGCATTAAAGGTCATCTTCTTCTTGAACCTTCTATTCCATCTGTTTGCTCTTATACTTGCAAGAGAAATGTTCCACTTTATTTCCATCTCCTCCAAATGTTCATCACTTATTTGCTCAAGGTCCTCATACGTAATCACTGAACCAGTGGGCAATGAAGCAATCTATGCACACACAGTATCCATATCAATGCCAGCAGGCTTAACTTGATCAACTTTGTAAGTGTCAGCGTCTGAATGTGAGACGTTGATAGGATATGATCCAGCGTTGACACATGTTGATCTAGTAACTGGGTGCATGTATGAATCCTTCTTATCAAATTGGCCTTCACTATGTGAGAAGAAGGCCATGTTACTATTGGTAGACTTACTTCCATGCTCCAAAAGAGTTTCATTCTCCAACAGCCTCAGTTTGTTGTACACATCATCAAAAGTAGAACTTTTGTGAGTGTTGTTGGCAATTATAGATCTTGCCTCAATTTTCCATGCATCACCAAGGCTTTTAAGAAAAGTGGCAATAATGTCAACATCACCAATTATTGTCCCCATGAAGGACAGCTTGCTTGTAATGTCAAGAAGTCTGCTTCTCACACTGCTAAGCTTCTCATTAGGTTGAGCCTTAAAAACAGCATACTCATGCAAGAGTTGCTTCTTTTTCTCGTCCTTAGTATCAACATTACCACCATAGGCAACTTAAAGGGCTGCCCAAAGATCTTTTGCAGAGTCATAGCCTCTGTATTTGTGCTGATTTTCTTGTCCCATCGAAAGTTTCAAAAATACTTAGGGTTTTCATATCAACCCTTCTCTTTGCTATGTCCTCAACAGACACAGCTCTACCATCTTCAGGTTTTTCTTTCTTATCTGCTTTAGAACATCCTTGAACGGCTGATCTTGTAGCAATGGCATCTGTAATCTTATGAGCTTTATTGAATGTGTTTCCATATTCAATAATCTCCCAGAGAGTGTAGTCATGGATTTGAAGATATTGCTCGAAGTTAAACTTCCACAGCTCAAAATTTTCTGCATCAAGCATGGGAATCTTAATGTTTTGGTTTGAGGAGGAGGGGGAGGTTACTTCTGGAGTAGACATGATGTTTTTAGGGTTTTTTGAAAATTAGGGTTTTGGTGATTTAGGGTTCTTGTGTTCTTTTAGATCAAAGTTTCTCAACAAGCTCTGATACCACTTGTTGATCCCAAACTTAGATCGATTTAGCTTGTGTAAACGAGATTAGATCAAGTTACACGTAGAGAAACTTTGTTTTTGTATAAAGTAATTTAAGTGTTATGCGGAATTAACACTTAAACAAGAACACACAAAAGATGTAAAACAAACTTTCACTTGATTGATTGAATCGAACTTGCTTACAATGAAAGTGTTTAACGTATAAAAACTTATATGAAACATAACCTAAAGGTCTTCTTTTATAGACATAAGAAGCCTTGTACAAGAGTTTACGTATCAACTATTCTAGGTAAATATAATTATAGTAAATACAATGTTGATCCTATCTTTACTATAAATAAACTAGAAACAAAATACGCGTAGACCATATCTTTCTATCAGTGCTTGTCTTCAACCTATCAACGCTTGACTTCTTCCTGTCAACGCTTGATCTATCAGCGCTTGTTTTCTTCTTATCAACGCTTGTTTTCTTCTTGTCAGCGTTCAAGTGGACTGGCTACATTTTATTCCCAACATAGAAACCCTAGAATATTCTATAAAGATAACTATATCACAAACGATATATTATCAATATTCTAACTATTTAGGTATATCACATAAGATATACTCTAACTATAACTATGACATATCTTATACAATGATATATTCATCCTAATCATCATAGCAGTACTTACTTTATAAGTAGCAGTACTTACTATGTACCGCGTTAACACAAACGGTACTTACATAACACTAACAGTACTTGGAATATACTAACGGTACTTGACACTTAACAAATAATTCCCAACAATCCTCCCCTAAGCAAGAAATGATAACTTGTTGTCTTCTTGTTTCTCTTATACTGGATGTATTAAAAATACATGTCTTCAGTCTTTCCTTCATCCTTGGATTGAACTTGGTAATTTGTATTTGTATCCAACTGAATGTAGCCAAACACTTCAAATGTAGATCTTCTTCTGATAAGACAATCTTCAAACATTATGAATATCATCTTTGTCTTCAAACTATGATCTTCTTGTGTCTTCTAAACATTCATTCATCTTTGTAGCATCAGTTATTGTCTTCTTGAGTTTAGTCCTTGAACTCTTGATCATAAATCCTTGTCTTGATTTGATGATAACAAAACCTTCTAAGTATAATTTAAATACTTCTTTGCCTGCAATCTTCATACCTGAAATAAAACAGTTAACAACAAACACCAATCTGTATTGGCTTCATGATTTTTAGCAAATCACCAGCTATCAACGGATTTGATAAACTCTTTACCAGTTAGCCGTACACTCTGGAATAGCCAATACTTCATTCACAAAGAATAAGGTGTAATGAAAACCTTACAATGTTTGATAAATTGTCAACCATCAACGGATTTGATGAAGTCTTTACCTAGTACCGTTTGTCTAGGACTAGCCAACTCTTTGTCTCGAAACAAGGTGAGTTAGAACCATATAGTTCTTAGCAAACTATCAGCTTTCAACGGATTTGATAAGTCTATACCACAAATCGTTTGCTTATGGACTAGCCAGTTCTTATGTGTGTTAGACATGGTGAACTGAGAACCATTTGTGAAGTGTGACTGAAAGTCAAACACTTAAGATCCTTTCTCAGCTTATTCCTCATCTTTCAAATCCTTGATTTGTTGTTTAACCATTCTGATCAACTCCAAAGCATCAGCAGACTCTTCTGTAACTTCTAATTGTTGTTCTAACATCCTTTCCAACAATTTTCTTTTGAAGGGGTAAGTTTTCTCTTGCAGCATATAGTATGTAACATCATATGCATCTAAAATATGCAATCCACATGACCTATAATATCTCCAGTAACTAGGAACTTGATTCTCTAATTCCTTCAACATTTCTTGATCATAATTGTGTGGCTCATACATAAAGAGAAATTCCCAGTATAATAGTGATACTTCAGTTTTACCTGCACTCCCTTCTTGAACTAACCTTGAAAGATCTTGAATATCTTGTCTGTCAAGAATGTGAAGAATATCCTCCAAAATTCTGAATACTCTTGTTGTGCCATCAGTTCTCTGAATTCCATGATCTTCAAGTCCTTGATCTGTAGAGTAAATCCACTTAGCAATGGATGCTCTTTTTCCAAAAATCTTTGTATCAATACATTAATCTTCAAATTTCACAATCTTCAAGTACTTCTTTAAGCTCTCATCATCATCACTATCCTCTGATGTTGATTTAGATCTCTTAGCTTTCTTCTTTAGCTTTGTTGACCTTTTCCTTTTAACACTCTTGGAAATTCCCTCAAGTTTTGTTGAACCCTCTTCCAAGCTTGTATGTACCGTCTCCTAAGTATGTACTATTGTATGTACTATTGAATGTGTATGTACTGCTTGTACACTTTCAGTCTGAGCAATACTTTGAGTTTCAACTCCTTTATTCATTCTTTGAGTAGTCTCTTCCTCCCTTGAACTTACTTTCTCCTTTCTATTCTTCCTCACATAAGTGGTCTTGATAGGTGGAGATGTACTTGTAGGTTCAGCAGTACTTGGCTCAATTCTAGGAGTACTACTAAATTGTCTTTGTTGTTGGAGATGTTTCTTGAATTCTTCAACAGCTTTCTTATCTGCTTCAGATCCAATCTCAACAAAATTCAATTCAGTCTTCTTACTTTGCTCATACAAAGTCTTGATTTCTTCAAAAAAATTCTTGACCAGCTGAATATGAGTAAATCCTTTAACTTTCTTAAGAAACTTCATCATCTGATTTCTAATCTACATAGTAGTAGGAGGCTTAATCTTTTCTTTCCTTCTCTTTTCAGCAAAGAATCTTTGTTGCTCCCTTACCAGATCATCAATCAATTTTGATTTCTCTTCTTCATCATATGCATCTTTCTCTTCAGCTATCAATGAGTCTGCAAGAAGCTCACTTACATGTATCTCAACTTGAATCCTGTCATACTCTTGTATGTTCCATTCTTGCTGTATTCTTTTAGCTGCTAGCAAATTTTGCTTTGCTGCAAGTTCTTCCTGCAATTTATTTTCACGAATTTGTGCTTGCATTCTTTAAGCAAATTCCTCATCATGGTCTATTTGATTAAATCTGTACATGACTTTGTTTATATCATCATCTGAATCACTTTCATCTTCAGATTCTGACAATAATTGCTTCTTCCCCTTATCCTTTGGATTAATATTAGGTAGCTTCTTCTTCAGCTTGGTAGCTGTTTCTTCATCAGCTTGCTGTTGAATGACTATACCTTTAGTGGGGTGTGAAGCTTGAACTTTCTTACCTTGAATTTGATCCTTTTTGGCAAGAACTTCTTGTTATGTCTTTTTCTCTACTTCTGCTTGTTTAGTTTTCTCAACTAAATTCTTCTTTAAATCAAGCAGCAATTGAGCTAAAGTCTCATTTTCTCCAAAAGAAGTTTGACTTTCTATTGAAGGATGATCACCAGCGGTACTTGCAATCGGCTTAGTTGGCTTAGCAGTACTTGGGTCTTTAACAATGTCAGCAGTACTTGCAATCGGCTTAGTTGGCTCAGTAGTACTTGGATCTTCAACAATGTTGACAACACCAGTATTAGACACACTTGTTTCTTCAATCACTTGTGTATTCCCAGATACTCTTTCTTCCGTAGAAGCCATCATATCAACTTGCACCTCTTCAGTCTTGTCAGATTCATTGCTCATTCTTGATCTAGACAGTACTTGCAAAGTCTGTTTCCTTTGAAACCATACTTGTTCTTGTGGTGATGGAGTTGAATATACAGGAAACTGAATAGTAATTTCCTCCAACTTCTCATAGAAAGCACTCCAATTAGCTTGAAGTGGTGATTGAATTGATGGTTCTGGCTGAGTTGCCAATGTTTCTGCAACTTGTGGCTCCTCTAGTTGATTTACCAACAACTTTTCTTGAACTTGTGGTTCCTCTGGCTGAGTTACCAGCATTTCTTGAACTTGTGGTTCCTCTGGAGTAGGTTGTGGTTCTTGCTGTTGAATCTCCATATCTGAAGGTCCATCCACACCAGTCTCTAAACCAGTTCCATCTTTATAAATCCCCATGACATCTTCATCCAATTCAAAATTGATGTCATTTCCAGAGATCCTTGTCTGGTTATCAGAAGAAGGTGGTTGTTCTTCATTATTCCTCGCTTGTTTGGTTGCATTCAGTTGCCTTTTCTTGTGGTTCCTCAATCTTTGCTTCTTGATTTCGATTTCTGAACAGATCTATATTGCCTCATCCAAGGTGACACTTTGTTCCTTAACTTGAGTAGGCTAGCCTACAATTCAGCAATTCTCTTGTCTTGAACAAGCTTTTCTTTCTGCAATACCTGTACCTGTTGGGAAAAACTTGTACATAAAGCAGTTAAATTTGCAACATCCACCACCTCTGGTGCTTGTGCTTGTGGTGAACCACTAGCAGCAATAGAGGCAGTAGGTGTACGGATCATCTCATCAGTGTTTGGTGGAACACCAATATTGTGAGAAGAAGATTGTGAATCTTCTAGGGAATGGGAACTCTGGTGAGAAGGAGTTTGCTGAGAAGCACTAGCGTTGCTAGGTTCCTCACCTTCTTGATTGGCAGGTTGGGCTAACATATGAGCAAACAATGGTGTTACTGTTCCTGAAAAGGCATTGCCTTGTTTGGCCAAGGAAGAGAAAGTTCTCTTTGTGAACGAAGGAACATCCCATGTATCAGTTAATTCTGGTAGGTTAGGTATGTGGTCACTAACTAGAGACTAAATGAATCTAGGACACATCAAAAACTTCTTAGTCCCTTCTAAATTCCTAGTCATGCCTTCAAAAATTAATTTTGAAAAATAAAAACCCTGTTATTTGCTAGACAAATACCAGCAGATGCCAATGCAGCAGGTATTTGATCAAAAGATGTACTTTTTGAACTTAAACAGTGAATAATAGCATGAAAAAGCAATTTCCATTGAGGTGAAAATAAAGCTTTAAAGAAAGTAAGACTTTCCCTACCAGCCCCATAGCCAATAGCTGCAAGGCCATCGTGAATCTTTGTATTATTAAGCATACTAAGTCCATTTTCGTCATTTAATCTCAAACTTGCTCGTAGCAGTACCTCAGTGACATATATATTTCTATGATTCACCCTAGCCTTAATGCAAGGTTTACCAAAACGAGTACCTAATACAGCAGTATCCCAAAATTGTTCAACAATGGGTATAGAGACAATTGGACTTACAGTGAGTGCGAAACGAACATGACTTCGAGATAGGAAACCAAGCATCTCATGGAAACTAAGAGAGTCATCATTCGTAGAAAGATTCGCAACCAAATTGTGCTTAGAGATTACTTGTAAAGCAGCCATTAGTATTTTTGATGATCGAAAGATTAGAAAGAAGGTTATAGAATCAAGAGATAAAAATAAAAGATTAGGTGAATCAATTGTGTAATTGGAGTAAGTATTTAAGTAAATAACGAACCCAAGCGTGAAGAAACTGCCAAATTTACAAAAGAGACCCTTAACGGTACAACGGACATGTAGCGGTACATGGAACAGAAGCGGTACTTGGTTTTATGCTAGCGGTACTTGGAGTGACAACGGTACCTCACAAATTTGACCAGTTCATGCTTTCCACTAGACATGTAACCTCTTTTATCTTTTTCTATAAACCTACAATAACATCAAAAACACAAAACATAGACTATACAATTAAAATTATAAAAACTTGTACAGCTATTACCTCCCCTCAACATATGCAGCATGTTATTGGTTGAGTACCAAGAATTCGAATCTCTTTGCATCAAATGCCTTGGTCAACAAATCAGCTACATTGTTGTCTGTATGAATCTTTAAGACTTGAATAAGCTTTTTGTCATAAGCATCTCTTATAAAGTGATGTCTTATTTCAATATGCTTAGTCTTGGAGTGAAATACTGGATTCTTAACAATGCATATAGTACTTTCATTATCAATGTAAATCTTGGTGTTCATGAAGTTGAACCCATAGTCCAACAACTGATTTTGAATCCAAAGTACTTGTCCACAGCAATGAGCAGCAGCTCATATTCAGCTTCAGTTGTAGAAGTAGCAACAATGGTTTGCTTCTTACACTGCCATGATATGAGTCTTCTGCCTAGGAATTGACAACCTCCTGTTGTGGATTTCCTATCATGATTTGCTCCAGCATAATCACTATCTGAGTAAGCTACCAATTCAAAGGTGGAATCTCTAGGATACCATAATCCTAAATTAGGTTGACTTTTAAGATATTTAAAAATCTTCTTCACAGCATGTAGATGTGACACCTTTGGATGAACTTGGAACCTTGAACAGGCACACACAGCAAACATTATATCTGGTCTTGAAGCAGTAAGATACATCAATGAACCAATCATTGACCTATAGAGATGAATATCAACATCTTCTCCATGTTCATCTTTTGATAAAGATTTCTTGGCTTCAAAAGGTGTGCTTGTACTCCTTGTATCCATACATGAAAATTTCTTTAAGATTTCAGCAACATATTTATCTTGACTGATAAATATTCCATCTTTCCTTTGTTTGGCTTGCAGTCCTAAAAAGAAAGTAAGTTCTCCCATAGAACTCATTTGAAATCATCCTTTCACCAAAGCTTCAAACTCTTCACACCATGTATTCTTGGTAGAACCAAAAATGATGTCATTAACATAGACTTGAACTAGAATGATGTCTTTTGCAATTTTCTTGATGAACAGAGTTTTTTCAATGGTTCCTCTCCTATATCCATGTTCCAGTAGAAAGTTAGATAAAGTTGCATACCAGGCTCTTGGAGCTTGATGCAGACCATAAAGTGCTTTGATAACTTTGTATACTCTATTGGGGAATTTAGGATCTACAAAACCTGGAGGTTGTGAGACATATACCTCCTCTAAAATAGTACCATATAGAAAGGCACTTTTCACATCTATTTGATAGACTATAAATCCCATATATGATGCAAAGGCCAAAAATAACCTAATGGCTTCTATCCTTGCCACTGGTGCAAAAACCTCATCATAGTCTATCCCTTCTTCCTGTCTATAGCCTTGAGCAACAAGTCTTGCCGTGTTCCTCACAACAACCCCTCTTTCATCCTTCTTGTTCCTGAAGACCCATCTAGTACCAATTACTCTTTTACCTGAGGGAAGATCCACAATAATCCAAACCTTTTGTAGCTCAAATTGTGTTAATTCTTCTTGCATGGAATCTACCCAACTTTCTTCATCAAGAGCCTGAGAGATGTTTTTGGGCTCTACTTGAGATAAGAAACAGGCAAACAAACAATGCTAAGTATCTTTATGATTTGTTCTCTGCTATTGTTTGACATAACTCACTAGTGCATGAGTTTCAATATTAGTTTGCAGTTTTCTTCTGGTTTGTACAGCAGATTTTGGATCACCAATAATTTGTGTAGTAGGATGGTTGTTGTTGACTTTATGAGTGGGAATAGAACTGACTGGAATTTCTATTTCCAAATTGTTGAAATCAATTACTGCACCCTGCTCATCATAGGAAGCTTTGTAGAAGATTCCTTCAGCTGGACTGGCATATAAGTCTTCATCGTCCAATGCTTGCAAAATCTCTTCTAGTGAGTCAACGGATTTGGTAGATTTTGACTTAGCAGTACTTGCAGATGAAGTACCGCTAGGTATAGTATGTACTGCTGAGGGTTGTGACTCAAAAGACTCTTCTCATGAATGCTTATTAGCAGATGTAGCATTCTTTTCTTGATCTTGAAGCCTCTGAAGCTCCTGGGAGGCTTGATCATCATTTGATGGCATGGTTTGCTTCTTGGGACTTACAGACATGGGAGTAACAGTAGGCATGTTGGGCACATAGATATGAACATCATCATCGGATGAAGAAACATCTTCTTGAGTACCTGCATTAGTTGCACTTGACTCCTCACCTACATTGTTAGTTTGACAATCCTTCTGCAAAGAGTAGTAATCCATGGAGTTAGTTAGATAATCTAAATCAAACATCCAAGCATAACCTATTCCTGGAACATTGGGTTTATTTTCTAAGAAATTGACATGAGCATTTTCTTCAACTTTCTTAGTTGCCAAATTGTAAACCCTATATGCTTTACTTTGCAATGAATATCCTACAAGATATCCTGGATCAAATTTTCCATCAAACTTTCCCAAATGATCAAAAGTATTTAGTATAGACACATGACACCCAAAAGGTTTTAAATGACTTATGTTTGGCTTTACATTAGTCAAGAGTTCATAAGGTGTTTTGTTTTTAGGCTTGGTTACTAGGACTCTATTTAACACATAACATGCAGTATTGATTGCTTCTGCCCAAAAGGTATTTGGTAAAAGTGAATCAGCAAGCATAGTTCTAGCAGCCTCATTTAATTAACTATTCTTCCTTTCAGCTACTCCATTCTGTTGTAGAGTTCTAGGATTACTAAATTGTCTCTTAATTTCGTTAGACCTACAGAATTCATCAAAATCAGCATTCTTAAATTATGTTCCATTATCAGTCCTAATGATTAATACTTGTTTAGTGAACTGCTTTTCAACTAAAATGATAAAATCCTTTAGTAATTCACTTGTTTCACTTTTAAGAGCTAAAAATAAAACCTAACTGAATCTACTATAATCATCAGTTATGACTAGACAAAAGGTCTTATGACTAATGCTTCTGATAGAAACTGGACCAAATAAATCCATATGCAAAAGTTGCAAAGGTTTTGTCACAGTGTTTACAGTCTTGGTCTTACAAGAGGTTCTATGTTGTTTACCGTTTTGACAAGCAGCACATGTGAAATCATTTTGAAAAGATTTGTTAGGTAGACCTCTAACCAAATTCCTTTTTACCAATCTATTAAGATTCTTGAAATTCACATGACCTAACCTTCTATGCCACAAGTTTGACTCATCTAAAGAAGCCTTAGCTAGCAAACATGTAATACCACATGTTGGAGTAATATTATGAAGATTAAAGGTGCACATATTTTCTTGCCTGGGTACTTTAAGCAGTATTTGAGATTCCTTAGGCGTCTCAAAGTCTTTGGAAAACACCAAGTAGTCATTGTCTGTGAATAGTACCTTGTTCTTCTTATTACACATTTGTGATACAGAAAAGAGATTGAACTCGTTCAATTCTTTTACAAAGAAAACATCTTCAAATTCCAACTTTCCTGTGTTGATTTTCCCTTTCCCAGTGATTTTACCTTTGCTACCTCCAAAGGCTATTGGACATCCTCTGAATTCTTCAAATTCAGCAAGAAAATCTTTGTTTCCTGTCATGTGTCTTGAGCATCCACTATCTAAAATTCCTTTATTTCCTGTCATGTGTCTTGAGCATCCACTATCTACAATTCCTTTATCTTTTAATTCATCAATGAGATGCCCCTGCACACAAATAACACTCATTAGTTTTTAACAGGGACCCAAGCCACATTTGGCTCGGATCTTGTGGGACCTACACATTTAAGAGTTTGTACTGTAGCATTCCCAGTAATGCTACTTTTACTCTTATACTTCATGGTTTCATTTATATAGTCAAATTCATAGGGTGACTCTAGGTGCTCTGACTTCTTTGACTTAAGTACTGCTTTAGCGGAACTTGCTTTAACACATGGTATATCTCTTTTAGGAACCCACATTTGCACTGGTTTGTTCTTTTCCTTACTTCTAGGTGTTTTCACTTTTTAAAAAACTTTCTTAGAAGTCTTGGAGAACATTGGTTTTACAGACTTTAAACCAACAGTACTTGAGTTTGGTCTAGCAGTACTTGCATGTCTAGACTTGCCGGTACTTGGTTTACCAGACTTCAAAGATACTAGCCCTTGGTGAATAAGTACTGCCCTAGGAACAAAACTTTTGGTAGGATTATTTTTAACCTGTTTAACTACCTTTGTGTGATCAAACTAGGTTTGTCATCTTTAGTTTTCATATTCCTATAAACCTGTGCATTTTTCCCATTAATGTTTTTCATGACCCTTTGTGTAGCCTTTTGTTTCACAATTTTATCTTCATGTAAAGTACAATCTTTGGTAAAGTGACTTAAACTAGCACAAACATAACATCCTGTTCTTCTTAAAGAAGACCCAAAAGGTTGTTTTGACTTTACTTTTTCAAAACCAGCCCACTCCTTTTGGTTTTAGTATGTTGTACATTGTTTTCTAATATCTTGCTAGGAGTTTTTACCTGCTTGGGAGCAGAACTAGTCTGAGATTCCTCAGAAACAAAGTTGTTCATTAAAGGTGGATAAACAATATTCTTGGTCACAACAGTATTTTCTTGGGACAAAGTACTAGAGTTAAAGACATTATTAATCTTAGGATCTTCTAACTCTATACTAGAATCATTACAAGAGGGCATGAAAATTCCTTATACTGGTGGAGGAACTGCCTTCATTCCTTCAGCATATCTATCATTTTCAGGTGTATCATCTACCTCACTAGAACTATCAAAAATCCCTTTTGATAAGTCTTTGTTAGTTAAGGTTATCCCAGGTTGATCCTTAATATATCCCAGGCCTGTTTTATCATAATACCCCATTTGTGAATTAATCAATTTTCCCAATCCCTTAGAGGATTGTTGCTAATGACTAATCACTTCCCTTTCATTACAAACACTGTTTTTTAAAGCTTCATTTTCTGAATTTATTTTTAAAAGTTGTCTTTCAAAAGCTTTTATTTCCACATCTTTTCCCCTCATTTGAAGAGTCAAAATCCTTATTTTCTCTTCATAGTTTTGTTGAGCCTTTTTGTACAAAACTATATTATCTTCTAATTTAACAACACCCTGTTTGAAAGCTTCTACTTCTATAGTGCATGTGTTAACCTTTTGATACTGTTCCTCTAGTTCTATTTTTAGGCTATTAAATTTAAGAATACAATCTTTAGAACAAGGATGTACCTCAGTATCTTCATGTGAGAGAGCCATTAATCCAAGCTCTTCTTCTTCTTCTTTTGCCAATTCACCACTCCATCTACAGTAACTAATGCTTTGGTTCCTTTAGGACTCCTGCTGTTTCCTCTTGGAAAGCTTTCCGTGATTCTTGGACTGGTTCTATAGCTGTTCTTGGACTTCTGATTGGTAGTCTCAGCTTTATCTCTAGAGCATTCACTTGCAAAGTGTCCATTCCTTCCACAGTTATAGCATTCGACTTTAGACTTGTCATATCCTAATGGCTCATTAGGATCAATAGTCATTTTATTCCAGTATTCTTAAATAATCTATTAGATCTTACTGACACCATGGCAGCTTGCCATTTAAGATCCATCTCTTCAACATCAGCATCATCTATTTGGAACAAGTCATTGAGAGTTAATCTTGGCCTGTTGTCTTGTCCAGCAAAGAATGAGAAGGCATCATTGTCACTAAACAATGATGAAGACCTTCCATGTGGATTTTGAGAGACTATTGGACTACTTTCAATACTTTGTGGGTAAGTATTGCTTGTAAGTCCTCCAACGGTATTTGTGAAGTATGTACCGCTGCTAGATCCACTAGCGGTATTTTGAAAGTAAGTATCGTTGTTCCCATCTGACACAAAAGCCAAGTTAGACTTTGAAGTAGTTGCTGTCTTTTCTTCAGTGCCTTTCACATCCATCTCATATGATCTAAGATTTTTGTAGAGATGATCAAACGGAATTGTTTCCAAATCATCTCTTGTGATGAAGTGCATAGCCATTGCTTTCCACTCTGGTGGAACACTTCTTAAGAATTTTAGATTTGCTTCTTCATTAGGAATTACTTGTCCATAAACTTCTAACTGAATAAGCAACTTGCTGAACCTTCCATATCCACCATGTATTCCCTCTATACTGGTAATTGAGATCAAATTCTTGCTTAAGAACAATCTTCTTAATTTTCTTAGATTTGTCATTGCCTCCAAATCTAAGTTTTATAGCATCCTACATAGCTTTGGCATCTTTATAATGATGAAAGCTTAGTAGAATGTCTTCAGAAAGAGCCATAGCCAAAGCAGATCTGGCTTTTCTTTCTCTGATCTCTGCTTGTATCTCCTCAGCAGTCACAGCAGGTAGAGCATAGCATGTACCGTCTGGCAACCAGTGTAGCTTCTTTGGTGTGTTCCCATTCTTGATAACTTGCCACATAGTGTGATCTGTGTGATTCAAGTAATGTTCCATCTGCATAGCCCATGTCTCATAATTGTCACCTTTGAGAACTGGGAGTTTAACAGCAGATAGAGTATGAGAAGGTGTTGGTGTAGAGGTAGCTACAACATTCACGGCTTGAGCACCTTGTGCTGGTGCAGGATGCACAACTTGTGGTTGTCCCTGTGGCAGAACAAGATCAGGGTTCTGAACATCATCCAAGTGAGCATTATCGCCTTTTGGTTGAGACGTTGAGATTTGGTATGTGTGGAGTGTTTGGGTTCGTGTTCTTCTTTTTCAGAGTTTCTCAACAAGCTCTGATACCACTTGTTGATCCCTTTGGTTGGATCTATATTATGCTAAGAATTAGTATAATAGTTTGTAATCAAACTAAAACACTTTGAGCACTCTTACTAATACTAAATAAGTTATGCGAAATCTAACTTATAAAGCACAAAAGAACAGAATTACTTTTAACTATTCGATTCTCTTATTAGTCGACTTGAATGAGGTACATGAAAGACATTGTACCTATGTTCCTTTTATAGAGTAAGGAACCCTAGAAACCTTAGAATATTCTATAAAGATAACTATATCACAGACGATATATTATCAATATTCTAACTATTTTGGTATATCACATAAGATATACTCTAACTATAATTATGACATATCTTATACAAAGATATATTCATCCTAATCATCATAGCAGTACTTACTTTATAAGTAGCAGTACTTACTATGTACCGCGTTAACACTAGCGGTACATACATAACACTAACTGTACTTGGAATATACTAACGGTACTTGACACTTAACAAATAATTCCCAATAGGATCCACCACCAATTTATGATTCTCCACAGATCTATGGTGATTATGATGAAGTTTCTAGTTCTGATGGGGGTGATTATGCTGCTTTTGTTTCAGAGTATACAGACATGCCCACTTATGAAGATTTTGATAATGTTGATACTCTCTCGAGTGATTCTTCTCATGATGACCTTACTCCTACTTTTGATGAAGATCCTCCGCCAACCACTCTTGATACTTTGGACAATTACTCATCTGAGGAAGATTTTGCCACTTTCCTCAATACCTACTTCCCAAATGAGAATGATTCTCCTCCTTTGGACTTTGATGATGCTCTTTATCCTCTTTCGGATATGAAGAAACCCGTTTCAAAGGAGAAGAAGCCGGCCGACACCGATATCCGCAATACCTATGTCTTGATACCTCTCTATCCACCCTCTGAGGATGAGATTGTGCGATTTATGAGCGGATCTTCTTCCAGGTCTACTGAGCCTGAGTGTTATTTTCCCCTAAAGGAAAAGGTGTTCTATCCCGGTATTGAAATTTTTAAGCCATCTCAGTATCCATCTGATGAAATAAAAGGAAAGATTTTTAGAAACCATGGAGATATGCTTATGCTGCATCATACTATCTACCACCGTGCTTAATCTTTGCTTAAGGGAACCTTGCCTACTCTTCTTTGGCTTGCCTTGTTCGCCTTAAGCTTGTGCTACTTGATGGATGAAAACCATGTATTTGATCCCAGTGGATATGTTTTAAGCTTCTTCCTATGCTAATCAAGGTCGAGTCAGGTTCACGACTCGGTTAACAAAAACAAGCGCTTCTCGGGAGGCAACCCGCAGTATCTATCCGTTTTCTTATGTTGTTATAATAAGTGTAGGGGGAGACCCTAGTATGTGTTTGTTGTTTTCTTTCTTATCATGTGCAGGGATTCGAGCTTTCAAAGATCCATTCTTGATGACTTTTGACGACCCGTGATTCCGTGTTCCCGTCTTCCCGGTTCTATCCTAAACTCTTTTGATTCTCTATTTTATATTCTTCAATATTAAAATAGGAATCACTTTAGTTTTCTCTTCCTTAGCGAGATTTAAACAACATACACAGTGTCCTAAGTGTAGGGGAGGTTACTTCCACATGCTTAAACATTGAGGACAATGTTTATATTAAGTGTAGGGGGACTTCTATCGAAGTTAAGTGGGCTTTTCCTTGTATATGTCCCCATTTTAACCGGAAAATTGATTTTTCGACATTTTTCAAAAATTTTGATCTATTTTGGCCTATTAGTATTTTCCTTTGTTATAGTTATTTTTTTTTCTTTCCTAGAATAAATTTTAATAAAGTGGTTTTAATTTTCAAACCTTGTGAATCTTTTGACTCAACCCGAGTTTACTTATCCAAGTTTACTCTAGCTAGTATCCTTAACGTGTTTAAGTCAAGTTTTGCTAGGCTTTTATATAGGGAACTTTAAAACGCGAAAGTCTTAACTCTTACGGGTTAAGAACAAGAACTTTTCGCAAGTTCCTATAATTGACCCTAGAAAGTCGTTTATCAAGGGAACTTTAAAATGCGAATTCTAAACTTGAAAGAGTCTAAGAAGTTGCAAGATCCTA